>JAJTJO010000554.1:0-1247924 GCA_024550625.1 Dendroctonus valens | reverse complement strand
AAGAATATTTGTATGGTATGCCTTAGTTTGAAGCAAAACCCGTTTGTCGATTCCTGGTCGATCTTTGGAATTAGACATTCCACAATCTCACAAATTAAGTCTCAAGTCTTTTAAATTTTAGTTAACCACAGAACAATCCTGGTTTGTCCCATAACGGTCGTAGCTTCTTCGCTGATTGGTGCTTTCCATGCATAAAATGATCCTGATTTTCATCGCAGAATGATTTTCAGATGGGGCCCATTCGCTCCTTAATAACATAATTGTCGCATTTGGGATCAAAAATCCCAAACGATTGTAGAAAAAAAAAGCCTCTCCCCCACATCCTCAACGTTCACTGGTTGGAGAAGTTTTTTGGGCTGGCGGTGTGATTGGACACTTATTTTTTTTTTTTTTCGAAAGTGAGGCTGGTGCAACTGTTACGACGGTGATGGATTGCCGCTAAACGAGTCTATGATTAATGATTTTTTTTTATATTATGGCCTAAATTGGAGATATTGATGTGGACGACGTTTATTTTCAGCAAAGGGGGCGGTACGTGGCCACACAAGCAACCACACATCGCAGTCTTGCAAGAAAGTGCCCTGACCAGTGTTTTTCTCGAAGAGGTGAATCACATTGGCCACCCGAGATCTTATGATTTAACACCTTAAGACTTGTTTCTTTGGGGCTCACGTGAAAGATTACGGTCTATGCAAAAGGCTCCACAAGCGATTCAAGACTTAAAGATTGCAATTCGTGAAGTTATCGAGGACATACAGCCGCAAATGTTTAATTGATCATTGTGAAACTTTCATTAAAAGGTGAGCGAATTTGAATCGGTGAAAGGCAAAAAACTCAGTTTTTTAATTCCCGACGTTCGTCGGCCATTTTATTTTGGGCATCCTCAGGGCAAAGGAATGTGTTTTTGGCCTTGAGCTGATGCAACATAAACCTGGCAAAACGTCGTGCATTTTTAAAACCTGAAATTGCGGTTGCTGAATGTGAAAGCACAGCTGTTTCTTGTTCTGAAAATAATGCCGGACGTTTCGGCATATTTATTTTTGACCATCAGTCTCACGTTCTGTGTCCTCAGAATGTAATAAATAAATATTGGCGAAACGGTCGGGAATTTAAGAAACTGATTCTTGCGATCCCTCCACGCGGATCCAAGTTCTGTTTTTTTAATGTACATACAAAATCGCGTTTTTTTTAACATTTCCGAGCGTTTCTTCCTCTTCTTTCCATATTTATTTTGCACGTCCTCAGGCGGCAAAAGGATCGAGTCAAACCCCCCTGGACAACGGTCAATGCCAAAATAAATATCTGAAACTTCCGAATAAAAAAAAAGCGGTTGTCGTATGTACGTTTTAAGAATCAGGATTTTGACCAGGCGTCCAGTACAAAAGGAATAGTCTGTTTCTTTAAATTTCCGAGCCGTTTTGTCATATTTATTTTGGCATCATCAGAGTCTCAACTTTTCTGTTCTGGGGCCGCAGAAGCCAAAATACGACACAAAAGTCTGCAATTTTCAAAAACAACCTCTTGTTGTTTTTCCTTCAATTCGGAATTTGGGATCGGAAAAGTCTTGCCAGTTTTTTATTTTAACTTCGTTGCGACGTTTTGGCCATCTTTATTTTGCATCCTCAAAGCAACGGTACGTCAAGACTCTGATAATGGTGAAAATAAATGTGACAAGCGAAGGCAATTTAAAAAAAACTGGCATTAATTTTTACAAAAACAAAAGAGACAAAAAAAACCGTCCAAATCCCCGAAATTTAAACGGAAAACAAGCGCCTTTCTTTTGAAAATTGTCATACGTTTTGCCTTATTTGTGTTGCATCCTCAGATCCATACGTTCGTTGCCCGGAGGACCAGTGTTCCCAAATTAATATGGGCAAACGTCGGTAATTTGAAAAACTGACTTGTTCCACTTTAATTAATCCAAATTGCGTTTTTCAATAATAACTGCAAGGTGTTTGTTTTTCTTACATTTGGCCGACGTTTCGACTATGTACTTTTCGCGTCCTCAGGCAGCGGCACGTTGAGAACCCTGATTATGCCAATTCAAGAAAACTACTGGCTTTTGTTTTGACCCCCGATCCAAGTTTTGCTCCCTCTAGATATGAATGAGTAAATGATGGCTAAGAAGTTGTAAGTTAAACGCTGTACAGTCATTTCGGGGACACGACGACAGCTGTATATTTTTAAATTTACGGTGTAAAATTTACCCATATTTAGAAATATGCTTGAATGTCCAATTGCGGTATTTTAAGGTCATGTCTGGTATGATTCATTGGTTAATGGGCACTTTGTCGAGAACTTACTAAAAAGCTTCATTGTGTCAAGGAAATCGTGCACCAAAGTCGTTTTTCGGCGTCGATAATCTGTAAACAAAAATAATTGAACAAGTCGATTGAGAAGAATCAAGACAAAAAAACAGAAAAGAATGTAAAAATGAAAACTGCCAAAAAGTTGAAAAGCTCAATGATACCTTCAAACAATTTAATCGCCCACTTCCTTCATGAATTACAAAAAAAAAAAATTGTCATTAACTTGTTCTTAATAATTATTCTTCTTTAATTTACCTCGAACTTAATGTACTGCACGATCCATAAATTTCACTGTTCCGTTCATTGCTAGTAAAGGCAAAGGGCAAATTCAGCGATAAAATTTAGATAACATCCGAACATTAATTCTCTAAGAATCATTAAGAGCATTAAAGGTCAACATAATTTGGACAGTACAAACAGCTTCCCAAAATTTAACTAGTCAAAGATTTTTAGATAATTTCCTACTCCAATGCCAGAGCAGATTTTGCAAACAGCTGTTACCTTCCCATTGTAATTTATTAGAAAATGCTAATAACACCAAGAACTATTGAAATGTTTCAGCAACACGAATATCGAATTGATTGGCATTAGAGACAGAACAATAAATATAATGTTTATACATTAAATTATGCAGAGCCACATAGATAATATATAAAAAAGGAAAAAAATAAAAGCCAAAATAAATAAATAGTAATTGCAACAAATAGGAATAGATTCCGGTCAAACTTAACGACTCATGAGCGTGGTACGATTACTTCAGACGAGAGAAATGCAGCCAACCAACAACCATTCAAACACAAGGTTTGAGAACAAGAAACAACTTTTTTTAACTTATCTTTAGGAATACTAGGATGGCTCGACTGGATGTTTTCTGAGTCACAAGTTTTTTGGTGACAAACCGGGCCATATCTTTGTACCAGAAACTGAGCTTGAAATATAAGTTCTAATTATTCTCAATGAGTTTCTTTGGCTGTTTGGCAGAGGAAAATGAGAGTTGGAGATGGCAAATTGGAGTTTAAGTTGCTTTCTAAACTGAATTGTTGTCAAAAGTTTTGCTGATTTGAGAATTTCTGCTTGTAAAAAGATGCAATTTTATACAGTATCCAACCAGCGATCATAGGTCAAATAGCGTTGATTATTCCATATACATAGTGTTAACTATACAGCTGGTGGCTACCGGCCATATCTCCGGAAGTACTGGCCCTGAATGTAGGAATAGAATTTTCTCTTGTTGCTAATTGCTATGGTGTGTCTCCTCTGCACCTTCTATAACACCTGAGAGCGTTGGACCCTTGATCCCATAACGGAGAAAGACAATCGACGGCTGCTCAGAATTTCTTTGGACACAGACGATAAACCATTATAGAAGTTGAAGACTTATGAACAAAGACAGGACTTGCTCCAGAGACGATTAAAGGAAAGAAAAAGACAGTATCTTCTTGGCATATTAATGAGGGGCAAGCCGATACGAATCCTAAGCTCATCATCGAGGGAAAGATTCAGGAAAAGATCCATGAATACGCCAGAACTCATGCTGGGCGCAACATCACAGAGCAGCTGTTTCCAAAACCACACTGGCCATTTGGATCGCTAACCTTCATAAGGAGACGCTGAATAGAGAAGAAGATCCTTCCTCTAACCTCTACTTGTTCTTTTTCTGGCATCCCGCTGTTCTTATCAGACTGTAAAAACTCTTTAAAAAACAAACTTGTATAAAGTGCAGTGCCCATATCGCAATCTACTCTTTCCATTTCTTCTTCATTTCGAGCTTCAATTCCTTTTTTTCCTACTATTGCTTCGTATAATACACAACGGTCTACTTTGGAAGACTCCCGTGACTGACTTTGTTGTGCGGATCGATTCTGGTCGGCCGCAGTTAATGCAGTTAATTAATTTTCCCGGTAATTTCCTGTAATATCCCCCGGTCTGCCGATGATGTTTGTACTTTCTCTATAACCGACTTATTATTTGCTTGCCAGAGTGAAAGTGGATACATCGCAGTGTTTACTCTTTGCTTGCGCATCACATTTTTCAACACCAAGCACTTGGTTCTTAAGTTTGGAAAAAACCGTTTGCTTAGTGCGTGAGTTATTAATCAAGAACCGAAAATTAATCGAAAAAGTCAATTAAAAATAACTAAAGCAATTGAAGAAAGACATTTGCAATTCACCACTGTAGTAATTTTTTATAAAATCGTAATTTAAATACAATAAACAAAGTATATTGATTGAATTCTAATTCAACATTGTCAACTTCATGCAATTGCAAATTGGCCGAGTTCGTCAATGATACGAACTCAACTTAATTCGAATTGGCGATTCCGAGCTTTGGTCGACCCAAATTCGGCACATGTCCAGCAACAAAAAAGAAAATTTTGCAATTCGCCCTGAACCCATTCCCAACTCACTGATGACTGTTTTCAGATGATGGCTTGGCTTAAGAGTGTGGACGACTCCCTGAACAAGACCTTTTTACAAGTTGGGCTCCTGGTAGGAAACATCCTGGTTACTTCAACTTCACTATCATCATCGTTCCTATTCTACTGACATGTGTTGGGCATACCGGCTAAACCAGAAAATGCACATAACATTCGATCCTCGATTACTTATTCATTCATTGAAATGCGAATGGCAACAGAAAGGGGCCATAGTTTGAAGACGAGTATTTTAAAGTGAATATACTAGTCGATTCAATGTGGCCAGAATAACACACGAGCAGGTAAAGAACATGACCCTGTTTCTGAAAAAAGTTATGAAACCGTTTAAAATCTTCAAGGGACTAGGGGAATAAAGTTCTAATTATCCAGGGTTGAAAGCAATCATTCGTAGCTGTGTTTTATGCGCATGACAGGTTCCACTGAATTGCAGTTCATAGCAAATGATTCCATTTGGGTCTGGCACAAACAGAATTCCTCGTCTCCTTCCTCATGATTACAGGATAATTAGAACGTCTTTTTTACATAATGAAACAATCTTTTATTTTGATGTGGGGTTTCCTTCTTGTCTAAATATTTAGCGTTCTTTGGAAACGCAAAGTTCTTCTTTCGCTAAAGACATCTTCGCGTTCTTCATTATTATCGGGGGGTGAATTTGAAATTTCTCACCCTTAATATCGTCTCTTACAGTTAACACTATGAAAAATCGAAAGACAACGTGGAAAGGGGGACACTTTAATTAACATCTTTATCCTTCTTGTTTCAACCAACTAGGAGGGGTAGATGTCACGCTTATAATCTAAAATGGGAATGGGGGTCAGTGGCACATCGTTTTAAAGGGCCTTCAAATTCTCCTTCTCACTGCTTGACCCTCCCCTGCCTCTTCCTCGCTACGGCCCGTGGTGGCACCGTTTCCTCAAAAAACTTTATTTGAAAATAATTATTTGAAATAACATTTCGAGGTTCTACTACGAGTACCTCGTTAATTTGCGTTCATTCGATCTAATATGTTCGGTGTTAAAACTTCGAACATACTGTCTCCTGCTGCTTGGAAAAGCACAGTGTTCCAAGACGAAACCCAAGTTAAATCGTTTAAGTTCTGAGTCAAAGTACCGACGTTTGTGGGAGAATCCACCTAAAAGTTCTCGAATATGGATGCCCGTATTTTGCCTTTCATTCAATGTTTCCTCCTGTTTTTTTCAAACTTCGACAAAAAGCAACACAGTTTTTTCTCAGCTCCTTGTAATAAAACTGTGTGTTCGCGTAACCAAACACCAATTTAGCCTTCTTGTTTCAACCCCCTAGGATGAGTAGAGGTCCGTTTTAGAATCTTAAATGGAATGGGGGTAAGTGGCACATCGCTTTCAAAAGGGCCTTCAAATTTCCCTTGAAACACAGACGATCCGTCAACGTTTTTTATTGTGAATTGATGAGTTTTTTATTTAAAAACGACCTCTTTATGTGGGCAATTTGCCTAAATCTTTAAACTCTTTGGAGCGACAGAATTGCCTCTCGTTCTTCATTATAGATTGGATCATAGTGGCTTTTTTTTTGGGCTTGCACATCGTTTCCGAGTGGTGGCGGCGTCGAGCAAACTAATCCCGAAAAACTCATCATTTTCTTTTCGCATGATTTTCCAAATTCTTTTCGAATGCCCCTCATCATTTGTCCTGTTTCTATTTGCAGTTTGCGACATTTTTGTCGAGATTGTAACTTTTTTAGACGAGGTCAGGTAGCTTTGGTAAGTGAAACACCTCTTAGGATGTAAGCCACTCGTGGCTTGCAAACGTCCGAAATAATCTCTTTACACCACGGAAAAACCTATCGAAGCTGACATAAGTTCCAAGTAAATTTTCGAGTGCACAAAAACTGTTCAATCATGTCCTTAGAACCGCACTTCAAAGAACCTTAGAAATCGCTTTTAAGCATCGAGCCGATATATTTATTTCACAAAATCCATGTACAAACTGACCAAAATTCTTCAAATTATTGTAAGATTTTTAATTAACTTACGACATGATGATGGTCCTGTTGTTTGCACACGAGTTTTTTAAATGCAGTCCATGATGCAATTTGTGTGCGTGTGGACTTGAATATGGAATTGAAAATTACTATTTTGCCTTGCAACAGCGCACCTTAGTTACGAGCAAGGTTAATTAGGGCAAAACTTTTTAAGTTGAAGTTTCAATCTTGTGGGTTTTGCTTTGTAGGGAATTTGGCCGAGTGATAATCACGTCGAAGGACGGCATTAAAAATATGCTTCGAAGGAGGTTGGAATGGGAGATGCGACAAACTGGATGATTCTCATCCTAACTGACGGTCCATTTCCAAGACGATCAATTCACTCTACAAATATCTGCGCCCAATGTATGGATGAGTGCTTTCAGAATCGACATTTTACATCTGGATATAGTTGGTGAGGTAGAGTTTCCTCCCTAGGCCAAAGCCAGGTTTCCCCAGATTTGTACGTCTATTTCTCAGGTAGAGCTGGAGAACGAACTTACGTTCCCCTCTGACGCTCAAGACGGTAACATTCGACGTCCATGCGCTTCCAGTTGTTCTTGGGCGGCAAACGAAGTGAGTGAGGACGGATTAGTTATAAGCGTCCCACCGTCCAGCTGTGTACTTTGGAAATGCCGATAACAAGAAAATCGACGCCTTGTAAGTGCATTTAATGCACATAATATCGCGTTAAATCGCCTCGTACCTTTATATTCATGGCCAAAGACCTTTTGGACTCTTTTAACTAGGTTTGCTAAATTGTTTAGCCGTTTTAGAAATGAAACTTTGTATTGCGGTAATATTCGCAAGTAGTTTTCAATTTTTTATCAATTTGTCAGAGGTTGGAGCTTGGGGAGGAAGGCCTTCTGATCGTCGAAAATCCGGACATGAGACCCGTTTCAAACACATCCGAATTAGAGAGATTCGCGCTCGAAAACTCTGGATCACGAACTGGAAAAAACGCCCGTTCGGTGATTCCTTATTTCACGTCGACGTTTGTGATCATGGCAATTTTTTTTCAGTCGGTGAGGTCTCGGAAAATTGCCAATCGTTCCGCAAATTTATTAACCGGTGTTTTTTTCTTTAGTGACCTTCATGATGACGGCTGGTGAGGTCGAAACCCTGGTTGGAGTGCTGGGAAATATCAGTGGCGGCAATTGGCAACTTTGTGTGCATTCCGGAATTTCCTTTTTTTGCCTGTATGCAGATGTTGATTTTATATTGGGATTAATTGGCAGCCCGCCCCTCCTTTTTTGATGATTGGTAAGAACCAGGGTTCAAGTTAAGTGAATGGGTTTACAAAAATTTGGAAAATCAACCAGAGACTTTTCCCAAGTCGGGCAATATTTTAAAGTTTGAAGTTAAACAAACGCAAATCATTGCTTGGTGTTGCCAAATCATCATTATTCCTCCCTTATGACTTGAACTTTTTCCGACGCTGATTTTTGTTCAACTGGTCCAGAATTTTTCCGAATAAAATATCCTGGCCCTGATTGTTTTTTGCTCGGAATTTTGAATTTTTAGCAAGCCAATGTGCCAGCCTCACCTGATCCATTGACATTTTTATTAATTTTCCTGTTCCCATTTTAGGCGTCGAATTGACGATACTTTCAGTCATGCTGGCGCTTGGAGAAGAACGTCATAAAAACGCCCGTTGCCACAAAGAAATGGCGAAATGTTGGGGCGAAGCTGCTGTTTCCATCACCATCACTCACTTTCAGTCACCGACTTTCTCAGCTTCCGGTATTGGAATTTTCAGCCCTTTTTCCATCGGTCACCATTTGTCTGCATTTATTCCTGGTAAGTCACTACTGTTGCAACCAACGTTTTTTATTTTCAATAATGCAAACTGTGCAATTATTAATTTTCGGATTATTTTAATTAAAGACTAAAAGTAGAGTGAGACCTGTGATTTTTTCTGATTTTTAGGCATCGTCGAATAAAATTTGGTCCTTAAGATTTTTCGCTGCACTCATTGCTAGCATCTTCAGAGATGTGTTCCTTCGGATGCCAAAGACGCTAAATATTGTACATTTTATTTATTCAAATAAAAATGAGTATGGCCCAATGCCATCTCATTAACTTGCAACAATCTGTTTGGAGAGTGCCTGAGTCCGGCAAATGCGGATTAACCTATTTTTGTTGTTCAAACAATGGATGTCAAACAAAAATATTCGTATTCAGATGCTAGCCACCTCTGAAGAGGCCAGCCATTCGTGCTGACGAACGTTGAGACTTAAAAAGATTTTAAAAACAGGATTTATGGGCAGCTAAATATGCTCAAAAAGACGTTGGTTAAAAATTGTTGTGTATATTTTCCTGACTGTATTTCAATTTAATCCAAAATAAATTCCTGGGTTTCAGTAAATTAGTGTTTATTATTTTAAATCTTTACAAATACGTTTCGGTTGTCTTTCTCTCCACCATCACAGCTTTTGTATGTATGGCTGTTTCCCACCAACATACAAACTGATATGGGACGACACCGAAACGTATTTGTAAAGATTTTTAAATAATAACCTAAATTGACTGGAACCCCAGGAACTTTCTTTTGGATTAAATTAAAAGTTGTGTGTTTTATTAGGTGGCTGCCACTCTACTAACTGGCTGTTATCTGGCATTTAACATTCTTTGCTGGAATGTGTGGCAGTTCTGGATATTGCGAGCAACAAACCTCCATTCAGTGTTTTTGCTTTAAATTTGAACCGTTTCCCTATCAGGTAGTTTCTTTAATTAGGTCAAGTTGTCTGCAAGTCACTCAACTAACTCAAAAATCCAGCTAGGGAAAATTATTGATGAAACTTGAAAGTTTCATTTTTTTTCAAAAAACCGCGCTGTTCAAAAATCGCATCATTCCTAAAAGTAGTAAGATTTTTTTTGGTTTCGAAAAAGTATAAATTAATTATAAACATACAACAAATGGCATTCGATATAAATGGGAAGTTTTGTGTACGAAACCGCTATAAAGGACAAGTGATTCAGTGTTCCCACTTACTGGTTTTCTTATATAATTAGCCTTAAAAGAAAGTAGAGACCATCGAATTTAGCAATTCCCGATTCAGGAAGAATCCGTTGTCCTTCGAACGGCCTCGGAATGGATATTCACATTAATTACGAACATCAATACGGTGTGTTCAACACCCGAATATCCGTACTTTCCCTTAGAATCAACGCATACTTTACACTTTGCTGTCATATCAATGGAAGAATGCTCCATTTTTGGCGTTTCTCCATTCGGATGGTTTCCAGGATCACGTTACATAAATAAAAACAATGGCGAAAAAAATGCGTCTTTTTTGCGTTTCATTGGATGTTTTTTTCCGACTAAAAAAAACCTCCCGATAACGAAAAAAGGTATTTTTGGGAGACTTGACTTTTTTCATTTCCGTGATACAGGGGAAGATATCGCCCGTTAAAGATTGCGACCGCTCAAAAAGACAAAATGATTATATTTTCGGATCTGAAAAGTCCGTCATTGTTTTGAAACAGCTTCGTTGCCTTCCTCGCCTCGGTCCGTAAAATGATGTTAGAGTTCGAGTTATTTTGGGACACTTGAATTTTTTGAAAAATATTTCTCATTTCATAATGTTTAACCCTTATTAAAATTTTCGACCAAAAATTGAAAATTTCACAACGTTCTGTTTTGCTTTCAGTGGATTGGTTTTTCCGACCTAAAAAACCTGCCCGTATAACGAATATGAATGTCCGGAATATACAGGGAAGATATCGCCCGTTAAAATTGCGACCGCTCTAAACCGCTCAAACAAAAAAGACAAAATGGATTATTTATTTTCGATCTAAAAGTCGTCATGTGTTTTGAACAGCTCGTTGCATTCCTTCCTCGCCTGCCTTCGTTCCGGCCGGTGAAAATGAGTAAAGTTCGAGGTTATATTTGGGACACTTAATTTTTTGGAAAAAATATTTCTCTTATTACCCCTTAGAATTCATAAGGGTTAACCCTTATTAAATTTTTTCGACCAAAAATTGAAATTTCACAACCGCTGTTGGCGTTCATTGGATTTTTCCCGACCAAAAACTCCGATAACAATATGAAATGTTGCCTGGAATTAACAGGGAAGATATCTCCTCGTCGTTAAAGAGTGGCGGGCGATGCTGAGGCATGAGTGCTGGCTAACGCGTAATATTTCTTAATGTATGCGTGAAGTGGCGGTAGCTTTTCGTTACGACGCTCTTCTAATATTCTCTCCTTCTTCTTCTGTTCTTCTCTTTTCTCTTCCTTTCTCTCTTCTTCTGGCTTTCTTTTCTCTGTTCTTCTCATTGTTTTTGCTATCTACCGCTCAAAAAAACGCTCAAAAAGACAAAAAAATGATTATTATTTCGGATCTAAAAGTCCGTCATTGTTTTAAACAGCCTTGCATTCCTCGCCCTCGTTCCGTGAAAATGATGTAGGTTCGAGTTATTTTTGGGACACTTTGAATTTTTTTTGGAAAAATATTTCTCATTCATAAGGGGTCCCCTTATGAAATTTTCGAACCAAAAAAATTGAAATTTCACAACCGTCTGTTGTGCGTTCATTGGATTTTTCCGACCTAAAAACTCCCCAGATTAACGAATATGAATGTTCCGAATAATAACAGGAGATATCGCCCGTTAAAGATTTCGACCGCCTCAAAACCCGCTCAAAAAGACAAAAATGATTATTATTCGGATCTGAAAGTCCGTCCTGTGTTTTAACCAAGCTCGTATGCATTCCTCGCCTCGTTCCGGTGAAAATGAGGTAAGTCGAGTTTTTGGGACACTTGAATTTTTTTGGAAAAATATTTTCATTTCATAGGGTTTTAACCCGTTGAAAGTTTTCGACCAAAATTTGAAATCTTCACCACCGTCTTTTTTGCCGTTTTCATTGATGTTGCCGACCTAAAAACCTGCCCATAACGAATAGGAATGTTCCGGAATATAACATGAATATCGCCCGTTAAAGATTGCGACCGCCAGCCTCAAACCGCATCAAAAAAGACAAAAAAATGATTATTATTTCGATCTGAAAGTCCGGTCCATGTTTTTTTAAAACAGCTCGTTGCATCCTCGCCGCGTTCCGGTGAAAATGAGTAGAAGTTCGAGTTTATTTTTGGGACACTGATTTGTTTTGGAAAAAGAATTTCTCTTATTAACCCTTATAAATTCAATAATGGGTTAACCCTTATGACATTTTCGAAAACCAAAAAGTGAAATTCACAACCGTCCTGTTTTTGCGTTCATTGGATGTTTCCGACCAAAAACCTGAAACCTGCCCGAAACGAATATGAAAATGTTCCGGATATAACGGAAGATATCGTCCGTTCAAGATGCGACCAGCTCTAAAAAAACGCTCAAAAAGACAAAAAATGATTTTATTTCGGATCTAAAATCCGTCATGTGTTTTAAAACAATCGCGTTTTGCATTCCCTCGCCTCGTTCCGGTTAAAATGGATGTAGAGTTCGAGTTATTTTGGACACTTGAATTTTTTTGGAAAAATAGTTTAACCCTTATGAAATTTCCTAAGGTTAACCCTTATGAATTTTCGACCAAAAATTGAAATTTCACCCTTCTGTTTTGCGTTCTTGGATTGTTTCCTGACCTAAAAACCTGCCCGATAACGAATATGAAAATGTCTCCGGAATATAACAGGAAGATATCGCCTTAAAGATTGCGAGGCCACTTTAGAGCGGTTCGCAATCTTTAACGGGCGATATCTTCCCTGTTATATTCCGGAACATTTCATATTCGTTATCGGGCAGGTTTTTAGGTCGGAAACAAGTCCAATGAACGCAAAAATGACGGTTGTGAAAGTTTCAATTTTGGTCGAAAATTTCATAAGGGGTTATTAATGAGAAATATTTTTCCAAAAAATTCAAGTCTCCCAAAATAACTCGAACTCTACATCATTTTCACCGGAACGAGGCGAGGAATGCAACGAGCTGTTTAAAACACATGACGGACTTTTCAGATCCGAAATAATAATCATTTTTTGTCTTTTTTGAGCGGTTTTAGCGCGGTCGCAATCTTTAACGGGCGATATCTTCCCTGTTATATTCCGGAACATTTCATATTCGTTATCGGGCAGGTTTTTAGGTCGGAAACAATCCAATGAACGCAAAAAGACGGTTGTGAAATTTCAATTTTTGGTCGAAATTTCATAAGGGTTAACCCCTTATGAAATTTCATAAGGGGTTAATAAGAGAAATATTTTT
The DNA here is from genome assembly GCA_024550625.1 of Dendroctonus valens. Taxonomy (NCBI): domain Eukaryota; kingdom Metazoa; phylum Arthropoda; class Insecta; order Coleoptera; family Curculionidae; genus Dendroctonus; species Dendroctonus valens. The sequence goes on along the minus strand of JAJTJO010000554.1, from coordinate 1,234,988 downwards.
CCAAAAAATTCAAGTCTCCCAAAATAACTCGAACTCTACATCATTTTCACCGGAACGAGGCGAGGAATGCAACGAGCTGTTTAAAACACATGACGGACTTTTCAGATCCGAAATAATAATCATTTTTTGTCTTTTTTGAGCGGTTTTAGAGCGGTCGCAATCTTTAACGGGCGATATCTTCCCTGTTATATTCCGGAACATTTCATATTCGTTATCGGGCAGGTTTTAGGTCGGAAACAATCCAATGAACGCAAAAAAGACGGTTGTGAAATTTCAATTTTTGGTCGAAAATTTCATAAGGGGTTAATAAGAGAAATATTTTTCCAAAAAATTCAAGTCTCCAAAATAACTCGAACTCTACATCATTTTCACCGGAACGAGGCGAGGAATGCAACGAGCTGTTTAAAACACATGACGGACTTTTCAGATCCGAAATAATAATCATTTTTTGTCTTTTTTGAGCGGTTTTAGCGCGGTCGCAATCTTTAACGGGCGATATCTTCCCTGTTATATTCCGGAACATTTCATATTCGTTATCGGGCAGGTTTTTAGGTCGGAAACAATCCAATGAACGCAAAACAGACGGTTGTGAAATTTCAATTTTTGGTCGAAAATTTCATAAGGGTTAACCCCTTATGAAATTTCATAAGGGGTTAATAAGAGAAATATTTTTCCAAAAAATTCAAGTGTCCCAAAATAACTCGAACTCTACATCATTTTCACCGGAACGAGGCGAGGAATGCAACGAGCTGTTTAAAACACATGACGGACTTTTCAGATCCGAAATAATAATCATTTTTTGTCTTTTTTGAGCGGTTTTAGCGCGGTCGCAATCTTTAACGGGCGATATCTTCCCTGTTATATTCCGGAACATTTCATATTCGTTATCGGGCAGGTTTTTAGGTCGGAAACAATCCAATGAACGCAAAAAAGACGGTTGTGAAATTTCAATTTTTGGTCGAAAATTTCATAAGGGTTAACCCCTTATGAAATTTCATAAGGGGTTAATAAGAGAAATATTTTTCCAAAAAATTCAAGTGTCCCAAAATAACTCGAACTCTACATCATTTTCACCGGAACGAGGCGAGGAATGCAACGAGCTGTTTAAAACACATGACGGACTTTTCAGATCCGAAATAATAATCATTTTTTGTCTTTTTTGAGCGGTTTTAGAGCGGTCGCAATCTTTAACGGGCGATATATTCCCTGTTACAGACCGGAACATTTCATATTCGTTATCGGGCAGGTTTTTAGGTCGGAAACAATCCAATGAACGCAAAACAGACGGTTGTGAAATTTCAATTTTTGGTCGAAAATTTCATAAGGGTTAACCCCTTATGAAATTTCATAAGGGGTTAATAAGAGAAATATTTTTCCAAAAAATTCAAGTGTCCTAAAATACCTCGAACTCTACATCATTTTCACCGGAACGAGGCGAGGAATGCAACGAGCTGTTTAAAACACATGACGGACTTTTCAGATCCGAAATAATAATCATTTTTTGTCTTTTTTGAGCGGTTTTAGCGCGGTCGCAATCTTTAACGGGCGATATATTCCCTGTTACAGACCGGAACATTTCATATTCGTTATCGGGCAGGTTTTTAGGTCGGAAACAATCCAATGAACGCAAAACAGACGGTTGTGAAATTTCAATTTTTGGTCGAAAATTTCATAAGGGTTAACCCCTTATGAAATTTCATAAGGGGTTAATAAGAGAAATATTTTTCCAAAAAATTCAAGTGTCCCAAAATAACTCGAACTCTACATCATTTTCACCGGAACGAGGCGAGGAATGCAACGAGCTGTTTAAAACACATGACGGACTTTTCAGATCCGAAATAATAATCATTTTTTGTCTTTTTTGAGCGGTTTTAGCGCGGTCGCAATCTTTAACGGGCGATATCTTCCCTGTTATATTCCGGAACATTTCATATTCGTTATCGGGCAGGTTTTTAGGTCGGAAACAATCCAATGAACGCAAAACAGACGGTTGTGAAATTTCAATTTTTGGTCGAAAATTTCATAAGGGTTAACCCCTTATGAAATTTCATAAGGGGTTAATAAGAGAAATATTTTTCCAAAAAATTCAAGTGTCCAAAATAACTCGAACTCTACATCATTTTCACCGGAACGAGGCGAGGAATGCAACGAGCTGTTTAAAACACATGACGGACTTTTCAGATCCGAAATAATAATCATTTTTTGTCTTTTTTGAGCGGTTTTAGAGCGGTCGCAATCTTTAACGGGCGATATCTTCCCTGTTATATTCCGGAACATTTCATATTCGTTATCGGGCAGGTTTTTAGGTCGGAAACAATCCAATGAACGCAAAACAGACGGTTGTGAAATTTCAATTTTGGTCGAAAATTTCATAAGGGTTAACCCCTTATGAAATTTCATAAGGGGTTAATAAGAGAAATATTTTTCCAAAAAATTCAAGTGTCCCAAAATAACTCGAACTCTACATCATTTTCACCGGAACGAGGCGAGGAATGCAACGAGCTGTTTAAAACACATGACGGACTTTTCAGATCCGAAATAATAATCATTTTTTGTCTTTTTTGAGCGGTTTTAGAGCGGTCGCAATCTTTAACGGGCGATATCTTCCCTGTTATATTCCGGAACATTTCATATTCGTTATCGGGCAGGTTTTTAGGTCGGAAACAATCCAATGAACGCAAAAATGACGGTTGTGAAATTTCAATTTTTGGTCGAAAATTTCATAAGGGTTAACCCCTTATGAAATTTCATAAGGGGTTAATAAGAGAAATATTTTTCCAAAAAATTCAAGTGTCCCAAAATAACTCGAACTCTACATCATTTTCACCGGAACGAGGCGAGGAATGCAACGAGCTGTTTAAAACACATGACGGACTTTTCAGATCCGAAATAATAATCATTTTTTGTCTTTTTTGAGCGGTTTTAGCGCGGTCGCAATCTTTAACGGGCGATATCTTCCCTGTTATATTCCGGAACATTTCATATTCGTTATCGGGCAGGTTTTTAGGTCGGAAACAATCCAATGAACGCAAAAAAGACGGTTGTGAAATTTCAATTTTTGGTCGAAAATTTCATAAGGGTTAACCCCTTATGAAATTTCATAAGGGGTTAATAAGAGAAATATTTTTCCAAAAAATTCAAGTCTCCCAAAATAACTCGAACTCTACATCATTTTCACCGGAACGAGGCGAGGAATGCAACGAGCTGTTTAAAACACTTGACGGACTTTTCAGATCCGAAATAATACTAATTTTTTGTCTTTTTTGAGCGGTTTTAGCGCGGTCGCAATCTTTAACGGGCGATATCTTCCCTGTTATATACCGGAACATTTCATATTCGTTATCGGGCAGGTTTTTAGGTCGGAAACAATCCAATGAACGCAAAAAAGACGGTTGTGAAATTTCAATTTTTGGTCGAAAATTTCATAAGGGTTAACCCCTTATGAAATTTCATAAGGGGTTAATAAGAGAAATATTTTTCCAAAAATTCAAGTCTCCAAAATACCTCGAACTCTACATCATTTTCACCGGAACGAGGCGAGGAATGCAACGAGCTGTTTAAAACACTTGACGGACTTTTCAGATCCGAAATAATAATCATTTTTTGTCTTTTTTGAGCGGTTTTAGCGCGGTCGCAATCTTTAACGGGCGATATCTTCCCTGTTATATTCCGGAACATTTCATATTCGTTATCGGGCAGGTTTTTAGGTCGGAAACAATCCAATGAACGCAAAAAAGACGGTTGTGAAATTTCAATTTTTGGTCGAAAATTTCATAAGGGTTAACCCCTTATGAAATTTCATAAGGGGTTAATAAGAGAAATATTTTTCCAAAAAATTCAAGTCTCCCTAAAATACCTCGAACTCTACATCATTTTCACCGGAACGAGGCGAGGAATGCAACGAGCTGTTTAAAACACATGACGGACTTTTCAGATCCGAAATAATAATCATTTTTTGTCTTTTTGAGCGGTTTTAGAGCGGTCGCAATCTTTAACGGGCGATATCTTCCCTGTTATATACCGGAACATTTCATATTCGTTATCGGGCAGGTTTTTAGGTCGGAAACAATCCAATGAACGCAAAAAAGACGGTTGTGAAATTTCAATTTTTGGTCGAAAATTTCATAAGGGTTAACCCCTTATGAAATTTCATAAGGGGTTAATAAGAGAAATATTTTTCCAAAAAATTCAAGTCTCCTAAAATACCTCGAACTCTACATCATTTTCACCGGAACGAGGCGAGGAATGCAACGAGCTGTTTAAAACACATGACGGACTTTTCAGATCCGAAATAATAATCATTTTTTGTCTTTTTTGAGCGGTTTTAGAGCGGTCGCAATCTTTAACGGGCGATATCTTCCCTGTTATAGACCGGAACATTTCATATTCGTTATCGGGCAGGTTTTTAGGTCGGAAACAATCCAATGAATGCAAAAAGACGGTTGTGAAATTTCCATTTTTGGTCGAAAATTTCATAAGGGTTAACCCCTTATGAAATTTCATAAGGGGTTAATAAGAGAAATATTTTTCCAAAAAATTCAAGTCTCCAAAATAACTCGAACTCTACATCATTTTCACCGGAACGAGGCGAGGAATGCAACGAGCTGTTTAAAACACATGACGGACTTTTCAGATCCGAAATAATAATCATTTTTTGTCTTTTTTGAGCGGTTTTAGAGCGGTCGCAATCTTTAACGGGCGATATCTTCCCTGTTATATTCCGGAACATTTCATATTCGTTATCGGGCAGGTTTTTAGGTCGGAAACAATCCAATGAACGCAAAAATGACGGTTGTGAAGTTTCAATTTTTGGTCGAAAATTTCATAAGGGGTTAATAAGAGAAATATTTTTCCAAAAAATTCAAGTCTCCCAAAATAACTCGAACTCTACATCATTTTCACCGGAACGAGGCGAGGAACGCAACGAGCTATTTAAAACACATGACGGTCTTTTCAGATCCGAAATAATAATCATTTTTTGTCTTTTTGAGCGGTTTTAGAGCCGGTCGCAATCTTTAACGGGCGATATCTTCCCTGTTATATTCCGGAACATTTCATATTCGTTATCGGGCAGGTTTTTAGGTCGGAACAATCCAATGAACGCAAAACAGACGGTTGTGAAATTCCAATTTTTGGCCGAAAATTTCATAAGGGTTAACCCCTTATGAAATTTCATAAGGGGTTAATAAGAGAAATATTTTTACAAAAAATTCAAGTGTCCCAAAAATAACTCGAACTCACATCATTTTGACCGGAACGAGGCGAGAATGCAACGAGCTGTTTAAAACACAGGACGGACTTTTCAGATCCGAAATAATAATCATTTTTTGTCTTTTTTGAGCGGTTTTAGAGCGGTCGCAATTTTTAACGGGCGATATCTTCCCTGTTATATTCCGGAACATTTCATATTCGTTATCGGGCAGGTTTTAGGTCGGAAACAATCCAATGAACGCAAAACAGACGGTTGTGAAATTCAATTTTTGGTCGAAAATTTCATAAGGGTTAACCCCCTTATGAAATTTCATAAGGGGTTAATAAGAGAAATATTTTTCCAAAAAATTCAAGTCTCCCAAAATAACTCGAACTCTACATCATTTTCACCCGAACGAGGCGAGGGAACGCAACGAGCTATTTAAACACATGACGGTCTTTTCAGATCCGAAATAATAATCATTTTTTGTCTTTTTTGAGCGGTTTTTAGCGCGGTCGCAATCTTTAACGGGCGATATCTTCCCTGTTATATACCGGAACATTTCATATTCGTTATCGGGCAGGTTTTTAGGTCGGAAACAATCCAAGGAACGCAAAACAGACGGTTGTGAAATTTCAATTTTTGGCCGAAAATTTCATAAGGGTTAACCCCCTTATGAAATTTCATAAGGGGTTAATAAGAGAAATATTTTTACAAAAAATTCAAGTGTCCCAAAATAACTCGAACTCTACATCATTTTCACCGGAACGAGCGAGGAATGCAACGAGCTGTTTAAAACACATGACGGACTTTTCAGATCCGAAATAATAATCATTTTTTGTCTTTTTGAGCGGTTTTAGAGCGGTCGCAATCTTTAACGGGCGATATCTTCCCTGTTATATTCCGGAACATTTCATATTCGTTATCGGGCAGGTTTTTTAGGTCGGAAACAATCCAATGAACGCAAAACAGACGGTTGTGAAATTTCAATTTTTTGGTCGAAAATTTCATAAGGGTTAACCCCTTATGAAATTTCATAAGGGGTTAATAAGAGAAATATTTTTCCAAAAAATTCAAGTGTCCCAAAATAACTCGAACTCTACATCATTTTCACCGGAACGAGGCGAGGAATGCAACGAGCTGTTTAAAACACATGACGGACTTTTCAGATCCGAAATAATAATCATTTTTTGTCTTTTTTGAGCGGTTTTTAGCGCGGTCGCAATCTTTAACGGGCGATATCTTTCCCTGTTTATATACCGGAACATTTCATACTCGTTATCGGGCAGGTTTAGGTCGGAAACAATCCATGAACGCAAAACAGACGGTTGTGAAATTTCAATTTTTGGCCGAAAAATTTCATAAGGGTTAACCCCTTATGAAATTTCATAAGGGGTTAATAAGAGAAATATTTTTACAAAAAATTCAAGTGTCCCAAAATAACTCGAAACTCTACATCATTTTCACCGGAACGAGGCGAGGAATGCAACGAGCTGTTTAAAACACATGACGGACTTTCAGATCCGAAATAATAATCATTTTTTGTCTTTTTTGAGCGGTTTTAGCGCGGGGTCGCAATCTTTAACGGGCGATATCTTCCCTGTTATATTCCGGAACATTTCATACTTCGTTATCGGGCAGGTTTTTAGGTCGGAAACAATCCAATGAACGCAAAACAGACGGTTGTGAAATTTCAATTTTTGGCCGGAAAATTCATAAGGGTTAACCCCTTATGAAATTTTCATAAGGGGTTAATAAGAGAAATATTTTTACAAAAATTCAAGTGTCCCAAAATAACTCGAACTCTACATCATTTTCACCGGAACGAGGCGAGGAATGCAACGAGCTGTTTAAAACACATGACGGACTTTTCAGATCCGAAATAATAATCATTTTTTTGTCTTTTTTTGAGCGGTTTTAAGCGCGTCGCAATTTTAACGGGCGATATCTTCCCTGTTATATTCCGGAAACATTTCATATTCGTTATCGGGCAGGTTTTTAGGTCGGAAACAATCCAATGAACGCAAAACAGACGGTTGTGAAATTTCAATTTTTGGCCGAAAATTTCATAAGGGTTAACCCCTTATGAAATTTCATAAGGGGTTAATAAGAGAAATATTTTTACAAAAAATTCAAGTGTCCCAAAATAACTCGAACTCTACATCATTTTCACCGGAACGAGGCGAGGAATGCAACGAGCTGTTTAAAACACATGACGGACTTTTCAGATCCGAAATAATAATCATTTTTTGTCTTTTTTGAGCGGTTTTAGAGCGGTCGCAATCTTTAACGGGCGATATCTTCCCTGTTATATTCCGGAACATTTCATACTCGTTATCGGGCAGGTTTTTAGGTCGGAAACAATCCAATGAACGCAAAACAGACGGTTGTGAAATTTCAATTTTTGGCCGAAAATTTCATAAGGGTTAACCCCTTATGAAATTTCATAAGGGGTTAATAAGAGAAATATTTTTACAAAAAATTCAAGTGTCCCAAAATAACTCGAACTCTACATCATTTTCACCGGAACGAGGCGAGGAATGCAACGAGCTGTTTAAAACACATGACGGACTTTTCAGATCCGAAATAATAATCATTTTTTGTCTTTTTTGAGCGGTTTTAGCGCGGTCGCAATCTTTAACGGGCGATATCTTCCCTGTTATATTACCGGAACATTCATATTCGTTATCGGCAGGTTTTTAGGTCGGAAACAATCCAATGAACGCAAAACAGACGGTTGTGAAATTTCAATTTTTGGCCGAAAATTTCATAAGGGTTAACCCCTTATGAAATTTCATAAGGGGTTAATAAGAGAAATATTTTTACAAAAATTCAAGTGTCCCAAAATAACTCGAACTCTACATCATTTTCACCGGAACGAGGCGAGGAATGCAACGAGCTGTTTAAAACACATGACGGACTTTTCAGATCCGAAATAATAATCATTTTTTGTCTTTTTGAGCGGTTTTAGCGCGGTCGCAATCTTTAACGGGCGATATCTTCCCTGTTATATTCCGGAACATTTCATATTCGTTAATCGGGCAGGTTTTTAGGTCGGAAACAATCCAATGAACGCAAAACAAGACGGTTGTGAAATTTCAATTTTGGTCCGAAAATTTCATAAGGGTTAACCCCTTATGAAATTTCATAAGGGGTTAATAAGAGAAATATTTTTCCAAAAAATTCAAGTGTCCCAAAATAACTCGAACTTCTACATCATTTTTCACCGGAACGAGGCGAGGAATGCAACGAGCTTGTTTAAACACATGACGGACTTTTCAGATCCGAAATAATAATCATTTTTTGTCTTTTTTGAGCGGTTTTAGCGGCGGTCGCAATCTTAACGGGCGATATCTTCCTGTTTATAGTCCGGAACATTTCATATTCGTTATCGGGCAGGTTTTTAGGTCGGAAACAATCCAATGAACGCAAAACAGACGGTTGTGAATTTCAATTTTTGGTCCGAACAATTTCAATAAAGGGTTTAACCCTTATGAAATTTCATAAGGGGTTAATAAGAGAAATATTTTTCCAAAAATTCAAGTGTCCCAAAATAACTCGAACTCTACATCATTTTCACCGGAACGAGGCGAGGAATGCAACGAGCTGTTTAAAACACCTGACGGACTTTTCAGATCCGAAATAATAATCATTTTTTGTCTTTTTTGAGCGGTTTTAGCGCGGGTCGCAATCTTTAACGGGCGATATCTTCCCTGTTATATTCCGGAACATTTCATACTCGTTATCGGGCAGGTTTTTAGGTCGGAACAATCCAATGAACGCAAAACAGACGGTTGTGAAATTTCAATTTTTGGCCCGAAAATTTCATAAGGGTTAACCCCTTATGAAATTTCATAAGGGGTTAATAAGAGAAATATTTTTCCAAAAAATTCAAGTGTCCCAAAATAACTCGAACTCTACATCATTTTCACCGGAACGAGGCGAGGAATGCAACGAGCTGTTTAAAACACATGACGGACTTTTCAGATCCGAAATAATAATCATTTTTTGTCTTTTTTGAGCGGTTTTAGAGCGGTCGCAATCTTTAACGGGCGATATCTTCCCTGTTATATTACCGGAACATTTCATATTCGTTATCGGGCAGGTTTTTTAGGTCGGAAACAATCCAATGAACGCAAAACAGACGGTTGTGAAATTTCAATTTTTGGCCGAAAATTTTCATAAGGGTTAACCCCTTATGAAATTTCCTAAGGGGTTAATAAGAGAAATATTTTTCCAAAAATTCAAGTGTCCCAAAATACCTCGAACTCTACATCATTTTCACCGGAACGAGGCGAGGAATGCAACGAGCTGTTTAAAACACATGACGGACTTTTCAGATCCGAAATAATAATCATTTTTTGTCTTTTTGAGGCGGTTTTAGCGCGGTCGCAATCTTTAACGGGCGATATCTTCCCTGTTATATTCCGGAACATTTCATATTCGTTATCGGGCAGGTTTTTAGGTCGGAAACAATCCAATGAACGCAAAAATGACGGTTGTGAAGTTTCAATTTTTGGTCGAAAATTTCATAAGGGGTTAATAAGAGAAATATTTTTCCAAAAAATTCAAGTCTCCCAAAATAACTCGAACTCTACATCATTTTCACCGGAACGAGGCGAGGAACGCAACGAGCTATTTAAAACACATGACGGTCTTTTCAGATCCGAAATAATAATCATTTTTTGTCTTTTTTGAGCGGTTTTAGCGCGGTCGCAATCTTTAACGGGCGATATCTTCCCTGTTATATTCCGGAACATTTCATATTCGTTATCGGGCAGGTTTTTAGGTCGGAAACAATCCAATGAACGCAAAACAGACGGTTGTGAAATTTCAATTTTTGGCCGAAAATTTCATAAGGGTTAACCCCTTATGAAATTTCATAAGGGGTTAATAAGAGAAATATTTTTACAAAAAATTCAAGTGTCCCAAAATAACTCGAACTCTACATCATTTTGACCGGAACGAGGCGAGGAATGCAACGAGCTGTTTAAAACACATGACGGACTTTTCAGATCCGAAATAATAATCATTTTTGTCTTTTTTTGAGCGGTTTTAGAGCGGTCCGCAATCTTTAACGGGCGATATCTTCCCTGTTATACACCGGAACATTTCATATTCGTTATCGGGCAGGTTTTTAGGTCGGAAACAATCCAATGAACGCAAAAAAGACGCATTTTTTTTCGCATTTGTTTTAAACCGTACCCTGGAAATCCATCCGAATGGAGAAGAGAGAAACGCAAAAATGGAGCATTCTTCCATTGATATGACCGCAAGTGTAAAGTATGCGTTGATTCTAATGGAAAGTTAAGGATATTCGGGTGTGTTGAACAACCAGTATTGATGTTTTCGTAATTAATGTGATATAATCCATTCCGAGGCCGTTCGAAGGACACGCGACTTCTTCCTGCATCGAATTGCTAACATTCGATGGTCTACTTTCTTTTAAGGCTAATTTATATAAGAAACCAGCAAAGTGGGAACCACTGAATCACTTGTCCTTATATAAGCGGTTTCCATACACAAACTTCCCATTTATATCGAATGCCATTTTTTGTATGTTTCTAATTAATTTATACTTTTTTCGAAATCCAAAAAAATCTACTACTTTTTAGACTGAAGCGCAATTTTTGAACAAGCGCGGTTTTTGAAAAAATGCAACTTTTCAAGTTTCAATAACTTCCTCTAGCTGATTTTGAGTTAGTTGAGTGACTTGCAGACAACTTGACTACTTAAAAGAAACTTACCTGATAGGGAAACTGGTTCAACTTTAAAGCAAAACACTGAATGGAGGTTTTTTTGCTCGCAATATCCAGAAACTGCCACACATCCAGCAAAGAATGTTAAATGCCAGATAAATAGCAGTAGAGTGGCAGCACCTAAATAAAACACACACAATTTTTAAAGTTAATCCAAATAAATTCCTGGGTTCCAGTCAATATTAGTGTTTATTATTTAAAATCTTTACAAATACGTTTCGGTGTCTTTCTCCACCATCATCAGTTTGTATGTATGGCTGTTTCCACTATACATACAAACTGATGATGGTGGAGAAAGACACCGAAACGTATTTGTAAAGATTTTAAATAATAAACACTAATATTGACTGGAACCCAGGAATTTATTTTGGATTAAATTGAAATACAGTCAGGAAAATATACACAACAATTTTTAAACAAACGTCTTTTTGAGCATAATTTAGCTGCCATAAATTCCTGTTTTAAAATCCTTTTCAAGTCTCAACGTTTCGTCAGCACGAATGGCTGGTCTCTTCAGAGGTGGCTCGCATCTGAACGAATATTTTTTGTTTGAACATCCATTGTTTGAACAACAAAAATAGGTTAATCCGCATTTGCCGACTCAGGCACTGCTCCAAACAAGATTGTTGCAAGTTTAATGAGTATGGCATCAATAAAATGTACAATATTTAGCGTCTTTGGCATCCGAAGCGAACACACCTCTGAAGATGCTAGCCATGCGTGCTAGCGAAACATCAGGACCAAAATTTTATCGACGATGGCCTAAAAACCAGAAAAATCACATTGTCTCACTATCAGAGTCAACATTGTCGCACAACTTCTACTTTTCGTCTATAATTAAAATAATCCGAAAATTGAACAGTAGTGAACTTACCAGAATAAATGCAGAAAATGGTGACCGATGGAAAAGGGCTGAAAATTCCAATACCGAAGCTGAGAAAGTCGGTGACTGAAGTGATGGTGATGGAAACAGCAGCTTCGCCCAACATTTCCGCCATTCTTTGTGGAACGGGCGTTTTTATGGACGTTCTTCTCCAAGCGGCCAGCATGACGAATGTATCGTCAATTCCGACGCCTAAATGGGAAAATTAATAAAAAATGTAAATGGATCCGGTGAGTCTGGCACATTTGGCTTGCTAAAATTCAAATTCCGATGCAAAAACAATCAGGGCCAGGATAATTTTATTCGGAAAATTCTGGACCAGTTGAACAAATCAGCGTCGGAAAAGTTCAAGTCATAAGGGAGGAAATGATGATTTTGCAACCCCAAGCAATGATTTTTGCGTTTTTTTAACTTCAAACTTTACAATTATTGCCGACTTGGGAAATGTCTCTGGTGATTTTCCAAATTTTTTAACCATTCACTTAACTGAACCCTGGTTCTTACCAATCATCAAAAAAGGGGCTGCCAAGTTAATCCCAATAAAATCCACATCTGCATACATGCAGATTCCGAATGCACACAAAGTTGCCATTGCCGCACTGATATTTCCCAGCAATCCTAACCAGGGTTTCGACCTCACCCAGTCCGTCATCATGCAGGTCACTAAAGAAACACCGTTAATAAATTTTGGGGAACAATTTGGCCATTTTCCGGACTCACCGACTGAAAAAATTGCCAATGATCACAACGTCGACGTGAATAAGGAATCACCGAACGGGCGTTTTTTTTCCAGTTCGTGATCCAGAGTTTTTCGACGCGAATCTCGCTATTCGGATGTGTTTGAAACGGGTCTCGATGTCCTGGACTTGTTCGATTAGATTCAGAAAGGCTTCCTCCCAAGCTCCACCTCTGGCAAATGGATAAAAATTTGAAAACTACTTGCTGAAATATTAGCCGCAATACAAGTTTCCTTTCTAAAACGGCTAACAATCTAGCAAACCTAGTTAAAAGAGTAAAAAGTCTTTGGCCATGAATACTAAAGGCCGAGCGATTTAACGCGATATTATTTGCATAAATGCACTTACAAGGCGTCGATTTTTCTTGTTATCGGCATTTCCAAAGTACACAAGCTGGACGGATGGGACGCTTATAACTAATCCGTCCTCCACTCACTTCGGTGCCGCCAAAGAACACTGGAAGAGCATGGACGTCGAATGTTACCGTGTTGAGCGTCAGAGGGAACGTTAAGTTTCGTTCTCCAGCTTTCTACCTGAGAAAATAGACGTACAAATCTGTGGAAACCTGGCTTTGGCTAGGGAAACTCTTACCTCATCCATAATATACTCCAGATTTAAAATGTCGTTCTGAAAGCACTCATCCATCCATTTGGCGCAGATATTTGTATAAGTGAATTGCTCGTCTTGGAAATGGACCGTCATGTTCTGGATGAGATCATCCAGTTGTCGCATCTCCTTCCAAACCTCCGTTCGAAGCATATTTTTAATGCCGTCCTTCGACGTGATTATCACTCGGCCAAATCTCCCTACAAATGCAAAACCCACAAGATTGAAACTTCAACTTAAAATTTATTGCCTAATTAACCTGCTCGTAACTAATGTGCGCCTGATTGCAAGGCAAAATAGTAATTTTCAAATCCATATTCAAGTCCACACGCACACAAATTGCATCATGGACTGAATTTAAAAACTCGTGTTGCAAACAACAGGACCATCATCATGTCGTAATTAATTAAATCTTACATATTTGAAGAATTTTTGGTCAGTGTACATGGATTTTTGTGAAATATATCGGCCGATGCTTAAAAGCGATTCTAAGGTTCTTGAAAGTGCGGTTCTAAGGACATGATTGATACAGTTTTTGTGCACTCGAAAATTTACATGGGACTGATATCAGCTTCGATAGGTTTCCGTGGTGGTAAAGAGATTATTTCTGACGTTTTGCAAGCACGAGTGGCTTACATCCTCAGAGGTGTTTCACTACAAAGCTACACTGACCTCAGTCCAAAAAAGTTAACAATAGAAACAGGACAAATGATGAGGGGCATTCGAAGAATTTGGAAAATCATGCAGAAACTGATGAGTTTTTCGGGCTTAGTTTGCTCGACGCAGCACCACTCAGAAGATGCAAGCCAAAAAAAGCCACTCTGATCAATCTATAATGAAGAACGAGAGGCACTTCTGTCGCTCCAAAGAGTTTAAAGATTTAGGCAATTTGCCCACATAAAAGGTCGTTTTTATATAAAAAAAAAACTCATCATCAATTCACAATAAAAAACGTGACGATCGTCTGTGTTTTCAAGGGAGAATTGAAGGCCCTTTGAAACGATGTGCCACTTGACCCCCATTCTCATTTAAGATTCTAAGCGTGACATCTACCCCTCCTTCGCCATCACCCCCAGAACACACAGTTTTCTTTACAAGGAAGCAGGAAAAAACTGTGTGCTTGTTGTCGAAGTTTGGAAAACAGGAAACATGCAAATGAAGCAAAAAAATCGGGCATAATTCGGGAACTTTAGGTGGATTTCTCGCCAAAACGTCTGTACTTTGACTCAGAACTTAAACGGTTTAACTTGGTGTTTCGTCTTGAACACATGGGCTTTTCACAAGCAAGCAGGAGAACAGTATGTGGAAGTTTTAAACACAGAACACATTAGATCGAATGAACGCAAATTAACGAGGTACTCGTAAGTACCATCGAATGTTATTTACAAATAATTATTCTCAAATAAAGTTTGAAACGGGTGCCACCCATGGCGTAGCGAGGGAAAAGGCAGGGGAGGGTCAAGCCAGCGAGAAGAGAATTGAAGGCCCTTTAAAACGATGTGCCACTTAACCCCCATTCCCATTTAAGATTCTAAGCGTGACATCTACCCCTCCTTCGCCATCACCCCCAGAACACACAGTTTTCTTTACAAGGAAGCAGGAAAAAACTGTGTGCTTTTTGTCGAAGTTTTGAAAACAGGAAACATTGAAATGAAGCAAAAAAATCGGGCATAATTCGGGAACTTTAGGTGGATTTCTCCCCAAAACGTCTGTACTTTGACTCAGAACTTAAACGGTTTAACTTGGTGTTTGGTCTTGAACACATGGGCTTTTTCACAAGCAAGCAGGAGAACAGTATGTGGAAGTTTTAAACACAGAACACATTAGATCGAATGAACGCAAATTAACGAGGTACTCGTAGTACCATCGAAATGTTATTTACAAATAATTATTCTCAAATAAAGTTTAAAACGGTGCCACCCATGGGCGTAGCGAGGAAGAGGCAGGGGCGGGTCAAGCCAGTGAGAAGAGAATTGAAGGCCCTTTAAAACGATGTGCCACTTGACCCCCATTCCCATTTAAGATTCTAAGGGTGACATCTACCCCTCCTAGGTGGTTGAAACAAGAAGGATAAAGGTGTTAATTTAGTGTCCCCCTTGCACGTGTCTTTCCGCTTTTTCATATTGTTAACTCTAAGAGAGATATTAAGGGTGGGAAGTTTTCAAATTGACACCCCGTATAATAATGAAGAACGCGAAGATGTTCTTTAGCGAAGAAGAACTTTGCGTTTCCAAAGAACGCTAAATATTTAGGCAAGAAACCCACATAAAAGATTGTTTCTTATGTAAAAAAGAGTATTAATTATCCATGTAAAGACCCAAAATGGAATCATTTGCTGATCTGCAATTACATGAACTTTCATGCATAAAACAAGCTACGAATTGATTTCTTTCAACCTTGGATACTTAGACTTTATTCCCTTGGTTCCTTGAAGATTTTAAACGTGTTTCAATAATTTTTTCGATAAACAGGTCATGTTCTTACCTGCTCGTGTTATTCTGGCCACATTGAATCGACAGTATAATTCACTTTAAAATACTGTTCAACTATGGCCCTTTCTTGTTTGCCTTCGCCATTCAATGGACTGAATAAGTACTCGGGATCGATGTTATTGTGCAGTTTCTGGTAGCCCGGTCATGCCCAAACATGTCAGTAGAATAGGAACGATGATGAAGTAACCAGGATGTTTTCCTACCAGGAGCCCCAACTTGTAAAAGGTCTTGTTCAGGTAGTCGGTCCACAATCTTCAGCCAATCATCTGAAACAAGTCTATCAGTGAGTTGGGAATTGGGTTCAGGGCGAATGCAAAATTTTTCTTTTGTGCTGGATGTGCCGAATTTGGGTCGACCAAGCTCGAATCGCCAATTCGAATTCAAGTTGCGTTCGTATCATTGACGAAATCGGCCAATTTGCAATGCATGAAGTGACTTTGAATTAGCATTCATATAATAATACTTTGGTTTATTGTATTAAATTACGATTTTATAAAAATTACTAAGTGGAATTGCAAATGTCTTTATTCAATTGCTTCTAGTTATTTTTTAATTGACTTTTTCGATTAATTTTCGGTTCTTGATTAATAATTCAGTACTAAGCAAACGGTTTTTCCAAACTTAAGCAACCGAGTGCTTGGTGTTGCAATGTGATGACGCAAAGCAAAGATTAAACACTGCGATGTATCCACTTCACTCTGGCAAGCAAATAATAAAGTCGGTTATGAGAGAAAGTAACAAACATCATCAGGCGGCCGGGATATTACAGAAATTACGGGGAAATTAATTAACTGCAATTAACTGCGGCGCCAGAACTCGATCCGCACACAAAGTCAGTCACTGGGTCTTCCAAAGTAGACCGTGTGTATTATACGAAGCAATAGAAAAAGGAATTGAAGCTCGAAATGAAGAAATGGAAGATGTAGATTGTGATATGGGCACTGCACTTTATCCCAGTTTGTTTTAAAGAGTTTTCAAGTCTGATAAGAACAGCGGATGCATGAAAAAGAACAAGTAGAGGTAGAGGAAGGATCTTCTTCTTATCTCAGCGTCTCCTTATGAAGGTTAGCGATCCAAATGGCCAGTGTGGTTTTGGAAACAGCTGCTCTGTGGACGTGCGCCCAAGCCATGAGTTCTGGCGTCTTCCGATGGATCTTTTTCCTTGAATCTTCCCTTCGATGATGAGCTTCAGGATTTCGTATCGGCTGCCCCTCATAATATGTCCAAGGTACTGTCTTTTTCTTTCTTTGGTCGTCTGTAGCAGTTCCTTTCCTTTGTTCATGCGTCTTAAAACTTCTATATTGGTTATCTTCTGTGTCCAAGAAATTAAAAATAGAAAGAAAAGGGTCCAACTCTCTCAGGCGTATAGAAGGACAGAGAACACCTAGCAACTTAGCTAAGAAAATTCTATTCCTACATTCAGGGCCAGTACTTCCGGAGATATGGCCGGTATCCACCCGCTGTATATTTAACACCCTGTATATGGAATAAACAACGCTATTCTGACCTATGATCGCTAGGTTTTGGATACTGTCTAAAATGCATCTTCTACAAGAGAAATTCTTCAAAATCAGCAAACTTTTCCCAAGCTGCATCAGCTGCTCCCAATTCAGTTTAGAAAGCAACTTAAACTCCACTTTGCCATCTCCAACTCTCATTTCTTCCGCCAAACAAGCAAAGAAACTCATTGAGATAATTAGAACGTATATTTCAAGCTCAGTTCTGGACAAGATATGGCCGGTTGTCACCAAAAAACTTTGTGACTCAGAACATCCAGTCTGAGCCATCCTAGTATTCCTAAAGATAATGTTAAACAAGTTGTTTCTTGTTCTCAAACATTGTGTTCTGAATGGTTTGTTGGTTGGCTGCATTTCTCTATCTGAAGTAATTCAGTTACACGCTCCATGAGTCTTTAAGTTTGACGGAATCTATTCCTATTTGTTGCAATTACGAAATCTATTTTGGCTCTGCATAATTTAATGTATTAAACATTATATTTTATTGTTGTCTCTCATGCCAATTCAACGATATTCGTGTTGCAACATTCAATAGTTCTTTGGTGTTATTAGCATTTTCTAATAAATTACAATGTGAAGGTAAAAGTTGTGTGTAAAATCTGCTCTGTTGCATTGGCGTAGTAAATTTATCTAAAATGCTTGACTAGTAAATTTTGGGAAGCTTTACTGTCCAACTTATGTTGACCTTTAATTCTCTTAATGATTCTTAGAGAAACTAATTGTTCGGCATTGTTTATCTAAATTTTATCGCTGAATTTTGCCCTTTGCCTTTGCTGGCAATGAACGAAACAGTCGACTGTTTATGGATGTTGGTTGAATTTGTTTAACAAACTTTTTATAAAAACTATAAACAATTAAGTCATCGAGGTAAATTAAAGAAGAAATAATTATTAAGCACAGTTAATGACAATTTTTTTTAATATCATGAAGGAAGTGGCGATTAAATTGTTTGAAGTCTCTAGAGATTTTAACATTTTTGCAGTTTTCATTTTACATTTCTTTTCTTGTTTGCTTCTTGATTCTTCTCAATCGACTTGTTCAATTATTTTTGTTTACAGATTATCGACAAAAAAGCGACTTTGTTGCCGATTTCCTTGACACAATGAAGCTTTAGTAATTTTCGACAAATTGCCACATTAACCAATGAATCATACCAGAATGACCTTAAAATACCGCAATTGAGACATTCAAGCATATTTCTAAATATGGGTAATATTTACACGTAATTTAAAAAAATATACAGCGTGTCCCCGAAATGACTGTACAGCGTTTAACCACAAACTCTTAGCCATCATTTACTCATTCATATCCAGAGGAAAACTTGGATCGGTGTCCAAACAAAAGCCAGTTTTCTTGAATTGGCATCATCAGGGTCTCAACGTGCCGCTGCCCTGAGGACGCGAAAAAGTAAATATGTCGAAACGTCGGCAATTTTAAGAACAAACTCTTGCATTTACTATTGAACAACGCAATTTGGGTTAAGTGAAACAAGTCAGTTTTTCAAATTACCTGACGTTTTGCCATATTAATTTTGGGCATCCTCAGGGCACAGAACGTTAAGCTCTGAAGATGCCAACACAAATAAGGCAAAACGTCCTGCAATTTTAAAAAAAAAAACTCTTGTTTTCCGTTTAAATTTCGGGATTTGGATCGGTGTAAAATTAATGCCAGTTTTTTTTAAATTGCCTTCGCTTTGCCCCAATTTATTTTCACATTATCAGAGTCTTGACGTACCGTTGCTTTGAGGATGCAAATAAATATGGCAAAACGTCGCAAGTTAAAAAAAACTGGCAATAATTTTCCGATCCAAATTGCGAAATTGAAACGGAAAAACAAGAGGTTGTTTTTGAAATTGCAGACGTTTTGCTGTATTTATTTTGGCATTCTGAGGGCCCCAGAACGTTGAGACTCTGATGATGCCAAAATAAATATGACAAACGTCGGAAATTTAAAGAAACAGACTATTGCTTGTACGCCGGTCAAAATCCTGTTATTTAATAGTACCTATGAAAACCCTGTTTTTTTTTAATTTCGGACGTTCTGCATATTTATTTTGGCATCCTGCATCCGTTGTCCAGGGTTGACCCGATCCTTTGCGCCCTGAGGATGTCAAAATAAATATGGAGAAACGTCCGGAATTTTTACAACCGGGCTTTTGTATTTACAATTAAAAAAACAGAACTTTGATCCGCGTGGACGCAATAATCAGTTTCTTAAAATTCCCCGACGTTTCGCCATATTTATTTATACATTCTGAGGGCAACAGAACGTAGAGACTCTGATGATGTGAAATAAATATGCCGAAACGTCGGCAAATTCTAAGAAACAAGCTGTTCCTCTCACGATTCAGCAACGCAATTTCAGGTTTTTTAAAATTGCCGACGTTTCGCCATGTTTATTTTGGCATCCTCAAGGCCAAAACATTCCTTTGCCTGAGGATGCCAAAATAAACATGGCGACAACGTCGCAATTTAAAACACTGGCTTTTGCCTCTTCACCGATTCAATTTGTATGGACATTTTAAGTCGCAAAACTTGTGGAAAACGCTATTAATTTTAGGGCATTTCAAAACGTTTGAGAATTAGCTTTTTTGCTTCAAATTTTTTGCAATTGAAATGATGGTACTCAATTAGGATGCATTTTTCAAACAAACCACAATAGGCGATCCTTTTGAAAAAGTATTTTCATGGCTTGCATGGGTGGTCTCTAAGCCATAATTGGCGCTCCCAACAGCAATAAACATTTGTGATTATTTAATTGCGAATAATTTATTAGAAAATTCGCTATTTGATTTTGCCAAAAATCTGAACTATTCTCGATCATTTCTTTGAATACATACACACACAAATTTCGAGTTTTTCTTGCAAAAACCATTGCAATTTTTTTCAGTGTTATTGTTGTATTCTAAACTAAGCCTCTATAGTACCTAATTGTAACGGGTTTTCCAATAAGAGGTTTCATTTTGATATGCAAAAACGAGTCTTTTTTTAAGAGATATCAATGAATGTTTATCATCATTGTAAAGAGGAAGGCAGCACCATATCCTTTTCAATGAAATTTTCAATGATCAATTCACACATTTGCGGCTGATGTCCTCGATAACTTCACGAATTCCATCTTTAAGGTCTTGAATCGCTTGTGAGCTTTTGCATAGACCGTATCTTTTCACGTGGCCCCAAAGAAAAAGTCTAAAGGTGTTAAATCATAAGATCTCGGTGGCCAATTGTGATCACCTCTTCGAGGAATAACACGGTCAGGCACTTTCCTTGCAAGACTGCGATTGTTTGTTGCTTGTGTGGCACGTACCGCCCCCTTGCTGAAAATAAACGTCCGTCCACAATCATATCTTCCAATTCGGCCATAAAAAATCATTAATCATAGCTCGTTAGCGCAATCCATTCACCGGTAACAGTTGCAACCAGCCTCACTTTCGAAAAAATAAGGTCCAATCACACTGCCAGCCCAAAAAACTGCTCCAAACAGTGACACGTGAGGATGGAGAGGCTTTTCAACAAACTTTCTTGGATTTTCTGAGCCCCAAATGCGACAATTCTGCTTATTAAGGTAGCCTCATGGGCGTCATCACTGAAAATGATTTTGCGATGAAAATCAGGATCATTTTGATGCATTTGAAGCACCCAATCAGCGAAGATACGACTTTTATGGTGATCAACCGGCTTGAGTTCTTGTGTTAACTGAACTTTAAAAGACTTGAGACTTAATTTGTGAGACTTGTGGAATGTCTAATTCCAAAGATCGACCAGGAATCGACCAATCTTGGTTTGCTTCAACACTGCGGGCTACTATACCAATATTCTTAGTAGTTCTTGAGCGACGCACACAGTTTCGAGTCTTCACATCAGCAAACTTGTCCCAACAGCTCAATTTTTCCACCAGCTTCACTATTGCCGTTCGAGAAGGTGCTTCATGACGACCAAAAGTGCTTGAGTTTTGCGAACGGTGACTGCAAGCTTTTCACATTTTTGTAGTGAATTTTTAACAATTTCAGTTGCGTTGTTGAAGCGTGTTTCGTGCCATTTTTGTAGTTTTTTTATGTCTAATGTCAAAAGAGGACAGCTTCAAGATTGATAGCTGACCAAATAGCTGGCCATTCAAAATGAAACCTCTCATTGGAAAATGTGAAACTGCAAAGTGCATTTTACGGGTTTTATTTACCAGATTACATTACTTTTGATCATTGAATCCATCCAAAACAACCTCAACTTCAATAAGTAACGTTCCTTCAGGCCATTCTGTACAGTTTAAATATATAAAAATATACAAATGTTTTAATATACTGATTGTTTGGGGCTTTGTGCTTCTGACCACTGCATGTGCATAGCAAAACCACAACCAAAGGTACAAGTAAATGTAACGTGATTACTAAACTAAGGAAAAGAGATTGTTAGTGCGGACAAAGTGCCATTAAGAGGACAAAAAAAGCAGTTACACAAGCCCAGTCGAGAGTAATTGCAGTGGTTTGCACTTTTTTCTTCTGCTGCTGCACTACATGAATACCGTGATTGAACATTGGGACTCCCACACGAAACACTCACTCACTTTTTATGATATGATTCATACATTCATTGGCGTCGCTTAAGGGGTGTTATACATTTAAAAAAAGTTATTGTTCTCTGAACCAATTCAAAGTGGCATAGATAGAATCAGTGGGCACATTTTGGACGAGCTAATGGTTTTTCGCATTAGGAATTAGTTAGTAATAAATGGATGGTATCGGGAGATTAATTTAAAAATTTAAAAGCTCGTAGTGTATCAACATTGAATGCTCTAATAATAATTCATATTTAATGGCTATATTCGAAGTAGTTTCCGCAAATTTCGGTATTGTTCAATTTCAGCTCGATATGGTTGCGTCGCTCACTCACTTTCTCCTATTTGGGAGATTTGTTTGCGGAACTTCTCCCAATCCATGTACCTGGCAAACTCCATGCTTTGGGTCTCTCTTAAGCAAGAACTCACTTTACTTATCAGGGCGACCTTCCGATTGCAAATTGCCGCCGCGGTTTAGCCGCTATTACACTGAACAATCACTTCGGCCGCTTTTTATTGTGGCAATTTTACGGTTGATATTTTTACGCCTATTTAATCGTTTATGCACAATATTAACGTAATTCTCTTTCGAGGTAACACCCAACTTGGCTAAATGTTGTTTTGACTTTTGGGCCTTGGACATCCGGTTCTATTGCCCATTAGGAAAGTGTCGGCCCCAAGTCGTTCACATGTGGGTTTTCTCAGCTGAACTTTTAGTTTTTGACCCAAATGCTTCGCTATCTGCATATGGGGTGGACAAAATCCGTTGTTTTTAAATTCTAGGGCTAATTTTTATCAAAAATTGTTCTTTGAATTTTTCCGGGATTCTCAATGGTTCAAGAAATATCGCAGGTTTGAGTTCACCAAGTGCTATGAGTAGCCTAGAATAAAATGAATGTAAAAAACCATCCTCTCTTTGATTTGAAGATGTGACGAGTTTTTCCAAAAATCTGTTGAAATTCTAGTCAAAAAATGGGATTCAATAGATTCATTAATAATTATTACAGCCCAAATGATTTTTTCGAATAGCAAAGGGTCTTCGCTTGAGCGCACATGATCATGGCTTCTCCATATGATTGTTTAGCCACTTTGAAGTCGAAATATTTGGGGAAGATCAGGGTGAAGAAGTTCTTGTGCTTCATTCCTTTTCTTGCAAACTGTCCTGCACAGAAGTCTTTTTTGTCCAGTTCGTGCAAGAATTCTCCTTGTTCTAGTACTAGGAATATCTTCAACGGAGCTAAAGAACTTTAGCAGCATTTTTTCTTTCTCTCAACTTGTCTTTCAAAACTCGGTTGAGGGGACGTATGGTCTGCCCAAGGTGTTTGGCCGTGACGCAATAATTGTCCTTCTTTTCTATTACTTGCCCAAATCCTTTTAAGATGGAATTCGTGAAGTTATCGAGGACATACAGCCATAAATGTGTGAATTGGTCATGGAAAATTTCATGAAAAGGCGCCCATTGGCTGGATCGTTTTTTTTTTTGGATACCAAAATGAAACCTCTTAATGGAAAACCACTTGGGTTTAAAAAAATAAAGAAGCTATAGCCGGTTGAAAACAAAAAAGAGCTGAGATTAAGCAGGAAAGAATCAATTTCGAGACTACAAACAGAGCGTGCTGAACAGATTTTCAGAGCGTACAATCTGTGTAAATGATAGGCTTAACGGTCAGGGACGGTTTCTTCAGGTGCAGATTAAACATTACTCGGTCTTCTCGTATTACTTCCAAAGCTCCAACTGTACTTGGAAACAGTTTCAATTGAAAAAATCCATATGAAATTCACCAATTAATTAGCTTAAAGCCTTCAGTTCGCTTCCGTTGCTGATCGGCCAGACGATGGAATAGTATTTGTTATTATAAAATAATTACCATTGCTAAATAGAATATTGTTACTTAAAGCCCCGATGCTTAAGTTAGATAAGCAATTAGCACGCCTCATTTTAATTGGTTAATATTCAAAGTTCCACGGTTATTGTAATTTCAGTTTGCGTTATGGATTTTTTTAAATTGAATTGTTGTTGTTGATGTTGATGGAAATTATTTTTTCTGCTTTCGACGTGTTGTTACATCAAACGCAAAAAAATGAAGCAAATCCTAGAAATCTTGCAGGGGATTTTAACGAAATTTTTAGACAAAATGGTACGTAGCCCAACTTCAGACAGCGACTCTAAGAAAAGAAGCTCATGTGCCTAGATATTTGCAAATGTTTCCTCTTCAATAGGGTAAGTCCCGGAGAGTGCGACCACTTTCTTGCAAAGTGCGCCAAGAGCCTGAATTGTACCTTGCAACACAGGGGTTTCCCCAAGAAACTACTATTAAACCCGAGTTGTGCGGGTCAGACCGACCACCATGCCAGGGTTACAGAGGTGCGACGTATGGCCATCGAATATCAGAAGTACTGGTCCTGCAGGTTTCCTTGGTAGAAAAAGACAAGACAAAAGGCGTTCACGTGAGCAGATTTTTGATTCCTGGTTATTGCCGATCCAGGAGGCATACCATCAGTCCGACTTCTTGTTTTTTCCTTTGAATATTGAGAAAATGGGGAAGAGAATATCCCTCCGCATTGCAGCAGGCAAAACTGAGATACTTTCTCCTTTTCCCCCTGAAGTTATCGTCGGCTGAAATTAAACCGTCCGCGTTATCGTTTGAACATTTAGCTGCTCCATTGTCCTAGCTTGTTATTCAACTGAAGGCCTATCTCGTCCACATTGAAGACATGTCTAGGCTTGCACGCAGGGTATTTTCAGAAACTTAAAGTAGTTTGAAACAGTGTCTTCCGACATCCCTGACGCTCGCGCAATAGTGCCTTGTAACTTTTCTTGTTAAAATAATTAAGAAAATCACCTGCTGAAGTGATTGGGTGCATATCTAAATAACACCCTGTATAAGAATGTACTGGCCAAGACTTTGCCCCGGAAAGCAACAAAGGCCTTGCTTTCCAACACATTAATCTATTTGCGGCATTAAGACATGTTTAGTAGAAGTAAAACCATGCGATTAATTAGCAAAACCCACCCAGCTAACAAAGCGCGTGTGATGGTGATGAATGAAAAAGCAATTCCACGTTGAGCATGCATAAAGGAAACTGTTCCATTTAGTAGTGGTTAGTAGGTTTGTATCACATTTTTATCGCACAATTGTCCGCCGGTTTACTCGCGTTCTACAAGCGGTTCCGCCTTAGATTCGCCGTCCATTAGTTCACTTACATTATTGAGCTCTTCCGTTACTTTCATCATAAATTTGTCTCCTTTTTGCCCAACTTAATATCCGGCCAATATGGTAATGGGCCGGTAATTGCTATTGTTTCCTGTATTAAATTTAATCAGTTTGTTCGCCTAGATTTGCGCTTTTCCATGTGCAGAATGCACTGAATTGAATGAGTGAATTTGAACTGCAGCTGTTGTTTCCTGGGAATGGTGATTTCTCTGATCTGTTTGTGGAAAAGCGTGAAAACTGCTGATTTTGGTTTTTGTGGGTAAACTGCCATTATTTCCTCGCACTACATTTTCTTAATTTAACGAATGTACTTCTGGAAGTCATTTCTTTATTTGTTTTTCATTTTTTCCTCCATTTCTTTCCTTGTGGACGTATAGAGGATGCCTATCCTATAAAATGCCATGACATTTTGGTAAGTAGCGATTGGAATTCTCTATACAGCGGTAGGAAAACGGACTTTGTAGCTCAAACAGTTCTTGAGATGCAACGAAAAAGGCGGCGAATGTTTCAGTCGATTTTGCGAGTTTCAAACACCACGCAAAAGTACGCTTTCTTTAAAATGTACACTTTTTGTGAAAACCACCGACATTTTTGACTATCTACTGGTGGAGAAGAGAAGCTCTAGCTCAATCTGCTCATGAGGAATGAGCAAAATGGTGGCGTAAAACAAGAGATTTTTGCCAACTCTTGCAACCTAAAGGCGTGTTTAAATTTTGACCTTTTGCGTAAAAACTGACATTATTTCCTGACCCATGTTTCACTTACTAACGTCCAAAAAGCACTTTTCTTCACGCTTAGACTCTTTTGAGGAAACCTGCCAACATTTTCCAAGCATTTGTCTACCTCCTAAAAGCGCCAATTAGTGCTCTATCTAGTGGTGAAGAAACGAGCGCTCCAGCTCAATCTGATGTCGAGAAATGAGCAAAAAGGTGGCAGAAAACACGAAATTTTGGGCTAATATTGCACCTAAATGTGTGATCTTCAAATTTCGCTTTTAATATGAAAACTGCCACTCTTGTCGCACCCATGTTTCTATAACGAAATCGGGCCTCTAATTCTCTATCCAACTGTAGCAAAACGAGCTCTGTGGCTCAATTGGTTTTTGAGAAATTTTGAAAAAGGTGGAGTCTTAGTTGAGTCGATTTTGCAAAAAAGAAAACGCCCAAAAAACATCTTTCTTCAAGCTTAGACTCTTTTGAGGAAACCTGCCAACATTTTCCAAGCATTTGTCTACCTCCCAAAAGCGCCAATTACTGCTCTATCTAGTGGTGAAGAAACGAGCTCTCCAGCTCAATCTGTTCCAGAGAAATTAGCAAAAAAGTGGCGTAAAACATGAAATTTCGACATAATTTTGCAACTAAATGTGTGATTAAAAATGTAAAAATTGAACAACATAAAACTCCATTTACTACAACAACAGTGACTTCCATATATGAATGAATAAATTAAATAAATAAAATAAAAATGAAATTTCAAAATTCTCAGCCAAATTGAATGTTCTTAAGCGCGTGACGGCAAACTAATTCGAATCACGTTCCAAACAATAAAATCCGTAATTAACAAAAAAAAAACCTGCTGTAATCGATTCTAAATGACAATCAATCATCAATCTCAAGACCAAAGTAAAAGTAACGAAACAGAAAATAAACACTGGAAATTAATCGATTTCTGAGTTGATAATAAAATTGGAGCAAACGTGAAGGGACAATCCTTTAAACGCCCACAAGCAACTAAATGAAGCGGAAAACAGAAAGAAATAAATGAAGAATTAATTCTAAAAAAAATATTTTACCTCAATCTGTGCATTTCAAGCACATAAAGCAAGCTGACCAACTGGAAACTCCGAACTTAGGAAATTAGAACACCATTGGAACCAATCAGGCTCATTCAAAAGCAGAAAATTTAACAATAATCGAGTATTAGAGGAGAAAGTCTCATTATAAATGCTGAGATATCAGTAGATATTAACCCATGCTAATTTGAGGAAGAGTTTGGAAAGAACTGAGCAAAAGAAATCAGGGTCGTAATCAGCGCAAATCATCAAGGAAAGTAGCTTGAAACAATGTCTTTGCTTGCCACTGGTCATTGTCCTTCTGTTACATTTCCGTTGAATGTCTTAAATTTCTTTTTATTTATTACATTCTCCTGTGAGTGTTTGAAGGTTCTGTATAGAAATATTTAGCTTTAAATAAGCTTTTCTGTCGATTTTTCTGCGATTGAGATTCGTGTTTGTATGTAGTCATATATTTGGTTTTTTACTTTTTCTGAATCTGTTTTGGTTGGATTTAAATTTGACAGGGGTTCTTTAGGAGGCATAGTTTGCCTGTGATTTCTTTTGTTGGTAAAAATTCCCAAGTTTATATAGTAGCAGTAGTAGTAGTAGTAAACATCTTTATTTCTAAAAAAGGCTATCGACCTATCGGTCTTTCTGCCCTTGTTTAATACAGGTAGTCTTAATCTAAATAAAAAACTAAGATGAAAATTCTCTTATTCTAGGTTAATAATCTATTAAAATAAACTTTCCGATTCTAATGACAAGAAAAAATTATTTTATTGACCAGTAGTCAGTTTGCGTTTGTAGTGTTCGAGTAGCGTTGATGTAGGGAAACGGAAAGCGGGATTGTCTGGTTGGTCTTGTAAGACAAAGGGGATTCAGTATGGTCCAGTTGTAGGGGTTGTTTGTCCATTTTGTCTGTAGATGTATGAGTCT
Source organism: Dendroctonus valens (assembly GCA_024550625.1). Lineage (NCBI taxonomy): Eukaryota > Metazoa > Arthropoda > Insecta > Coleoptera > Curculionidae > Dendroctonus > Dendroctonus valens. The sequence goes on along the minus strand of JAJTJO010000554.1, from coordinate 1,207,327 downwards.
TTCCGAGATCTTTGTCATGTTTGTGCGTTCGTATAGTACTTGGGTGGAGGGTTGTGTAGTGGGTTTTGGGGTGTCTTATTCGTGTTATTAGTCTTAGTGCATTTGTTCTGTTGTTTGCATATACGTTTTGTCCTTTCTGTTTCCGTTGGGCATGAGTATATGTCCATAGTCTAGCAAGGGTCTACAAATCGCTTTATATATTTTGGTGGCGGTGTTTGTGGCTAATTCCTCTGTCTTTGTAGGTTAGTGATCGGAAGTGTTTTGTTCTCTTTATTGTTTCTGTCCCTCATGTTTCGTATGTGTTTCGTGAATTTAAGTTTGTGGTCAATTGTTGATTCCAAAGGTATTTTACGGGTCGTCTTTTTTGGTTTTGTCGTTTGGCCGTCTGCAGTTATTGTAGGGGAGTCAGCGTTGAGTCTGTGGTTGTGAGCAGAAGTTGTTTTTGACGACGTTTGGTGTGAGTCTCATTTATAAAACCATGTCATGTGTTGTTTGTTAGTCTTTGGAGTCTTGAGCTGCTCCTCAGTAGTTTTGTCATGTACAATAAGTGCCGTGTCGTCTGCGTATTGTAATATGGTATGCCGATCTGTCGATTTGATTTTTGTCTGGTAAGTTGTAATTGTATATGTCATGGCAGTATATATTGTAGAGAAAACGGTGAGAGCGGGGATCCTTGAGGGAGCCCTTGTTCAGGGGAAAAAGAAAAATGACAGTGTTTTGTCAATTCGTACTTGTAGTTGTCTGTAGTAGATATTTATGTTTATAGTATAGTGTTTTGATAATAAAGCTCTGTTTGGGTGGTGGGTAACATGCTTGTTCAAAAAAACATCAACCTTTGGCCTCCACAAATCAAATTAAGCTCCAATCACTGAGAAACGATTGAAATGAAATCCAGTTTTCAACAATTCCTCATTGACATTGTGCATTATTCATATATTGCACATTTGAAGCAGGCTCAATTCGAAGCGAATATTTCCAAACCGAATGAAATATTAGAAACCCTAATGAACAACGGTAATTTACGAAAAGTTAACCAGTTAAATGCTCCATGCCATGGTTCACTAGTTTTCTTATTTCAGAATGACCTGAAAGTTTATACACGTTTTATGCAATCCGAACTAGTTTTTTCGCGTTATTAGTATGTTTTATTTTTGCTTTTTGATTAAGGAAACCGAATTAAGGTTAAACGTTGTTACATTACGCCAACATGACTAGAATAAATATTTAAAAGGAAAGTACTTTAATAATTTGTATTGTTTTTGGTTATAAACAACATTCAAGTTGACTGGCTGAAAACTGTTTTTACGTACTATTTGGAAATCTATTTAAATAACCAGCCATTTAAATGAAAGTATTGAACCAACCAATGTCAGCTTGAGGTAGCTGGTTTGCCACGGTTCTCCAATTTGGCGATATAACCGAAAAACACATAACAAAGTGGGTTTAGTGCAATCGGCAAAGAGAAATCAGTCACGACTTGGCATGCACCAGAATATCGCACACTCTGCAGGATTATTCTAGCAAATATCATTATACAATGCAGGAAAAATTTGCCATTAATAGAACGTGGACTGAAAGCAATTTGAAAATCACTGAAAACATTAAGTAACGCATTCCTGCCCTTAACAGAGCCGATAATCATATGATATAAGGCTTCTAATTGCTGGAAATAGCAGTAAGAGTCTACCTTTTAGAAGATTAGTGGAGAATGCAGTGATTTGGCGGAATATTTGTGAGGAATGCGACCAGTCAACTGAAGTGGATCAGTGGAACCTCATTTTTGACTAATTGCTTTCGACATCTATTGCCAAATTATTCTTTTTCATATTAGGATGTTTAATCTCACTGTTGTCTCACCATTTCTAATGAGACTTTCTCCTCTGGATTTCTCAATTATTGAACCTACAATTTCGTCTATGTTCTTCGATCCTCGTCTTAACCGAGCTCTTCGTGGTTCTTATGTAGACGCTTCCACACAAGCATGGGATTCGGTAGATACCTGCAGTGACGAGGGGAAGGTCTTCTGTCCTTAACATTCCTGGAAGTCTTGGTGTTACCTTAGACTTCCTGGATCTTTGTCGTGGGCTTTGTAGATCGGTGTTAGGGTTAGGTTTCCCTAGGATCTTCCCAAGTCTGTCCGTGACTCTGGGAATGAAAGGCCGAAAGGCCCTTTGAAGTTGGTTTCGACATCTTTCGCGAGGCGGACTGTCCATACCTGTTGCTTGCTCCAGCAGTGTCCGTTTGGAAGAAAAGCCCGTGCTAAATGCTGTAGGTTCCGCTGATAGTATGCTGGGGTCCACATATTTATCCTGGCTTTAGATCGTGAGAGTGCTTGAGGAGTCCTTGGTTTTTTGACTCGGGTGGAATGGTTGGGATAGCTTGTGGAGGGTATCTGTCCGTGTGGGTGGGCGTGTCTATATACCCGATGGTCCAATTGGTTCCCGTTCCTAGATACAAGACAGCCAGGAATAGTCAACTGTTGTTGTTTGGAAACAAACGTCCATGGTAAATTGTATCTCTGGATGTTGTGTTGTTCAGGTGGGTCGAGGAACTTGTGCCAGGTTATCGCGTCCATGTCTCCATACCACGAACGTGTCATCGACATATCGATACCCGGATAGTCGGTTTAAAGGGTGCGGTCCCAAAACTGGTTTCCTCGAATTTCTCCATGAAGACATTTGCTACAACCGGGCTTGAGTGGGCTGCTTAGGCTACTCCGTCCTTTGGTCGTAGAAGCCTCCATTCCACAGGAAGTAGGTGCCTTTTAGACAAGCTTTGAGGAGATTTGCGGTACTCTCCTCAATAGCTCCGACACTAGTTCTATGGACTCGTCCACGGGTACTTTTGTTAAGTACGTTGGGTTCCAGTCTCAGATCCTTGATGTGGCTAATAAACTGTTGGAGTCTCTGATATAAGTGTCTGTGGATTCCTATATGTGGCTGCAGAAGAGAGCACATCGTATGTTGGCGATCCCGGGGCACTGACAATCGGTCTAAGTGGGACTCCTTCCTTGTGAATTTTAGGTACTTTCTGACTTAATGATCTTCTTCATGAGGGTCTCGTCTGATGACATTTTATCTGAGCTCTGAGAGAGACTCTGAGCTTAACTTCAGTGGAGTTCTTCTTGAGCTTTGTGTAGGTAGCTGGGTCCAGTAGGTATTGGATCTTCCTGCTCATATTTCACTCTGTTCATAATGACTGTAGCATTGCCCGAACGTTCTAGCTCAATCTGTACCTGAGAAACGAGCAAAAATGTGGCGTAAAGCACGACTATTTTTGCCAAATCTTGCACCCTACATATGTGATGTTCAAATTTTGATTTTTCCGTGAAAACTGCTTTCATTTCCTCATCCACGCTTCACTTGCTACATAGGGTTTCCAATTCTCTATCAAATGGTAGGAAAACGGGTTCTGTACCTCAAAGGGTTCCTAAGATGCGCCCAAAAAACACGTTATGTTTGAGAGGATTTTGTCAGGAAAGTCCGCGCAAAAATAACGCTTTTCTGGAAATCTGCACTTTTTATGGAACCTGCGAAACATTTACCAAGTGACGCAAAAAAAACCAGCAGTAAAACGAAGATTTGAAACAAGTTTCTAGTGGTATCGAAATTGGCACTTTAATGTGAAGAAAGTTTACCTCGATTTGAACCAACGGAATTCTGGTTTGCAAATGTTTCCAAATTTCCCCAAGAAAAGTCCAAATATTTGTGTTCGTTCACGTAAATTTACATGAAAAATGGCCAATTCAGGTCTTCAACATTCCTCACAATTCCACTGAAGCATATGGTAAGCGAACTTATCATTTGATTGGGTCGATTTCACGAAATCTAATTATGCGCACTAGAGTAGGTCACATGTGTTGACCTCTTAAATGTCGACCAAGATCCTCATAATTGGGTTAACATAAATAAATTCATCGGAACAATCAAGCCAAATTACTCGTTAGAAGATAACCCTTTAAAGGCTGGTGATTGGAAGCAATTTTCCTGTTTCGTTTCAGAAAAGTTTGGTGAATGCTCACGATTCCTCTGTCTGGAAGGACCCAAAAAAAAACGACTTTTTAAGAGCTAATCCTGATGAATTATCTAATGCTCTAAAGCATTTTTTTCGGGGAATTTCTCTTAATCAATTTCGTACTGAAAGCGTTTGTGCAACGTCAGGAACTGCACGCTTATATAATCGTCCAACAATTCCTTCGGCTGCAACGATAATCGCCATTATCCATTAGAATGACGGTCAAATTGAACTGTCCTTCTACCCTGGCGCTGTGTTCCACCCGAAACAACCAATTGCGGAAAACTGCGAAGACCATGAAATAACCGCCTGCAAAAAAAAGGAAGTGTATTTGAAGACATCAACGTTATCGTTTGGGGAAATTGGCGTATTACAGCGTTCAAGTTGCAACATTTCAGCCAGAAGAACGCAGAGAACCGTACTTCGACAGCCGTTTCTTACTATTGCCTGGCGGCTCAACCTGCAAAAGCGGAAAGCTCGGCGGCCCTTTAAGGGTGGAATTCTTCGAAAAGTACCTGCGATCCCTTCAAGCCCACCTTCGATTACGTGATTGGGATTTCAGGGCAGATGCCAGGCTTTACGTCAGGTTTTCTATTGTTGGCTACGCATTTATCAACAACACCCTGAACGCTAATGGAAGTACCATGAACTCTGAGGGACAAATCGAGATGGTTTGGTTGATTCTAGGAAATCAGTCGACAAAAATAAATAAGCTGAGAACAGCTCAATGAGTGATTGATGAAGACAGGTTTTGGACCTATTACTCCTCATCAGCAGGGACACGCTGGAAAATTCCCCATCCAAAAGCCTGTAAGTACTTTCAATGGGTATCAATGAGAATGGGGTTTCAATGGGTTTATCCCTAACCAAGATTGTACCAAACGTGTTTTAAAATACTGCAAACGTAATGTATTTGCAAAAAAAGCGAATGCTTGTCGTTTAGTCTTTAAAATATTCTTTTAAAAATGTTTCTCATCCACCTTTTTTGCTGGAAAATGGTCTTAAACAACGTGAAGCTTCCACGGAAAATTTAGTTGTAATTTTACAAAAATCCCAGTGATTCTAGACGCAAAAGACCAGAATCACCCTTCTTACCCTGGATAGTCAGCTGTCTGGTCTTCAAAATAAAACAGTAAAATACTCGAAGTTACACTATTCACATTGTGAACTGAACACAAATCAACAACATGTTTAGCTTGGGAGACCCGAACGAAAACTAGTCGATATGCGAAATTTGAAGACTTAAAAAATCCTTTTTTGCTCATTATCTGCATTTCCTATACATTTCTTCTACATTTTACTGCAGTAAAAAATAAAACCAACAGTAAAGGAATACCAAAAAATCAGTGGATGAAACCTAAAAAGACGACAAAAACAGACAAGAGAAAAATTTACTTTTGACCCATCTATCAGCAAACTCAAGCAAAAATTAGACCATCATCCTACGAAATCAGTATCAAGTTTTAATTCATTTTGCACAGCTACACCCATGTGGCCGAAGATTCTGCCTTCAGGCTTAGATTAACCCAGAAAACCAACCATTAAACCTGCGGAACAATATGCAGAATATTTCGGCCAACCTGTTTGTTTTTTTTTATGGTAAAACAACTCAAGGTGTTTCAAGAGCAATTGAGGCTTCTTGTACGATTCGCACTGAAAGTGTAGGAAGTTTAAAGTGTCCTACATTCAATTCTCTTTGGTCGATGTACGTAGGTTTAATTTCTATTTCTTTTTAATCAATAACTGCAGTTACTGATGTAGCAAACTGGCAATAAAAACTCGAATTAACCGCAGTTACTATATTTGGATGAACCAAAGTAATAATCCTTGGCAAAACGTACCGCAAACACCAAGTAAATAATGATTTAGTGTCGAATACAAGGAAGAAACCTAAATATAGCACTGTTATGATTCCTATCATTGTCTGCTGGCCATAAGTGATTTTTTCGCACTCGCTGTCGCTTGTATGCATATAGTTATTAAACAAAACAATTCCCGGCCTTAAAGTGGTCAATTTCAGGCTATCATTAAGCAGATCATCTTTTATAATTGCAGTAATGCGAAATTAATGACAGCGAATTAAGGGGAAGTACATTTTGTATTCGTTTTTTTCAAACAGAGATGTGATTTTGGGCAAATTTCCACCGAATTCGAGTCAAACTTTGCCTGTTTGATACTCTTAACTGTTACAGGACTGTTAAGAGTACTTAACTGTTACAGTTACTGCACAGGACTTCAATTGCTTTGGTTTGAAAACTAGATTTTTTGAGAAAAAAGTATGATTTCTTCCTGTCTGAGTCGTTATCACGAGTGCAAAGTACTGAAACCTGCCAACAGTGCTTGATGGTTGTATCTTTCCATCACCGTTTCAGGGGCTCTAAAAATTTAAATTCATTCCGGATTTGAGTGAAAATTTTGTCTTCTTTCAGCCTGGGTATTTTTTGTCCTAAATTCCCATTCGACTCTTTATTGCGGTTGGGGAAACGAGGACACTTTTATTGGGCATTGGCTGTGTCTAGATCGCCCCCCGTTTATGCTCACGTTTGAAATCATGTGAAACATCAGAAGCAGAATGGATTCCAGTAAAACTCTCTCTGAGTGTTTCCTTAAACGCTGTTTTTATCGTGACAAAATTTTAGCTCGCTGCCCGATTTGGTTGTTAAATGAGAAATGTTTCAAAAAGGAGCAAGTATTTAGTCATGTGTCTTTTAAGTCACTTTGGAAATGCTCTGAAAAATCGGATTTTAACTGGATATGAAAAAAAACTTTTTCCAGTTCCCTAGATTCATTGAAAAGTCAGACGTTTATTTTAAAATGGACTTCAGCTGGCGTCTAAGGATTGTTTCTGGATGCTATTTGGTTACGTTTGAAACCGAAATAGGCCTTAGAAAGATGTGTTTAGTCATCATTTTTCAGTCGCATTTGGGGGGCTATGAAAAATCAGATTCAGGCTGAATTTGAGTGAAACTTTTCCTAATTGTTCTTTGGGATGTTCAGTTTTTGGTACTAAAATTTCAAGGCCTCTCTAGGTTGTGCTCGAAAAGCCGATTTTTTCAAATGAACCCCAGCTGGTGTGCATGTTCATTTCCTTTCAGACTCATGTTTGAAAGCCAGTGAAAAATCAGCAACAGGCTGCATTACAGTGGAACTTTGTCTGAGTGTCAACGAAGATGTTGATTTTATTGTGTAAAAATTTGAAGTTGCTACTTGCTTAAGTTTGGAAAAGAGAATTTTTTTAAATCCGCTCCTGAAAGTGTTTAGTCAGTATGTTTGCAGGCCGGTTTGAGAGTTCGGAAAAATCAGATTTGCCTTCAATTTAAGTGAAACTTGGCCCAATTGGTCGTTTGAATGTTCTCTTTAGAAGAATAAAATTTAAAAAAAGGCCCCACTTTTCAAAAAAATTTTTAATGGACTTCAGCTAGTCTCTATGACTGCTTCGGTTGTGACTCATGTTTGAAAGCCTGTGAATACTCAGAAACAGGTTGTATAATAATGAAACTTTGTACGAGTGTCAATAAAAGCTTTGTTTTTCTTGTGGGAAACTTTGAAGTTGCTACTGGGGTAGGTTTGAAAATGCGAACTCTTTTAATTACGCTCCTGAAGCAGGTGTTTTGTTCGCAGGTTTTCAGGCACATTTGAGAGGCTGTGAAAAATCAGATTCGCCTTGAATTTGAGTGAAACTTGGCCCAATTGGTCGTTTGAATGTTCTCTTTAGAAGGATAAGATTTAAAAAGGCCCCACCTTTCAAAAAAAAATTAATGGACTTCAGCTAGTCTCTATGACTGCTTCGGTTGTGACTCATGTTTGAAAGCCTGTGAATACTCAGAAACAGGTTGTATAATAATGAAACTTTGTACGAGTGTCAATGAAAACTTTGTTTTTCTTGTGGGAAACTTTGAAGTTGCTACTGGGGTAGGTTTGAAAATGCGAACTCTTTTAATTACGCTCCTGAAGCAGGTGTTTTGTTCGCAGGTTTTCAGGCACATTTGAGAGGCTGTGAAAAATCAGATTCGCCTTGAATTTGAGTGAAACTTGGCCCAATTGGTCGTTTGAATGTTCTCTTTAGAAGGATAAGATTTTAAAAAAGGCCCCACCTTTCAAAAAAAAAATTAATGGACTTCAGCTAGTCTCTATGACTGCTTCGGTTGTGACTCATGTTTGAAAGCCTGTGAATACTCAGAAACAGGTTGTATAATAATGAAACTTTGTACGAGTGTCAATGAAAACTTTGTTTTTCTTGTGGGAAACTTTGAAGTTGCTACTGGGGTAGGTTTGAAAATGCGAACTCTTTTAATTACGCTCCTGAAGCAGGTGTTTTGTTCGCAGGTTTTCAGGCACATTTGAGAGGCTGTGAAAAATCAGATTCGCCTTGAATTTGAGTGAAACTTGGCCCAATTGGTCGTTTGAATGTTCTCTTTAGAAGGATAAGATTTTAAAAAAGGCCCCACCTTTCAAAAAAAAAATTAATGGACTTCAGCTAGTCTCTATGACTGCTTCGGTTGTGACTCATGTTTGAAAGCCTGTGAATACTCAGAAACAGGTTGTATAATAATGAAACTTTGTACGAGTGTCAATGAAAACTTTGTTTTTCTTGTGGGAAACTTTGAAGTTGCTACTGGGGTAGGTTTGAAAATGCGAAGTCTTTTAATTACGCTCCTGAAGCATGTGTTTTGTTCGCAGGTTTTCAGGCACATTTGAGAGGCTGTGAAAAATCAGATTCGCGTTGAATTTGAGTGAAACTTGGCCCAATTGGTCATTTGAATGTTCTCTTTAGAAGGATAAAATTTTAAAAAAGGCCCCAATTTTCAAAAAAAATTTTAATGGACTTCAGCTAGTCTCTATGACTGCTTTGGTTGTGACTCATGTTTGAAAGCCTGTGAATACTCAGAAACAGGTTGTATAATAATGAAACTTTGTACGAGTGTCAATAAAAACTTGGTTTTTCTTGTGGGAAACTTTGAAGTAGCTACTGGGGTAGGTTTGAAAATGCGAACTCTTTTAATTACGCTCCTGAAGCACGTGTTTTGTTCGCAGGTTTTCAGGCACATTTGAGAGGCTCTGAAAAATCATATTCAGCCTGGATTTGAGTGAAACTCAGCTTAATTTTTCTCTTAAGTGTTATATTTTTGGGACTAAAATTTCAAAGCCCCGTTTCTGTTTGATAACGAGAATTTTCGAGATTGCTTCGGTTGAGACTCGTGTTTGAAAGAAAAATCAGAATCAAATTGGATTATAGGAAAATTTTGTCTGAGGTGATCCTTAGGTACTATTTTTGTCATGTGGAAATTTCAGGTTGATACTTAGTTTGGGTTAAAAATGAGCTCAAAATACGCTCTTTGAAGTGCCAATGATTGCATTTTTTCAGTCACGTTTGAGACGCCGTGAAAAATCAGATTATGACTGGATTTGAGTGAAACTTTGCCCAATTGTTCTTTGAACTGTTGCTTCTCTTGTACTAACAGAAGTTTCACTTTAGTATGTTCTGAATCTTAGTTTCTCGCAGCAAGAATCTTTCTAATATTTGCATCAGCTTCTTCCTATCTCAGTCTTAGGAAGAATGAATGAAATAATGCGGAATAAAAAGAAAAAGCAATGAAGAAAACAAAACGAAACATTCTGGTAATTTTACGAAAAAGGCCTCAAGGAAATTGAAGATCTGACCATATATTTGGTGCATTTAACATGTTAAAGCATTTAACAATGTTACTTGCATCGTAAGTGATGATTGCGCAGCAAGTGAATTGCAAGAAGCGAAGGAAAGTTAACAGTCTACCAAATTATTTGCAATAAACGTTTGCACTTTTACTAATATTAATCGATTCATTAAATGCACATTAAACGAATGTATTTCGATCCGAAACGTGTTCTTCTATTGCAAAACTAGGAAATACACTTTTCAAACAGTCGAATTTCTCAGCTATTTAAATCTAATTTTCTGATATTCGTTTCTAACTTGGGCTTAAAAGGATTTTGTTCAAAAAAAGCAATTCACCATGTTTGCGTTCAAATAGGGCAATTGATTCTGCGGCTTGATTCCATTGCAAAACCGATTACCAAAAAAATTTGCGTCATCTCAATTAGGTTTTACTAAACCCGCTTTTAATTAAAACCATTCCGCTGTAAAGATTTAAGTAGGCCTCACACAGCCACCTAACCCTACTAACTGCCCTCAACCACCTGTGCATCTGAACCTTTACATGTACATACCTTGCTTGGGTGCGCTTTCTTGAAATCCTTTAGCCTGCTTTAATCCACAAAGGTCACTAGTTCCTTAACGAAGAAGAATTTTCATTTTTCGCTCACAGAAAAAAAGAACCACTTGAGAAATTAGCCACAATTTCGACGCCCGCAATGCGCTCGAAGACCCCAGAAAACTAACGCAAAGTCTTCGACTGGGACGGGAACCTCACGTAAAATGTCTTTCACTGGTGGTCGAACTGCCGGCAACTAAACTGAAGCACCGATAGATAGATAAACCGACAGTTGAAAATGCTAGTTGGGACCGACACTGCCCACATTGACCGATTTGTTCAAATAACAGTGTCCAAGAACGTACTGGGTACGTCCATGTGGAAACCTGGACTTTCCCAGAAGAACAGTCGCTGTTAAGACGCACCGATTGTTAACCGGATACTCGCGATATCACAATGAAAGCACATTTGCTTGTTATCGAAAGATGAGCTTTTGTTTGTTATGGATTGTGATAACATTTGGAGAAATGGAACAGTATTTCGTCGTAGGAGTAATAATACTGGGTTGATAGTTGGAGTCTATCTGGAAATATTTCGCCGGTGTCCAGAGTGTTGTACAGTACACTTCCAAGTGTTTGGACAGCGGATTCTTCTAGTTCATGGTGTAATTGAGTGTTTCCTTTGGAACCAATTTGGACGAACTGTTATTGCCCAGAAATCTTTCACCTAACGGGTGTTGAAGATTGAAGCAGCTTTTAAAAGGTTTTCTAGTTCTTCTAACTCGCAGATTCTTACAAAGCTGTTGAAACTTATCAGAAAAACTTTTCATTTTTATTAAGAAAATACTAAAGAATACTGTTCTGGATTAGTTTTCCCGAAAACTTCCCAGTTACAGGCCAAAATGAGTCTTGGAAATGATGTGAATTCGGACGGCTTCAGTAGTTATTACTTGATCAAAGTTGTATACAATACAGAAGCAAACCGGAGGGTTAAGTCAATCTACCTTAATTGGTATAAATTATTTAAGCGATACTTTACTCTCGTTCGGTGTTCAGTGGCGTACACTATTTCAACTCAAAGCGACCAGCAAACTTAGGCAAACCTCCAGCTGGAAGCGTTTTGAACACTAAAATTGCATCCATACTAGAGCCCAAAAAATGCCCAGAAATCGCTAGAAAGCCTAGAACGTAACGTAAACCAGCAGAATTAATTATTCTGTATTCTAGAATAAACAAATAAAGGCGATATGTCGACATTGCGTGACTACACCGAGAAATTTGGAAAGCTAAAATTCGACATAGATGGAACGAAAGCCTCATAGTTTAATTTTCGGGCAGAAATATTGGCAAAAAATCCCAGTGGCGTGCCTGAGTAACCACATTCACATGTATCAAAGCCTTTCAGCCCAAGAGCCGAAGAATCTCCCAAATTCCTCTAGGTTTCCATCAGCAAAGCTAAAGAAAAAGTCCTCTTTATTCTTTAGAACTTCTGTAGCTGAACATCCGTAGTCTTGCGCTCATATCTTTGGCAGGCCACTGGTATTGAACACTTTCTCTTGTGATATAATAGATGAAGTGCGGAGCAGGTTAGCATAAAATATGTGCCAGAAACGAATTACCTGCGGCGCTTATTTACACCGCTGTACAGTATAATGGAGTGGAAGGAATGGATGTTATCAGGTCAGTGCTGGAGATCGGAGCAACAATGCGCTCATCTTCAGGCGATTGGCCTAGATTATTCCAAGGGAAAATGAGTGAAATTTGGGGGCATAAATGGAAAACCTTATGAGTTTTTACGGCAAAATTCCTGAGCTCGTTGGATTTCTCGCTTCCTTGCCAGAGGTTTTGAGGCATTTAGAGCCCGAGAATTTTCCGGTTGTGTTCTTGGCTCAGGGGATGATAATTCTCAATCTAAAAAACTGCCCATTTTATGTGCAGAGTGTTTGGGTCCGTAATTATAGTCAGTTAAAGGTCACAAAATGGCCCAAATAGGGTAATTTCTCCATTCCTGAGCTCGTTGAATTCTCACCTTCTTAGCGATGACGGTGGTAGGGAATTTGAGGAATTTGGAGGAACTTGAATTGATTTTTTTGGAAAGAGGCTTATTCAATGTGTTAGAGCTCAGGATAGTGCAGATTTCCGCGGTTGAAGATCGAAAAATTTTGTTCGAGAGGTTGTTCGCTTTGGAGAACATTTCTGAACAAACTACTTTTCCTAATGTGTTTTTTTACAGCTTATTACAAAATTAATCCAAATTGGAGCTTGCTGCGCCCTCCACAAGCCTTGGCAAGACTGAAGTTGTCTAAGGCAGGTGGATTCGACAATTTTCGCGGCGCATTCGCTTTGAAATTTTATGTATTATAATCAACGTTTCTTGAATTTGTATGGTGCATTCACCATCATCAGTCCAGTTCAAGACAAATATAGTTTACTCGATTTCTTATCCCGCTTCGGAGTTACGTTGGTATAAGTCAGGATGGCCGAGCGGTCTAAGGCGCTGCGTTCAGGTCGCAGTCCACTTCTGTGGGCGTGGGTTCGAATCCCACTTCTGACAAATATTTTTGCTATTTTTCTCAGCAATTTCTCAGGTATTTAATCTTCAATGTTTTAAAATTAAAATAAAACTCATTCCTTCATATTTTGTTTTGTTTTATTGCCAAATCATCAGTCTTCGTAATTGAAAAAGTTATACAAAAAACACTTAAAATATAGGAAGCAATAAAAAAAAATTAGTAAAAAATTAGTGATACAAGAAATATAATTAATCAGCGACAAGAAGAAAATATTCCAATCGATTTTATTTTAATAATTAAATATTTAAATCAAAATGTTGTTCACGCCTATACTTCAAAACCGGTTGTAAAGAGTGAAAATTACTAAGGTTTTCAACTAGGAACTAGAGATGCATTTCTCGACAAACTGGTGATATCATTGTTGTGCAGACTTCGAAGAATTCTTCTTCGCCATATATTCCAAGGAATAGCCAAGAAGCAGAAGAATTACCGTGGTGAAGATGTAGCTAGAAATACGGCAAATTTCTCCACTAAATGAGGAACCAATATCCAAAACTTTCCTACTCAAACTCCATTATTTACTTCAAAGAACCATCCATTTCCAAACCATCGTCAATCAGTCGCATTTCTTCAATTAATTACTAGAGCAATTTAGCCTGTTCTTCACTCAATGCTCGGTATCTTCAAATAGACTCAACTCTTTCGACTCCTCCAGTATTCGACTCCTTTTGAAACAACTTTAGAGCCTAGTTTTACGTCTATCTCTTAGGAAATCCTGATGTTAAAACCTCAACAATCGAAGCGCTAATCTCGATATTTGTTTACTAAACTCACATCAGCCGAAGTACCAAACAAACCGATTTCCTCGTGAAGAAAAGTGTACACACTTTCAAAGGAAGGAAAGTGTACACACTTTGCTTCTTCCTTATAACAATTAATGGAACGAAAAATGCCGAAAAATGATCACTAGAGCGACGATTTAAAATTAGTACATAATTTATGATCGTATGATTCCCACTTTATTATTTTTTACGATAGCGCAGATCAAACACAAATTTGGTTTGAATGCATCAGTTTATTGCAAAAAGGGAAAAGTTTTTGCAATTTTTTGAGAAAAAGCAGTCTTTTCTTCAAGCGTAAACCCTTTTAGAGGCTTGGAATCGTCTTAATTGTGTTTTTTTTTTTGCGTTTATGTTTCAGATTCATGTTTCAACTGGCGCCCTGTTTAGTTTACTTATTTTCACATCTTGATGCTGTGATTTTGACTTCGTCTTCGGTGAATTTTTCTTTTTTAATTAAACTACTTTTTTGTGTTGTTTTTCGTCCCACTCACCTCCATTTCTGTAGTCTACCAAAAGTGAACAGATCGAAAACATTGCCGGGGCATTTGAGCTGTGTACCTGAGCGAAAAATGGCAAAATGAGCCCAAATTTCATCGGAAATGAAGATAAATTATATTGATTCGTGATTGATTTCCATTTTGTTGTGACCACAAGTTGCTTTTCGATATTTTTTCGGAGAATTTTGGAGTTTTTTTTCAACTAGCCAATTGTTCTGCCTCATCGAACTCACGTCCCTCTTCTTAGCCTGACACAGTCTTTTGTGTTCTTTATCTTTCAGATTCCTTTCTTCACCTGCTCCTTATTTACTTTACGTATCTTTATGCTGCAATTTCGACTAAGCAATCAACGTTCTCTTTCTTCCAACTCGCTTTTTTTAGTCCAACACATGCAACAGGTGTATTTTCTCTTTTAAATTCCGACTGAATGCGACTGGATGGAAATTTGAAACTCGATGAAAATTTGAGGTGCCCCAACGAAATTCCTCAAGACATCGGCCGACAAAAGCGGATTCATTAACAATGATGGAATTGAGGCCACATACTTTTCCCTCACGTTTCTACATAGCGGCTCCGCTGGTGGAAAAATTCAATTTGGTAACGCGCCGGCAGACGACGACGGTACGCATGCGTCCACTCATTGCAAACGAGCGCGCACGCCATGCGCACGAAAAATGCAGTCGTTTCGCATTATATCAGTTCAGTTTTAATCGGGATTAGGTTTACCGCGTGTACAAGGCCCTGACACACAAAATTCACTATTTACATCTGTTGTTGATGTTCTGTAACCGATAGTGCCCCCGTGTTTGACAATAGTGCAAGTGTAATATGGATTATTTCGTCTTAGCCGCTCACTAGTGCCATGTAAGTATGCCGAAATTTAGGTCGCTTGCCCGACGACTGTATTATCACACGTCATGTGGCCTAGAAATGGACATTACATGGTACCGATTCCTAGGTTAACCACTGCCAACCCTCGTCCCTATTGGCCATTCTTCGTCGCACTGGTTCTAGATCTAGCACATTCTTAAAATCCCCGATAAATCCAACAGCAACAAACTTAACCTAGATTTTTATTATTTTGTTTATGATATGCTTCTGGTCTGTATTGTTACACTGATAAATTCCCATTATTCTATTGGTTTACCTCCTTTTAAACTATCGGGCTTATCGTTGTGTTCACACAGTATGTAGTTCACTCACTTTGCACTTTGATATTCTTTGTATGAATGATTTTTTATTTTTATTTTTTGATTTTTAACTTCTGTAATTTTAACAATCTTGGTGCCTGCCTCCTAACCTAACAGCACACAGACACGAACTTAGCCTAGGAGGCGACTTACATAACTCTAAGGTCCCTACTCGAACCAGTACAACACACTTGATTGGTGGAACCCCTGATTGTTTACAGTTTTTCACTAAAATACTTGCACCTGCCAGGATTTGAGTAGTTTTGCACATAATTCCACTGTTTTTACATCAAGTGCTTCAGAAGATATGAACTTAAGCTTTCACTTTTAATTCACTGCATTAAACACTAGTAGCAGGTTTTACCCTGAAAGTACACCGTGCAAAGTACGACTGCTGAGCGTCGCGACGGACTGAAAGAAAGCGTACCATTAACAAATCTTAGCGCAGTGTTAAAGCCAATCTTTGCGATCAACCGTTAAAGTGCGCCAATTTTGAATGCGGTTTTTATCCTTTTATGGTTCTGAGGATTATTTGCGCCCTAGATCGGGTTTCTCCAGCTGAAAAATCCACTTGTACTCGATGCAAGGTTGTTATCAGGATGTAAAGGGGCTCATCTAGTTAAGGTCTCGCCCATTTTTGTTCTTTTTTTAATGAAAACTGCACCTAAAATAAAGCAGTTTGACTGAAAAAAAACCACTGCAGATCGTCCATAAATTGGGGGAGAAAACCCTTCGAAACTGTACGTTCAAACCACTCTGGATTTACCATTGAAAAGGAGATTGCTCAGTGTTGTTTACTGTTAATCATGTTTTAAGACCAACAATCCATAAGTCTACACACAAAATTGTGCCTTAGATCCACTGCAATAAAGAACTTTAGTGCAACTTCTTGTTTTGGGCGCCCTTGCCTGAAATATTGCAGCTCAATAGTCACATCCCAGGGAAGAAAAGTGCATTGATTTTCGTTTTCTAAGTACTTGGACCTAAATTTAAGAGTTTCTGGAAGCTTCAAGGGTTAAAATTGCGAAAATGTGCCCCAAATTAATAAGCAGTGATCAGTACTGATGTTTATCAGAAGAGGATATAAGAAGCAGTAAAAACATAGAGTTTGATCCAATTTTTCGAACTTTCAGGCAGTTGAGCCTAAACCATAGGAAAATGTCCAAACTATGCCTTAAGTTCATTAAAAATTAGTTACGAAGAGGCTTCAGGGATCATTCGTTTCCGTTCACCTCAAGTTT
Source organism: Dendroctonus valens (assembly GCA_024550625.1). NCBI lineage: Eukaryota > Metazoa > Arthropoda > Insecta > Coleoptera > Curculionidae > Dendroctonus > Dendroctonus valens. The sequence goes on along the minus strand of JAJTJO010000554.1, from coordinate 1,190,840 downwards.
GTGTTTCAAATGCACAGTTACTTCGAAACATTGTGGTTTTTTTTCAGCGAAAAGATGCAGTTTTTCCGATTTGTTGGAACTTTTTGTTTGAACATTTTTCAAATTCAGAGTTCAAATGCTCTTCATTTGAAAAATGTGGTAATTTTATCGACTGCATTGGGACCACGGAAAGGATAAATTGGGGGTTTGAGTTCATGTTTTTTTTTTGTAAAAATCCATTAAAAGAAAAACCGTTTTTGTGTTTTGAGTTTTTTGAGTAAATTCAATGAAATGAAATTGAACTTGAATCGTTCTTCTTGAGTTTTTCATTCCAAGTTCAAGGGAAAACTGCCACAGTTTCCTGACTTTAGTTCCACTTACTCAATGGGGTTTTTAATTATTTATCCAGTAGAAAGAAAGCGTGCTTCAAATGGTCAAATAAATTTTGAGATTTAACGAAAAATGTGTCGTCGTGTTTGATCCAATTTCACCGGTTTGCTGAAACCGCGTCAAACTAATAATTACCATGAATTTTTGGATTTTTGAGTGAAAATTTGTCCTCATTAACGGGTTCTTTGCCACAGTTTCCTAACTGAAGTTCCACTCAATGAATGCCGATTTTAATTCTCTCTCCAGTGGTAGAAAAACCGACTGTAGCTCAAATGGTTTTTGAGATTTAACGAAAAAAACCGAGTCGTGTTTGAGCCGATTTAACACTATAAAACACAACCGCGCAAAACTAACAGTTTTCTCAAAACTTTGGCTTTTTGTGTAAAAAGTGCCCACATTTCCCCAGCGATGTTAAACGTGTTATTTAGTGCTCTATCCAGTAGTGTACAAATGAGTTCTTTAGCTCTAATTGTTCAAGAGATAGAAGCAAAAAGGCGGCGTCATTTTTGAAATTATGTTACTATTGAAATTTCGCTTGTTGTGTGAATCTCCTAACTCCAGTCCTACCAGGTGGAGTGGTGTTTTTAATTCTCCATCCACTGGTAGAAAAACGGGCTCTGCACCAAAAAAGTGGCGTCGTGTTTGGGGGTTGCTTTCCAATTTTACCAAAACCCACTTGAAAGGATTAGTTCTCTCCAATTTTTGGCTCTTTGTGCAAAAATTGCCAACATTTCACAAGTGATACTTCACTTCAGAAATGTGCCATTTAGTGCTCTATCCCGTGGTGGACAAGTGAACGCTCTAGCTCAATCTCTTTCTGAGAAATGACCAGAAAAGTGGGATATTGCTCCTAAGTGTGGGATACTCAACTTTCGTTTGATATGTGAAAAAATCACTATGTCTTCACTGGAATTGCAAGTGGTGAATAGGGTTTTAAATTGTCGCATTGGAAGAGAAAAGAAAAAAATTGCAAAACCGCGCAAAACTAATAGTTATTTTGGACTCAACTCAGCTGGACAACTCAAGTGGATTTTGCAACTCAAATAAAAACAGCCAAAAATAAAAGTTCCTGAAATTTTCACTTTTCTGACAAAACTGCCTACATTTCCCGATCGACGCTTCTCCGTCTAAAAAGGCCATTTAGTTCTCTCTGCAGTGGTGTGAAAATGAGCGCTGTTGCCCAGTCTGTTTCCGAGAAATGAGCAAAAACGGGAGGGAAAACACGAAATTTTGGCCTAATCTTGCACCTAAATGTCTGATATTCAAATTTCGCTTTTTGCGTCAAAACTACCAGGAAGTCCTCTCGCACCTTGTCATGACTGAGTCGAGTTTCCAATTCTCTATCCAACGACATCAAAACGAACTCTGTGGCTGAAATGGTTCTTGAGAAACGTCGAAAAAGGCAGCATCATGTTTGAGTCGATTTTGAAACTCAAGTAACAACAGCCAAAACTAAAAGTTCTTGAAATTTGGACTTTTCCGACAAAACTGCCAACATTTTCGGATCGACGCTTCACTTTCTAGAAAGGCCATTTAGTTCTCTCTGCAGTGGTGTGAAAATGAGCGCTTTTGCCCAGTCTGTTTCCGAGAAATGAGCAAAAACGGGAGGGAAAACACGAAAATTTGGCCTAACCTTGCACCTAAATGTCTGATATTTCGCTTTTTGGGTCAAAACTACCAGGAAGTTCCCTCGCACCTTGTCGTGACTGAATCGAGTTTCCAATTCTCTATCCAACGATATCAAAACAAACTCTGTGGCTGAAATGGTTCCTGAGAACCGTCGAAAAAGGCAGCATTGGCCCCATTCTGCCTGCAATTTTCAAATTTTCATTGCAATTAAGCTGTGAATGTGAAAAATGTGAGCTGGGACAGTTCGGGTCTCCTAATAAGTCCTGATTTGAAAAAGGAACAATATTTTGCAAATTTTTCGAAAAAGCCCTGATTTTATCCTATCCTTATCCTCATCTAAGTAGAAAATGTTCCGTCATTTCTGCTTTCAAAGTGAGCCTCATGGCCCGCATAAGTTTTCTTCACCAAAAAATCCACCCCGATATTATGCATATGTTTCCCAAAATAAAACGCCCCTCTTTAGTTCTTTTTTGCTTATCCGGTGCTTTTTGGGGCATGGGAATGGAAAAATTAACACACACAACGCATAAAAAATGTGTAAAACCCCCACATTTTCGCTGCTAAACCGGTTAAATTAGGAGCTGAAACATCGAAGAAACCCGTTGCACTCTGTGCTAATTTAATTAGGAGTAATGCGCTTTTGCCTCGCACAACTCCGTTTTCCACTCTGGAAATAGCTTGAAATAGTTTCTTGGGGTACTATTTATAGTGGAACATTTAATTTTATCCAGCAGCACGCTTTCACTGCACAAAGCTAATAACCTACACATCCAGTATGCGTTTTATGTGCGTAGTTTTAAGGAAAAGCGCCCAAATGTAATTGATCCAGTAATTGAAGTCGTTTAAATCGTCAAAAGTCGCTTATTATGTAAGTCAATTTTGTGTGATTGAGTGCCAGAATGTGAAAATTAATTGCAAAATGGCGTTGCCAAGTCCCAACTATGGACTTCAAAGAAGGGAAACGGATGTCTATTTCACTTTGATGATTTGCACATGTGGCGGACTTCGGCCTCGATTCTCCAAGTCAAAATCTAATATTTGCCCAATAACTGTTCGAATTTAATTCAGCCCAGATTAGGCCAGAGAAGAACTTAGTCACGTGCTTAAATATGGGTTTAGTTGGTTGTTTAATTAAAGTTCAGTCTAATTTAACTCTTTTTTTCTCCATTCAAATTGCGATTTGATTGAGAAAGTGCATGTGCACTTTTTCTGGGCATTTGTTTAGTAATTCGCACTATAAAAGCCTGGTGTTGTACAGGAAACGCAATTTGTCGCAACGAAATATCGAAATGCCTTGATCTCGTTTCCATGCTTCAAAGCGTCTGTTTAACAATTCCTTCTTACAACAATTCCACCGCTTTTTACTTCACTCGCCGATTATTGTAATGTAAAATTGACGATAAAAACTGTTTGCATTCAATTATTGTCTGGCACTTTACGCCGGCAAACCAGCAACGCCCTGTATTTATCGGACATTTAGCTGCAATTCAGTTTTCCCCGATTTGGGTCATGTGATTTCCATTAAGCTGTTGGTATCGACAACAATGTGGGGCAATTTTCCTATTGAGAACACCAGAGGGAATCTATTTTCATTCTTGCCCACGCTTCTGTTGAAACTAAAAACGCGTCCTATAAACGTTGCCTTGCGTAACGTAAGAGATTGATTCATTGAATACTATCGTATATAACTAGGGAATAGAGTTTCGAGTAAATATTAGATTTTATGAACTTGCAAGTGGCTGAGAATGAAACTTGTAGAGACTGGAAATCGCACAGTGTCGATTCACATACTTTTTGGGGCTTTTTGGGCCTGCTTGGAGCCTACGAGAGAATGCATTGTCAATTGTCAATAAAACGTTTTTTCGTACTCATCAGTTACTCAACAGTAAGTAACTACATGTCACGGGAATGCATCCAACTCATAAAGAACGATCTAAAAACATGCGAAAAGTCAAGGGGTTTTGGCAATGATTCGTGTACACCGAATTCGATAAATAGGACAGTGGCTGACTGATGTCATTGCGAGGTCTTTGCTTTCCTAGCAAACATCGCTACGAACTATCGAGCGACCGAAGGCTATTTATAAGCGACCTGTTTATTCCATTGGCCCGAACGCAAAGTTGCATGATCGAAAACATCGTAAAAATGTCGATAAAGGCAAAGTGAAACCATGTGATTGTTCACTATCCCAACCCACCATCTGCTACAATCCACTAAAATGCCTTTTAATCGTCGATTCTCAGATAGGGATGGCGTGGCCAACAGATGCAGCCTTTAGAGCCAAGTGGTCGTTTGAACTGCGCTCATGCGTCACCGCATCTTTTGGGCGCGCTCAGAATGTAGCCTTTCGACGAAGTTTTGAATTATTCGCTTGTTTTCTATATAGAAGATTCCAATTGACCAGAAAATGAATCAAATGTATAGAAAATATCAAGAAACAAACAAAGAAAAAGCTCCAATTTCTAATGGATCAAATTCTTCTTTCTTTTCATGTGTTATTTTAGTCTGTCCTTTTACCTCCACTATCGAAAATACGTGACAATTTTTGAACACACGCCAGTTTTCTTGGAAATCGGTCGCAAAAGCGAGTTGTTTTTGGGTACATTTTGTTCAGCCAACTGTCTTCTATGAGTGGGCAAACTTTCGGCTTTAAATCATCATCAGGAAATTTGACAACCTTTTTCTCTTGAGGAGTTGTTTTTGCAGGCCGGGAGTTTGACGTTTGTTTTCTTCGGAATTAGTCGCGCGGGTGGGCTTTGTAGAGCCAAATGAATTGTATCAGTGGAGAAAGTTCCGATTTTCGTGCATCATCAGACAATTTTTGAGAAATTTTTTAATTTTCGTGATTTGCGAACTGGGTTTTGCAGGACGGAGGTTACCTTCCATTTCATTAGGCGACCTCCGAGTTAAGAACTTGTTTTTGTCTGGTTTTCGTGGAGAAAAGTCTATTCTATTAGTGGACAAAGTTTCGATTTTTAGTCATCATCAGGAAATTTTTGACAAATTTTCAAATTTACATTTAGTTTGCGTGTCCGTTTTTGCAGGCCGGAGCATGGAGTTTAGTTCTTCAGGAGCCAGTGAGGCTAAACAGTTGCTTTGGCTGCTTTTTGTACAGAAAAGCTGTTTCTGTAAGAGGACAAAGTTTCGATTTTCAATCATCATCAGGCACTTTTTGACAAGTTTACAAATTTTCGTGATTTCCGAAGTTGGTTTTGCAGGACGGAGGTTACATTCCATTCCTTCAGGCGACCTCCGAGTTAAGAACTTGTTTTTGTCTGGTTTTCGTACAGAAAAGTCTATTCTATTAGTGGACAAAGTTTCGATTTTAAGTCATCGTCAGACAATTTTTGACAAATTTTCAAATCTACATTTAGTTTGCGTGGATGTTTTTGCAGGCCGGAGAATGGAGTTTAGTTCTTCAGGAGCCAGTGGGGCTAACCAGGTGTTTTGGCTGCTTTTTGTACAGAAAAGCTGTTTCTGTAAGTGGACAAAGTTTCGATTTTCAATCATCATCAGGCACTTTTTGACAAGTTTTCAAATTTGCGTTTGGTTTGCGAGATTGTTTTTGCAGGTTGGAGTGTGGCATTTATTTCTTCAGGGGCTAGTTGAGTCGAAGAGTTTTATTGGGCTGCCATTTGTGTAGAAAGGTTCTTCATATTAATGAACAGAGTTTCGAGTTTTAGTCATCATCAGGAAATTTTTGAGAAATTTTCAAATTTACATTTAGTTTGCGTGGATGTTTTTGCAGGCCGGAGAATGGAGTTTAGTTCTTCAGGAGCCAGTGGGGCTAACCAGGTGCTTTGGCTGCTTTTTGTACAGAAAATCTGTTTCTTAAGTGGACAAAGTTTCGATTTTCAATCATCATCAGGCAGTTTTGACAAATTTTCAAATTTGAGTTTGGTTTGCGAGCTTGCAGGTTGGAGTGTGGCATTTATTTCTTCAGGGGCCAGTTGAGTTGAATAGTTTCTTTTGGCTGCCATTTATGTTGCAAAGTTTTTTATATTAGTGGACAAAGTTTTGGTTTTTAGTCATCATCAGGACAATTTTCACAATTTTTAAAAATTGCGGTCGGTTTGCGATGTTGACAGCCGCCTTTGAATGGCTTTAGTGTAGAAAAGTTCCTTTAACAGTGGACAGAGTTTCGATTTTCAGTCATCATCAGGCAATTTTTGACAAATTTTCAAATTTGCGGTTAGTTTGGATGGTTGTTTTTGTAGGCCGGAGTTTGAAGTTTAGTTCTTCAGGAACTAGTGCCGCTAAACTGTTGCTTTTGGCTGGTTTTTATCCAGAAAAGCCGTTTATGTAAGTGGACAAAGTCTTGAGTTTCAGCCATCAGCAGGCATTTTTTGAGAAATTTTTTAATTTGCGTTTGGTTTGCGAGATTGTTTTTGCAGGCCGGAGTTTGGCATTCACTTCTTCAGAGGCCAGTTGAGTTGAAGAGTTTCATTTGGTTGCCATTTGTGTAGAAAGGTTCTTTATATTAGGGGACAAAGTTTTGATTTTTAGTCATCATCAGGCCAATTTTCACAATTTTTAAAAATTGCGGTCGGTTTGCGAGGTTGACTTTGCAGGCCGGAGCTTCATATTCATTTCTTCAGAAGCCAGTCGCTTTGGAGAATCGCATTTGGATGGCTTTAGTGATGAAAAGTTCCTTTTACAAGTGGACAGAGTTTCGATTTTCAGTCATCACCAGGCAATTTTTGGCAAATTTTCAAATTTCCGTTTGGTTTGCCAAGTTATTTTTGCAAGCAGGAGTTCGGAATTTAGTTCCTCAGAAGTCACTGGATCTAGGAAGTTGGTTTTCGCTGATTTTTCCCTAGAATCGTTCCTTCAGTCAGTGTACAGAGCTTCGAGTTTCACTCCTCGCCGGGAAATTTTTTATGATTTTTCATAGCTTTAGTTGGTTTGCAAGATTGATTTTGCGGGTTGGAATTTGATAGTTATTTACTCAGACACCAATGAAGCATCAGAGTCAGTTTGTTTTGTATTTTGCAAAACTGAATCGTTTCTTTATGTGGTGGAAGTTTCGAATTCGAGTCATCTTCAGGCATTTTTTAATTAAAAAAATATAAATTCTCTCAACATGCCTCGATTTCTACATCATTTTTATCACAAAAAAGCGAAACTTCAGATCCGAAATAAGTGTCTTGTTCGCTGTATAGGAAACTCCTAATTACTAAGCCTTATTTCCTCAAATTGTAAATATTTTCATCAAAGGCACATGAGTAGATGGTATAGAAAATATCAACAAACAAACAAGGCAAAACTTGCAATTCCTAGCGAGTCAAATTCTTGTTTCTTTCTATGTGTTATTTCTGTTTGGCCTTTTATTCCGGTCTATTTGATTATTTCTCTTTGTTGCGTTGCCAGTTCGATAATTGCAATTTTATCACTTGAAACCGCATTGGAGTTACGAAGGAATCTTTGTGCACATCAAGCAATCCGCTGCCGAATGCATCTCTCTGCTCTAATAACTTTGTTTATTAAAGCGACCCAGACGCGGATCCGGTCTAGACGCGAAATTTAATATAGGAAATGAAATTGAAAAGTGTTCGTAGCCCATTAAGCAATTGTGTGCATCCAAGTGCAGAATTGACACAATAACAATGCACAAAACACTTTGTTGTCGTCTTGCAGCGTTTTATTTTAAATTGCCCAATGTTGACCCCACGGAAAACACCGCCAAATTCTGCTGTTAAATGGACTTTTCGGGACTAGACAATCGTCCCAATTACTGAGAGCTGGGATCGTTTGTCGGGCCAAATTTCCATTTTATATTTATTTGGTTAAATTTCTCCAGACTTTTCGCCATTAAACCCGAAGATAGAAATCCAGTTCCGAATTGTTTGTATTGTTTCATCGTGGAGATCGTTGGAAATGCGAGTAAAAGAACGGTCGATAGTTGTGTAAAGTGGAACGGCCAATCGAGGTTATGCGGGTACCCTGCGAACTTCTATAATTATCATTTTTGAGGTCAAAAAGTTACCTAATATTGATTCGAGCCGTCAGTGTGAACAAACCCGAATCAAGAGCCAACGGCAATCTCCACACTCTCGTCTGCATAGAAATTGACTTGTTTTGTGCACAAACCTTGCCTTAATGCATGTAACATGCAAAACAATCCAAAGAAAAAGCTGTTTAAATGTGTACGAATAAGGGACAGTTTTCATTGAACAAGCAGTCACCTGATGCTAAATCGGGCAAATAATTTGTCCGCGTAATTAGTTTGCCGCCAATTAATTGCCGATTTATTTAATCGATTTCCATTTTGCACCAATTTCGTTGCTACCAGTGTAGGTCAACAACTCGGTTTAATTATTTTTAAAGTAAATTTGCCGTAATTAACCTCAATTAGTTCCAATGTCGCTCCTTTAAATTAAATCCTAATCAAATTAATCAAATGTGGTTCTGTTTTGATTGAGATTTCAATAAGTTTAGACTCTGTACAATTTAACTCAAAAATCCAGGTTTTTTTAGAATCGGCGCGCCCAATGGATGCAGAACAAGAATGTGTTCAGTAACAGGATGATAAGTTACGATTGGTCGTTCAAAGTTTTATTTGGAATTTTTTCGCAAAATATCAAAACTGTCATAAGGCCTGAAATTCTAGATGATTTTTTTGGATTACAAGAAGGGGAGGAATGCAATGAGCCCATTGAAAAACACGCTGGAAGCTTACGATCCGAAATAAGTGGCATTTTTAATCATTTTAAGTCGTTTTTGATCAGCTACGATCTTTAACCGACGTTATATTTCTTATTATAGACTCAAACACGTTAAACATGCATATCGAGGAGCTTCTTAGGTCGGAAGCAGTCCATTGGGGTAAAAAAACACGCATGTGAAATTTTGATTTTTGACCGAAAATTTCATAAGGGTGGAGGTCGATTTTTTCGAAAAATATAACTTCTCTCAAAAAGCCTCGATTTCTACATCAGTTTCATGACAAAAAAGCGAGGAATGCAATGCGCTCAGTGAAAAACACTCTAGACGCTTTACAAACGAAATAAGTGTAATTTTTGGCCATTTTAAGCAATTTTTGATCTGTCACGATCTTTATCCGACAATATCTGCTTTATTATAGACTTAAACACACAAAAAGACATATCAAGAAGCTTCTTTAATCAAAAGCTATATATTCAGCTGAAAAAACACGCATGTGAAATTTTGACCGAAAATTTCATAAGGGTGGAGGCCAATTTTTTCGAAAAATATAACTTGTCTCAAAAAGCCTCGATTTCCAGATCATTTTCATCACAAAAAATCGAGGAATGCAGTGCGCTCAGTGAAAAACCAGCTAGAAGCTTTAAATACGAAATAAGTGACATTTTTGGCCATTTTAAGCAATTTTTGATCAGTCACTATCTTTATCCGACAATTTTTTCTTTATTATAGACTTAAATACACAAAAAGACACATCAAGAGGCTTCTTTGATCAAAAGCTATACATTGAGCTCCAAAAACACGCATGTGAAATTTTGATTTTTGACCGAAAATTTCATAAGGGTGGAGGTCGATTTTTTCGAAAAATATAACTTCTCCCAAAAAGCCTCGATTTCCAGATCATTTTCATCGCAAAAAAGCGAGGAATGCAATGCGCTCAGTGAAAAACACGCTAGAACCTTTGTAAACGAAATAAATGACATTTTTGGCAAATTTAAGCAATTTTTGATCAGTCACGATCTTTATCCGACAATGTTTTCTTTATTATAGACTTAAACACAAAAAATGCATATCAAGAAGCTTCTTTGGTTGAAAGCTATACATTGAACTCAAAAAACACGCATGTGAAATTTTGATTTTTGACCGAAAATTTCATAAGGGTGGAGGTCGATTTTTTCGAAAAATATAACTTCTCCCAAAAAGCCTCGATTTCCAGATCATTTTCATCGCAAAAAAGCGAGGAATGCAATAAGCTCAGTGAAAAACACGCTAGAACCTTTAAAAACGAAATAAGTGACATTTTGGACATTTTAAGCAATTTTTGATCAGTCACGATCTTTATCCGAAATTTTTTCCTTTATTATAGACTTAAACACACAAAAAGACATATCAAGAAGCTTCTTTGGTTGAAAGCTATACATTGAGCTCAAAAAACACGCATGTGAAATTTTGATTTTGGATCGAAAATTTCATAAGGGTGGAGGTAGTTTTTTCGAAAAATATAACTTCTCTCAAAAGCCTCGATTTCGAGATAATTTTCATCACAAAAAGGGAGGAATGCAATGCGCTCAGTGAAAAACACGCCAGAAGAAGAAAGAAACGAAATAAGTGACATTTTTGGCAAATTTAAGCAATTTTTGATCAGTCACGATCTTTATCCCACAATTATTTCTTTATTATAGACTTAAACATACAAAAATACATATCAAGAAGCTTCTTTGGTCGAAAGCTATACATTGAGCTCAAAAAACACGCATGTGAAATGTTGATTTTTGACCGAAAATTTCATAAGGGGGGAGGGTTAATTTTTTCGAAAAATATCAAATGTCTCAAAATTTCTCAAATTCTGCATCATTTTAATCACAAGGAAGCGAGGAATGCAATGCGTTCAGTGAAATACACACTAGAAGCTTCAAATTTTAAATAATTTATATTTTTGGCCCATTTTAAGCGATTTTTGATCCGCTACGATCTTTCCCCGACGATATATTCCTTATTTTAGTCTCAAATGTTTTAAATATGCATATTAGGGAGCTTCTTAAGTCAGAAACTACCCATTGAACACAAAAAACACGCATGTGAAATGTTGATTTTTGGCCAAAAATTTCATAAGGGGGGAGGGTTAATTTTTTCGAAAAATATCAAATGTCTCAAAATTTCTCAAATTCTGCATCATTTTAATCACAAGGAAGCGAGGAATGCAATGCGTTCAGTGAAATACACACTAGAAGCTTCAAATTTTAAATAATTTATATTTTTGGCCCATTTTAAGCGATTTTTGATCCGCTACGATCTTTCCCCGACGATATATTCCTTATTTTAGTCTCAAATGTTTTAAATATGCATATTAGGGAGCTTCTTAGGTCAGAAACTACCCATTGAACACAAAAAACACGCATGTGAAATGTTGATTTTTGGCCAAAAATTTCATAAGGGGGGAGGGTTAATTTTTTCGAAAAATATCAAATGTCTCAAAATTCAACTCAAAAATATAACTTCTCTCAAAAAGCCTCGATTTCCAGATCATTTTCATCACAAAAAAGCGAGGAATGCAATAAGCTCAGTGAAAAACCCGCTAGAACCTTTAGAAACGAAATAAGTGACATTTTTGGCAAATTTAAGCAATTTTTGATCAGTCACGATCTTTATCCCACAATTATTTCTTTATTATAGACTTAAACATACAAAAATACATATCAAGAAGCTTCTTTGGTCGAAAGCTATACATTGAGCTCAAAAAACACGTATGTGAAATTTTAATTTTTAACCGAAAATTTCATAAGGGTGGAGGTCGATTTTTTCGAAAAATATAACTTCTCTCAAAAAGCCTCGATTTCCAGATCATTTTCATCACAAAAAAGCGAGGAATGCAATAAGCTCAGTGAAAAACCCGCTAGAACCTTTAGAAACGAAATAAGTGACATTTTTGGCCATTTTAAACAATTTTTGATCAGTCACGATCTTTATCCGAAAATTTTTTCTTTATTATAGACTTAAACACACAAAAATACATATCAAGAAGCTTCTTTGGACGAAAGCTATACATTGAGCTCAAAAAACACGTATGTGAAATTTTAATTTTTAACCGAAAATTTCATAAGGAATGGAGGTCGATTTTTTCGAAAAATATAACTTCTCTCAAAAAGCCTCGATTTCCAAATCATTTTCATCACAAAAAAGCGAGGAATGCAATAAGCTCAGTGAAAAACCCGCTAGAACCTTTAGAAACGAAATAAGTGACATTTTTGGCCATTTTAAACAATTTTTGATCAGTCACGATCTTTATCCGAAATTTTTTTCTTTATTATAGACTTAAACACACAAAAATACATTTCAAGAAGCTTCTTTGGTCGAAAGCTATACATTGAGCTCAAAAAACACGCATGTGAAGTTTTGATTTTTAACCGAAAATTTCATAAGGGTGGAGGTCGATTTTTTCGAAAAATATAACTTCTCTCAAAAAGCCTCGATTTCTACATCAGTTTCATGACAAAAAAAGCGAGGAATGCAATGCGCTCAGTGAAAAACACTCTAGAAGCTTTAGAAACGAAATAAGTGTAATTTTTGGCCATTTTAAGCAATTTTTGATCTGTCACGATCTTTATCCGACAATATCTGCTTTATTATAGACTTAAACACACAAAAAGACATATCAAGAAGCTTCTTTGATCAAAAGCTATAGAATAAGGTCAAAAAACACGCATGTGAAATTTGGATTTTTGAGCAAAAATTTCATGAGGGTGGAGGTCGATTTTTTCGAAAAATATAACTTCTCTCAAAAAGCCTCGATTTCCAGATCATGTTCATCACAAAAAAGCGAGGAATGCAATAAGCTCAGTGAAAAACACGCTAGAACCTTTAAAAACGAAATAAGTGACATTTTTTGGACATTTTAAGCAATTTTTGATCAGTCACGATCTTTATCCGAAATTTTTTCCTTTATTATAGACTTAAACACACAAAAAGACATATCAAGAAGCTTCTTTGGTCGAAAGCTATACATTGAGCTCAAAAAACACGTATGTGAAATTTTAATTTTTAACCGAAAATTTCATAAGGGTGGAGGTCGATTTTTTCGAAAAATATAACTTCTCTCAAAAAGCCTCGATTTCTAGATAATCTTCATCGCACAAAAGGGAGGAATGCAATGCGCTCAGTGAAAAACACGCTTGAAGCTTTAGATACGAAATAAGTGACATTTTTGGCCATTTTAAACAATTTTTGATCAGTCACGATTTTTATCCGACAATTTTTTCTTTATTATAGACTTAAACACAAAAAAATGCATATCAAGAAGCTTCTTTGGTCGAAAGCTATATATTGGGCTCAAAAAACACGCATATGAAATTTTGATTTTGGATCGAAAATTTCATAAGGGTGCAGTCGATTTTTTCGGAAAATATTAGTTGTTTCAAAATGCCTGAAATTATATATCATTTTCTTAACAAAAATGAGGAATTCAGCGCACTGATAGAAAAATACTCTAGAAGCTTCAGGTACAAAATTAGGGACCATTTTTGTTCAGTTTAATCAATTTTTGTTCAGTCACGATTTTTAAGCGACGATATTTTCCTTATTATAGACTCAAACACACACACATTGAAGTAAAAAAAAACACGAATGTGAATTTTTTTGGACATTTTATTGTCAAGATTGGTCTAACTCAATGAAGGATTAAACACGTTCTCGAAAAACTGTACTCTTGAAATGAACTTGCAGTTTTATTTAGTGGTTTAGATTGACTGAGCCATACATTTTGTAACTCGCAGCTCGACATCAAGCATACAAACAGCAAATAATGGGCATTTCAAAGCGAATTCCACTGCGCAAATATTTATTTACGCGCTCTCCTGTACATCAATTTTCGTTGGAGTGTATTTACAACGGCACATATCCATTACATGGTTTACATTCTATAGGATGGCAAGCTGCGCTTAAAAATTTCAAACATTTATGGCTAAAATTTAAATATAAAATGCCTTTTTGCGTTGGTTCTCTTGAGGATTTAACGACTTTGTCCCTGCCTTTTCTATGCGATTTTCCTTTAATTATTAAATCCACATTATCTCTTTGATTCTTATTACAAGTTATGTTAATTAATAATCGGTTTTTCTGCTTTGTTTCAGATACGTGATTCTTTTACCGCAGGTGAAACCCGCCATCGGCCTAACGCTCCCAGTAAACGTTACCCTCGAAATTACCACGCGAAATTTACGCTGGCGATTCGCGAATGAACTTTGAGTGCATTTACTAATCCTAAAAGTTACCTTAATCGAACGTAATCTTTATGTGAGTGAAGACATTTCGAAATCGGTTAGCAAACAGGCGAAGCAAGTTGAGTGCCAGTGGAATTGAAGACAGCAGATCCGAGTCAAAGCCTAGGTGAGTTTGCTTAACTGTACTGCCCGTAAAAACGCGAAAAATTTATCGGCAAATGTTTTATTTTAAACATTTTTTCACTTAATATCCTAAGTGAAATCATCCCTTGTGTCCCTGCATGTTCACCTTTGAGCTTTTCCATTAAACAAGAAGCTTACATGCCGCAGGATTCTTGGATGCATAAAAGCTCATTCATGGCGTTGAGGAGGCGGGTAATGATCCGCGATGGGTATTACTTTCTGCCGCTTTTCAAAGCGAACAAAGAGCCATCAAGAGCGAATTGAGGCGAACATGCACCAGACAATGCTTATGGTGCTAACGAACTTTTCTATCAGCCACCACTTCTCGATCATTTCGAAAACCACTCGATTTGGGAGTGGTTTCAATAAATCGGGGAACCCAACAGGGGCAGGCAGGATTTAGCGTCAGAAGCTCCAACTTCTGCATAATTTAGGTACTTATTTTTAAACAGTGGTGGTTTCAAGTTCAAGATCACCAAAGGTCAATCATTCGAAATTTTATTGGAACCAGAACGGTCTGGCGTGGGCTGCCCGACAGCACTGACTTATAGCCGTAATAAGTGCACATTTGTGTCGTCTCAAAAAAATTATAATAATAATAATACTAACGACAAGCTTCGAGATTTAATGCACTTATTTATTAGTCATTTGCTTTACGAGTCGCCCATATTTTACATGTCGCTTTTTGTTTTCATTCCCTTCGGTCATTGGAGTTTGCAGCGTGAGATTTACAGAGACAATGAAGTTGGGAAAGCGAGCCACATTATAATGCAACTCCTAATTAACTCCGATATAACTCCTTATGAAATCGCCCCCAATTTCCTATCAAAATGTTGAAATAAATCATCAACCAACAGGATCTTTTCGTTAACAAGCGCACACACAGAGACACACCTTGTTTTTTAGACGGTTACTTTTACTTAGAAAGGACTTGGGTCCAATCTAAGCGATCTTAAATCATCGACAAGAATGCCATGCATTGAAAGGATCCTTTTTCACATGTATATACAGTTGTAAAGAAACAACGTCGAGGGTTAAAAGCGCATGAATAAATAATCGACTTGCAGAATCGCCACAGGATGTTAACGAAATGATACAATGCATATCAAATAGACCGTTTCTATTATGTTGAGGCTTCGTGTCTACCAGGCAATTTAGTGCGTAGGTGAAACGAATTGAATAAATCTTGGCTTTTACGTTTAGGGCTCATTTTGTATGCATCAACATTCAGCAGCTCAACTCCACTGTTCTATGTAGGTTTCGTTAATTTCTGGTCAAAGTCTTCGGGCTTCCTGTGGAAGAACATGAAGAACTTCTTCTGGCTTAACATGCTATTTGCTCTCTGTTTTATTACGTAAATTTCCCGAATAGATGAAGAAATCGGACTATTTCCACGTTCCACCACCAGTTTTTTTTTGAAGATATTGCTCTAATCGCCGATGGTTCTGCTTGAGCACGTTGATGTTGAAGAGAAAGACGGATTTTATCTTCCAAATTCAGTATTTGGAAGAAATCCATAGCGGAGCTTAACACTTTTAATCAATTGCAAATCTTCAAAAACTGGAAGTAGAAGAACGGTTCGGTTTGGATCAGCAACTCGCTCTTATGTTCTTTGCAAATAAAAGCAAAATTTGCGATCGTTTGCGTTTGTGTCTTATAAAAGATGGATTTTTCATTCGAATGCAGTTTTTGCCTCAACAGTTTTTAGCACTTACAGATTGAAAATTTCCAAAAATATACGTGAAAAATCGTCGCGTTTGACTCACGCTTTTGTTCCGACAAAACGATCGTTCGAACGATGCTCTACAGGTTTGGTTAATATCTAATCAGAGTCTTCAGGCTATTTGAAGAATTCTCCAAGAACTTGCTGAAGAAGGCGAGAAGAAAATTCGTCGTTGTTGCTTCATCTTCTAAGCATGAAGAACTTCTTCTGACTTACCACGTTGCCTCTCTGTTTGAAGATTTTGAAAACTGCTGAAAATGTACTGACTGGATTACGAAATCGAACTCTTTGCACGTTCCAACATCAATTGCTTATGTTCTGAAGATATTGCTCTAAACCCCGATGATTCTTGAATAATTGAAAGTCCCAAAACACTCTTTAAAACAGGAAACACACAATTTTAATTCAAATCATACAGTTTTCTGATTAGAAGTTGAAGAAATAGAGGAATTTTATCCTTCTTATGTGGTCCTTACAAGAAGTTGTTTAACATAACTGCGCTTAAACCCCTGAAGCTTGAACCTAAGCAAATGTTCAAAAACTAGAAGCAAAACAATAGTTTTGTTTGGATCAGCTGTTCGCACTTGTAATCTTTCCATATTAGGATCAAAACCGGACTCTTTAGGTCTTGTATTTTATAGAAGACGCATTTTGTCTTTCATATACAGTTTTGTCCTAAAATTCTTGACTTCGGGATCATTCGTGTTTGTGTTTTATAAAGAAGGATTTTGACTTTCAGATTTTGCAGTTTTTCTCAGCAGTTTTTACACAAGAATTCAACAGTCTCAAAAGACAGGTCGACGTCTTTGAATTGACTTTATGTGCGCTTTTAGTCCTTTTAAATTAGCACCAACTCCTGGTTCGCTTGCGCCTGTATGCCTTCAAGTTTCCGAATGTTTGCAAATCTTATTTGCACTTTAAGACACTTTTCTTTGCTAAGAACTATGTTCTTTGTTAGTTTTGGTTAATATCTGGTCAGAATCTTCAGTCACCCAGTTGCTGAACAAAGCAAAGAAGAAAGTCAGTGGTTGATGCTTCATCTTCTAAGCATTAAGCATGAAGCAGTTCTCCTGATTTAAAAAGGTTGTTTTTCTCCTTGCTTTAAAGCTTGCCAGAGGGTGCAAGCTGGTTGAAGATTCTTGTAACAACTTGCTGAAGAAAGTGAAGAAGATGATGTTAAAGAGGTAGTTAAAGCCTCATTTTCAGGTATATTCAAGTATAAAAACTTCTGGTGACTTAAAATACTCTCTTCTCCCCCAGCTTGAAAGGTGTTAAAGTTGCTGATAATGTGACTTGAGACGTAAGTGAGCAAAAAGAAATTTAAAAATATCCTGGAATAACGTTCCAGCGTCAGTTCTCTAAATTTTACATACACTGATATTTGTTCATTTCTCAAAAGAGCAGTTTGAACTAATATTGTTGGTGAAAGAGCGTTTGAAACCCCAAAAAGATCTTCGTGTTTAGAACATAGAACAATCCCAGTTTTCGCCCCAAGAACGATTTTGCCTTTCAAATGCAGGTTTTGCCTGAGTTTCTCAAGGGCAACGGAGCTCAAAATACCCTGCAGATTTCCAAGAAATTGAAGTAAAGCAAAACTCGTTAGACTGGCTTCTTCATTGGTGCTTGAAATAATTTGCAAATTGGGATCAAAACCAGACTCTTTCGCTCTTGTAGAAGTCCCATTTCACCTCGGCAAGATTGAACGTTAAAATCAACTCCCGCTAAATCCTCGTTGCTTGCATTCGTTTAAGTTTTCGAATGTTCTCAAGTGCAAAATAAATCCAAAAAATTCGCTTTGCCAAGAGCAAATTACCGTTTAATCAACCAACAGTTCATTACCTTAATAATCGAGCCTTTCAAAAGTTTCAAAGCATTTCCAGGCAACCTGAACGGATGAAACTTCCTTTGAGTTTTCCCAATCTAGATCAGCTCTAATCCGCACAAACATCTTTCTCTTTTTCGAGTTAATTAGCATGAAAAACATGAGTTATATAAAGCCGAATAATAAGTTTCTTCCATATTCAGACATCACTTTAAGTATCCATTTTCTGGCTGGCTTCACGATTTCAGATTTGACATCGTGCACGTAATCTTAATTAACTCTTTCGCTATTTGTAAAGCGCTACTTCTCCTCCGACCAATCGTTTCTCTTTTCTCAAGGCAACAGTGCGTTTATGAAGATTTATTCTTGCTTTCTTCGAATGGTTTGCATTTTTTAAGTTTAAACACCAGAAGCATCTTCGTTTCTTCATCCATCATCCATGAGTTATACGTCTTTTGAGACAACAGTTATGAACTGCAGATTGTTTCGTCATTAGAACTATCCGAATTGTTTTCCTTTAGACAAGACAACAGTGCGTTAGAAACTGTTGAGTTTTTCGGGCTTTTAAGCCGTCGTGACAAAGAATTTCTTCCTGACGTTTCACAAGCCCGAAGCTCACTTTCATCTTCAGGGTCAAGTCAGCTCTTAGGTCGCTTTCAAGCAGGGAGAATGAGCATGTTCAAGTCACCAGAAAGCTTTCATACTTGAAGACATGAGATGAAGCATGAATCACCGATTTTCTTCTTCGCCTTATTCAGCAAGTTGTTACAGAAAGCCTGCAGCCTCGTTCTTAGGAAAGTAAAAAACGTTATCTAACAGCGTAATTAACATTTGCGAACATTCGGAAACTTAAACGAATTCACGCGCAAATGAACAGGGAGTTGGTGTTTCCATTTTTTAAAGTTAGAATTTGTTTTTATTTTTCGAAAATGCAGTCTTTTAAGGGTAAAACGTTTGCTGATGCAATAAAAAATTGCTTTAAAACACTGTCAATTGATGCAGAAGTGTCCATTAAACCATGAAGAAAAAATTGTTAGGTCAGAAGAAGTGCTTCCTGCTTATAATATGAAGCATTTTCTTCAGCACTCATTTTCTTCTGCGTTTTTGTTTGTTTCTTGTTCAGTAACTTGCTCCAGGAATCTTTAACAAGCATGAAGATTCTGAGTACCCAAAAGGGCATAGTTCGTAGCAAAGAAAAAAAGTGTCTACAAGTGCAAACAACATTTGTAAACATTCTAAAACATAAACGAATACAGGCGCGAACGAATCGGGAGTTGGTGCTAATTTAAAACGAATACAAGCGCGCATAAAGTCAATCCAAAGACGTCGACTTGTCTTATGCTTCCATTTCTTGAAAGTTTCTGCAATCTTTAAAAGACAAACTGGATTTTCTAAACAATACAAGAGCGAAAGAGCCCGGTTTTAAATAAAACTTTTGTTTAACTTCCAATATTTGAGCATTTGCTACCGTTTGAAGCTTAAGAGTGTTAAGCTGCATTGCTTTTAAGAACTCCTTGCAAGGTCCACATAAGGAAGATTAAATTCCTCTATTTCTTCAACTTCCAATTCGGAAACTTAAACGAACAAAATCGCGAAAACCGCTTTTCCAATCGCGATGCTTTTTTACGTTAATTTTTCCGAAATTTGCAATCTTTCAGAGCTTCGGACTGTTGAGCTTCGTGATCTTTACCCACTTCAGCCAAGAACTGCGTTCGAATCAAAAAAGCCTTCTTTTATAAGAACCGCAAAGTTTGTTTTTTACAAAGTTTTGTTTCTTTCTCTTCAACTTCGAATCAGAACACTGACTTTATTCTTCGAATAATTAAAGAATCATCAGTGTTTAGAGCGATATCTTCAAAAAGGAGTTGATGTTGGAACGTGCGATTTCTCAGGGCAACAGTGTGTTTTTGAAGACTTATTCTTGGTTTCTTCTATTGGTTTGCATTTTCCAAGTCTACGCACTAGAAGCATCTTCATTTCTTCATCCGGTATCAATGTATGAGTTATGCGTCTGAACAAGCAGTTCGTTAGAAACTGATGAGTTTTTCGGACTTTTGCTTCTATTCTACGACGGCCCAAAAGCCCGAAAGAGTCACGAAAATTTCACTCATTTGATAACAGTTTATTCACTAACGTTTCTTCAGTCTTCAATTGATTGGCAGTTTTCTAGTTCCTTATGGAAATATCTTCATCTTCCTCATCCAGTTTCAATGAATGAGTTATACGTTTCTTTAAGCAATGGCCTCTAGGTCTCTCTATCTGAAGCAACAGATGGTATAGATGGAAGCATGAAAGATCCGATAAATCCCAGAAGAAATAAAGTAAATCGTCCAGGTCCGTAACTGATTATTAAACGTGCAGCCATAATTGTAAATCTGCTTCCCCCGACTTTAAGCGGTTGGCAAGACGGCTGGAGGAAAATTTACTGAGTTTTGTGTCTCAATTTGTTTGTTCCTCAGGTTTTATGGGCGTGTTTGAAATGGTTTTCCCATTAGTTCGGGCTACTTTACATAGTGAGCTTGTTGACATTTGCGGCAACACTGGCTCATTCACTTAATGTGACGTCGATGACGAATGTATTGGGGACAACGACATTGTCCACTCCTTTTGCTGTTACATTCGCCGTCTATGGAATCTTAATTGGCTCTTTAGTCGGTGAATGCGTCGTATTTTTTTCACTTTTTTCCGCAGATTTAGCGCCGACCTGCTATTTCTTCAGAGTACGTTACATGGAAACCAGATAACTCAATACCAAGCAGATTAATTGCTTAAAGTGTTCTGTTGCGTAGAGCTTCCCATCGAGTCTTTGGAGCCATTTCTTCATCTAGGCGATTTTGCTGCCTCGGATGGTATTTTGACTGGTTTCAAGGCACAAACGTGTTATGCATTTCATATAGTGACGTTCCTAAATTTAGGCGTCCTTGTCTGCAGCACGTGGCGATTCCGATGGACAGAGGCAGACATAAACATATTCGTTTTACGCGGATCATTGGAACGCCATGTGATGTGGAGGATGGAGCGAATTGTTGTTTAGTGAAAGTTCCAAGAACCAAATAGTGAGCATCGGCATTTCCAGCTCCGCTAAAGTATTTTTGCAATTGTTAATGACCCATCACGAAGCCGCGTTGACAAAGTTTGGTTTCCGCAAGTCTTGCCAACTACAAATTGAACAATGTTATAAAATTTATTTCGAGCTCAGTTACCAACGAACGGGTTAAATTTAAAGTGTTAAATATATCCAGCGGACACTGCCGAATATCGTTACTTCAACTTTCATAGCCAAAAATGGCCAATCACCAAAACAACCAAAACCGAAGGTCCGATCGTGTTCTTGCAACACCCTCGGCGTGCCAAGTCGCCATATATTCCCAACTCGACATTAACCACGAAGAGATTAAACCACCTAAACCGGGTTTTAATTACGGCCTGGCATTTATGTGGCCGGTACAACTCACGGCGACAGGAACCACGTCTTCACGATTTCATTTTTATCGGCTTATTGCATACTTATTAATAAAGCCAATCCACATAGTTTGAGTTCCACCAAACCAATCACAATCTGAGTCAAGTGAACATCATACTTTCCTTCATATAGCAGGGAAAGTCGGAAATTTCCACTCTAATTGACCATGGAACCCGAACATGATGAAAACATGCCATCTGTTATGGAGATTTCAACACCTCAAAAAACAGGTGAAGGTTCAAGCTCGACTCTTCCTGGTTTTGGTCCGATGGAAAGCATCATTAAAGACGCTGAAGAATTCAAAGACTTACTAGATCCTGAAATATTTGGGGGCGATTTCATCCAGAATTAGCAAAAGTACGTTAATGCCATCCAGAGATAAAAGCGCTGATGCTTCTTTGGAAACGGCTGAAAAGCTAGAGAAAACAACGCCTGAAGAGAAACCGACTTACACCCTCTATTTGAAGCAGCCCAAGAAAACTGTAGCAGCAAATCGTTAATTGAAGACGCTAAAGAATCAGAAGTTGTTGAAGTTGCAACTGAAGCACTACCCAACACTGCTGAAGATTTCCCCCTCCTAGTAACAAAGCCTTCAATACCCAAGAACCAATTTTCGAAGAATTTCCTTGTTATATGAAATCCCCTTGTCCAAAGGCGGAATAGCCCCTGTTGAAAACCTTCCGAGGAAGAAAGTGCTGCAGAACAACCAAGCAAAACTGCAACATAAAAGATTTCTGGTTCAATTAAAGAAGAATCTGAAATCTTCTATTTAAATAGAAGAATGCATTCCATCCAGAAGCAACTGCTCTACCAAAAAGTAATGACACAGTGACATTTGTACATCATATGCCAGTTTTCTTCAAACTTTCCTTGACATGCCAGAGAAAATCGTAAATTTTCACTCTAAATTGAACATGGAACCCGAAATAGAAGCGGAAGTTTCATCGGCGCTAGCGCTTGTCGATAATCTGAGCGCTAAATCTTCAGACAGCGGCCTCAGTGAAGACACATGTTGGGCCATTTTTGGCGGCCCTTGTCCGGCTGCCCTTAGGAAGGCTCCCGTTTCTGAGAAGAAGAAAGAAGAAATTGCTGTCGAAGACCAGCTTATTTCTGATGTTGAAGACATGGAATCTGGTATGGAGACTGAAACACCTCAAGAGACGGATGAAGCTTCAACCTCGATGCTCCGCATTATTCCGTCCGAAGACACTGATGATTTTCAAGACGCTGCTGAATTCATATCAGTCGAACGCTCCAAGGACTTGCTAGAGCCTGAAATTTCCATCACAAAACAACCATCATGGGAAAATAAAGGTTCTTTAGTGTCGTCTCCAGAGAAAAGCGCAGATGCTTCATTGGAAAAGGTTGAAAATCTAGAGGAAGCCACGTCTACAGAAAAACCATCTCAAGAGTCCTTGAAGCCGTCTCAAACACCCTCCATTTCAGGCAAACTATTGCAGCAAAACACCAATTCTGGGAGTAGGAGCGAAATTCTTCAAAACATCGTAGCTGCTTCTTTGGAAAAGGTTGAAAACCTGGAGGAAACAACGTCTGCAGGAAAACCATCTCAAGAGTCCTTGAAGGCGACTCAAACACCCTCCATTTCAGGCAAACTATTGCAGCAAAGCACTAATTCTGGGAGTAGAAGCGAAATTCTTCAAAACATCGTAGCTGCTTCTTTGGAAAAGGGTGAAAAGCTGGAGGAAACAACGTCTGCAGAAAAACAACATCAAGAGCCCCTAAAGCCGACTCGAACACCCTCCATTTCAAGCAAACTATTGCAGCAAAACACTAATTCTGGAAGTAGGAGCGAAATTCTTCAAAACAGCGTAGCTGCTTCTTTGGAAAAAGGTGAAAAGCTGGAGGAAACAACGTCTGCAGAAAAACAACATCAAGAGCCCCTAAAGCCGACTCGAACACTCTCCATTTCAAGCAAACTATTGCAGCAAAACACTAATTCTGGAAGTAGGAGCGCAATTCTTCAAAACAGCGTAGCTGCTTCTTTGGAAAAGGGTGAAAAGCTGGAGGAAACAACGTCTGCAGAAAAACAACATCAAGAGCCCCTAAAGCCGACTCCAACACCCTCCATTTCAAGCAAACTATTGCAGCAAAACACCAATTCTGGATCTAGAAGCGACATTCTGCAAAAACCCGCAAATATGTCTTTGGAAAAGGTTGGAACCCTAGAGGAAACAACGTCGGAAGCAAAACCATCTCAAGAGCCCCTAAAGCCTAAGAAAACACCATCCATTTCAAGCAAACAGTTGCAGCAAGACGCTAAACCTGAAACCAAGAGCGACGTGCTTCAAAGAAGCCCAAAACCTATTGAAGAATCAACGCCAAATGAGGATGCAGTTGCAGAAGTTGTTGAAGTTGCAGCTGAAGAACTCCCCAACACTCCCGGAGATTTCCCCGCTTCTAGCACCAAAGCCTCAAATATTGAAGAACAAATTGCAATTCCTGTTTCCAAAGACAAAATTGCCTCAGTTGTTCCAGCCAGTCAACCTTTCGAGGAGGAAAGGGTTGCAGAACAACCAAGCAAACCTGCAATGCAACAAGTGATTTCTCGCTCAAATAAGGCAGCATCGGATGACTTTGTCAAAATGCCACCTCCCAGAGAGTTCCTCCCAGAACCAGAGTTGCTGGACATTCAAATAGAAGAAAAAGCTCCACATCTAGCAGGTCCTCGTTCAAGCCCAGAGGTTATTTTAAAGGTGGAATCCTTTGATAGTTTCAAAGCTATCAGGCAACCAGTTGAAGAAAGCCCTTTGGGCAAACCCCAGAAAATCTCTAGGGACAGGCATCAGCAGACTATGGTGCCAATGGTCAGCAACATCTCAGCTCTCACTTCAAACATCTCCCTTGCAAAGCCAACGGAAACTGCCAGTCCTCCCAGAGCGATATCCTCAAGTTCTGATACAACTCCCCTTTCCAAAGCCTCTCTTCTAACTCCAAAGGATTCTGGCAGCGATAGCTCAGTAACTAGCTGCAGATGTCGGTGTTGCGTAGAACGCCAGCTGAAGAGGAAAACTCGCACATTGTGCAAATGCCAAGAGTCTGAGCGTAAAGAGCCCAAGTGCTTGATCAATATTTTTGAGGAAAGTCCTGCAGAAGATGAGCAGAGGAATTATATGAAACTGCAAAGCTTCAGTGGGCGGCCACCTGGTCAGAGCAATAAGCGAATTCAGACCTCCAAGTTGAAGCTGCAAGAAGAGCAGTTAGTTAAGCCAATGAGCTGGAAAGGAAAGTGCAAATGGGCCGAGTCATCTGAGGAATCATCCGATTGCTACCAGCGACCGCAACCAGAGAACCTAGTGAATTCCCTCACTAAAGCTCTGGTGACAAGAGACAAAGTGAAAGAGGTGGTGAGCCAATTTGAGGGCCACAGCAAGCGATGTTTCTGCCCAACTCCCGCCTACAACCGGCCAAGAAAATCGGCACCTTCAGGCCAATTTGCCAAGGAGGAGGGATGCAGATGTTGCAACAGCATGAGGAGGAGTGATGCCGCAGAGATCCCAAAGTACCAGAGGAATTGCCATTGGTGAAGGAGGAAAATGTATTGAGGAATAAATGAGGATACTCCAATTCTTAACCAGGCTTTTTCTGCTTGTCCAAATGATCTTTTTGTTGGCATTCAATGCACTATTTAAGCAGGCTTGTAGGGCGCCCAAGAGCATATTGCGGCATATTGAACCAATAAAGCGAGTTGAAGGCTGCATTAATCCATTGATGTTAATTTGGGGTTTGACAACGTTCCATTAAAGCTGCTTTTATCCGAATTGGGTGCACCGTTGCCTAGACCGAGCTGGAGGCAGGAAAATCGTGGTAAAGCCAATGAGGGATTTTTCGCGTGTTGTTCATTCAGCAGATGTTTATTGCACGTTTTTCCACTAGCAAAGTGGCAAAAGTGTATTTTCCGAATTGATCAGTTGGAATAAGCCCAATTTTGTTCCAGATCTGGATTAGGCACAAGTTTCCAGTGGAAAAGGTGCTTGTGGCAACGATGTAGGTTTAAAGCCGGTTAAAGTGCACTGGCAAAGTCAAGAGCGATCTCTGTAACCTCGTTATGGCATTCATGTGGAATTTATAAACATACACAGTCTGGAGCAACGATTTATTTATAAACAACGCTGCCGGTGAATCCGACAAGCCAGTTTGTTAGTTTTAGGCAATCGCTGCCAAAAAAGCAAACAATGTTGGTAGGTGCATTGCATGCATGCGTGAAACTATCGAGGAAGAACCGAAATTCCTCAACAGATCCTGAAGATTTGGATGCGTCCACGACCCCTTGGGATTTTGACTATCGCCTGTTTTTGCTTCGTGTTCAGGCTTTTAAGACACTAATTGGAAGTATATGTACGTTGTAAAATCAACGTTGGGGTTATCGATAATGGAAAGAGTAAAGTTGATGAGTAAATAACGGATCTCTCGTTGCCGACCTACCGCAAAGGCTCATGACCGACATAGTCAACTCGCAAGAGCATTCATTACAAGTAGTGTCGTAAAAATAGCGAGTAAGAACGTGCAATTATTGCCGACGCGGGTTCAGGGACGAACGAGACTGTTTTATGACTTATTTTTGCTTTTTCCTCTTGGTCTTTTACGAGTTTTATTGCAATCAGGCTGGGCGCGCCCCACAGATGCAGTTGGTTAAGGAGATCCTGGGAAGTTTTGTAGAATTTCGCTTCGCTCACAGCTTGGTAATTTTCGTGTACTTAAATCCATTGTAATTACATTCCCCCAGTCGATCCTTTTGTTGTTGAGGCTTAATTAAATCCGTAGGCTCTAAATTAACATGTCAGCCAGCAACATTGTCAAGACGGTCTGTTTTTGAGTTGTTCCCAAAAAAAAACTGGTTTCCGATCGCTGGTGGTTAGTTGGCACCTTTTTAATTGTATTTTAATTAACTATTTTTCCGTCCTAATAAGATGTTCTTTATATTTGCCAGCTTTAAGGTAGGTGACTTATCGATTTTAGCGGCATTTTAGACGAAAATAAAAGTCCTTTTGCTCACCTGCTTGCGACAAGACGTGGGCGTCAATGAATTTCGCCCCTGGAACGATTTCCCACAATAAACAACGTAATTGGCGGAACAAAATGAAAAAGCGGTCGTTTATGAAATTTGTGGCTTCTTTGGGCAAATAAAAGTAGCCGTTTGCCGGTATCTTGCCAGAGTAAATTAAGGTAAATTTGTTGCCCTAATAAAATTAAAACCGTGCGCCTTTCTCGGAAAATCAAATTTGCGGTGAAATGAATGCGAAAAAAGTCGCTTTCAAGATTCGTGCCATTCATTGCGGTGCCAACCAGACAAAAGCGAAAAAATACCCAATATAATTGTCAGCCAGTGAGGTGAAGATTAAATAATCAAAGTGCTCGGAGACAAGTGTCTGCGGGTTTTGTACAATTTCACGTTATTAAGCAACACCTTTTTTCAGCTTGTTTATTTTTCTCTTATGATTCAGTTACTCATTTGTTCCTAGTTAATAATCAAATTTATGTTTGAATTCTTCCTTTTCTTTGCGTCGGATTTCTCTCCATTTGGCCTTATTTTCCTTTGAATTTGCTGAAACGAAACACAAATTGAGGAACTACCGTTTTCACTTTAAACTAATGAAGGTGGAGGAAAATCGCAAAAGGAGAACGCATGTTGGCTTTAATACCCCTGAAGATGCAAGCTGCTCGGAATTGCGAAACGTCAGCAAGAAACGAACTGTTTCAATCATACCTCTTTAAAGTACGGGATTTTGTATGGGTCATTTGCACGCCAGGACCAGCTGAAGAAGACTGAGAATTCCGAAACCCGCCATTTTCAATAGAATGTGAATTAATATTCTGATTTTTATTGATTTTCAACCGAAACCCCTTCTTTTTGAAAAAGGTGTTAAGAATTTCGAGCTTTCATCGAACCCAAAGGTTGAAATTGGCATAAAATTCCGGTTAAGAACCAAGCCTAAATGCAAAATATGGTGGTTTGCTTGGCGCAACAACCACTTCTGAAGATGCACGGCACTCGTGCTTGCAAAACGTCAGGAAAAAATGAGGTGTTTTATTCATACCGCTTTAAACTAGAGGCTTTTGGATGCGTCATTTGCACCCTAAGACCAGCTGAAGAGGACTGAGCATTCCGAAACAAGTCATTTTCAATAGAATGTGAATTAATCTACCGATTTTTGTTAATTTCCAACCGAACCCCCTTCTTTTTGAAAAAAGGTGTTAAGAATTTCGAGCTTTCATCGAATCAAAAGTTGAAATTGGCTGAAAATCCCGGTTAAGAACCAAGCCTAAATGCAAAAGATGGTTGTTTGCTTGGCGCAGCGACCACTTCTGAAGATGCACTCCACTCCTGCTTGCAAAACGTCAGAAAAAAAACGAGGTGTTTTATTCATACCGCTTTAAACTAGAGGCTTTTGGATGCGTCATTTGCACCCTAAGACCAGCTGAAGAGGACTGAGCATTCCGAAACAAGTCATTTTCAATAGAATGTGAATTAATCTACCGATTTTTGTTAATTTCCAACCGAAACCCCTTCTTTTTGAAAAAAGGTGTTAAGAATTTCGAGCTTTCATCGAATCATAAGTTGAAATTGGCATAAAATTCCGGTTAAGAACCAAGCCTAAATGCAAAAGATGGTGGTTTTCTTGGCGCAGCAACCACTTCTGAAGATGCACGCCACTCGTGCTTGCAAAACGTCAGAAAAAAACGAGGTGTATTATTCATACCGCTTTAAATTAGAGGCTTTTGGATGCGTCATTTGCACCCTAAGACCAGCTGAAGAGGACTGAGCATTCCGAAACCAGTAATTTTCAATAGAATGTGAATTAATCTACCGATTTTTGTTAATTTCCAACCGAAACCCCTTCTTTTTGAAAAAAGGTGTCAAGAATTTCGAGCTTTCATCGAACCAAAAGTTGAAATTGGCTAAAAATCCCGGTTAAGAACCAAGCCTAAATGCAAAAGATGGTGGTTTGCTTGGCGCAGCGACCACTTCTGAAGATGCACGCCACTCGTGCTTGCAAAACGTGAGGAAAAAAATCAGGTGTTTTATTCATACCGCTTTAAACTAAAGGCTTTTGGATGCGTCATTTGCACCCTAAGACCAACTGAAGAGGACTGAGCATTCCGAAACAAGTCAT
The DNA here is from genome assembly GCA_024550625.1 of Dendroctonus valens. NCBI lineage: Eukaryota > Metazoa > Arthropoda > Insecta > Coleoptera > Curculionidae > Dendroctonus > Dendroctonus valens. The sequence goes on along the minus strand of JAJTJO010000554.1, from coordinate 1,162,639 downwards.
TTTCAATAGAATGTGAATTAATCTACAGATTTTTGTTAATTTCCAACCGAAACCCCTTCTTTTTGAAAAAAGGTGTTAAGAATTTCGAGCTTTCATCGAACCAAAAGTTGAAATTGGCTAAAAATCCCGGTTAAGAATCAAGCCTAAATGCAAAAGATGGTGGTTTGCTTGGCGCAGCAACCACTTCTGAAGATGCACGCCACTCGTGCTTGCAAAACGTCAGGAAAAAATGAGGTGTTTTATTCATACCGCTTTAAACTAGAGGCTTTTGGATGCGTCATTTGCACCCTAAGACCAGCTGAAGAGGAGTGAGCATTCCGAAAAAGTCATTTTCAATAGAATGTGAATTAATCTACCGATTTTTGTTAATTTCCAACCGAAACCCCTTCCTTTTTAAAAAAGGTGTTAAGAATTTCGAGCTTTCATCGAACCAAAAGTTGAAATTGGCTGAAAATCCCGGTTAAGAACCAAACCTAAATGAAAAAGATGGTGGTTTGCTTGGCGCAGCGACCACTTCTGAAGATGCACGCCACTCGTGCTTGCAAAACGTCAGGAAAAAATTAGGTGTTTTATTCATACCGCTTTAAACTAGAGGCTTTTGGATGCGTCATTTGCACCCTAAGACCAGCTGAAGGGGACTGAGCATTCCGAAACAAGTCATTTTCAATAGAATCTGAATTAATCTACCGATTTTTGTTAATTTCCAACCGAAACCCCTTCTTTTTGAAAAAAGGTGTAAAGAATTTCGAGCTTTTATCGAACCCAAAGGTTGAAATTGGCATAAAATTCCGGTTAAGAATCAAGCCTAAATGCAAAAGATGGTGGTTTGCTTGGCGCAGCGACCACTTCTGAAGATGCACGCCACTCGTGCTTGCAAAACGTCAGAAAAAAACGAGGTGTTTTATTCATACCGCTTTAAACTAGAGGCTTTTGGATGCGTCATTTGCACCCTAAGACCAGCTGAAGAGGACTGAGCATTCCGAAACAAGTCATTTTCAATAGAATGTGAATTAATCTACCGATTTTTGTTAATTTCCAACCGAAACCCCTTCTTTTTGAAAAAAGATGTCAAGAATTTCGAGCTTTCATCGAACCCAAAGGTTGAAATTGGCATAAAATTCCGGTTAAGAACCAAGCCTAAATGCAAAAGATGGTGGTTTGCTTGGCGCAGCAACCACTTCTGAAGATGCACGCCACTCGTGCTTGCAAAACGCCAAGAAGAAACAAGGTGTTTCATTGATACCATGCCTTAAAAAAAACAATTTTCAACACCTCCAGAGGATTGACGCCTTTTTTCAAGCACCCTGCATATGCATCGAGCCTTGAAAGATTTGAGATGCACCACATGCAACCGAAAATGACTATTTTGGGAAAGCTTCTCCAAACCCGGCCATGAGAAGAAAGTCGTTGGCAACTGTACTTTTTTTCAAGGGTAAAAGTGGCAAACAACTTGAAACTTTGCCGCTTAAAGTTGAGATAGAACGGAAATGGGGCCGCTGTGCATATTCAATCATATCGCTAATATGTGTCAAGGGCACATTAACCATATGGTTCCACAGATGAAAGGAGCAGCCGACGATCGAGCATTTTAATCAAGATAAACAAGCAATCAATTAAACGCGAAAGAACCCAACTTACCCATGCGATCAATGTACCAAAAAACGGGCAGACACATAACTAACCCCCATGGGTACGTCCGAACAATCCAGTTATTTTTGTAGTAGAATTTATAGGGAAACTGAGCGAGTTTGGCAGAGAAAGTGTATGGAAACTTCATGTGAACTCGGGGCCTTTGCACGGCTGGCGGAGATGATCCGGATTTTTTCAATCCATTGGCGATTTCCTTTACATACGATTGCAACGTTTTCCAGTCGAAGTTTCTGGGGAGCTTCCAATCTGGAATTTTCAATTTGGCACCCTGTTGCCACCCAGTTAGACCACCTCCCAGCTTTTGATCTGAAACCGATCAAAAGTCCTTGCTTGCGGTAAATCAGCCAGGAGATTTCAGCCCACCTTTGTTGAACCACCACAGCTTCATATGAAAGATCCGATGAAAACTGCAAAAATGCAGTAAAATAAAACACAAAACGCCAACTGTCAGCAACAATGATCAAGACCCGTTCAGTTGCGTTGACTACCCCTGCATATACAGGGTGTTTGGATATAAAATTTCTTTGGCTCCACAGCTGCAAGTAAACTGGCTCGACTGCAGCCTAGAAACATTGTTGCAGATGGCCTGCGGCCGTTGCCAGCCTTGGTTTCCTGCAACCTTGGATTGATGCATTGCCCTGCATGGCCGTGTTTACTTCGGTCTGGCTGCGAATACATTTGCACATGGATAATGTCTACAAATAAATATCGGTCGAATTTATTTTGACAAACCGTGTCTAAGCAGTGCTATGCATACACATTGCCGACGAAAATTCTATTTTCGGACAGTGCTGTAGACAATCGGCAACCTTCGAGTGAAAGAACGCTGCTGAGTCGTGGCGATTAGTCAGCATCAAGAGCTTTAGCTCTGATAATCGGGAATTTTCCCATTTGGTGTTGGTGTGGATGGTTGAGGCAGGTCGAAAGTGTAGTCATTCCAAAACGCAATTTCTACCAAAATGTACCAAACTGAAGAAGTTTTTCGGCCCTAGATTGCAACTGAAGATACAAATACAAGATGCGGTTTTACATGGGAGTTTGTAAAAAACACAATCACTCACTATATCCAAAGAGCCCCGAAGATGCAAACTCGCCGTTTACAATCAAAGTGTTGAACAGGTGATGACCTTTAAATATCTTGGAGCAAACATCACGAGTAACAGGAATCTAAAGGAGGAAGTAAGGAATCAAACATCAAAAGCCGCTCTAATATCGGGGTACTTACGAGACATCATCTGGAGAAACAAGCACATGAGTATAGGGAGTAAAGTCAGAATCTACAAAACGTGCGTGAGACCAGTGATGACATACGCCGCAGAAACAAGAGCGGAAAACACAACAACCAAACGCTTGCTAAGAACAGAAATGCGAGTCCTAAGATCCATAACAGGACACACACTATACGATATGAAAAGGAGTGAGGAAATTAGAGATACCTGTAAGGTTTCGGATGTTGTAAGATGGACCAGAGCAAGGAGAAGAGCGTGGAGAGACCATGTAGAGAGAATGGCCGACGACCGAATGGCAAAAATCGCCAAAGACCAAAAACCTAACAGCTCAAGACTCCCAGGAAGACCACCGAAGCGATGGTACGAAAGCTGGACATCAGCATCCCAGGACTAGGAAGTTGAAGAAAAACACAGGACTCCTGGAGTCCTAACGTACGAGGAAGAAGAAGAATTTTTAAAACACACACTCACAATTGAAGGTGTAATTTTTATGTGGAAGCTTGCAAAATCTAAAAAAAAACCATTGGAAATTCCCAATTTATTGTTATTTTGAACAAATTACCGTCGAATAGTCCCTAACCCAAATCCCAAATTTGGGAACTTCATCTGAGGTAGTTTGCAACTTGTGAATTTTTTAAGACAAGAGCGCACAAGACCAAAATTGTCTTTAAAAATTCTAGAATTGTAGATTAAAAAAAAAATAATATTTTCTAATTCTGCATTCAGTTGGGAACAGAAAAGATCTTTTGAGTTTTCTCCTAAAATGCACAGTTTTATAATATAAAAAAATGAAAGTCACTGTATTATGTGGGAAAGAAAGAAAGGAGGGCGAAAAAACAGAGCACGCCAATGCTTTTTCTGCAAATAAAGCTATTTTTCAATTCTACCAAATTTAGTTTGGAACAAAAAAGCTTTTTTGGTTTCCTTTACTAAAATGTACAGTTTTTGTTCAAAAAAAATATCGACCCCTCAAGGCAGCTGCAAAGTGAAAATTGTCAATCGCCACGTTACGGTTGCTCGTTCAGAAAAAGCTGTTAAACAATTACACCAAATTTATTCAGAAAATTGACAATTTCTCAGTCTTCTATTGAAAAAGAAAAATAATTTAAATAAATAACAATAAAAAAGTAATAAACTTTTCAGAAGAAACTCAACGGTAAATTTATGGACTTAAACCGGCGTCGGCACCGCACAGCTACTTGAACATTAAAGTTAACAACGAAGCAACAAAGTATGCAAATAAATGCTCAAAGTGCGTTGAGGTAGGCCATTGATATGGAAAACATTTCACATTTAAATAATGCAGTTTCAATGTATATATGTGCCAACGGGTTATCAGCCAGGCAGACCTGCGGCTCGTTAAAATAAAATGCCCACAGGAAATTTTGGATGTTGATAAAGAGCCAACGGAGCTGATAAGCGGCCAGACAGGCAAGGAAACCCAATAAACAGACCCGGACGAGATAGGAAATCGTCTGGAGAGTTTACAGCGCTTCCAAATGTTGTATTTGCTGCGAGCTATTATAATTTCTTGAAACAAGTGGGTTTTAAGCAATGGAAATTGCTTAGAAACTGCTGGGTTTTTTGGGATTTTAAGTCGTCGTGGAGAAGAAACTCGCCACTCGTGCTTGCGAAACAGGAGAAGTTTGTTTTAGAAGAGAACCAATTGTCCTCGACGGCCTAAAAACCCGAAAATTTTGCCAGTTATACGGTGTATTGTTTACTACAACGTAATGTGGAATACCCGTTCCACATTACTACATTCCACATTTGGATTCCACATTCCCCAACCCGACGTAATGTGGAATAAGGCAAAAATATAAGAAATACCTAAAAATAATAGCATTGCGGCCAAGGTGGACGACCAAGAGGTGTGCGGGTTCCAGACATCTACAATAATAAGGATAATTGCAGCAAAACCTTCCAGGAGTACTCGGAGCATTGTGCAGCAACTGACACTGTCCCAGGCAACTGTGCACCCGATAATTACCGAGGAAGGGCTACATCCACCATCTACCATGTATGGAAGAGACACAGCACACAAGGACACATTAAATATCTGGTCCACCAAGCACCGGTACAAATTGAGCAGGAGCTAATTAACCGAATACGAGACACTTCTCAAAATGTGCACTCAGTAATGCTGCGAAGAGTGCACCACAACGTGATTACACGGGCACCAACATGTTTGGAGTTAAACGGGCAAAACTAACCTGCCACCTACTTTGGGGATCTATGAATGACTATCTCGGTCTACCTATTAATGTCTTGGTTCAAAAGCATCCAGTACCGAGTAGATCGAATGGGGCGAGTGGGCGAGATGCAGAAAATAAGTCGAAACTGGTCAAGCCGTTTCGAAATTTCGGGCCCAGTTAAAACTGGTGAACGAAGTCAGTGGCGTGGCAAGTCGGCTCTCGGTCCATTGCGCCGCCCATATAATTGCCGCTGTCCTTGAAAACACATGTACAGATGCATTGAGGGCATATCTATCTGTTTGTGTGCATGGCTGCAGCCGCAGCATCTCGCAGCCTTAGAGCACAGCAGCAGCAATCGGGCCACTACGGTGAAGGCGACGACAATCGCGCGATTATCCCAGGGTCAAAAGCGCCACTTTGACTTACTCGCGACTCTCGACTTATCGGACCTCAGTAACCTACCTTACTTCGGATAAAGTGAGTGCATGGAACTGTTGCAACACTGTGGCCGGCCACACGATTGGTGACGTGGTGATAACGCGAAAGTTACTGGATTACCAGAGAACGAGGTTACAAGGTAATTTGTTTTATTTACATTCATTATTGACTTGGTTGATTCAATTCGTTTCGCCGACGCTGACGGACTTGAACTGATGACACTCTGACTGCCACTGCACTCTCCACAGCCACACAAAAGCTCAGCTCTAACTTTAAGGTTGTTTCCGAAATTTTTGGAAATTTTACAATAGCGCAACCAGTCGATTAAAGTTGTTTTTTTTTCTAAAAAACTACCACCCAAAAAACTGAATTGGTTACTGACTCAAAAAATTATCTGTAGCTGGTTGGTTGGTGATTGCAGCAGAATTTTTTAATCGTTTAAAATTTTGGTTTAACTCCAATTTTTTTGGACCTTAAGCGACCTGGCGTGTTGTGAAGAGCCACGTTTTTCGATAAGAATCTTGGTTTTCGAGAAAAATGTTAAATTCCAAATAAGAAAACCAGCTAAATTCTTCAGGTTTTGGTAGCTGAATTTTTCAGAAAAAAAAACTGTTTCCATCACGGATCTTGCTTTATGGTGGACAAGTTGCGTTGTGAAAGCCCGTTCATTTTTAGTTATTATTTTTTCATACAAGGCTTAGACGCTTAAAGCTGCTGGTTGGGAGGTCAGTGTCATACCTGAGGATGACCTATTTTCAAAACTTTGCAATCGAGTAGTTTCTTTGCACTTTTTCAGGGCGGTTTTGTCAATCATTTCCTTCTGGTTCACTTTCACTTATCGGAAATTTTCTGCAAAACGACTTCAGTGAGGATTTTGGAAAATTGCCACTATCCACCTTTTGAAAGGTCGAACATTTTATAAAGAATAGCTTTTTTGATAGAAAGATTTGTCTTTGAGAAACAAAATAAAATGTTTGAAATGAGCAAATTGGTGAATTCAGAACAAAAAAAAATTTTGAATATTTCAACTTTGAATGGAGTTTAAAATTTAAATTTGAATTGATTTTTATTAAAATCGCCGTGTTTTTTTGCTTAAATCTGTTGACTGTAATCCAAGCGCTTTACCTGAGGATGGAGATTTTTTAAAACCGCAACTGATTTTTCATCGAAATTGATTTATTTTAATTGAACATATTTTTTTCATAGAGCTGTTTTTGAGAAAAAAATTAAAACGTTAAAAACTAGCAAATTTCATAGGCTTTATTTTGTCGATTTACAATGTTTTTTTAAAGAAAAGTTTGTCAAGATAGGTGTTTCCATATGCACAAGTAACAAGCTTGGGATATGGACATATGAAGAAGTAAGCTTTTTAAGCAAAGCTGCGAAGCTTTGAGCGGAAAGAAAAACTTTGAAAAAGGCAAAATCTATTGACTCTAGCGAGCGTTTTACCTGAGGCTGGCGTATTTTTCAAAACTGGAACCGATTTTTCTTCGAAATCAGCCATGTTAACATTTTCCTCCAGTGGTCCCTTCATTTATCGCTCATTTTTGGGAAAACGGCGTAAGGAAAGGTTTTGAAAATTTTCCATTGTGTTCCTTTTGAAAGACCAGACATTTTATAAAGAATAACTTTTTTCGACTGGAAACTTTCGTTTTGAGAAAAAAAAATCCTAAATAAAAATCACGCAAATCTCTATAAATTTTGAATAAAATACTGTTTTGTTGTCCCAAAAAAAAATCTAACTGAGCTATGAAGGAAAAATTGGAAACTCTGCACAGGCTCGTATGGAAACTGAGCCTAAACACCCAAACAGAAAATGTCTTTACTGATTTTTTTCTTAAAATAATCCCATTGTCTGCGACTTCAACTGTTTGCCTGAGGATGGCGCATTTTCAAAAGAGCAACCGAATTTCAGCAGAATGACATTGTCTTGGACCAGAATGGAAAATCAAAAAAACACTTTTTTTCGATTATTTTCGTTCTCGACAAAAAAATTATAGTGTTGCAATCGCGCAAAAACCCAACCGTAACTTTCAAGCAAATAAACTGGAATAAAGCAACATTTAAACCTGAAGTGCGCCTTGAATGCTCAATTCCCACTAGTTAGATCAACAGCAGCACTTTCAGTGTGATTTTGAGGCCAAAAACCCACCAGGCATATGTAATTTGACACGAAATATTCCCGTATTTGAGCCACAAGTTCCTTCCAAAACCAACAGCGTTTAAGCCCTGAAGCTGTAACATAATACAAATTAAACCAGATTCCAACTGCTTTGTTGTTCCAAAAAAAAATCTAACTGAGCTATGAAGGAAAAATTGGAAACTCTGCACAGGCTCGTATGGAAACTGAGCCTAAACACCTAAACAGAAAATGTCTTTACTGATTTTTTTCTTAAAATAATCCCATTGTCTGCGACTTCAACTGTTTGCCTGAGGATGGCGCATTTTCAAAAGAGCAACCGAATTTCAGCAGAATGAAATTGTCTTGGACCAGAATGGAAAATCAAAAAAACACTTTCTTTCGATTCTTTTTGTTCTCGACAAAAAATTATAGTGTTGCAATCGCGCAAAACCCCAACCGTAACTTTCAAGCAAATAAACTGGAATAAAGCAACTTTTAAACCTGAAGCGCACCTTGAATGCTCAATGCCCACTAGTTAGATCAACAGCAGCACTTTCAGTATGATTTTGAGGCCAAAAACCCACCAGGCATGTGTAATTTGACACGAAATATTCCCGTATTTGAGCCACAAGTTCCTACAAAAACCAACAGCGTTTAAGCCCTGAAGCTGTAACATAATACAAATTAAACCAGATTCCAACTGCTTTGTTGTTCCAAAAAAAAAATCTAACTGAGCTATGGAGAAAAAATTGGAAACTCTGCACAGGCTCGTTTGGAAACTGAGCCTAAACACCTAAACAGAAAATGTCTTTACTGATTTTTTTCTTAAAATAATCCCATTGTCTGCCACTTCAACTGTTTGCCTGAGGATGGCGCATTTTCAAAAGAGCAACCGAATTTCAGCAGAATGAAATTGTCTTGGACCAGAATGGAAAATCAAAAAAACACTTTTTTTTCGATTCTCTTTGTTCTCGACAAAAAAAGTATAGTGTTGCAATCGCGCAAAACCCCAACCGTAACTTTCAAGCAAATAAACTGGAATAAAGCAACATTTACACCTGAAGCGCACCTTGAATGCTCAATTCCCACTAGTTAGATCAACAGCAGCACTTTCAGTGTGATTTTCAGGCCAAAAACCCACCAGGCATGTGTAATTTGACACGAAATATTCCCGTATTTGAGCCACAAGTTCCTTCAAAAACCAACAGCATTTAAGCCCTGAAGCTGTAACATAACACAAATTAAACCAGATTCCAACTGCTTTGTTGTTCCAAAAAAAAAATCTAACTGAGCTATGAAGGAAACATTGGAAACTCTGCACAGGCTCGTATGGAAACTGAGCCTAAACACCTAAACAGAAAAAGTCTTTACTGATTTTTTTCTTAAAACAATCCCATTGTCTGCGACTTCAACTGTTTGCCTGAGGATGGCGCATTTTCAAAAGAGCAACCGAATTTCAGCAGAATGAAATTGTCTTGGACCAGAATGGAAAATCAAAAAAACACTTTTATTCGATTCTTTTTGTTCTCGACAAAAAAATTATAGTGTTGCAATCGCGCAAAACCCCAACCGTAACTTTCAAGCAAATAAACTGGAATAAAGCAACATTTAAACCTGAAGCGCACCTTGAATGCTCAATTCCCACTAGTTAGATCAACAGCAGCACTTTCAGTGTGATTTTGAGGCCAAAAACCCACCAGACATGTGTAATTTGACACGAAATATTCCCGTATTTGAGCCACAAGTTCCTTCAAGAACCAACAGCGTTTAAGCCCTGAAGCTGTAACATAATACAAATTAAACCAGATTCCAACTAGCAAGATAAAACCAAAAATAGACACCATAAATAACGCCTTTAAGACCCACTAAGTTAATCTTCCATTTCAAATTTGCCTTTTACCTTCGTAATGGGCTTTATCGCATATGATGGGCGCGACAGATGCCGGCACTTTCCCAAACACTAAGCACATTTTCGTCGTCAAAGCGACGTCCGTTGTACAGGGTGTTTCTAGCTAGCCAACCTAATCGGGGGACAAGTAGAAAATTCTTTATGGAATAAATCAAAGAAACTGAGAGCCAAGGCCTTAATACATTCCCCTCATTCTGCTCATTAAAATCCAAACAAAAGGAAACTTTTATACAGTGTAGATATTTTATCTAAATTGTTTATGTGTAAGGATGTACATGTTTAGAAAAGCACCGTCATAAAAATAGGAAAGAAACATCTGCGCGAACCGTTGTGAATGTGTTTATTTATCCAGTGCACTCTGTCGCTGGGAAACTAGTCAATTGGACTGGGAGTTTGCATAGAATGTCCATAGAATGCTGATATTTTACATACTTTGGGCAAAAAATCAGCATTGATTCTTTGATTTGCCCATTAATCCTTCCGTGGTTTTGCCAGTGAAACGCAACTTAATGTGCTTGTCGATTACATGAGAAAGTATGTTTTCCCTCCAATTCACATTTTTCGGCCATTAAACTGGCACAAAATCAGCCGTGACTCAGTGAAGTAATTGCTGAAAATTACTTGTTGATTTACAACGAATCATCCTGTTTAGTACAGATAATGAAGATTTATTTGACAGGAACTTGGTGGTGAAGAACTGCACTTCGATTGATGCATTTCCTGTCAATTCATGTGGGCGCTAAATATCTACTTTGATGTTCAAGATCTTCAGGTTTTCACTGGAAATTCTTCTGGCTATCCAAGAAATCCACACTAGTGTTTCAAAGTTTTATAACGTTCTACCACGATTTCCATTTGTCTCGGTGGTTCGTCGCATAGATCGTCTTCAAGCTCTCTGTCTTTCATATCCCTGTCGATACCTTTTTTCCAGCTCTTTCTCGGTCTTCCGGGTCGTCTTTGTCCTCTTGGCTGCCAGTTCATCACTTGCTTCGGATTGTATATGTTGCCTATATATTGTATATATTGCATACAATATTAGTTGTATGTTTTCCATGTCACCTGCTATAGAATGCGTTATTCCCATGATTTCTCTCACTGTCTCGTTTGTTATGCGTTCTCTTCTCGATATTCTTGTCGCTCGACACCAAAAATCCATTTCCGTTGATTTTAGGCGTGTTCTATAGCTTCTTTCAATGGCCACACCGGATTTGAAGGTGATTATGCATTTTACACAATCGCATGATAAATGAGCTTTTCGTTTTCTTTGGTGAGGCTTCTGTCCCAAATTCGTTGCTTGATTTGGGTATCGACTAGTTGACTCCCAGGTTTCTATATTATTTTGTTTGTTTGATGCACCGTTTTCCAGCTGAAGATCCGTTTGTTCGCCGGGTACTCTGTCTTTTGTGTGTTTACTTCCAGACCTCCCTGCTGATAGTCTTCAATCAGCGTTCAGGTCATATCGTCGAGGTCTTGCGCGATTAGTACTTGATCATCGGCGAATGATAGAGTATACAGGGTCGTGACTGAAAGTGATACTGTCCATAGAACATCTCTTTGCATTTTTCCAAGATTCCTTCCAGGTACATTTTAAATAAGGACGGTGAGTTTCAATCCTTTTTGATTTTATTTTCGTTGCAGGTTGTCTGTAGAGACTCTTGATGGCTGTGGCTCTACATTTATATCTATATTATTTTATATCTCTAGATTTTCAGTGTTTTTTATTTGGAATCCAGGTGTTCTTCTGAGTAATATTTTTAGGTCGTTCTGCGTGCACAGCTCAAGTAGTCTTTGTTCGTTGTTGTTGCTTGCTTCTTCGCCATATTGTCCGACTACGTTATCTCTTTCGTTTTTCCCTATTCGACTATTAAAACCTAGAATTATCAGTTCTCTAGATTTGCCAATTTTTGTGATTTCATTAAGTTGTTCGGAAAAGCTTTCTTTATGCTGTACTGAGGTACTCAAAACAGTACTGAAATCCCAAATATATTCAGAATCCAGAGCAATTGATTAGCGTCCGTTAAAATATCTTCAACAACGACCGGATTCGTGTATCTGCATCTCGTGGTATGACGCCAAGGCCATCTTCATTTAAGTCGGGATTGCTTGTGAAAAGCCGTCTCTACTGCCTTTATGTGTGTATTAAGTGTGTGCACTTCGATATTTATATGTCTGGGACGTCCTTTTAACGTTAGTGGGCTTAAGTATCCTCAACGTATCTCGGATAAATTATTACTCGGTATTTACCTATAGTCACAAGAGGATACATGAGTATGGAATGTCATCGAAATGATCCATTAGAAAGCTCACAATTAACGTGGAATTTTTTTATCGCATTCAATTATCTAAAAGAGCCATTATTCGTAACCTAATTCATACTTTGACGCGATTCCAACAGTGTGCGAGAGAGAAGCAGCATAGAGGAGAAAGCTAATGTGGGCTTTACTTTTTGTCTTTTGGCTTTTGCAGCCCAATCACAGCCACATAATTCATAATTTTGCGTAGTAGTATTTTATGGCGATTTTATTGGTCAATTTCAAGCAAAGTTTTCTTTATAGGTCAAACTAATCTCTTAGATAAAAATCGTCGTGTAAGTGGTTTAATTTAGCAAATTTATTGCATGGTGGGTTGTAACGCTAAATTGCAACGATTTGATTACCGCTGGCTTATTACCAATTATCAATGGAAAGATATGATAAAAGTGTACGATTATAGATGGATGAATCATTGAGCAAACGTTTCTCTTTTTCAGATCTGGCATCGGGAATCGGACCTAGGGTAAGTTGAAAAATGTTATAAGCAGCGCACAGCAATTTACCACTGTCTGTTCGTTTCATTAACGTCGTTTTAAATAATTACTAAAATTAATGATGCATTGTGGAAATTTATCGCTCTGTACATTAACGACGTTCTAATCGAGAATAATTTACATTTTCCTCACACATAAATGCAGCAAATTAGCTGGAATTTGTGCAAGGGAATGTGGCCCTTTGTCCACAGATGCCAAGTTTCTTTCAACTTCTTTTGGCTCTTGAATCACAAGAAGCACAAGGCAACAAGTCTGATGTCCCAAGTAAGCACCTCCTAGTTTGGAGTTCGGTAAAAAAAACGGTCTTTTCTATATCTAAAGAATTTCGTGCCTGATACTTGGAACTGGTGAGTTTTGAGAAAAAAAAAGTCTTCCTGTTTCGCAAGCACGAGTGGCATGCATCCTCAGAGGCCGTCCGCTTGGCAAAAAACAGTTAGACTTAAAAGCGATCATTGTTTGAAACTGGTGCGTTTTCGTGCATGAAAAAGCGTTTCCTTACCTTACCACGGTTTTAAACTTATAAATCAATGTACTCGGGAAGTAATAAAACGAGTGTTACAAGTCCGAACACAGAGTTCAAATTGAAGAGATCAGGATCTGTTTTTTTTCTACTCATTTGACCAATGGATGTTAAGATTCAAAAAAAAGTTTTCAATTTAAAGACTTGATTTTGGCGGTAAGCTGGTCGCAAGTGCTGCAAGTATCCGAGCGCGGATAGCTAAAATTCGGTCCAGAAAATAGTGCGATACTGGATACTGGTGTGTCTGAATGCATTGATTTTTTTGGAATCAATCTTGTCGAAAAATTTCAATCTGGTGCACTGGCAGTCAGGACCACCCAGCCTCAAAAGTTTGCAAACAAATTTTCTTAGGCCGCGTCCAGACCAAACAACCCGAGGCTGAGCCGCGGCAAAATACCTTTGATGTTTCGTCAAAACACCGAGAGAAAGTCGATTTCTTAGATACCTCCAATACACGACCCGAAATTTTCCGTTTTTAGCAAGTTTTGCTCTCAAAACTGACTTTGCACGATTCTTTCACGAGTCGTACTGTATATTTTCAATGGACGTTAAACTCGCATGTTTCGAAAAACATTCAGCAACGTTTGAAAAAAAAACTTCGATATTTGGCAAGTTTCTCGACAACTTGCCATAGAATCTCGTTAACTCGAAACAAGACAAGGCGTCGTTGCGTCTAGAAATAGAGCAAGAAGCGAGCCAATTAGTGGCACCGCCCATAGACATTGCTCACATCCATTACAGTAATACGAAAAATCTTAATATTAGAGGATGACATCACAATTGCCCAGTTATTTTCCCATTCTCCACGTGCACGCGGATCCAATATATATTTTTCGATTTTTGATTCAAACTTGCTAAAATTTGCTTCCTTATTTTTGTTAAAATTGCTACACGAATGCGCATCTGTGTTAAAAATATGTTCAATTTTTCAGGTTGTAAACATCATTCGGTCGAGTTTTATAAACTATCCTTTTAACATGACACCAAAGCAAAGTCGCAGGGTCGCAAGTCGGGAGATCTTGGCGGCCACTCAATAGCACCCCTCCTCCTCCTTCGTTAAGTGCTTAAGAAATTTGGCTTTTATAAGGAAAAAAACGAAATATGGCTTAACAGGATTAGCTTTGCAACAGATAAGTTCGAATCTGCAGCACCATGACCATTAACTGCAAGTTCTTCTCTTCTTATTCTTTGTAAAGACCTCTGGGTCTCTTTATTTCGTCTGGTCAATGTTGTTGATTCTCCTGTGATAGAGATGTCCAACTATCTTTCCATCCTTTTGGTGGTCTTCCGATTGGTCTTTTACCAGCTGGGTTTTCTACATGGTGCCGCCAGTACCTTCCGCGCTTTCGTCCCCATCTGACTACATCTTCAACCTTGCAGGCCTCTCTTATTGTTGCGCTGCAACGAAATTGCAACTTTCATATTTTTTATCTAAGATTCTTGGCTCTAAAGTTTTCCTATTGCATTCTGAGCATATTTCTGGAAATTTTTGAGCTAATTCTGAGATGTACTTGTGTCTAGTGGTCCTACGTCAATATTATTTCAATCCTTTCTTCTAATCTGTAGACTATCTTTGTGTATCTTCAGTTTCATGCTCTAATCAGCTTCCTCTGGAGGAAGGCTGATTGGATAGACCAGGCTACTGGCAGTTATTTCTTCTCACTTACCTTCTTCTACAAATTGCTTCTCATCCAGCTCCTTCCACTACTGTCTTTCAATGTTCTTCCGAAGTCCATGGCTCAACCTCTGCGGAACTATTTCGTTTCCTTTACTCCTGCTTAGTCCAGTCGTCCAAGTTAGCTCCGATATTTTCCTATTTGGTTATTGTGCAGGGAGTTTTCCTCATTTTCTGGGACCTTTGAGCAGTTGTGTGTCTTTGAATTTTCCATGTCAACAAAACGGTTTCTTGGCAGGTTTCTCGAAACGACAGTTGAAACTGCTTCTCGAAACTCTAGTATTATTATGATTCGCGTATTGGCCGTTGCATAATGGCGGTGTTTCTGAAATGTTTATTGTTGTTGGCCTTCCAAAAGCGTTTCACCTTCATAAGGTGCAATAACACACTTACGAGTCTGTTTTCAAGAATCCACTTGCTACATCAAACTGGCTTTGGCTGGCTACATTTAATAATTTATATCTGTAGTACTCGGCGAACATTAAAAAGTTGGCTTGATCGTGACTAAAATGTCTCAAAATGAAATCTATGCCAGCAGGTGATGTGTTTTCAGATTTTGTTCAATTGCCAACGTTTGTTGCAATTTATAAACGATATTTCGGTGGTTGGACACTCGCTGCACATAGTCCAAGTGCATTCTAAATATAAATATTTACAAATCGCGATGGGTTTATTTGGGAGATTTTCCGTTGGGAATTATCCAATCATTGTCTCCATGATTTTTTTCCTTCATTTTTTCGATTCGCCAGCATCGGCATTTTTAATGCTCATTCACTGGGAAAAGGCTCTTCTGTAGTCCTCGACAATGCCTATTGAACCGTCATTGTTGGACTGCAAAGTCAGGATTCTTTGTCGTTTGCAAAGTGCTGTTTCATCTCGGGCACGTTGCGGGTTTTTTCGCCTTTTTTATTGATTAGTTTTATAAAGGAAACGGCCGTTGATTGGATCAAGGTAATGGGCATTACAATAAAATCGCATCAACAGAATAATGAGGATTTGGAATGATTACTCCTATCTCAATATCTCTCTCTGCTATTAGAATGTTTTGTTTTTAGAGCTTTATTCAATTTCATTTTGCAACAATGCCAATAAGGGGAAACTGAAAAGAGTGTTAAAGTTTTCTTTGAAACAGTTAGTTTTTCCTGTTTTTGAAGTCTTAACACGCTTTAGGTAACATCAAGAAAACATTTAAAAAAATTTACAAATTGGAAGCTTTGTCGAACATTCGAAATCCTGAGAATAACTGTTCAATACTGCAAATTTGAGGTACTTAAAAGGCCACTAAACAGAGAATTTCTAGAGCAGATTCGGATTGAGCAAAACTCGCAAAATTTGCTTTTATTTAACGGTCTCGATGTCTAAGTTTCTAATTTTTTATGGTGTATATATGTTCGTTTTAACGATGGATTCGAGTCCTCACACTTTGAGTTTCTCACAAACCTTGCTATTTAAAAATGGGGATATCATATCATAAGGGATATGGCCGATTTTCATCACATTACAGCCCAAAAGTTCTGCATAAGAACCAGATGAAAAAGCTCCAAACCCCATCATTCCAAAGCTTGAATTCAACGCAACCTGTGAACCAGGTAGGGAAGAAGTAGGGGAGGTCCCTCTCACAACAGCACTTCCCCCAGCGGAATTAACAGACACTGAAAAAACTTCGGCTCATCAAAGCAGGCACTTTACAGATTCGAGTTCTGCAGATCTTTTGTATAAATATCAGCAACTGACCACAGAAACCGGTTCAACATCCCCAAAAGAACACACCTCTCAGCATGTCACGGAATACAGTGGAGAAATGCCCAAATACACAGAGATTAACGGGCTTTCAGAAACACGAGAGTCGCAATCAAATAAAGCAACATCCTCCACCACTGTTTCACCTCCAAAACGCCACGGAGGCAGAAGGAAAGGAGGCATTAGGCAAAAACACCTCGTTAGCTACCAAGCTGCTAGCTGCAATGTGCCTAACTCCTCCGCTCAAAGGGAAGCGCAAAATTACATTTCAACTCCTCCAAATAAACCGTCTGCTCGAAGAGGGCGGAATAGAGGCCGACCTCGGTTTGCTGCCAGGACATCAACCACTGAGCTTTCCCCAGCGGTTTCAACCAGCAGCTGGTTGACCCATTTTCAGGAAACATCTGCACTTCGCTTGGAGGAAACAACCGTGGCCTTTGTGGTTGAACACTCAACTACTGAGGCTCCGCCTCCTGAAGCTACAAATCACATTCGCCAAGAACGTGAGGAAACCGTCGTAACTTCCCAGCTCAACGCAGGAAGCTACTGATTTTATTCCCTACTCTAATACCATCACACCTAAAACCTCCACAGAACCTTTGAGCACTAGAGAGGAGCCAGTTTCGAAATTAAACCCTCCAACTTCCACGGTATCTTATCTGATAGAGCTGCTGCAACATTGTGCTCAAAGCGATGATTCGGCCATCTACGACCCTTTTACTACTGAGGGCCCCACTTCGTATGATCCTCTAACGGAAACTCTGATGAGTAGCTTGCCATATTTCGTCACTCTCAAGCCTACAAGGCGAAGAAGTCGCTATCGGCATTCTTCAAAGCTTAGCTCGGCTGAATTGCCTACGCTCAGAGACATTTCCAGGAAAAATTCTCCTTTGTTTAGCAGAAAAAATGTATCCGAAAGCGAAACCAAAGCTGACTAACTGGATAAGCTTTGGGTTATCGAGCAGCATAAGATTGAGGGAGATTGTCAACAACAGTGGCGGCTCCTGTGGTGATCTCTGAAGAAAAAAGTGATCTCCCCAGCACGGAATTGCCAGAAACTTACAGGATTGCAACACTCATTGAAAAACATACTGAATCTTCAGGTCCTAAATAAGTGTCATTTTTGGTCCATTTTAAGCTGTTTTTGAGCAGTCACGATCTTTAACCGCCGATAATTCCTTTATTACATACGCAAATACCTTCATTACGCACTTTGGGAGCGTCTTAGGCCGAAAGCAAACCATTGTCTGGTTGTCTGTCTCAAAACACCAAAATCAGTGCCGTGCTGGAAGGACTTGGCACAAATTTTACATCCAACGCGTTCAAATGCGTTTTGAGTGTTTGTGGTAATTGAAGTTTAGAGTTTTTTTTCGCATCCGAATGCGCAATTTTGGGGAATTTTCCAACTCTCGCAGTATTTTGATCAGAGGAGCGAATCGAATAGGAAAATTTGACCAACTTAGAAATGTTCGAATCGTCAAATTAAAGCGCCAGCTTTTATTCACTCGACATCAATGTTTGTCTCGGTAAAGATGAACAAATAGTTCATTGTAGTGCTTCAAGGGCAATCGATAGATATATCGATAACTAAGTAAACTCCGGCTTGTCGTGGAGTATTACGCAAAGTCCCTACAGGAAATACCAATAAAATGCGATCTTTGTATGGGAAGTTGCCATGAACCGTGATCGTTTTCCCGTTTAAAGCCGGAAGCTGAATTGAAGATAACAAGTTTGCTCACGAAATTTTAAAAATAACTGGCCAACCGCCTTTGCTGGGGTCTTATTTAATGAAAGTTAAAGGATTTTTAATGCAACTTAACGAAGCCATCGGTGATTAATTAAGTCTTACTAGATTTATGAAATAATTTATGGGAAATTGTCAATGTTGGGGCTTAAAGGTCATAGACCAGTGCTTTAAGGAGATTAACATACATTTAATACTCAGATTAAACAGATGCATTTGTTTACAATGTTCAATAATGATTCACAGTAGGTATACAGGGTGAGTAAAAATTGGCGTCATTGGCTCACTTGGAGAGTACGAGAAAACATTGTGGAACCTGCCAATGACCCGAGCTCCCAAAATGCAAACAAGTTTACATTTTGGCGATGGTTCATTGCTTTCCCACTGATTGATTGAGGCTGATCTTTTTGTTTTTTGAGCCCATAAATTCATATAATTTATATCGGCAACATCGGTTGGATGCATCCTTTAGCAATGAATGAGATGGATTAGGAGGGCTCGTTCTTTTGACCGTTGAGGCAGGTTAAGAACCACATGGAGGGGAGGGCACTCCCTGCCTATTGCATCCCCAACTCTCCCCTCATGTGGGCTTGGGAGCGACATCTCGTGCATCGGATGGCCACTATTGTTATCCAAATTGATTGCATGTTGTTTGTCTGCAATTTGCTAAAATCAATGGCAAGTGCAAATGTTTCCAGCGAAACATCGTTTACTATCGCGAATCATAAAGTTGTGCCACTGCACCGAAAATACGCCGCTTTTTACGATGTCGCTCGAGGTTTGCTTACTTTACACTGCTGTATTGCCACTTTGTGTAAATGTTTTGCAACCGATCCGATTATTGCTCTGCTTTCGCAAAGTGGCATTGATTTGGCTTTAGTTACTGGAAATTTTTTCGACTTTTTCGACAGTTTTTATTGCTTGCCGGCGCATTTTTAGTAGATGACGAACAAATGGCCCACGCCCATGTCTGGCGTTTGTATACCAAAACCAATTTGTATGTTGTCGGCCCGAAAGAAACGGATGTTTGCGTTCCAAGCGTTATCCCGTCAAAGATGTATTGTTTGGAAACGCAATAAAGCTATTGGGACCCTTTTTAGGCTTGGCAGTAGGGAAATTATTTAAATTTACTCCAAAGTCATCAAATGTACACGGGATCTTCAATTTACCACTAAAGTGAAGTGCTAGAGATTCTCTCCCAATGAGTTCTGTGTGATTGAGGCGGAAAAATATTAATATACACTTTTTTAGATCTCTTTTCATAAAAATTGCAAAATCGCTATCTCGAAACCTTAAGAAAAGTTTTAATGAATTTCTTCACAAATTTGAATTTTCCTTTACAGTCAGTTTGAGCGTTTGTGTGTCGTACTGTCGGATATGGAAGAGGTTTGAATCTTTAAGTGCTGGAAATTTCATTTAAATCGCACAAAATATAGATGTTTGCTAACTAAATCAATTCCGACTTAAAATCATCAATTTCACACGATTTCCTTTAAAAAATCATAACTTTTAATTGAGAACGATTGCGAACTTGAAATGTTCACGATCTATAGAAGAGACTTGAATCTTTAAGTCCTGGAAATTTGATTAAAATCGCACTAAATCCGGATGTTTGCTAATCACGCCAATTCCGGTTTAAAATCGCGAAGCTCGCACACTTACACGACTTTGTTTCAAAAATGAAAACTTTCAATTGAGATCAAGTAGAATCTTGAAATTATTACGATCTTTAGAAGAGACTTGAATCTTTAAATCCTGGAAATTTCATTAAAATCGCACTAAATCCGGATGTTTGCTAATCACGCCAATTCCGGTTTAAAATCGCGAAGCTCGCACACTTACACGACTTTGTTTCAAAAATGAATACTTTCAATTGCGATCAAGTCTAAAGTTGAAATCCTTACGATCTTTAGAAGAGACTTGAATCTTTAAATCCTGGAAATTTCTTTAAAATCGCACTAAATCCGGATGTTTGCGAATGAAGCCAATTCTGGCCTAAAATCACCAATTTCACACAGTTACACGCTTTCCTTAAAAATATGACAACTTTCATTGAGACTAAGTATAAACTTGAAGTTCTTACGATCTATTGAAGGGACTTGGATCTTTAAGTCCTGGAAATTTCATTGAAATCGCACAGCTGGATGTTTGCTAACCAAATCAATTCTGGCGAAAAATCACCAATGTAGCACACTTACACGCTTTCTGTAAAAAATGACAACTTTCAATTGAGAACAAGTAGAAACTTGAAATTCTGACGATCTATAGAAGAGACTTGAATCTTTAAGTCCTGGAAATTTGATTAAAATCGCATTAAATCCGGATGTTTGCTAATCAAGCCAATTCAGGTTTAAAATCACGAAGCTCGCACACTTACACGACTTTGTTTCAAAAATGAAAACTTTCAATTGAAACCAAGTAGAAACTTGAAATTCTAACGATCTTTAGAAGAGACTTGAATCTTTAAATCCTGAAAATTTCATTAAAATCGCACTAAATCCGGATGTTTGCTAATGAAGCCAATTCTGGCCTAAAATCACCAATTTCACACACTTACACGCTTTTCTTAAAAATATGACAACTTTCATTGAGACTAAGTATAAACTTGAAGTTCTTATGTTCTATCGAAGAGACTTGGATCTTTAAGTCATGGAAATTTCATTGAAATCGCACAACTGGATGTTTGCGAACCAAGTCAATTCTGGCGAAAAATCACCAATGTAGCACACTTACACGCTTTCTGTAAAAAATGACAACTTTCAATTGAGAACAAGTAGAAACTTGAAATTCTAACGATCTATCGAAGAGACTTGAATCTTTAAGTCCTGGAAATTTGATTAAAATCGCATTAAATCCGGATGTTTGCTAATCAAGCCAATTCAGGTTTAAAATCACGAAGCTCGCACACTTACACGACTTTGTTTCAAAAATGAAAACTTTCAATTGAAACCAAGTAGAAACTTGAAATTCTTAAGATCTTTAGAAGAGACTTGAATCTTTAAATCCTGGAAATTGCATTAAAATCGCACTAAATCCGGATGTTTGCGAATGAAGCCAATTCTGGCCTAAAATCACCAATTTCACACAGTTACACGCTTTCCTTAAAAATATGACAACTTTAATTGAGACTAAGTATAAACTTGAAGTTCTTACGATCTATCGAAGACACTTGGATCTTTAAGTCCTGGAAATTTCATTGAAATCGCACAGCTGGATGTTTGCTAACCAAGTCAATTCTGGCGAAAAATCACCAATGTAGCACACTTACACGCTTTCTTTAAAAAAAATGACAACTTTCAATTGAGAACAAGTAGGAACTTGAAATTCTAACGATCTATCGAAGAGACTTAGATCTTTAAGTTCTGGAAGTTTCGTTGAAATCGCACAAAAGTCGGATGCCTGCTAACCAACTCAATTCTGGCGAAAAATTACCAATTTCAAGCCCACTTACACGCTTTCCTTAAAAAATGACAACTTTCAATTGAGAACAAGTAGAAACTTGAAATTCTAACGATCTATAGGAGAGACTTGGATCTTTAAGTCCTGGAAATTTCAGGCCTAGGGAATAATGTAATAAAAAAATGAATTTGAATAGAATAAACACACGAAACGCTAATAATTCAGATGAACTCGAAAAATTCTTCCAGCATTTTTTTAGTGACTTGATACACATTAGTTCGAAGGGTTTTGAAAAACACTCGTTTTAAATCCAGTGGACCATTGTGGAACAAACCGATCAAAATTAGGTCATTGCGTTCAAAACCTCCAACTTTACCAGCTTGAACTGCAGTTTCCATACTTAAGCAAACACCTGAGGCAAACCTCAATGTTGATGTTTATCAACGCAAGTAACCCAAATTCAATATTGACACTGAACCGTTCAAGGATGAGCATGGAAGGTTTAAAATGGGCCACAAATTAGACTCGACCAAGCGTAAAACAGAATTTTCATATTAATTGAAAGGCATTTTCCGTACGTAGCGAAGCGCAATTTCGATACGTGTTTACGTCGACTTGCGAAGGACATGTCCCGTTGATGAGACGTTGCCTTCACACGACATGTCCGGACATGCCCGCTTAATTATATCGATTAGATGCACCTTTGGTAAACAGAAAATTGTGTGCAAAATGTAAATTCACCTCGATTCCAGCCCTTCATCTGCGATTTCCTCATCGTTTGCACCGTGCAATTTCGCCCTAAAACAAATTGCAAAATCCTCGCATAAATTACGCGGAATCTGGCTTAGAACATCGAACTAGACAAATTCCTTACATGGATCAGATAAATGGCCCCGCTGAGCGCATAAAATCCAACTTGTTTATTACTATAGTTAACCTGTTGCAAAATGCAGCCGCTTTGTATCTGATTTCACGTGGATTTCCAACTTAATTGCTATTCAATGTCGGTTGCGTTCGTTCTATTTTGAAATGTTACAGTTCATTAATTTTTTTTTCACTCTGCTAAGCTGCAGTTGGTCGTAGCGCTTACTGAGATGATCCCAATGTTCTACTAGTTACTGGCAGGACGTAGTAAAGTAGAAGGAAGTGGTTCGTTGTCGTTTAATGCCCCAGATCGAGAAGAATTTCAGTTTCAGCCAAGGAATCTAACTCATGCAACTAAACCAGTTGTATTTAAGGCAAGAGTTGTTGTTAGTGGAAGTAGGAAGAATCTGAAGCAGCAAGAGAAGGTGATGGAAAAAGCCTGATGAGATGGCACAGTTAGTTGTTTTTCCACAAAACTGGTGAGAGTGTGATACCGGCACTTGTTGATATTGCAAGTAGCTCTACATGTTCCAACATTCAACTAAACCTCTTTCTTGAAAGGCCCGGTATTGAAAGCGACTTGCACTGATCTGGTTTATGGTGAAGGACCTAAACAAATTCAATTTCCCCGTCCCAGTTTCCGGAATGACCCAATTCCGCTGTTCCCGTTGCATCCGGGTGCAGAAGCAGGATGCAGTTGTGAGCCTGCGTGGCCTTCGCTAAATCCTGATGACCTCGACACATTCTGAACGCGATAATTGCGTTTCGATGGCGTACTTGTTACGCGTCCTGGAAATTACATTTCCTTGAAACTGTTTTCCAAAGCGACGTCAATATCAGCAAGAAAACCATGTTCGTCTAATGTCTACAAGTGCATTAAGTTGCCGGGCTCTTCATCGATCATTTTTGCATGATCCAGTTGATGAAGATGCTGTGTCTTTATGAATTACTTGGTTCACTGGATGGACGATTCTTCAAGCGAAAAACCAAGAGATTTGCCTATGGAATAATTCAATGAAAAAAAAATTTTGAATCGAGATTTGAGATGCGGATTTTGAACGCGACAATTGCGTTTGGATTATCAAAGCGACAATATGGGAAAAAAGTTAAAATACTAACTTTTATTTCCATTGGAGGTAAAAAAAAACTTGTGAAAAACGTCAAGAACAGAAGGAAGAAAATTCGAGTTAACAACACAAGTAAAAACAATGAAAATATATCAATAAATACATAAGTATTTACATTTTAATTACATTGCGGCACCCACTGATCAATAACTCCTCAAGAGTATGGAAACATCCATACAATAAAAACAGGTGGACTGTTAATGGTGACTTCTTACCACGCTCTAAACGTGTGAATATCTTCGTTTACCCCCCGTTCCCAAGTCATTTTCGAATTTATCTTCAAAATTTTTTGATTGCTAACGAAGAATATGTAAAATCTATTTCACACACACTAGTTCAAGTAGAACCTTGAAATTGTCACTATCCGTAGAAGAGACCTGACTCTTTAAGTAGTGGAAATTTCGTTTAAAATGGAATCGCATAAAATCCGGATGTTTGGTAACCAAGTCAATTCTGGCGAAAAATCACCAATGTCCCCTACTTACACGATTCCTTAAAAAAATTATAACTTTCAATTGTGATCAAGTAGAAACTTGAAATTCGTACGATTCATAGAACAGACTTGAATCTTTAAGTCCTGGAAGTTTCATTGAAATCGTACAAACTCCGGATGTTTTCTGGAAAACTCAATTCTGGCTTAAAATCACCAATCTCGCACACTTACACGCTTACTTTTAAAAAATAACAACTTTCAATTGAGATCCAGTAAAAACTTGAAATTCCTACGATCCATAGAAGAGACTTGAATCTTTAAGGCCTGGAAATTTCATTGAAATCGCACTAAATCAGGATATTTTCTAGTCAAGCCAATTCTGGCTTAAAATCACGAATTTCGCACACTTACACGATTTTGTTTAATAAATGACAACTTTCAATTGAGATCAAGTAGAAACTTGAAATTCCTACGATCCATAGAAGAGACTTGAATCTTTAAGGCCTGGAAATTTCATTGAAATCGCACTAAATCCGGATATTTTCTAATCAAGCCAATTCTGGCTTAAAATCACGAATTTCGCACACTTACACGATTTTGTTTAATAAATGACAACTTTCAAATGAGATCAAGTAGAAACTTGAAATTCCTACGATCCATAGAAGAGACTTGAATCTTTAAGGCCTGGAAATTTCATTGAAATCGCACTAAATCAGGATGTTTGCTAATCAAGCCAATTCTGGATTAAAATCACGAATTTCGCACACTTACACGATTTTGTTTAATAAATGACAACTTTCAATTGAGATCAAGTAGAAACTTGAAATTCCTACGATCCATAGAAGAGACTTGAATCTTTAAGGCTTGGAAATTTCATTGAAATCGCACTAAATCCGGATATTTTCTAATCAAGCCAATTCTGGCTTAAAATCACGAATTTCGCACACTTACACGATTTTGTTTAATAAATGACAACTTTCAATTGAGATCAAGTAGAAACTTGAAATTCCTACGATCCATAGAAGAGACTTGAATCTTTAAGGCCTGGAAATTTCATTGAAATCGCACCAAATCCGGATATTTTCCAATCAAGCCAATTCTGGCTTAAAATCACGAATTTCGCACACTTACACGATTTTGTTTAATAAATGACAACTTTCAATTGAGATCAAGTAGAAACTTGAAATTCCTACGATCCATAGAAAAGACTTGAATCTTTAAGGCCTGGAAATTTCATTGAAATCGCACTAAATCAGGATATTTTCTAATCAAGCCAATTCTGGCTTAAAATCACGAATTTTACACACTTACACGATTTTGTTTAATAAATGACAACTTTCAATTGAGATCAAGTAGTAACTTGAAATTCCTTCGATCTATAGAAGAGACTTGAATCTTTAAGTACTGAAAATGTCATTGAAATCGCACAAAATCTGCATGTTTGCTAACAAAGTCGATTCTGACTTAAAATCACCAATTTCATACACTTACACGCTTTCCTTAAAAAAATGGCAGCTTTCAATTGAGCCCAAGTAGAAACTTCGAGATTCGAAAAACGAGATTCGAGTCTTTAAGTTCTGAAAATTTTATTGAAATCGCACAAAATTCAGATGTTTGGTGTGAAAGTCAATTCTGGCTTAAAATCACCAATTTCACTGACTTACACGCTTTCTTTACAAAAGTACAACTTTCAATTAAGATCAAGTAGAAACTTGAAATTCTCACCATCCGTACAAGAGATATTCCAATCTTTAAGCTCTGAGAATTTCATGGAAATCGCACAAAATCCGGATGTTTGCTAACCAACTTAATTATGACTCAAAATGACCGATTTCACACACTTACACGCTTACCTTTAAAAAATTATAACTTTCAACAGAGATCAAGTAGAAACTTGAAATTCTCACCATCCGTACAAGAGGTTCGAATCTTTAGGTTCTGAAAATTTCGTTGAAATCGCACAAAATGCGGATGTTTGCTAACCAAGTCAATTCCGGCTTAAAATGGCCATTTTCACACACTTACACGCTTTCCTTCAAAAAATTATAACCTTTAATCCCGACTAAGTAGAAACTTGAAATTCTCAAGATCTTTCTTTGTTTAAAAAATGACAACTTTCAATTGAGATCAAGTAGAAACTTGAAATTCTTCAGATCTATAGACGAGATTTGAATGTTTAAGTCCATGGAAATTTCATTGAAATCGCACGAAACCCACGAAATTTGCCTTTGCAATAACAGAATAAAATAGAATAATGCAATGAAAGAACGTATCATTCTGTTGACAGACAATATATTCCCAGGCCCTTTCAAATAAATCCTGAATATCCAAAATATTCGCTATAGAAAGAACATTATTTAGTACAAAGGGCGTGTCCAATGCATTTAATTCCAATTGCTATTGTGAGTCAGTCACTTTCATCGTTGATTGTTTTCGGATTCCGAATCTAATCTCGCTACTGATCCGATAAATTCGTTCGTAATTATGTTTCGCAAAAATGCCATTAGGCAATATTATATCCGACCCAGATTCCACTAATGTAGGCGGTATATCATTCCACATGGTTCCACCAGAGAATTATGCAAGCGAACTGATTTTTTTCTAATGGAAACCTCCAAATTTCCATTGAAACTTGGACTGAGACAGTTACAAGTGGATTACATAAACACCCTAGTGAATAATGTGCATATCGTTCCGAGAAGAAGTGATTAATAACATGGCGAAGCAACGCGAGATAACCAGATGTAACTTCTTCTTTTAAACCCGATGATTATAATTAAACGAGCATTCTCTTCTTACTTTTACTTATGGGTCTCATAAAGCCGTTCTTCAAAGAACAATAAAACAGTCCCATTATGCACATCACAAAGTAGTAAGTTAATGCCACCTAGCGCGGATAATTATAGCCTTAGTTTTAAGCGGCTTTGTAATTGCTACTATTTTGCATAAATGCCTCCATTTTAAAATACGGTTAACAAAGGAGATGAAAAAAAAACGTCAAGAGTCTGAAATAATTTAACCAGATCTGGATGATTTTTTTGCTCTGAAACTATCAAATTACTTCAGAAGACATACATCGAAGAAAACTCGGCAACCGTGTTGATATGGCAAACCACTTGGAAAACGGCTTTTCCGTTGTGGGGGCGGCAATTTATAAGGGGCAGAATGACGACTGGCTTTATGTTGTGGCGGTTAGACTGCCTTTGTTTGGTCACGTCGCTTTTTCAAAGCGCCATCAAGGAAAAGAGCGAATCTCCTTCCCCCACGATGGAGCGCACTCACTACCTGCACATTTCATTGGCGCTATTCAGGAAATGGTTTGAAAGCTTCGAAGATTTTCGCGTCTTCTGTTGCCAATTCAACCGCACAGTATTAAAAAAAGGGGAAGTAGTGATGGCACAGCCAAAACTCCTTCACATGAGCCGATCAAGCTCAATAGACGTTTTGAGGGATTCACATTTTGCTCGTTCCAAGTTTCACTCAGTCAAATCATGGATAATTCCAATTTGGCTGGCAAGTGAAAGGTGTTTTTGCGAATTTGGTGATAGCGGTTGGCAACGTTGCAACGTCCACTTAGGGCTTCATGCTGGATCGGGACACTTTGGTATCAGTTATCGTCCTGGCGTGCAGTCTGTGACCTGGATACGATTTGCGACGGTGCAACCGACGGCCGTCCATCGGGCGCCACGCTTTCCCTCCTCTATGTTTTCTCACGCGACGCTCTAGTTTGTTTTCGTCGCGACGCCCGACACCAACTTTTCGTTTTCGACCAGAGCGGTTTTTCGGTTTCCGGACGGAAGCCGATCACTCATGGGCGAGATTTATGAAGGTGAGCCTGCATCCTACGCAGAAAACTAGCTAATTCACATACGCAGAATGCATCAAACCATCAGGCTGCATGTGGGTTTTGTTTGGGACAATCGCTGGATGAGTTGGGGATTTGGCGCCAACTCTTTTGCCAGCTTGGGGAGTTGGAAACTTTGATATTGTGCACTTTTACCAGTCTAAAATAGTGATGATTGCATTGAATGCGCGCACACATTGAGTAAAGTTTACCAACACCTACATACTTTTTATGTCCCGGATTTTATGACCGTTCGAGCAACATCATTTGACGAATAAAAAGTTCTAAAGGCCGTCGCGACGTAACGTTATACCGTCCAGACGCATCGATTTCTATTGCTCATTTGTTTCTCGATGACAGGTTTTACTGGTTCTAAAAATACACGCCAAATACATGTTTTGTATGGTACAAGGTAAGGTTGAGAGTCCACCAATCGACGCGTGGCTACCAAATGCCATTAACATACAAGTGTACACGAATAGACCAACGAGAACGAAATGGGAATTTGACTTTTTCTGGGGATTTTTGTAGTTTATTCAAAATCAACTATTATTCATTGTTGGTCTCTTAATTTTCTACAGGGTGTGCCAACTTAAGTTTGGCCAGAATATTGTCACAAGTCTATGCCTTGCGAAGCACCAGTGACTTGGACGCCACGCTCGCCCGATCTGAACCCTTTGGATTATATAGTTTGGGGACATCTAAAAGCAATTCTTTATGAAACGCCGGTAACTACCAGTGAGGAATTGATTCATAGTATACAAATATTGTGTTCTTAAGTAGTTGTGAAAAAATTATTGTTAGAAATTTTTATGATTTTCCGTAGCAGGAAAAACACGTTTGGAATACACTTGTAACAATATTCTGCTCAAACGCCAGTTGACACAAATCATTGGGTTTCCATCGCTTGCTGTAACTTTTAACTGTGACTACATTGTCCCGACTTTCATTAAATATCTCAGAAACAAAAGAAAATGTGGAAAAATACCAAGAAACAAAAAGTTTCCAAATGAACCAGTGAATAGCACTGTAAAGCCCTTTTGTTGTTCAAGTTTTGATACTGTGCAATTGTCAAGTTTCTCCTAATTATAGTTTGCCATATATAGATCGCGGTGTTTCCCGTTGGGACACCCTGTACGCAGTGCAGTTTGCATGGAGACACGAATTCAATCAGTGAGAATTTCATGAAACCTACTCATTTTTGCCCAAACAACCACATTCACATAAAACAGCCAGATCTGATGGAGCCAAATCGGGTGGTTGTGGAGGCCACTATTCACAACAATTGCACCCAAAAGGCACACATTTCCTAAACCATTTAATTGATTGAGCAACAATAAAGAAACTTTCGGAAAAGATGATCGATAATAGGCCATTTCCCAAATGACTTTGCTCTAGTTCGGTTCGCGCTCTTCATTCAAAGGTCGTAGAGAGACAAAGGACTGACAAAGTTTCTGACCCATTTATCGACAATAACAATTTTGCAACTTGTCGGTGGCAATGGGGTATTTGTTTCAATTCGCCTGTCAGGCACCATGGAGCTACTTCCAAAATTTCAATTAACTTGAATAATATACCGGTTTTTAAGAAAGTGGGATTTACTTTCCTGCGCCATTAAATATTCATTAAGGTCGAAAAAAATGAGGCAACATTTTCCCGCACTAGAACGTACTAAAGATGAAAAATTGCGAAACACACTCACGATCCCACGTCCATGTACCAGAGGAAACTTTTTTCATCAAAGCCCGCTGATATGAAGTGTAAATAACTGCGATAGTAAATCAACATTTAATCCTCCAACCCTAATGAGAACAAGGGGCGGTTAAGGGCAAACCGTTTCCCGTTTTGCAGGGTTTTCAATTCCTTTCAAAAATCAAGCAAACGCAGGAAAAATAGAGGTCATAATGAAGCTGTGCCACCATCGATGGAAACCGCAGCCGACCTCAACCTACCTTTGGCGGAAACGACCTTCGCCCGGCTGCCAGCGAGGCAAAGCGACCAACTCGAGCTTCATCGATCGGGCAGGATCGTTCCCACCCCCGCTTTCTGCCCCCGGGGGTGGAAATGCAGTTGCCGCTGATTCAGCTCAATTCGACCTCTGAACCCTCGAAGGCTACGACCTACTTTCCCCCAAGTGAAACAGCCAACAGAGTGTGAAGTCTTATTTGTCGGTGTCGTAGCTGTGTCCTTCGCTTTTCATTAACTAGTTTCATCAATTCCGCTTATTAGCAAAAGAACTGGAATATGGAGAAAACACGGAATTTACTAAAATATAATCAAATCCTGCTCGCTCATTTACTCAGCAACACTTTGAACACACATAAATCAGAGCGCCAATTACTCTTAGGTTACCTACATTGCTACCGACTGCGCCAATTACTCTTAGGTTACCTACATTGCTACCGACTGCGCCAATTATTTATATAAACCACTGATTATATAAATTAACCTGTTTAACCAAAGAGACCGCAATTTTCCCTGCACAAAAACACTTTCAAGAGCACGGAAAAAAACCAAATGTCCTTCCACCGATGAAGATATTCACAAGCACCTGAAATACTTGACCCAGCAAGGGTGTGGACCATAATTGAGCCTTTTCAAAGCAGTTGAAGCGTGTAATAAAAATAAAATTATAGGCTGGTTAAGCGCAAGCCATTGTTAGATGTTTTTTGCTGGAAAAGGGCTGTACTTTGTGATTTAATGAATGAGATTATTGTGTTTGACGGCGAAAATACGATGTTTGTCCAAAGAAAAACGCTCGACTTCTTGAACAAAGCTTTGTGTCCCGGTTTGTTAAATAGTTAATTGCATCATAAAACAGTTGTCTGGCAGGCAATAACGTCGCGTCAAAGTTTCCAGAAATAGAAATGAAATCCCCTGTTTAATCCCATGGGATCGCAACAAAGGCACAAGGAAGGGAGCACGTTCTGTTGTTTTGTCTGTTGGTATCGATTTCAAACAGCGCGAAACTACTGTTGTTTTGCCACTAGCCAACTCCAAGTTGGACTTTTCCAACTCTGTTTAAACACTTTAAAGGGTGTTTTGTGCCTGTTTGCTAAATTGACAAACAAGTTAAACGCGTTTTCCTCGCATTGGACAGCAAACGGAAAGAACCCAAAAAAACCATCCAACGTTGATCGAGGCTCAGGCATGTTTAATCCAATAACCGTTTGTTATGCAGCAACAAGACAAGATATCCATATTCACCGAAATCTATTATTCAATCCAATTCCATGTCCCTTGAGGGCACATGCTATTTCCAGGCAGCTTAATAATGCCGGCTAGACAGCGCAGCGTAGACTACACCAGCAGCAGCAGCAGCAGCAGGAGTTTCGTTTTTCGGCTAAAATCGATACCCGCAGACAAAACAGCATATTTCGCACTTGAGGGCTCTTCTCATTCTGACCTTTACTGGCGTAGATCATGAATGAAGACCCACACAATTGACGCATTGTAGTGGCTTCTTAATATAACTGCGAATTTGAACATGCTTTGTTTTATGGTTAACTGTATCAAATGCTTTTGGAACATCAAGAGATTCTGTTATCAGGTCGTTTTTTTACACAAGTTGGGCAAGGGTTCATTTTCAGATCGTCGAAATGTTATATAACAGTTTCTAAGTTGTATTTTTCAAAACCTAAAATGTTTAACAATGTCGAACATGCATAAAGTTTACCTTCCTTGTTAAGGCTCTAAATTGATCAAATCTTCAACATAAAAATCGCGTGGAAGTCAGAGTATGCTGTTTACTGGATGAAAATTGCTTCTTGTGAGAAAGTGAAATTGTTAAAAAAAGTGAAACTGATCGCAAGAGTTGATTGCTTACGCCATACTGGCGTCCTCGTAAGCAACGATTAGGACCGTGTTTAGTTTGGTAGAAACAAGCACTAACACCATGCAAAGAAGAGCATTTAAAGGTTTTGTGCAGATTTTTCTTGGCCTTAAACTTTTGAATAAAATTCCGCATCCAGGAACTGTCCGAAGGAAAGCCACATATCTACCCCTTTACCAAATTTCTTCAACAGACAAAACCTCTAAAGAAATGAGGCAAATTCTGAATCCTCTGTATAAGTTGGAACAACGCAAATTTCGCAAAACAAGAAGGAATAAGGAATGAAAAAACTAAAAAGATGAAGGTTTAGAAGATTGAAAGTCCAAGTCCTCCACCTCCTCTTTCATAGATACAGACTATAACAAGGAAAACTCATACAAGTAAAGAAAATAGCGGAATTGCAAGTTAAAGAACACAAATCCAGACCCTCTGGGGCTTCAGATAAAAAGTGAAGAAATGAAGAAACAGTACGAAATACTCCAGTTTTTGGAACCAAAAATGAATTAGACATTAATAAAGGATCTGCGAATGAAGATTTTGCATCGCAAAAAATGGTGGCAGAAATACTGGAATTCTTCTCGCTCACGCCAAATTCAACGTTTGAAAATCCATTACGATTCCAAGATTCTAAGTTTACTTCGAACCATCATGTGAAGAACGATGGACTATATTCAAAACCAAGCAGAGAAAGGAAAAGAAGAGAGAATAACAAACAAAAAATATGAAGATTTTGAAGATTAAATGTCCTCAAGTCTTCACCTCCTGTTTCATAGATACCGACCATCAGAAGGGCAAAACAGTAGAATAAAACAATAATATCCAGTTCGATGAGAATGCTCAAATCCGGAATTATCCAGATCCAGGAAAATCGGGAATTTGCAGGTTAACGAGAAGAATTCTAAACCCTCTAGGGGTGCAGATGAAAAGTGAAGAAATGCCGAAACAATACGAAATATTCCAGATTGTGAAACGGAAAGTGAATTGGACACTACTAAGGGACATTCTAATGAAGATGTTGCAACGCAAAACGCTGCTGAAGGAAAACTACGGAGAACAAAGAAAAATGGCCATCAGAAATACTGGAAGATTTCTCAGTTCTGTCAAATTCCTAGTTTACCTTGAATCATCGTGTCACGAACAGTGGAACTATATTCGAAGCCATCAAAGAAGAAACGGAAGAAGGAATAATGAAAGAAAAAACGCAAAGGTGAAGTTTTAGAAGATTAAAAGTCTTCAAGTCCTCCACCTCCTCTTTCATAGATACAAACAACCACAAGGAAAAGTTCACAGTTTGATGACAAAGCTTCGATCCGGCATTATCCATCCAGATAAACAAGTAAGGAAAATTGCGGAATTGCATGTGGAAGAAACCAAATCCAGACCGCCCGCCGGGTAGAGCCGTTGGATTTCGAACCATTTTTTATGCGTCGTGGATTTCACTTTTGCAGCAAAAGCGGGATCCATCGACCTTCGTCCTTGGCTCGGCACAGTCCGCAGTGGTGGCGGTATTATCGACTGGGGGGCGGCCGTTCTCCCATCCCCCACACGATCCGTCTAGACAACCCCGCGCACAAAGGTGCCGCTAGACGGACCGGGGGAGAGTATTGCACTCTATATGTATGTATGCGTATTACGGATTAAAACTGGAATCGACGCTCTGGATTAATGGAGCTCACGAGTGGATGCTTTGATGAACCTGTTTTGTTATTGCATGTCTGCCGGCTTATTTCCAAATCATGTTGGCTCTACTGATCATGGTTTGATGGTTTTTTTCCTGTTGTTTTCAGATCTCAGCTACGCCTCCGCCAGCTTCAAACGTCCTGCCAGTATCACGAAAGACATGCGGCCGCCGGCCGTGCGGTCCCCCAGGTAACCGTGCCGAGATCCGCCCATGACCGCCGTGCACCGCGTTGTTGCCGCTTCCAGGCCCATGGACGTGAAACACGACTTGGTTTACCGTCCTGACGGTACGGCGCAGGTTATAAACGAGGAGAACGTTCTCCTTATCAAAACCGAACCGTTGGTTGCTGGTTCTGCCAACTCAGTTGTTATACAACCCGTAAGTTCAGCATCTTTCAGCCCTTTTCCTAGTCCCAACTCATGCTGGTTTTGTGGTTTTCTGTTGCAGAACGGTCTAGTGTCGGTAGCTGCTTCAACCGGCTCAGTACTGACTCAGCAACAGGCCAACGGTTTGAACAACGGCCCATTCAGTGGCTTGGGCACGAATTCCGGATCACCAGCATCTTCAAAGGCGCGACGTCCAGTGGCGCCCGACAACGATTGGTTGAGTTCCCCAAGTCCCAGTGGCGGCGCCCCCTCACTCACTCCTTCCCCCGGCCCCCCTTCCCACGCGTTTACCGTCATCAGCAATGGATACTCCTCACCTCTGTCCAGTGGAAGCTACGATCCGTATAGTCCGAATGGAAAAATAGGTAAGTGCAATTATTTTTATTCGGATGCCTCCATCAGCAGCCAGTATGGTCCTTGACGGCTGAATACAATCCATCAGACATCCGAAATTACCTTGGGCAAAAATAAAAATAATTCGGAAACGTGTATTTTTAGTCGGGAATATCGGCCAGATATCATTTCGTCTCTCGTTTGCTAACGATGTGTCGTCGACAAAAATACGGTCGATAAACAACAGAGATACGGGGCGCTAATGACAGGAAAAAAGTTAAAATTCCTCCCAAATAAATTTAGTGGAAAAAAGCCTTATTTATAGACCACTCGCGCTGTCAAAAGTGAATAAACATTGTTAATTTCGACGGTGCAAGCAATTTGGACACCGCATGAAAGATGTACCGAAAACAAGCTGGAATTAAGGCAAAAATCCAAGGCGTTTTGCAATATTTTGACAGGATCTAATTGATATTTCGAAATGGAAAATACGTGGAATGAATGATCAATTTTCCGGAATGGAGCTTCTCACTTTACACCTATTGACCAAAAGATTGATTGAAGATAATGCCTAAAAAAATTATTTAATTTCGGAAAACTTGTGTCTTTTAACACTATTCGTAAATATTATTATTACCATAACCAGTTAATGGTAATATGACAAATTTTCTAAAGTAAAAATTAAAATTTTCTAAAACTCATGGAAAATCAGGGGAAATTCCAGTTGTAAACTGAAAAGTATCGTCAATTATCCATTGGAACCGATGATGTTTCGGAACGAAAAATTATTAATTACCTCGCATAGTAGACAGTCGACGAATAAATCAAAATCTAACGCGAAGCTAATTCAAGGCAAGATTTACAGAAAAACGTTCCTCGCGGCCGCTTTTTTTTACCAAGACCGCAATTTGTACACTGTCACTTTCAATGACAAGCAATAAATATGATTTTCTTTCGAGCATGAGAAATAAACATCGGGATTTGTAGAAGAACATTAACATAATTTTCAGTTTCCCTGAGAGATTTCAGTCGAAGCAAACGGGGCGCGTTTCACAGAAATAGATCGAATTCACGGAAAAACTTTCAAATTATGATTATTGGGTTCTTCTTCTCTCACAAAATAGCAAAGTGCAAGTGTAATCCACTTTTTCAAAACCGCGGTTTGATTTTGGTTCATACTTAGAGAATCGCTAGAGTAACACACCTCTCGCGGTTACTACTCTATAGAGGGATAAAGTGCGCCCTTTCCGATTAAAAACATCATTTTACAAAAAAATTCTGGTTCTCTCACAAAATAGCAAAGTGTAAACGTAGTCCATTTTTCCAAAACCGCGGTTAGATTTTGGCTCATACTGAGAGAATCGTTAGAGTCAGAAACCTCTAGTTCTTATTGCTGGATAGAGCGATAAAGTGCGCCCTTTTCGATATAAAAGATCATTTACAAAAAATTCTGGTTCTCTCACAAAATAGCAAAGAATAAGTGTAGTTCAATTTTTCAAAACCACGGTTAGATCTTTGCTCATATTTGGAGGAGCGCTAGAGTAACACACCTCTCGCTGTTACTATTGGATAGAGCGATAAAGTGCGATCTTGCCGATATAAAACATCGTTTTACAAAAAATTCTAGTTCTCTCACAAAATAGCAAAGTGTAAACGTAGTCCATTTTTTCAAAACCGCGGTTAGATTTTGGCTCATACTTAGAGAATCAGTAAAGTAGCAAACCTCTCGCTGTTACTATTGGATAGAGCGATAAAGTGCGATCTTGCCGATATAAAACATCGTTTTACAAAAAATTCTAGTTCTCTCACAAAATAACAGTGTAAGTGAAGTCCATTTTTTCAGAACCGCGGTTAGATTTTGGCTCATACTTAGAGAATCGCTAGAGTAACACACCTCTCGCTGCTATTACTGGATAGAGCGATAAAGTGCGTCCTTGCCGATAGAAAACATCATTTTACAAAAAATTCTAGTCCACTTTTCAAAACCGCTCTTAGATTTTGGCTCATACTGAGAGAATCGTTAGAGTAAGAAACCTCTAGTTCTTATTGCTGGATAGAGCGATAAAGTGCGCCCTTTTCGATATAAAAGATCATTTTACAAAAAATTATGGTTCTCTCACAAAATAGCAAAGTATAAGTGTAGTTCAATTTTTCAAAACCACGGTTAGATCTTTGCTCATATTTGGAGGAGCGCTAGAGTAACACACCTCTAGCTGTTACTATTGGATAGAGCGATAAAGTGCGATCTTGCCGATATAAAACATCGTTTTACAAAAAATTCTAGTTCTCTCACAAAATAGCAAAGTGTAAAAGTAGTCCATTTTTTCAAAACCGCGGTTAGATTTTGGCTCATACTTCGAGAATCAGTAGAGTAAGAAACCTCTCGCTGTTACTATTGGATAGAGCGATAAAGTGCGATCTTGCCGATATAAAACATCGTTTTACAAAAAAAATCTAGTTCTCTCACAAAATAACCAAGTGTAAATGTTGTCCACTTTTGCAAAACCGCGGTTAGATTTTGGCTCATTCTTAGAGAATCGCTAGAGTAACACACCTCTCGCTGTTATTACTGGATAGAGCGATAAAGTGCGTCCTTGCCGATAGAAAACATCATTTTACAAAAAATTCTAGTCCACTTTTCAAAACCGCTCTTAGATTTTGGCTCATACTGAGAGAATCGTTAGAGTAAGAAACCTCTAGTTCTTATTGCCGGATGGAGCGATAAAGTGCGCCCTTTTCGATATAAAAGATCATTTTACAAAAAAATCTGGTTCTCTCACAAAATAGCAAAGGGTAAATGTAATCCACTTTCTTAAAACCGCGGTTAGATTTTGGCTCGTACTTAGAGAATCGCTAAAGTAACACAGCTCTCGCTGTTACTACTGGATAGAGCGATAAAGTGTGCCATTTCTGATATAAAACATGATTTTCAAAGAATTTCAGAATTGTCATGAAGTGCCAGAGTGCAAAAGTGGACCATTTTTTCAAAACCGCAGTTAAATTTTGGCTCATCGTTACAGAATTGCTAGAGTAACACACCTCTCGCTGTTACTACTGGATAGAGCGATAAAATGCGTCCTTGCCGATATAAAACATCGTTTTACAAAAATTTATGGTTCTTTCACAAAATAACCAAGTGTAAATGATGTCCACTTTTTCAAAACCGCGGTTAGATTCTGGCTCATACTTAGAGAATTGCTAGAGTAAGACACCTCTCGCTGTTACTACTGGATAGAGCGATAAAGTGCGCCATGTCTTATATAAAACATGATTTTACAAAGAATTTCAGAATTGTCATGAAGTACCAGAGTGCAAAAGTGGACAAGTTTTTGAAAACCGCGGTTAAATTTTGGCTCATCCTTACAGAATCGCTAGAGTAACAGACATCTCGATGTTACTACTGGATAGTGCGATAAAGTGCGCCCTTTCCAACATAAAACATTATTTAACAAAGATTTTAGTTTTCTCATGAAATGTCAGAGTGCAAACGTGGTCCATTTTTTCAAAACCGCGGTTATTTTTTTAACTCATACTTAGAGAATCGTTAGAGTACTGTTACTGCTGAATAAAGCGAGGTTCCCTTTCTGATATAAAACTTAATTTTATTTTTCCATTTTCAAGAATCAAGAACCGGTCCATTTCCGGTGCTCTTTTAATGTTATATATTTTCTTTGTTTGACTGTGCAGACACAATTTTCCTTCATTTTTCGCCACTTTCGTAATATCTTCTTCTACTGTTTACTTCCTTCCTTGATGTTAGCATTTAAACCAACGCAAATTAACTCAGAAGAAATAATTGCGTAACTGTCGATGAATGAATGTTACAAAGTGGGCGTAACGCTGGCATGTTGATGCAACTTTATCGTTCCCTCAGTTGACGATTTGTTGATAAAAATTACAGAAAAACTACTTAAAAGAGGAAATACAGCGAAAAACCATTAGCAATTGGAAAAACCAGACCATACACAGTTGAAACGCTGATAGTTGTTTGCGGGTCGCTAAATTTGAGCCACCACGTACAAGAATAGATAAACTGCGCCGTATTTTTATTAATAGAAGCGAAATAATTTTGCGGTTGATAAACCTTCCAAGTTCAAGGTCGTGTTTTCGTGATTAAATCGGCATCTGGATTTTGGCACCGAATTCACGCTACTGGAATTAATTTGCGACCGAACGACCTTGGTACATTTGAAATAAACATCTCTTGATTACTGGTTTAATGTGTTACTTTACGCACGGTTTGGTCGCTGGCGGAAAACCGGAAGTGCATGCAGGGAAACTTTGGGTTGGTTGCTTTTGGTGCAACATCACGCCAAGGAAACTCATAGGTTTCGTTTTCAATGCGAATGACTCTTCAAATGCAATTTAGTTGCAAGCTTTGGTAACTTTCTGTGGGCGCTTGATCATTCCAAGGAAACTCTAGGTTTGTTTTCGACGCTAACGACCCTTCAAAGGCTGCTCGCTCCACATAGTCGGATGGTGTTTTTTGGATGTTGCTATTCATTTCCCATCGGATCTATGGCAGGTTTGCACGCATGTTGGTTGCAGTGTTTGTCATTCTGCCAGGAAAGTGCAAAGTTTACAACGAATTATTCACCCAACAGTAACACCCAAACAAACAGCCGTAAACCAATGAAATTGTGACTGCAAAAAGTGGTTTATTGTTTAGTTGTCTTATCAGCGTCCAGGACCCGCCCACTTGAGCGATAAAATTGGCGCAACCACTTACGGTATTTGCAATTCCAGAATTTTTCCATTGACGTCACCGCCGGAAATTTTGACCTTTGCCGTTCAATGAATAAAATGTTGTGTAGGTTATGCTTTAATCAGCCGCCCGGGCTATTAACCTATTGAGCGTGTTTGCGTTCAATTTTTTTGCCCGATAAGTTTATTTATTGGTGGCATTGTTTGCCAAAACGCCAGCCAAATAGTCAACAAGTTCACTAGGTGGAATTATCGTTTTTTTTCAGAATTAATTGCATGCTATCTACTAATCTGTCTGAGTGTGCATAGAGTTCATAAACCCGGCGTAGACTGTGAAATGCCATCGGAAAAATGAATAAAGTGGTATATGGTGGCGTGTGCGGAATAAGCTCTGCATGGGCTGGCAAAAGGTCGGGCCTCATTATTATCCAACACATAAATTAAATCCGGGACTCTTTTCACACCATTAGCCCGAAGAACACGAATTTCTAAAGCAAACCCTGCAGCTGGCTTTCAGTAACGGAGTTAGGAAGATTTCATTGGCCATTGTTCAATCCATTGTCCCACGTACGAAGTTTCAGCGAAAACGAAGAACTTTTGCTGAAGAAAAATGTGTACTTTTGTCCTAACCGTCGGGACCAGAATGAGATGACTAGACCTAAACAATCTTGACAAATTTCTCCATGTTCTGTCTTTGGGCTATTTATGCACCAGAGTCTCAATAACTGGACCACCCACAGCCTGTAAAGACATCCTCGCATTCGTTCCTGTGTGAATTTGAGCTCAGTCCGTTTCTTCGGAAATAAATCGTGAACTCTGGACGGCTTTTAACTAAACGCCGTTCCAGCACAAAAGTTTTCAAGAAGCAATATCTCAATCACCGGCCAAAGTTTTCAGCTGCTCTTTCTACGAACCTCGACCAAAAATATCCGTTGTTTCGCTGTGTAAATTTCGGCAAATAACTTGGAACATTTTTTCTTTGCCATTTCTGCACCGCAGTCTTCAAACGGTAATTTCTCAATAACTAGGCCAAATACCATTTTGCTCTTTTCCACAGCATTTAAAGGAAGATTTGCTTTTATTCTGGGGTGAATTTGAGCTGAACACTGTTATTGCGTTCTTAGTAATTAAATCATGAACTTTGGACGGTCTTTCAGCTCTTTGACTTCACAACAGTTTTCAAGAGGCGATTTCTCAATAACCGGGCAAGATAGCAAGCTACTCTCTTCAGCGGACTTGCCAAAAAGCTTTGGTTAAATTGCTGAGTGAGCTAAATCCATTGATAAGTTTTTTGGAGTTTTGTTGTTACTTTTTGCAATTTCTGCGCCGCAGTCTTCAAGGGGTCATTTCTCAAGAACTGGACCATATCTCAAAGT
Organism: Dendroctonus valens; assembly: GCA_024550625.1. NCBI lineage: Eukaryota > Metazoa > Arthropoda > Insecta > Coleoptera > Curculionidae > Dendroctonus > Dendroctonus valens. The sequence continues at coordinate 1,122,632 of JAJTJO010000554.1, read as the reverse complement.
TGCTCTCTTCCACTGTCTTTCAAAGGGGCATCGCTCTCATTCTGATGTGGATTTGAGGATGAACACAGTTATTAGTTTCTTCTGAATTCGTTTTTTGAGTAAGCTCCGTGTCTGCACCAAGGTCTTCAAGATGACATTTCTCAATAACCAAGCCAAATATCAAGACGCTCTCTTCGGCAATCTTTAAAGGAAGCCGCGTTTTCATCCTAGAGTGAAATTATGCTGAAGACATTGATTAGTTTCTTCAAATTTAATTCCGGAACTTTGCACTTTTTTCCCTTGCACTATTTGTGCACCGCAGTCTTTCAGAGGTCATTTCTCAATAACTGGAGTCTGTATCTGGCTGCTCTCTTCAACAACTTTTAAAGAAAGCTTCGGCTTCATTCTGGTGTAAATTTTAGCGGAATAGATCGATCAGTTGCTTGAGAATGAAATCATAAACTGTGGGGTTTTCTCAAAACGCCCTTTCTGCACGCCAGTTGTTAAGAAGCAATTTCTCAATAACCTCACAATTTATCAAGCAGCTTATTCATTTCTGTGTAAACATTGAGCTGAATACAATGATCACTTTCTTGGAATTTATTTTGGAACTTTGAAGATTTTTTCTTTGCACTATTTCTGCATCGCAGTCTTTCAGATGCAATTTCTCAATAAGTGGATCATGAATCTGGATGCTCTCTTCAACAACCTTTAAAGAAAGCTTCGGCTTCATTCTGGCGTGAATTTCAGCTGAATAGTTGAATCTGCTTCTAGAGAATGAAATCATAAACTGAGGACTTTTTTTTGTCTAAACGCCGTTTCTGCATCACAGTTTTTAGGAAGCAATTTCTCAATAACCGCCCAAGATATCTAGCTGATTTCTTCAACAGGCTTTAACAGAACCTTTACTTTCATTGCAGTATGAAGTTGAGCTGAATGCATTGATCAGTTTCTTCAAATTTAAGTTCCGGAACTTTGCACTATTTCTGCACCGCAGTTTTTCAGAAGTCATTTCTCAATAACTGGATTATGTATTCGTCCGCTCTCTTCAACAACCTTTAAAGAAAACTTCGGTTCATTCTGGTGTAAAGTTGAGCTGAAAAGTTTGATCAGTTTCTAGAGAATGAAATCATAAACTGTGGACTTTTTTTGTCTAAACGCCGTTTCTGCTCCACAGCCTTCAAGAAGCAATTTCTCAATAACCGCTGAAGCTATCAAACTGCTTTCCTCACGGCCTTTAACGTTTCACTTTCAGTGCCTCGAAAAGTTGAGTCCACAGACCAGTTTTTTCGTATTTAATTCCGGAACTTTTTTTGCGGTATTTCAGCACCACCATCGTCAAGGGTCCATTTCTTCACAACTAAACCGTGTATCAAGCCGTTCCCTTCCATAACCATTGCAGGAAGCTTCAGTTACTTTTTGGGTGAATTTAAACCGAATCGATCAAGCGGTTTCTTCACAAATAATTCGGAAACTTCACACATTTTTTAGATTTTCTGCCATTTCTTCAGTGCACTCTACCAGAACCACTTAGACCAAATATCAAGCTGCTCTCTTCAACAGTCTAAAAGAATCTTCACTTTCCTTCTGTTAGAATCTGATGTGAATCCATCATAAATACACTCAGTCACATTAGGTACTTTACCACAATCTTTAGGTTCCAATTGGAGCTACTTTTCAGGAATCCTCATCAAAATCCTCAATCCATACCTGCAAATTCCCGTGGATAATCCCGGCAAATAAATGAAGGGTTTGCATGCTGCTGACCCTGTTTTTAATTCGGGTCTTAGTCCGATCGGGCGGAAAAAGTGAAATTTGCATAATTTGTCGGCAAGCAAGTCATACCTTGGTTCCCCCACACAACACGGTGCGTGGTAAATCATATTTTGTCATAACTTGTTTGGGTGTCGTCGTAATCGGATTTAATGGGTCACAACGTTTAATCAGATTACTGCGAAATGTTGCGCTTCTAGACGTGATAATCCCGTTCAAATTTGGGTTGGACTTTGACTTGCATCCTACTTGGTTTCCAATATTTAACCCGCTTTAGAGAGGACTTGATACTCTTCTTTCTTCATTTTTGTTTTGATTAATACTTGTTCCTCAATGTCTGTTTCTGTTCCTTTTATATCTCCAATCTAAGCCAACTGGTCCGAGTGGTCACAATTCTTTTGACGCTAGGAATTATGCTACAGGTCATAGCTATGTATTCGTCGCGCACCATCAGCACCACTACGGTTCTTTTAAGGATATTGATGGTACCGGAGGTGGCAACATTGGGTACCGCGGTTTTTGTATCGTTTGTCCTTGACTTGGCTAAGTGCAACTTCACTTGGTTAGCCGAGCCTGCATTGGTGAATCACTGGCGCGTATCGATATTGTTTATTACAAAATTGTTGCTATTCCGAACAAGGATTTTTGGTCGTCGCGATCGGCAAAGCTCATCCGACCATACCAGAGCTGTAATCCATTTGAAATGGGTCAAAAGGAAGGAGGGCTAATTTACTGATTGTAACGTTCTACCAGCGCCACATTTCTACTTGGCTTCGTTAAAAAACGCAATTTGAATTCAACATTCAACAAACAAAAACTTTCTTTAAATCGCCTTTTTCATCTTCAATGCATCTTTCCAATGTTCCCCCAATACAGCCTTCTGAAGCAGGCGCATGAACAGATAGACTATTGTGGATGAACGAAAAGGAAACGTATTTACAACAGGTGCGTCTATTTTTTGCTCAGCACCCGGTAGCCAAAGCGCGGGTTCAGAGTCACGAAAAAGTGATGGTTCTGGCAACAGGGCCTGGTTCTAAGCTAGCGAAGTCAGTCAGGCGTCACTTGACATGGTCACAGAACTGGTTTAGTAAATTAGAACCATCTCTGACCAGTCTTAAGTTCCCCGCTGTCCTGGTCTTGTTTTGCCTCCGTAATCGAGAGAGGAGGTTAGTGCCTGCCGATGTTATTTTGTTTTGCTTTTCCTTTTCCCACAACAGGTTTAGACGGTTTTATTTTCATGCCATTTGCCGGCAGCACATTAACTACTACCAGCACTTGTTACACGCTCATTTTTAATGCTAGACTTGCCACGAATAATTCAGGTACAGTTTTGAACTTGCCTGAGTTCTTCTATTATATGCATCGAGTTCGAGGCGAAAGGTTCCTGAATAGTTAATTGAACCAACTCGGCTTTTGCAATAGAACACTGATTACTGATGATGAGAATAAGAGATTTACTGGTTCCGATCATGGTGGGCTTGAAGTGTTTATGTTTAATGTTTATTGATGGAATTTGAACTCGTTTTTTTTTTCGGAAATCTACTTTGGATGTTTGTAGCGAATTGGCATGTGTGTTTTATATCTTTTGAGCCTTAATTTTATGACTTATTCTATAGTCTGTTCTATCCTATTCTCGGAAAAACTAAAGATTTTCGCTATTGAAGTTGCCATTGTTGCCTAATTTATCCTTTGCTTTTTTGCGATTATCTCATTAATTTGTGAGAGTTATTAATGTTTACTATTTTGTCTTTATTCCCTAAATACCCCACTTAGTTTGGAGGCTTTGGGACAGCATTTATAGGAGCCACTTCGGAAATAGAATGATTTTGATGATTCGCGTGTGCAGGGATATTTTCGGGATTTTCCTTTTAAACCTCAGAAGATTTCAATGCAATTTTGCTAAAACCATGTGCAAATTTATTATTCAAAGTCGTATTTCCAAGCCGTAACTGAATGTTTGATGTTTAACACTAAGAAGTCGGATTTCATGACCCTCGTCGGTATTAACAATGATGTGAAAATGCCACAGGAAATAATGTTACCTAATAATGATAATAATATGCGGTACTACAACTGAATTAAAATGAGAAGCTTATTTCCTGTGAACGCGCACACTGGAAGGCAGGCGACTTTTGAACAGAATGGGGTTCTTTGCATTAATGAAGCCAGCACGTTTTAATTAAGATGATGATGAGTTCAATGAGAGCTAATTGTTCAGAAATTTTTAACTGGGAATTGGAAAAACCCGCCGTTTCTCCACATAGAGCTGCGGGTACCCTTAACGAAGCGGAACGACGTCGCTGTGACGTCACATCCGGCGTTGCCATGACCGGCGTCTTGCTCTAGCAGAGCGCGACTTGCAGATCAACAGGTTGAAAAGAAAAGTAGGATACGCGCACCAAGTTTAATGTCAGTGTTGCTATGTAGATTGCGTGTTACCAGTTTTCTTCATTCTTCTTCGATTTTTTACCGGTTGTTGAGCATCGTTGTTGCCAACTTTCTTTCGGTTTGTCTTTGCCGTATCAAGACCATTTTCTTGAGAGAAAATCATTCGTCTGGCCTATTCCATCAGAAAAAAGCCTGCTGAAAAGTGTGTACTTGTGTAAAGTCTGTAAAGTTTCTCCTATTTGCTTTCGGTTCTATCAAAAATGGAAAGTTTATAGCCTGTTTATAGCCTTAAGCTCTATGAGCACACATATTAGCCCATAATCTATTTGAATTTTTACAATTTTCTACCTTGCGCGTTCTCTTTTTGCTGTTCTTTAGGGTTGGAATCTTCGACAAAACGCATTAAGAATTTACTTTATTTGTTTGTTTGAAGTGCTCTTTGGGGTATTCCTTGCCGTTACCTACCACAATATTGGCACAATTTGGCCGAAACCACAGTGTGCAGCCGAGCAAGTCGCGAAAAATTTCCATCATGCGATTTCAGGGCCTTGTGGCAGGTCGGGAGGGCTCGATTTTCACGGCTCAGGCCCACCAGGTCGTGCGAATTAAATGCAATTGCACGCGTGCACTTTTCGAATTACTTACATAACAGGCCGAAGGGCCAAATCGAATTGTGCAGGTCTGTAGGTTACCATGCGAAGAATCGATGAAAAAGTTGATTTGTTTTACGTTATTTTTCGGAAATTGTTGTTTCTATTCAAAGCCAGCCGAAGACGTATAGCATTAGCATCGAAAAAAAAATTAGATTAGAGTATGAAACTTTGCAGCTTTCGAAAGGGTTGGGAGTTTAAAAAAGTTGTATCTTCGAGGCGGTTGGAAATATCGAAACAGTCGAAGATATCTTTTCGATAGTCGATATCGAGAAGTGTCTTTTACCATTTGGGTCTGATCCGGAATTCTTAACGTGTAAAGAAATAGAAGCAAAAATGTCATTTGAACACACTATATTTCGAAAAAGGTTCGAAATAGGCATACACTCGTCGAGATATTTTTGAAAGCCCAGTTTAAGAGCAGTATTTCATTGGTGTGTTTTATCGGAAATTCCTAACCTCTAACCAGATAGAAGCAAAAATGTCCCTTGTAAACATTTGAGTAGACCTGAATGTTTAAAACAGCCGATATCTCGGAAACAGTTTGAAGTAGCCACTCAGTCGTTAAGACCTTTTCGATAGCGTATTTCAAAAGCTGTATTTTATTGCTGGGAATTTATCGGAAATTTCGAACCTCTAAACAGATAAAAGCAAAAATGTCCGTGGCCCTTAAAGTTTCGAACACCCTATATCTCAAAAAATAGCCAATCAGTCGTCAAGATCTTTTTGAAAGCCCATTTTAACTGCTGTTCTTCATTAGTTGGGTTCCATCAGAATTCCTGACCTCCAGAGAGATAGAAGCAAAAATGTCCCTTGTAGTGAACCTCAAAGCTTAAACCCGCCGATATCTCGGAAACGGTTTGAAATAGCCAATCAGTCGTTACGACCTTTTCGATAGCGCATTTCAAAAGCTATATTTATTGCTGGGAATTTTTCTGAAAATCCGAACCTCTAAACAGATAAAAGCAAAAATCTATTTTGCAAAAATTTTTGGGGCCCTTGAAATTTCGAACACCCTGTTTTTTCCGAAATGGTGCGAAATAGCCAATCAGTCGTCAAGACCTTTTCGAAAGCCCCTCTCAAGAGCTGCATTTCATTAGTAGGTTTTCGTCAGAAATTGCTCACCTCTAAAGAGATAGAAGTAAAAATGTGCACTGTAAACATTTTAGTGGCTCTTGAAGTTTTGAACACCCTATATCTCGTAAACGGTTGGAAATTGCCAATCAGTCGTTATGACCTTTCCTATAACACATTTCAAGAGCTGTGGTTTATTACTTGGAATTAATCGGAAATTCGCAACCTCTAAAGAAATAGAAGCAAAAATGTCTGTGGGAAACTTGTTAGTGACCCACGAGGCTTAAAGCACCATATATTTCGAAGAACGGTGCGAATTAGCCAATTAGTGGTTATGACCTTTTCGAAAGCGCATTCCAAGAGCTCTACTTTAACAACAGAGCTTCATCTGGAATTCCTAACCCCTAAAGAGATAGAAGCAAAAATGTCCATTGCAAATATGCTAGTGGCGCTCGCAGGTTAGCACACCCTGTATCTAGGAAATGGTTCGAATTAGCCAATTTCGATCTTTTCGATAGCGCATTCCAAGAGCTCTATTTCATTAATAGAGTTCCCTAAGAAATTCTTAACCCCTGAGGAGATGGAAGCAAAAATAAGTAGTTTCCATTCAAAGCCATTGGGACCTTTCCTCTGGAACTATTTTTGGCTAAGAAAAACACTGTCGAACGACTTAATTTGGTCAACTCTTAACGCAAAAAAAAAGTACACAATTGCTTAATTCCGCACATTTCGTGTTATTTTCTGGTATCTTAGCTAGTTGCACTAGAGTTCCCTAACTCGATTCTTTCACTTTGCCATTTCCAGAAGCGGCTGATTGCGATTTAACCGAAAAAAAAAACACCGAAACGTACTTTATCACTCACCTATTTGACTTGACCCAGTTTCGCGGGAATGGTCCACGACCTGCCCCACTAACCGGCGAGTTGTCATAGAATCGATCCAGCTGAATCCAGAACCAACACCAATTTATCTCAGAATCCTTCTGGAAAATTGTGAGCCATCTAAATAGGTCGTTGCTCGTGAAAGTTCCGGATTTCAGCACATTGCCATTAACGAATATTTTAACCATTTGTCTAGTGCCATATTTTTATCGTTGCTTGATTGCAAATTGCGACTAACAATAGTTCATTGCGGTATTTCGATGTGTCTGTGTGTGCCATTTTGAATAAAATAACAATAACATTTAATATACTGCCAGACTACACATGAATACATACACTGTCCGTTAAAGTACGTCGAATTTTTGTTTGCCGAATGCACAATCGGCTTCTAGTTTCAAAGTTTTTTGCGAAAATAAGACAGTTTGAGATTATTCAAAGGTTTACGTAGTCTTTGGTTTGGCCGAAGTGGATCAGCACTGCTGAAAAGACCGTTTCGAGTTTAATTGTATGCTTGCCTCCAAGCCAAAATAAAAATGCCAAATATAGAGGATGAAACAAGGCTTGCAACAAGCGCACTTATTCCCAAACCTTGACAACACCATATCGGAAAAAGCACATCGCTAACCTCTTAACCTTCATATTTATCTTATCTGTAGCGCTCACGTTTACATTCGGCGTTTATTTTCGAATGTAAACAGGTATTACAAAAACATGTCTGTCTAAAGGTTGATATCCCTTTGGAGCCTTGAAGGCTAATTAGCGCCTTCGGCTCGTTTGATTACTCAACTATATCGCCGTTTGATTTGGTGACCATAATCGGAGATTTTAATCTTTAAATTGTTGGAAAAGGCACTACAATAGTTTTTTTCTACAACTTTGCTCTGCATGTAATTTCCTTGAGGTTATTTGTCGGCTGTAATCTTAATAGATCACCAGGAAATACCAAATAACCGATTTTTTGAGGTCTTAAAAATTGGCGCAGTCTGCAGGCTGCAGGCTGTTAAATAATGGCAAACTGCTCCAAAAACAATTAACCAACCGAAAATTAATAACTGAGTTATAATAATGGCTTCGTGATGTTGTGCACTGAGTAAAGGAATTAATCAAATACTACACAGCGCATGCATTGCTAGCCGGTATCCGACACAGCGGTCAACTTCGTGAACAACGTATTATTACACTCAGACCCACTTGTAGTTTAATTGTTATGCTTTGTCGATAATTACGATTTACTTCTCTACTTTATAATTGAATCAGCTATCGGTCAAAGGCTGCAACCATCGACGGGAGTTGGCCGCTAAAACGATACCTAAACCATCCACCTTTCAGCAAAATAGATTTTCAAAATGTGCTAATTGCCCGCATTACATATTTTACTACTAATTCCACTATAAACAATATTTACAAGCATAATTATCGCGTTTTAAATCCCACTTTTTGCGAAATTTCTGCTCATTATGGCTCATTAATTGAAAACATGTGCTTTTCAGCAAGTTTTATATAAAAAATCAGCCCAGTTGCACAACAAGGTTAAATAAAATTTAATCAAAATATACAAACAACAATGACCCACATTTTTCCGATTTTACTTCAATGATTTCAGTCATTCTTTGCCAACGGAATAGATGGTTGCCTGAAGGAATTTCTACCTGCGCGCTTTCGAATATGAAGGGAGATTCTTTTTACAGTGGAAGATTGGAACCAACGGTACTTTTATCGCGGGTACCGGGTTACGTCGTTGAATCAATATTTACCAATGTTCGGCTTCAAGACCTCAAAAATGTAGCCTATATTTAAAGTAAACCAGCACTCGAAAACTAAACTATTCACCCATATTTTGCCGCTTGAAAAATGGATTTTTCAACTAACAATAAATGATGTGGCGGAGTGAGGATAGGTACTGACTGTCCACCAACGCCACTCAGAACCCGTTTTAATAATTTACGCTCAACGTTTCCCATATAAACGCTTCTTTTTATTACATTCGACCGGCCAAGAAGATAATCATGTGGAAAAACCGTAGATGCCAGCCAGTCGAACCGAATCTGGTTGCTGTAGTGAATCACACATGAAAGTTCGATGTTGAAAATCCCCAAAATTTGCTATAACATTTTGTTATTCGGAAACTGAAATATTTTGAAACTGCAGGGAGAAAAACAGAACAGAACTTGAGAACTATCGAAAAGGCCCTAATCTTTACCCTAATAATTGCAGCTTCTTCCGAATAACACGTGAAAACAGCATTCGTCTGCTTCGAAGCCTGAGGAAGAAAAGACAAGTGTCGAAACGCTCATTCCAAATGTGTTACAACATTAGATGTTTTTTTTTCGTTTCGGATATTTACGCTACTTCGCACTTCTAAGCGCATTTAAGTCTAACATTTTGGCTTCTATCTCTTTAGAGGTTACGAATTTCTCATAAAGCCCAATTGGTAAAAGACAGTTCTTCAGAAGAGCTGTCGAAAAGGCTCTAATGAGTATTTCAATATTTTCAACCGTTTAAGAGATTTGATGTATTGCATACTTCTAAGCGCCGTAAGGTTTGACATTTTGGCTTATATCTCTTTGAAGGTTAGGAATTTGAAACAGGCCCAGTTGGTGAATGATACTACTTGATACAGCCTACCAAAAAGGTTATTAGAACTGGTTGGATATTTTCAACCGTTTCGAAGATACGACGTTTTTTAACTTTCATACGCCTCAAAAGGGGCGGAGCCCTAATGTAAACTTCCGCATTTTTATGCCAAGATGCAGTTGGAAAAATTCCGTTTCAAAATGCTCCTTACTATGAATGGAATGTTTCCAGTAGGCATGAGTAACACAGTGTTGTGTGGCGCGTGATGCCGCTCTGTGCCTCAATGCGTTATAACATCTCGCGTCTCATAGCGCAACACCCTAAGTAACACATTACGTATCACACACCCTACACTATTTATTATGAGTTTACTGCATCATAAATTGACGTATTGTCGCGACGAGCCGTATCGGCATCACTGCGCCAACACCTGAAAATCGCTGTGTTACCCAGGTCTAGTTTCCAGCCGCTTTCAATCTGAATCGAACGAGAAAATTTATGATCTTTTGGGACGCAAAGCCCATGCCTTTTGTTCAATAAGTGATTTACAAAGTTGCAGCGCTATAACACATCAAAACAACCTTGTACTAAAAATGTCCTCTATTTTGGATTATTATCCAAATCCCCAAAATAACCAGCCACTTTTATCAAAAAACAAATCAACTATTCACTAAACGGTATTCGGCGTGTGTACTATGAAGGTTTTTGTTTCGGTTTGCTTAATACAACCCTCATGTAAAAGTGTGGAGGGTTGTTACCCTCGCACCTGTACATACAAGAACAGCAAGGACGGTCCTTAACATCCCTTTTTGGTCGGAGGTTAATTTTATTTCTGCTTTTTTTTACCTGTATGGGTTATGACAAAGCGGCAGATGGGCGTGATTTATCGCATAACTGACTGTATTTCCGACTACCTACCATCCGAAGAGAGTCGAAAAAACGCATTCTCGCAGGGCGAATGGGGAGAAATATGTGGGTTCATATTAAACATCCCATTATTTAGCAACGTTTTCCTGTTGTTACTAAAGCCGGTTTAAATAGTTATATAATTGACGTGAGGTAGCCGAATCCAGTCATCATAAATCATCCAAATTACAAGGTTCGTTCCACCTAAATATAAATGCCTTATAATAATCCGCACTGAAATGCCCATGCTTTTAAATAACACATCGTTCAGGGACGGCACGTTTCACTAGTAGTTTTTTTATTCAAAAATCCAAAAAGCATTGCTGAGACATTAATACTTCTACCCCCAACGTTTCGGTGGCGGCTGCTAACCAACACCCCCAAATGTTCTGCTACAGAGAGAGTAACTAAATGTTTGAACGTTGTTGAGCGAAAGTGTTTATGCAAATAGGGCAGGATGGAGCATGGCACGCCACTGTAATCAATACACTAAAACACGAAAAACGTCCAACACTATAGATAATGCTGGCGAACATCAACAAAATGTTTACGCGACCTTTAAAGGTTAATGAATGCTCTAGAGACCTTGAAAGCGCTGATTCGTTTCGCACAATTGTGAACCAAAAAGGAGGCACCAATTAAAACCCATGAATATGAATAATTAATTGAACGTTCACACCTGAGTCGATTTTGTTTTCGTGAATACACGAAAACCGAATTAGCATTGGCTGTGGAAGTGTTGATTGGCCACGATTGTAATGGTGTACATGAAATCGCCACCTAATTTGGATATGATCAGGTTCATTCATTCGATGGAAAATTTGGGGATTTTTCAAAAGTGTTTTGATTCTTCTGATTCATTTCAAAAGTGTTTCGGTTTCGTCATGGAGTTAATCTTCCAGTGAGTTAATTGGTTGTTCACAAAAAAAACTGTTAAAACTGTCATTTTGTCGTTCTTTCAAGTTTAAACTTGCTGGTTTTTCTCTTAAACACCCGGTCTACGTTTTCAGGGTTTCCTCGTCACAGTCAAGCTCCCTTCCCATAGCTCTTGGAGCAAATATTTTACACTTCTTGGTTTAATTATAAACCTAAATGTGATTTATAGCCATATGGGGGAAATTTACGACTGGCCGTAACACGAGGCAATTATTATTTAATTCCGGGGTTAATTGGAAAAGTGTATTAATTTATTGTGTTATTGTTTCAGGTATGTACTGCAACAGGTTTTTCCAGCTGAAAAGTGGTAAGGAAACATTGCATAATTTATGGAGAATGAACGAAATCGTTGACGAATCAAAGCCAAGTTGCATAAACAGGATTTTTATGGCTGAAAAATGACGAAAAAATCTAAGAATGTAGAGAAAGTGCAAGGGTACGACTCCATTACCGACTTCATTTTTGTTTGTGTGTTTTTCAAATGAATTCACTTGTAGGCTACTTTATAGCGATTTTTATGGCTGAAAATTGAGGAAAAAATCTACAAATGTGGGGAAAATGAGTCACTATTAACAATTCCTCTTTTGTTTGTCTATTTCTCAAATTAATTCTCGGGTACTTTTGAACATTCGTAAGTTCAAAAGTACCAGATAATTAATTTGAGAAATAGACAAACAAAAGAGGAATTGTTAATAGTGACTCATTTTCCCCACATTTTTAGATTTTTTCCTAAACTTCCAGCTATAAAAATCGCCATGGAGCAGAGTGAAATTTCAATGTAACACAGGATTAAAAGTACTCAAACGTGTAAGTTATAATTCCGAAAACAAGGTTGTTTATGCGAAGCAAATGGCAATATTTGACTTTGAAATAGTATTCAGGTAATAGTTTCCTAATCAAGATTATGCGTGTATTTCCTGCTAATTTTCATCAGTGTTTTGAGCCCCAATTTTCACGGTTTCTAGCCATTTGATTTAATAACTTTAAAATACTCGTAACATTTGATGAAAAACACGATCGCCCAAAGTGAGGATTAATCCGACCCCGTGGAAACTTGTCGCAACCTCGATATTGTTTATTCCGAGCTAGAATTGGGAAATAGTTGTTGAAACGAATTTTTCCAATTTAGATAATATTATTGACTTAACGGAGACATTATGATACTTATTATCACAGCGCAGTGTTGTGTAAATTTACCATACAAGCAAATATACAAGAGTGATTCAAAAGTACTCTAACAAGCTTGAGAAGATGGAGCTGCTGGCAACAGTTAAGAAACATAAAAATTTGAGGCATTTCAATGAAATTTTGCAGGTATCCATACCTTTCGAGTGGCCAAATGAACCATTCTTTTGGGTCCCCAGCGGCGCGCGTACCGACATGATGTTCAACATTTTTTAAGAAAGAAATGGAGCGCCACTGATTTATCAAACAATTAATCCTCTCGCTTGAACTTTCGTCCTACAGCGCATTATTTTCGAGTTAAAAAATAAAAACTTTTAAATTATTGAAGATTAATTTTAATGACTTGAAATATTAACATAATTCGAGCCGTAAATGACACCAAAAAATTGAAACTAAATTGTTCAACAATGTTTTAAAGGACTTTCCAGTTGAATTAAATCGACTAACAGAAATCAAATAAATTGGTCGAAATGTTCTCTCGCAGGCAAAATATAAGAATTTCGTCTCATTTGCATAGAATTTCGTACACGTGCTAAAATATCCGGTCGGTATCTTGTTTCTTCAAAACCATCGATTATCCGCTGTCCTAAAACAATGTAGTTTTCCACTTGCGTTTGGTGGACTTCCAATATCCCCACAAGAAAAAAATCAAGAGGATTTAAGTCCGAGGAACTTGGGACAAGTTCCTGATTGATTTGCTTTGTGCCCGTTTAATGAGAACTGGAATTGATTTTGTGTGGATTTTCCATAGGCCAGATGCGATTGTTGTGCTTGGAAATTTGCAAAATGCGTTTGTTGTTGGAACAGTGTGAAAATAAAGGATTTTCAGCCAATTCTTCCGACAACCAGTCAAAAGTAATACGCTGAGCAAAGTCCCTTGGTTCTCGTGGTGAAAGAGCGTTGAAATTTGAACTAATGATCGTGCAAAATTCCTCTGGAAAACATATCGCGCTGGTGGTTGCATGCTCCAAATCAGGCGATGGATATTGAAGTCCAATATCCGGAAGGTTTTTCGGTCGATTGTACATACTGGCGGCAGCCAGAATACAGTGACCATGAATTCATATTTCCTGAGCCACGTAATTTTTTTTATAATTGAATAGATCAAAATCACAACGTGTAATGCGCACTACTGTTCATGCTGTTATATCATCGTGAGACCTTGGATCGTAAATTTTTCGGCCGCTTCCGGCTTCTCCACCAACTTAACAAGTTTCTATAACCACGTTTTTACTGCTTTCATGGTTTGATGGCACGGCATTGCTTTCCTGATTTACTAGACTTATCTTCCACAGTCCGGCGCTTTCAAAGCTCGGCAAAAGGGCTCGATATATGAATTATTATAATCATTGTGTGACTGAAGATCAACAAACTGTCCAAAATAGGCTTTTAGCTGCGGTAGGAACCTGCTAAGCGGAACGAACACCTAAATACTACGACGCAAACAAGAACACCGATGATTAACCTGTGGTTTGGCTGAAAACCTGGTTGAATATACCTTAATTCGCCCATTGAATAACAATGTTGTTTTTACGAGTCGTAGGAGGCGTAAGCATTTACATAATATGATTAAAAGCGACGTAATAGAAGAACGATCGCAATATGATGCATAAGGTGCAACCGAACCGGACTGAAGGCGCAACATCTAATATGTGGAAGTCCAAGGCTAATTATGAAACAATGCCTAATCAACCAGGAGTCGGGTTTCAGTCCTGAAAAGTGATTGGAAATGGTTCCCATGGGTGTTGCATTCCATTGCGGCCAACTTTGTTGTAATCTAATGTTCTCTTCAGTTACATGCCATTCATGTGAGCGATGCTTCTGCTGTAGCAAAAAAACCGCTTTTGCTACATTTGCTGCTGTTATTTTCGAGTCTGCCTACTCATACTACTAATAAACAAACGACCATTTATCCTGATTATATGCAAAACACACAAAAATTACACGTAATGGAAAGTGAAGACTAATTAATGAAGACAAAGCGACCGCTTTTCCGAACGTAGAAATATCAAATGAAACTATAACAGCGTAACCAGAACAGTAATGACTGGTCTCTTTAGCATGTTTGGCACGCATATGGTAGCATTTCCGGTGAGAATGCATATCTGATATATCCGTTTTAGTTTTCTGGCCGGGAGACCGGCGCAAGTGAAACGACATTCGAACTCGTTTTAATGGAAAACCAAGTTTCACTGATACGAAAACCATGCCATCATTTCACTACCGCTAAACGAGTGTGTTATTAAGCAATTAGCGTAAATGCTTCCTTAGAGTAAACTCATCTATGCTGTGGTGGTGGTGGTGGTTCTAATGAGATCGGAGGAAGAATTGAAACTTCATTAATCTTCGATTGTGTTCGACTCAAGAAGAATGTTAATGCCGTACGCATATGTCGTCGCTTAAAGATCAAAACCGCTCAATGTAGGTCATAATTTTTTGTTATTGTGGTGCTCAGAAAGGTCTAGCGTGAATATTGCTAAACTCGTTGAACTATCTGTTGGCTTCTGACAAAAGTACCACGGAATTTGAGTACCAGTACGTGGAAAATTTTGAGTTTTTTTGAAAAAATCATGCACATATAGTTTTTGGAGTGGTTTTTCTTTAACTCAGTGGATAGTTTTCGATGCAAAAGCTCTTCCAAATAGGGCAAATGATATCGTCCGTTAAGAATCAAAACTGTTCAAGATCGGTCATAATCTTCGGTTACCTCAGCTCAGAAGGGCTCAGCGTATTTATGAGCTCGTTAAATTGGAAAGGATGAATTTGCGGCATTTAGAGAGACTTGATTTTTTTAGGGAAAAAAGCGCGCAAGTGGCGGTTTTTGGATATTTGCCGCTAAAAATAAATTTTTCGTATTAGTGAATGTTCGACCAACTGCATATTATAGAGTGTCTTTGAGTCTAGAACAGGGCAAACAGATATCGTCAGGTAAAGATCAGAACCGCTTAAAATGGGTCATAATGTTTGGATAATTCGGCTCAGAAGAGTCTAGCGTGCTCATTCCTGAGCTCGTTGGATTCCTCACTTTTTTGCGATGAAACTGGTCCAAAATTTGAGGGATATAAAAAAAGTTAAATCTCTTAACTTTTTTTTCGAAATTTGCGGCCAAAAATCGGATTTTCATTTTTGTGTATTTTTGGCTCAATGAATGGTTGTCGATCTAAAAGCTCCCTCAAATGTATATACAGGGTGTTTGCATCCAGAATAGAGAAGACAACTATCCTCGGCTAAAGATCAAAACTTTTCAAAATGAGTTATAATGTTTGGATAATCTGACTCAGAAGGATCTAGCTGGTGTATTCCTGAGCTTCCTTGTGGTTAAAATGAGGTTTTTCATGAGGAACATATTCCCAGAAAAAATAGACTTTTCGTATTAGTGACTTCTTATCTAAATGGATAGTTTTCGACCAAAAGGTCTTCCAAATGGCTAAAGAGCAAAACCGCCAAAAATGAGTCATAAGGTTTGGTTAATTTGGCTCAGAAGGATCTAGTATGTCGATTCCTGAGCTCGTTGGAAATCTTGCTTCTTTGCGATGAAAATGGCCTAGTATCTGACACATTTAGACAGTTTAGATTTTTTTTGGAAAAAAACAGTGCATGTTTTCCACTCCATGGATAGTTCCATCCACTCAATGGATAGTTTTCGACAAAAGGATCCTTGAAATGCATATACAGGGTAAACAGTTCAGAATAGGGCAGGCAGATATCGTAGGGTAAAGATCCAAGCCGCTCAAAGTTAATTCTGCTCAGGAGGATCTGAGTGCCTATTCTTGATCTCGTTAGTTTCCTGGTAATGAAAATGGACTAAAATTTGAGGCATTTAGAAAATTTTGAGTTTTTTCGGAAAATCGAAGATCTCGCGAAAAAATAGAGTTTTCATATACTAATATGAAAATGAGTACTGTGTTCTTAACTCAGTGGATAGTTTTCGACCAAAGAATACTCCAAAGTGTTCAAGATCAAAACCGCCCAAAATGTGTCATAATGTGCGAATAATTTGGGTCAGAAGAGACCAACATGCTCATTCCTGAACTCGTCGAATTTGTCGCTTCCTGGTGATAAAAATGGCCTAGAATTTGAGGCATATAGAGAGATTTTGATTTTTTTGCTTAAAAAATCGTGCAGAAGAAGCACTTTTTGACTTTTGACTTGAATTTTCATATTAGTGTATGTACATTTGACTCAATGGATGGTTCTCGATCCAAAAGCTTCTCCAAATGCATATACAGAGTGTTATATGAGAGTCCAAAATAGGCCAAACAGATATCGCTGGGTAAAGCGCAAAACCACCAAAAATGGGTCATAATGTTCGAATAATTTCGCTCAGGTAGGCTTTTTGCGATGAAAATGATCTAGAATCTGATGCATTTAGAGAGGTTTAAGATTTTTTCGAAAAAATCGTGCACAAGCAGCGCGTTTTGATATTTGCGATCAAAAATCGAATTTTCATATTAGCGCTAAAAATTTTTCGTAATGGATCGATCTAAAAGCTGCTCCAAATGGTTTGAGCCAAACTCCACAAGTTTGAAGAAATTATTCAAAACCCCCCTGTCCAAACTTTTAATGCGATTTACATTAATTCCATAACTATACGATTTCAATAACGTGTGCCAGATTTACATTTCAAATTGAGAATTATGGGCTATAAAATAGTTTTTCGGCATGTGTGAAATTCGGGATTTGGCGGACTTGTGGGGTTTTGCTTGGCACCTCCTCAAATGTGGGTCATAATGTTCGATTAATTCGGCTCGGAAAAGTCTGCTGTCTTTACTATTCCTGAACTCTTTCAATTGCGTATGATGAAAAGATGCAGAATTTAAGACACTGCGAACGACATGAATCTTCATTTGAAGAGACCTAAGGGGCCTTAACCACATCACGGAAGAAATTCCCAAATAGAAATCCGCTCGCCTTGACCCAAATATGGGTCGCACTTCTCGGCCAAGGAACAAATGCAGGTAGTCAAAGCCTCGAAAGTGGTCCTTCGAGCCGGGGAGCAAGACGGGCGCCAGCCCTCTGGTTCCTTGTAATTAGCCCCCGCGATAGTTGGCAACAGTGCCCGCCACTGCCGCCACATTAAACTTGGTTAATATAACAAAACCGGGTCTTGGGAGCTCTGGCTCTGTGCATCGCAAGATGGCCGTGACAGTGGCGGCGTACCGCTTGCTCCCCGCCGCGTCCCTCACCACCAGGTAAGTTGCTGGAATGTGCGGCGGCGGGGAGAGACAAGGTAACAACCTGTTGTGACGTCACGCGTACTGCCATCCCCACCACTCGCGATCGTACCCAAGAACGGCATCAGTGAGTGCCAGGCTCATCGAGAGTGACTTACGGAGATATACTTTCGATAAACAGGACCCACTTACATAGTTTGCGGCAGTAGCGCGCGACCAATCCAAATTTTGACCCGGAACAGTCGACTCGGCCCCGGTATATTTTTGTTTTGTTGTGTACCAGTGAGGTGAGATCAACGCGCGCTAGGGACGCGAACCCTTTCGGCTCCGGAGGGTAAATAATGAAACGTAGATGGGCAGGGTTGCAGGCCATTAGACTCACCCCGGAGGATTCTAGTGCGGAAGTGACGTCATCGTCGACCACTTTGGTAATGAGTCCGGCGAATTCGCTCGCGTCCACAGACATTGGGGAGGTGGACCTCGAATTCTGGGACTTGGATCTGAACGCCCAGAATCATGCCCGGAATCTGATCCTTCAAAACGGATACGGTGCGATCACTGGACATACCATCATTGCCAAGTCCGATACCAGCTCCATGTCAGGTAAACATTAGCACTTGCCAGCCCTTTTCACAGCTCTAATTGACTTTTAATTTAATCCCCGGCTTCCTAATGAAGTGCTAATGTCTTATCTGTGCAACCAAGGCACTTAAGAAAAGTGCCGCCAAGATACTTCTGAGTCACTGACCTAGTTGGTTGGGAGGTTGTACTTCTAATTACGCAAAAAAAACATTGGGGGGGCGTGTAGTGGTATAAGGTGAAAATTAACGGCAATGCGAAGATAATCAAAGTCAAAACATTTCCACTTGGGAGAGTTCAACGGTAGACCACCACTGACCTAATGAGGCTGATTTTGAACTTCCATTGACTATAACTCATTCCAATATATTCCTGGGTTTTTCAGTCAATTTTATTGTCACTAATTATGGTGTTATGTGATGAGCCCTGCGTTTCGTCCCGGGTCTACCTATTGGACTCGTCAGTAAGGCTTTAGGTAGACCCTGCCTTATACGCCCAGGCAGGGTCTACCTAAAGCCTTACTGACGAGTCCAATAGGTAGACCCGGGACGAAACGCAGGGCTCATCACATAACACCATAATTAGTGACAATAAAATTGACTGAAAAACCCAGGAATATATTGGAATGAATTAAAAGTACAGTCAGGAAAAAGAAATATACGAAAAAAATTGACTATAACCTGAAGTGTTGCTAATTTGCAAAGGGGCAATGCCAGTCTAAGCAGAATCATAAAAAAAGCTGGCACGAATTTGAATTTGTAAAAAACAGACGAAATATGATATGCAACTGAGAGATTTTGAGAAGAATTCGGTAGATAAGAACTTACTTAAACAAACCTTAAACGACCTAAAGCAACAAAGATGCCAAAAAACGCATTAGTACTTAACAATGCAATAACCCAAATCGACTCTATCCAATAATACTCAACGTTGAAAACATTTAAATAAGAAAAACTTTCAAAAACAACAAAAAAATAGATTAAGGCGTTCTTTTAATCATCTACACGTCGATTGCCATTATTTAATTTAATACAACACAGAATGTTCTCGTTTTTGGTGACAAAACATGAAGAAATTGACTCGAAAGGTTTGGTTTCACGCAAAAACCTCGAACAAATATATACATGTTTGTGCCGGATTTTCAAATATACCGGGTGATTCAAAAATGAAAAAGGCTGAAAGAATTATGACTGATTCGCGTAATGTCCACTCTAATCAATTGCGAAATAAGCAATGCCAGACTCTAATTTCATGAGTCTCGTCACAGAACTGCTCAACTTCACTTCATAACCTCACTTCACAACATCAGTTTTCATTGCAACCCAAGAGGGAAAAACTGCTCGAAACCTTTCAATGGTTTTTTATGCGGGTTTTTATCAAACTCAACACCATTTTAATGGTTGTGTTAAAACAGTACTCGTCCTCAGTATGACTGCACCAATCAGGTGTTCAGTTGCGTTCACTTTCGCTTTCTTCGACCACTTTCACTTTCTTATGCCGCTATAACACTACGCACTTTTCCCCAATTTATTGGCGAATAAAGTGGGCCAATTATTTAAGTTCAACTTCTTGGTCATCACCGACGAAATTGTTCTCACAATAAATTGCTGCAATTTTCTGCACTGCACTATTCTTGCACGATTGCACCGGCCAGTACGGGAGTACTTTGTTTCTGGAATTGCCATACAGATTTTACACTTTTAAATTCCAAACTGTATCAAAGGAGAGTATCTATGTTCTCCAGTCTTCATTTCCTCTCAAACATTATGATCTTCTTCAACTTCTTCACAGGTTTGAATTGTTTAAAATTGGTTACATCGGCAAATAAAATGAATTCTCGTACATTTCAGTCATAAATGGTTTGAAGTTAAAACAAGTCAACATAGAGTTTCGATTAGTTGAATGCTACTATCTTTACTACCTTTCTAACGTTCTTCAAACTGATCGGTCTTTTTGGATTCAATCTCATTTTTGTATGTGCAAAGCAAAAGTTACATTTGCAAGCTGGAAAGTCAACCGTTGTCTAGATTAGATTGTTCTGGTTCTAGAATTTTATTAGGTTTTTCTTGTAATAAGATGAGTTTTAGCTTACACACATTTGCAGAATACAGCTGCAAGAGAGCCTTTTTTCCTTCTTACATTCAATTTTGTTCTCATATGCCTACCTGCTTTTGAAACTCTGTTTAGATTTTTTATTGTAATAACATTTGCGTCCAATAGTCCTGGGTATCACGTTGTTGAAATCTTCTTTAAAAATGACACAAAAATTCAAAGTTCTCCAACAACAAGAAGAGTTTTGGTGCAATTTCAGTAGAACCAATAAAAATTGAAAAAACTCAGTTTTGTTGTTTTGTCATCGCAGTTTTGACCGATTTGATCTGCTCAAGAAAACTGTAAACTTTATGCATGTTCGACATTGTTATACATTTAAAGTTTTTAAATCACTCTTTATAAATCACCTCCTCATTTCACTGTACGCTTTTGAGGAAACTTTTCTACTGCTTTGCAAATTTCAAATTATACATTTTTCTTCCGCCATATGATGTTTATAACATTTTAATTCGCCACATTCTGATAAACTATGATACATAAAGTCAAAGATCGTCACTTTTGCCTATAACAGTCACCATATAAATCCAATTATCATATATCAGTGACAGTTGACGATAATGGATTTGAAAAAAAACTGATTTTTTTCAATATTCTTTGAGTGTTAAATTAAATCATTTATTCAGCGAGCGACATTGGAATAATAATCGGTAGTAGGCATTTATTTATAAAACGACAGTGCAATAATTAAGAAGATTATTGTGTCAATAGCACACTCGACAGATAAGCGTTGTTAATAAACGAACATCGAGTGCATTTACCCACTTTTTTTGAGAATTATTATTTGTAATTCTCGCCAATTTTCGCGACAATGATAACCTTAGAGATTAATAATAAACCGCGCCGATTTAATGAACTGTTTGTGTCTGGTAACAAGAATCGCATAAATTAACAGTGAAAGATGCCGAACAAGTTTCTCTTTTTAATTGATGAGCACAATGGAAAAATCCAATCGCGCGGTAATACAATGTCTAATTACTGCTCAAATCATTGCCAATAGCAGTGTTTATTACGTGAACCATCATCTCAACCCTGAGGGTGGTTTGGTTCCACAAAACACTTGATTTAAATGAGATTCATAGAAACTTTGCTTGAAATATTTCGGAAAACACACTCTTGAAAGCCTCAAAATTTCATTGTCTAAGAGAAACAAGCAGCTTTTTGGCGATATTTTATGGAATGACCCTGAGTTCGTCAGAAAAAAGTGACTAGAGCTGTAAACTGCCTCATCCGCACATGTTTAACAATCCAAACTAGAACTACAACAGACAATTTATGACTACAACAAAATGAGTTGATTGGAAAGTTGACGTGGAGAAGTCAATCATCGCAACATCGATTTTTATCCATTGAAGCCGAATTCAGCAATGCAAACCCTCTTCGAACTCCAGCCGAAACATCATCAATCTTTTCAGTCGCGCAGCCTTAATAGCGGCCTTAATGAACACGAAGGCAGATTATTGATAGTCCCACAAAACGAATAGAAAGGAAAAAATGCAAATTGGCATATAAAACATATAAAATTGGGTGTTTAATGTAACATCGAGGAGCGATTATGCTGCCGCTTGTCATAGGAGGCGCAACAGTTTTGTTGCAACTAGCAAAATCTCATTATGTGACCTTAATGGATGGCAATTATCGAAACGGCTAAACGGATGACTTGAGTATTGAATACACATGTTTATCGTTTTTACGAATGTCCACAAATAAATTGGCTGCATATGGTTTCGCTGTCTCAAGTGAAACGGCAACTGAAGGCTTCTATTCGTTCAACTGCACCGAGTTGAGATTGGATTTTCCACCAGTTGGAGAGTAGTAGTAAATATCTTTATTTCTAAAAAAGGCTATCGACCTATCGGTCTTTCTGCCCTTGTTTAATACATACAGTCTTAGTCTAAATGAAAACAAATATGAAAATTCTCTTATTCTAGGTTAACAATACTATTAAATAAATAAGATTTCAGTGGCAAGAAGGAATTATTTTATTGTCCACTAGTCCGTAGCGTTTGTAAGTGTTCGAGTAGCGTTAATGTAGGGAAACGAAAGCGGGATTGTCTGGTTGGTCTTGTAAGACAAAGGGGATTCAGTATGGTCCAGTTGTAGGGGTTGTTTGTCCATTTTGTCTGTAGCTGTATGAGTCTTTCCGAGATCTTTGTCATGTTTGTGCGTTCGTATAGTAGTTGGGTGGGGGGGTTGTGTAGTGGGTTTTGGGGGTGTCTTATTCGTGTTATTAGTCTTAGTGCAATTTGTTCTGTTGTTTGTATATAACGTTTTGTCCTTTCTGTTCCGTTGGTCATGAGTATATGTCCATAGTCTAGCAAGGGTCTACAAATAGCTTTATATATTTTGGTGGCGGTGTTTGTGCTAATTCCTCTGTCTTTGTAGGTTAGTGATCGGAAGTGTTTTGTTCTCTTTATTGTTTCTGCCCTGATGTTTCGTATGTGTTTAGTGAATTTAAGTTTGTGGCCAATTGTAATTCCAAGGTATTTTACGTCGTTTTTTGGTTGTGTCGTTTGGCCGTCTGCAGTTATTGTAGGGGAGTCAGCGTTGAGTCTGTGGTTTGTGAGCAGAAGTTGGTTTTTTGACGCGTTTGGTGTTAGTCTCCATTTATAAAACCATATCATTGTGTTGTTTGTTAGTGTTTGGAGTCTTTGAGCTGCTCTCTCAGTAGTTTTGTCATGTACAATAAGTGCCGTGTCGTCTGCGTATTGTAATATGTATGCCGATCTGTCGATTTGATCTTTGTCTGGTAAGTTGTAATTGTATATGTCATGGCAGTATATATTGTAGAGAAACGGTGAGAGCGGGGATCCTTGAGGGAGCCCTTGTTCAGGGGAAAAAGAAAATGACAGTGTTTTGTCAATTCGTACTTGTAGTTGTCTGTTTTCTAGTAAGTTCTTTATGGTGTGCCAATTGGAGAATAGAGAATCATCTGCAATATTTGCAGTCAGTGGTTCAATGAACAGGCATGCAAACAGCTAAAAATTATCGATCAACTCGTCTAATCCGACCGCAAGGCAAACAAATGCCGAGATAAAAATAAACCATCGAAAACAATGTGCAAAAGTTATTTTTCCCCGAACTGCATTAGTCTGTTTGCTTTCCATATTTTCGCAATATCCTATCGATGCGGTGCAAAAACCGATAAAGTGCAGACTGCATTTTATCAAATCTATCGGATTAGGGGGGGTCAATGATTTTACATACTTCGGCTCAAGCGATAAGAATGATTTGCCCTTCAAAGCCCAGACCAATGGAAATTGAACGATTTTTCTCAGGACTGAGTCGATTTTTTCTTCTGATGCTTCATCACATTGTGAAATCGATTACGCCATAATTGCAAGCAGCCTTGAAAATTCCGAATTTCAAGTTAAATCCGGCGTGAATTCGCTAAATGTTTTCATATACGTTCGATGACCCAGATATCGGATTCGAATTCGTGTCGCTTTCGAGTCAAGATCGTCATTATTGCACAACTTTGCACTTTCCCTACCGAGTGTTCTAGAAAAGTCCGTTCAAGATGCAATTGATCAAGTCAATGCGTCATCAATTGCCAAGGCCAAGTTTAGTAGTTGCACTAGAAATGGTTCTTGTAATGGTGTAATCATTGAGGATGACAACAACTTAAACATAAATCAATCACCGTGGCAACAATAACATTAAAGAAAATGGGCTGATTATTTTGAGACTGTTTGTAAACATGCTCGAGATTAACATGTGGAGATTGGGGCTCAATGTGTACATAAAGACACATATTAATGTTGTTACTTGAAGTGAGATTGTTTATGTGCGTGTGTGTGTTTGGTTTAATAAATGAATTTATTCCTCGTGCCCAATTTGTTTTTGCATTATTCAACCTAAATAGTTCTCGCAAATTAAGGAGAAGAAGTTGATAAAAATCTCAGCCTTCTGAACAACACAAATAGCCGCAGGAATGTATCAAAAATAATCGACACCCAACGTTAAAAACGCATTAAGACGTCCATTTAGAAACTTGCTTTAACAACCTTGAAATACTTGGAGATTTGTTTGGCTGCCCCGTCCATGTACGATTTTATCCTTTCACCAAATTATAAGCAGATATAAAAATTCGGCTTTCGTTCGTGAACCCAGCCCGAATACCAATTTAAGCCGCTTAGCTTTTGAGTCAACGTACACACGATTTGGGGAAAAATCCACTTTAAGTTCCACCAACGATCAAGATTAAAAATCCACTTAATTATGCCCCATTCTAATGTTTTTTTTTTGTCCTTGCTAGGCTTGTTGACAGGCTTTTAAAAAATTACTTGTGGAGAAAACTGTGTGTGCTTAATGTTCTTCTTCAACTTTTTATTTTTGTTCCAGGTAAGCCCTCTCAAGCCCGCCATTACACGCACGAAAACTTAATAAATGTAGGTAAGTTGGTCAATATTAACCACCGAGTCTCCTGCGAAAGTAGCTCTAATCTAATGGTTTAAGAAAACAGTGAAAAATTGCTGGAAAAATCCTGAAAATGCATCATTAAGAACAGATTTATTTGCCCTGATTTACACAAAAAAAACCGTTTTCAGTTCCTTTCGAGTGTACCTACTTCAAAATTGGAGCGACTAATCTATTTCGTGAGAGCCAAAATTTAACAAAATACATTGGATGCGGACAGATAATGTTCGACAAGAGAAGCACGAATATGCAATACACACAAACAGCTTAATAAATATATAAAACCCTCAATAAAATGTATATAATTAAATTATTGTTTGATTTCAAGACTATCAAAAATGTGTTTAAGCCAACACAGATACCTACTCTAAGGTATTTCCAATATGATCGCCAAGAGTCAAGCTCTCGCTTCGAAGGAGATACTTTCAATATAAAAAGGTCATAAAACACGTTTTAGTCTCACATATTACTAGCAATGACCTAACCGGTATAAATTTTATTGAATTGGCTTGAGATGGAAGAAGAACCAGCGGAAACATCTACTCAAAAGTTGCTGGTTTTAAGCCCAGAACACTTTCAGAATTTTGTTATTTGAGGAGCATTCATTCAAAAGCAAAGCTATTGAGGAAATGAGAAAAGATTTTTTTTTTTGTTTTGGTTTTTCTTGAATAAACTCTAGATAAATGCGGTTTTGATTAAGCGAGATTTAAAATCGTTGACTATTCCGGCTGCTTACACGCAAAAATAGGCCTTGTTTTGGGCAAAAATAGGCCTTGTTTTGGGCAAAAAAGGCATTACGGACACAAGTTTTATAAAAATATTTTCATAAACTCACAAAAAATAAACGTCAAACTGTTTGGATGTAACAAAGCAAGAGAAGTAAACTTTTCTAAATGTGTAATTCCTGATCATTTTCTAAGCAATCGCACTCTATTTCTGCGTGATTTAGATCCTCCTCTTCGGCTGCTCTGTCTGCAGTATCGTCCCGTAGAAGTTGGATTCAGCAGGTTCCTGCTGCTGCAGGTTTTCATGATTGAACTGTTGCTCTAGTAGAGATTCAACACTGTTCTTTTTTTGGGCAGAAACTGAATTTCCGAGTGGCAAAAGTTTGGTTTATTTTCTAGAAACTGTATACTTCAGTGTGATCTCTTCTAACCATCGACTGATGGTGTTTTTTCATCACCATGAAACTTAAAAAGCTGTGTTTTTACTTTACTGTCGGCCCGCTGCCCCAAATAAACTTCTGCACACAAATGTTTGCCATAATGCACTTTCCCATGCAATTTGTGTGGTTTAGAGCGATTCTTAGGTTCGATTCGATTCGATAAAACTTCTGAAAAAAACCCCAAATTTCAGCTAGAGGTTGGAGAGTGGAGTTGACTGCTTTTGAAATATCTTCTTCTGTACATTAGATGCGATTTCACGGCAAAAATACTTCAATAGCAATTGAAAAATCTACTTTTCATATAAAAATTATGAAATCGCCCGCCAATGAAGGTACCAAAACCAATAAGTCGTCTATTCATGAATTGCGTTCATGATTCGCTATTTTCGGCCAAAAAATGGCATTTCAACCAGGAACCGAACCATTTCTGGTTAATGATAAGGCGGCTACTTTGAATTTCTAGTAGCTGTTTTGAATTGTACCTTGAATGTTTGGTTGGTGCGCAAATAATGCCATCCACAGTGTTCAACTCGGTGTGCTTTTTATGCTTGAAAATGAATGAATCAACTTTTTTTAAACCGTTTCGGCCAGTTGGGTCTTCAAAAATCGCCGAGTTTCTTTATGAAATTTAATGAAATTGAAATCACCAAACGGTGCATTTGAAAATCTCAGCAGTTTCACCGCAAATATGTAAATATCTGATTAAACCACACCACAGTGCTCTTGATTTAGTGGTCTTGAAATAGAACAGACATCAGGAATGTCCAATCAAACGCATTTATTTTTCTTTATTGCAATAATATGCAGTTTTCTCTGAAATAATTGGGCCGTTTGTGGTTTCTCTGTTATCTTTCGCGATTTACAAGGCGTTTCACCTTGCATTGGACGTGGCTAATTCTAAGAAAAGGGAAAAGCTAAAAAGCGCTTTTCCTTCTGTTACTGGTGTTTTGATGACTTGCACGTTGGGTGCTAATATCAATCACGGTCACTTTTTTACACATCATTATTTTTGTTTAAACTGCCACATTATTTTATCATTTTGAGGTCACTCTGTTCTTACAATAAACATAAGTTTGTTGCCAATAATTGACTGATCAATCAAGCACTGAATGGTTTCAAACAAATAAATTCGATAATTGGGGTCACGCATAAATTAACTGAACGTATAAAAATCGACTACAGTTACTTTAAACAAAAAGGAGAATATTTCAAAGTCCAAACGGCGAGTTTAGAACAATCTAATCGGTGGCTAAACTTGAGAATCTACAAAGGGTGATCAATCGACTCTTAGATGAGTGGATTAGACGCATAACAGCCAGATAATGACCGCTGGTTCGTCGAGATGGCAACACAACGTTAGTGGGATAGAGAGTCGCTAATAATGAATAGTTAATTAACGTACAAACGCGCACATTTTCATCTTTGATGAAGGTCATGGTAGAAACCAATTGAGCAGATTGTTTAATTGTGAACCACCATCAATGCTGCGGGCGCAATTTATGCAGTTACTGATATGGACGCAGCATAAAATTATTGACCTACCTTCCAGCTGCTTTGAATATAGAGCGATTGTTTATACTAATCGATATCGATATCAGTACTAGAGTCAAAAAAGTCAACCAAAAAAATGATCAAAGTGCCAACAGAGGAAATCACGCGCAGAGCACTAGCAGTGTGAAAAGTATCACGCACAATTTACTCTAAATAAAATGCTTCAGTCACAAGGTATTCGATTCACGATTTTTTTTCTGAACGAAGGGTGTTGCAGTTTCGACTCCCAGCTGATTTTTTTGACTTCAATCTAGTCAAAAATATCTTTTTTTTAAGAGGAGGAAGTGGATGTGTACACACTGGATAAAATTCAATCAAACCAGCCTTTTGTAAAAAAGTGTGTAGGTAAAATAATCCTTGAATATTCATTCAGACAATTCATCTTTCATTAATTTGTAAATTCCCGCACAATATTCTTATTTCTTTCTCTTTGTAACACTTTTTTTCATTGTTTGTATTGCCTCATGTTTTTTCAAATTGATTTTAAGCTTGTCCCTGCCCGGGTCCTGTCCCCGAATCATTAAGTTTTTATTTTGGTATGCAATCATTAGTTTTTAAGTACGCAAGAAAGGAAAAAGAAAACCTCCTTCCTGCCAATATAAATCAGCCTTGAACAAAAGCCTTTAATATTCAATCTGTATCAGACTCTCTCTATCTGGCAGTGAGGGTTCTTTTAGTCCCTTTTCTCTTCAGGTTGTTCTCTACTATTTCAACCATTTTTACCTATGTTTGACACGTTTTGTTCGGTGTTCTTGGGGCCGTTTGCTTGTGTTTCCACGAGTAAGTTTTCCCCCTTTTTCTGTTACTTTGTTGTTTTTGTTTAGCGGCCCTGATGATGCCAACAACGAATATTCAAGGGTTGTTTTACATACACACTTTGTTACAAAAGGTTGGTTGGTATGATTCAGTAGATTTTTTGGTGTGTTTTCAAATATTCCAACCGTCTTAAGCCGGCGGGGTACGCAAATCGTGCGTTCAAGTGCGCTGCTCCGAACTGGGTCACCATAAACAAAATAGGCGATAACACAGAACCACTTATATGTTTTTTTTTAATCACCTTTAATGAATGTGACCCAGTTTGGTCACGATCGGCTCGGCAATGATAAATGAACGTTAGTTTTGCCAAATTGAAAATGGCACTTTTGCAAACCCAATAACCAGTTAGGCACACAAATGTCGCACCTACATTTTTCAATATTTACATTATTTATTTATTAACAGCCACGGGTCAGTGAACTGTGGCTGGCAATAGGTTAAGTGAACAAGAACCTGCTTAGGAATTCAACATTTCCTTCTAATGATCCTGTTTTTAATGGGTCAAAGCTCACAAACTGTTCATTTTTTGTGTGCAAAATTTCATTGATTAGACCGAAAATCGAAAAACTCAGTACATCCAGCCGCTCCCATGATCATTCTTTAACATAATAATAACTGAACTTCCTTCGTTGTGTCTGTCTTCACGTATATGCATTGTTATCGGAGCCCAAATGGCATTAGGCATTTAACAATGAGGTAACTGTCCACCGAACGTTATGATATATCGATTTCATTGTTGAAGGCAGAAATAATGGAAACCCTGCCATATGGATGATGGCTCTAACGTGAAAGAATGTAGTCATCAGTTTTGCGACTTTGCAAAATCGATGTTATTTAGTGAATAATACAAAACAAGCAACGAAGTAGCGAAACGTTGTTTGCATGTATAACTAGGTTTCGTTTCACATCTGGTTTTTCTTGCAAAGTTGATGTGAATAACGATTGTTTTCGTATTCAGGAGTCAAGCTTGTGCAGTTCGGTACCATGTCGTTAAATTGGTTTCAATTTAGCGAATCGATTATCGAATTCACACGTGCCTTTATGGACGAAATTTAATCGTTTTGTTATTTCGATTGAACGCTCTGAAGCTTCACTGTCGACAGTTGAAACTTTGCCACCAAAACTACCCGATTTGGCCCTAATTCTACAGTTTAACACCCTCCACACCCCATGGATGGAGCAGATGCGGACCCATTGAAGCTGGCATGTTGTCGCCTGCACTTCTGCTATGCGATACCCCGAAATTTCGAGCCTCAGGGCGTGTAAATAAGAATTGAGCTTTCTGATTTTAATCGAACTCGGCTAATGAAATATGGCCCTCATTTTTCGTAGGGGTATGATCTTCACACCCGGCGTTCTATTGGAAACAACCCTCAACTGGAACACCCAGTACGGAACGGCTGTTAGTGATGCTAATTAAAGTGCTGAAGAGCTTAAACTTATGAAACAATTGAGGATTTTGCGGTTGATGTTTGCAAACGAACGAAGACGAAAAAAGTAAAACACACCTATGAAGATGGCAACCATGCGTGCGAGCGAAACGTCAGGACCACATTTCTATCGACGACCCCCTAATAACCCGAAAATTCAGAAAGTATGCGTTGCAATTGAAACACTTTAGGCTAAATCAATAATTAATGAATCCTGACCGAAGAGAAATATTGCATGAAACGAAACCATAGCAGGAATGTTTAGTGGTCTATGACTCAAATCATTAAAACTGGTGGTTAAAATTCACTATAACTGAAATCAGTGAAGCTAAAATCAACATGACAGAACAATGAATAGATCAACAAAGACAAATTAGGAAGGAGACAGTGGCGATCACTGATAAACATAACCAGTTGGACACACCTAATGAAGACCACATGAAAATGTTAGTTTTCACCTGTGAATCACTTCACATCCAGGCCGCAATAAATGAGCCGTTTGCGAAGATGAGTTCTAGGAACTTTCTGATGTGCTAAAAGAAAGTTTAGCAGACATTTCAATTATTCGCCGCACATTTGTTCTGTGGCTTACATAATCGCCGTCCATCGGCAGGCAGAATTCGTAACAAAACCCAAACACGGAACCATAATCTTTTCCGGGAATTTGGTGGCCCAACCCGACTAGATGATAATGCGCTGTGGGAACCGACGGATGGACGGCTGGTCATTAGATATTCGCCAGTTGCTGTATGTTTCATAATTGCCGAAAAGTGCATATGGCCAGTTCCGAAATGGGTCAATAGAATGGAATTTTCAGGGTCAGAAAAATTCGGAAACATCTGGCCCATCTTTTTTACTTCCTTTTTCGGCAGGTGGTGTCTGCTGCCGCTACATCGAGGCCACTACAAGTCCAATGTCAAAGTTGATATGGGTTTTTTTAGTTTTTAGATGTTTATCTTGGAATGTTTAACTTTTCTTATTTCTCTGAGCTTTCGTTTGATTTTTTCAAAGCCTTTCAATGTCTGTTTGCTAAACATGCTGGATGTTGAAAGATTAGTGATAAGCAAGATAGTCTTAGTCTTGGTATTGCAGAAAAACGAGAAATTTTAAGCTGCTTGCTATCGCCGTTTGGATGAAATGAATTTTTGGAGAGTGCAACATTGAGTGAAATTTTATAAAAACCGCTATCAACATGAGCTTCAGCAAAACTTTTATCATTTATAAAGGAAATTCGTTTGCAGCTTCAGGCAAAAATGTGTAGCTGCTTGTTGTCGACTTTTGGAAGATATAATATTGTGAAAAGTGACCTACAAACCCCCAAAGAAAAAATCGACAGTTTAGAAAAATCCGTAAAAATTTCTCTCAAGATCAGTTTCGGACAAAATTTACAACGCTGATAAAAGCAATTCCTTGCAGCTTCAAGAAAAATTTGAATTTGCTTGCCACCGGCGTTGGATAGAAACGAATTTTTGAAAAGTGACCAACAAAATCCCAAAGGAAAAAATTGATAAAAATTTAGTAAAATCCGTAAAAACCCCCTCTCTCTCCACATCAACTTCAGCAAACTTTACAGCAACTCATGTGCACCTTCACGTAAAATTGAATTGAAAAATGAAAAAAAAAAAATTTTTGAAAAAAACTCCCACAGAAAATAAGGACAAACTTGAAAAATTCGTGAAACTTCAGCTTCATGAAAATTTAGAGCACTGATAAAAGCGATTCTTGAGCAGCTTCAGGGAATTTCTGAAAGAAACAAGAAATTAATTTTTAAAGTGACCTACAAACTCCCAAAAAAAAATCGACCAAAATTTCGAAAAATCCGTAAAAATCCCTATCAAGATCAGCTTCAGCAAAATTTACAGCACTTATAAAAACAACCCTTGCGCAGCTTCAGGCAGGTAAACTTTGTAGCTTTGGGCTTTCGACGTTTGCGAGCAATTAATTTTTGAAAAATTACCTACAAATCCCAAATAAATCGATTGAAATTTAGAAAAATCAGTAAAAATCCGTCTCAACATCAGCTTCATTCTGCGAAATTTGCAACACAAATAAAAGTAACTCTTGTGCAGCTGCAGGTAAAATTTTGAAGCTTCGTGCTTCCGACGATTATTTTATTGTTGTGTATTGGTTATTACTATATTTTAATTTTACTATCAGTATTCTATTGTGCCTTATTTAAAAGTAAGACTCTCAAGACTTTTGCTGTAAGACCAAGACCAAAACTGTCTTTTGATTAGCAAAACCCAGACCAAGACTGTGTGCAAGAACAAGACCAATACCAGGAAAATATTGGTCTTGTTCTTGCTATGCTTATCACTACTGAAGACCGCTTTGACACCTATTCAATACTCTCTTGTTCATTTTGGAGATTGACGACTTTTCTGCATTTCAGGTAGAACCTGAAAGCATTTCCCAGGTGTGATTGGCTGGTTTCTGCCGACGCCGGCCAATGAAACCGATTATAATAAAGTCAATTTCTTGAACAATTTGTCACGATTATTATTTGCATACATTTTCTATGATGTAACGATAATTGCTTGAATCAGCATTATTCATTTCGTTCGTGTTGCAACACTACTGTATATTGTTATTGTAACTTGACACGTTTCGGCATGTGTGTTAGTACCATAGTACTGTTGTAATCGTTTGAAGTTTACCACAACAATCCGATGGAAAATAAATAAATAAATACATGCGTAATTATGCCATAAGGATTGCCTGTCAATTTCCATCTAAGGTGGCTGTTTGGCACCCCAATGAATGAAATCGAGTCCAAAAGTCGCTTCCGCAACGGAATTTAGGGCAATGGGAAAACGTAACCCAATCGCAACCAGAGTGGTAAGGAAACCCTACACAATCTGATTTTTGTGCTCCAGTGTCCGTGCACCTGCCCCTTCCACCCGATAGAGGTCGTGCAATGTCAATGTCAGGGCCGACTGGATCAACATCTGCAATATGCACGCTGCGAGCTGCAGCGAATGCAACTCAATCACATTAGCCATGCACGGCGATTAGATTGTTAGTTAAAACAGTGGCGCACCCATTATTGTCTGTGGTTTTCACTTCAACGGCATAATTGCCCGTTTTTTAATCTTCCAATGAAACTTTGAAAAAGCCACCAACTTCCAGATTATTAGACATGGAAAATTCGGATTTTTCGGTCAATGGTGTTTAAGAGTTGCTACCAACTGCAATCGCGTGTTCTCCACTAAAGTCGGAGACAATTTATAAAACAAGCTCTTATTCTTCTTCAGAAATCGGTAGAACTCGTCAAAATAATGCTCATTTATGGTATTAACTTATTTCTCAAAATCGCACCTCAGCTACCAACATCAAAAACTCAGGTGAAAATGAAATAGGTTAGGGTAACCGGTAAATTCGACAGATGTCAACAATACCTCATGTAAAAAGTTATAACTCAATGATCTATTTACAACTAAACCCACGGTAAATGCAGAAGAAAGTCAGTAACCTACAAATAAGAAAAACATTTTGGTTGTTTGGTGGTGAAACACAATTCTCAGATATGAATATGTGGGGGAAAAGAAGCGTTTTAAAATGTGGAAAACTCACAAGAGTTTGCCCGTTGTTGTGCACTCTTCGCAGCATTACTGGGTGCACATTTGGAGCAGGGTCTCGTATTCGGTTAATTAACTCCTGCTCAATTTGTACCGGTGTTCGATAGACCAGGGATGTTATGTGTCCTTGTGTCATGTGAATCTTACATACATGGTAGGGATGTCGCCCTTCCTCGGTAATTATCCAGTGCTTGGGAAAGTGTCAGTTGTTGCATGATGCTCCGAGTGCTTCTGGAAGGCTCTGCTGCAATTATCTCCAACACATGTTCCTCTATGTCTGGAACCCGAGCACCTCTTGGTCGTCCACTATCTACCTCCATTTCTGGAGACAATCATCTAGTGCTTTTAGCCCTTTGTTGGCTAAGTTCTTGCAGCTTCTGCTATGTTACCAATGGCATATCCGCACATTCGATACTGGTCTACATTTTGTGAAAGAAGCTTCAACCTAAGTCACAATTTGACAAATGCTGGATTCTTGACAAAAGCTATCTTCATCATCATTCGTTAAAATCTTCTAGAAATTTTCGAAAGTTTTTCAATATTTTTCTCGTGGGTACTTTCCAAGTGAGCGCCTATAACCTCTTAAAAGAAATAACGGCAATTTTGAATCACGCTGTATAAGCGACTTCAATAAGACTCGGAGACATCAGCAACCGGAATTATCGTTTTCGTGAGTTGTTAAGGAACGTTTTACCAATTAGCCGACGTTTTGGGTTCGAGGAAATGCATCTGTTGGCCTATTAAACAATTATGAACTGTGCTGCTCAAAATTTTTGACGAAGAAGTTTACAGTCCAAGCAGCTGCCCCAATTTTGGTTTTGCAGGTGATGTCTGGCCTGATTAGTAATTAAATAATGCTCAAACGTTCCAATCAGTTGCGTTTTTTTTTTGTGTGGAACTTGGCAATGAAGAAACCAACTGTTCCAGTTGACTGGTTTCGATGGCGGCGCTATGTGTGCAAGGTTTCACTTCATTTCAGTCACTTATCCTTGATTGATTAATAATTCTAATCTGTTGAGTCTCTCGAGAGTTGAAACCACCAAAGTTTTGTGCACAAAACCAATATTTTTCTTCATCAAATCTGTCCCGAACCGAGTTTGCTCAACCTTCAAACCGCCTATGATTTAATAACTTAAAAATGAATGAAAATGTGGCCTCTGTCCTCTTCACGATTGTACTAGGCAATGTTTATACCGGCAACCATATACGAATCTTAACAATAATGTTACGTCACTATCCATGTTATTGAAAGTAGGTTTAGTGACCCACTTAGTGTAGTGACGCCGACCAATAAAATCTCGTGCAGATGTTATGGGTGTTTTCAGTAAATTCTAAACCTACCACGGTTTGTGCAAATTTTCTTTACGTTTTTGGGGTTTTTTCATCTGCATTTTATGCTTAAATGAAAATAACTCAATTATAAGGGCTCACCGCCTTATAAGACAGGGTCATTGATGTCCTTTCCATTGAACAATTTTAATAACCCTCATTACCGGCCAAATGAATCAATAAGCTGTAGCCCATAGAAGCAACCTAATAATTTACACTGTAATTATCCCATATGACCCGCATTTTCTCTGCTCCGTTCGATTCGGGCTCTTTTATGAAAATTACCATTAATCAAGTAAATTCATAGGGGTATGTTTCCATTGAAAGATAGGGGAGAGAAAAATAGGAAACTACGCTTGACAGACAGCTGTTTCGCTTTGCGGCTACACAAACGATTGACGGCTGCTTTTTTCCCTCTTTCACTACAAATGATGCTCTTTTTATCCTAGTAGAAATATGCAAATAGATCTAGTCCCTGAATGGGGTGCATCCTATTGCGTCTTGATTTTCCGTGAGATTAAAACGGATGGATTTTTAATTGAACTTAATCGGGCTTATAAAGGTTGTCATTCTTAAAGAAAAACTCGTTTAGGTATTTTAATGGTTTGTTAAAGAGCACACTAGTTAAAAACACAAATGTAGTGATGCGCGAGATTGGTACAATGTATGCAAGAATAAGACCAAGACCATGTTCTGCAAGACTAAGACTTTTCCTCCGCAAGACCAAGACCCTCGCAAGACTCTTGCAAAAGGTAATTCGATATTGAACCGCATTAACCGTTCCTCGTTCATTCAAATTGAACGGTTTTAACCGTTTTAACCAAGTGGGACGTAGATAAAACAGGGCTTAACATAGACCCAGACCAGACCAAGACCAAGACCTTGATCTTGGTCTGGCTTTGCTGATCAAAAGAAAAATGGAGCTTTGAATTATCTGAAGAAATACACAAAAGCAGCCTGCGCAAAACTGATAAAAAACCCCCCCAAAAAAAGTGCCGACAAATCCAAGAAACATTGCATCAAAACCCGAAGAAGATTTAAAAAGTCAAACTAAGCACATCCAGATGATTACAAATAATTGCACAAGCTTTCTAAGGTGGGTTTGGCCTATAAAACTCAAGAAAAATACGGATAGGAACCCGAAAATTAAATTCCTTTCTAATTCGATAAATCAAACAGCTTTTCTGCAATGAACGCATATTATGTAAACCATCAAAATATCAATCTTTCAACGCTGGGCACTGGGACCGTTAACTGACAATCGAAGGACTTAGCAATTTAAAAGTCTATTAACCCAGAAAGTCATGAGACGAAAATGAAAATCAGATAAAACATATTTGTATTGTGACATTGAAAATTCAAAGTCGGTCATTTAATTTTAGATTAAAGCGATTGTTTATTTTTGACGGTTTTTTTTCATGACGCTCATGCAATTCCACCGCTGTCTTTATCCAACCGCGTGATTTGAAGGAAACTGATCATCTGGTCGGAAAGGAAATGACTACTGGGAGCAGATGGAAAGTTCTTGAGCTTACTCGCGACTCACTCCAAGGCCGTCACGAAAACAACATCTCGAATTCCTGTTGCCGAAGATGCGGCCCACGTGGGCTTGTTAAGTAATTTGAATAAAGCCATTTGGTGCCGATATGAATAACAGTGCAGCCCGGGCACTCCTGATCAATTAGACATTCACCGAATCAATGCCACAACTTACTGGCTGAATGTCAATTGAAGGAAACACAATCAGTATCCAGCTCAACCATCCAACCAACGCAGATTTAGAGCCCAAAAGCTCCCAACCGTTCAAAAAAAAATCAAAACAGCAAAAGTTTCTTCATAGAGCACCAAGTAAATGTTGCATTAGCTCCCATAACCAAAGTCCGTGGCCATCACGGTTGAAGAAGCAATCGTGAGAAGGTGCGACGTGCCTTGCGGTGTATTTGAATAATTCACTTCGAGGCTGAAACTCTGCAGTCAGGCTCACTTATTATGTTTGCAACAAAATAAACTACACCTGATTATGCCGTTTCTTTCACTCGCAGCTCACCGACCACTATATTCTCCTATTGAGCTAAATAGGAGAATAACCACAACCAGTTCCAGATCATCAGCTTTATATGCATTGTTCGACTCAGTGAATGCCAATAAGTCATGAAACACAAAGACTCAGATGAATTGTACTGAAAAAGTCCTAGTTGCACTTGCTAAGTATGCTTGAAATCTCCTGCTGTGACTCAGAAAGCGACAATCTTCTTTGCCCTCTTTGGACCATGTACTTCATACCATCTGTGGCCTGAGTGGTCTTAGGAAAACTTTAGAAGTTTAAAATGGAATTAAATCAGGAAAAAATGCTTGTGATTGTACTTCTAGTCGGTGAGGTGGTTGCAAATAACTACTTTAGGCACTGTTTGGGTGGTAAATTGAACATCTTCCTTACTAGTTAATTATATCAAAATATATCCATAAAAAATAGAGCGACTCTATTATGAACTTAACTCGGGGTTGTTTCTGTGCAATGTGTGGTGTCTATGCAACTTTTCCCACTTATTGTTACGTTGGTACCATTCATCAACTCAAATTCCACAATTTTGATCATTATTCCCACGAACTTGCAAGTTTTAAAAGCGTAAACGTCACGCAACCCAACTATAATAGTCAAGGCTCAAGAAACCAGTCCATTGCTAAGGTCTAATGGCTATGGTTGGCTTCTTTAATCTTTTACGACTGTGTAATTTGACGGAATATACACACAATGTAGTCATTTTTTTCAAATGTTATTTGTCTGGTTTTTATGGGTGTTTTCGGAAGTGGCTTTGCGACCGCAGTGGCACAACAAGATTTATGCTTTTCCAACCCGCTCTCGTTACACCACTGTAACATGTTTGTTCCTGCAAACGAGAATGTGGCCGTTGTCTAAATCGAAGCAATGGAAAAAATGGCAAACCAATGTCGACACAAGTCAAAGACTCTCAGTTTCTCAACATGTAAAATACATTTACAAGAAAAGCAAACTTGTCTCTCAAGCAGCGAATGGTATGACCGTGACACAGCTTGAAAGTCATTAGCCAGATGACGCAGTTATGTCATAGGCAGGAGTATTTTATTTAGATAAATAGAACGTGTGTACCTGCTCGATGGAATAAATTAAGCCGACAGCCGTTGTTTGATTTAGGCGAGTTTAATTGATTTTTTTTATTTTGTATCGGCGGCTCGATTTGTAATGGTTCTTTATTGCCTTGAAAATGTATCCGAAGCCGGTTTTGTGGCAAATAAAACAACAATTCACCAATCAGACAATTATTTTTAAGCCCAACCGCTGTCCTGTAAAAGCCTACTTTTTTGAGGTTTTTTTCATCGGCGACTTAAAATCCACAGACGATTGAACGAGTCAATGGTAAATTTGGGGATCATTCCCCTAATTTTTAAGCAACTTTCCCTTTTTAATGCCTCATTTCTTGGAGGCTTCCAAACTCTCTTTTCCTGCTATTTCTCAATGGCACAAATGAAATAATCATTGCAATTAAGCAGACCAGCAACCTATTATTAATGTGTAAATTACAGCGATGAAAAGGTGAATAGATCCATTGAATCACACTATGCCGACAAAAATAAAACGTATTTGGTTTGTTTTTCATTTCGGGCGCAATTAGCGCTGGTCGTGTCGATGTTTACGATGGAGAATTTCCCATTTTGGACATTGTGTTGGTGTTGAAGAAAAATGAAAATAATGGCTAGGAAAATTTCAGCGTCCATCAACAGGCGAAGGTTCAGGATGTTTGCAGTAACAATCAAATCTATTATTAACATTGCCGCCGATGGTTCGGTCGTTTTTGCCACTTTGCAACAAATCGTTTTTTCTATGAGTAATGCGAGTTTAATTGGTTAAAAGACAGTCTTGAATAATAATTGGATTTTCAAGGGATACATCTAAGAAGAACAGGTTTACGTTGTGGGCAATTAAATGAAAACACGTCTGCATCTGAAAAACTGGTCTTACTGAGCCACATTGAACGAATCGAGGTTGAAAGTACATTTTATTGCGGGCTTAAGATTATCTCGTTTTGTTCGATTTGCAAAGATTATTAACTACTAATAGCCGTAATGGATGGAATGACTTAGTATAAACGAAACTAATTAAAATGCATTGCAAGTAACGAATCCCCCCATCTCGGAAAATCGGTCCAAACCTTCATTATTCTCGAGCTCGTAGCTGAAAGTTTCAATGGCTGGCTCGATCGATCTATCGGTCTGTCTGGCGAATTTTGAAAATAAAAAATTGGGTTATCAGACCCAATTTTGGAAACGGGGTCAATGAGTTGCTCGAATATAGATAAAGCAGATCCAGTCGCTCGCAATTAATTTGCTAATCTGACGAATTTTATCAGTACTTAGCAAAACTGGGTTAGGTAAATGCCGAATTACTTTGGACCATTGTTCGGAAGATATGCTAATTACGCGTGGAACTGCCTAAAGTAAGCCAAAACATGAAATCTCCCGCAAACCAGGTCAGATGCTGTTGCAGATTGCAAGCCGTCGAAACAACAACTGTTGGAACCCAAAAATCCACCAGGTATTCAATTGCCCATTAAGGAGCCCACAAAACATACCAGAGTGTTTTGGGTAATTTGGTGAAAAAATGCAATTTGTCATATCATAATGTTCCAAACGACCGTACGCCTCTGTAGATCAGCAAGCGTAATTGGAACAATGTCGACAATTGATTGTTCAAGGTTGTCGGAATTAAAAATCTAGAAAAAGCATACAAACCATCCGTGTTACGTAATTTTTGATTAAGCGATATTGCTGTAGGTTGGTGCATTTATTTGCTTAATCATCAGTACTGTCTGATCTCATCAAAAAGTTCAGTTGCTAAATGGATAAGTTTGCCCAAATAAAACCGGCTTTATTCAAGAAGGAATGAAGAACCAAAACAGCTAGTTGAAGAAGAAATCAA
This sequence comes from Dendroctonus valens, assembly GCA_024550625.1. Lineage (NCBI taxonomy): Eukaryota > Metazoa > Arthropoda > Insecta > Coleoptera > Curculionidae > Dendroctonus > Dendroctonus valens. The sequence continues at coordinate 1,083,182 of JAJTJO010000554.1, read as the reverse complement.
GACGTAAATCGATGAAATCTGCTTCCATTCCAAAAATTGTTTGTTATAGATGAATGCAAACAATCTACGTTAAGAATGATTGTTTAGTATCACATTAGAGGTTCGGATTTACATTAAAACGACAGTAATTCCCCGAGAATAAAACATTTGGAACCAATGTATTCCAAGTGTGTTCGCACTTGGAATCACCCATTGTTCATTCAAGAAAAATCAATAGCACATAAAAAATCTCCAAATACTGTTAAAACCAGTATTATCAAGACTGTTTGGTTTATTCGCACCAAATAGCGGCTCCCACGTAATTGCCTATTCGATACCTAGGAGAGTGCAATGCTGGGTTGGAACCCAAACCTTGTACAATTGCAAAGCGCACTTTACATCCCAATTTTCCTACATCGGAGGAACTTTCTTGTAAATTTGATAACAGCCTGCTGGCATCTGAACTGTGTTGAGACACTGTGTAACAACAAAGTAAAACGTTTTTTTAATGATGAAATCATGCCGCGGTCCTGTAACTACCACGACGGCGATTCGCTCTTGAGATTCGCCCATCCTTTTCAAGGTTAAGTGAATCAATAAATAATTGATTGAAAAGAGATAAAGCAACAAATAATAATCATGATACCCACGGCTTGACTGGAAATTGATGCAAGATTTTAGTATAATTATACCTACAATCCGAAGTCATACACAAGGTGGAGAGAGAATGGCTAGATCGAGACCCCGATTTAGTGCTGCTGGACTTTTAATCAAACTTGCAGTGTGATTATCTAGTGGGGGTTGGAAAAGGATTCTGCAGTTTTAACTGGAAATTAATTGCAATTAAAATGCTCATGAGACTCGGAGCTGAAAAACCAGAGATGTTGATGGACTAAATTGATTAGCAAAGTTTGCAAAACCATCCAATCACGGATTTATTGGCTAATAATGAACCGAATATACATATACAGCTCGGGCAACAAAACCTCACGATAATGAAAGTAACGTTTTCGGAGTCTTTTCCCTGTTTCAATTGCTTAAATCGACAACATAAATAAAACCTAGGACTTTAGACGGCAAAGGAAGCAAAATCAATGCTTCTGCCGATACACTAAAGGTGACATCGGCCCTTTAATTTATTAATTTAAAGAAAAACGCCCATTTTCAGTTATATTTAGCTCTATTGCTAATATTGTTACTAATTCAATTCGCATAGAAAGTAAACGAATTTATAAACCACCAGTTGATTTTGCGTTAGTGCAATTGGACAAAGAAGACGTTTAAAAACAACGTGCCGAACAATCCGCACGGTTTATTGTTTAGCAAAAGTGTTTCAAGGCGTTATTGGAAAAGAACAAAATAGAATCGATTTGCGCTTTTTATATGGCAACAAATGCCATTGTTTGCTTTTTAGCGGGCGCAAAAAAACGCACAGATCTGGTTTAGTAAAGCCGCAGTTGTTTGCCAAGTCCGTTATTTTTGCATGTAATTATCGGTTTAATTAAATTTCGCAAATGCTGGCAGTTTTCAGTATGCCTCTCATGCCAATTACGTAATTGAAAAGTCACAATATAAATCGCTAAATCGCCCGATCCTCGTGCGCTTGATGGATTTTTGCTCTGCCTCTTCAAGGCGTTATGGTAATAGAAATCATTTGCTTGTCTGATGTGTGTAAATCTTCCTTTCCGTATCTCAGCATGGCATTTCATATGTTGCGAATAAATTCTGTGACTTTGCAAGTTGATTTTGAAAAGGCGCAGATGAAAATAAATTGTACGTGCGCTCACTTCGAGCCGAAGGATAGAAACAACCCACCACTGATTGTATATCATCTCTTCAATCCGGATGACGCACCTTGAATACCGAAAAACCGAACAACTCAAAAAGATTGTTTTTTTGGGGGGGGGGGGGCAGAAGGGGAGGGGCTTTTTGTCTCTTCTTCGCCTTCAACAAGTGGGCACGAAAGACAAGAATGTCTTTTCTCCAAACCGGGGCCCAGACGAGGAACAAACAAGGTGCTGTAGTGTGTACATAATTGTTTTGTTTATTTTACTGCAGACAACTGATGTCCATTGTTCATAATTTGACTTGTTATTGTTGAAAAGGTGGTTAATATTCATATAATTTCGCCTGGTTTTAAACAGAAATACTATTTTTAAACTATTAGTTGATTAATAATTTTCTATTTGTTTCAGGTAAGAAGCAATCGGCGCCTGAGTAGGTAAGAGATTGCTGCAAAGGTGAACCAACTTAAACCACTTTACTACTTTTTTCTGCTGCTGCTGCTGCTGCTTCATTTATTTAAAAAAGACTAAAAATGAATCCAGAATGACCAGAAATTTTACAAACAGGCAGCTTTTTTGCAGAATTTGTCTGTTTTTCTAACAGCTGAATGCCTGGAACCAAGAGGTCCATAGAAGGGTCATTTTCGAGTTACCATCCCTCCCGTGTTCGAAGTTGAAAATATGCTCACCGTCTAGCCAATTTTTTTGTGATGTTTCTCTTCGGAAAATGCATTTTTCTTCAATAAGCGAGTGGTAAAAGCCGCGTTTCCCCCAGAAGCACGAAAAGGAGAGAGCAACTGCAAAAGTACCCATAAAAATTTGAATTTGAAAAATCAACAATTTTGAATATCAAATTTAATCACGAAAATTTCAAAGAGACCACATAGCACGATCCAATAGACGAATATGAAACCCAAATTGGTAATGCTTCGAAAATATAAGACGTTCTGATGGTTATCTAGCGACTCACGGTCCGAAAAAGTCTCGACATTAGTTATCTAAATTCGGTAATTCTTACAGAAGTACCAACTAATAAAGGTGACTGGGCGAATTTTAACTATGGTTCAGTAAATTTCGCTTTGAACGAGGATCTTGAATTCCCGGCACGATATTTCAGTTGAATAATAGACGAGGACAAAGGAAAAAATTAACCGGCCATGAAAAGGCCATTTTGTTTAAATCTAAAGATGACTTTTTTTTAGTTAAGTAGACCAGTTTTGTGCCTCAGCGCACTGCAAATGCTCAACACACTTGCCAGGATTTTTGCTTAATCGTTGAGCTTCGTTTTCTTCTGTGTAACCGTTTCTGCGATTAACCGGCTGAACTACAAACGAAGAAAAATGATTCGAGATCGAGTGGTCCGAAAGTGTGTAACGCATTGGTATTCAACCGGAGGATACCGCAATTTTTCCTTTTTATTGTTTCCTTTCTTGCTATCTGGTTTGTCCTTAGTTGCCTTACAGCTCATGCAGCTTTTGCCGTCGGTTTTATTATTCAGATAGAACGTTTGCTTTCAAAGCTTGCTGTTACAAAAGGTGGCCCATCTCGGAATAGATATTCAAGAAAAATGTACCCTCAGGAGGAACTATCCGACCGCCTATTCAAAGAGCTGATAATCAATCAATCAGAGCTAGGCCTAACGGTACAAATAGTAATATTAGTCAGAAAAGACATAACGAGTAAATAAAGCGCTCTGGTGGGTCACATTAGATAATTCATGAAGAGCAGGGAAACTTTGCCTGGTCCATTCATTGACTCTAACTGTGAGTCTAGATTTTTAAAGTTGCTGAGAAAGTGAGAGGCTGAATTTTACTTTTAACATTTTGGACGCATTTTTATCATATTCCCTCTAGCCAATGTTATCTTGCTCCTAGCTGGGTGTTCTTTCTTCATTGTATTTAAACCCTTTAACGTATAGCCCACATTAGCTTTATCCCTTTTTAATGGTCTCTGTCGCACACACAGCCATTCATGTGCCCAAACTGGAAGATTTGAATGAAAAATCTGCTGTGATCGCAAATTATGCTAAAAGCGCAGCAGGAGTCCGTTAAAAATCATGTTATCTTCGCTAACATTCGATTAATTTTTCCATGTAATTTCTTCTTACATAAAACCAGAAGATTTATGATCGACTGTAATGAAGTGTCATAGAATATTTATAGTGTATATCATGATTGACTCGCCCGCCCGTAGGCTTAGTGGTAAGGTTGTACAAGAAATTTCGTTTTCACACGCAAAATTACCAATTTCTCTACAATTAAAATTAAATATTTGCTTAATAGCCGCAATGCCCTCCTAGATTTTCATTAATGAGTAAATTGGCCGCTATTAGAACCATTAATCATCACGATAATGCTAATAACCATCTACTGGGGTTACTTTCAATCAAATTAGCTACACGCCGTTAAATTACACGAATAATTCGCTAATGTTTTTCGCAATTGGTAAGTGTGACTTACCGCCGTCATTGTTCTTTGCGGCAATTTGCTTTTAGCCTCGTCTTCATGCACAACAAGACAACCGCACAAAAAACATTGTAATAATGCGATTTATTAGTAAATTAACACAACAAAGCTCGATATGAAAGCAGAAGAAAACTCTGAAATAAATTGTCAAAGGACCACAAAAAGTTTCCTTTTGAGCAAATTCAATTAGAAATTAGTTTTTTCGCAACCGATTCTAATATGACAAAAACACAAACACTGCAAAGAGATTGAACGGATAAAATCGACAAGAAAATTAGAAACTTTGCGCAAAAGTTTCAGATAAAAAGCGAATTAAATTTTCCAGATCTCGCTTGGAGATTGAGGCTTTTCGCCAAAGAAAATGACTCAAGTAGAACGAATATACTTTCCGATAGAATTCGGGATTTGTTTGACTACAAATCGAGTTCTTTTAACGAGTTTAACGTTTCCAGGGATTTCAAGCATGTGAAGATGCTGGTTTTATGAGACCGAAAAAAATTCGCGACTGCTTCGACTTGAAGAAAGAATACACCAACTTGCACTCATTAGAATTTCAAAGTTACGGCAGTCGCTGAAGATTAAATTCCCCAAGGCCAAAAGTCTGCTCGTGTAAAGTCAGGGTCGCGCTCTGCCCCCGGCTGAAATGTATTACGCAAAAGTGGACATTGGCCTCAAGGAACACGCTGTCTGAGGAACAGTTTCATGTAAAATGGCATTTTTCGTTCTTCCAGTTTGGAGTAGCAAAAATTCATTTTTTCCCCAGTCAACCTGGTTTACCCCCCTAGGACTATAACAGAATATCGCGGCTTGCACAATGATGCAATTAACTCTCGGGATGGACCAGGGGTGCGATTTTTTACTACAGAATGTGGGAATGTGCAAGCCGCGAGCGAAAACCGTTGGGTTCCATTCGCAATCGATATCAATCCCACGTTTTTTTTCTACCCAAACCCAAACTATTCTGTGAAACAGGTTCAGTGGTCTTCCTCAGACAAACGGGTCAACATTTCAACGCCGTGAAACAGAATATGAACTGAACCACTTTTCTAGAGCGGATTCATTAGCATTTGGTAGCTGAGGTGCGTGTATTAAAAATGAAAAATGAAAGTCGAAGCGTATGGCCCACTGACCAACATTTGCAGTCGAAACTAAATTTTATACTGGCATTACCATTACACACGCACCTAGTTTTGGCTCAACCCAGTTAAAACTCTCATAAGTATCATTTAGCAGCTTTTTATCGGCTTGAGAACTGAATCAACCAATTTTTCTTCAGAAATGTTTGAATTAATTTTTTATTTGGTTCTTCAAGTACTAAAGACTCGTGAAGTTCTGATATCTTTGATAACTTGCCAGAAAGAGTGTTGTAATTTGATTTTGTAAACTGAAAATTTAATATTTCTGAACAGTGAGTGAACGGTTTGTCAGTGCTCACTAAAAAAACACATTTTTCTTATAAAATGTTCAAAATGTGCTCGTAAGTTAAGTGTCCTTGTCGGTTATTGGGAGGAATTTGATTGGCATTATCATTTTTGGCAAGTTGGATCTTTAATAGAAACCCGGATTGCAGGATGGTTTGTAGGATTCTAAAAGGTCTTCTCTGGTGTGAGGTGTGTTTGACGTTTTCCCAACACAAGTTCTTCAAAGTATTTGCTTGTTATACACTTTAAAGTTTAAGATTTCATTTCAAGTTGGCATTTTATAAAAATCAGCAAATATGCGCTTGTTCTCGAAGATCTACATAAGAAATCGATGCTGAGGTTGCTCTCTAAAATGCATCAAAGGGACGAAAAGAGTCAGCAATAATAACGAGCAATCAAGTAACGTGCCTGCTCTTCATAAAGTTTTGCCTGCGATGAAGTAGGTTTTTCCCTATGTAACAAGGAATGTAGATGATTTTTTGTTATCGATTAGGTTTGGGAAGTGCTTTCTCAGAACTTAAGTCCTGAATGATCCCGAAATGTAGATGATAATGTTCGTTGCAGGTAGAGAAGATCTGTCGCCTCCAAGCAGCCTGAACGGATACAGTGCCGATAGTTGCGATGCGAAGAAGAAGAAAGGTCCGACCCCCCGACAACAGGAAGAGCTCTGCCTGGTATGCGGGGACAGGGCGTCGGGATACCACTACAACGCCCTCACGTGTGAGGGATGCAAAGGCAAGTCCGAATTCCCAAGTAACAAAATGTTTTCTTAAACGCGCTCTCGTCACTTTCCAGGGTTCTTTCGACGGAGCATCACGAAAAATGCAGTGTACCAATGTAAATACGGCAACAATTGCGACATCGATATGTATATGCGACGGAAATGCCAAGAGTGTCGACTGAAGAAGTGTTTAACAGTGGGCATGAGGCCCGAGTGTGTAGTTCCTGAAACCCAATGTGCTGTGAAAAGAAAGGAGAAGAAAGCCTTGAAGGATAAGGACAAGCCGAACAGTACGACCAATGGTTCGCCCACTGGAGTGATCAAAATCGAGCCAGAGGTAATTTCAACTGTTTGACTACGATATTTCCATCGCAAACCATGTATTTACAAATGTTTTCGAACCGCGAACAAACGAAATCAAATAAAAAGCCAATACAGCAGGTGTACAGGGTCAAACAGGTATTACGATACAGTCTATGGTCAATTAAGTTAGAATATAAACAGAATTGGCGTTAAATTAAACTTATAGCCATAATAGGAAGTCAATATTGGCTCCAGAGTCGATGGCTAAAGAATGAACTTTTTACTTTTTACTGCCATGTCTTGATCATGATGGTTTTTTTAATGCGGAGAAAAATCAGTCCTGTTTTATGCCTTACTTCCTTTTCAGTCACTTGATCCCAAAATAAAATAAAATCCACTGCGTACAATAAACGGGAAAAAATCCTTATAAAAGTCGTTGCCCACTTCACAGTCTGATTAAGAATGGAGTTGGTAAAACTACACGAAACTTTGAGTGGAAGATTTGAGGATAAAGCGGAACTCATTTGAACTTTCAACTAGTAACTTTTCCCAAGAGGCAAAGCTTTGAGAATACTTCTAGAATGCAAGAAATATTTAAAAAAATTAAAAGCTACCTGGAAAACACCCATTTATCAGCAGATTTAATTTGGACTATCCCCTAAACGATAATAAATTGACAGTAATTCATGAACAGCCAGCAATTCTTGGCATCCAGAAATGTTGGCAATGCATCCAGAAACGTTGGCAATCAATTCAATATTTAATCTTCAAAGACATTTTTTTTCCACTGACCCATTATTAAAAAAAATGTGAAAAGCCGTATCGAGGCCACCAACCAAACAAAGTTCCAAGTTTTCGTTATTGTACAAAGTCCGAAGAAGAGGTTGTTCAAAGCTTTAAAACTCGTGCCTTGACCGATTGCAATCAACAATTCCAAACAGATTTATGGCCATCAATTCATTTGTGGTCCAACACCAGAGAACATTTACGCTATTTATTTCAATATAAAAGTAAAATATCTACCTGAACCGTTAATTCACAATTACATTACAATTTAAAAAATCCCAATTTAACAGTAGAATAGAGACATTAATTATTTACCTTAAACTACTGTAACAGTAGTTTCAGTTATTTAGACGAGCAGTTTTTCAAATGCTTTATTTGGTACCACTTCAGCTGCTCATTGCCATAATATGTTAATGAATCGCGACCATTAATAATTAATTAACAAAAGCAATTAAAAAATACAATATAAACGAGAACCCGTATCTGTGCTGGTAACAATAGTGCAGATAATTTGCTCAACACTTCACCTGTATTTTCCCATGCATTGTTCGTGCATGCGGAACCTTATTCGGGACGGTCAAGTGACAAAATCAATTTATCATATTCAATATTGGAAATGGCCAAGAGTGTCTCTGGTGAGAAAATCCACGATAGTATAATGGAACTAACTGCATTCGGTTTGAAGACTGTTAAGAGCCCTTGACTATAATTTGCCAAATTTGGACAAATCTCACCTGATTTTTCGAGTCGAATAAAGTAGGATTATCATTAGCGAACATTATCACTCTAGTTGATTTAGGCGAATATATAATACAAACAAATAGTAGTAAATACATGGTTTGAAACAGGAAACCTTATAATTACACGTACATTTCCATTACATATACTTACAAGTGAAAGTGGTCTTATATGGAACAAATAATCGCGTGATGAATTAAATGTAGATCATAATCTGCTTAGTGGATGTTGCCTAATACAGCTCCAAGGGTTTTTGAAATTCGCACACTCAGACTCTCAGTGGAGCTAATTTATCAATCGTCAGATACACACCCGATTTTTTCATGCACTTAATGATAGTGGCCTTTCATTATAGCTCTATCTTTCACTTGGGGTCGATGTAAGTAAGCCATTTCCCGTTACTAATGCATTTAGCAGCTCTTGTTCTCACAGTTGGAAGGAGGCGAAAAATCGAACGGTGTCAAGCCAATTTCCCCCGAACAGGAAGAGCTCATACATCGACTGGTTTACTTCCAAAATGCTTACGAGCACCCATCGGAAGATGACGTGAATAGGATACTGGTATGGATGGGAACTGAAACTATACGAATGATCGCCAACTAATTCGCTGGCTTTTTAGAAACAACCCATGGATGATGAAGATCAGCGTGAGGTCCGGTTCAGGCACATAACGGAAATAACAATACTCACAGTGCAACTAATCGTCGAGTTTGCCAAGCAATTGCCTGGCTTCGATAAACTTCTTCGTGAGGACCAAATCGCCCTTTTAAAAGTAAACAAATCGCCAAAAAATGGATTCACCGATTTCTTTATTCCGTTGATTTAGGCATGTTCAAGTGAGGTAATGATGTTCAGAATGGCGCGACGGTACGACTACCAAACGGATTCCATTCTATTCTCGAATAACCAGCCGTACTCCAGAGATAGTTACAATCTGGCAGGAATGGGCGAAACCATCGAAGATCTCTTGCATTTCTGTCGGACGATGTATTCAATGAAAGTCGACAATGCCGAATATGCGTTACTCACTGCCATTGTCATTTTCTCCGGTAAGTTTTACAGTATTTTTCCTTTTTTTCTCGATTAAATATGCGTGATGAAATATGAGATTCTTTTTTGAAATTTGCTCCGAAATGTCCTCAAAGCGATTAATAAAATTGTTTAAAATCCTGATGAAAATAACGGGAAATGATTATATATTCCGGTGCCCAAGTGAAGCTCCTTTGTTAAAACCATTAAAAAATCGGCTAGTAGGATAAACATTCGCTTTTCTTGTGTGTTAATAAGTGCAAATTCTCACATATGAGGGGTTTCCGACGTAAATATTCCCTAACTTTTTTGTGTGCGATATTTCCTAGTTTTTCGATTCAAAGCACTTTATCTCGTTAGGATGGACTCATCCAGAAAATGATTTCTTATAAACTAAATAAACTGACGCATTTACGCAAAAATTAATAAAGTTCGCCCCTTGTTCCTTCAAAGAAATGGCGACAAAAACCTTCATGGAGGCTTAGGCAAAACGGGATCTTGCCCGTCTTCCAAACTTGATTGCAGAGAGAAACGGAACACTTGAACTGTTAAAAATAAAGAGCGCGTCTCACAAAAGGTTGCAGAAAATACTTCAACCAGAGTCAGACGAATTGCTCTACGAGAAGACTCTAGAAGCGCTAGTTGAAAAAATTTGTTAAGTTAAAAATTACGCCAATTTTTCTAAAAAATAAGGCATTTTATCACGGCAGGTTATAATCTTATAACGTTCTGAAGTTTCTTTATACTGAAGCATTCACGCAAACGTTAATGCAGTTCTTCGTGAGTTTTTTAAAATCCTAAACTACAAAATGGCCCATTGATCCTTCGAGTAAATTGCGACAAAAATCTTCGAGGAAGATTAAGCGAAACGAGACCGTTCCTTCATCCAAACCATAAAAACTGTTTGAAAATGAAGAACGAGCATAACAAAATTAGCAGAAAATACTTCAAGAGTCGGTCCAATTGCTGTTCAAGAAGACACTAAACGTGCTGTTAAGGGCTATTATTTCATCTCTTTAGGATGAGCCGATTTCTAGAAAAATTAACTTTTATAAAGCAAAGCGCCTTGCAAGGTAATTTAAATCCATTTTAAAAATAATAAGAGACTTTCACTGTTTATAACTTTAAACCTTTCAGAAGTTTCATGAAGTTCTCAGAGAGATTTTCAATGTGTACATTGCTCAAATAAATGACAAAAACAGACTTCATGGAAGATAATAGCAAAATAAATCTTTCGCGTCTTATAAATGTGGTTGTAAACGTAGTTTTTCTACAAAGAAAAATGCGATTTATGCAGCTTATCGCAAATAAGTCTGTTCAAAATAGGATTTCCTACATCAAACCCAGTTTGGTCATTTTTGTGACAAACCGCGGTTTGCAAATCATCTCTTCAGTTTGTTGTAAAAATAATGGAATAATGTTTCAAAATAATGGAAAAACTGATTTTTCCCCAAGTAGATGTCAACGGTTTTCAATTGAATTAAAAACCCACAATAGTTGAAGTGTTTTTGTATTGTTTCAGAGCGACCATCACTTATAGAAGGTTGGAAAGTGGAAAAGATCCAAGAAATATACCTCGAAGCGTTGAAGGCGTATGTGGACAATAGAAGGAAACCACGGGCGCACGTAATATTCGCAAAACTCGTGTCGGTGTTAACTGAACTCAGGACTCTGGGCAACCAGAACTCAGAAATGTGTTTCTCGTTGAAACTCAAGAACAGAACATTGCCGCCGTTCCTCGCGGAGATTTGGGACGTCGACGTGAAGACATAGTGCAGAAACGAGCACGATAACGGGTGAACCCGCATGGGTGGTGTGCTGGCTTGTCGCTATCTTTGTTGCGTCCAGACCAAGGCGCGGTTCGGAATGATGATGGTGAGCTGCAGAGTTAACGGAGCAAACATAGAGATATTTACCTCACACCACCACCAGTTGGCTGTGAAATATTGTAAAGTTATACTTTTTTTAAATACTACTGATTAATAGAGAGTTGGACGGCATCTAGGCAATACGTTGAGGAGATAGATTTATTTAGGGCCGTTCCAACCACCAACTTGGCAAGCCTTGAGTTGATTAGGTCAAGTGTTGAGGCTTCGAGTGTTGGTACGAACGGTATTTAGGTCGATTAATTTAGCTCGATTTTTCATACTAAGATTTAAACTAATGTAGATTTTATAAGTCTTGTAAAACTCTAGAACTTTTGATAAAAGTAACTTTTGGCGATATGCTTACATACACAAATTGGTAAGACTGGGACTGGGACTGATACAAAAAATGGTGCCTTCACGAAATCACTACCACTCAGACTGAGGGCAGGTGCAAACAATGGAACTAGAGAAATTTCTTAAGACATTGGCGATTTGTTAGTATGGATTAGAACAGTGCAATTTAGTTAATTTTACTAGATGGAAAGAATGAATTGTTTTTTTACTATTTCATTGTTAAATTCGGTACCCTACGAGCTTTGCACGGAAAAAACATCCCCTTCCAGGAGTATATTTGTGGGGTACTTTGTTAACTAATTTATGTATGCACCAATTTTCCGTTGAAATTGATGGAGAGGGAAACAAATGGCACAATTACTTCCAAAACGACGCACGTTCGAAGCAGCCGTCCGAAACCACTAACCATTTTTAATATAGAGACAGTGAATATGTGAAGTGATTCCAGAGCGACAAAGACAGTACTATTCTCCCCCCGACAAGTGCCATGAGATTTGGGCATAGTCATACGTACATAATATTTAACCCTACACAGACTATCCTGCCTTTCAAAAAAAAAACACTATCAATGTTTAATCTCTTTGAATGTGTAGTTGACAGTCTACTCATTTTTTATACTGTATATTTTTCCGCATAAGTATTTCCGCTGCTAGTTTATACAGATATTAGATGCATATACATATTTTTCATCGATGTAAATAATACATATTTTCATACCAAATGAAAATCATATGAGACAGATGTGTATTTTAATTTTCAACGGTTTGGGGGCATTTCTGAACGTTATTTTTTTGCTGTTGCTCGCCCTCGAATTAGCTTCTATCGCGCTATAAACACTTTGAACATTTCATTAGAACTAGGTGCAAAATGGAACAGTTTGCACCGAACGTTGCCTGAACTCGATTATGTTTCCCTCAAAAAACTCAATCAATGTTTGAACTCAACTTTCATTTTGCTCAAGTGCTCTTTCTCACTGAAATAAATTAGTAAATTGCCCGCAAACGGAGAACAGCAAATTAAGGAAATATATCCAAAGGCACTATACCAGGTGTCCCGTGACTCGATGGCCATTGCTTAAGAACGTTTCCTTTGGTCATTTTCAAGTCGAAAATTCCTTTTAAACTTTTCACTGAAGATGCAATTTTATCGAAAAGTTATGGGCACCAAGTTTAAAATGTTCTTCCCGCTGCCTCACAGCTCATTCTGGCTCTTCTAATAATTGAAGATGCAGCTTTTTAAGAGTATATCTGTTTTAGCTCTTTGGGTTAGTGTTTATTTGACCACGAAATTCAAGATCTACAAGATGTTGAACAATTTCGACTGGAATTTAAAAGTACATTGTTTATACTTTGGTTTAAAAATGCAAAAACTTTATTCAAATTAGTGCGAGCCCGAAACGAAAAAAACTGCCACTAAAGCAATACTCTCTCTTAAGTACGTAATATACTCGAAAGCTTGAAAAAAATCAGAAATGTTTCCCTAAGCCAATCCCAATGGTGTCCACTGACATGGACATCGTTTGGATTTCTTGCACCATCCAATGCCTTAACATGGGAAAAAACACATATTGGTTTATCTCAGGAGTCAACCCCCAACCTTCGCTATTCAGGTATATAGTGTGTTGTTCAAATAAATGTCCGAATATTATACAGAGAGGATATATTTTCCGCAATCGAGGATATAAATAGCGTTTTGAGCATGTACGAGTAGATGTTTGTTGAAAATTGAGAAGTATATAACATGAAAAATTTAATATATTATAGTAAAGGGTTTGAGGCAAGGATATGCTGTCATAAATACTGGATAATGCCTGGCTTAGAAGGGATTAGGCATTATTTCTTTGCAAAAATCCCTGATAGACATAGAGGAGACTTTTAAGCAGGTGTACAAAACAATGATGGTACAAAAAACTTCAGGAAGAAATTGTTACATTCTCAGCAATCGGTTGACTCCGTTAGTTCTTTCACTGCCAAATTTGGCTCTGTCTCAATCATCATCCCATTCTCAAAATGACTCTTATTGGTAGATAAGAAAATCCCACAAAACTCGACTCTCAGCTAAATTACTTAAATATGAAGTTACTTAATACTTAGAGACTGAAATTTTTTCTTTATGTGTATATTGGAATTTTTATTTAATTAAAATATCGGAACTTCATAGTTTAGGTAGGTGTGTAGGTAAAGTGTTTGTTAAAACTTGCTGATCGGTATGTGTGAGCGCAAACACAAGTCGAGCTTTTCCCGAACTGCTGTTGGTCGGAAGAGCTTTTTGTGAGAGATTTTAAAAGACTGGATTCTAGATATCAATTAATGTTTTAACGAAACGTCAGCAAGTGGAGTTGCTCTCTTTTTCTCGAAATATTCATTCAAAATCTTCATCCGAGCAATGGAATGAGTATATTTGGTCAGTTTTGTGGGAAACCAATTTCTGAACGAAATCCACGCAGTCCATGTAACGACTAAGATAATTCGATACTAGCTTCTTAGCATCTCAACTTCGTACTAGAATAGCAGTTATTGCTTGTAATAATCATCAGTGTTACATAATTTTGCATTTTTCATCATTGACGAAGTCTTAAATACATTAAAACGAATCAAATTAATTGTTCTTATATATAAAAAAAAACACCATATACTTATTATAAACACTGCCAAGCGTTTTTGGACTGCCATCATTTTAAAATAACCGTAGTTCCATGTCGATTGTAAATGTGTGTCGTTTAAATGTAATAAAAAAAATCATCGTGAATTTACTCCTAATATTAAACAACTGCGTGGATTTTCGTAAACTTAATATTAACAAGGAAACGACTGTAACTGTGTATATGTTAAACGTAATTTTTTATGTTTTCTCTTCGGTACTATTGATATGATCTGGTTGGAAGGCTTTACACCACATACATGGTATTGAATGCCAAATTGTAAGGCCTTGTAACATCGAACATAAAATGTGTTAATCGGAATGAAAAATGAGAACTTAGCGGGCATCTCTCAAGCACTACCACTTTTTGTTACATATTTATTTATTATTATGTACTAATTTTAGCTATATCGTTAAAAATGATAACTCTATACACGATGTTTTCCTTCGAAATCTTATTTAGAGTATGTATGTACGATATGTAAATAATTTTTGAAATTACCAATAATTTACTTTTATACGTTTCTTTATCAGTTTTGCTTTTGTCTAAGCAGGTAGAATGATAGTTGGTTTATTCAGTGTTTTTGAGATATTGAATATGAAATTTGCTCAAAATTACGTTGCCTTTTATGTGCCAAACCTGCTGTATCTGTATGCTATGGATCACATTTCAAGAACTTAGACCAGTTTATATGATTTTGGCTATCGATCACAAGCAAACACTCCCAGAACCGGTTTCGGACCTATTAGCCTTCTTCAGCTTACTTAGCACCGAAAACTGTGAAGAATTGTTTATTGTCACGCTGTAGTCATCTGACTGCTGGATCTAGTTTAGGGCTTCCTGGATTTCGATAATAAAAACTTACTTGAAATGAAATGAAGTGGTTCCCCCATAAGGGAGGGTTTGGCAGAGTGCGCTACCGACAGAAAATCAACATTTTCAGGGGAGAATCATGAACTTTCCAGCCTCAAAAAGTGGTTAAAAAAACGCAGTTCTAAAAGAATCGCCACTAACAAAAACTGTTGTTAAGGGATAATCTACAGGGCAAGGGGGATATCCAGAAGGGCGCAAACTAGATAATTATCCGTACATTTCAACACCCGGTTTGAAAATTAAATGAATATTCAAATCCCGAAGGGACTTGGGCGCAAGATCACCGTGTTTCGGAATTAGATACTTATATAACCCCAGAAGGGTTTCAGAAACGTTTATCTGAGATTATTGTCAGAAAACAGTACCTTAATATTAAAAAAACGGACATTTTTTGGAGATCTGCACTTACCAGTAGCTCTTCTTTCTGCATTCACCCGGTCCATTGTAGTGGGAAAATCCGTATTCACCTCGAAATTCATTTTTACAGTGTTCTGTAAAAGCACTAATATTCACCCATAACCGCGAGTCGACACGAATGGAAATTCCCCATTTGAGACCGAACGTCAGACGGTTTCAAAAATCGCATTTTCTCAGCAAAAATGAGCTCTATCAGCAAAAAAAACACCACAAACCGGTAGAATGCAACTTCCAATTTGTGGAAATCCACAGTTTTTTGGCGCAGAATTTCAAAAAATACCGAAATTTTCGAAAAATTGATGGAGCGATAGGTACACTCTCACCCCCAACCGTGATAAACAATAGACTAAAGTGAGCAAACGTCATGCGCATTGACATGCGTTTAAAGGCGCGTAATTCAAATTTTATGCATTGAATGGTGTTTTTTTGGACTTTTCTGCGTAAAATGGCCTGAAAAATGCGCTTTGCACATCCTATTCACTATTTATATTTATTTTCTCATTGGAGTGTGAGAACATTGAAACACAATATACAAAAAAAACACCTTGCAACTACATTGTGGTCCCAAATCTGCAACTGAGTTTTTAAACGTAATTTCGATTTTGGCTTTTGATCCGGTGAAACTGTTCTATCTGCTCATTCAAAAGGAACCATTCCTACAACAAGAATTCTAGATAAAAGCATAGATTAATTATTGGAAACGTGCAATATGTACAAATTTAACTAATTTTTTATATATATAACTATGTTAGGACTGTATATTGAGATAATTAGTTGTGTTAACTTTTACACACAAAAAATGCTGATTGGCAGTATTATAAGCGTCAGTGAAACGTTGTTGGTTTTTTTAAGAATACCGGAGAATGGACATGGAAGCTTTTCGGCCAGTCATTACAGTACTGTTTTATAAATATTATAGTTGATTTACTGTACAGGATGCCTATATGTTACGTTGTTTGTGACTGGCCGAAAGTCGCAAGTCCCAATACAGTTGACCTGCAACATACCTGGAAAAAACGAGAATTGTAAGCAATGAACTGTTTGATGATATATTTTGTGCAGTAAACCGTAAATTAATAGAATTCGCTGTGTTTTATTCAGAATCCTTACACTCACCCTCACATGGTTCCATTCACTCCAATCTCAGGTTCGATCAAGTTCCGTGCCATCCATCTCAAACAGTACGCTTGATGGGATTCAATGATACTGGGTGCACCTGAAAACCAACTAGAATCCTTGAACTTATCGCAATATATAAAAGTTCTTACCGCCTGAAGGGCATAAGGAGCTATCATCAGCTTCTAGTAATTGGTAAACCCCAAGCCTCTCCTTAATTAGGCCCTGGAAGCCATCCAGTAGAAACCACAAAGAGGTTCATGATTAGATCTCACCTTAAGAATTCCATATTCTATGGGAAAGCACATGGTGTTGGCCACAAGTTGCGCAATAACGTCCTTCATCCAGCCCAGCAACATTTGCGAGTTGTTGATGAGCGTGAATATCAAATCGCAATTTATATATTTACCAATATAGAGCAGATAGAGATTGTCGCCTAACTTTGATCGCTCTTTTAATGGAATAGTCTGAAAGAGAACAGCTGCAAAAACCTTCATTAACTAGAGCTCTTCTTACATCAATGTTTCTCACTAGGTTCAACCACATTCTCTCTGTGTAGTTGACAATATAAGGCCAGGAGTTTCGTGGGTATTGAAGAGAATCCATTCAGAGACATTTCGAATTTCCAGCTCAACTATTAACATTCAGTTGCAATATATGGGCGCCTAAGAAAAATCCTTACCACTTTCCAAATCTCGGTCAAACCATATAAGTCCTCTGCTTCCATTTCCCAGTCGATATGAGACTGGCACTGTCGACTTGGAGCTGGAATATGTAAAATACTCAACTAATTATTTCTTGCTAATCACTCACAGCTAACTCATACTCTTTTGAAGATCCTGAAACCTGTTCCAAAGTATACAGCCCATCAACAGAATCATTTACATTTATAACTGGACACCCCTCTTGGAATAGCAAGCTTTCCAAAAAAGACCTAATGTTGATGTTGGGAAGCTTCTCTTCAAATGCTGATATCACATCGTTGGTTGTAGCTGTCTTAAATAGATGCTTCGTCAAATATTCCTTGGAGATTTCTCGGAAAACTTCCTCACCGATCAGGCTTTCCAATGACCTCAACAGATAGGAGCCCTGGAAAGAGTTGGAATCAAAATCTGCATACTCTGGTTGGTTTCAAACGTTACTTTTCGATAAACCACTGCATTGAAGCGCTCCTCAGTGTCTTGAGTGTTCTTCAAAGGCACAACCAGTTGCTTCATTGGGGAGTTGTCTTCGACCTGGATGGCGTCCTTCAAAGTAATTTCTTCGATCAACTGCAGATGAAAATGCAAAAAAATGGGATTTGTGACACTTTAAATCTATAAAACACTTGCATTTCTGCTCGATGTGCTCTTCTGGGAAATGAAGGAGGCGTAACTCTCTTGGATCCACAAGTCGCTCCACCAGTCGTTGGTAACTGAAAAGAGTGAACTGAAGACTTTGTGATGGATATTGTTAAAAAGTTCTATTGTTAAATGAATTATTATCAAAAAAGTTTTAGCAGCCTTTAGCAAACCGCCTCTGAAGATGCAAGCCACTTGTGCTGGCGAAACGTTCGGAAGAAATTCGTTTCCACGACGGAGTAAAAGCCCCATGAAACTGGTGAGCTTCAAATATTTTATTGTCACTTACCTAAATTGCCAAACCAAAAGTGGCTCAATTCATGGGCTATCGATGTTACATACAAACCATAACGGGAGCTGTTCTGGGTAAAAGATAGAAATCCTTGATTAAACTGGACCAGGCCCCAAGTTTCTGTAGCTGCGGATACTTTTTTTTCATATTCAATAAAATCTGAAGTTGAGGAAAACAAAACGAATTAGAGAGAGCCGCAAGCGGGGGGCCAAATAAGATTTTTACAAAATCGGAGTGTAAAACTATTTCAAACTGGATGAGAGCGAGAGTAGAAAGTTTCAAGTTTCAGGTCTGGAAACACTGAAGACTTTAAAGTTTCAGGTCATTTTTATGGTAAATTGTTGCTTTTTCTCTAGTCACTAGTAAAACCTTTGCATTAATTTTTTTTGCAATAACAACTTGCTGGAAACCAAATTTTTAGAACAGTGTGTGTTTTAAAACAGATAGAGTTTTACTAGAAAATACAGCTAACAATTTGAAGATTCGATAATGGATTCTATGCAGAATGAGTATAGAAAGTATGAAAGTTTCAACTTCTGGAAACAGTCTGGAAAGAATAAAGACTTTAAAGTTTCAGATCCAAAATCTTCAGTTACTCGAATGAAGCAAAGGAACGTCAAATGATCAATGTGGATGATCAAAAGATCATCAAGTCAAGAAGAGAATTGCACGAGGAAAATAGACTAAAAGTATCCCAAACTTCATAAGGGCGAACGTTGGGGTTTGGAAACACCGAAGACTTCAGGTCAGAAACTTTCAGATCTTTTTTTAAATGGTAAATTGCTGTTTCTAGTGAAACTCTTTAATATTTTTGTTGAAAGGCAACTTGCTGGAAACTACGTTTTAAAAGGAGCGGATTGTTATCTCATAAAGTAAAAAAATGCGCGATATTTTTGCTGGTTTTATTACATGGTTCTGAAGAAAGCGGGTTTTCGAAAAAACGGTTTTTGAGTTTTACTAGAAAAAAGCAGCAAATAATTTGAAGATTAAATAATGGATTCTAGGCAGTATATTGCAGGAGGGATGTAAGTTTCAAAGTAAGATTTTTTCATACCGACGGTTTACTTATTAAGAAAATGTCGACTTTTGAGCCTGGAAACTCTAAAAGCTTGAAAGTTAAAGATTTTTTTTGTGTTTTTTCATTTTCTGTCAGAAGCATGGGAAAATGAAACCAACTGAAGCTGTTCTCTTCAATTAAAATGAGGAAAAATAAATCTGCGAACAATTGATAAACTAAAAGAAAAAGAACAAACGACAGAACTTAATTAATAATAATAAAATTCAGTGCCTTACTATATTCCCGCACTATATTTCTTCAGCACTTACCAAACGCCGCTGCTTACCTAGTTTGGGAAGAGGGCAGGGAATGCCAGTATATTCTGTATAATAATTCATGTAGAATTTTACAGCTTGGAAGGCTGCACCGTTATTTTCCTTACTGGCTTTCGAAGTGAAAGCCCGAACTGGAACTGTTTGATCACCAATTTTCATCATTTCCTCGTAATATGGATAGTCAGTTATTGCGAGGGATAGCAGGTAAGTGGACATTACCACACTAGTTGCAAAATCGAATATTATGCCGGACTTAGTGCGATATCTGGCCTGGAATTGGAAAAGGCAACGTATTTCTGGCCAGATTTTTGAAAAATAAAGTTACTTACGATTTCAGGCATATTTGAGAGGGCCCTGTAGGTAGCATTTGGAGTAATGAGACGAACATTAAAGGGAGCTTTAAAACTGGGCTCATCAAAGCAAGGGAATATTCGCCTTGCGTAACTAGGCTCCGACTCATTCACTATTAGAAGTCTAGAAAAAAATTGGTTTCAACATTTGCTCTTGCCTTCTGTGGTTAAATTAGTGCTTACCCTTCCTGCGACCTGCCCTTCTTCGCCTTCCTCAGACCGTATTTGTCCTGGTAAGTCCCATTGAATACCAACCGAATCTGGTGCTCTCCAGGTTGGAAGCGTTCCTCATTTTGCAGGCCTAATGAAATCCTCTGCTCACTCTCCTCTTTTACCTCAACTGGTTGCTGGTTGACTGTGGCCTCAATAATACTCAAATTCATGCTATGCAGCATGAATCTCCTTTCTTCCATTTGGCTAAACACTGTAATGGAAACTTCGCCTTGGAAGTCGTCGCCATCAATGTTGGGATGGAGTTTTAGTGAGTAGTGGCGTGGAAGGACAGTTCTAGGGAGGCGAAATGTCCATATTTCCTGAGCTGAGTTGGGGATTTTTGTGTAAGTGCCGCTGTTTTGTTACAGTTTTGTAAATAAATACCAGTCAGATGTAGTAGAACAAAAACTGCTAGGAGTTTGGGCATTTTTTGCCTGTGAAAAGCAATGGAAAGTGACTGATAACAACTAAAAAACTAGACTGGATTGTTAAGTAAGGGGCGTCGGAATTAGCAATTTCCGGGATTGATAATCAATCCGGCTGAAGCAGATTGGAGGAGCCAACGACGACCGGGGAAAAAAGTCAATTATACAATAAAATTTTATTTAAAGGAACTTATTCTAGTCTGGTCTACAGCCGAATTTCCTCACAATTCAACACAGCAATTAAAAATTCGTTAATTTTAATACGATGAATAAGGCGGATCGCCATAGGTTTGATACAAGTCCTGGTAAAATTCATAATCGCTCTGATATGGGTTTTTTCGCATTACTAGCGAGGAATTTATGCTCAAATATACCAAATTGTCGTTGAATCTGCTTTTGGGGCCATTTGGATGCCAAACAGTCCCTTCCAGTGAAGTTGGTGTGGGATTACTGAAAAAACACAAGTTGGATTACAGTAAAAGGCTTGTAATACAATTTTTTTTTGAAAAAACGCTACATTAGGCTTTAACCACAGCAGCAAAATGCATTTCGAGAGTTTTATTAGAAGAAAACAGCAAACAGTTTGAAGATTCGAGAACCATTCTATGCAGGATTTTACCGGAAGGATGGAGGTTTCAAAATCGGGTTCCCTAGGGATTAATCGGAGTTAACTTAGTGCATTCCGGAGCTTTGCTTACCCAAATTTAATAAAATTGCTCCAAAGCTCCAGCAAACGTTTTCTAGCAATTTGATCGTCGTTATTGGCGTTTGGCTTGTTAGCGAATATATAAAAAATTTCTTCATAATGTCCCACACCTGTAAATAATATATAATTCTTGTTTTATTGCACTTTTTGCACAGGAAAAATAAATTAATATACACTTTGATGATGCTGCTTTTCAACCTCAAATCCGCAACTTACCAGCAAAATCATTTTCGAATTCACCCAAAGATCCTCTATAGCCAAATTCGTAATAATACACATCCGTGTATTTGGACATTTGATTCACTGTTTCCCTAATTGGCCTGTTAAAATGCTCGTTGCTAATAAACTAAAAGAATATTAAAAAATTAAAAAGTCGAAATCAGTAAAGAAATAATGAAACAATTTATAAAAAGAAAAATGCATTAGTCATACTTTTATAATATTAATTGAAGGATAAGTAACAATGGGTTCCTCTCCAAACCAATGCTGCTTAACCGCAGTACCAGCTAGGATTCTTTTGGTGGAATTTCTGCTCAAATCATACGGCGCCAACATGGCAATATTCAAGTCATATCGAGTGAAAAGTGGCTTAATGATTTCTGAAAGTAGAAAAAACATCCCAAAAGAAACTAGGAGGGTAGCTGATCAGTTTTACCGATGAAAAGCCCTAGAAAAGATTTCGCCTCATTCGAATTGATGCCCACTATAACAGGCACTTTATTGAATTCGCCAGTTCGTAACAGTTCATGGCTTTTTTCAGTTATCACAGCTTCTTCGTGATCTGGTTCTACTACCGGCCCCATCGGTAAACCATTGAAAATATTGTCGACAGCTATAGCCTAAAACTGTATTTTATATAGGTTTGCTTTATATACATTTTTTTTATTTATACAAGATGTTTTGAATGTATTTTTTTAAAACATTGATTCTTCAAGCAACGACCGCAAAAGGGTTAAGAGTGTTTGAATGGCAGATTTTGTATTTTATATAATATTTAAAAGCGCTGTGTCCTTTTATTGGTTTTTTCACTATTTGAAAAAGAATGTGGATGATTTTTGGAGCACTGTGTATTTGTAAGGTGTTTTTATATGTATATTTCCTGGGAGTTTGGAAGTAAAACTGCTACTGCTAAAATAAACTGTTCTTCATTGGAAAAATCCAAGCCATTGTTATGTCCGAGAAAATTTTCGCAAAATTTAACATTCCATACTTTCCAGAAAGAAAGCAGATCTCGGCAGTGTCTTTTCGGCAAAAAAATATTTTTCAATTTTCCATTCACTTGGGAACACAAAAGCTCTTTTGGGTTTTTTTGCTGAAGTGCACAGTTTTGGATAAAAAAAATTAGATCGCTGGAAAATTTTCGCGATATTTAATATTCGATTTGGCCATTTGTTTCAGATTTTTTCAAACTAACGGCGTTTGTTTTACTCTTTCCTAAATTCCTTAAATCCTTATTCTTTCCTTTCCTTATCCTTATTCGTATTTCCTTATCCTTATTCTTTCCTGTCCTAAAAGTGATATCTTGGCTTTGGAAGAAGATAGAAAAATGTTGATTTTTATTTTCGCTCTTTTTTATGCCATTTTTTCACATTTTTTTTTTGAAAAATTAATTCCTTTGCTTTAATAAGAGTTCAGAAACAGCCCGCTATTGGATTTTGTAAGCAACAGCTGGGACAAATTACACCGAAAGATTCGATATTTTACTACTATCAGAATTTTTTTTTATTATTTTTATACTAAGCGCGTTTTTCTGGCACGTAATTCATGCGGTTTTTTTAAATTGCAGTTTAAGGTAAGTTAGGAAATTGTGATCATTCTCAGGAACTTTTTCGGGAATTTTTACTAGTCGCTTTTTATTGGCATGACATCCATGCGATTTGTCCACTTTTTCTTTAAAAAGTAATTTCTTGATATTAACATGAATCAGCAAATTTCGCTCTTTTGCATTTTGTAGATAAAAAAGTAAACTAAATGAATCGAAAAGTGTCGAATTTTGAACTTTCTCAGGACATTTTTCATAATTTTTCAAATTATGCGCGTGTTTCTGGACAGGCTATTCATGCAACTTTTGCACTTTAAAAAATATTTCTTTGCTTTCGACAGAGTTAGAAAACTGGCCAACTTGTGGATTTTGTAGCCAAAGGTTGAAAGAAATTATACTGAAAGTTTCGAATTTAGGGCATTCTCAGAACGTTTTCCAGACATTTTCAATTTTTCCGAGTTTTTTTGGATCGTCGTTCAAATGCAAAATTTGCCAGTCTTCCTAATAAAAATTATTTATTTGCTTTTGAATGAGCTACAAAAGTGCTGATTTTTGCATTTTTTAGCCAAAGATTGAGCCAAATTACGCTGAAAGTTTCGAATTATTTTGGCCATTTTCAGTACATGTTTTCGAAATTTTCAAACCCGCGCCTCATTCAAATACGAAATGTGCATGTTTCTTTAAAAAAAATAGTTTCTCTGCTTCAGCAGGAGCTACAAAAGTGCCGATTTTTGTATTTTCTAGCCAAGGCTTGAGATAAATTGCGCTGAAAATTTCCAATTCTGACCACTCTCAGCACATGTTTCAGAATTTTTTTGACTATGCGCGTTTTCCTGGCGGCTTGTAAATCTTAATTTTGCACTTTTTATCAAAAAATCACTTCTTTATTTTAGGGATAAGCTGGGAAATTATCCACTTTGAATTTTATAGGCAAAAGTTGAAGCAAAATACTCCGAAAGTTTCCAGCAATTCCAGTGTGCGTTGACCATCTTCAGGGCATTTTTCAGAAATTTTAAAGTTTAACGCGTTTTTCATTAAAATTCATTATTTAATTCAGTTATTTCATTAAAAAAAAATTCTTGGCTTTCGGACGAGTTAGGAAATTGCCGACTTTTGAATTTAGAACAGTTGAAATTTAGATTGTTCAAATAAATTTTCCGGAAAGAATCGGAATTTTTGACAATTTCGACATATTTTTCAGAATTTCTTAAACCAAGCGCGGTTTTGTTCGAGCAAACGTTAGACTTTTTCATCAAAGTAACAATTTTTTGAGTTTGGAATGAGCCACAAAATTTCTAGTTCCAATGTTGAATTTTGTCGGGAAAAATTCAAAGAAGTTATACAAAAAATTGCAAAATTTGCACATGTCGCTAAAAACAATATCTTCATTTGGAGATGATTGATGGTTAGGAATTTTAAACTTTTATAGTAAAAACTTGTGCCAAAATACAAAATAAATTTTAACTTTTGGCCATTCACCGAGAAATTTCTCAAACATTTTCAAAACCCACTGTTTTCCAACAAAAAAACCGTTATTTCTTCAGCGAAGCTTCGCAGATTTCATTGAATGGCAAAAACTTGAGACTCACTCAAAAAACCCCACTTGAATCCTTTCCAGAAGAAAAAGCAGAGCCCGGCAGTGTCTTTCTTTTGAGTTTTTCGGCTAAAATGCACAGTTTTTTTATAAAAAAATTGAAAAACCCTTTTGCTTTGTTATTGCCTTCAATTCGCATGACATTTGCTCGATTTAGTCTATTGTTGAAATCTCGGCTATTTTTGCAACTCTGTCTGGAAAAATGTTGATTCCCTCAAAAAGAATATTGCCTTTTACCGATTTGTGGTGATTTTTCCTCCGTAAGTGTGGTTTTTGCGTAACTTTCACCCCTTTGAAGTCCCACCTTGTTGCGTTAGTTTCAAAAGCTTTTGGCAAGTTGTAAAGCGTACAACAAGCTCTCATTCTGTTTCAAATTACGACTCACCACATAGAAAACATCATTTTCAGCTCTCTTCAGTCGTTGATAATCAACTTTCCTCAATTCCTCAACCAGCTCTCGAGTATCTGCAGTAAAAATACCCAATCTAGCGCCCAAAGCAAAGGCGATTTCTCGTGCAGTTCGCGTTAACGACCACAAGCAGAGACTTGTTCCACTTTGCATTATCGCCGCATGATACAAACCTAAAAGGCCAAAATCAACTGATTTCTTTTGAAGTTGGTTCACTTATGTACCTTTAGTATTTCTGGCCTGTAAAATATACGAAATGGACGCTGAGCCAGCACTTTGACCCACAATGGTGATTCTGTTCGGGTTTCCACCAAAACTTTTAATGTTCCTCTTCACCCATCTTAATGCCAAAATTTGGTCTTTAATGCCCCAATTGCCTGGGCTACTCAGGTCGCCAGTGCTGAGAAATCCAAACGCCCCTAGCCGATAGTTTAGTGAAACGAAGACAATGTCTCGGTCCAAAATGAAATCAGGGGCGTACGAACTGTACTCCGCTCCTCCAATGGTAAATCCGCCTCCAAAGATCCATACCATGACCGGTAAATTGCCCGATATCTTAAAACCAAGCCATCACAAAAGTTACTCAGACTCTCCGCCGTTATGCCAAAGTTACTTTTGTTGTGTAGACGTTCAAGTAAAGACAGTCTTCCGAACCAGTAATGGAAAGTCCTAGAATGCCAGAAATTTGCACGCATTGTTCTTTAGTTTCAGTTGCATTGAGTATTCCAGTCCAAGGGTCGTTTGGTATTGGGGCCTAACGGGGGTGGAGGAAGTTGTTAAATATAAACCGCAGTTTTAAGTAAACTTACTTGAAAGCGCAAGTTTCCAATTGGAGGCTTGGCAAAAGGAATTCCTCTATATGCGTAGTACTCTCTATTGCTTCCAACTGAACTGTTTACGACTCCCTGAACTCTTCCATCGCTAATGGTCACGATAGGGCTCTAAAAAGTTACTCTTTTTTAATACATTTTTTTATTCAAAATTCATACAAAATTACTTTCAAAGTAAAGCTACAGTTTGAAATGTTCCTGAAAGAATTCCGGAATCTATACAGCTCTGCTCCTAAAGCCCGAATGCAACAATAAGGTGGATATTTCTGTAAAACCACCCTCAGAAACTTACCAATTGGTAAGTAAAAACTTCGATAACACTCAAAAACAGCACAGCACAAAGTAGCATTATTCGCTGCCCTAATAAGAAAACTAACTGACCGATATACTAAGCAGAGACTAAACTTTTACTTGCATGGACATTGAAATCTGCATAATTACCCAACTGAAGGAAAAATATATTGTTCGAATGACCAAGCAATAATAATGAGTGAAGGGAGCTGATCATTATCCGTTAGATAATTGGGACTTGATATTACCAGGAAAATGTGCATGTTAAATAAGAAAACTGACTCAGGAGGTTTTATGAATGATGCATTTTTACCCAACAGAAACTGCGAGTGATTAAATTTCGACAATCATCGCAACTCAAGAATTGGAAAAATGGGCAGAATTTGATTTTTTACTCACGCAAATTGTTAAACCAAGAAAACTCCCGAAGCAAAGTTCATTTGCTTGCAAGTGGGAGTTTTACAGGAGTTTATAAGTTAACTATGAAAGGAAGCAGATTTTGCGGGGAAGTAGGCAGGAAAGAAAATTTAATTTCCCATAAACCAAAATACGAAATTTATTTATTTCTGAACAACCTAAACCCCAAATGAATATGTTTTAACTATATCTTATTATCTAGGTGTATAAGTTTATTATCGCAAAAATCCACCACAAACTTATACGATAACAAACTTCTAAACTAAACACTGTGACTTGTGAGTGCGCAACAACTCACAGAAACCAATCAATTATTACACAAAGTACTTTATTTTATGTGTGTAAAGTCCATTTATGTAAAATACAGCCTGGCAAAGAATGATTAACTTCAGCAAATTAATTGATTTGCTGAACAATAAAAATAAGTGCCGGCTTTGAAAGGGGGGGCGGGGGGCTAAAAGCCCCCCAAATATCAAATGGGGGAACCTTCAGGAGCCAATAACTGACACCCTAATGAGCGTAGATCATCCAGGCCCCATTCAACAACAAATATATTCAAGTTACAGCCGCAACTTGAGCTATATTTATTTGTGAAATGCCACTACGTATTTGCACGTAGTGCCGATGTGCCCTGAATTCGGGCACATACTGATTCAAACCCTGCACAAAATACAGGGCGATGCTGATCAACATGCTCAAAAACATGAATCGCTTTTGCCTTTCGGCCACTCCGATACGCATTTGCGTATCTCGCAAGTGAAAATACTAGATTTAGTACGTGAAACACTAAACAGTAGTAATTCCGCTAAGTGCACTTCGCTCACCATTGAAACAACGTTCAAGTGAGTGTTTTGCAAGGTCATAAAACCGCAAGTGGATACGTGATTTTAATGTGAAACGCTTAAAAAACTTAAAATATAAATTTGTCTTTGCTGGAGTAAACAAGTTAATGATTTCTTAAAGCACTTGGCAGTAATAAAGCGAATTTGCTGCACATTTCCTTGATGTTAATTTGTACATTTGTTGATTCCAGCAAAGAAAACCCTAATTATCATACCTGTTACTAAAAATTGAACTGTATACTTGTTCCTAAACCTATATAGCATAGTTACTATTACAAACTAGGGGATGAAATGCTCGTTACACGTTTACTTAGAACAGGAAACATCCGATTCATCCCCATTATCGGAGCTATGATTCGGGTTTCTCTTCCTCCTATATTGACGGGAAATGCCTCCTCTATCTGCATGTCCTGAAAAATATTGAAATATTCGCATTATACAGTGTGTTTGGCAACGGTGGGTAAATATTTTAAGAACATGCTAAACAGATAATTTTAAAGTACGTTTTTCCAATAACCGTTTTTGATCTGAACTTTCCCTAGCCCTTTCAGATCCAAAAGAATCCTAAATGTTGACCCATGTACACTGTAACCGACATGATAACTACAATAATAAACAAGTGAGCAATAGTGCGACACTCCATTTGAAACACCCTGTATTTTCCCGATATTTAATGAAGTGAACATTTTTGACCAAAAGTGCAAGTTTTCGAGATTAGAATCCGTTGTATATTACGTTTTGGAAGCACTCAAGGCCTCCTTCATCAGATGTCGTTTTTTGAATGCGCGCAGCTCAATTGAGGAAGCACAACAACAACCTTACAATGTTTTGGATCTGGATGAAATTAAGATGTTTGAGCTGTAAACTGTAAAGAAAGGAGGCGAAACAATGTAACTAGAGGAAGAACGCATCGAATTGCTTAGAAGAACTTCAGGCCAAGCTCGACTCAATTAACATGCATATAGAAATCAAAGCAGTAATAGAGCTAATATTTTAAGAATAATGCAACATCAAAAGAGATAGACTTTCGAGGCCATTCCTTGAAACAAGTGGGTTTTTCGGGTTTTTAGGCCGTCGTTCGGTAGAATTTATATGGATTACCGAAGATTCACAAGGAAGGAATACCACTAAGACCAATCGTCAGTGCCCCGGGATCACCAACTGACGATATAGCAAAATATCTATCCTCTCTTCTGCAGCCACACTTGGGGTCCACGGAAACATACATCAAGGATTCCAAACATTTCATTGAGAAGATCCAAGACCTCAGACTGGAACCTACGGATATGCTGGTCAGCTTCGATGTTGTATCTCTATTCACAAAGGTACCCTTGGACGAATCAATAGGATTAGTGGCGGAGCTATTCGAAGAGAGTGCAACAAATCTGTTCAAGGCTTGTCTAAAGGGCAGCTACTTCCTGTGGAATGGAGATTTCTACGAGCAAAAGGAAGGAGTAGCCATGGGAAGCCCACTCAGTCCGGTGGTGGCGAATCTATTCATGGAGAAGTTTGAGGAAGCAGCGTTGAGCACCGCACCCCTTAAACCAACGATCTGGTATCGATATGTCGATGACACGTTCGTGCTATGGAGGCATGGACGCAAAAACCTGGACATGTTCCTCGACCATCTAAACAAACAGCACCCAGACATCCAATTCACCATGGAAGTTGAACAAAACCACCAGCTGGCCTTCCTGGATGTTTTGGTGTCTAGGCAGGGGAATCGTTTGGACCACAAGGTATATCGAAAAGCCACCCACACAGACAGATATCTTCACAAGCTATCTAACCACCATCCGAGTCAGAAGCAGGGAATCATTAAGACTCTCACGGATAGAGCCAGAAAAATATGTGGACCACAACATCTAACAACGGAACTACAGCACTTGGAAAAAGCTTTTCTTCAGAACGGATATTCCCAGTTGGACATCAAAAAAGCTGTAGGAGTGGGACGTGCTGCAAAAAGTGAGTCCACTCTGAAAGCTTTCCTGCCCTATGTTCCCAGGGTTACGGACCGAATTGGGAGGCTCTTGAGGAAACACAACATAAGAACGGTCTACAAGCCCACAACAAAGATCCGAGAATGTCTAGGGTCAGTTAAAGACAAAAGACCCCACCCAGCAACTGCAGGAATCTACCGGATTCCATGCTCCTGTGGAAGCGTCTACATAGGAACTACTAAGAGATCGGTTGCGACAAGAATAGAAGAACACCGACGGAATTGTAAACTGGGACATGTGGAGAAGTCGGCAGTAGCGGAACATGCCCTCAGCGATGGAAGACACAACATCTATTTCGGAGAGGCACAGGTCCTGGCCACGACAACAGGGTATCGCCCCCGACTAATACGAGAAGCCATTGAAATCTACAAACACAACGACAATTTCAACAGAAAAGAAGAGACAATGGCGCTGAACAGGATATGGTTTCCAGCACTCACCAACGCAAACACAGCAAGAAAAAGCAACAGCTCAGGACAGAAGAGAGAATCCAGTACACCGGAGGATAGCAACAGCCAATAGAATGCGCAGGCTCCGATGACACAGCCCACGTCATCGCAACCGGTGCATAAATATGGACTGCGCCCGAGGAATCGCATCAGAACAGTGTCAGCGTTCAAGCAAACCACTTCTGAAGATGCAAGCCGCACGTGCTTGCGAAACGTCAAGAAGAAATTCTACCGAACGACGGCCTAAAAACCCACTTGTTTCAATAATGCAACAGATTGGCTGAAGATGAACAAGAGTTTCAAAAGCAGAAAGGCGGCAAGATCAATCAAACTCCTAAGAGTTTCTAATAAAGTTCTAGAGAAATTTTCACTCTTAAGTGTGGGGCAATGTCGATTCACATTGTAAAAGAGAGAGCATTTTCAGAAAGTGCGAAGAAGGTCCTTAATGCGCTCGTCATAAAAGAGACTCTCTTTGACTTGATTGCATCAAACAGTAGAAACTCATGAAGATTCTCAAGGAGATTGAAATTATCTGAAATGCGTAAAAAAGTGCGTTTATCATGGCATAAATCAGAAACAGCGAATACACACGAAGCAAAGACGGTGTAAAACAAAAATGGATAAAATCATAAATACAACAGGTCTAGAGAACAAATAACAAAAAATTTTTGCCGGTGATGACACCGCATTCTTAGCAAACAGTCAAGCTTGGTATGGATGGAAAATTCCGTATTTCTACCCGGATATCATGAAATGTTCACGGAATATGCTCACAATCTTCTCATTTGAATATACAGGGTGTCCCGTAAGCACATGTTCAAACGCACACTGTGACAATCTTTATCTCAACAGAAGACGATTTGACCGAACTTTTGTTAAGAAAAAATGTCCGGCTTCTCTTCAACTGATGGTGAAAGCTCTTCAAAAAAAGTGTTTTTTTAAATATTTCGAAAATGGTACGATGGATTTTACTGGAACTCGCTGTGAATTTGTTCGTATGTGAGACTCATATTTTGATGAAGCAACCGAGTTCATCCATTTTGGGAAAGTAGAGAATTATTGGGTGGCCTGGTATAAAAACTACCAGAATTTTTTTTTAGTAGCTGGAATCAACGATTTTTTTTACATTTTTTTGTAAAATCTTGTAGCATTGACAGTTTTGGCGCTAAAAATCAACATCAATCAGTAACAATTTAACAAAAATTTTAATATCGTGTGACCTTAATTTTGTGATCTACATACGCTCAAATCATGTTCAGGTATACAGAGTGTCTCATAAAAGCACCACCGACATCAACTTTGGTTTTTTTTAATAGCACACCCGAATATTCTGTTCATTCTGGATTGTGCATAAAATTTTAATGATTTTAATCAATTTTAAAAACAAAGGAAACACATTAAATTAATTGGAAAAAACACATTGGAAAATTAAGAATATACTATGAATTTTACCCCCGAAAATTCCCCTTTCATTGTGCAACATTTGCGAGAATATTTGAAGAAGACTCAATATTCCAAAAGATAAATTCGAAGAATTTTTATAGAATAAATGTTGTTATCTGGGTAGCACATACCTCTATACTCATTAAATCGTCGGTTGTAGGACTGAGGGCCCGGATGGTTTCTCTGAGATGTACCAGCTTCACTCTTGAACTCAGAACTACAACAATCTCACTAAATATGCACCCTTTTGAAAAAAATCATTCTTTTACCTTGAACCGTAGGTTGGGCGTGGACGGTTTCCTTCCCTATCCGGGTATGGATTTTCATACCTAGGCGGATATAAATCATGTGGTGGATACTCATCCCTAGGCGGATATGAATCTCGCGGAAATGTTTTATCCCTTGGTGGATATGGATCACGAGACGAATACTCATTCCTAGGCGGATAATAATCAGCGTGGTGGATACACATCCCTTAGGCGGATATGATTCACGCGGAATGTTCTCATCCCTAGGCGGATATGCCTTTCTTTCCGGATAATCGTCTCTGGGATATCTATCAGCGTCTGGATATCTTTCGCTTCGCGGGTATCCATCTCTCGGGTCGTATCCCTTATACGGATAATATCCATCTCTAGGCGGATATCCATGACGTGGTGGATATTCGTAATATGATGAGTAGCCATCGCGTGGTGGGTATTCATCACGTCTGGTGTATTCATCACGTCTGGGGTAATCATCACGTGGCGGGCGTTCATAATTTGGTGGATAGCTTTCGTTCGGGCGGTCATAATTTGGTGGATAGCTTTCGTTTGGTCGGTATTCTCCCCGTCGCCGATATTCATCATCTGAGCGAAATCCGTCACGTGATGAATATTCTTTTCGTGGTGGTTGTTCATCACGAGGTGAGTCCTTAGGGGGACGACCATCGGTGTTTGTACTAGCTGGGTCTTGTGTGCTCACTGGAACAGTTAGTTTTACTTCAATAGTAGGCATCTTTGTCGGTTTGGCATCCCCTAAAAAATCAAATTGAAATTGATTTGGGCATGTTAGAGGCAAACAAACCACTAACCAGTATTCGCGGCTTGAGAAGGAATAAGTGGCGGAGGCTTTGAAAAGTCATTATTAAAGTGTGGCTGCGGATGTACATTGGGTGGAATAGGGTTGGGCATATATGGGGGTGGTGGTGTTTTAGATTGAGTGTACCAAGTTCTTCCTTGATTGCTATTTCTGTTGAAATTTCCTCGGAAATTCGGTCGTCCTCCTGCAAATATACAAAAAAATTAATTAATCTGGAAGGATTGTCGCGTTTAGACTTCAGATCTGAATGGCAAAGTTTGGATTCGAAAGTCGCTGACAAAACTGGAAACATTTTTGCATCTAAGCGACGTTATATCTTTTGGTTGAGAAAACATGAGAAACAAAGCACATTGTGAGCTAACTCCTTAAGGTGCAAACCTTTGTGCTTTTAAACGTATCTCTATTTCTTCTATGCACCAGAAGCAATGCATAATGTGAGCTGGCCTCGCAAAACTGCAAACATTTAGCGACTCTTTATATCTTTAAGTTCTGAAGATCGGTTCAATATTCTTTGAGAAACAATGCAGAATGTGAAAGGATTGGAAACAGTTGCGCGTTAAAGTGACTATTTCTCTGAGTTTAGAAGATCTGTGTATCAGAATCGATGTAGACAGACGATTTCACCAATTTTGTATTGTTTTCCAAAGACTTACGCTGATTTTGTTGATTAGGTGGCTTCGGGTTAGTTTGCTTGGCGACATTTGATTTCTGGTTTTTATTTTGATCATTTGCCTTGGTTTGCTTAAACACTCCTTGGTGCAGATATTCCGTTAACTTATGCTCATTAGTCCTGCCTTGCTTTTGTGACTTGAAAAGTTCGTGGATTTTTTTACCAGTCAAAGGTAATTTGAACAATTCCTGCATCGATTTATTGACATCTTGAGGCGTTACGTCGTCTGGCTTGCCTAGTTTCTTTTGCATTTCGGCAGCTTCAGCAAATACTTTTTTCATCTGGTTGTGCTCAGATAGTAGTCTTTGCAGGCCGTTAAGCTTGCTTAGGTCACAATCATTTCCCAAGCGTCGCTCCCTGGAATGGTTAATAGCAATGAGTAATTATTCCAGCTTTTAAGTTGGGAAGTAACTCACCTCATACACAGCTGATTGATGTACTCGCTGTAGGAGTCCGAGAAAGGAGCAATGGCGTTGTTGGCCAGGAAATGAGCGAACTTCGCATTGTACTTAACAACTGTATTAAGCTCTGCTTCTAATTGAACTTTGCGCTTTTCGACTTCTTTCACGAGTTTATTCACCTGTTCTATGACAAGCTCTTTCGTATTGATGGTTTTGAGGACACTTTCGTCCTTTTTGCTGGCATTTACTTTCTTGGTGTCATAGTAAACGTGCATGTGCAGTTTATAGCTGTGCGAGCATTCCTTGCAGGTTTGACGGTCGAGTCCCATGCAGGCACAACTCATCAACTCTGGAATGCCAATTACGTCCTTCGGCAGGTTTCTCAGGTTACACGGCTTGTGGCATGGAGATTTGAAATGATGCTGTTTTTTGCCTTCTCCAATCTTGAATGTTTTAAAACTTAATACTGCCTTGAATTAACTAATTTGGTGTACTTACAGATACAACATCTGTGCAGGCAGAGTCAGTGCACACAGTCATAGGTTGTGTAAGAGGAGTGATCTCCAGGTCAATAATGGGAATATATAAGTTTCTCCTTAACATTGGCAAGCTGTCCTTTTGCTGGGCGAGTGTTCGCTGATGATTGGCCAAAATTTGTATATTGTCCTCTATCAATTCCGCTATATCAGCCACCGGCTGTGTTAGCTGATAAATCGTTTTTCTGGCTTGATTTATCGCTACCGTACTATCTACCATATGTGGTGGTAAGAGCGATACATAGTTCAGCATTCTGAAGGAAAATGAATGTGAATAAATGGCAATAGAACTCCGGAAACTGAGGAAATTCAAGATTAACTACTGGATAGTTTTTTTGTCATGCGGAGAGCATGGCTTAGTGTTAAGTATGTGTTAATAATGAAACAGATTCGTTTAAAACGCTCTTGTAATACATACTTCCAACATTGCTGCATTGATTTGTTCCAACTCGTAATACTTGATGCCCGATCTTCCGGATTTATTTGAACCCGACGCTTGATGGCTGCAAGTGTTTCGAAAGCTTCATTATCGAAACAGAATGCGTTGTTTTCTAAGGGAATTTCTGCATGTGCTGGATTCGTTTTGATTTCCTCGGCAATGTTTTTAAAAAGTTCCATGGCCTTTCCTGGTTTGAAGTTTGTTCCTAAAGAGGATCGTTTATCATCTGTACTTAACTGGTCACAGTAATGCTGCGTACCTCTAGCATGGGTGAAGGCAAAAACGATATTTTTGCACGCAGATTTTTCCAGCCTGGATAGAATTTGCGAGACGCAGTAATTGAAATAGACGGTGCTACGCGATTGTTGTGGTTTGGTAAGGTAGCAAATCGCATGCAACTCATGCAAACGACTGATGTAATTTAGGATATTCTCGCAGTTTTCGTCATCTGCCTCAATTCCTCTGGTGTCGCCCATTCCAGGGGTATCAATTAAGCGAACCAAAGTTTTACCAGTATTAATGTAAAAGCTGTAGGTTTTGACGGCTTGTGTGGCCGATGCGCCTGTTTCCAACACCTCATTGGTAGCATCTTGTTGGGAGTTGAATATCACCTCCTGTTTTTTTCCGTTTTTATCTTCGTAGAAAAACTTGACTGGAATCAGCACGTTTAGGAATTCTCGTTCAGCCTTCTCAAACGTTTCAAATTGCAGATAGTTGAAGATGGAATTGATGAATGTGGATTTTCCCACTCCTGTTTCTCCCAGCAAGAGAATATTCACCTCTTTCCGGTTTATATCCTTCAATGATAGATTTTCAAGCTTCTTCAAATCCTTGTTGCTCGACATGGTGTCCGGATCATCTAATTGCGGATCTGGAAAAAGTATACTTTCAACTTCGATCCTTTTCGTTGTGTTAACAGTGGATTAGTTTGGGTCCGGTTACAGTTGAACATTTTAAATTTTTCACGATGTTTCAAGAACTATTTGAGATTGGCCAGTGCTTGTGTTGTTGATGCGCGAAAATCCAGTTCTTTCGATACCTCAAAAGTTGTTTGCCAGGGGTTTCATATCGTGGTGGAAAAGTATTTCTTCCTGATGTTTTGCAAGCACGAGTGGCTCGAGAAAACCAGCTCTGAAGGTGCAAGCCACTCGTGCATGCGAAACGTTAGGAAAAAATTCTGACGGCTTAAAAGCCCGAAAAATTGACTAGTTTCATACTTGATCATAAAAAAAGTTAAAACCTTTGCAATCATTGCTTGAAACTGGTGAGTTGCTCGGGATTTCAGATCGGCATGTAAAAGAATCTCTTCATGAGGTTTCACAAAGACAAGTGGCTTACATCTTCAGAGGTGGTGTGTTCAGCGCAGCAAGTACCTCTGAAGATGCACGCCCCTCGTCTTTGTGAAACCTCATGAAGATATTCTTTTACATGCCGATCTGAAATCCCGAGCAACTCACCAGTTTCAAGCAATGATTGCTAAGGTTTTAACTTTTTTGATGATCAAGTATGAAACTAGTCCATTTTTCGGGCTTTTAAGCCGTCAGAATTTCTTCCTGATGTTTCGCAAGCACGAGTGGCCCGAGAAAACCAGCTCTGAAGGTGCAAGCCACTCGTGCTTGCGAAACGTTAGGAAGAAATTCTGACGGCTTAAAAGCCCGAAAAATTGACTAGTTTCATACTTGATCATCAAAAAAGTTAAAACCTTTGCAATCATTGCTTGAAACTGGTGAGTTGCTCGGGATTTCAGATCGGCATGTAAAAAGAATCTCTTCATGAGGTTTCACAAACACGAGGGGCGTGCATCTTCAGAGGTACTTGCTGCGCTGAGCACACCACCTCTGAAGATGCAAGCCACTCGTGCTTACGAAACTCCAGGAGGAAATTATTTTCCACTCTGGTTTGAAAGCGCGAAGAACTCGCCAGTTTCAACCATTTATTGGTGATACTAAATTTAGTGGTTTCGTGGAAACGCACCAGGTTCAAGCAATAATTTAAGCCAAATTCTTTTAGAATTACTCGTTATCTCGTGCACATGAACTTAATGAATATTAAGTAAATCTGGGTATTTTTACATAGTCATCACTAGCAGATGTGAAAAAACATGATAATGTCATAGATATCATTGTTATCGAAAATTATATTTTGTGCACTAAATATCGCAATTTTATATTTAAACATTCGGTTAAAACTGGACAGTGTAGGACTTTGCCCAAATGCATTTCCTTACAAATTATACGACTGGAAAATCTTACTTTCTTGTTGGTTCTGTTGCAAAAGCAACTAAATTTTTTCACTAGGTCTACAGAAGAAGTACCAAACCAAGTGTACTCATATCAGTAGGTTCTGTTGAAGCTAACGCAAACTTATCTTATCAATGCAAATAATGATAAAGACTAATGATCAATATGCTGGATCGCATGGAAATAATGCTGACAAAAGTGATTAACAAACTTAAAGCTTTAATATTTGTTATTTGCTGAATAATTCGTTAGTTGTTGAAATGTTAGGGTATTTTATGTACGTTATCAAATAGGATGAAAGTGGTATAAAATGTCTTTTCTGTATTGAAAACTTCCAAAGTGAGTATAAGTGCAATACTGACCAAATGGTTTCACGTTTGCAGTCGGAGTCTGACTAGGATTCTCTGGAATTTGACTGATCGGGCGGTGCTGGAGAACTTGAATTACCACCCATCGAAATTTCACCCTGTAACAAACGTTTCATTCCTATTTAACACTTGGTTTACAAGTTAATTTCTCCTGTTCTTTTTTTTCTGTTCTATATTTGCATTTGACTCCTACTTTTGAACCAAGACACCAACAAATTGTAGTGAAACTTGCTTGGTTGAGGTTACTGGAGTCAATGTTACTCAGGATATAACTTAATTGTACTTTATTAATAACAAATTATTTGAAAAAATTCCTGGGTTTCAGTCAATTTTATTGTTTATTACTTAAAATGTTACAAATACGTTTCGGTGTCTTTCTCCACCATCATCAGTTTGTCTAAAATATATATTTACAGTTATCATCAATTTAAATAAAAAACTTGCATCAAAATTCACATATTAAAATACAAATCACACACATATTAAAAAGTACATTAAGCACATTGGTTTTCAGGTGATGAGTCAGGACAAACATGTCTGGGAAAAGACTAGAATCTATTGTTCGTATTTGTATTTTAATATGTGAATTTTGAGGAAAGTTTTTTATTTAAATTGATGATAACTGTAAATATATATTTTAGTCAAACTGATGATGGTGGAGAAAGACACCGAAACGTATTTGTAACATTTTAAGTAATAAACAATAAAACTGACTAAAACCCAGGAATTTTTTGAAATAAATTGAAGTACAGTCAGGAAAATATACTCAACATTAATAACAAATATTACAGAGTAACGCTGAACAATATGAAATCGAATAAAAGAACTGATGAACTATTCTTGGACTACCTTCTAAAGCCATATTTATAATCTAAAATATCAATTAGGGAAATAACCAAGAGTCATACACACGCAGCATATGCATATGCGCACAATACGCAGACGACACGGCACTTATTGTACATGACAAAACTACTGAGAGAGCAGCTGAAAGACTCCAAACACTAACAAACAACACAATGACATGGTTCTATAAATGGAGACTAACACCAAACGCGTCAAAAAACCAACTTCTGCTCACAAACCACAGACTCAACGCTGACTCCCCTACAATAACTGCAGACGGACACACGACACAACCAAAAAACGACATAAAATACCTTGGAATCACAATTGACCACAAACTTAAATTCACTAAACACATACGAAACATCAGGGCAGAAACAATAAAGAGAACAAAACACTTCCGATCACTAACCTACAAAGACAGAGGAATTAGCACAAACACCGCCACCAAAATATATAAAGCTATTTGTAGACCCTTGCTAGACTTTGGACATATACTCATGACCAACGGAACAGAAAGGACAAACCGTTATATACAAACAACAGAACAAATTGCACTAAGACTAATAACACGAATAAGACACCCCCAAAACCCACTACACAACCCCTCCACCCAACTACTATACGAACGCACAAACATGACAAAGATCTCGGAAAGACTCATACAGCTACAGACAAAATGGACAAACAACCCCTACAACTGGACCATACTGAATCCCCTTTGTCTTACAAGACCAACCAGACAATCCCCCTTCCGTTTCCCTACATCAACGCTACTCGAACACTTACAAACGCAACTGACTACTGGACAATAAAATAATTTTTTCTTGTCATTGGAACTGGAAAGTTTATTAATAAGATTGTTAACGTAGAATAAGAGAATTTTCATATTTATTTTTATTCAGATTAAGACTACTAAACAAAGGCAGAAAGACCGATAGGTCGATAGCCCTTTTTTTAGAAATAAAGATGTTTACTACTACTACCAAGAGTCAAAAGTCGTTGTGAATAACATTTGGTTTCCACAAGATATGATATAAACGAATACAAAGTATTTAGTAGTTAATTTATCTGCATGATCTTTTGTCCATTTACAGAGGGCTTAGCAAACATCTTAATGGGATCCTGATTGGTACACTAGTTGATCTAGATTGTTAAAAGCTCTTGTTATACCAGGATTAGTTCTACTAATCTCTGGTTATACTTAGTTTTCACGATGACAGAGCAAAATAGATGGACCTACCGTATATAATACAATAAATTAATAAATAATTGCAATTGGGGCTTAGCTGCTAGGATTTTTTACTTACCCTGTGTAGACAGTTAGTGTGTGCTCAATTTTCTATAAAAGAAACTTCTGATACAGATGGGAACGCAAATTCGAAAACTTTTGAGCGTCGGTGTACTGGAGCACCTGACTACAAAATGGCTGCCAGTTTTCAATCCGTCTCCACTTAAGCTTGGTGGTTCTAATTATAATCGAGCCGATAACGAACCAGTAGTACCGGCAAGTTGTACTAGATTTTCTCGCGCCTCAAACCAAGTCGAGCTGTACAAACCGTTTTTCTCAGTTTCATTTCACATGCAGATCTTCATGATGGATTTTTGAGCAAATTTCCAACAATTTTGTTGGAAATTTGTGAAGAACTTCCAGAAACAGAAGAAGTACGACTCGCATTTTGGTCAAAAAATGTTGTAGCTTTCAGTTTCTAGTTTCTCTTTCGTTTTCCATCTACACGATGTTTAACTTTTTATAAACCGAACACACTTTTAAATGAATTTTTCACAAAAAAATACTCTCATCTGGACAGATGTTGCGGGGTCACAGGTACATCTCTGGACAGTTTTTAGTAGAAAAAATGTGGCTTTTGCTATTTCGCATTCTATTTGGAAGCGAAATGGACTCCCAGAAATAAAAATAAATAAATAAATAAATAATTATGGCTCTCATAGCCTGAAGATTCCTAACGCGCTACATTTTGTATATAAGCGATTTGATCCTAAAGTTACTCAATTTTAATTTATTATGCGAAAACCGTGCATCGCACGAAATAAAATCATAAGATCAATTTTGATCAGAAATGAATGAGAAGTCGAAAAATATTTTTTAATTTTCGAGAAAGCAGTGGCGTACTTTTTTTCTCCTTCCTTTCGGATACTTCTGAATTTTTTTTTCGAAATATTACGCTTTACTTTATGAAATTTGCCTAGAAAAAAATCATTATTTTTAGCAGTGGGTTCTGCACGAGTTTTGTATTGAATATTTTTTACGAAAAAAATCAGCGGCGTACCATACGCCGCTGCTTCCTCTTAAAATAAAAAATATTTGGGGAAAGCGCATTCATTTTTGAGCAAATTTGATCTTAAAAAAATTTCAAAAAAATCTTCAAAAAATTTAATTTGTCTAATTTCAGGATCAAATCGCTAATATTACTTATTTTCCTTTGTCTCAGAAATAAGTACCGTAAATTGGGGGTAAATAGACCTTGCCCAAATATGAAAAAAATCCAAATATACATAGGTTCGCAAAAGCTTCGTTTTCGAAATACAGGACGTCAATCTTTACTTTTAAAAGGGTTTTATAAATCTTAATGAAAGAGAGGCTTACTTTCAATTATTAATTTTTTTTATATTTTTACCAGGGGCGTGCTTATGGTTACCTTATATGATTTTTTGAAGAATAAAAAATAAATCTGAATTGGCTCTTCAATTGTGAAAAGAAAAGCGCTCTTTTATTTCTGTCGTGCGACCCATCGTTTTCCGGTAAAAAACATTTTCAAAAACTGATGAGAACAGTTTTGTGTGTAACAATTCATTTAAAATATGCAAGCGGTTATTTCAATAATTTTAGTAAATTTGGTGCGGTTCAACAAAAGATTGAGCGTTTATCGTATGCGAGTAGTTTTTCTTCTTTTTCCGGAAGTTCTTCGCAAGTATCCAACCAAGGAAATTCTTGGAAATAGTTCAAAAATCCATCAGGAAGATTCAAATTTTTCTTTCACTCTTCTAGTTAAAAAATTAGGCCAATTTTCCAAATGTATATTATAATCATGTATTTATACCACAGCAATTGGTTTGATTAGTACAATTGGAGAAATTGTACTGTGAGTAGGACAAATGCCAACCTTTCTTCAACCGCCAAACATCTAGCTGTCGAGGCTCCCTTGATTTTCGTGATTATGAGATGTCCTTCAAGTTGAACCTGTAGGTGGGTGATTCCCCGGTCCAAGCAGTGTTGCCCGTTCCTCAAATTAAAACAATTGCATCTTGCCAAATTTACACAATCTTCCATACTCGTCTTATACACAGCTGAATATCTCTTTTCTTAGTATGGATAGTGCTTTTTCCGATATGATCCAAAAGCGGAAGCGGTTTTTCGCTAATTTCACTCCCAACTCCATCAATAAGAAATATTATTAAAAACAGTGTGGATATTTTTTTCAATTTACATTTTCGATTCATTAACAACATCATTTGCCGACGTTTCGCCTGATTTCTTTTGCAATCCTCAGGAAATGGCCCTGATGATACCAAACAGAACACACACAAGCCGGTTTTTTTAAATTGCAGAAGTTTTAGCAGATTTGTGTTGCGACAGCAGGATTTTTTTCTGCGACATTGGATCGGTGTAAAAGCCAAAGCCGACTGTTTTGCCATATTTATTTTGGAATCTTTGGGGAATTGCTGTGATGATGGAGGTGAAAGATTTCGATACAAATATGGCGAAACGTCGGCGATTCTAAAAATTTCTGTTCTTACTTTGTTCAAATCGCGCTATCAATTGGAAGCCAGTATATTCACAGTGAAGTCTAATTTTTAGAGAGGAATTGGAAAAATCTTGAGCGGAAAAAATCACCGAAAGAAAGTAGAAAAACCCCGAATCGATCACCATGTGATTTTTAAAGAATCCGTCACACACTCAAATAATTAGAAAGATTTGTCGAAGTACGCAATTTCTTATCTGGCACCTCGAATGAGCTGGTTTGATAAAATTGTCTGAAAATCGTTGATAAAACTTGAACTTGAACAGCACGACACTTTTGCAATTGAAACTCCAATACTAATAAATATTAAGAAGATTTTATTTCACTTTCAAAACATACAAAAACAAACAACAATAAATACTAACATTATAATATACATATCGACCCGTAGGGTGTAAAAACGAAAAAGTCCAGAAAATCGATTTATAAAATAAATAATAAAAATTTGTTATTTTTTGAAAAATTTTGGCAATCTTTTTTGCAAAAGTCCCAAAATTTTTTGTGACGATGTTTGTTTTAAATTCGTCAAATACGTTGTTTTCAAGTTCAATTTCGTTTTCATTAGTAATCTTTTATGATTATAAAAACATTTCACTAGATTCCATTGGTTTTGTGTTGAAAATTGCTGCCATAACAAAGTGTAATAAAAACTCAAATGGTCCTGTTTGTTTAGCAAACAGTCACTAGGTCACTGCGGGTTTTTTTCAATTCATTTGTAATGCGGCGTAGAAAATCTTTCAAATTCCCCCAAAGAAAAAATATAAAGGATCTAAATCTGGAGACTTCGGTGGCCACTAATTGGCACAGGTTTTATTTTGCTAAGATGGAATTGCTGGATTTCCTGCCTCTTTCTGCTTCCCTTACATTGTTTCTGTTAGATTAATGCTGACATTATATCTGAAATTTGTACCAGTGTATTTTGTTTCAGCCGCCAAAGTCTGGCGATAGCATGATTGCTTAGGCGGCAATATTGTGTTGACCCATTTTCTAGTGCCTCGATTTTAGCTGCCATATTTAAGCCTTGTATCCATTATCTTGATTTTTGTTCAATAAACCTTTACATCGAAATAACAAAAAGGACTTTTCTTTAACAGTTTCTCCCCATTAAAACGGGATGCCGCAGAAGATCGAAAGCAAACCCGTTAAGGAGCATTTTTTCTAAATCAACCTAAGATTTAT
The DNA here is from genome assembly GCA_024550625.1 of Dendroctonus valens. Taxonomy (NCBI): domain Eukaryota; kingdom Metazoa; phylum Arthropoda; class Insecta; order Coleoptera; family Curculionidae; genus Dendroctonus; species Dendroctonus valens. The sequence continues at coordinate 1,040,469 of JAJTJO010000554.1, read as the reverse complement.
AGAGTACAGACTTTCTCATTGATCCACCCTACACAAGTGAAATTGCACTGAGTAAAACTTTGGTAAAACACATTCTAAAGCTACTAGGATTTGACACGTTGTTTCCTGGTTTTGGCAATATTTATATCACTAAAGAGCCACCTCAATTGCTGTGTTGCTCCCTAAGAAAAATCTGGTTAACATGAAAAAAAAACCGTCTGACTACCTACTGACCCATGTCCGTAATAGCGGACAGCTTTCATTTTAAAGGCGGTGGAGTTTTCCTTGCACTTGTAGGCCAACACTTGCTTTATCCTGCTTACTTCCACCATGGGAAACCTGGCTGCAACATATGCTGAAAAGATTTTAAGTTTAAGTTGTAGTCTTAGCTAGCGGAGTTATTCAAAGGAAGTTAAGCAAATAACAGTTAGTTTTCCCACAAGCAATTTATATATAAAGTATAAACCACCTGAACTCATCTTGCAATAAACTTCTTGCGGAGAAAACTGACTGTTATTTGCAAAACTTCGAAGAATTTTAATGTAATGCATACGTACAAATAATGGCTTGCACTTTAGCTCTATCAAGAGCTGGCTTAACCGGGCGTTCGCCATTTCCTGCTCGACTCCATCTCTGCCCTGTGACTGAGCATGTGGCTAATTCCGCAGGGCTGAACAATATGGTCGCTAATCCCCTGGTCAGTTTTCTATAATCGCTCCATTTGATGCTCCGCAGTTGATCCTCATAGATTTCGATGCCGTCCCCAAGCTTCACCTTTTTTAAATGAATCTTCTTGAGACACCGTCTGGTAGCGGGTGGCGGTTGCTTACCAACTTTGCTCGTCTCTCAGGCTCTCTTTTCTCAAACAATCTAGGAGAGATGTCGTAGAAACTGGTGGCGACGCTTCCTGATTGGTGCAAGGCATACGGCAACCAATTTTCGCACAGTTTTTTCCGCCTCATTCTAAAACCTTAGAAATTAAAAGTGGTGAAATTATGCTGCGATCGATAAAGTGTCTTTAATTGCTTCATTTCCAATATACAACAGGGCATCTACTTTATACATCCATTAGGTAGGTAAAAGCAAAATCTAGACATTATATTGGACATTTGGTGTATTTGGGCGAGCGTCATAAACCCTGATGGGCGCTCTGAAGATGCCGCTTCAAATACAAAACAGTTTTGAACTGTTTCTTGCACAAGGCGCAACTGACATAGGTCGGATAGTGAATCAGTTTCATGTGTTGGCGCAAATTTGACAAATTACTATAAACCTTGCCGCATTCCTCGCAGGTCCGTGGATCCAACGAATGCAGTTTTCTGTTGTCCTTGCCTGCAACCAACAAGATATTATGTTAGACTGGTGTTCGTTGCAAGCAATACAACAATAAAAGTGCATTTCGTGCAGACAGTTAACGTCCATTTGAAAGAAATTACCACTACTAACCTTGCGGGCTTAGATCGGATCCGACGTCTTTGCCATTAAAGGCTGAAGCCGACGGTTTAACATCAATCGGCCCTACAAGATTAAGGCTTGTATGGATGCTTTTCAGCTACAACGCCGCTAAATCACCTGTTAGATCCGCGTTTCCATTTCCAGCAGGAAACAAATTCATCGAATTATCTTCGGGCTCATTGTCATCATCGCTGATGTATTCGGGGAGTTCAACTTTGGGCAGCAACTCCAAAGGGCTGCCGGCTTCGCTCTGCAGCGCAAATGGGTTCACTGTCATTGACTCTTCCTTCCTTAATCTACATTAATTAATTCATCAAGTTATTCCTTATTTGCATCAGACATAGATTTCATTCATCCTATTTACACGGCTTTGTTAATAGGCATATTTGTGGTTATTGGAGTGACTCGAATCCTGAGCAACATCCTCAGAAATTAAACCTTTGGGTAGGTATATTATGGTGCGGCCAGACCTGACGAGCCCAGCCTGAGCCGCGGCAAATTCCTTTGATGTTTCGTCAAAACACCGCAGCAATTTTGCCGCATCCAGACCTAACGAGCCAAGCCTGAGCCGAGCCGAAGAATTAGACATACAGGAGAATCGAATTGCAGCGTCCAGACCTAACGAGTCGAGCCTAAGCAGCGGCAAAACCCCTTTGATAATTCGTCAAAATAGCGATCGACGATCCATTTTCTGTCGGTGTTTTGTGGTGGATCTAACAATTCTTTAGCTTTTTTACGATTTGAATTTCATACAAACATAAGCCGGTAAAGCTTCACTTCGATTCTACCGAGTATTGAAAGTGCAAGCTTTTTTGTTCAGTCATTTCAGGGACACCCTGTATGACTATTTTAAGTGGTGAAAAATTGGTGAATGTTTAAGTGACGGTGATATGGAAATGGCAAAGGCAAATTAAGAAACTGCACATTAAAAAAGAAGAATAAAACGAGGAAGTTGTTAAAATAAAAGTCTCATCAGCATGTTTCAAAGAAGCATTGCGTTCAAACAATTCCATGCGAAAATTCATCCAAACAAGGCTTTTATTACTTACAAAATTATAAAACAAGCATTCGCCAAGCCATTTACAAGCGATAAACACCAACAAATCAAAGCACTAAAACAGCTACGAATGAAACGTGCCTAATTTCAGTCTCAGATTTGCTCCTTTTCGTCGCAGGACTTGCGATATTTGGCGTGGTTCCATCAGATATATCTATTGGCACATCCTGACTAGAAGTTGTAGTGCCTGCGGCACTGACTTGGGAGTTCTTTGCCTTGGTTTTATTGACTAAAATGTTATTTCTGCAACTTCAAATAGCAAATATCATTCACATTCAGTTGCTGTGTGTAAAAATCAATCACCTAAATGCCCTTAACGGTTGCGGTTTCATGTACAAACCACTGTCTTCTGGTTGAGGGTCCGCATCAGAAGACGTGTCCGTAAGTCCTCGAATTTTGAGAGACTCTGCAGTTTTGAGGAAAGCGGAAAGATGGGCCTGTGATACGTTTACTTCGCCCACATACATAAATTCCATTAGTGCGATTATGTGGCGAGCTTCCACATCTCGCATAAAAACTATCGGATGTGAGCAAGGATTGGTCTACAATCATTAGACATCAGGCCTGAGCATTTGATGTAGTAGATTATACCTTAAAGAGTTCCTTGAAGTATGGACTGCATGCCGAAAGGACCACTTTATGTGCAAGCAATCTCTGGCCTTCGCATGCAATTGTTACATCTGTGAAATCTTCATTGCACCTCAGAATATCGAACTGGGAAGTGATGTTCGCTTGAAAGTTGTTCCATCTTAAGCAAAAGTGTTGGTCGTTTGGTAGATCATCTAATTCGGCCATTTCTCTAATTTAGCCCCAGTAACATCTTTAAAGAGTGAAAATCAATACATCTAACTGAGCCCAATGGAGGAAAAATATGCGGCAAGTGAAGTACATAGAAATTCATTAAAAGAGCCTTGCTTGGGGCTCATTCGCATTGAGATTGGAGCTGTTTTAGGCAAAAGCCCTGTTGTTTTAGAAGCAATTTTAAGGGCAGAGTAGCTTGGTGCACGTTACTTGCCTCTGGCTCCTTCACATTGAAGGGGATGTTTGAAATATGGCCTTTTTATGCAAGTTTATTCAATATTTTTCATATTCTGCATTTTAACATTTTCCTTCACTTATCTGTCAGAAGTCGATATTTCTGAAGTTGTAACCCCAAACTGTATAACCCCACAAAGCAGTGTCGTGTGCCCCTTTTCAGCGTAGCAAATTCAATTAAAACTCCGTAAATCTATGTAGCACATTATCCTCATTGGGGCTAGCGGTGTAGCTGAATTTAACAATAAAATTGAATGATTTATTAGCTAAAAAATCGACTCAAATAGGACTTAAAGGAGACTCTTAAAGGTTGCTAATTGCATTGGGGCGCTAATGAGTTTGACGTATGTGAAATTTCAAATAAAATGTCAGATTCTGCCCGAAAGACTCTCTTGGTGTGGTTCCCAGTTTTCCTCAGTGAAAATCGCCTACAGTTTCCCAATTTAAATTCATTTTAATACCGAAAATGTTTACTACACAGTGAAACTCTCGGAGGTTGCAATTAATAGTGGCATTTCGTGTGATATTACATGACATTTTCAAACTATTGATTTTTTCGTATTCGTTTTATTTTTGTTAAATTATTTCCTAATTTACTGGATTCTGAAATATGAAATGCATAAAAGTAAGTGAAACACGTAACAATTTATTACTTTTCATTCGTTTAGCAGGTATATAGGTTATGAGTCATTTGGCACATTACATATTTGCATGCTGGCTTAATGAGTGGCCTTCAATAACACTTACTTAACATTTATATCTCTGCTAAACTGCTCTATACTAGATGTAAATGAGTGCATAATTCACCAGTTTACTTTTTATGACGCAAAACTTGCAAGTTTTAAAACCAAAAGATCAAGAGCTTGATCAGTAAATTCAGTTTTAGGCTGTATCAGACTCCACTCAGGCCCCATTTTTTCAGTCAAATTGAAGCTTCACATTGATTCCTAGCTTCTATAGGTAGATTTCAGAGTCAACTCGTCTGGGGGCAGCAATCGTCTGAGTAATTTTCTAGTATATCAAACTCTCGGATTCGAAGTTGTTATTATGCTCCACGTATAAATAATCCCTTTATTGACAACTTTTTTTAGTGGTGTTTCTAGGGCAAATGCGGTTTTTGACCACTTTTCACTGATTAAAATTCAATAATTTTCCATAAGATTACAAGGGACGTCAGTCATCTTATTTTGCACTCCTGACACCAACTGGCAAAAATTCAACACTTTAGAATACCTATGTTAAAAACAACTTTGTGGCATGGAAATACTGCTTATAATGATTTAAAGCAAAAACGGCCGATAACCAATCCAAAGAGAAACTAAAAAGATCAAGCGAAACTACACAAAACTAGCCCAAATATCTGCGAAAAGTGTCTAAAGAAAAAATGAAAAACAAAGAAAATATAGATTGTGCAATATTTGCAAAAAACAGCATGAAGAAAAGGTGGTGGTTCAGGGATAAAGTGCGAATATTATTAATCGCACATGCAAGGGTCTGATAAACTAAAATAGACCAATCATCAATCACCTTATCTCGTGACTAGCGACTTTTTTAGTGTGATTTCTTGCGGAAATGCGGTTTTCAAACAGTTTTCACTCGATGAAGTCCACTACTTATCCATAGGATAAAAAAAGACGCATTCGCCTTTTTGTGACAAAGAATTTACAAACTTATCAAAAATGTATTTTTTGCATTGAATATACGCCCCCAAAGAAATTTTATGTACACAATTTTCTTCTACTTTCATTTTTAGGATCTTTGTCATGCTTTTTGGAATCACCCTCGGAAAGAAAAATGCAAAATCATTGTCCCCTATTGTCCATTACCATTATGTATTATGTGATTGGATATATATTCTATACAGACTGCATTAAAATGTATTTTTTGCTTTGATTGTTCGACCAGAACAAAATTCTTTTTGAAAAATATCTCTTTGCGGTCCTCCATCTTAGATTTTTGCCATATTCCTTACGAAACGCCTTAGTGTTGTGTATATTTTTCTGACTGTACTTCAATTTATTCCAAAAAAATTCCTGGATTTCAGTCAATTTTATTGTTTATTATTTAAAATGTCACAATTACGTTTCGGTGTCTTTCTCCACCATCATCAGTTTGTGTTCTAAAAAATAGCCAGTCAAATGTGAAGGTAGAAACAACTATACACACAAACTGATGATGGTGGAGAAAGACACCGAAACGTATTTGTGACATTTTAAATAATAAACAATAAAATTGACTGAAACCCAGGAATTTTTTTGGAATTAAACGCCTTAGGAAAGGGCAACACCTTTGAAAAGCAAATCGCAAAATCCTTGTCTCTTATTGGTCATCAGATGCCCCAATTTATCACCCATTGACTGTAATTGGAACTCGATTTAACCAATCGCTTAAAAACTGTTACATAACAATAAAAGGGTCTACCTTAAAATGTATGTTTTGCTTTAAATATACGCCCATCGAACTTTATCATTCATTGGACGGATTAAATAAATTCCTTGGTGTATTTGGGAGGCGTTAGGAGTGCAGATTAAAAGGGCGTTCTTTGCTAACTTATGGAAAAGCAGTGAAAAGTGGACGAAATCCGTATTTCCACAAGAAACACTTCTAAGAAAATTCGTTATTAAAGTGATTATCTTCTGTAAACTAATGGGAATTACCTACTCGTACTAATTGATTTCAACGACTTTTCTCCTGTCTTTTATCTCCTATTTTATTATTTTACAATTAAAGCACTAGTTTGCATTGAAATTGTGAGTTTCTAGAGCGTTTTTCTCAGGTTATCCTCACTTCTTTCGGCTTAATCTGAGAAAAATTGAACACCAATTGGAGAAGAAACGCAGTATCAATACTGTTACAAATTAAAATACACTAACAAAAACTAGTACTGGTAATAGTAAAACAATGAAATATAAAAGATAGGAGAAAAGTTGTCTTGAAACTTTGAAACCCTTTCCGTTGCCTCAAGTGATTCTTTCCTGTCTCGATGACCAAGGAAATGTTTCCTATCTCCCAACTTGTTCACTGAATTCGCGTAGAACTCAGAAATTAGTCACAGTTATAGAAAAACTGAAAATTTAATCAAGAAGTGATTAGAAATTTAAAACCATTCACTTTGTACAAGGAAAAGTTCAAGAAATTTGCCCATTAGTGGGTTTGCTTCTGTTGAGACTATGAGATTTAATACCTTTTTCCGAAGGTTTTTAGTAAGCAAATTGCATTGAGGAAAGCATTTGCTTCTATGAAAATCCATTATTTTAACAGAGAAATACCAAGTCAAGCGGTTTTAAATAATGTCGGTCTAGTGCTGATAAATCACGTTTCTAAAACTCTTTTGCACAGTCGGTTTCGGGCAAACGGTTCTTCTAAATAAATTATATTCAATCTCAACAATCTGCCAATTACAGATTTGAAAAAAGAAACATTTAGATGCATTTTAAGCGGTGGTAAGGAGCGGTCATGGTATTCTTCCTTTTTTCAAACTGAGGAGGTTAAAACACACATAAAAATGGTCATTTGTGGACAAAAAAATGAAAAGTGGCTGCAATTTAGCTTAACATTGATTGGGAAGTTATTTGCTGCGAACGAAAACCAAAAACACGCATGGGAAATTTTGATTTTTGACTCAAAATTTCATAAGGGGAAGAGGTGAAATATCAAGTTTTTTAAAATGTCTTCAATTCTACGTCAATTTTACCACAAAGATGCGAAGAATGCGAGGCACTCATTGAAAAATGCCCTGGGAGCTTCAAGTTTGAAATAATTGACTTTTGGTTTCAAAAACCAAAAAAATAAACAACTTTCAGTTTCGAAGTTTCCGGATACCTTGTCTTTGTGTTGATTTTTGTGCAGTTTAAATTTTAAAACTGCAGCAATTAAGCACATCTCCGGAACCTATTAGTTATCTATTTTCCGCTAAAGTCTAGACTTATCTTTGCTTACGTAGGACGCCTTCGACACTGATGGATGAATTAGCGCTAAATTGTTTCGCTAAATACGTATTTCTATTCTCATTGTTATGGTAATGAAATATAAGAAATAAGTACATTATTTGCAACCGAAACCCTGTTGGATTATCGGGGAGGTTTGGAGACTGATAATACTCACTTTTTAGCATTCTTTGCCACACTGAAACTTGTTTATTCATTAATTAATACTAATAAAACTACGCGATTCTTCGACACTCTCTAATGGCCGAAAACCCGGACTGTGGTTCTTCAAATTTCACCTCCCCCATACACATTTTTCGTTAGCTTGCACCATTATATCACATTTGCACGTTGTCCTTCAGGTACCAAGAAGACAAAACACCAGCAGCTTGCTGGTTCATTTATTATTAAACAAACCATGACTGTGAATAGAAGTTAGAGTTCTGTGAATTGTGCCTAGCTGGGGTTAGGAGGTTTTTTCCTTGTAAGTCTTTTTCTGAGTTTAAAAACGTGTTCTTGACTGAAATTTTATGTGTTTTTGCCTGATTAACCTCACACAGGTTCAAAGAAGGACTTGGAGTCCCAGCTGAATCCTGTAACTCTTGTAGGGTTAGTTTGGGAGTTGGGTTTATTAGGGATTTGGAGATTCTGCATTAGAAATGTTGCTGATTTTATCAAAGCCATTTGCTTTGTTTACTTTGCTTTGATTATTACCAAATAAGCACGTAGTCCGTTGATATCGAGTTCAGGCTAATGATTTTATAAATGGCAAGGTAATTGAAAGCATAAATCGTTGATCCTGCTAATTTGCGAAAAATTCATCTCAGCTACGTGATTCGTCGCACATCGCCCGGTTTTTTAGCCAAATTCAGCGCATGTGAAGACGCTATTGTTTATGTTAATGACCATGCAAGGAGGTTCTCAAGTTGATGGTAATAATTTGCAATTTCCAACATAATAAACTAGGGTTTAAATATTTGTTTTGAAACTGCTGTGCTAATTTTTTTTATTTAAACATCCTGCCCTGAGTCAAATTGGCGACTGTAGCACTTGCAGATTTGATTTTTGGCAACTCGTTTCCCGACAAAGGTCGATTTCCTCTGCTTGATTACATAAAATTAATCAAGCGAAAACAGAATCTCCTGCCCACATTTAGCTACGTAGGCCCTCTTAATCTGCACTTATTTGAACTGTGATAAATTGGAAATTATCTGATATCAGGTATTTTTGGTCATTGAATGATGTTTAGGTGGAAACTTGCCAAATTTGCTCGATCTAGCGCGCGCTCCTCTCGTACAGTTCCCTAAAAATTTTCGAGTTTTTTGCGAAAAGCAAATTGCGATGTTGTGAATTGTGTGATTTTTCGTTTGGATACCTGAATAAATCATCTAGATTTGGTTTTCTGTGTAAGTGAACAATCGAAACGAGTGAACATCCTGAGCTCATTGTTGCAAGCTTGCAAAAATTTTGTTGTTATTGTGCAAGTTTCTAACAGAAAAATGAAGGGATATTTTTTATATTTTTAGGTGCTAAAGGTCCATTTTCCATTAGTTTTTTCATTTATTGCTTCTCACCGCTCATTCAAAACCGATTAATACAGTGTATAAGTTGAATATATAAAAGGTGGTTAATAAATAGGGACAAGTGAGTTTCAATGGCTCATCAGGTCCACGGAATTGATTGTTTCTAGGCACGAATATACGCTATTTACAAGCAAAAGTATGCCATATTTCAACCTAAAAATCCTAGGTTCCGACAAGCTTTAGGTGTCTGAAAACGAAGCTTTTTTGAGGGTGTGGAAATTTGTAGAAAAATCAGCGGTTTTGTGAATCAGGGCGATTTGGTGGAAAAATTCACTTTAATCTTTTGACTCCTTTACAATTTAGATAAATTTTTGTGACACTTTCTAGGAAAATGACTGTTTAGCCAGATGTTTAATTTTGCTACCTAATAATTTATTTTGTAGATCAATTTTTTGTTTCAAGAACTTGTTTGTTGTTGTTTTCTAGTTTCAATCTAAAAAAGCTTGAAACTTGCAAAAAAGACTGATAAATGTGTACATTTTTGTGCAATAAGCTAACCAGTTGCCCCGTGGGCACGCCCCTGGAAATACGTGTTTATTGTAATTTATTCAAAAAAATGCTCATTGTAATTGCCGAAAAACTGAAAATTTCATTAAATTTGTTTAATGGCTTTTGAGATATGATCAAAAAACCATTGATTTACGAATTTCAACACCCTGTATCTGGAAAATGCTTCCCCATCCCCATCCCAAGTGAAATTTCATAAGAAAAGCGCACAGAATGTTGAAAATTTTAATTAAAGTTTCTTATTTTAACCGAGTTTTAAATTATAATTATCAATTAATATTTCTAAAGAATACAAACTACACACACCAAAATATCTACTACACACCATAAAGAACTTACTAGAAAACAGACAACTACAAGTACGAATTGACAAAACACTGTCGTTTTCTTTTTCCCCTGAACAAGGGCTCCCTCAAGGATCCCCGCTCTCACCGTTTCTCTACAATATATACTGCCATGAGATATACAATTACAACTTACCAGACAAAAATCAAATCGACAGATCGGCATACATATTACAATACGCAGACGACACGGCACTTATTGTACATGACAAAACTACTAAGAGAGCAGCTGAAAGACTCCAAACACTAACAAACAACACAATGACATGGTTTTATAAATGAAGACTAACACCAAACGCGTCAAAAAACCAACTTCTGCTCACAAACGACAGACTCAACGCTGACTCCTCTACAATAACTGCAGACGGCCAAACGACACACCAAAAAACGACGTAAAATACCTTGGAATCACAATTGACCACAAACTTAAATTCACTAAACACATACGAAACATCAGGGCAGAAACAATAAAGAGAACAAAACACTTCCGATCACTAACCTACAAAGACAGAGGAATTAGCACAAACACCGCCACCAAAATATATAAAGCTATTTGTAGACCCTTGCTAGACTTTGGACATATACTCATGACCAACGGAACAGAAAGGACAAAACGTTATATACAAACAACAGAACAAATTGCATTAAGACTAATAACACGAATAAGACACCCCCAAAACCCACTACACAACCCCTCCACCCAACTACTATACGAACGCACAAACATGACAAAGATTTCGGAAAGACTCATACATCTCCAGACAAAATGGACAAACAACCCCTACAACTGGACCATACTGAATCCCCTTTGTCTTACAAGACCAACCAGACAATCCCGCTTCCGTTTCCCTACATCAACACTACTCGAACACTTACAAACGCAACTGACTACTGGACAATAAAATAATTTTTTCTTGTCATTAGAAATGGAAAGCTTATTTAATAAGATTATTAACCTAGAATAAAAAAAATTTCATATTTGTTTTTTATTTAGATTAAGACTACATGTATTAAACAAGGGCAGAAAGAACGATAGGTCGATAGCCTTTTTTTTTTAGAAATAAAGATGTTTACTACTACTACTATTTCTAAAGATTAACAAAGTTTCTATAAGATAGGAATCTTCACCTATTGTGCCCGCTTTTCTAGTCTTTCAGTCTAAAAACCGTGATTTAGTTGGAAAGTTATGTTAATTTGACTTATATATTCTTCATATCTATTCGTTGCCACTTTCTTAGCCGACCATTTTGTTCTTCACTAAAATCAGCCAATTTCTTCGCTTCTTCGTTGCTTCCTCTCTACTATTGTGTCAAACTAGCCTATTTTTTTCATTGTGTTTCTACAGCAGCTCGTTTTTAATTAATTGCGGCGTTTTTCGTGCTGATGTTTGTCTTCCACAACCCCAATTCAACTCAAGCTCTATTCAGGCACTTTTTCTCTTGCCATTTAATTAGATTGAATTTTTTGTTGATTATAATCTGAATGTTTTTTTTCTTTCAGGTATAGTGAACGGTTTTTTTATCCAAACTGGCTGCCCAGGGTTCCAGTGGCGCCGAGTGCGCTGCGGCCTCTTCTAGCACACCTGGCAGGGTTGATCAAGCAACACTGACAGGTAAGTTCATGATTTCCATTGATTCCAAAAAAATTGCCAAAAATCGCCGAGGAAACGTGCAACGTGGAATTGGCGATTTTTGGCAATTTACCTACTTTCTAGCAGAGGATTTTTGCATAAATTGGCGTGCACATATACGTGTGGGTAGTCACATATTGTAAATTAATATTTGCGTCATTTTTCGTTTATCTAATCAGTTATTATAGCGCTCGTTTGGTTGCTTATTACTTGAGCCCCCTGACATTCTCCACTCCCGAATCTCCCGAATATTTGGATTTTTCCAAAACATTTTTATATATTTTATTGTTGGTCTTTAATCGATGAAAATGTCCCTGATTCTATTTAAAGCAAAATATCGATCAAAAACACACTGAGGGTATAATTTAAGGCAGGAGTATTCTATGTGGCAGTTAAATAATTGTCGGGCTATGTTTGGGGTCGCAGGATTCGCTGCAAACATTTCCTGGAAAAGTAGCAATGTTTTTACAACATGGTTCAGTGTCATGTATTCCTTCATATGTAAAGTCCGAGTTTTGAACCAATGGATTAACACTAGCAGTAGGTAACTGTTTAAATATCATTCTTAGGTCTTGTATTCGTTGAAAGAGAGACAACCAACAGCAAGAAGTCGTGATTTTCGCGTTCCTAACGTTTCGCTAACACACGCGGTCAGCATCTTCAGATATATATTTGCTGTGGGTGGAAACACACTTCTGAAGAAATCCATTGTTTAAATAACTGATGAATTTTGCGTTATTAACGTCGCTCTGGTCGCTAGTATTTGGCTAGCACTCAGGTAGTTCTCTGAAGATTCTAACCATGCCTGCTAGCGAAACGTACGCACCAAACTCCTATCGATGACGACTTCACAACGCCAAAATCATCAGGTCTTTAAGCTGTGGCCTCGAGACTATTTCAACTGTGTAATAATAACAGTTTGTGAATGATTTTTACCGGAATATTAAATTTTCCGACTGTCGAGTAATATGCAAAGCCTTTTGTCTCAGTCGAGACGTTCAAGAACCTGAAAATCTAATTTTAAGAAGAAGGAGAAGTAAGCGAACAAAGCCAATGACATTGTTTGGAGTTATATGGCAGGTGCGGCGGAAATGCCTAGCGAGAAATTTCAAGTTTTGCTGTGTTTTTTAATATTTTCAATTTTTTTGTTGAAAAGTTGTTTTTCTAAATGGGCGACAGTCGAACCTGACCTCAAAATTCGCGATATTTATTACGGTTTAAAAAATAAATTCTGATAAGTTGGCCGTCTATTTTAGAGGATGATCGAGTCGAAACTGGGGCTCCATGTGATTGCAAAATATTGTCGATTTGCTGTTAAGGTCGATAGACTTTAGAAAAATTTGAAAAGCTTGCCATTTGACCAGGCAAAATCCGAATATTTTAATTGTTTGCAATGCTTGTTTGTTATCTTTTCCAAGTTGCTTGAAATCAAGTGATAATTTAATTATCAAACATTCCGTGCATTTACTGCCGATTATTTTTTCTTTCGGCTAGTTCAGGTCTGAACATCTTCCCCATATGGGTGGCGTAAAACTAATTAGAATTCAAGTCGGTGAATAATTCGCGGACCGAAGCTGGTTGATTTAATTGTCGGCTATTTAGAAAGTGAAGTCATCGCGCACTGTTAAAATCTAAAAAAAAAACGGTACTGTTGAGTGAGTTTAAGTGTGTTCAGGCTCATAATGTTGATTTTGTGAGAATATCCGGTGAAAAAGCCAACATGTGACGGAAGTGAATAGGATTTGATACGGAAACAACCGCCTTTCATTGTTCTTTACAGGTCAAAGGCAGCATCTGATATTTGCCATATTTATCTATCTAAATTGTACTTAATCCTGCTCCTTATCGGCTAATCATCAAGTTTGTTTTTGGGCGAATGCCGTCTATTGTTTATATTGTGGCGCATTCGCCGATTTCACCGCACTGGATTATGTAATCACGTTTTTTTTAAGTTGATTTGTTCAATGTTTCTTCGGCCATTAATCGTACCTGCCGAAAGTTGGCCGCTGTCCAAAAGTAGTCTCAGGAAATTCACAGTTTTCCAACTCGATAGTCAGTTTACTTTCGTCCATGCGGTGCCTTTCATTCATATATTTTCATTAAATCTTGCGATCTACTTTACGAGTCGAGTCTTTGGCTGGTCCAGGTCCATTCGGTTTCATTCTTGGTTTGCCAATCGTTGCCGGTTTCAGTCGAAATTTGCTTGCAAAATCGCTAAACTCTGGTAAGACTGGTAAGAGGCAGTTGGCAGTGTCGTTAATTAGTGGGAAAACGGTTAATTATTCGCTGCAAACAGCAATTATAAGGTTTTTAATTAATTTGAGAGAAAGGAGGATTTTTCCAATAAAAGTACTGGATGGATAGTGTTTGATTTGCCATCTGTATTTGAGGTTTCCTTATTTGCGTCTTTATTTCTTCAGTTCAGGCAGGCAGTAACTGTTGTTTTTTGTGCAATTACGTAACCTGCACGATGATTGGGATTCTTTGAAAATGTAGAATTTGGCCTAAAATGTTCATTTAATCAATTAATCAATGAGATTAAAGAACTAGGAAATAGGATTTTGTATTATTGCTTCGAACACTTGCATATCAATCCTAATTGAACTTCAGCAGTCAAAATCAAGAAAATTCACTGTATATTTTGCTCGAGTTTGAATATTTTTCGAATGTTCTTGAATCTGAAGCTTGAATTTTACAATTTTACGTTCACAAGACTTAGATTGACTTTAAGTTGCTGGAAAAAACTTCCATATTTTGCAAAAAAATATAATTAGTTTCCTCTTTTTTCTCTCATTCATAACGAAGAATGCACTTTAGGGACTGAAACTTTGCAATTTCCTGAGGAGTTTTCATCCAGTTGCAGCCAAAGTGAAAAAAGACTTAGTAGGTAGTTTAGGGCACTTTCTGGTGTATTAAACCGCATAGTGATGAAGAACTAAGATGACTGTTAGTGTTCGATTCGTAAAAGTGTTTCAACAGTATGCAACGACAGTTTTCGGGAAGGCCTAGAGTGCGGGCAGGACGTTCGGTTAACATCCGCGATTGGCAGAAACAAGGAGAAGTCCTCACCACTTGGAATAATGGTAATTTTCTCTCGTTTCTACTGCTTTTGATCAGAATAATGCAAACATCCAAACGCATAACAGTAAACTGTTAATACCAGAAAAACTGGCACCATTACCAGATAACATATCTTGCGGTCCAGTGTCAAGTTCTTTACTCGATACCGGTTAGATGAAGAGCCTTAATCATAGTTGATTGGGTTTCCACTACGCGGGGAATGTCAAGAATTCCTTCCTTCTTGCGTCTCGAGTTAAGTTCAGTGTCTAGAAGGTAAACAAACCGTCATCGAGAGTGGTAATGTAGCTGCTCCATTAGACAGCAATTGCTAACATAATACCATAATTAGTGCTCAAAGTGGCTTCATCGGTGTTATTGTTGTGGTTTCAGCCAGGTAGGAGAACATTTTATTCATTCTTTGTCAATCGAGGATTTTTGGGGCATTTTTATTTACCGTTTAGACGACACAAGAGTTTGGACAATTTTTTAATAATGCTTATGGTGTTCGACATTTAATCGGCTTTTTCCTTTTTGAGTGAGAGGGGATTAATCTACTGGTTTGTTATAGTTTTTGATACGTTTAGCTCCTTTAGTAAGTTTTCTGTTTGTGTCTTTATAATCTTCTTTGGCTGAAATCGCATTTTTTACGCTTCGGTTTTGGGCCAACTTTAAATAGTTTTTTCGCTTTATAAGTGAGGGGAAGTTTCTTATGAGCAATAGTTCACTGTTTTGTTATAGTTTTTGCACTTTTACTAAGTTTGATTGTTTATAATCTTGTGTGACTTAAATGACTTTTTTATCAACGTAGATGCTTCGGCTTTGTGCTCAATATTTGATAGTTTTTTTCACTTTATAAGGTCCGATTATTACAAGAGGAAGTTGCATATGAGCAATAATTTACCGTTTTCTTTCAGTTTTTGATACTTTTAGTAGTTTTACGAAGATTTTCGTTTGTTTCTTTATAATCTGCTTGGACTTCAATCATATTTTCTTCACCAACATAAATGCTTCGGTTTTGTTTTCAACTTGTGCTTTTTCTGTATTAGTGCTTGTGAGCAATAATTTACTGTTTTGTTATAGTTTTTGTTAATTTTTATCACTTCACATTTTCTTCACCAACATTCGGTTTTGTACTCAACTTTCTATAGTTTTTCCTTTATAAGTGGGAGGAAGTTGCACATGAGAAATAATTCTCTGTTGTGTTTTAGTTTTTGATACTTGTAGCACTTTTACGAAGTTTTTTGCTTGTTTCTTTATAATCTTGTATGACTCAAATCACATTTTTTCATCAAGATAAAAGGTTCGGTTTCCTCAACATTTGAAATATATTCCTGTTATAAGCGAGCGGAAGTTGCACAAATTATTTACCATAAATAATTCCTTGTTTTGATATAGTTTATGATGTTTTCATCACTTTTGTTAATTTTCTTTTTATGCAATATATTTCCGTTTGTTTTTTTTTTATTATTTCATTTGGCTTAAATCACCCTTTCCTCATGTTTGGTCTGCAAATAGTACAAATGAAATGAAAATACATTAAGTGTTCGAACGTGGTGGTGTATGATTAAAAATTTAAAGTAAAATTAGTTTAAAATATTATAAAGATTTTAAAAGTCCTTCATGTGTGCGTTATACATTCTTACATTCTAAGAAATATTTCATACATTCTAAGCGAGCATATTGAGAGCCAAACCAAAACGTGACTGCCGATTAAGTTCCGTTAATGTGAAAATTGCGCCTTGCTTTTGGACTTTTTTCCTTAATGTAAATGTTCCAGTATAACGCTAGTTCCAAGCAACAGTCTTCGGGTCGTGAGTTAAATATAGTTAAAGGATAATCCTAAGTTATGACATTTTGATTGGTTGAGGTTCACTTTTCCTCCTTCCTGATACATAAATAGCTATTTCCCTTTCGGAATTTTCCTGCAAGTTGAGCTGAACTTTAGTCCTAAAATCTTCAGAAAATGTTGTTTGTGTTTCTTTCACTTGTGCATGGTTTTTAGCTGAAAATGTCGCGTCAAACCAGTCAATTTTCCTTGAAGGTTTCCCGTTCGAAAGCAGTTTTAATGACTGAATTATCGTTATTACTTCCCCAAGAGTTTTACTTGCACTGAATGGAATTGTATGCGTCAATTAACATATTCACACAGCAACTTAAGTATGCAAAACACATGCAATTGAAGAATGTTTCCGATAATCGTGGAAGAGAAACAGGACAATTTCCATTCGGAAGGGAGCAAAAAAAATGAAAGTTCTTCCCATATCGGTCATTCTAATGAACTATTACGACCTGCGAGACCATAAATGTCGAAATCATGATAGTGCAACTTCACGAGCCGAACCGTAGCTAAGAACAGCACACGAAGTGAAGGTTGGGCCAAACGAAATTGACTAATAAAAAATTAATCACAGATGGATTTTTTCAATTCAGCTTAATTATGTTCGAAAGTCGGACCATCCGACGTTCCAAGCATGTATAGGAAGCGGTTTTTCGTTGCAGTGCCATTAATGGGCATGTTATTTAATTTCTGTAGTAAATAATTGCTGTTCAGGGGCCATAAAGGTCAGATTGAAATAAGGTTAGTAGTTTATATATTCATGTTTTCCCATTTGCCATTGCATTTGTCTTCATTCGGAAGGTGTTTTTAGTTGGAGCTTTTTCCAATGAACGAAGCAATAATATTTGGTTCCAAAGGTAATTGCTGTTGGGCCACACACAACACAAAGAGCTTCCGATGATGTCAATCGATAAATATACACTTGGTTTGGTCAGGTGCCAGTACGTTTTTCGCATTTGAACGCGCAAAAAACCCACTTGAGGCCATCAATTATATAAGTCGGCAAATTGATGAATTTCCACTGAAATTTTCCTCTTCCATTATCAAGCAACTAAAGGCGTCTGTTCCTTTCTAATACTTATCGATGATGATCAACCAGATAGTCTCTAGTCCCTTTCATTCTGTCCAAAGTGTTCGCTATAGGATATTAATATTTATCACTGTTCAACCACCGTTAATCTGTGGAGAATGTCGGCTAGCCATGATCTTAACTTCACTATTCACTATCAGCATTTATCAACGAATTCTGCTTTCTAAAATGAAACTAGTGAGTTTTTTTGAGATTTTTCGCAAGCATCGAGGGCTTGCATCTTCAGAAGTGTGAGATTCGGGTGCGAATATCAAACACTTTCTAATGAGCTTCTTGTGGCGGCACTCATTTTTTGGCCAAAAACTGATCGGCAGATAAATTTTGAGTGTTTTTGCGTCCGAACCAGGCACAACTTTTACATTAAACACTGTCTAATGCGCGTGTTGTGCAGAGTTCGTCGGGCACGACACTGATGTTTACCAAAACCTGATCAGTAGAGAAGTTTAGAGTGTTTTTGGGTCCGAACCAGTGTCGTGCCCGAAGGGGACTTCAAAATCAAACACTGCCTAATGCTTCTGTTGTGCAGAGCCCGTCAGGCACAACACTGATTTTTGCCACAAACTGATCGACTGAAAAGTTTTGAGTGTTTTTGCGTCCGAACCAGGCACAACTTTTACATTAAACACTGTCTAATGCGCGTGTTGTGCAGAGTCGTCGGGCACGACACTGATATTTACCAAAACCTGATCAGTAGAGAAGTTTAGAGTGTTTTTGGGTCCGAACCAGTGTCGCGCCCGAAGGGGACTTCTAAATCAAGCACTGTCTGATGCTTCTGTTGTGCAGAGCCCGTCAGGCACAACACTGATTTTTGCCACAAACTGATCGACTGAAAAGTTTTGAGTGTTTCTGCGTCCGAACCAGGCACAACTTTTACATTAAACACTGTCTAATGCGCGTGTTGTGCAGAGTCCGTCGGGCACGACACTGATTTTTACCAAAACCTGATCAGTAGAGAAGTTTAGAGTGTTTTTGGGTCCGAACCAGTGTCGTGCCCGAAGGGGACTTCTAAATCAAACACTGTCTAATGCTTCTGTTGTGCAGAGCCCGTCGGCACAACACTGATTTTTGCTAAAAACTGATCGACTGAAAAATTTTGAGTGTTTTTGCGTCCGAACCAGACACAACTTTTACATTAAACACTGTCTAATGCGCGTGTTGTGCAGAGTCGTCGGCCACGACACTGATTTTTACCAAAACCTGATCAGTAGAGAAGTTTAGAGTGTTTTTGGGTCCGAACCAGTGTCGTGCCCGAAGGGGACTTCTAAATCAAACACTGTCTAATGCTTCTGTTGTGCAGAGCCCGTCGGCACAACACTGATTTTTGCTAAAAACTGATCGACTGAAAAATTTTGAGTGTTTTTGCGTCCGAACCAGGCACAACTTTTACATTAAACACTGTCTAATGCGCGTGTTGTGCAGAGTCGTCGGGCACGACACTGATTTTTACCAAAACCTGATCAGTAGAGAAGTTTAGAGTGTTTTTGGGTCCGAACCAGTGTCGTGCCCGAAGGGGACTTCTAAATTAAACACTGTCTAATGCTTCTGTTGTGCAGAGCCCGTCAGGCACAACACTGATTTTTGCTAAAAACTGATCGACTGAAAAATTTTGAGTGTTTTTGCGTCCGAACCAGGCACAACTTTTACATTAAACACTGTCTAATGCGCGTGTTGTGCAGAGTCGTCGGGCACGACACTGATATTTACCAAAACCTGATCAGTAGAGAAGTTTAGAGTGTTTTTGGGTCCGAACCAGTGTCGTGCCCGAAGGGGACTTCTAAATCAAACACTGTCTAATGCTTCTGTTGTGCAGAGCCCGTCGGGCACAACAGTGATTTTTGCCACAAACTGATCGACTGAAAAATTTTGAGTGTTTTTGCGTCCGAACCAGGCACAACTTTTACATTAAACACTGTCTAATGGGCGTGTTGTGCAGAGTCCGTCGGGCACGACACTGATATTTACCAAAACCTGATCAGTAGAGAAGTTTAGAGTGTTTTTGGGTCCGAACCAGTGTCGTGCCCGAAGGGGACTTCTAAATCAAACACTGTCTAATGCTTGTGTTGTGCAGAGCCCGTCGGTCACAACATTGATTTTTGCCACAAATTGATCGACTGAAAAATTTTGAGTGTTTTTGCGTCCGAACCAGGCACAACTTTTTCATTAAACACTGTCTAATGCGTGTGTTGTGCAGAGTTCGTCGGGAACGACACTGATATTTACCAAAACCTGATCAGTAGAGAAGTTTAGAGTGTTTTTGGGTCCGAACCAGTGTCGTGCCCGAAGGGGACGTCTAAATCAAACACTGTCTGATGCTTGTGTTGTGCAGAGCCCGTCGGGCACAACACTGATTTTTGCCACAAACTGATCGACTGAAAAATGTTGAGTGTTTTTCGTCTGGACCAGGCACAACTTTTACATTAAACACTGTCTAATGCGCGTGTTGTGCAGAGTTCGTCGGGCACGACACTGATATTTACCAAAACCTGATCAGTAGAGAAGTTTAGAGTGTTTTGGGTCCGAACCAGTGTCGTGCCCGAAGGGGACGTCTAAATCAAACACTGTCTGATGCTTGTGTTGTGCAGAGCCCGTCAGGCACAACACTGATTTTTGCCACAAACTGATCGACTGAAAAGTTTTGAATGTATTTGCGTCCGAACCAGGCACAACTTTTACATTAAACACTGACTAATGCGCGTGATGTGCAAAGTCGTCGGGCACGATACTGATTTTTACCAAAACCTGATCAGTAGAGAAGTTTAGAGTGTTTTTGGGTCCGAACCAGTGTCGTGCCCGAAGGGGACTTCTAAATCAAACACTGTCTAATGCTTCTGTTGTGCAGAGCCCGTCGTGCTCAACACTGATTTTTGCCACAAACTTATCGACTGAAAAATTTTGAGTGTTTTTGCGTCCGAACCAGGCACAACTTTTACATTAAACACTGACTAATGCGCGTGTTGTGCAAAGTCGTCGGGCACGACACTGATTTTTACCAAAACCTGATCAGTAGAGAAGTTTAGAGTGTTTTTGGGTCCGAACCAGTGTCGTGCCCGAAGGGGACTTCTAAATCAAACACTGTCTAATGCTTCTGTTGTGCAGAGCCCGTCGGGCACAACACTGATTTTTGCCACAAACTGATCGACTGAAAAATTTTGAGTGTTTTTGCGTCCGAACCAGGCACAACTTTTACATTAAACACTGTCTAATGCGCGTGTTGTGCAAAGTCGTCGGGCACGACACTGATTTTTACCAAAACCTGATCAGTAGAGAAGTTTAGTGTTTTTGGGTCCGAACCAGTGTCGTGCCCGAAGGGGACGTCTAAATCAAACACTGTCTGATGCTTGTGTTGTGCAGAGCCCGTCAGGCACAACACTGATTTTTGCTAAAAACTGATCGACTGAAAAATTTTGAGTGTTTTTGCGTCCGAACCAGGCACAACTTTGACATTAAACACTGTCTAATGTGCGTGTTGTGCAGAGCCGTCGGGCACGACACTGATATTTACCAAAACCTGATCAGTAGAGAAATTTAGTATTTTTGGGTCCGAACCAGTGTCGTGCAAGAAGGGGACGTCTAAATCAAACACTGTCTGATGCTTGTGTTGTGCAGAGCCCGTCAGGCACAACACTGATTTTTGCTAAAAACTGGTCGACTGAAAAATTTTGAGTGTTTTTTGCGTCCGAACCAGGCACAACTTTTACATTAAACACTGTCTAATGTGCGTGTTGTGCAGAGCCGTCGGGCACGACACTGATTTTTGCGCAAAAACTGATCACTAGAGAAGTTTAGAGTGTCTTTGCGTCCAAACCAGTGTCGTGCCCCAACTTCTATATTAATCTTCTGTCTTTTTGTGCGTTATTATGCTGATTTTTGGCAAAAGCTGATCAATCGTGCTTGGAAAACGTCAAAAAGACCTTTTTTTTGCACGACGGCCTAAAAGCTCCAAGCTTTTCAGCGTAGTTGGCGTAAAGTTTGAAATGCTACGTGTATGTTCTCCCACCCTGTAAATGTACAGGGTGTACGGTTTATTCAATTTTAATTTGATCGGCTTTGCAAACGCTCCAGTCTATAAAACTGGTACACTTTGAAAACATTCTCGACTACCAGTCGTTTATGGGGCAATAATAGACGAAATACTTCTTCGTCTTGTCCCAACCGGACATAAAATTAGTAAACAGGACGTAAAATTCGGGACAAACATGTGTTCTTTACGGGTTTGAGAGTGCACTTTTTGAATGCGATTTAAAAGGATCTCCTAAGCATCAGGAAATAAAATGCATTTTTTAAATGGGATTATATTATGTAAATTGGCTGGCTCGTCGGATTACAGCTTAATGAATAGTCTAACGACCGCAGCGGGTTCATCTATGTAAGGAATCCTTTGAAAATCGGTTAGAACCTATTTAATATTTCATGTGTTCATATTTTTCTATGCTGGCAGGCAGAAACAGTGAAACTCTACTGGTTTGCTTAATTATTAGGACTAATCAGGTACAACGTAAATTGCTTGAAATAACAATGCACTTTTGCAAGTTGCATAATCGCATGCTTTAAATCAAATACCGACTTTAATGTCCCCCAAAACCTGTTTTTTAAGTGAATTTACCCAATGGATGGCGTGCTATTTTCGTTAGGCTGCTTACAGTCGCCTAATGGATTTTCAGGAATTTTAGTCTGTTCTTTTCAGTGTTAGTTCAACTAAAAACCCGAATTACAGACCGCTTGACATTGAAATATATACCAAAGCATCAAGAACTGTGCTAATTTTAACTTACTAAATTTAAGTTTTTCGGTCATGTTTGCGAATCATCCTGAAGCCCGCAGGAAGTTTACTTGATATTATTTTCGAAGGTTCTCTGGGCTTTGTTTCTAGATTCACTCGGAAATACATAGATAATGTTCTGTATCTAGTTTTCGTATGCCAGTTTGGACTAGAAGATCCCTTTGTCTGGAGCAAATTTATATTTTTTATTATTATTCAATTCGATTATTAACAGCGTACTTTTTCATTCTTGGTAGAATAGAAATGCAAGAAAAACGCCAAACAACGCTCTTAATGAAGCAAGTAATTGGATATTATCGTAATAATGTTATAATGGTTGCTTTTTTTCAAAGTATTCATAATTATTAGTTCATTTTAAGGTGCAATTTCTGCTTTTGAGCGGTGGATGGGACCAAGCACTTAATGTAAAGGCTAAGAATAATATTAGAAATGATATGTTTTATCGCATATTCGCAAGAATGTGATAATTGTATTATATTGTTGATTTTTCAGCATACTTTGCTAATTTTTGCACCTTTGTTAATAGCGCAGTCGTATCAATCTGATAAGATTAGATTCCGTCAAAACGGGATTTTAAAAGAGTGAACATTTTGTGAATTGTATCGCCGGGTATGTATGTTTTTTGCTTTTTATCTGCTTTTGTTCTCGTTAGCACTTAAATTCGATTATGTACATTTTACTTACCCCGGTGTTTTCAAATGTTTTTGTCACTTTCGAAACATTGTTTCGTATTGTCGTCATTTTTTAAATTAATTTTTTTATAACGCACAAACACTAGGGAACGGGAATATGAATTAAACCCCATTCTGGAAACACTGGATTAATCTTAGTCTAGACACTGTTACACCAAGCCAAAGTTGCACAATTAATAATGGAAAATGTTTATGTTTTGAAACTAAAGTTCCTTGATTATCTTTGGCTGCACTTTGTGTAAATAACTGTTTAGATAATATCGGTCACTGATTTTTTCCTCTTCGTTTGGATTCAGGTTACACGGTTCACTTGCATCAGCAGCCGATGGGAGTGCTAGTGAATTAAGAGTATTTTTGTGTAATTTATTAATCACATTAGGAAAACTTCCAGTCAAATGTTGAGGTTGAATGGTTTATTCGGACTTGGAATATTCCAATAAAACAATGATATGAATAAAAAACAATATATTTATCACAACGTTTCGGTTGGCTGTTTCTCCAACCGCCTTCAGCGTTCGCCTGATACTAGCGACTGAAACGTGCTAAAAACATCTTTGTAACCTCTCAATCTGCGACTTTTTCGCCTATCTCCATTCTATTTTTTTCTAAACCGGCTGAAGCATGGGCCTTTTCAAAAAGTCGGAAAAATTTGTGGAAAGTGATTTAAAATTAAACACTTTTCAAGTCAGGAACCATAAATCAATTTATAGGCTGCTCTATTTAAAAATAGCGCTCATCGTTTTCGAAAATACGGAAGTTTTGAACAATTTCCAGCCTAAAGCTTATTTTTACAGCATCTGGTCTTTAAGAAGAAGTTTATTTAATTTTTTGTAGGTTTAATGCCTTTATTTCAACTTAAATATCAATGGCTATTGTCCGGAGCCGAGTTCTCATACGAATTTCGGTCGTGGGATATTCACATCAAACTTTTCATCGAGAAAATGAGAATCTCCGTTACAATTAATTTCAGATGATGATAATAATAATAATAATAATACAAATGAGTCGCATACCATTAGGCGGTGCCTCTTTGTATCTCGTTGCGTAATGAACGATGAGGCGAGATTTGCGTTTAGAAATGCGGGAAATGGAGCAACATCATTAGGATTGAATCTGCGTAAAATATATTCAGTATTATACCGGTAGGTAGAAGAAGTTGTGATTGAAGCATGAAATGCTGTTTTTTGCTCAATTCATAGAAAACCCGATGTTGTTGCGTTCAGGTAGAGTCTCACTCTCAGTCGTTCGTTCTTGCCCAATTGAATAGCGCCATAAAGAAAAACTTTCTTTCCTAGGTTCTTCTTACTTTCTATCATTATCTCGGTCTTAGCTAATGGATCGATTGAATCAAGCCCGCACATTGTCTGAATCCGGTTTTTTCGCAGTTTTTCCAGCGTTATCGTTCAAGAGCTTGTTCTCATTATGCTTTGTCAGCATTTTGTATCACTCGCTAAAACCTTGGAAAGGTTGCAAATTTTTGCATGCAAATCTAGTTTTATATAACCCAAGGATAATTAATGCTAGTCTTAATTCAGTTAAAGCGTGTTATAGTGTTTGTTTAGAAGTAACCACCCTCTGCAACGCTGCCACATAGAGAGGAACAGGGACATTTGAGTTTTTCCTACTATACAGTGTGTCCAGTATAAAATGATGTACATGGGGATATTGGAAACCGTTAGAGTTACAGGGTGGACCAAATGGGGAAAAAGTTGCGCAATCAAGTGCCTATAAATAATCTGTCATCAACTTCTTTGAATTCGGAATAGCAACGGATATACAGGGAAAAAAAGAAAAAAGTGCGTTTTATAAAATCCTTTATATCGTGTTTATTATAAAAGATACAATAACGAAATTTTCAGGGTGGGGGTATGAAATGAGCGTGAATTTGAAAATAAAGTAAAAAATAATCTGGGCCCACTATGTTCAATGAGGCCGAAGTCAACTTTTGTTTTTTTATGGGCGCCATATTGAATTTCTGCATTTTTAAATTCCCCTTTAAATATGCTCTTCAGCCATGTATAACATGTTTATGTTCGGTCAAGATAAATAATTAAAATTAACAAAATTAAGATTTAATGGTAGTAGGCATTGATATTTCTATTAATTATTACTTTAAATTATTATTGATCATACATCGAACACTACAAAAGAACAAGTAACATTTTAGGATTAAAGTAGGTGTTCAAATAAGCCACCGTTTTCTCGCACGCACAACATACATCGTCTCATTACTGCTTCACAGGATTTTCTGATCATTTCTGCGGTAATTCTGTTAACAGCTTCTATAACATCGTGTCTCAGCTCCTCTTCGGTTTCGTATGACCCACAGTATACCACATTTTTGTGGAAACCCCATGCAAAAAAATCAAGCGGTGTTATGTCAGGGGATCTCGCAGGCCATCTTACTGGTCCCAGGTTGCCTATCGACTTGTTGGGAAATTCGTGATTTACAAATTCTGTGATAATACGTCCATTATGTGGCGGCGCGCCGTCTTGATGGAAATGCCAGTTTTGCAGGGTAGCTACTGAAACATCCATAAGTGCTGCCGCTACGTTAGTTTGTAAGAGGTTCAAATATCTCTCGGACTTTAAGTTCACATTAAACAAAAATGGTCCAATCACGTGGGTACCCACAATATCTAACCAGACGTTAAATCCAAACCTCTTGGTGCCTAACTTGACGAACTAGCCGTGGATTTTCATCTGACCAAAAAACGGTAATTTTATGATTAAATAGTCCACATTTAGTAAATTGGCTCTCATCTGACCAAAGGACTTTTAAGGAAAAGTTTGGTATCTCGTTGTTTCTTTGAATAAACCACTGACAAAATGCCATTCTTCTAATCGCATCGCCATTCTGGAGTCCCTGGCAGGGCCGTTCACGATAGGGGTAATATTTATGACGCTTTAAAATACTATTCGCCGTTGACCGCGCAACACCTGTTGTGGCTTCAATTTGACGCAAAGACGTACGAGGTGTCTCAACCACGCTTTGCATTACCAAATTTTCTTTATTTTCGTCTGGAAGTTTGTTTTTCTTTACCTTAGCAAAACTCCCATAAGCTACAAGGTTGTCTTTCAGACGCCTAAACATAGTTCTACCAGGTTGTCGCCTTTCTGGATATTTATTTAAATACACATTTCTTCAGCTTTCGCTTCATTTCGACGACAGAGAATAAAACACTCCAACATATCGTATTTTTCATAATTTGAAAAGTGATTAATTTTGAAACACACAATTAATTACAAACACTTGACACTGACAATAAATTCTACTTTGACAGTTACCTAGGTAATTAAAACAGACAGCGAACGTCAGTATGGGGAAATTGAAGAGAAATATCAATGCCTACTACCATAAAATCTTAATTTTGTTAATTTTAATTATTTATCTTGACCGAACATAAACATGTTATACATGGCTGAAGAGCATATTTAAAGGGGAATTTAAAAATGCAGAAATTCAATATGGCGCCCATAAAAAAACAAAAGTTGACTTCGGCCTCATTGAACATAGTGGGCCCAGATTATTTTTTACTTTATTTTCAAATTCACGCTCATTTCATACCCCCACCCTGAAAATTTCGTTATTGTATCTTTTATAATAAACACGATATAAAGGATTTTATAAAACGCACTTTTTTCTTTTTTTCCCTGTATATCCGTTGCTATTCCGAGTTCAAAGAAGTTGATGTCAGATTATTTATAGGCACTTGATTGCGCAACTTTTTCCCCATTTGGTCCACCCTGTAACTAACGGTTTCCAATATCCCCATGTACATCATTTTATATTGGACACACTGTATAAGGGTTGCAGCATCTTGACCCCAAAACGATGGTCAATGCGTTTCAGGTGAAGAGATTCATTCACTACAACCTCACCATCAGAAGAGTCAATTTTAGCATGTTACCACGTGGTTTTTTAAGTAAATGAAGTAATCAGTCGTTTTCTTATTTTGAACAAAAAGAAGATTAATACAGTCGACTCTCTTGAAGAGATGTGAGCAAACCATCCGACCAGTGTTTGCAATTTTATTCAAAAAGTGCTGGTTATGTTATTATTATTATTATTATTGTGTTTGTTTCAGAGCTGTGCAGCGGTGAATCGCTTCCTGAAGTCGAGATAATCAGTCTTTTGGAGGAACAGATTCCTCGCTACAAGCTTCGGGCTGATACTCTCACAAAATTTGGAGGTGAGTTAGTTTCTAAAAAAAACGCAAAAAGGTCTGTAAATACTACTAAAAAAGAGTGTTAGTTATTTGCGTGTTTTTTTACATTAAGTCGAAATGTTTGCAACCGCAAAGAGGTTTTAAAGATTGCAACAGAATTGGCCATGTCATTTCTTAATGTATTGTAATCCTTGACATAAATAGCAAATTGTTTAGGCTCTTTAAACCTTTTAAAGATAAGATTTGCCATAGATTTAATGCGGCGCAATAACTTTGAAACCGAAAGAGTCGCCACCTAAAGTGTGATCTATTGCATGTACGCAATATTTTTGTATTTATTTAGGAATTAAGTGCACATCTAAAAGGTTTACCGGAAAAACAATACAAATCGTTAGAGTTTGAGCTTGATAAACACAGTCAATAGCGTGTTTATTGATGTTATTGTTGCTGAGGCCTACATGATACCTTCAACTGGAACTGTCTCAAAATCTACGACGCCTCGAAGATAAGAGAAATATAAAACTGATCGACTCGAACCTGATAAATAACTGTGAAGTTTTTGAGCTTGTTTAGTTTAATTCGGATAGTGGTTAGGTGAAAATTCAATCAATGAAGTTGTTGGGAAAAAGACGATGTTCGCGCTCGATGGAAAATTTAATTTTTACATGGCAAAAAGGTACGATTTTAATTGAATTTTTAAAGAAAAGAGAAGCTTTAAAATGCATACACGAAATTGTAATTAATTAATTTGTAAAATGAAACTCCGGTTCAGAGCCCGATCTTACGCTCACTGTCTTTAACCGACGATATTCAGGTTCAAACACCGAAAATCTATGCATCGAGTTCAAAAAAATTGCAATAAATTGACTTTTGGCCGAAAAAAACTGAAGGGTTTTTCGAAAACGACCATTATTTCGAAGCAACTCAGAACTGAAATTAATAGTAAGGAAACCTAGATTTTGCAATAAAAATCGAACTTAACACAATGAAGAATGGTCAAGAGAAGGTCATCTAGGTATTTTCTTGCTATTCAAGCATTTCCGGTTTAGCTTCCTGTTTATGGTAGTTTCTCTTTAACGTTCTTGTAGATTTTGGTGGTAAAATATGAAAAAGTTCGGATTTAAAAGGCATTTTCGGCGACTTCAAAGTTTTCGACTGTTTGTGCTCATGTACGTATAAACGTATTTCTATCTTGCGCTCGTTTCTTTGATTTTTTTAACAATTCCTCTACTTCCTCATTTTAATTTATCACTAATACTAATCCAATTCCATAATTCAATTATGAGGTGGTTCGTGTCGTGGCCGATTACCTTGTAGAGCCAGAAACTGATTTTACGTACTTTGTGAACCATAGACTGCGTTTTCCTGCAACTCTACCAGGTTCGGAGCAAAACTATACGACACTCGAGAATAATCAAAAAGCGAAATAATACGGATTTAATAGAGCGTAAATTATTCACACCACATTTTGGGTTGGACCTCCCCATTGGTGGATAACCAAAATCACTTTTCTCGGCCAGCTAAAGCTAGCATCGGTGAGCTAAAGGAACGGGTGAAAATTTTTCAGCATTACCTCGTAAGCAGTAATTACGAAAATGTTTTAGCAATCCTGCGGTACAGTATCGGCAAATATTTTCAAGGTTCTGAGATCTTGCAATTACAGGTACCCAAAGCAGCTAATTCTAGTCTGTTCTTATCATTCTCTAGTTCACGGTGTCTATGTGATGTGTTCACATGACAAAGATCAAAATGTTAATGTACTTTCGATGGTGGAATTATCCGAAACTCGTACGTACCTCGGTCTAGTTAATAGTTCAATAGTCGAATTTTCGCCAAAAACACAGTGATAATTTTTGCAAAATTGTTAGTTTACTATCTGGATTTTCCATGACTTCAACCATAAACATTTCACCGTGTATTTGTACCGGTAATATGGATATATTTAATTCCAGACCATAAACCATTTGGCTTTCGTTTTATGTTGTAATAATTTATCAAGCCTTTAATCCACTTGGGCACAACAACGAGGTAATTAGCTTGGAAACTTTACTTAATTCCATTTAAACACAGTTTCTTTCGTTGATTGATGTCGGTCTGGATGGCTTAAGTGGATTTTCTTTAAAAACTGGCTGATTTCGTAAGTTTTTTTCTTTCAGGATACGAAAATCAGGACTGGTTTATACCCTCGCCAGCACTTCAGATCAACGAGGCTGATCTAAAATTGTCGCCGGATCAAATCCGAGAAACGCTGAATTATTTCCGTAAGTTATCCGTATGCTAAAAAACAGGATCTAAAGGGAAAAATGTACTTTTATACTACATAATCCAGAGATTAGCCTGAACGATAAACCATGTATTTATGGTATTTGCAACATTTGCTAATTCTGTATTAGTAGGGAATGCTCATGATCAGTTTCTATTGCTCAGCCAAACAAAACCACATTTTTGCCCAATAAACATGATGCACTTACGTTAACTGATAACAGTATCAATATAATAAAAAAATATATATTTATTGCAGTTCTATGTAGTAACCGTGTGAGCCAAATGACAAAAACCTACGATGACATAGAAGCAGTCACAAGGCTTCTGGAAGAGGTAAGTTAGAATGTTGAAGCTTTTAACGTTTGAAACATTCCCAACTTCTCTTCTATGCAGAAAGAAAAGGATTTAGAACTGACGGCCAGAATAGGAAAGGAACTGTTGCAACAGAACAATAAACTGGAAAACACAGTCGCTTCGTTGGAAACCGACTTGAAAGCCGCTTATGAGAAAATCACGCAACTGAGCCATGAAACGCACAAGAAGACTGAACTCATCCAGATCCTTACCAATGATATGGACGAGATCGACTTCGATACCAGCTCGTCTGGAAAGATTAATTTGGAGCTCATGCAGAAGAGAATGTGTAAGGTTTAAAAAAATTATTTCATAAAATCTGGAAAGATCATTTTTTCGTTGAGGCTTTGTGTCTGGGAAATGGTGCATAATATCGCACTAGTCGTAAGATCACTTTCATGCTGGATATTGAATTTTGGAAAATTTTTAAATAAACATTTCAGTTTTTTTGGGATTTCTCGACCCGAATCGTACAGCATTCAAATGACAAAGTCATGTTTTCAGCGCTAAATTTAATACTATTCCATACGATTGCTTTTGAACAAAAACCATCACCTCATTGTGGAATTATTAGCGCAAAATCAATAAATTACTGATATAAACTTGTGAACTTTGAAGCCCTGCCAATCTATATTTATCTGAATTTCTCGCGGTTTTGTTCTTCTTTTACACGTTTGGAAATAAACCGAAAGCAAAGACCCAGGAGGATTATCGCTTTCGGGCGTCCCGCTAATTATCGCATTTTGTGGGAAATAATCGGGCTGCCAAGTCGTGCGTGTTACGTAAGTGAACAGTCGCGTGTGTGGACTTTAATTAGCCATAAAAAACGTAAAAATTCAGTAAACATTAGCCAGTTAAATGCTTTTTTTGAGTTTACGAGTTTTCCACTAGAGTTGAGCGTTGTTTCTTTACAGCATCCCTTCAAGATGAAAATAGGTCGCTGAAATCGGAATACTGTCGCCTTGCTTCGTGTGCCGACGACATCGAAGCCCAAGAACAAAGACTTTTGAAGGACTTAACTGGACAATTGAGTGAGTTCCACTTGCTTTAGCATAGACATTATTAACTATCGAAAGTTCATTGATTAATGCAATTAAAAATGCGTCAAAGTTCCACCTTTTTTTCTTAATTCAGCTAATTGGAAATTAGCGCGCTTCATCTTCAGATTTCTCCAGTTTGGCCGCTAATTGCGCAATTGTGTTTTAATTTTATACTTTTCCCTTTTTAATTTGATGTTTTTACGAATGAAACTTTTGTTTCTGTCAGCTTCTGCCAATTCAAGTATGAATTACTTGGAGGATGAAATGGATCGAGTGAAAGAGGAAAACCGCAATCAGCATGAGCAAATATTGGCCCTACAGTCGCAGCTACAAGACACTGAAGATAAGCTTAGAAAAGTGAGTCGGCTGTTAATCAATGTGTTCCATTTCTAATCACATGTTTGTTGGCAGTTGTTATCAGAAAATGACGAATTGAGCGGCCTGTTGCAAATAACTAAGGAGAATCAGGGCAGCATAGCAGTCGAACTTTCCGAATTCAAGGCTCGCTACTACGAAGTGGAGGCCCTATTGCGCGATGCTCAGGACCAAATTAGGAAGCTGCGAAGAAAACAATTACCCGGCGCCCGATTGAACTTGTTCTCCTCGCTAGGAGCCGCAGGTACTGCGCCTTACGATAGTCTCCAAAATGAGCTGGAAATGTCGATGCATTCGGAACTCAGTCTCGACTCAGGAATTTCAAACAGCAGTGATACAGTGATGTAAGTGCTCACTAGTAAAACCACCAGGCTAGAAGTGAGGAGATTGTATTTGATTTTTACAGGCCGCAATACAAGAAAGTCTTCGAAACTGTGCGATGCGCCTCTCAAAGTTCACTTGGCAGTGCTGAGAGCTTGGGCAGCTTACACTCCTCAATGGGAGGCTACGTCAGTAGCTCCAGTATGCCTGGAGGTGGAGGTCCTCGCATGAGTATCATGTCGCAAAGCAGTGGCGGAAGCGGATATGGACGACATAGAAGGCCTTCTTCCTCGATCTACAGCAGTAGCTCCTTGGGCTATCCCAGCATCGATTCCACTGGACAATCAGATAGCGATTCTTCCATGCAAACCACTGACTCCGAAGACGGATATCCGTAAGTAACAAAATGGCACCATTTTCGAGCTTTCTTGCAGTAGAAAAACAGTTGTTTGTTGAAGAAAATTTGCTAGGTTTTTTTATGCAATTGATTCTCATTGTAACTTTCAGAGGTTTTCCCCGGAAAGGAATTCCCGGAGTACCGGGAGCTACAGAACTGGAAGCAGCGCTCCAAAGGTTGACCCCGGGCGCCGTGTTGGCTCGAAGAGCCAACCTCCAAATGGGCTCCGCATATGGAGGATATGAAGGAGGAGACTCCTTTTTGCCCTTCGGATGCCGCACTCCCGATAGTCTGATGTCTACGGGTTCTGGTAACTATTACGGCGGCGGATGGAAGCTGCCTGAAAAACTACAAATTGTTAAGCCTATGGAGGGATCGCAGACGTTACACCATTGGTCGCAGCTTGCGCAGCCTACATTTGGAGGGTTGTTGGATGAGAGGCCTGGCGTGAAAATAAGGTAGGATTCTGCATAGCAATTAAACGCAGGAATTTTAATTGAAGGTGTTTTTGTTGCAGAGGCGGAAAGGAGCTGGAGGACATAGGCCTGGAAACGTATGGGTTAAGCGACTTGGAAGAAGATGAAGAATACAGCAATCCAGGCAAGCTCTTTGATGGATCGGTTCACACTTACACCTACACAACTAGCACAGTGCTGCATCCGGATGATGGCACTTTTGTAACGCCCAGCAATATGGGCAGCAGGATCGCCTCAGTTTGCAGCAGTATACAGAACTCGCCTCCTCAAACCCCCATGGCTTTGAGCAGGCGAAATTCATGCAGCACCTTTTCGACTACTGTGGGATTGGCCAAGATGCTTAATGAACGAGGTAGAAAATTCCATTCTCAAGTCTTGTAATTAAAACTTACATGTGGGTTCTAATGTTTCAGGCATCAAGGCTGTAACTCCTTCAGCCCTAAATACTCCTAGTGGGGCCAACAGTTTCACTCCGACTGCGACTCCTCACAACAGCCCAGATGGAAGTCCTCTGAGCACCAGGTCAAACTCTCCTGAGCCCTATGAAGCATTCAGTTTGCCTCAGCTCCTCCTCAGTTCGGTACCGCAGTTCCTCAGGGACACTGTAGGCGCTGGCGCCTACAAAAAAACGACTTTTAGCAAGTCGAAGCGGAGGCCCAACCGACCGGAGAAACAAGAGGTAATGGATAGCTTTCCTCTGTTAAAGATTGTCATATTTGAGTCTGTGTTTGAAGTGTGATTTCTACGATTTACAAGACTGATTTGACTTAGTTTTTTATGCGTTTGTTCGAAGTGGAGGTTCTTTGAGTTGGCGGTGTTTTTTTTTATCAGGCCTGTACTTCGGTGCTTATCGCAATAAATACTTGTTTCATTTGAAGCGCCGTGTTTCATTTTCCAAATCAGCACAATATTTAAATATTCAATAAGCTGTTAGTATGAAAGGTCAACAACGCGGATGAACAGACGATTGAACCTCGCACTTCAATAACCAGATGGCTTTTGTAGGTGAACAGGCGTACCAATTTATTTTTGTCGCAATTGTTTTTTTTTGTTTTAAATGGATTTTTCGTCTTTTTCAGAGCATAGTGGGAAAAATCGAGAAAATTGGAATCGGCAATCTAATGGCAGGCCCCGGAACTCTCGGCATCCCTGGCGGATTGTATTCGCGCTCCTCACTCACAAGTCCAATGGCACAATTAACCTGCCTACTTCCCAGTCATAGCAGAGAAGACTTAAGAACCGTGAACGAAAAGGCTGAACCCAGTATTGACCAATTAACTGCACCAGGTAAGTTACTAGTCTCATTCAACTTGAGTTACGATGCCGGTTCGATTAGTAAACTAGTCACTGTTTTTTTCCTTCATTAAAACTTGAATAAAAACCAACGTCATCTGACTGAGTCAATCATCAATCTCGTGACAACGCACATCACTCAAAATAATCCCAGTTCGAAAATGTGGCCCATTTTCCTCTACATGACCAAGGATGAATGTCTTCGAGGTCTGAGACAGCTGGAACTGGACGCTTATTCGATGTTGGTTTCCGCCTTGCGAGCTCAAGGCCCGCTCACTTCCGATAAGCGAAATCTGCTGCGAGATACGTGCAAAGTGCTGAATATCAATACGGATAGGCACAAATGCGAAGTGAGAAGAGCCGTGAACGATGAAAAGCTCAACACCATTGCCTATCAGGTAAATGGGCTTGATGTTTCCAATGAGGATTGGTGCCAGGAAGGGCGGCGAGTGATGCCGATGCTGCAGCGAATTTCGCCTCATACTCTGCACCCGATACTTACTGAAGACTCTCACAAATATCCAGACGACCAACCAGGATCAGAAGATTCGGGAAATAACCTGGATATGTTGGAGAGACCCCCGATTAATTCCTCCAGGATTTTAAGAAGTTGCGACGCTTTAGAACCAGATAAGTCCTACTCGGCCAAGAAGGTCCCCAACCAAAACCACAAGTTAATGATGGTTTCCAACGCGGAAACCACTCCAACCAGCAGCATATTGCACAAAACCTTATCAGTACCCATTAGCAAAATCACCAAGTTAAACTTGGACAAATTCAAGATCGTCCCAAGCTCGTTCCCTTCGGGCTTGCAAGTTTCCAGCGTAACCAACGTTAGCAAGAATTTCATAAGCAAGACAGGAAAACGAATCATTCCGCTGTCCCAACTGCAGATGCTGAACCACAAGTTCAGTTCCAAGGGCGGCATCAAAGTGCTGCCAATAAGCAGCAAAATTTTGGGCAAAAACATCACAATGACGCGGATCACAAACCAAAAAGTTCCGGCCCTTTCCAAAATCAAAGTTGAGAACATCGAGATTTTACATGAGATTACCGGAAGCAATGAGTCAAACGAAGTAGTGATGGAGGATGCTAATGAAACCACAAGCAATGAGGAGATAGTGGTAGATGAGGTGGATGTCGAACACTGTGATGAAGTTAGTGATAGTAAAAAACTGAAAAGTGAGCTGAAAGAGCCGGATTTAGAGCAGCAGCTAGTGGTTAAGGAATAAATTGAATTGGTTTCGAGTGATGGTTGTAGTAGCAATTCACTGGCACAATGGAATAAATTATTTTAAATTAACACAAGATGAGCGGTTTGAATTCTGTAGGTTTCACTTGAATTCATGAAAACCACGTATAAGTGAACTAAAATAGTGTAAGAACGAGATCACTTGAAAGATAATAATAATCATGTATTATTAGCATCAATGGTCAAATATATATTTTATAGTATTTTTATATACTCAAAATTTTGTGTAACTGACAACCGGTGAAGTTTTGCTTTCAAGATATAAAATGTTGCTGTTTGTTTCAGTTACGAAACCAAAGTCAGAGCTAGGAATACCTGGTAAACCCGGTACGGGCGTGCTGAATCGTCGCTTGGAACAGCTGAATGCTCGCAAGCAGCGAAGACAAGCAGGCTCGGGTCAAACTAGGCCCGATTTGGGAACAGTTTCAACCCGAAAAAGTCCTGAGCCTGAACAGCCCCAATCGCAAACATCTACATTAGGCACCCTTAGTAGTCTGTTGTTTGGTAGGAAAGGAGGGTTGTTCTAATCTGGTGATCAAAAGTGAAATATTGGCAGTCGAGACACATACCATTGATGCAGCTGTTTAAAGGAAAATATATACGTTTAGTATTTAGGGAGAATGTGATGCCATAATGTGTTTTCTTGAATTGCCGATTTTTCAGGTTTTGATGTTTTGTGATATTAGGCAAATGGCGCTAGCTTCCATTGAAAATTTACAAAATTGCTGGCATGTAAGAGTCGCTATCTCCTTAGTTTTGCTCCCCTTTTTATTCGTCAAGGAAATAAATAGCGCGTGACGCATCTCAATTGCCAGATAAAACCGATCAATACTGGAAAAACACTTTTTTTAAGTGAAAAACTGCCCTAATTTGCCAACAAAATGCGGAGCTAGCGCCTCGAGTTCTTCAATTTATAAACTAGCTAAAGCTCAAACTACTTAATAGTTTCCTATTTTACTTTGGACTAATTCTGTTTTTATGTTGCTAACTTAAATGAAAATCCATAGTTTTAAAGTCCTCAAAAGTAGCTTTGAAAAAATTGTATTCTACTAAGGGTTTATTTTGTTCAGTCCTTTTTGTGTTCTTTTACCAAAAGTTTTGCGTAATTTCCGGGTGATTGTGTCGATCTGATAAAACAGTTTAGCGTTGTTTTTTTTTAATATGAATAAAGCACAGAATGTCTAATGTTTGGTGCTCTTAGGGTAGGTTGTATATAAGTTGTGTAAATAGTTGAGAAGACACGAATATTTCAATCATTCTATGTGTAACGCTGTTTGTTACAAATAGAATCATTCAAATATAGTTTACATGCTATTAGGGTTGCTTAGCTGAATTTTGACTTGCGACATAATTAATCTTATCATAGAGAACTTTGTATATTAGAAATTTACTTAATGTGAACATGCATTAGTCAAATATCGATTTAGTATGTATTCTAAGTATTTTAATATTTAAAAGATTCGTTTCCTGTTAAATATACCGTTGAAAAATTCAATCAGTTTGATTTTTTATGTCCTCACAGTTTAAAAATAAGTGTGTATATTTTCTTGACTGTATTTCAATTTAATCCAAAAGAAATTCCTGGGTTCCGGTCAATTTTATTGTTTATTATTTAACATGTCACAAATACGTTTCGGTGTCTTTCTCCACCATCATCAGTTTGTGTGTATAGTTGTTTCTACCTTCACATTTGACTGGCTATTCTGTGAAGGTAGAAACAACTATACACACAAACTGATGATGGTGGAGAAAGACACCGAAACGTATTTGTGACATTTTAAATAATAAACAATAAAATTGACTGGAACCCAGGAATTTCTTTTGGATTAAATTTAAAAATAAGAAAAATTGTAAAAAAGCTCACCTTTTTGCGGGATGGCAGTCACAGCAAAATCTGAAACAAAAAAAATATTTTAATCAATTAGTTACAAATCTGCAAGAAAAAAGGACCAAAAGACCTATAATAAATGTCTCAACTTTTCATCAATGCATTTGCATGGAAAAGCCAAAGCTCGCCTCAAGTGAATTAATTTAAAAATGAGACATCACACAAACCCGAACAATAAACTGGCCATTATTATTGTGACAAGGCATGTAAAAATATGCAAACAAAAACATCGCTTGGATAATTTACAGCGGAACGCAAAAAGCGTCTTCGTGTAGGTAGGAACTCCTGCGGATGCATCAGGATGACTTATGCGCCGAACGCTCTCATCATGGGCGAGTTGGGCTGAAACAAAAGGAAGACAACGACCAGAGAACCACTTGTGTTTGGTTAGTCGGATTCGGAATAATGGGCTCAAAAAAGAGCGCAGAGCAAATATTTTTTGGGCGAGGACTGTTTGGTCAAGCGACTCGTTTTATTGCATTTCGAGCTTCGCGGAATTAGCGTCTAATGCTGATTGCTTAAATTGTTCAGGTTTTTTTTCTTTACAGTCAAAGCAACCAGCTACTGTTAAAGTCTGAGATGTTCAACCTGTGTGGTTTCAACTATTCAAATAATATTAAGGATAGAGAAAAGTCGTGTCGTGTTCTTGTCTACACATTTTTTATACGTTTTTCAATTGGGATTAACCACATTCATTAGGTGCGCACACGTTGATAGTTATGACTGCCTGAATATTATTTCCATGAATTTTTTAAAATTATATTCGTGATTTTTTCATGTATGTTTCTTTCTTTTAAAATAACCCAAATTTGAAACAAGTGGGTTTTTCCAGTTTTTAGGCCGTCGTTCGGTAGAATTTCTTCTTGACGTTTCGCAAGCACTTGCGGCTTGCATCTTCAGAAGTGGTTTGCTTGAACGCTTACACTGTTCTGTAAGCGTAACTTAATGCGTAAAAATGTGTGGTCTTATGAACACTATTTCCGCGTCCAATTCCGTTTTGTAATTGTGTATGCTCGATTTTTCAGACTGTCTAATATATTTTCTTAAATTTTCCTCTGTAGCTATTACCAGTTTTTATTTACTTTTCAAAAACTTTCCAAAAAATTCAAGTCTCCCAAAATAACTCGAACTCTACATCATTTTCACCGGAACGAGGCGAGGAATGCAACGAGCTGTTTAAAACACATGACGGACTTTTCAGATCCGAAATAATAATCATTTTTTGTCTTTTTTGAGCGGTTTTAGCGCGGTCGCAAACTTTAACGGGCGATATCTTCCCTGTTATAGACCGGAACATTTCATATTCGTTATCGGGCAGGTTTTTAGGTCGGAAACAATCCAATGAACGCAAAAAAGACGGTTGTGAAATTTCCATTTTCGGTCGAAAATTTCATAAGGGTTAACCCCTTATGAAATTTCATAAGGGGTTAATAAGAAAAATATTTTTCCAAAAAATTCAAGTGTCCCAAAATAACTCGAACTCTACATCATTTTCACCGGAACGAGGCGAGGAATGCAACGAGCTGTTTAAAACACATGACGGACTTTTCAGATCCGAAATAATAATCATTTTTTGTCTTTTTCGAGCGGTTTTAGAGCGGTCGCAATCTTTAACGGGCGATATCTTCCCTGTTATACACCGGAACATTTCATATTCGTTATCGGGCAGGTTTTTAGGTCGGAAACAATCCAATGAACGCAAAAAAGACGGATGTGAAATTTCCATTTTTGGTCGAAAATTTCATAAGGGGTGTTAATAAGAGAAATATTTTTCCAAAAAATTCAAGTCGCCCAAAATAACTCGAACTCTACATCATTTTCACCGGAACGAGGCGAGGAATGCAACGAGCTGTTTAAAACACATGACGGACTTTTCAGATCCGAAATAATAATCATTTTTTGTCTTTTTCGAGCGGTTTTAGAGCGGTCGCAATCTTTAACGGGCGATATCTTCCCTGTTATACACCGGAACATTTCATATTCGTTATCGGGCAGGTTTTTAGGTCGGAAACAATCCAATGAACGCAAAACAGACGGTTGTGAAATTTCAATTTTTGGTCGAAAATTTCATAAGGGGTTAATAAGAGAAATATTTTTCCAAAAAATTCAAGTCTCCCAAAATAACTCGAACTCTACATCATTTTCACCGGAACGAGGCGAGGAATGCAACGAGCTGTTTAAAACACATGACGGACTTTTCAGATCCGAAATAATAATCATTTTTTGTCTTTTTTGAGCGGTTTTAGCGCGGTCGCAATCTTTAACGGGCGATATCTTCCCTGTTATAGACCGGAACATTTCATATTCGTTATCGGGCAGGTTTTTAGGTCGGAAACAATCCAATGAACGCAAAAAAGACGGTTGTGAAATTTCAATTTTTGGTCGAAAATTTCATAAGGGGTTAATAAGAGAAATATTTTTCCAAAAAATTCAAGTCTCCCAAAATACCTCGAACTCTTCGTTATCGGGCAGGTTTTTAGGTCGGAAACAATCCAATGAACGCAAAAATGACGGTTGTGAAGTTTCAATTTTTGGTCGAAAATTTCATAAGGGGTTAATAAGAGAAATATTTTTCCAAAAAATTCAAGTCTCCCAAAATAACTCGAACTCTACATCATTTTCACCGGAACGAGGCGAGGAATGCAACGAGCTGTTTAAAACACATGACGGACTTTTCAGATCCGAAATAATAATCATTTTTTGTCTTTTTTGAGCGGTTTTAGCGCGGTCGCAATCTTTAACGGGCGATATCTTCCCTGTTATAGACCGGAACATTTCATATTCGTTTTCGGGCAGGTTTTTAGGTCGGAAACAATCCAATGAACGCAAAAAAGACGGTTGTGAAATTTCAATTTTTGGTCG
The DNA here is from genome assembly GCA_024550625.1 of Dendroctonus valens. Lineage (NCBI taxonomy): Eukaryota > Metazoa > Arthropoda > Insecta > Coleoptera > Curculionidae > Dendroctonus > Dendroctonus valens. Next base: position 1,000,802 of record JAJTJO010000554.1, on the reverse strand, counting down.
AAAATTTCATAAGGGGTTAATAAGAGAAATATTTTTCCAAAAAATTCAAGTGTCCCAAAATAACTCGAACTCTACATCATTTTCACCGGAACGAGGCGAGGAATGCAACGAGCTGTTTAAAACACATGACGGACTTTTCAGATCCGAAATAATAATCATTTTTTGTCTTTTTTGAGCGGTTTTAGAGCGGTCGCAATCTTTAACGGGCGATATCTTTCCTGTTATAGACCGGAACATTTCATATTCGTTAACGGGCAGGTTTTTAGGTCGGAAACAATCCAATGAATGCAAAAAGACGGTTGTGAAATTTCCATTTTTGGTCGAAAATTTCATAAGGGGTTAATAAGAGAAATATTTTTCCAAAAAATTCAAGTCTCCCAAAATAACTCGAACTCTACATCATTTTCACCGGAACGAGGCGAGGAATGCAACGAGCTGTTTAAAACACATGACGGTCTTTTCAGATCCGAAATAATAATCATTTTTTGTCTTTTTTGAGCGGTTTTAGCGCGGGTCGCAATCTTTAACGGGCGATATCTTCCCTGTTATAGACCGGAACATTTCATATTCGTTATCGGGCAGGTTTTTAGGTCGGAAACAATCCAATGAACGCAAAAAAGACGGTTGTGAAATTTCCATTTTCGGTCGAAAATTTCATAAGGGTTAACCCCTTATGAAATTTCATAAGGGGTTAAATAAGAGAAATATTTTTCCAAAAAATTCAAGTGTCCCAAAATAACTCGAACTCTACATCATTTTCACCGGAACGAGGCGAGGAATGCAACGAGCTGTTTAAAACACATGACGGACTTTTCAGATCCGAAATAATAATCATTTTTTGTCTTTTTTGAGCGGTTTTAGCGCGGTCGCAATCTTTAACGGGCGATATCTTCCCTGTTATAGACCGGAACATTTCATATTCGTTTTCGGGCAGGTTTTTAGGTCGGAAACAATCCAATGAACGCAAAAAAGACGGTTGTGAAATTTCAATTTTTGGTCGAAAATTTCATAAGGGGTTAATAAGAGAAATATTTTTCCAAAAAATTCAAGTGTCCCAAAATAACTCGAACTCTACATCATTTTCACCGGAACGAGGCGAGGAATGCAACGAGCTGTTTAAAACACATGACGGACTTTTCAGATCCGAAATAATAATCATTTTTTGTCTTTTTTGAGCGGTTTTAGAGCGGTCGCAATCTTTAACGGGCGATATCTTTCCTGTTATAGACCGGAACATTTCATATTCGTTAACGGGCAGGTTTTTAGGTCGGAAACAATCCAATGAACGCAAAAAAGACGGTTGTGAAATTTCAATTTTTGGTCGAAAATTTCATAAGGGGTTAATAAGAGAAATATTTTTCCAAAAAATTCAAGTCTCCCAAAATAACTCGAACTCTACATCATTTTCACCGGAACGAGGCGAGGAATGCAACGAGCTGTTTAAAACACATGACGGTCTTTTCAGATCCGAAATAATAATCATTTTTTGTCTTTTTTGAGCGGTTTTAGCGCGGTCGCAATCTTTAACGGGCGATATCTTCCCTGTTATAGACCGGAACATTTCATATTCGTTATCGGGCAGGTTTTTAGGTCGGAAACAATCCAATGAACGCAAAAAAGACGGTTGTGAAATTTCCATTTTCGGTCGAAAATTTCATAAGGGTTAACCCCTTATGAAATTTCATAAGGGGTTAATAAGAGAAATATTTTTCCAAAAAATTCAAGTGTCCCAAAATAACTCGAACTCTACATCATTTTCACCGGAACGAGGCGAGGAATGCAACGAGCTGTTTAAAACACATGACGGACTTTTCAGATCCGAAATAATATCATTTTTTGTCTTTTTTCGAGCCGTTTTAGAGCGGTCGCAATCTTTAACGGGCGATATCTTCCCTGTTATACACCGGAACATTTCATATTCGTTATCGGGCAGGTTTTTAGGTCGGAAACAATCCAATGAACGCAAAAAAGACGGATGTGAAATTTCCATTTTTGGTCGAAAATTTCATAAGGGGTGTTAATAAGAGAAATATTTTTCCAAAAAATTCAAGTCCCCAAAATAACTCGAACTCTACATCATTTTCACCGGAACGAGGCGAGGAATGCAACGAGCTGTTTAAAACACATGACGGACTTTTCAGATCCGAAATAATAATCATTTTTTGTCTTTTTCGAGCGGTTTTAGAGCGGTCGCAATCTTTAACGGGCGATATCTTCCCTGTTATACACCGGAACATTTCATATTCGTTATCGGGCAGGTTTTTAGGTCGGAAACAATCCAATGAACGCAAAACAGACGGTTGTGAAATTTCAATTTTGGTCGAAAATTTCATAAGGGGTTAATAAGAGAAATATTTTTCCAAAAAATTCAAGTCTCCCAAAATAACTCGAACTCTACATCATTTTCACCGGAACGAGGCGAGGAATGCAACGAGCTGTTTAAAACACATGACGGTCTTTTCAGATCCGAAATAATAATCATTTTTTGTCTTTTTGAGCGGTTTTAGCGCGGTCGCAATCTTTAACGGGCGATATCTTCCCTGCTATAGACCGGAACATTTCATATTCGTTATCGGGCAGGTTTTTAGGTCGGAAACAATCCAATGAACGCAAAAAAGACGGTTGTGAAATTTCCATTTTTGGTCGAAAATTTCATAAGGGTTAACCCCTTATGAAATTTCATAAGGGGTTAATAAGAGAAATATTTTTCCAAAAAATTCAAGTGTCCCAAAATAACTCGAACTCTACATCATTTTCACCGGAACGAGGCGAGGAATGCAACGAGCTGTTTAAAACACATGACGGACTTTTCAGATCCGAAATAATAATCATTTTTTGTCTTTTTGAGCGGTTTTAGCGCGGTCGCAATCTTTAACGGGCGATATCTTCCCTGCTATAGACCGGAACATTTCATATTCGTTATCGGGCAGGTTTTTAGGTCGGAAACAATCCAATGAACGCAAAACAGACGGTTGTGAAATTTCAATTTTTGGTCGAAAATTTCATAAGGGGTTAATAAGAGAAATATTTTTCCAAAAAATTCAAGTCTCCCAAAATAACTCGAACTCTACATCATTTTCACCGGAACGAGGCGAGGAATGCAACGAGCTGTTTAAAACACATGACGGACTTTTCAGATCCGAAATAATAATCATTTTTTGTCTTTTTTGAGCGGTTTTAGCGCGGTCGCAATCTTTAACGGGCGATATCTTCCCTGTTATAGACCGGAACATTTCATATTCGTTATCGGGCAGGTTTTTAGGTCGGAAACAATCCAATGAACGCAAAAAAGACGGTTGTGAAATTTCCATTTTTCGGTCGAAAATTTCATAAGGGTTAACCCCTTATGAAATTTCATAAGGGGTTAATAAGAGAAATATTTTTCCAAAAAATTCAAGTGTCCCAAAATAACTCGAACTCTACATCATTTTCACCGGAACGAGGCGAGGAATGCAACGAGCTGTTTAAAACACATGACGGACTTTTCAGATCCGAAATAATAATCATTTTTTGTCTTTTTTGAGCGGTTTTAGCGCGGTCGCAATCTTTAACGGGCGATATCTTCCCTGTTATAGACCGGAACATTTCATATTCGTTATCGGGCAGGTTTTTAGGTCGGAAACAATCCAATGAACGCAAAACAGACGGTTGTGAAATTTCAATTTTTGGTCGTAAAATTCATAAGGGTTAACCCTTATGAATTTCATAAGGGGTTAATAAGAGAAATATTTTTCCAAAAAATTCAAGTCTCCCAAAATAACTCGAACTCTACATCATTTTCACCGGAACGAGGCGAGGAATGCAACGAGCTGTTTAAAACACATGACGGACTTTTCAGATCCGAAATAATAATCATTTTTTGTCTTTTTTGAGCGGTTTTAGCGCGGTCGCAATCTTTAACGGGCGATATCTTCCCTGTTATAGACCGGAACATTTCATATTCGTTATCGGGCAGGTTTTTAGGTCGGAAACAATCCAATGAACGCAAAACAGACGGTTGTGAAATTTCAATTTTTGGTCGAAAATTTCATAAGGGGTTAATAAGAGAAATATTTTTCCAAAAAATTCAAGTGTCCCAAAATAACTCGAACTCTACATCATTTTCACCGGAACGAGGCGAGGAATGCAACGAGCTGTTTAAAACACATGACGGACTTTTCAGATCCGAAATAATAATCATTTTTTGTCTTTTTGAGCGGTTTTAGCGCGGTCGCAATCTTTAACGGGCGATATCTTCCCTGTTATAGACCGGAACATTTCATATTCGTTATCGGGCAGGTTTTTAGGTCGGAAACAATCCAATGAACGCAAAAAAGACGGTTGTGAAATTTCCATTTTCGGTCGAAAATTTCATAAGGGGTTAATAAGAAAAATATTTTTCCAAAAAATTCAAGTGTCCCAAAATAACTCGAACTCTACATCATTTTCACCGGAACGAGGCGAGGAATGCAACGAGCTGTTTAAAACACATGACGGACTTTTCAGATCCGAAATAATAATCATTTTTTGTCTTTTTCGAGCGGTTTTAGAGCGGTCGCAATCTTTAACGGGCGATATCTTCCCTGTTATACACCGGAACATTTCATATTCGTTATCGGGCAGGTTTTTAGGTCGGAAACAATCCAATGAACGCAAAAAGACGGTTGTGAAATTTCAATTTTTGGTCGAAAATTTCATAAGGGGTGTTAATAAGAGAAATATTTTTCCAAAAAATTCAAGTCGCCCAAAATAACTCGAACTCTACATCATTTTCACCGGAACGAGGCGAGGAATGCAACGAGCTGTTTAAAACACATGACGGACTTTTCAGATCCGAAATAATAATCATTTTTTGTCTTTTTCGAGCCGTTTTAGAGCGGTCGCAATCTTTAACGGGCGATATCTTCCCTGTTATACACCGGAACATTTCATATTCGTTATCGGGCAGGTTTTTAGGTCGGAAACAATCCAATGAACGCAAAAAAGACGGATTGTGAAATTTCAATTTTTGGTCGAAAATTTCATAAGGGGTTAATAAGAGAAATATTTTTCCAAAAAATTCAAGTCGTCCCAAAATAACTCGAACTCTACATCATTTTCACCGGAACGAGGCGAGGAATGCAACGAGCTGTTTAAAACACATGACGGACTTTTCAGATCCGAAATAATAATCATTTTTTGTCTTTTTTCGAGCGGTTTTAGAGCGGTCGCAATCTTTAACGGGCGATATCTTCCCTGTTATACACCGGAACATTTCATATTCGTTATCGGGCAGGTTTTTAGGTCGGAAACAATCCAATGAACGCAAAACAGACGGTTGTGAAATTTCAATTTTTGGTCGAAAATTTCATAAGGGGTTAATAAGAGAAATATTTTTCCAAAAAATTCAAGTCTCCCAAAATAACTCGAACTCTACATCATTTTCACCGGAACGAGGCGAGGAATGCAACGAGCTGTTTAAAACACATGACGGACTTTTCAGATCCGAAATAATAATCATTTTTTGTCTTTTTTGAGCGGTTTTAGCGCGGTCGCAATCTTTAACGGGCGATATCTTCCCTGTTATAGACCGGAACATTTCATATTCGTTATCGGGCAGGTTTTTAGGTCGGAAACAATCCAATGAACGCAAAAAAGACGGTTGTGAAATTTCCATTTTTGGTCGAAAATTTCATAAGGGTTAACCCCTTATGAAATTTCATAAGGGGTTAATAAGAGAAATATTTTTCCAAAAAATTCAAGTGTCCCAAAATAACTCGAACTCTACATCATTTTCACCGGAACGAGGCGAGGAATGCAACGAGCTGTTTAAAACACATGACGGACTTTTCAGATCCGAAATAATAATCATTTTTTGTCTTTTCTGAGCGGTTTTAGCGCGGTCGCAATCTTTAACGGGCGATATCTTCCCTGTTATAGACCGGAACATTTCATATTCGTTATCGGGCAGGTTTTTAGGTCGGAAACAATCCAATGAACGCAAAACAGACGGTTGTGAAATTTCAATTTTTGGTCGAAAATTTCATAAGGGGTTAATAAGAGAAATATTTTTCCAAAAAATTCAAGTCTCCCAAAATAACTCGAACTCTACATCATTTTCACCGGAACGAGGCGAGGAATGCAACGAGCTGTTTAAAACACATGACGGTCTTTTCAGATCCGAAATAATAATCATTTTTTGTCTTTTTTGAGCGGTTTTAGCGCGGTCGCAATCTTTAACGGGCGATATCTTCCCTGTTATAGACCGGAACATTTCATATTCGTTATCGGGCAGGTTTTTAGGTCGGAAACAATCCAATGAACGCAAAAAAGACGGTTGTGAAATTTCCATTTTTGGTCGAAAATTTCATAAGGGTTAACCCCTTATGAAATTTCATAAGGGGTTAATAAGAGAAATATTTTTCCAAAAAATTCAAGTGTCCCAAAATAACTCGAACTCTACATCATTTTCACCGGAACGAGGCGAGGAATGCAACGAGCTGTTTAAAACACATGACGGACTTTTCAGATCCGAAATAATAATCATTTTTTTGTCTTTTTTGAGCGGTTTTAGAGCGGTCGCAATCTTTAACGGGCGATATATTCCCTGTTATAGACCGGAACATTTCATATTCGTTATCGGGCAGGTTTTTAGGTCGGAAACAATCCAATGAACGCAAAACAGACGGTTGTGAAATTTCAATTTTTGGTCGAAAATTTCATAAGGGGTTAATAAGAGAAATATTTTTCCAAAAAATTCAAGTCTCCCAAAATAACTCGAACTCTACATCATTTTCACCGGAACGAGGCGAGGAATGCAACGAGCTGTTTAAAACACATGACGGTACTTTTCAGATCCGAAATAATACTAATTTTTTGTCTTTTTTGAGCGGTTTTAGCGCGGTCGCAATCTTTAACGGGCGATATCTTCCCTGTTATAGACCGGAACATTTCATATTCGTTATCGGGCAGGTTTTTAGGTCCGAAACAATCCAATGAACGCAAAAAAGACGGTTGTGAAATTTCAATTTTTGGTCGAAAATTTCATAAGGGTTAACCCCTTATGAAATTTCATAAGGGGTTAATAAGAGAAATATTTTTCCAAAAAATTCAAGTCTCCCAAAATAACTCGAACTCTACATCATTTTCACCGGAACGAGGCGAGGAATGCAACGAGCTGTTTAAAACACTTGACGGACTTTTCAGATCCGAAATAATACTCATTTTTTGTCTTTTTGAGCGGTTTTAGCGCGGTCGCAATCTTTAACGGGCGATATCTTCCCTGTTTATAGACCGGAACATTTCATATTCGTTATCGGGCAGGTTTTTAGGTCGGAAACAATCCAATGAACGCAAAACAGACGGTTGTGAAATTTCCATTTTTGGTCGAAAATTTCATAAGGGGTTAATAAGAGAAATATTTTTCCAAAAAATTCAAGTGTCCCAAAATAACTCGAACTCTACATCATTTTCACCGGAACGAGGCGAGGAATGCAACGAGCTGTTTAAAACACATGACGGACTTTTCAGATCCGAAATAATAATCATTTTTTGTCTTTTTGAGCGGTTTTAGAGCGGTCGCAATCTTTAACGGGCGATATCTTCCCTGTTATACACCGGAACATTTCATATTCGTTATCGGGCAGGTTTTTAGGTCGGAAACAATCCAATGAACGCAAAAAAGACGGATTGTGAAATTTCAATTTTTGGTCGAAAATTTCATAAGGGGTTAATAAGAGAAATATTTTTCCAAAAAATTCAAGTCTCCCAAAATAACTCGAACTCTACATCATTTTCACCGGAACGAGGCGAGGAATGCAACGAGCTGTTTAAAACACATGACGGTACTTTTCAGATCCGAAATAATAATCATTTTTTGTCTTTTTTGAGCGGTTTTAGCGCGGTCGCAATCTTTAACGGGCGATATCTTCCCTGTTATAGACCGGAACATTTCATATTCGTTATCGGGCAGGTTTTTAGGTCGGAAACAATCCAATGAACGCAAAAAAGACGGTTGTGAAATTTCCATTTTTGGTCGAAAATTTCATAAGGGTTAACCCCTTATGAAATTTCATAAGGGGTTAATAAGAGAAATATTTTTCCAAAAAATTCAAGTGTCCCAAAATAACTCGAACTCTACATCATTTTCACCGGAACGAGGCGAGGAATGCAACGAGCTGTTTAAAACACATGACGGACTTTTCAGATCCGAAATAATAATCATTTTTTGTCTTTTTTGAGCGGTTTTAGCGCGGTCGCAATCTTTAACGGGCGATATCTTTCCTGTTATAGACCGGAACATTTCATATTCGTTAACGGGCAGGTTTTTAGGTCGGAAACAATCCAATGAATGCAAAAAGACGGTTGTGAAATTTCCATTTTTGGTCGAAAATTTCATAAGGGGTTAATAAGAGAAATATTTTTCCAAAAAATTCAAGTCTCCCAAAATAACTCGAACTCTACATCATTTTCACCGGAACGAGGCGAGGAATGCAACGAGCTGTTTAAAACACTTGACGGACTTTTCAGATCCGAAATAATACTAATTTTTTGTCTTTTTTGAGCGGTTTTAGCGCGGTCGCAATCTTTAACGGGCGATATCTTCCCTGTTATAGACCGGAACATTTCATGTTCGTTATCGGGCAGGTTTTTAGGTCCGAAACAATCCAATGAACGCAAAAAAGACGGTTGTGAAATTTCCATTTTGGTCGAAAATTTCATAAGGGTTAACCCCTTATGAAATTTCATAAGGGGTTAATAAGAGAAATATTTTTCCAAAAAATTCAAGTGTCCCAAAATAACTCGAACTCTACATCATTTTCACCGGAACGAGGCGAGGAATGCAACGAGCTGTTTAAAACACATGACGGACTTTTCAGATCCGAAATAATAATCATTTTTTGTCTTTTTTGAGCGGTTTTAGCGCGGTCGCAATCTTTAACGGGCGATATCTTCCCTGTTATAGACCGGAACATTTCATATTCGTTATCGGGCAGGTTTTTAGGTCGGAAACAATCCAATGAACGCAAAAAAGACGGTTGTGAAATTTCAATTTTGGTCGAAAATTTCATAAGGGTTAACCCCTTATGAAATTTCATAAGGGGTTAATAAGAGAAATATTTTTCCAAAAAATTCAAGTGTCCCAAAATAACTCGAACTCTACATCATTTTCACCGGAACGAGGCGAGGAATGCAACGAGCTGTTTAAAACACATGACGGACTTTTCAGATCCGAAATAATAATCATTTTTTGTCTTTTTTGAGCGGTTTTAGCGCGGTCGCAATCTTTAACGGGCGATATCTTCCCTGTTATAGACCGGAACATTTCATATTCGTTATCGGGCAGGTTTTTAGGTCGGAAACAATCCAATGAACGCAAAACAGACGGTTGTGAAATTTCAATTTTTGGTCGAAAATTTCATAAGGGGTTAATAAGAGAAATATTTTTCCAAAAAATTCAAGTCTCCCAAAATAACTCGAACTCTACATCATTTTCACCGGAACGAGGCGAGGAATGCAACGAGCTGTTTAAAACACATGACGGACTTTTCAGATCCGAAATAATAATCATTTTTTGTCTTTTTTGAGCGGTTTTAGCGCGGTCGCAATCTTTAACGGGCGATATCTTCCCTGTTATAGACCGGAACATTTCATATTCGTTATCGGGCAGGTTTTTAGGTCTGAAACAATCCAATGAACGCAAAACAGACGGTTGTGAAATTTCAATTTTTGGTCGAAAATTTCATAAGGGGTTAATAAGAGAAATATTTTTCCAAAAAATTCAAGTGTCCCAAAATAACTCGAACTCTACATCATTTTCACCGGAACGAGGCGAGGAATGCAACGAGCTGTTTAAAACACATGACGGACTTTTCAGATCCGAAATAATAATCATTTTTTGTCTTTTTTGAGCGGTTTTAGCGCGGTCGCAATCTTTAACGGGCGATATCTTCCCTGTTATAGACCGGAACATTTCATATTCGTTATCGGGCAGGTTTTTAGGTCGGAAACAATCCAATGAACGCAAAACAGACGGTTGTGAAATTTCAATTTTTGGTCGAAAATTTCATAAGGGGTTAATAAGAGAAATATTTTTCCAAAAAATTCAAGTGTCCCAAAATAACTCGAACTCTACATCATTTTCACCGGAACGAGGCGAGGAATGCAACGAGCTGTTTAAAACACATGACGGACTTTTCAGATCCGAAATAATAATCATTTTTTGTCTTTTTGAGCGGTTTTAGCGCGGTCGCAATCTTTAACGGGCGATATATTCCCTGTTATAGACCGGAACATTTCATATTCGTTATCGGGCAGGTTTTTAGGTCGGAAACAATCCAATGAACGCAAAACAGACGGTTGTGAAATTTCAATTTTTGGTCGAAAATTTCATAAGGGGTTAATAAGAGAAATATTTTTCCAAAAAATTCAAGTGTCCCAAAATAACTCGAACTCTACATCATTTTCACCGGAACGAGGCGAGGAATGCAACGAGCTGTTTAAAACACATGACGGACTTTTCAGATCCGAAATAATAATCATTTTTTGTCTTTTTTGAGCGGTTTTAGAGCGGTCGCAATCTTTAACGGGCGATATATTCCCTGTTACAGACCGGAACATTTCATATTCGTTATCGGGCAGGTTTTTAGGTCGGAAACAATCCAATGAACGCAAAACAGACGGTTGTGAAATTTCAATTTTTGGTCGAAAATTTCATAAGGGGTTAATAAGAGAAATATTTTTCCAAAAAATTCAAGTCTCCCAAAATAACTCGAACTCTACATCATTTTCACCGGAACGAGGCGAGGAATGCAACGAGCTGTTTAAAACACATGACGGACTTTTCAGATCCGAAATAATAATCATTTTTTGTCTTTTTTGAGCGGTTTTAGCACGGTCGCAATCTTTAACGGGCGATAATCTTCCCTGTTTTAGACCGGAACATTTCATATTCGTTATCGGGCAGGTTTTTAGGTCTGAAACAATCCAATGAACGCAAAACAGACGGTTGTGAAATTTCAATTTTTGGTCGAAAATTTCATAAGGGGTAAATATTTTTCCAAAAAATTCAAGTCGTCCCAAAATAACTCGAACTCTACATCATTTTCACCGGAACGAGGCGAGGAATGCAACGAGCTGTTTAAAACACATGACGGACTTTTCAGATCCGAAATAATAATCATTTTTTGTCTTTTTGAGCGGTTTTAGCGCGGTCGCAATCTTTAACGGGCGATATCTTCCCTGTTATAGACCGGAACATTTCATATTCGTTATCGGGCAGGTTTTTAGGTCGGAAACAATCCAATGAACGCAAAACAGACGGTTGTGAAATTTCAATTTTTGGTCGAAAATTTCATAAGGGGTTAATAAGAGAAATATTTTTCCAAAAAATTCAAGTCTCCCAAAATAACTCGAACTCTACATCATTTTCACCGGAACGAGGCGAGGAATGCAACGAGCTGTTTAAAACACATGACGGACTTTTCAGATCCGAAATAATAATCATTTTTTGTCTTTTTTGAGCGGTTTTAGCGCGGTCGCAATCTTTAACGGGCGATATCTTCCCTGTTATAGACCGGAACATTTCATATTCGTTATCGGGCAGGTTTTTAGGTCTGAAACAATCCAATGAACGCAAAACAGACGGTTGTGAAATTTCAATTTTTGGTCGAAAATTTCATAAGGGGTTAATAAGAGAAATATTTTTCCAAAAAATTCAAGTGTCCCAAAATAACTCGAACTCTACATCATTTTCACCGGAACGAGGCGAGGAATGCAACGAGCTGTTTAAAACACATGACGGACTTTTCAGATCCGAAATAATAATCATTTTTTGTCTTTTTCTGAGCGGTTTTAGCGCGGTCGCAATCTTTAACGGGCGATATCTTCCCTGTTATAGACCGGAACATTTCATATTCGTTATCGGGCAGGTTTTTAGGTCGGAAACAATCCAATGAACGCAAAACAGACGGTTGTGAAATTTCAATTTTTGGTCGAAAATTTCATAAGGGGTTAATAAGAGAAATATTTTTCCAAAAAATTCAAGTCTCCCAAAATAACTCGAACTCTACATCATTTTCACCGGAACGAGGCGAGGAATGCAACGAGCTGTTTAAAACACATGACGGACTTTTCAGATCCGAAATAATAATCATTTTTTGTCTTTTTTGAGCGGTTTTAGCGCGGTCGCAATCTTTAACGGGCGATATCTTCCCTGTTATAGACCGGAACATTTCATATTCGTTATCGGGCAGGTTTTTAGGTCGGAAACAATCCAATGAACGCAAAACAGACGGTTGTGAAATTTCAATTTTTGGTCGAAAATTTCATAAGGGGTTAATAAGAGAAATATTTTTCCAAAAAATTCAAGTCGTCCCAAAATAACTCGAACTCTACATCATTTTCACCGGAACGAGGCGAGGAATGCAACGAGCTGTTTAAAACACATGACGGACTTTTCAGATCCGAAATAATAATCATTTTTTGTCTTTTTTGAGCGGTTTTAGCGCGGTCGCAATCTTTAACGGGCGATATCTTCCCTGTTATAGACCGGAACATTTCATATTCGTTATCGGGCAGGTTTTTAGGTCGGAAACAATCCAATGAACGCAAAAAAGACGGATGTGAAATTTCCATTTTTGGTCGAAAATTTCATAAGGGGTAATAAGAGAAATATTTTTCCAAAAAATTCAAGTCTCCCAAAATAACTCGAACTCTACATCATTTTCACCGGAACGAGGCGAGGAATGCAACGAGCTGTTTAAAACACATGACGGTCTTTTCAGATCCGAAATAATAATCATTTTTTGTCTTTTTGAGCGGTTTTAGCGCGGTCGCAATCTTTAACGGGCGATATCTTCCCTGTTATAGACCGGAACATTTCATATTCGTTATCGGGCAGGTTTTTAGGTCGGAAACAATCCAATGAACGCAAAAAAGACGGTTGTGAAATTTCCATTTTGGTCGAAAATTTCATAAGGGTTAACCCCTTATGAAATTTCATAAGGGGTTAATAAGAGAAATATTTTTCCAAAAAATTCAAGTGTCCCAAAATAACTCGAACTCTACATCATTTTCACCGGAACGAGGCGAGGAATGCAACGAGCTGTTTAAAACACATGACGGACTTTTCAGATCCGAAATAATAATCATTTTTTGTCTTTTTTGAGCGGTTTTAGCGCGGTCGCAATCTTTAACGGGCGATATCTTCCCTGTTATAGACCGGAACATTTCATATTCGTTATCGGGCAGGTTTTTAGGTCGGAAACAATCCAATGAACGCAAAACAGACGGTTGTGAAATTTCAATTTTTGGTCGAAAATTTCATAAGGGGTTAATAAGAGAAATATTTTTCCAAAAAATTCAAGTCTCCCAAAATAACTCGAACTCTACATCATTTTCACCGGAACGAGGCGAGGAATGCAACGAGCTGTTTAAAACACATGACGGACTTTTCAGATCCGAAATAATAATCATTTTTTGTCTTTTTTGAGCGGTTTTAGCGCGGGTCGCAATCTTTAACGGGCGATATCTTCCCTGTTATAGACCGGAACATTTCATATTCGTTATCGGGCAGGTTTTTAGGTCGGAAACAATCCAATGAACGCAAAAAAGACGGTTGTGAAATTTCAATTTTTGGTCGAAAATTTCATAAGGGGTTAATAAGAGAAATATTTTTCCAAAAAATTCAAGTCTCCCAAAATAACTCGAACTCTACATCATTTTCACCGGAACGAGGCGAGGAATGCAACGAGCTGTTTAAAACACATGACGGACTTTTCAGATCCGAAATAATAATCATTTTTTGTCTTTTTTGAGCGGTTTTAGCGCGGTCGCAATCTTTAACGGGCGATATCTTCCCTGTTATAGACCGGAACATTTCATATTCGTTATCGGGCAGGTTTTTAGGTCGGAAACAATCCAATGAACCCAAAAAGACGGTTGTGAAATTTCAATTTTTGGTCGAATTCGAAAATTTCATAAGGGGTTAATAAGAGAAATATTTTTCCAAAAAATTCAAGTCGTCCCAAAATAACTCGAACTCTACATCATTTTCACCGGAACGAGGCGAGGAATGCAACGAGCTGTTTAAAACACATGACGGACTTTTCAGATCCGAAATAATAATCATTTTTGTCTTTTTCTGAGCGGTTTTAGCGCGGGTCGCAATCTTTAACGGGCGATATCTTCCCTGTTATAGACCGGAACATTTCATATTCGTTATCGGGCAGGTTTTTAGGTCGGAAACAATCCAATGAACGCAAAACAGACGGTTGTGAAATTTCAATTTTTGGTCGAAAATTTCATAAGGGGTTAATAAGAGAAATATTTTTCCAAAAAATTCAAGTCTCCCAAAATAACTCGAACTCTACATCATTTTCACCGGAACGAGGCGAGGAATGCAACGAGCTGTTTAAAACACATGACGGACTTTTCAGATCCGAAATAATAATCATTTTTTGTCTTTTTTGAGCGGTTTTAGCGCGGTCGCAATCTTTAACGGGCGATATCTTCCCTGTTTTAGACCGGAACATTTCATATTCGTTATCGGGCAGGTTTTTAGGTCTGAAACAATCCAATGAACGCAAAACAGACGGTTGTGAAATTTCAATTTTTGGTCGAAAATTTCATAAGGGGTTAATAAGAGAAATATTTTTCCAAAAAATTCAAGTGTCCCAAAATAACTCGAACTCTACATCATTTTCACCGGAACGAGGCGAGGAATGCAACGAGCTGTTTAAAACACATGACGGACTTTTCAGATCCGAAATAATAATCATTTTTTGTCTTTTTGAGCGGTTTTAGCGCGGTCGCAATCTTTAACGGGCGATATCTTCCCTGTTATAGACCGGAACATTTCATATTCGTTATCGGGCAGGTTTTTAGGTCGGAAACAATCCAATGAACGCAAAACAGACGGTTGTGAAATTTCAATTTTTGGTCGAAAATTTCATAAGGGGTTAATAAGAGAAATATTTTTCCAAAAAATTCAAGTGTCCCAAAATAACTCGAACTCTACATCATTTTCACCGGAACGAGGCGAGGAATGCAACGAGCTGTTTAAAACACATGACGGACTTTTCAGATCCGAAATAATAATCATTTTTTGTCTTTTCTGAGCGGTTTTAGCGCGGTCGCAATCTTTAACGGGCGATATCTTCCCTGTTTTAGACCGGAACATTTCATATTCGTTATCGGGCAGGTTTTTAGGTCTGAAACAATCCAATGAACGCAAAACAGACGGTTGTGAAATTTCAATTTTTGGTCGAAAATTTCATAAGGGGTAAATATTTTTCCAAAAATTCAAGTGTCCCAAAATAACTCGAACTCTACATCATTTTCACCGGAACGAGGCGAGGAATGCAACGAGCTGTTTAAAAACACATGACGGACTTTTCAGATCCGAAATAATAATCATTTTTTGTCTTTTCTGAGCGGTTTTAGCGCGGTCGCAATCTTTAACGGGCGATATCTTCCCTGTTATAGACCGGAACATTTCATATTCGTTATCGGGCAGGTTTTTAGGTCGGAAACAATCCAATGAACGCAAAACAGACGGTTGTGAAATTTCAATTTTTGGTCGAAAATTTCATAAGGGGTTAATAAGAGAAATATTTTTCCAAAAAATTCAAGTCTCCCAAAATAACTCGAACTCTACATCATTTTCACCGGAACGAGGCGAGGAATGCAACGAGCTGTTTAAAACACATGACGGACTTTTCAGATCCGAAATAATAATCATTTTTTGTCTTTTTTGAGCGGTTTTAGCGCGGTCGCAATCTTTAACGGGCGATATCTTCCCTGTTTTAGACCGGAACATTTCATATTCGTTATCGGGCAGGTTTTTAGGTCTGAAACAATCCAATGAACGCAAAACAGACGGTTGTGAAATTTCAATTTTTGGTCGAAAATTTCATAAGGGGTTAATAAGAGAAATATTTTTCCAAAAAATTCAAGTGTCCCAAAATAACTCGAACTCTACATCATTTTCACCGGAACGAGGCGAGGAATGCAACGAGCTGTTTAAAACACATGACGGACTTTTCAGATCCGAAATAATAATCATTTTTTGTCTTTTCTGAGCGGTTTTAGCGCGGTCGCAATCTTTAACGGGCGATATCTTCCCTGTTATAGACCGGAACATTTCATATTCGTTATCGGGCAGGTTTTTAGGTCGGAAACAATCCAATGAACGCAAAACAGACGGTTGTGAAATTTCAATTTTTGGTCGAAAATTTCATAAGGGGTTAATAAGAGAAATATTTTTCCAAAAAATTCAAGTCGCCCAAAATAACTCGAACTTTACATCATTTTCACCGGAACGAGGCGAGGAATGCAACGAGCTGTTTAAAACACATGACGGACTTTTCAGATCCGAAATAATAATCATTTATTGTCTTTTTTGAGCGGTTTTAGCGCGGTCGCAATCTTTAACGGGCGATATCTTCCCTGTTATAGACCGGAACATTTCATATTCGTTATCGGGCAGGTTTTTAGGTCGGAAACAATCCAATGAACGCAAAACAGACGGTTGTGAAATTTCACTTTTTGGTCGAAATTTTCATAAGGGGTTAATAAGAGAAATAGTAGTAGTAGTAAACATCTTTATTTCTAAAAAAGGCTATCGACCTATCGGTCTTTCTGCCCTTGTTTAATACATGCAGTCTTAATCTAAATAAAAAACAAATATGAAAATTCTCCTATTCTAGGTTAACAATATTAGTAGTAAATATCTTTATTTCTAAAAAAGGCTATCGACCTATCGGTATTTCTGCCCTTGTTTAATACATGCAGTCTTAATCTAAATAAAAAACAAATATGAAAATTCTCCCATTCTAGGTTAACAATACTATTAAATAAATAAGATTTCAGTGGCAAGAAGAAATTATTTTATTGTCCACTAGTCCGTTGCGTTTGTAAGTGTTCGAGTAGCGTTAATGTAGGGAAACGGAAGCGGGATTGTCTGGTTGGTCTTGTAAGACAAAGGGGATTCAGTATGGTCCAGTTGTAGGGGTTGTTTGTACCTTTTGTCTGTAGATGTATGAGTCTTTCCGAAATCTTTGTCATGTTTGTGCGTTCGTATAGTAGTTGGGTGGAGGGGTTGTGTAGTGGGTTTTGGGGGTGTCTTATTCGTGTTATTAGTCTTTTTGGTCGAAAATTTCATAAGGGGTTATAATAAGAGAAATATTTTTCCAAAAAATTCAATTCTCAATATTTTTAGCTTGTTAAATCTTCTCATATTTGGACTGTATTTTTATCTTGGTAGATTTTGTCAGCATTTTCAAATTTTTTCTAGTCTTCTTGCAGTGTTCTTATTTCGGAGTTTGTATGATTTTATCGTGTTTTTTATTTGAGCGCTCATGTTTCTTCCTGATCGATACAAGCCGGAAAGTATTGGATTTATATTTAGCAAGAAGAAAAAAGAAGCAACGTCTGATGTGTGGCTCTTCTGATATCTTACTGGACATTTGACCCAAAATATTTAAAAAGTATTAATAGTTCGTTCAGATAATTCTCAAATTTAGGACATAAAGCATAGAAAGCTCCAAGAAAAAAACAATTCCGATTCTCAATAGTTGGAAATTGACGTGAACTGATGTAAAGTTGCACTTAAAACCGAACAGATTGCATTCTGCAGACGACATAACCAGCAACGGTCCATCCATCTAACCAGCAAGAAAAACAAGCTTTTACCAGCTCAAATAAAAACTACTTCGGTTCCATAATATTTGTAAATCGCACTTGTTGGAAAGGTGCATTCTGATTCCGAAGCCATTAACTGTTGTGTTTGCCCACAAATTAGGACTGATTCAAAGTGGTTACCAGCCCGATCTTAATGGACCCAATTGTGACTTAGTGTTTAAATATTTAGGTATTAGAGAAAGAGTGATTTTCACAGTCGGATGCAACCTATCAGATCGACGGAAATGTATCTCAATTAAACATTTCGAATCAGCCGATTCGAAACATCAATTTAATGGAAAAAGAATGTTGTCCAGTTGTTTTGCATATTTCTGCCGATAAATTTCGGTACCTGCTGCTGGCTGGTAATCGGTGCAGGGGTTCCTCTTCATATCGGACAGGCTCCTAAATTACATTTGATAACTGGAATTATGAAATGTTCGGTTTGTCTTCGCCAATAAATTCGCCTCGTTACGGCAGACGGCGATTTTGTCATTATTATCTACAGGGTGGTTCAAAATTGACGCATTCCAGTGGGGCGCTGATAGAATTTCCCAATTTACCAGTAAGACGAGCGGGTTGAAAAGCTTCATTGTTTCTTCTACTGTTCAAGTGGGCTGCAATTAGTCCAAATTTGCAGCCATCCTGCCTAAACAGTTCGCCTTAATTCCTAGAGTTTAAGAAGTTTCATTTTTTTGCACCCCTCGAGGGAATTATTGCAAGCTTTGCACCATCCTGCATAAACAGCCCTGCAGTAAAACCCCCTATGTGTTGGCAGAATTTCACACTAAATCCTCTAGTTAAAGAGAAACATTACAATACAATAAGACTTAACTTGTTCAAATGATAAGTGCGGAATTAGACACGTCGAACTTTTCTCCGGCAGGGATTAAGCCACTTTCTACTCATAAATCCAATAGTTTTGATATCATAATGCTAATGCCAAGTAATACCTGTGGGAACCTTTAAGAAGGCCTGCCTGCTGCTTGATGGTCATCGGTAAACAATTAATTATCCAGATGTGCAACTCTGCCTCGTCCGAACTTTCCGGCCAGTGTTTAATCGAGAAGATCCATTAGGGACGGTCCCAAACTGCACCATGTTGAAACAAAAAGGATTTCTGACGTTCAAATTCAGTTATTTTCTATGAAAAAGTACTTTTCAAATGCGCTCTTTTGATTAGTTTCCCTGAACAAATCAAGCCAAGCTTAATTAATATTTGCTGTTGATGTTGCGACCAGCAAAAAAAACCATCACCTATCAAACATTGATTAACTCCACGTCTTTGAGTGATCAAGCTGAAATCAAAGTCTGCCCCTCTTGGGGACGATTGATTGTTTACTTTAAAAATCGCCCGACAATCAAATCAATTAAGGCCTAAAAGCATTATAAAAGATGAAGGTACCCGGGGCCCAGTGTGTTTTAGCTTTATCGCATGACTCGATAAAAAAGAGATATATTGATGAGTTTGTGTTCCCTCGTAGCCCATGGTAATTATAAACATCTCTCGGCCTCGGTGGGGAACCAGCAACAGTCGACGGCTAAGAAGGAATGGTTCCAGTGGCGTCGAACAATGGGTTCTAATGGATATTTTCCCCATTTCCAAGGGCTGGGGTAAAATTAAGTTCAGTTTAAACAAACAAACTGGTTGTTTGCTGTTGGTCATGATAAACCATATCTTTTGTAGGCCCGTTCAAAGCGCTAAAGAGAAACACGCGCGAAGCATTCTCAAACTATCGAGTAACTTTTCCTCTTAGGTAATACTACTTTCTCAAATTACTTACAAAAACAATATATAATATATACTAATGATACAAAAATATAAAATAATTCTGAAGCAATCCCGAGCCCCTGCTCTTTGGTTGTGCATTTAGTTGCAACACTCCGAACCAAGAAAGAAGAAACTGGAAGAACTTGGGACCAAGAAAAAAATTAACCCCATATGAATGAATCTATTAAATAAATAACTGTAAAGGAAAGATAAAAACGAAACTACGACAATGAAAAGCTGTGTTATGCACACGAACTTATGCGATGGCCGATGGCTCTTGGCGAGTGGCGCTCTGGGTTTTCTAGACTTTGGAGTGCCGCTGTCTATTTGCTGATAACCAATGGGTTTGGCACTGGACATAATTAAAGAGGACCATACACCGAAAACTACTATTCACAGGGTGATTCAAAATTATCAAAAGTTGTCGAAGAAGAACGAAAATTATGCATACCATCTGCAATTAACCAACTGCATTGATCTGAAGGTTCTGAAAAATCCGTAAGTGCTCAGAATTGATCGAAATTTGGCCAGCATGGAGCTTGATGGGGTTACTTAAGTACTTCAAAGTTTGAGCGGTTTACTAGTTCTGGTTTGGACTGAGCATTTTTTTATATGAGTCTGTTGATGATTGCAGTGCTTATTTTTGCCAGCTCATACTCAGACGACTCTAAAACATCAGAAAGTGCCTGGATTTCAGTGAAATTGGGTCAGCACTGAGCCAGATGCACTTGCTTAACGTGCTCAACATTTCAAGTGTTTACTGCCTTTGGTTCGATCTGGAATGTTTTTTAAATGTAAGCGTTTTGGTGTTTACGGTGCGCATTTTGCAAGTTCCTAATCAGACTGCTCTAAAAAATCAGAATGTTCCTGGATTTGAGTGAAATTTGCTCAATAGAAAGTCTAATACACTTGCTTAACGCGCGAAAAATTTGAAATGTCTACTAGTTTTGGTTTGATCTGGGCGATTTTTTTAAATATGAGCGAGTTGGTGTTTGCAATGCACAATTTGCAAGCTCTTAATCAGGCGCCTCTAAAACTCAGAAAGTGCCTGGATTTGAGTGTAATTTGGTCACTATGCAGCCGGATCACCTTGCTTAACGCGCTCAACATTTGAAGTCTCTATTTCTTTTGCTTTGATCTGGGCGATTTTTCAAATATGAGCGTTTTGGTGTTTACAGTGTGTATTTTGCAAGTTCCTAATCAGACTGCTCTGAAAAATCAGAATGTTCCTGGATTTGAGTGAAATTTGCTCAATATAAAGCCTGATACACTTTCTTAACGCGCTCAAAAGTTGAAATGTCTACTACTTTTTTGGTTTGATCTGGGCGATTTTTTTAAATATGAGCGAGTTGGTGTTTGCAGTGCACAATTTGCAAGCTCTTAATCAGGCGCCTCTAAAACTCAGAAAGTGCCTGGATTTGAGTGTAATTTGGTCAATATGCAGCCGGATCACCTTGCTTAACGCGCTCAACATTTGAAGTCTCTATTTCTTTTGCTTTGATCTGGGCGATTTTTTAAATATGAGCGTCTTGGTGTTTACAGCGCATTTTGCAAGTTCCTAATCAGACTGCTCTGAAAATTCAGAATGTTCCTGGATTTGAGTGAAATTTGCTCAATATAAAGCCTGATACACTTTCTTAACGCGCTCAAAAATTGAAATGTCTACTACTTTTTTGGTTTGATCTGGGCGATTTTTTTAAATATGAGCGAGTTGGTGTTGCAGTGCACAATTGCAAGCTCTTAATCAGGCGCCTCTAAAATCAGAAAGTGCCTGGATTTGAGTGTAATTTGGTCAATATGCAGCCGGATCACCTTGCTTAACGCGCTCAACAATTGAAGTCTCTATTCTTTTGCTTTGATCTGGGCGATTTTTAAATATGCGCGTCTTGGTGTTTACAGCGCATTTTTGCAAGTTCCTAATCAGGACTGCTCTGAAAATTCAGAATGTTCCTGGATTTGAGTGAAATTTGCTCAATATAAGCCTGATATACTTTCTTAACGCGCTCAAAAATTGAAATGTCTAGTACTTTTTTGGTTGCATCTGGGCGATTTTTTAAATATGATCAGACTGCCTCTGATAAATCAGAGAATGTTCCTGGATTTAAGTGAAATTTGCTCAATATAAAGCCTGATACACTTTCTTAACGCGCTCAAAATTTGAAATGTTTACCACTTTTGGTTTGATCTGTGCTCTTTTTTTAAATATGAGCGTGTTGGTGTTTACAGTGCGCATTTTGCAAGCTCTTAATCAGGAGGCTCTGAAAAATGAGAAAGAGCTTGGATTTGAGCGAATTTTTTAATTTTCTTCAGAGAATGGTTATTGTCACGTTGGGTTGTTCACAGAAATGTATCAGCATACCCGACCTATGGCTACTTTCCTTGAAGGGCAATGTCCATAGTCAAAAACGGTGTTTGGTCAGCTCCCACTGAGTTTCAAAACTCACGTAGCAACTCACACACTAATGAAACAGTCCAATTAGTTAGACGTTCGTCCCCTATTTACTACTACTCAGAATTTAAGTCGAGGGTGCGAAGACCAACACAGCCGTCAGAATGAGTTCTGATCTCACCCTACACGGGTCGATAAGAGTCGCTCTGTGCGCAATGCAATGCTCAGATTTGAGTGAAATTTACTCAGTGTATCAGTAGTAGGTCATTAAGACAGAATAAGCAATATCCAATCTTCCAATAAAGTCAACAACTAATGGCGCCCATGGTAGCGCCAGTGCTCTCGTCTAGTACCATCTTTAGGCACCCGAAAGTAGAAAAGTAAAGCCACCGAGTCCCTGGCTAAACAGGCCCACTTAAGAACCCAGCAAGTGAACTCTAATCAAAATCAATTTGAGTTTTTCGTTCAGCGGTTCAGCGCTCAGTTTGCGTCAAGCCATATAGTGGAACAGTCGATTCTAGAAGTGCGCAGCTGTGACCTCTCGCGATGTTCTTCTCGACGGTACCATTCTACATCAGTTCTCAATCGGTGCGAACCTAAATAGACCTTCGAGTGCGGTTCCGAATTTATTTCTTTTCGTTGTGCGACACTATCCGAACCCAAAAAAACACATTGATAATTTGGAGATTTAATTGATAAGAGCAAGGACTGCACAATGATGTTAATTTGGTTCGTCGTCTTATATGTGATAATTCCCAGCTCAGCTCAGGAGTTATCGGTCAGCATCAATCGACCAAGAGCGAGGATGCAGCAACCACGGCTTCAACTTAATACTGGTAAGGTTTCTTCAGTTTTAATTAGATTCTGATACAGTACTATTTGCGCCACTGAAAGTGAGTCCTGAAGACCTTCCAAATGGTTGTAGACGCGAAATTTTCTGCAATTATTCGCACAGTTTTCGGAAACCTTTAGGGATAGCGCAAAGTAAATTGACTAGTAAAAGTGAGCGTGATTTTAAGATGGTACTGGAATGGGAGGGTTTTAGGTTAATGGTTTGTGGAAAAAGACACTGGTTTTCTTGAGCCATAAACTGCCATTAATCGAATGGAGTGAGAATGTTTATGCATTCAAATGAGCAAAGTCTATATATATTTTGCCAATTCGAGGCTAAATTGCTACTGGTAGTTGCAAATTATTCAGAGGCCCCCTTGAAGGTTTATAACCAGGTCTAGATTGCATACATTCTACTACTGAGTAGCAGAATCGACTGCATTGAGCTTTGGAAACGAAAAATGAGTACCAACTCTTAATTGGACAAAAATCGCGCACACGTTTCGCTTTTCTGGAAAAATCATGCCATTAAACGAAAGCCCCATTTAACATCGGGCTAATCAAGGCAAAGCGAAGGTAAACATTGTAAATCAGCTATAAATTATGCATAATTTCGTTTGATCGTCCGCTTTTACAATCGTCGTTTCTAGCTGTCGCGTACACTAATCTGTGTAGAGCTTTTCTTTGAGCACCGTTATCGCGCTTATGAAATTACCGCTCAGATTATGGGCCAAAACGAAAAACAAAATGCCGTTAACCGATTTTTATTTAAGAAGGGTATTAAAACGGGATGTTGAACCATTGCAGCTTGATTGCGCGGATATTTAAATCAATCGAAGTCTTTGCCAGGATAAGCTCTTGTCCAAGGAGGAGGCATCGGAAGCCGAGTGGTTTTCAAATATTGTTTTTTTTAATGAAAACTGGTTTATTCTGGTGATTCGACTGACTAGTGTTCAATTAGCATTCAAACAGTCATAAATGAAGAAACAATGGGCAGCGCTATTCGCAACACACAGCAGAGTTATAAAGGAGTGCTTATGCAGATGCTAAACAAAAGTTTTCCTTTTGCTTGCGCATCAGTGAAATTTCGTTTTGTCCAATTAGGAAACAAGTGCGCTAAAACTATTAATTGTGAATGTGAAAAAACAGCATAACCGTAACAAAAACAGCAAACCGTGAAAACAGGCTAATATGAAGACATTGAGGTCGAAGATTTGAGACAAATTTGTGGAACTAAACTGAGACCTCACACAAACGCCAACATTGCGTGGTTGCATTATGAAAATTATATCGCCGCGGTCTGTCATCGATTGTTCCCATGGGACAAAGGCCCCATTAGGGCTCGAATTACTATGCAATTTTGAGGTGGAGGCACATCACATAAAAATTAACTCCAGAATGAAAAGACCATCCGCTCTTGCGGGCGTACGCGCCCTATAATTTGGCTCCATCTCGCCAGCTTATTATTTACCTGGGCTACGGTCAAATGCTTCGGGAAACTTGTTAAATATAATTAGACAAACGATGGTTCTTTTCTTTTTTTTTGCCTTGTGTAAACAGTGGCGTCTAGAAAATAAAATTTTGAAAAAACCTTCTGCCTGCATAGAAAAATCAGCCTTTCCATAACCAACTGCACCGTCTTTGTTGCGACATCTTTGCGTATAAATTCCGACCTATTTAAGTACAAAGTGGATTCGAAACGGTTGTTTAATAAGCAATCAAGATATTACCGTAGCATTAGGCCCAAATCTGATCCTCAATAATGATTGGTAAATGACGATGGATTTGGAAATTGACGTGCTAAGGGGGCTTCGCATTGCCTTATCTTATCAGAAAAGTAGCAAATAGGAGATTAAAGGTAACAGTGAATCAATACCCTTAATAAATCAGCGTTTATGCACTTTGATCGGTGATGTCCAATCTCATCATTACTTGGCAGAAAATTGATTTATTTCAATGAAAATCGGATATTTCCTCAACTTTGGCAAAAGACCGTGTGCCTGTGTGTGCAGCAAATACGAATTATAACCAGGCGCTTGTAAACAAAACATCAGACACTGTTAAATATTTATATATCTGGTTATTTACTCAGTTATTCCATGTCATTAGTTTATATCTTTCCACATATGAACTGGGGGAGCTTAAGCTTATTTATCCAACGATCTTCGGGGAATTGCTTTATTGATGGAATCATCGTACTTTTATGTGGCCAATTAGAAACTTAATTAATTACTGGGCCAAAAGGAAGACAATGCAGGAAAAAACTAGTAACCGAGTAATTAATTAGACCACCATGGAATTACGAGGAATGTAACCTGTCTGCCGATTGTCTCATCGCTCATCGGTCGCTTCCTATTGAGCGCAAAAATGTTGTCTTGAGATAAATAGCTGAAGGCCGATTTGCTGGATAAGCCATCGTTGGCAATAAAGGGCACACAATGGATGGGCATCTGATTTTCTACCTGTTCACCCCGACCGGGATGAACAAAAGAAGAACAAAAACTGTTTAAAACTTTGTGCGCCTTTATGAGCTAAACAGCCTCAACAATAGATACTTGATAAATTTTGAGGGCTTCGTGGGCCCTTCACTGGCACTTCCTGTTTTCATGTTTCAGTCTGGTTAAAAGCGCTAATAGAAGACTTGGGTTTTATTTGCCCATGAAATGCTTTAAAATCGCCGTTGATGCCAGTTTTCTCTTATTACGCAAAGGTGCATAAACGTGACTGTTATGTTAATTAATCGACCTATTCCTACCAAACCCTGCTTCGTTCGAACATTCAACTGAAGAAATTAATCATCTTGGGTAAATTTTCCATAAATAGTCCTTGCATCATTGGAGTTTTCAATTTTTCAACATCAATAGACTACTACTCGGAGCAAAAAATTAGTGTCAATTTCTTCAAAACGTAGTGAAATAAACACATGTTCAAACATGTCTGAAAATGGTTCATGAATGTATGCACAAATACCAGGTAAGTGGGACAATAAGTTTGCGACTGAAAAGTGCGTCTGAAGGTTGTCCCCTAGACAAAAGTTGGCGCCGGCACCATTACACCGGAACAATTAGCAACGTTCTAACCGGCTCCTACTGCGACAGTCGCCTATCCGAGTACGTTTTTCCTTTTATCTATGGTGCCAATTAGAAATCACTGAATACGATGACTGATGGCTGAAAGAGCCCATTAGAGTACCACCCTGGGTCTCAGGTAGGACTTTCTCATTTCGACAAAATCACATCCTTTGAATAACTGGGAACAATGTCCAAGTGACAATCGCCCGGACGTCCAGTTTTTCATAAACACTGCGGTGTCTTATCGGCTATTTTGGATGCCAGATAAAGAAATCAGTCGGGTACCACTAAAATTAAGCAGACTGTCGCCAGGGCTCCATGTCAATTAAAAAAATTGCATTCTCTAGCCTGCCTTTAAGGAGACAAAGTTCCCGGAATAGAACCACTTTAGATGTTCAGATCCCATCGTGCTGAATACAAGGGTGGTGCTAAGAGTATTTGGGAATTAAAATTAATGGAAAAATGTAGGCTTTAAAAATTCGGTTGAGTTTCAACTACTGTTTCCATTTACTGGATACTTTTCAGAGTCAAAGTGCAGTTGAGTCGATTATTAAAAAATATATAATTAATTTTATAGAACTTCGAGAAAACCTGCTTTTTTGGGTTAGCAGACGGTGGTTACTTTTATAAAAATGTGTTGATGAAGTTCATCATTGCAAAAGAATGAAAAAGACTAGTTTTTCTGCCTCCTGCTTAAAGGATTCAAGTACCGACGCCACTTCATATTCCATGTTTTCATGGGCGCAATATTTCGCTTTTACTTCCAACATTCTTTTTCGTTTATACGTTCTTTGTCTTCTTTTATTTTCAAACATTTATTTGACTTTTTTAGCTACTTTATTTAGATTTTAGCGTCGGCACTGATTCGAAAAGAAACATTGCATAGCCACATTTGATGAATGAAGAAAAATATATTATTTAAAACCGTTTTTTAGTTTAAAAATTCATTTTTAATTTCCAAAATAAACACAAGTTTTGGGGTTCTAAATCTATTTAAATTCCTCAAAAGTTTCATTTTTTGCGATTGTTATTAGCGTAAAATTGTTTTGTGGACGAGGCTACAAATTATTCGTGAAATTATTATTTTGCTAGAGTAATTGAGATAATTATGGAAACAAAAGATAGCCAAGTTCTGTGTATAGAGAGAATTTCGATAATGCTAGTTTAGAGAAACAAAGAAAATATACCAAAATAGAATAAACGCAAATAAAGAAAAATATTAAATTTTGCACATTT
This sequence comes from Dendroctonus valens, assembly GCA_024550625.1. NCBI lineage: Eukaryota > Metazoa > Arthropoda > Insecta > Coleoptera > Curculionidae > Dendroctonus > Dendroctonus valens. The sequence continues at coordinate 973,864 of JAJTJO010000554.1, read as the reverse complement.
GAGCATAGAATGTGAATGCAAACTTTAACAATTCATTCATATGGAGCGTAACAAAGATTTTTAATATAAAATCATTGTTCAATGTCATTCAAAAGCTTTTTAGTTAATAAAACACATTTATAAGGCTCAAAATACAAATAAGTATCACAAATTTTGCGGATATTCGATAACTGACGAGAATTCAACTGAAAATTTTCAACGTTTGTGTTTCCACAGACTGTTTTTAACTAGGAAACGTTTTTTTGGAGCAATGATAAAAAATTTTTTTTTAAAGCTAGAAATGATTAATACAATTAATGTTTTGCTAATTTAAGTGAAATAATTAACGAAATAGTCAACTACGGTTTACAGAGTAAAAAGTGTGAATTGTGATAGTTTAGAGAAACAAAAAACACTTAGAAAAATAGAGAAAAGTATCCAAAATAAAAGGAAACTGCACATTTTGAATGCCCAAAAAATTCAAGAATATTTTATTTAATAAAATATATTTTTACGATAAGTACATACAAAATACAAATAACACAAGCTCTGCGCCACGAAATAAATGCGTCAAGTACGTTTAATAGAGATAATTGTGTGGATCGTGAATATGCAAAAGTTAAGCAAACAAAACAGGATAAAAACAATGGGAAACAATAACGAAAACAAATCGTCTTTAACACAAATATATTTAAAATGCTAGAAAGTTAAACGTGTTTTTTAACATTAACTGTGAGATTTTTTCCAAAAAAAGGGCATAAAGAAGACAATACACTCGACCAATTTTCATGGACATACAAATGTGAACACTTTTAGTATTTCCCTTGTACATCCACAACGACAACCCCAAATGAAAGACGGAAAGAGCAAGTGGCGCCAGCCGAAAGTCTGCATTTAAGTGCCTCGTTCTTCTGTTCGGATTCAAGTGACTCTATTTCAAGGGCTCAAGGAGGGTCTCGCTTTGTATCCGGTATGACTAAAATGCCATCACCCGCTTTACTATCTGTTTAACGACATCGAGCTTTTATATGCCGGAACATAAACGCCTTTTTTAGAGTCTTGTTTAAATTAGCTGCCGCTCAAGACCCGGTCCATTGTAAATTAACTAACTTTAATCAGCGATAAACTTCGGAATAGTTCAAGCCATTAGATCATCACACAATACAGACATTGGATTGTCGATTAATTCGGCTTTTTCTTAACCTTCCGATTGTATTTGATGGACTTTCAAAAGTTTTCTCATACATAATGCAAAAGCGACTATTTATAGCCTGTCTTTGGTTGAAAGAAGATTTTAGCTTATCTGCGAATTTGAGTAAACTTGTTTGAATGGTTTCACCTGATAATTTCAGTTTTACAACTTAATTCTAGTGAAATTAGTGTGAAAGTTACAATTTAGTTTTATGAATATTAGCAAAGAGCTTAAGGTCGGCGACTAAGCCAGCAAACAGCCCTGATTTAAGTCAGGACAACTTTCGAGCTTTCCAATTTATGTAATTCTTGAAAAGAACTTCACAGGACGATTGTTGAAGTTTATTGTGTATTATCAGTATGGTTCAATAAGTTTATTTATTCGTGAATCAATACCCATTTTGTCGATGGAAAAATGAGGGCAATCTTTGGCCAGCGATAACGTCTGGCGCCTGCAAAAAGAACAGTCTGAAAATGTTAATTAATATGACAACGACAGTGAACGTATTTTTTTGCCTCGATAAGCGCCGATAAACGCTAATGAGGGTCCTAGATAAAGCAATTGTGTATGACTGTAACAGTGCTGGTAATTATTCAAGTTTAATTATTCAAACAAAGCCTGTTGTTTCGACTTGACTATGCTGGCTTGATGTGTGCGTTTATTCGAAAATTTCCTATTTGGATACCGGAATATGTCAGCCATTGTTTCCACCAAGCACTAGTTATTAATAGAAATAGAACACATGATTGAGATTGAGAAAGAAACCAAGTTTTATTAATTATCTTTGTCCTATTAATAACCGCTCTTATTAGATTTTTTTAAATTTAATTGAGGAGGAAAAACGTTACAATTATCCTGCTAAACTCGCACTAGCACAACAGCAAACAATCGCATTTTTTATCCCCTCAAAATAGCTAATTAACTGCCATGTTTTAATCGATTTTAATTAAATTTAATGCATCAACAGCCTTGTTGTGGCACATTTGATTTAATGATACTGTAAAACAACAACAATTATCTGTTGTTTACCATAAAGGGCTCCCCTATAAGTTTGCAAAGAACTATCGTTGTCACTAACGCAACTTGATTTGTGCGGATGGAATAGTTTTCAATTAAAACATTAATGAATATTGAAACAAATGCTAACAAGTTGTGACCAGTTTGAATTCAGAGATTACGTGGAAACGACTTAATCTCCATTGGCTGATAAGGAGCCGCCACAGTTGTAAACAACCAATCTCAAGTTGGAGACTGAAATCGCTCATTTGATATGGAAAAATGACTCATTACGTTTATGTGCTTTGGATAATAACTCCATGTTATCTATTTTTCAATTGTTTGCTTTAAGGATTAATGTGTAAGATTCTTTGTTCGGTCAAAGGGAAACTTTCGCTTTTATTACACAAAACTGTACTGAATTTTCCGACTTTCCGACCGAATCATGTAATGATTGCATAACTTTCCAACTACCTTCTCCAGGAAATTACGACACGTTGCTCAATGAGTTACAATGCAAAATTGTTATTTGACAATCTCTCTGATTTATCTAATCACGGGAATGCAGGCAAACAGAAAAATGACAAAATACTCGTTGCCATATCATTTAATATAAACCAGAAGACAATTAAACGTGCCCCTTACTGGGTGCAAGCGATGGTTTCTTCGGAAGATTGTTTCACTGACCAGACCCCACGGGCCGAATAAATTACATGAATCTTCTCTCTCTTCTTTGATGTTTGTTTAGTTCGTTAATTACGGATTATGACGAGGCGCTTTTTTTCCGGCCCTCCATATAGCTTGGAGCCCATTATCAAACAATAAGTGAAGATCATTTTTATTATACCTGCATGAGTTGAAACAATGGCTGTTTGCTTTGGCAGCCAAACTTCCTGTTCAGTGAGCTATTTTCAGAACAAACAGTTCATGAGGGCACTTAAATTATTTAGAAGCATACGGGGCTATCGGTGAATGATAACGCGAAAAATGCTGGTCCTGAAAGCCCCAAATGGATCAACCCGCTGTTATCAGCGGAGTAATAAAACCCCTTAGTGGGGCCGATTAATTTCCAAGAGTTCGACTCCTCGGGCCTTCTTGCAGGTAGGTTCGAAGATTCCACACAATGCCCACCTCTGCTTTGCATCGGAAGACAGATAAGGTAAAAGCTCACTATCGTTTTTACAAGCTTATGCACTTAGGAAGGCGCCTGAATGTTATAGTTTAAATAACGTGGGACTGACCTGTGTAATTAAGAATGATGCCCGGACAATGGAAGTACCTGCAGTGAAACTTTGCGCAGTTAATTACCAGATGCTAGAAGAAAATGTTCAGCGAATTGTTGTTAATAAATCGACGATAAGAAGTGGCGCAGCAGCAGCAGCAGCAACTGCATTCAATTATTCGCGATAAAAAGGCAGAAGATAATTTGTTTTAAGATGCGGAATGAAAAACAAAACAACCGTTACGGTTTAATAACGCAGGACAAGATAATTTCCGCACGGGAAAATTACATGGAATGCGGTGCATGGAATTAATAGCGCGATGGACTCGAGTATAACTGGACGGTGAATTAGAGAGCAGTTGAAACATTCTACAAAACGCACCATTTATTCACCATGCGAAATCGGTGATTTTTGGGTTATTTGGCCGTCGTTGATAGGAATTTGGGTCCTGATGTTTCGCTAGCACGCATCGCTAGCATCTTCAGAGGTGTGGTCGCTTCAACTGCTTACGCTGAGTGGAAAACCAGAGGGAAATGAAGCGATCAATGAAGAACGGAGATTAAGAAGCAAAAGAGGAGTTTCCACAAGAGAATTTATCAGTTTCTTCTCAAATCCGTTAATCTAGTTCTTCAGGATTCTCTATTGCGGCTTGAAAAGTTTATTGTGCTTCTTTACCTCTGCCTTTTCTCTGACTCAGCTCGCTCTAGTCTTTAACATCTTTACTTTAATTTTTATCATCTTCACTGTAATCCCTACAATTCACTTCGTCAGAGTGGAGAAAATCAGTTTCTCGAATAAAACTTTTGTATTAAGACAGCAAAAAAATAATCTTCAACTGTTAAACTCATTCAGAAATAAGCGCCAAACAAAAATAGTAATTCTGAAGGACTTCACATCTACTTACATTAATATTTCAGAAACCACTTAAACCGGCCTGTTTAAACTAAACACTCTCCTAAGCACTAAGATTGAAACGCATTGCAGATAAATGAGAAGTGACGGAAATAATTACGATTCCAAGCTTGGACGCTCACAATTGAAAAAAAAAAACCCATCGTTATCGGTACCTTATTAACTGGGATTGGTACTGCCTAATGCTGATGGAAGCAGCAGGAGCAGCAGCCGAAGAACCACGGCATCAAAGAAGTATTATTATTGCTCAATCGTTAAAATTATTGGAAAGTTTCTCATTCGAAATTCCGTTGGTTTTATGTGATGTGAACGAAGCATGATGTATGGGCATTTTCAAATAATCACACACGTCCTATTTTGCTATCTTCGAAACAATTTGAATATTTCGTTGTCGCTAATCTATGGTGCCACACCATTGAACAGCGGTCGCTCAGGAAAGAACACGAATGGTAAACAATTTAATTAAAGAACGGATTAAGAAGCGGTTCTGCGATTGTTTATGTAGGTCTTATTTATAATTGCCGCCAATAAAATGCGGTTTATTGCTTTCCGATCGAAGATATATTACTAATTGAGAACGTGTCAAATAATATTTTCAATTGTGTTTAACTGGGACGAGAAGGCCTTGCAGCTTTGTAGTCAATCTTGAATTTTATAGTTGTTTTACTTTTTTTCTTGATTAACGGCTTGAGTCAACAGACACTTTGCTTCCAATCACCGACTGTAATTGCTTTTGATATTGGGTCAAATTGTCAGCTATTTGACTGAATTAATTAATTAACATACAGAATTATCGCAAATTAACACCAATTCAGTTCCAATAAAATGGGCATAGATAATGGATGAGGCTCTGATCTTATGCCTATGGGATCAACTTGAGAAACTCGCATTGACCTGCGTTGAGCGTTGAATGAAGGAAATGATGGCGCTCCTCAAAAAAAAAACACTCAAATCTTATTGATTTAATGTCAAGTTACAGCATGCAAATCCATGCTGCAAAATTGAGCTGTGGAGGCAATTAAAAAATGAAGAACTGATGTTTATGGACAGAGTTTAAAATATGAAGCAAGACATTCCAGGAAGATATTTTGGAAAATGCGGTTTTTCTCACAGTTATGAAATTATACACAGATTTTTTGCCGTAATCGACCGATTTAGACATTAAAGTTGGTCAACATTAACAGAAATTTTCGAAATTTGAAAAGGGAAATTGAAAACAACTACGATCTCGGCCCACTTTTTACGTTGAGTCCCAAGCAAAAAATTGGACCTGAAAAGCGAAAATTTGTAGCTGAAATTTTTGGACACTGTGTATGTTATAGCAGAGAACTGCATCAACGGAGGGAAAAGAGGCTAAACTCGCTAAGAGTCTATTAAGAGACGCCAATTTTTGACATTTACCTTTGATTTGCGGTTTCCGTATCCAACTAGTTCCATTCCATAGTGGCAAAGTTCTCAAAATCTTGGCAAAACTCGAAAATACCCTGTAAACTTCAATCCCCATATTGACACTGGTCAACATGTTTCGAAAAATCGCGTTTTTTTTTTGTTAAAATCGCACTTTTGATCAGGAAAAGTTCACAAAACCGGATAAAATAGTGTAAGAAAATCAAAATATTTCCACACGACGATGGAAATTGTTTAGGATTTTTTGAGTTCAAAACCGCTTAAAAATTCCGAATCTACCGGACTAATGTCGCGGTTATAAACACAAATGAAGGTGGATTCTCCGGTTGACAGCAAACGCCAGATAGTGTCCAACTCGAAAAATTGCGTTTTTTTTGCTAAAATCGCACAATTTGTGGGGAAAAACGGCATCAAAAGGTGCTGAAGAACTTTGTTTTTCATCACATCCACAATTTTTGGCGCAAAAATCAAAACATCTTGAGAACTTTTGAAATATTGACGGAGCCAATCTCACGCCCCCAACAACCAATAAAATTCACATTGGATGTGAACCAAGGTGTTTTTGATCGCGTATAACTCGATAAATGAAGATGAATAAAGATGTTTTGCTTAAAATGACCGTAGGAATGTTGAATTCCTGCCCTTTAAGTAAACATCACCTCGATTATGCTTTTTTCATCACTCGAAGAATTTCAGGTGCTAGTCGATCAATAACCATTTAAAAGTTTTCCTTTAGATCAAGAGATGCATTAAGAAATCACTCATTAAACTAGTCGTAATAAGCCATAATTGACTGATCTAATTTTAAAAATCGGTCAACACAAGCAGAATCTGTCGAACTTTGACGGTTTGATGAACTTTAGGTGGCCGGTCTTTTTGTCGGTGCAAAGGAATCGAAAAACGAATGCAACATCCAGCCCCGCTTTCCAAACAATAAAATTGAAAAACTTTAAAAGCGAAAATGTGTATGTTGTACAATCAACTGCATAAACTGAGTGTAGAGAATAAATGCGCTAAATTCAAGCCATTAAGAGAATAAAATTTGTGACACTTACCATTGACTGTTCATAGTGGAAGTCTTAAGACTTTTAAGAAACTCCAGAATGCCAGTTGAAGTTACACCAATTCTGTTTGATAGTCTGCTGCCGTCACTGCCAAACAACTCGAGAAAACGATAAAAAAATAACACCGCACTTTTGCTTGGAAAACTACCACGAACCCGGATAATAAAAAGTTTCCGCAGAAAAATAGAAACTGAAATTCTAAATCTACCGGACTAATGTTGAGGTTATCAGCGCAAGTGCTCTGTTTGACAGTAAACGTCAGACAGTTTCCAACTCGAAAAATCGCGTTTTTATAGCGAAAATTGCCCTATTTGTGGGGAAAATGGCATCAAAAGGTGCCGAGGAACTTGGTTTTTCACAAAATCAACAATTTTTAACGGAAAAATCAAAATATTTGGGAAATTTTTCGAATTTTTGACGGAGCATTCGCACACAACCTACCCTAACAACCATTAAACACGAGACTAAATGATCAAGAGAAGGGGGGAATTAAGGTGCTTTTGACAGTTCAGAGATCAATAAACAATAAATAAATAAATAAATTGATAAATAAATTGACCTCAGGAATATGGAAAAGGTTTTTTTTTATATCAATATTACATATTTTTTTATTTCTTCTAGTTCAAACACGATGCTTTTGCAACCTCCCCTCTTGTGTCGGGACTGGTTACATGTGCAAATCGAGCAGTGGTGGATGCTTTTCCGACTTCCTGAACCCAACGGGCGCGGACACAGGCCGACATGGATGTGTGGAATTTTTGAACGAGTAAGTTGAAAAACGTGTTTTTTTTGCGCGATCCACTGTGCCAAACTATGCGATCAACAACACACGCTGCCTCGAAGCTATGTGGATGCAGAAAAATAATCCCATTAATATTCCCCATTTGCTGACGCCCGATTAATCAACCGCACATTGCATACCACCATCACCTGTCGATTGTTATTTTAAGTCTCTGTACTTTGGCTGATTAAAATTCTTTACTTGTGGGGAACTGGCGTGTTGAGCAACACATAACCAGCGGATGCACAAAGTATATTAATGCTAAAAAGTGATACTGATTTAAATTTAATAAGTAACTAACCGGTCTGGAATGGAAGAGCATGCAAAATTTTCTTTTTTCTCGGGGTAAAAGCCCAGAATTTCTTGAAAGAACAGTTGAACTTTCAGCATCATCGAAGCCGTCAAAGGTTTCTCATGTAAGTAGGTATACAGTGTGTCCAATATAAAATGATGTACATGGGGATATTGGAAACCGTTAAAGATACAGAGTGGACCAAATGGGGAAAAAGTTGCGCAATCAAGTGCCTATAAATAATTGTCATCAACTTCTTTGAACTCGGAATAGCAACGGATATACAGGGAAAAAAAGAAAAAAGTGCATTTTATAAAATCCTTTATATCGTGTTTATTATAAAAGATGCAATAACGAAATTTTCAGGGTGGGGGTAAGAAATGAGCGTGAATTTGAAAATAAAGTAAAAAATAATCTAGGCCCACTATGTTCAATGAGGCCGAAGTCAACTTTTGTTTTTCTTATGGGCGCAACATTGAATTTCTGCACTTTTAAATTCCCCTTTAAATATGCTCTTCAACCATGTATAACATGTTTATGTTCGGTCAAGATAAATAATTAAAATTAACAAAATTAAGATTTAATGGTAGTAGGCATTGATATTTCTATTAATTATTACTTTAAATTATTATTGATCATAGATCGAACACTGCAAAAGAACAAGTAACATTTTAGGATTAAAGTAGGTGTTCAAATAAGCCACCGTTTTCTCGCACGCACAACATACATCGTCTCATTACTGCTTCACAGGATTTTCTGATCATTTCTGGGGTAATTCTGTTAACAGCTTCTATAACAGCGTGTCTCAGCTCCTCTTCGGTTTCGTATGACCTAGAGTATACCACATTTTTGAGGAAACCCCATGCAAAAAAATCAAGTGGTGTTATGTCAGGGGATCTCGCAGGCCATCTTACTGGTCCCAGGTTGGCTATCCACTTGTTGGGAAATTCGTGATTTAAAAATTCTGTGATAATACGTCCATTATGTGGCGGCGCGCCGTCTTGTTGGAAATACAAGTTTTGCAGGGTAGCTACTGGAACATCCATAAGTGCTTCCTCTAGGTTAGTTTGTAAGAAGTTCAAATATCTCTCGGAATTTAAGTTCTCATTAAAAAAAATGGTCCAATCACGTGGGTACCCACAATACCTAACCAGACGTTAAATCCAAACCTAACTTGGTGCCTAACTTGAGGAACTAGCCATGGACTTTCATCTGATCAAAAAAAACCACCATAAAATCTTAATTTTGTTAATTTTAATTATTTATCGTGACCGAACATAAACATGTTATACATGGTTGAAGAGCATATTTAAAGAGGAATTTAAAAATGCAGAAATTCAATATGGCGCCCATAAGAAAAACAAAAGTTGACTTCGGCCTCATTGAACATAGTGGGCCTAGATTATTTTTTACTTGATTTTCAAATTCACACTCATTTCTTATCCCCACCCTGAAAATTTCGTTATTGTATCTTTTATAATAAACTCGATATAAAGGATTTTAAAACGCACTTTTTTCTTTTTTTCCCAGTATATCCGTTGCTATTCCGAGTTCAAACAAGTTGATGACAGATTATTTATAGGCACTTGATTGCGCAACTTTTTCCCCATTTGGTCCACTCTGTATTTTTAACGGTTTCCAATATCCCCATGTACATCATTTTATACTGGACACACTGTATATCAGGTGTTATTTTCAGGCTGAACCCAGCTGATGAGAGCTAATAGGCTGGAAACAGGTCCTAAAGACACTCTTTCATCAGTTCGCAGTTTGCCATAATTGCAAATTTCACCCAGGGGCGTCACATACAGGGGGTTCCGATTTCTCCCTCTGGTTGGTTTTGAGTAGATTATTTTGAAATGAGCTTAAATATTGCGTGGCGAAAATATCTCATAAATCGACGGGCGAGATCAAGGAGATTAAGCAAACTTCGAAAAAGAAACAATCATTTATAGTGTTGGGTGCTGGTAAATGAAACGTTCTATTAATATGCACGACTGGCTTAGTAATAAAGGATGTGGCGCCTGGTAAAAAAACTGGCGCCAAAATACAATAAACAATGGCAAATGAGTGAATAACTACAGACAGTACCACTGTCTGCATTAAATATTACCACCGCATAGACATAGATATTTCAAATTGGACTTAATGCAGTTGGAAATGTGTGCGATTCAACGGCAAATCGCTTCTTCCTCGTACCAGATGAATTCGTTGATTTCGCCGTGTTATGGGCGGTTTAATGAGTTAGACCAAACATGTAGGTCTAGATTTAAAATTCCTTGGTCAGTCAGTACCGCTAGTTGGTAACTGGTCGCATTTTTCCCCGCTCAATGCAATGAAGAAGAAAAATCTATCGGATATATTTATGATAAACAGTCAATTAATGCGGCTCGGAAACACGTTCCTGCCATAACGGCACTATTAATAAACCCAATCTGAATAAATAGTGCAGGTTTACAAAAAAAAAGCGACGCGAGAGATCAATTAGGTACGTGCTGAATTGGATTTTGCACGATTCTTTAATGGCTTTCCGCTAATTGTTTCGGATTGTTTGCAGGGTTTATTTGCATTTTTTTGTCATTTGCCGAAATCCGTTTTCGCATTAGTGACTTTCATGAAATTTCGAATATTATTTAGTCTTACACAATCGCGCCCACTAAACAGCCTTTTTACAAAGACATGGATCCTTGGATTAAGTTCGAAACGTTTCTTATTCTTGTGTTTTTTGCCAATCTGCCACGGTTTTTGAGGAAAATCTTGTTAAGTGGTTATTTGAAGTTGTTTTTATTAAGAAAAAATGGTATAATCCTGTATTTTTGCCGATGATAAAAGACACTTTCGTATCGTGCCCGTTTTATCACGTTATATCCACCTAGTCCAGTGGAGGATTTTTATTCGGAACAAAACAACTCATTTTTCCGTTTATTTCATTCGAACAAGGAAACATTTCGAAAAAAAAATGCATTTTTGGAAAAAAAAAATTCTCGAGTCAAAAAAAAAGGCCCTTAAAATGTGGTCGATTTTCACATTTTATTTTTTTCCTTGGAAAACGAAGCAAGGGATCGGAAAAAGTTATTCTTCATAAAATGTTCCGGTTGAACTTGATCAACGACTGGTACTTGAACTATTTTAACAGCTCACCAAACTACACCTACAAACTGATCACAGACACAGAGTACGATGAAGCCCTAGCGCACATCAAAAACACTGCACCGGGGAAAGATAAAATTAAGGCAAAACTCTTGAAAAGCCTAACTCAAGAAACACACAAACTGATCCTAACTGAATTGAACAACTGCATCAGAAATAACAAGATTCCAAAAACATGGGAAAACGGATTAATAATCCCTATACCCAAAAATGGACTGGACAATACACAACCGAGCAACTACAGACCAATTACACTACTTCCAGTATTTAGCAAGGTTTTTGACTACATAATAAGGCAGCGACTGGGAAAACTGGTCGGAAAGTACATACCATCGTATCAGTTCGGATTCAAACATCAGCACTCGACTATTCACCCACTCTTCACTCTGACTAACAATATACAAACAACCCACCTAACTGACAGAAAGACAGCTTGCCTGTTTATGGACATTAACAAGGCTTTTGATAATGTCTGGCATGGAGGCTTACTATACAAACTACACACACCAACATATCTACTACACACCATAAAGAACTTACTAGAAAACAGACAACTACAAGTACGAATTGACAAAACACTGTCATTTTCTTTTTCCCCTGAACAAGGGCTCCTTCAAGGATCCCCGCTCTCACCGTTTCTCTACAATATATACTGCCATGACATATACAATTACAACTTACCAGACAAAAATCAAATCGACAGATCGGCATACATATTACAATACGCAGACGACACGGCACTTATTGTACATGACAAAACTACTGAGAGAGCAGCTCAAAGACTCCAAACACTAACAAACAACACAATGACATGGTTTTATAAATGGAGACTAACACCAAACGCGTCAAAAAACCAACTTCTGCTCACAAACCACAGACTCAACGCTGACTCCCCTACAATAACTGCAGACGGCCAAACGACACAACCAAAAAACGACGTAAAATACCTTGGAATCACAATTGACCACAAACTTAAATTCACTAAACACATACGAAACATCAGGGCAGAAACAATAAAGAGAACAAAACACTTCCGATCACTAACCTACAAAGACAGAGGAATTAGCACAAACACCGCCACCAAAATATATAAAGCTATTTGTAGACCCTTGCTAGACTATGGACATATACTCATGACCAACGGAACAGAAAGGACAAAACGTTATATACAAACAACAGAACAAATTGCACTAAGACTAATAACACGAATAAGACACCCCCAAAACCCACTACACAACCCCCCCACCCAACTACTATACGAACGCACAAACATGACAAAGATCTCGGAAAGACTCATACATCTACAGACAAAATGGACAAACAACCCCTACAACTGGACCATACTGAATCCCCTTTGTCTTACAAGACCAACCAGACAATCCCGCTTCCGTTTCCCTACATCAACGCTACTCGAACACTTACAAACGCAACTGACTAGTGGACAATAAAATAATTTTTTCTTGTCATTAGAATTGGAAAGTTTATTTAATAAGATTGTTAACCTAGAATAAGAGAATTTTCATATTTGTTTTTTGTTTGGATTAGACTGCATGTATTGAACAAGGGCAGAAAGACCGATAGCCTTTTTTAGAAATAAAGATGTTTACTACTACTACTGTTCCGGTTGTAATAAGGAATCTGGTGAAGATTTTTCCTTAACCCGTATATTAAGGGTAGTAGTAAACATCTTTATTTCTAAAAAAGGCTATCGACCTATCGGTCTTTCTGCCCTTGTTTAATACATGCAGTCTTAATCTAAATAAAAAACAAAGATGAAAATTCTCTTATTCTAGGTTAATAATCTTATTAAATAAACTTTCCAATTCTAATGACAAGAAAAAATATTTTATTGTCCAGTAGTCAGTTGCGTTTGTAAGTGTTCGAGTAGCGTTGATGTAGGGAAACGGAAGCGGGATTGTCTGGTTGGTCTTGTAAGACAAAGGGGATTCAGTATGGTCCAGTTGTAGGGGTTGTTTGTCCATTTTGTCTGTAGATGTATGAGTCTTTCCGAAATCTTGTCATGTTTGTGCGTTCGTATAGTAGTTGGGTGGAGGGGTTGTGTAGTGGGTTTTGGGGGTTAGTCTTATTCGTGTTATTAGTCTTAGTGCAATTTGTTCTGTTGTTTGTATATAACGTTTTGTCCTTTCTGTTCCGTTGGTCATGAGTATATGTCCATAGTCTAGCAAGGGTCTACAAATAGCTTTATATATTTTGGTGGCGGTTATATTAAGGGTTTTGAATAAAAAAACGTAAATGGAAGCTCAAAAGATTGAACTATCTAAATTGATAAATACAAACGATTTTCCATATATTTAAAGCCTATTGTGACCCAATAGGGCAGGTGTTTACGCGAAAACAAATACAGAAAGCTGTTCAGATAACTGTTAATAAAAAAAGACGATCATTAGCTCGCTCCATAAAATTTGGGGGGACAGAGAAGGCTCCTGAACCAAGAAAGAACCCTGCATATTCACACAATTATTTATTTAAATTTAAAAAAAGGTCAGAAACAAAAAACATTCACAACACGCCCTCGATTGTTTGCTATTTTTTTTTCAGTGAAGATTTACAACTTTGTCCAAATACATGCGAACTTTCTAGACACAAAGGAGTCTACGAGCTTTCAAGACACAAAAAAGCCTGCAAAACGTATCCGTTTTATTTCTACATACAATTGCACACAATTTAATGTTTTGCTTTGCTTTGGATTTTTATGGGACTCTGTCCAGTAGCACTAAGTCCAAGTAGCACTTAAAAACTTCGTTTTTTTTCCATTCCAGATCTTACAAGCACTTTTGTTTCGCGAATAGCGCAAACAATCATCCAAGACTGCTTTTGCTGTGCTGTTCGGCCGATTTGTGCAATCACGCCGATAATCCATCAACGAGAATTCTACTTAACAACTCCTTAGGTATGCCTTCGTAAATAAGCACTTTTTTGCACATTACCAGGGCTGGTATTAATTTGAACAATATTGCAGACGACTATGGCAAATATCCGCATCAGACTCCCGAATCTTACTTGTATTCGAACTCAGAAGTCTGGTTCAGAGCGGCAACAATAGCCGTTCCTATCTGCGGTGCTGTGATTCTGTTCGCTCTGATTGCTGTGGCTGTGAAACTTTTAAGGAAGGAAAACGAAAGGTATCTTCATCATAAATTAAGGTGGGTTTTTATCAATATTTTCATTTTGCGTGCACCCATTTCTATTCCGATTCTAAAATATTTGTGTATATTTCCAGGCCAGCAATGTATGTGGTTCCAACTGAACACCAACATGAGACATGGCCGAGGCTTGTCGCGGCGAGAACACCAATTTATAGTCCGACACATCCTAGTGCCTTTGCAGTAAGTGAAGAGGAGGAGGACATACCCCATAGACAATTCCAAGTGCCTCTGCTTGTGCGACAAGAAGGCGACAATCTAACAAACGAGAGCAAGAATGACACTTACGCGAAGCTGAACTACGTTCACTATGACCCAAATTCGCGCAAATCGTTAATAGTGGAGATAGGAAAGAGTACGCCCGACTTTTCCTTGGCTGCCAACCTGAACTTGAATAGCGGCGACAAGTATGACAAAAATGAGAAACGACTTTATTCATAGTATAGTCTTTGTACTTATTTTTGTGTTATCAGACTGAAAGTTTTACTGCGGGAAACTGTTTCCAACCGACTACCCTACTTAAAACACTATACACTTAGACCTGTTTCACTCAAGAGTAGAAATCTCAATTTACTCAGACTGGTAGCAATAGATTTAGCTTAATCATTAACGCTTAGAATTACCAGAAATGTAGAACTGAGCCGCATACTTTACAAGTTAACACGCCGACTTTTCAGCGATATTTCAATATTAAGACGAATTCCCATTGGTATTCGTGCAATACACTAAGCTGGGGCCTGTAGATACGTACCAATAAACCAGAAAATGTGATGTTTTACTAATTCATAAATATATAGGATTATAATCTGTTCCTCATATTGTACATATACGATTAGGTACTTAAATTTAAGATAAATCGCTTATTTATTGTAATATGTATTATTTTTGAAAAGTAGCATGTAAGCCTGTATAGTACGTTAAAATATATTTTTATAAACCCGAAATGGGAGTTGAATTTGGAAAACCTGAGCAAAACAAAAACACTGCTGATAAGTCGTATATTACATGAAGACTATTGTTACTGCTATTGGCACATTCCAAAACAGAAGCTCATTTTGCCAATAACAAGCGCTGATCAATGACATTCCGAGTTTTGATTCCAATGTACCTCAAAATTTCTCAAATTCGCAGTATTTCAATTGGATACACATGTGCGCTACACAGAATCACATGCGTAAAACTTATGCAGACAACAATACGAACTATATAAACGACGGTTGATTTGTTTGTTGATTTGAACAACTTTTTTGTCAATGCTATCACAATACGTCTCGATCAATTTCAGTATGGTTGTTTTTGCATAAAACATGTCAAAAATTTAAAACTGGTACATTCGAAATCTCGAAGTTTGAGAAAACAATAATCATAAATGTTACGAGTGAAAGTTTGGAAAAATATTGATCAAGTTGATGCCTTTCCTTAAGACACCAACTGAACAGGAGGAATAATTGTGCATCAGACAGGCAAAAATGCTTTAGTGCTAATGTGCAAGTTATGGTAGAATGATGGACTTTTTCCTGTTATGCAGAGAGATAGAGAGAGAGAGGGAGGGAGTTCAGTTGAATAAGCTTTCCAAAAAGAAATGTTTAATTTCTAGACACACACACACTAAACTGCTGTTTAGTTGCTCAGAGCTTTCGCATTTGAAAAGACTTTTTGCAAAGATAATCCTGAATTACCTCTCGAGAACATTCAGCTTTAAGGCGCTACATTTTTAAATTTCATTTAAATATCACAGAATAAAACAGTTAAAAATAAATCCCGACCTTATCAGCGCACTTAATGCAATTTCACTCCTGATAAACAATTATCCTTCCCGAGAGATTACTTACTTTATTCATCTGGTAAGCTAAAGCAGGTTGCGATCCCTCGATTTGTCCACCTTTTCCAATATCGAATTGGTGTACGCTTGGTGAATTTGTTTCACGAAGTCAGAGTTGTGTTTTAAAAGATAAATTAACGCCTGGGCCAACTGTTTCTCAGTCAACATGGCCACCGCCTCACCTTCTTCGCTCGCATTGTGATCGCTGGCGTTTTTCGAGGAGCTCGCCGCTGTGAACATCATTGGAGTCATCAGCAGCGGCTTTTGGGCGTTCTCTAAGAACTGTTGAAAGGGCGACGAGCTTAGTAAATCGTTACTTTCGTCTGGTTGCTGATGGGAGATTTGACTTTGCATCAAATATGTCAAGGGCGAGGATGTGGCATTCTGCTTTGGCGGAGACAGGCGCGGAACATCCAGGGCGCTTCTAGTGAGCTGGAAAAGATGAACAATTGTTGATCCGCTTGTTGAGTTGATTTGCTTATGTCTTACCTCAAAACTTCTCACTGGACAACTGGAGCTGGCGATATTAATCGGCACGCTGCTTCTATCGGCACTCATGTCCCCTCTATAGGACGCCAACTCCTGAGGAGTGATTGATCTCTGCTGCTTCTCGATATGCTCCACACTGTGGGCCGGATTCGACATGAGTCGTTGCAGGACATTTTCCCCGGTCGCCACTGGCTTCTGAGCCACATTCTTTGTACTAGCTTTAGCGAAAAAATCCATAACACTTTGTGACGCAATGTCCGGTACTCTGGGAGTAGATGCCAAGAATGTCGACGCACCCCCTTCCGATTTACTTGGCGTCTTGTTAAAATTCTCCTGGGCCTTCGACAGCATACTAAATATGTCCACATTGTTTTGCTGGAACAAAAATTATCTCAGAATTAGATTTGTATTGTGTACTGTAATGTTTGAGCTGGGTTTGTAGTTGAGCTAGTTAAAGGGAGAAACCACTCAAAGTGCAATTTTCTGCAAACGAAAAGGAGAAATAGAATAAAACCACATTGGTTGAGTTGAAGATCGAACATTTTCGATTACAGTAAAACCCCTTTAATCCGAAAGTCCGAACAATTGGCTTCAGGAGAAATTTTAAGGAAAAGCCCCAATTTTTTTATAAGGAGGAATTTTATAAGAAGGAATTTTAAAGCGAGTGCTGGATGGGTTGATAAATTTAAAGACCGATATGGGACTCGACAACTATCCATCACAGGCGAAAAATTATCCAGTGACGAGGGAGCCGAAGAACCATTCAAAGAACTGCTGCGAAACAAATCTATAATGCAAACCACAATGAAGTTTTTTTGGAAATTACTCCCTCAGAATACAGTTGCTGAACAATCTGAGGGCATCAGCCCCAAGTAAAAAAAATAGCAAGGAGAGAATTACATTTATGCCTTGTTCAACCGCCTCTCGGACTCATAAAATGCAATTCTGAGTGTTAGGCAGATCTGGAAAGCGTAGTTCTTTCGGAATTCAATTACCGATGACTTCGCAAGGACAGAAGAAAGCATGGGACACCAAGGATATTTAAAAAAATGGTTCTACGCAGATGTTGTTCCTGCAGCTCGAAAAAAATGCGAGAGCTGAATTTATATGCAAAGGCTCTTATTTTAGGCAATGACCCAGGGCACCCAGACGACTTTTCTTTAGATGGCAAACAAATTGTTGCAATGTTTTTAACACCTAATGTAAGGCCATTAGTGCAACCCATGGACCAAAACGTGATTCAAGGGGAAAAGTGAGGATATAGGTATATGCAGAATTAAAAAAAATAATCTAAAAGAATGTCGAAAATGTGCGACTCGAACTTATATACAGGGTGAGTTTTTTTCGATGACCAGTACAGGGATCTTCGGAACTAGAGCAGTTACGAAGAAGGTCAAATGGACAAAGAATTGTAGTTTTGCATGCTCTACTCGAAACAAAATTTATTTTTCTAAAATTTGACAGATGTCAAGAGATATTTGGGAAAAACTTAATTTATGGTAAATTTTTGAATTACTCCTAGTTCCGTTGATATTAATTTGACAGGAAAACACTAAATAGAAAACTTGTAAGAAATTGAATTCCAAAGAAAATGGCATAAGACATTTCTCCAAAATAACTGTCATTTTTGACATATGACACAAATTTGAGTTTTTTTTAATGGCAACCATACTTGATTATTACTTTACCGAATAGAGCATTTTATTACGATTTCTGTGATATATCACATCGTTAGGTTTTTTTTCGAAAATAAAGTGTCTGCGAACAATTTATACTTTTTCAATTTAGTTGATCGAAGTTAGCCATGGAAAATAGTATAAGACATAGCATTGTGTCCATAGCAACAGATAATAACATCACCTTTCAATTTTTGACATCCAAGTTTAAATTCAACTTAGGAATATAAGTTAGTTTTATTGCAAAAATGAATTATTCCAATCAAGAAAAGCGCGACATGATTGAAACCTACATTAGATGTAGGATTAAGAGCGGAATCACCTGGACGTAACATTTCCTGGGGCTTGGATTGGACGAAACGGCCCTGTTTTATGGCCACCTCGATCACCGGATCTTTCACCTTTGGATTTCTTTTTGTGGGAAGCCGTAAAAAACACAGTTTACAAAAACAAATATTCCAATTTAAATGCATTTAAAGAAGCTGTTGTGAGAGCATTTGCAAATATTGATAGTCGCTCCGCAAGAAAAGCAACTTATTCAGTTTTAAAGCGTTGCAATGTTTGCATTGATAATAATGGTGGACTTTTTGAAAATGTTTTACAATAAAAATTAAAGTTTCGAGAGTTAAATTTTAATTATTATTGGTATGATTTGATTTTTATAATAAACACTTTAAATGAGCAGCCGTTTTAATTATAATAAAGTTATTGACAACTTTAAAGTGGTTGTCAAAATAAATACTGAAGCGTACTGTTATAATTTGTTACTATGGAAACAATGCTGTGTCTTATACTAATTTCCATGGCTAACTTCGATCAACTAAATTGAAAAAGCATAAATTGGTCGCAGACACTTTATTTTCGAAAAAACCCTAACCATGTGATATATCACAGAAATCGTAATCAAATGCTCTATTCGGTAAAGTAATAATCAAGTATGATTGCAATTTAAAAAAACTAAAATTTGTGTCATATGTCAAAAATTACAGTTATTTTGGAGAAATGTCTTATGCCATTTTATATGGAATTCAATTTCCTACAAGTTTTCTATTTAATGTTTTCCTGTCAAATTAATATCAACAGAACTAGGAATAATTTAAAAATTTACCATAAATAAGTTTCTCCCAAATATTTCTTGACAGCTGTCAAATTTTAGAAAAATAAAATTGGTTTCGAGTAGAGCATGCAAAACTACAATTCTTTGTCCATTTGACCTTCTTCGTAACTGCTCTAGTTCCGAAGATCCATGTACTGGTCATCGAAAAAAACTCACCCTGTAGAGTCATGCCGTAAACTGAGTTGAGTTGAAGAAGTGTATGATTCGAGTGCTGAAAACGCTCAAAATTGGCCATAATTTAAAATGTTACAAATACGTTTCGGTGTCTTTCTCCACCATCATCAGTTTGTATGTATGGCTGTTTCTACCTTCACCTTTGGCTTGCCATACATTCAAACTGATGATGGTGGAGAAAGACACCGAAACGTATTTGTAACATTTTAAATAATAAACAAGAAAATTGACTGGAACCCAGGAATTGGCCATAATGTTCGGCTATTTTGGAGGGGCAAAATCTACCGAGTCTGAGGCACAGTATTTGGGATTTTCTTTAGAAAACACATGTTCTCCCTATAACTTACGGAAACACAGACTGATCTGGATGTAAATTTTCAAGTTGTTTAGTAGTAGAAAGTAGAGAGGAACTAAAAAAGTTTTGTCAATGTTACCTACTTACCCCATTGGAGTGATTATTGGGCCCCAACGACCTCTCCTCCACTTTGCCCTTATCCATCAGAGATTGAATGAGTGAAGCCACTCGAGTGCACTCTTCTCGATTAAAAAACCAAATGCCGAAAATCTTCGTCCTGCTTCTGTAGAGTAAAAAGGGCAACTGCACTTGGTAATCAAAGTCCTTAATAATGGGTTCGATGAAATTGTCTTTGTTCAACCTGTTGAAAATCATTATACTGTGAAAGGGCTCTCCATTTCGGCTATAGAGGAACAGGGCGCCCTCCTTGTCAGCTTTCTCCCAAACATTTTGGGGAATATTAAATTGGTACAACGCCACTTGGGTTGCAGTCGCTAAAATGCTTTTAACATATGGGTCTACTCTTTTCAGAGAGTTCAAGCTGGCACGCAACTCAATAGAATCAGCCATACTCATCCAAATAGAAACAACAGGAAACTACGAAACTCTACACATATAATTAAAACCCTGGTTACTGTACAGATTGGCCGAGGGGTCACGACTTTGCACTAATTACTCTTGGAGCTCCATTCCGAGTACTTTTTTGTTTAAAAATAATCAAACTCTTATGGCATCTCACCATTTTCAAAACCTCAAAATGCAAAACCCAAAACTAGACATGCATTTTTGCCAACATGGAGAGAAAAACACCCAACAATTCGCGACCAAAACATACCTTTGAGGGTTAGGAAATCCTTCGCTGACTGAAATCCGCCACTGAAATACTTCAACTGTCACGCATTTTCTGCTGTTTTATCGCGAATCTTCGCCCAAATGGATTCCAAAGCCGACGAATTTTTTATCTTTCCGTTACTTTCGAGTTATTTGAATTTAACTCTAAAACTAGTTGGATATTTTGTAAACAGAACGGCACCTGCCACTACTAGATCCTGGCCCCAACTAAATGGCAACTCTGTTCTGATTGATAAATATTATTTTAAACAATTAGTTATTTTACCAGAAAAACCCAAAATTGCCTCAGTAACAGGCCCACTCAACAACCGGCAATAATGACTGTGTCCTCTATGTGTATCTCTGTCATTAGCCCCAGATAAAACAAGACAGCTGAAACCAAGGGACTTCAATTCCGGTAACGAAACGCCGACAACCCCGTAATTCTACCTCTAACCTCACGTCTAACGTCATCCAGACGTAGCGTCAGCTATGGAGCTGGAAAAGTCTCACTGCTAGAAAATCCCATATAAATTCGGGCTTCTATCAGGATAATCAACGGCGATACTCTGTTGATTGCGGTGCCACCAAATCGGCCAATTTATTCACAGGGCACGAATGTGAATCTATTGAATCCGACGGAAATGTCGCGGTCGATTCGAGCTGAAACACGTAGCAGAGCCAAAGATGATATCAAGAAGGTGATGAATAACATTGAGAGGGTTCGCCATTGGTAAGCAAATCGATAAAAAATTCACTCCATGAGTGAAAGTTCAATGGATTTTTGCTGAACAAGCCCACCGGATTCCTGGGGAGTTATAATACATGGCTACTAAGGCCAAACATGTACGAATTAAGGTGCCTTTTGTTGTCGCTTTCAAGGGTCTAAAAGTAGCACTAAACCACGCTGAAACAGGCTTTGAAGGCATCAAATGGACTGCCAAAACCTGCCTAGATATCACACTCATATACAAAGTGATTCAAATTTTACTCGCCAACGAGACAGAGAAGCTTTGTGGTGACTTGGGAGTTGATCAGGCTTTGCGTTCGATGTTAACAGTATGCTCATCTTTCATGATAAATAATCCGTTTACAAACTACTTTCGTATTGGCATTTCTTGTCGAAAGCATTTAGTAGAGCCTAAACCCAAAAAAAAACTGAAACTCAATGAAACTGATCGCGACCAGACGAGTAATACGAGACAAATAATGGAAAAATCCATCAAGCCTACGAACTTGTGTTTCATGAACAGCCAAGTTCCTCACAACCCAATGAAAACCATCGAAACTATATGAAGGCAAATCGGGTTTAGGCCAGACTCAACAGTAAAAAACTCAAAAACAAGCAGACTCTTAAAATCCATTCAATTTTTCACTCTATTACTCAATCAAAAACTCATTATTCGATAAAACTACACCAATCACTCTGTTGTCCAATTATTTATTGTTATTGTTTCAGGGAGAAGAAATGGGTGACAATTGGAGACACAACAATGAAAATTTACAAATGGGTACCGATAACAAACAGTGAAACCAAGAAAATCAAACACAGCAGAGAAAACAAAGAAAACTTTGCCCGAAAGAGCCTTGGTGCACCTTTATTGGACACATCAAATTCTAATTCAAATTTCAGTCTGGCTGAAGACTCCAATACTTGTAAGTCTCCGGTTGAGAGTTTGGCTTTCGGTTTAAGGGGGAATTTATTTTAGGTTTCTCAACGGTCAGCGATTCTCAGGGTCCAACTGATTTTTCGTCGCATATGACCTTCTCAGATGACTCAAACTCTCAAGGCAGTGAACAGCTGTCTGTAAAAAGACTGAAAACTGAATGAGGGCGGCAACTAATCGATTGTAAAGTAAAAAATTAGCTTAAAGTTGAGCTGCTGATCGAACTAAGTTTTGTATATATTGTAGGTAAATTAATTACGTTTTTTAAGGCTTATACAGGCGTTAGATCACCGAAAACCAAACTAATTGTTTAAATTTTGTTATTAATTGCATTTTATTGATTGACAAACTCCACATACCGCTATAAATACATTAATTTATATAACAATGCACGAACTCCCTAACATGCGGCCTCTGTTAATCAAATGGTTTCTTGAGTTTATAATATAAGGAACTTGTAATCTTAACTATGTACAGTTTTAAACGTATGTAGGCCTGACTGGAGGCCCCGTCAAGCCTAGGCCATATTCAGGCGTTAGTTCACTCTACACTCAAATCCATATGTATTGTTTTCCGGGCAGTATTGAATGCTTAGCGATTTAAGGTCTGTACGACCTGCATAACATATACTGAAAAACAGTGAGTGTTTCAAAAGTGATCAGTGTTTTTATTTTGAATTCCTTTTCAGATACGAACTAAACAAGCCATTTATCGACACTTCACAACACAATAAATATACTTGGTGGTGGCAACAGCAATTAAAGACGTATAAAACGTTTCATAAATCATTATTGCTTTAAAATACATTTACTTTCAGTCAGCCCTTAAATGCCAATCGCTTTTAATATAACGTAGTTAATATTGCAAAATTAGGACTGCGCTCCCAAACACTAAACAATTCCTCTTTCCTTT
Source organism: Dendroctonus valens (assembly GCA_024550625.1). Classification (NCBI taxonomy): domain Eukaryota; kingdom Metazoa; phylum Arthropoda; class Insecta; order Coleoptera; family Curculionidae; genus Dendroctonus; species Dendroctonus valens. The sequence goes on along the minus strand of JAJTJO010000554.1, from coordinate 950,721 downwards.
AAGTGAAAGAAAAACAATTTAGCTTATTATTATAAAAAAAATGATACTGAAGTGTAGGGGTACTTTATATAAATAATATAACAAATTGCAGCGAAATTAATAGTTAAATAAAATATTCTAATGCGGCAGTCTGGTTTACCATAACGTCTACTGAAGATATATTAAACACCGTTACTGGACTGAATACAAATTATACAAATAATACTTATCTTTAACCTAATATACAGAATACAGCATTTCCAGAACATAAAAATTTGCCATTAGTAAAATAAAATTCCCTTTAAAGAAACTGATGCAGTATTCTGCATATCATTCGCCTAGGAAAGTTGGCCACGCGCTGAACCTCAGTGTAGAAGCTTAGGCCGTTTGATATTATCAAGGAGGAAATTGATTTGCAACCCTATAGCTTAATCTAGGAGAACGATGACTAGAAAACAAGTCTACTTTTTATCAAAAAGAGGCAACTTAGACCGAACAGCGCCCTCACAAATAACCAGTCTTGAACATTTTGGCCTCTGCGGATTCAAACTGATGCCGGATCCTGAAGCGGTTGAAGAGTTATGCCGCTCCAATGATCTTCGTAGAGCCGCAATCCTCGAGCTGCTCAACTGCAACCCGCCCCTAACGCCCCCCGGGTGTCTCAAAGTCGCACCTTTTTTTTCAAAGTAATCTACGATTGTCGATATGTTCGGCTGCAAGTCCGCGAAACAATCAGAGCCGCCCAGACTGGAGATGTCCTCACTGCTATCAGTGTAGATGGACGAGGCTCGTTTGCACAAGGCTTGCAGCTCAGCCGGCTCCAGCTCATCTAGAGACCGCAAGGAACTCACGGCAGTGCCACTGTCGCCCCAAAGGCTGCTGGGAGACAAGCACTCGCCAATACTAGAGTAGAACCCCGATTCACAAGAACCGCGCCGCCGCAAGTTAACCGAGGTGGCCCCTTCATTAGCGCCCATAATTTCCGATAAATTGCTACTAGAGCCGCCCTTGTACAAGGGATGAACGAACAGGGAAGACTTACTTTTAGCACATTTCCGTGTGGCTGTCGGCGAACCGGGCAGCGACTTTGGCGTCTCGGCATTGGAAGACTCGATAAACGGAGAAGGCAACTCGCAACATGACGAGAACTTCCCCAGCAACTTTTTCACTCCATGGAACTGGGTAAGGGCGGCAAATGGATTGGTAGTGCGCGGCTTGTAGTGCGGATCTTGCTTGCACATGGTGAGGGCGTGTCGACGCGCTTTGTCGCTCGGTGACAAGAACATTGAAAGCGCCAGCACGGATACGTCTTCGGAAAGAGACCGTCGATGAACAACTGCAAAAATTAATAGAATTTAGAGTTTCCTTCCCTTGGGCAAGTCGGGCATTATAAAGCACGTTTGGGTAAGTAGCAAAAGATTTAAGAGCGTATTTATACACGGTCCTCCAATGAAGACTTGGCTCGTGCTCCGGCAAAGTCGAGATCGTTCTCAAGCCCGACGATTCTTTCAGAAACGAAATGTTTTGTGAATTCTCTGAGAATCGGTGAAAACTCTCGTTCTTGAGACTCGACTCGAACACAAGAATCGTTTATAAATACGGGCCTTGAGCTTCTCCTTTTTTTAAGTGACGTTTCTTGTGGAAAAGTGGCCAAAAAATGCATTTTCCAAAGAAACGCCACTAAGAAAAAGTGTTCGTAAGGGATATTCTACAACGTGAGCAACTTGGTTTTGTGCGAAACCGGTGAGTGACTAAACTAGAAAATGAGCAAGACTCGTGCCCGTAGACTCGTGCCCGTACTCAAGCATCGTTTACAAATACGGATTTTTCCGGCTTGAAAAAATACTTACTTTTTCTGTGCTGGGGTGCACACGACTGTTGAATAATCGCGATCGGCAATTGCTCCTCACTCTTGGCCGCGCAGCTGGAAATGCTCGTTTCCCTACTCTCTGTAACTTTGTTCATCTCGTTCAAAATATCGCCGAGCGTATGTTTGATTTCCGTGAAAGTTGGCCGACTTTTTGGGTCGATGGTGCAACATCTAAAGGTAAGTTTTAAAAAGTCAGGTACTACATTCGGACCGCACAGCTCGGTGAAAGCTAGATAATCCAGGCCGAAGTTGTCTGTTCTAGGGAGCTCGTCGGGGTCGGCTTCCACTCGGGCGATTAACTCGCACAGTACAATTCCGTAGCTGAAGACGTCGCTGCGTTGATCGTAATAAAGCCCCTGAAAATCACGTTAGGGAATTAATGCTATATTGTTTTCAGTTTACTGAAACTTCAGCTACCTTGAGGCATTCTGGAGACATCCAGTAAGGCGACCCAACTGTACAGAGCTTGTTTTTGCTTTCGGGGTCCGGGATGTTGGTGGACAGGCCAAAGTCCCCGATTACGGCTTGCCGGTGGTCGGACTCTAGGCGTTTAATGAGAACATTCTGTAAAGGACACCAGAAAATTAACATTGCGTCCAATTTCCCCTAACACTAACGCCTAACGCACTTTACTGGTTAAGTCCCTATGAATGATTTCCTTCGAGTGCAGATATTCCATGCCGCAAGCCATGTCGCGAGCGATACTCAGCCTGAGCGCTTGGGGCAAGTCGATGGATCCATTCTGAATCACCTGATCCAGTGAACCACCATTACAAAACTCAGTGAGAGCATGCAATTGCCCTTCATGCACACACACCCCTTTCAATCTGTAACAGTCAAATTTGATGAATTGAATTTGGGCTTGAAGAGACCACGCACCTAAGAATATTTGGATGAGACAGTCTGTTCATTAATTGCACTTCTTTTAGCATGTTGCGACGGTTGGAACGCAGCTGGTTCATTTTCAGGACCATCACTTGTCCTGTTACTTTATGGGTCACCTGCAAGTGCATTCAATCCACAAATTAATTTAAAAATCCATCATCCAGCAATCCAGGATTAGTAATTGGTTTATATTTATTTATACGGCAATAAATGATGTCAGCTATTGTGTCACATCATTTGGTACTATTGTTTGGCACATTTGATAAGATAGTGGCGGTGTTAACGCTTCAGATTCAAGAGTGATAAGCTGCCATAAAAGAGCGTTTATATCCTAGAAAACAATCCAGTGTCTACTGATAATGCGGCTTTTTTCGGCGTATTAAAAAAAAGACAATGGTTTTAAAACAGAATTCGCAAACCGTCCTGTTTTCAAACAGCGACCTTCTGTTTCAACTGCCTTAACCTTTACTAATAAGGAATTACGCGAGGCTACTACTATGAGTTCGCGTCCCCTGCCTGACACACATATATAAATTAGTCATTAAACAACTACACGATTTAAGTACAGAAGCATATGGCATGTAAACAATTAAGAAATGCAAGGCGCTTTTGCGATGTAGGACGAAATAAGGTGGACTGTGCGCACTTTCGGTGCTTAGTAATCCATCCGTTAAAGACGTAACTTTTGTTAGATCCTGCACAATACAGAAGCATTTTTGCCCTGTATCTAAGCCGATAAAGTTTTCAATTATTTGATTCTACTAGTTAATAACATTAGGAACCCAAGAAATATACACATTTCACGAAAATATAGTATGTTGCATAAGATGTTACGAACATGGTGGCGATTTCGGTCAAAAGTTTGCGGAAGAGTATTTTTGCGAACTGTTGCCCGAAAACCCCACTACGCTCGTAATGTTTTATACAGTGTGTCCAGTATAAAATGATGTACATGGGGATATTGGAAACCGTTAAAGATACAGAGTGGACCAAATGGGGAAAAAGTTGCGCAATCAAGTGCCTATAAATAATCTGTCATCAACTTCTTTGAACTCGGAATAGCAACGGATATACAGGGAAAAAAAGAAAAAAGTGCGTTTTATAAAATCCTTTATATCGTGTTTATTATAAAAGATACAAAAACGAAATTTTCAGGGTGGGGGTGAGAAATGAGCATGAATTTGAAAATAAAGTAAAAATAATCTAGGCCCACTATGTTCAATGAGGCCGAAGTCAACTTTTGTTTTTCTTATGGGCGCCATATTGAATTTCTGCATTTTTAAATTCCCCTTTAAATATGCTCTTCAACCTATGTATAACATGTTTATGTTCGGTCAAGATAAATAATTAAAATTAACAAAATTAAGATTTTATGGTGGTTTTTTTTGATCAGATGAAAATCCATGGCTAGTTCGTCAAGTTAGGCACCAAGTTAGGTTTGGATTTAACGTCTGGTTAGGTATTGTGGGTACCCACGTGATTGGACCATTTTTTTTTTAATGAGAACTTAAATTCCCGAGAGGTATTTGAACCTCTTACAAACTAACGTAGCGGAAGCACTTATGGATGTTCCAGTAGCTACCCTGCAAAACTTGTATTTCCAACAAGACGGCGCGCCGCCACATAATGGACGTATTATCACAGAATTTTTAAATCACGAATTTCCCAACAAGTGGATAGGCAACCTGGGACCAGTAAGATGGCCTGCGAGATCCCCTGACATACCACCGCTTGATTTTTTTGCATGGGGTTTCCTCAAAAATGTGGTATACTGTAGGTCATACGAAACCGAAGAGGAGCTGAGACACGCTGTTATAGAAGCTGTTAACAGAATTACCCCAGAAATGATCAGAAAATCCTGTGAAGCAGTAATGAGACGATGTATCTTGTGCGTGCGAGAAAACGGTGGCTTATTTAAACACCTTCTTTAATCCTAAAATGTTACTTGTTCTTTTGCAGTGTTCGATGTATGATCAATAATAATTTAAAGTAATAATTAATAGAAATATCAATGCCTACTACCATTAAATATTAATTTTGTTAATTTCAATTATTTATCTTGACCGAACATAAACATGTTATACATGGTTGAAGAGCATATTTAAAGGGGAATTTAAAAACGCAGAGATTCAATATGGCGCCCATAAGAAAAACAAAAGTTGACTTCGGCCTCATTGAACATAGTGGGCCTAGATTATTTTTTACTTTATTTTCAAATTCACGCTCAGTTCTTACCCCCACCCTGAAAATTTCGTTATTGTATCTTTTATAATAAACACGATATAAAGGATTTTATAAAACACACTTTTTTATTTTTTCCCTGTATATCCGTTGCGATTCCGAGTTCAAAGAAGTTGATGACAGATTATTTATAGGCACTTGATTACGCAACTTTTTCCCCATTTGGTCCACCCTATAACTCTAACGGTTTCCAATATCCCCATGTACATAATTTTATACTGGACACACTGTATACATAAACAAATTCCCATTTTATTTGATATAAATGAAAAACGGTGATTTATGATTTTGATAAAATCCTTCGAACCAGGGTTTTTTCCCAATTATTATTATTTGCCTTATAAATATTTCCTGGTATGTAATTGTAAATAGACTGTAACGTATTGGTTATTCCACTATAAAGCACAAAACAACGCAAAGGTTTACTAATTGGAAGTTTGCGGTAACGCTGCAGGCAATTTTTCACTTAGATCCAGCTAAATTAACTTTTAATTAGATTCAAGCAGATTCTTAATATCTTTTACATCATGCATCTTTAATGCTGCTGTTAAACAAATGCTCCAATTGCTGCAGTGGTTTTACTTTTTTTAAATTCATACATAAATTAATTTAAATAAAACGTGAATTCCTCGTGTGGTCCGTTCCTCCTATTTTCCGCCTTGAATCTGTTACAATAGCACAGATATCGATTAAATTGCAGCTGATTTATGGCAAATTTTGAGAGATTTAGGGAGTTTCCGTTAATTTTCCACTCAGAAACTCGCTTGAGTTTTCAATGCCTTCCCCCCCATCTGACTCAATAACGTAGACAAAAATATGTGACAATCTCTTGTGAAGGAGCAAGATAAGAGTCTAGTAATGGGTTTTTACAGAAACTCACTAAACACAGGAAAGAGCTTTCTCATCCCTGGCTAATCTACCGTAGTTTCAGGACAATGATTAAACATAAGAATAGAAAATTCATGTTTACTTTCGAAAACACTCGCACGGGGGGTCAATTAGTATTTCCAAATGTGCATCTTTTGTCAATTGCAGCGTAATCATTGCGTTTTTTTTAGTGAACACTCCGTATATTTTGCAGTGTTTTGGATTCTACCATAAACTACGACAATTTTTTGTCGCAGCTATAAGCCGCGTGGCTATTTAGATCATAAAAAACACAATTTTTTTGGAAATTTTTCCAAATTAAGTACTCGACAATAGTTAGAGCTACGATAAAACTGCAAAGACAAAATATTTTCTAATTTGATCAAGGAATTAAACTGTGTACAAATAAGTGGTCAGTAGCCCACGACTAAAATTTCTGTGTAGTAATAGTCGTAAAGACGTCGTAAAAAACTCACCCTGTACATTTTCAAAACGGGGCGGTTAAGTTATGTCGAATGTGGACCATTAGACCCTGGTCACCTGGGGTTAAATTTACAATAAATAAACGCAAAAACTATAGGAACTGTGTGGAAAAACTTATTAAAAATCCAGAATTTCGCACCTTGTAGCTCAAAAATCAAGCGTTTTCAGGTTTATATAACAAACTGAACTTAAAATGCCGTGTTTTATTCAACGTGACACCCTGTATGTATGCGACACTTGTTTTGGATCTTATAAATAAATTCCAGACACCAATAAACCAGATGAAACCTCAGTAAAGCTCTAGTTATGTGATAAATGGATTAGTTGCAATTACGTTTATGAATATGGGCCTCGCAATCTCTTAAGCCTATCAATTTTGGAAAAAGAACTGGGACATTATTTATCTTTGGCTGGTTTCAATCAGGCCAATTTAACTCATTCCACCTACAATCTGCTGTAGTAATTTCCTCTGTTAATCCTATCTTGGTACTGAGCAGTTGCTCCAGACAAACCCATTTTTAGATAGTTGATGGGTAAGGAATGTCTTAACCCATGATTGTGATAGATCGAGGACTAATTAGCTTATCTTAAGGGCCCGATTTCCAGCCATGCACTTTGGAGTATTGTCACTCATGACGAAGCAGATTGAAGGTGTTTTAAGGTGCAGTTACTTGGCTGAATTTCGCAGTTTTACTAACGTTTTGGATCGAATTACTGTTGTTGTTGTTTTACCTTGAAAACCTCCGAAAAAAAGCCAGAGCCAATTTTCTCCTTGTGGAAGTCGTCCAGTCTATGCAGAGCAGAAACTGCATGTTTGAGGGCCTGACAAGAGGAGCCAGTCTTCAGTCGATCACACCTGGTTTTGGGGGGTTCTGATAGTTCGTTATTGGGGCAAAACAGCTTTTCATAGTCACTATCCTTCGGGTCACATGGAGTGTCGTATATGCAGGAATTTTGTTGAGAGATGGTACCATATTTGCTAACAGGGTGCATTATACCAAGTAAAACCACTATGTGTCGTTAACCAATTTCGTACATATTTCCGTACGAGTTATGGAAGTGTTGTAAGTCCTCTTGTTGCACATACTTTAAGATTTACCTATTTATTTTAACATCACTTTCAAAAGGGGCTTTCGAAACCGACCCGAATTGATGACCAGTGAGTGATTTGGGTGCCAAATTGTTTGGTACCAGACTGTTTTGGAGGGACTGAGGATTTTGCACCTGCAGCCAGCGGAAATATTTTCCTCAAAAACTGCGTAAACACACAAGTTTCTTTCCACTTTACAATTTAAATTTAGAAATTTCTACTGTCATCAGTCCAGATATTAAGGTGTACAAAATCCAAAGTGATTATTTTCAGAAACGTCTCGATTTTGGCGTTTTTCGGTCGACGCGATGTTTCCGTTTCACTGCCACTGTTTTCCCAATTAAACCGATTTTTAAGGAAAAAATACACAAATAAATACAGGAACACTATAAGCTTTCTCTCATTCACAATCAGCTTAATCAGCTGCCATATTTTCAACTGCACAACGCTACGAAATACGTCTCGAGGTGCCTCAATCACTCGCAGCTACTCCAAAATGACACGACGTTATTAAAGTCAAGTGATTTCTCGATACGCAACCGCGAATGCGTCAAAATCTGAGCGGGAATTTTAAAAGTTTCCCTGCCACTGTGATCCCTTTAGTAATGCCCCAATACTTATCAAAAACACAGAGTTTTACTTGTTTCTAAAGCACTTGAACACAACAGGAAAATATGGACAATTCACCAAACTCAGCCAAACATTCACATTAACTTGAGTGAAAGTTTTTACGAAATAAGAGCCATAAGGTGAATGTATAATTTCTATTGAAAACTGGCATAATTAGGCTGAAGACACTTTAGAATGTACGCTAAACGAATTAAATATGGAAATATATTTCGTGCACTTTAATTGGGCGGTTTATGCTGTTCTTGATCCTGCCCTTTAAGCACCAGTTTCACTACGGTTCTAGAAGGCACAGAATGAGGACATAAATGCAGTTTAACAGTCAATGAAGCTCTATTTTCAATAAAACTAGATATGGAGTTTCTCCCCACATTCATCTCATACGCCCAGAATATCCAAATAATAATTTTAAAGTGTCTTCGAATGATTATCTAGTTTTTGAGTTGTAGTGGTATGATCATGATGACTTTTCTTTTCATTATCTATTTCGTTCACTTTAAAATCCAGAAGAAAAAAGGTGCGAAAGAAAAAATCTCCTGGACAGTTTTAGTGTTTCTCCGCCAAACTGTGCAGAATATTTTGTATTTGTTCATTTGTGAGAAAAAAACATATTTGGTAGTTTTTTTGGCTTTTTGAACGCTTTATTCCAGATGTGGAGATGAAACTGGGTATACAACTAAAAATATACACATTAAAGGGCGTTTAAATCGTTATAGGGCTTCACCCCCTCAATATTCAGTTTATATTTTTGGAATGCTTGGAAATAGCGCATTAATCGTAAAGATCATTTACTGAATTTCAATCGAAAATTTAAAAAATCAAGGACACTAAAAGGTCCGGTATATTACATCAGCAGCTATGAGCGTTTTTCGACCTCTCTTATCGGCCTCAAATCTTTTAGTCTGCGGTCTTTCTATAAAAAATCGGACCTTCTAACTGAAGGATGCAGCAATTTGAAATTTTCATCACCTTTAGAGGGACACTTGAGCCTAAATACACCGTAAAGTCCCATAAAAATTGATCAGGATCTGGAGTTTTGCCAGAATGGTGGGCTCAACTGCGCTCTTTCGTTTAAAATTTTGTAACTTCCAACAAAGGCAAGTAGGAATTTCAAATTTTACCGCCTGTAGAAGACCCTGGATGGTGAAGATGCTGAAAGTTTCACAAAAATTGACCAAAATCCTCAGTTTTTCCAGCTTAGGAAGATATCGGTCTCATAATGGATGGTTTTATACAACTGCGCGCTCTCCGTTAAAAATTCGCATCTTCACCACTAAAGCAAGAAAAACTTTGAAAGTTTCACAATCTTTAGAAGACACTTGACCCTAAACATTGTGAAAGTTTGGTTAAAATTACACTAAAATCCTGATTTTTGCTCGTTTTGCTATCGCTCCCAAAAAGAATATTTTATCTAGATGCGCGCTCTTCGTTAAAAATTCGCATCTTTAGAAGCTTAACTCTAAAAGGACTTTCCTTCTAAAAGAACAGTTTTTTCCATAGGCACTTTCAAAAAATCCCATCAGACCTTAAGCTCCTTGACTCAGAAGAAAAACGACTTAATTTTTTTTAAGCGAAAACCAAATAAATAAAAAATAAATTTGCTCAGAAATGAACGAGAATTTAAAAAACAATTTTCATTTTAAGGAAAAGCAGCGTCGCATCTACGAAAATACGAGGATTTGTAATAAAATAAAACACTTGGAAACATTGTAATGTAGTCCACAGTATAATAAATACTGGTATACTTCAGAATTACATTATAAATATACAATGTGTATCGGTATAATTTATTTTTGTGGTTTTTAAAATATTTTCTGAAAATAACAATTTCCCACAAAGCAATAATTGTTCAAACACTAACTTTTTTTTTATAATAAAACATTATATAATTTACGAGTCACAGATATTTACGAACAAGAACAGTTGCATTTTTTTTTTCAGAGGAGAAAAACAGGACGCAGATGGCGAATATTATAAGGGAGAACATCGAATGATAAAAACACACTGTTGTATCTTGTGCCTTGTTTTTTTCCTTAACATCGTGAAAATACAACGTTTTATGTTTACATCAAAAAGGTTCGCATCGCATAGACTACGCTTTAGAAAACCACTGCTAAAGGGATGGTTGAAACGAAAAAGGACTAGTTTGCTATCAGAACGTCTATACGGTGAAAACGGTTTTTCGTGTACATAATATATAATAATATTCACGCTACAAGGCATTTATAGTCACAATTTTAATGTGAAATGTTACATTACCCGAAAATCATCCGAAAAAGTGATTTTGGCGTAATTTTGGTTGTTAAACATATTGTCAAAAATTTAATACATAATAATTCAAATCTGTACATTTAGTTATTGAATATATATATATTATTATATAAACGTAAACGTTGCAAAATTTCTTAAATATTTGGAAAATACCTTTTTTGATATTGTTTTTTTTGGGTATTTTGGATATGAAAGAGTACATGTATTTTGGTCCCAGTTATATCTGTAATCTAACGGTAGAAGGTGGTTTTGTGTGTTTTGTTTGGATATCTGTATGGCATATTTTAAAACAGGGAGGGGCATTTAATCAAGCTAAGTAAACCGAATGTACAAAAATGGGGTATAAAATTCCTTCTATTTTACATTGCGAATCTCTACAATTTTTCAGTCTTTGGCAATTTTTTCTACCAATCACATTTTTTTTAAATATTTTAGATTGATTTCTACTTTCCCTAATAAAAATTACTAACACATCTAGATAATATCTTTTGATCTGACCCACCAACGAACAGGTACAAAATTATAAAATTAGAACATTTACAAATTCGAAAAGACACTTAGTGAAAATGTTGTGCTTGATTTTTTTCAAAAACGCTTTAAAAATCGTACACTACTGGAATGCAATCAAGCGACTAAAATCCGAAGGGAAAAGTAAATATTCCTTTCGAAATATGCCATTTATTGAACGTTAACCGGTCTATTTCAGTTTGAACCTGTATAATGCTACCACAATGATGAAGAGACAGAGAAAAACCCTAAATGTAAGAGCTACATTACTATTACGTACTAAAAGTATGTCTAAACGCTATCATTAGTTAAGTGCCGCCACCATATTAGTGTTTCCTGTACAAAAAAAAAACTCTAGTGGATATTAAATCTAACCTTGTACTTTAAGTGTCATAAGTATGACTTCATAGAGACTACCGACTACTTAAGTATACACTCTGTATAAGAACCTTCTAAAAAATATCTGTTCTGGCAAGTGAAACGATGTGTAACAATTGCTTTGTACAAAAGTGGCTGATAATTAAAAAAAAATTAAACCTCAAGAAATCCAAACAAAAAAACCTACTATAAACTCAAAAAAATCAAACGGCGTTTAAAGCGAAAGTTGCTTGAATTGCAGCGATTCCCAAAAAAATCTAACAAAATAAATGTTAATTATATACATGGGTGGCCCAGACTCCATAAGTATGTTGGATCATTAAGATTCGTTGAAACATTTGTTTGATTTTAGTTTTTTTCTGATCATTATGATCTGATCAATATTTTAGGCAAAAATTTTCTAATTCGCCCGGATTATCAAGTTTTAAAGAAACGTCAATCCCTATGACATTCGGCGTTAGTCCGTTGATTAGTGTTGAACAGTGAAAATAGTTCTCGTTTCGCTCCGCCAAAACTTCGAAAATTTCCCAGATTTTTCATTCTAGCGCGCAAATTTGTTGATTCTCTGGAAAATAGAAATTTCCGGCACATTTTACTGCTATTTTCCTTACAAATCGGGCAATTTTTACAACAAAAACGCGATTTTCCCTGTTGGCAACTATCTGACGTTTGTTGTCAAGCGGAACAACCACTTTCACTTAACCCTTCAAACCGCGTCCATTAGTCCGGTAGATTTGAAGTTTCAAAGAAATTTTGCAGTTTTTGCGACTACGATTTGGACTAAGCTGAATAGTAAGTGGCCCTGCTTAATTCGTTAACGCCATTGGATTTAGCCGCAAATACACCAAAACATTAAAATCATCGAGAAGTGAGCATTTATAAAATACGTTCACAAAAACACACCTGGATAGATGTAATAAACTTTGACCACCCGCTTTAATAAATTAAGAAATTAATAAAAATCGCCTTGTTAGTAACAAACACATCAACTCCACTACGTAATAAGTGATGAAGCATAAAGAATCTACAAGAAATCGTATTGCAAAACCGAAAGTTTGCGTTATTTTGCTAAAAAATACCGTTCTCTTCATCAAAGTGGTTAAATGTGGGAATTGTATGTGGATACTATTGTTATATATGGTTGGTGTACAGTTTTTTTCGGATTTCACCGTTTCTTTGTGTCGTTTAAGAGCACATGTAAGAACGGCGTTGGAACCACGTCGTCCATGTGGATTTAAAGCTCCGAAATCGGTTAAAATCGAAAAAAACGATTTGGAAAATTTAACGAGTTTCTCTGTTATGTAGCAGGCACACAAATATTTAATTATTTAAAGTGTGCTAAAATTACTATTTACACGACATTAAAGCGAAACTTAAGTATTAAGTCACCTAAGCTAGAAAACTAAAATTATTTAACAAATACATTGTTATATAAAAATCATTAAAATTATGTGTATGTAAAAAAATATGTAGGAAAACTATAAAAAGTCTTATTCGTGAGAAAACTATTGTGGAATGATAAACTTAAACATCTAACAAAAAGACCTTGGTCCATTACGTTTTTAAATGAAAATACTGACACTTTAGGGTGCATAGATCAACCTAAGGATAGAAAACTTAATATTTATATTATTTGCATAGTTCATTTTAATAAAACTGTATCTAAAACAACATAAAAAACATGTCCTATAAACTAGCTGTTTAATGATCAAATGTAATCGTCCTTAGATAGTTTGAAATCATTTCCGGATTTTCGATTAAAACTAGGCTAATGACAGAATATAATCAGTATTAGTAAAATGACCTATACCGACGAAATCTCAAATCCCTTTTGTAAAAAGGCTCAATAACATTAATAGTTTTTAAAAATAAAAACTTTCGTAAATTATACTCCTAATAGAACACATCGATTGCTATAAACATATTTTCCTGGAAATATATCAATTTCTGAACACTTTTATCAAGTAGATCAGTTAAAAATATTTTATACGCGTATACTTCTTAAGGTTCTGTTTACACTGTTGGAGTTCCATTGGTTTGGACCGCGTTTTAGTCGAACAACTAAATGAATATAAATCAATCATCGCTCACTAGTACATTTAACGCAATGTTTATTTGCAAGTAAACGATCATGCCACTTAGCCCTTCGACCATCATAAGGAAACAATAATCAAAAAACGTCAAACAGTGGTGTCTTTATAACAAATTATCACAAACATAATTAAAAAAAATAAAACGAAAACAGTTCATAACACTAGATATTAAAATTGCACAAATTAGTGACACACTTGTTTTAACAGTTTACATCTCGCAATTTAGTACATTGTATACTACAAGCTGAAACGGTTTCTGGTAGGCCCGAATAGGAGCATTTTGGAAGTGGAAACCTTTACTGATGCGAGCTTTTTTTCATTTCTGCGTTTGGAAAAAACTAGATATTCGGGCCCACTCATCGCAAGCGGAAAGTGAAACGCACAAACATTTAAAACAGTGTTTTTTGTTATAAAATCTTACAACTACAAACGGCGAAGTCGAAATGGCTTCAAAACTGCAACACATTTATTTAGTTTTATCGCGAATCAAATGTATCGGTGACCAACGAGGCGCCTTCGAAACAGCCCGCGATCACATATTTTTTTTAATATGTGTGTATCATCTTATTTATATTTTGTTATAAATATCTCAATGCTAATCTTGTGAATAAAAAATCTGGCACATATATGGTTGGAATGTTTATGTTTGTCGATTCGATTCGGTTCCTTTGTGACCGCTTTTTGATTTTCCATGTAGAAAAGCCAGTATTTTCTGCGAAATGCTTCATATCGCCTATGTACAGTTAAAGGGATTTACCAAAAGCGAGTTTGGACTAGCGAACACATATTTTCTCACGTAATGGCATTTTTACGTCAAATACTACACATAGGGTGACTGAAAACCGACTCGAATCGACAAAAGATATGTATGAAAAGCATATCATTTTTATATACAACATACAGCAAGTATTTGGTCCAACTTAAATATGTGTAAGTTTACTGTTTAACTGTTGTGGTTTGAGTGACATCAGATTAGTTGCGCAAAAAATATACATTACAATGTTTTTTTAATGAAATTTGAGCATTTTGAATTGAGCACAATTGGAACAATTCGTCTACTGCAATTTTCATCAAAATCAAGTCGGAACAAGCAATTCAAGTTTATAAACTGTTTCATTTACTTGGCAAGTATGAATGCTTGCTTGTGTTGATTCAATCTAAAGTCCAAAAGCTGTTATGTATATTTATTGCAAAACCATCCTAACAATCTAAATAACTGTCGGTATCGGTTCGGTTTATGGTTGGTTGTAATCATCTGACGGTTGTTGAAAAAGGGGAAAGAAGCACTTTTAAACTCTACCTGGAGTCAATCTTTTATCTCTCGAACAAAATAGCTTCCATTTTCAAATATATAATATACTTTTAATATATCTTATATACTAATTAATATTGATGTAAATATATATGTATTATGTATATACCATCTAATTGCACTTCATTGTTATATGAAATTAAAAAAGAAAACAATAAAATCAAAATATCACGCGGAAAACTGATAATGCAGATGGTGTTTTATTAGTTTTCCTGTTGAGCAACGTGTTTCAGAAGATTTCTGTCTTTTAGAAGAACTATGATAGCAAGCAATATTAAATGCTGTTTATAAGTTTATATTTTACTTTTCACATGAAATTTAAAACGCCCTAAATGAAACAAACTTATTTATAAATTGGGAAACCTACAAGGATTTGATGTATTTTAATTTTAATTGGCGCATATTTTTAATCAATTAAATAAATATTTAGCAGAAGCAGTTTCATTTTCATCTCGAAAACTGAAAATTTTAGTGATTCATTCAGTTTTTCCTTATTTGTAGTCAAATGATTAAAATATATGTGCATTAAAATGAATCTGCAATTTCTATAGAGCAATATGGACAACATAATGTTGTGTTTTATTTATACAATTTCACTGTACATGAATGTTAAGAGAATTCAGTTTGTGTTTTGCAAAAAGTAGACTTTTCGAAGAAGTTGCCAAACACAATCTAACGAAACACGTTGCTAATTAAACATTAATTTTTATAATTTCCATATCAATTAACTACCTGCTAGTTGTTTAAATTTTATATAATATTTAAGATATTTTTAGAGAAAATATACATCAAAAATTTTGATTAAATCACAGATAGATATAATTTTTCATCATTCAATCAATCGGCGGGACGCGTCCCATTAATGGTTTTCTACTTAATATCATATTTCCATTTAATCATCAAAGCAGCTCAGTATGTTATGCGAATATGAAAGAGTGATTTTTTTATACAATTTTTTTTGAGGTATAGGCGACACGTCGAGATACACAGATAATACATTTAAGAATTTTTACATTATGCCAAATACACCGAATGAGTAGACACTTAAGGCAAGAGGAAAGGCCCAATGGCTGTAATTTCGTCTTAATTACCAGAAAATATCTCGCAGTTTTACTGATAAGAAACTGAAATTGTTCAGCAGGGTCTCAAAAGGCTCTTTAAAAGTACGTAATTCGCTACGCTCGTATAGCAGGCATTCAGATGGAAAATTCAAGATATTTTCTGAGACTTGATGAGTAGGCAATTCGACCATTCCACTCGCTATTATAGAATTTTATGAGTATATACTTTTTAGAGTCAAAAAACACCTAATATAAATATTAACAAGTCTGCTTTGATGTTTACCAGTTAGCTAACCTACACGAAAACAAAGGTAAAAAACGAAACAATAAATATCAACAAACACGTCATATCGAGCTCATTTGTTCTAATAAACTTACAACCACGTCGATGGCGCCTTTTTGTGCCGGCTGCCATCGATCTCTGCGATTTTTAGTAAAAAAATCTGTTTTTTACAAAAGGTAGGTGTCAGTCTTGGGGTGCGTCGTTATCTGAGGCACTGCTTCCTGCTGTACTCTCTGCCGTTGCTCCTGCTCCATTTCTATAAGCAAAATATTTACCATTAAATGTATTTCGCAACATCATTAAACGGAAAATGCGGAAATAAATCGGTAGCACAAAAAATTAAAAACTAAGTTCTTACGTGAAAGCCTAAAAATTGTCCAAAAACTGCTCAACAAAATATACGTTAGATCCACTTTAGATCTGAATAAATTGTCATTTCTGCGAGTGATTTGATTGCTGTTTGAAGCGTTATTTAGTGCAATTATTTTTCGGTTAGTGCGTATTTTTGCAAAAATTGCCATACCTTTCAAGCAGGAGATCGCGAAAACGCACCAGCATCTCAGGTTTGAGATTTTCCGGCTTAACCAAGTCCTGTTTTAAGTAGATTCTTGGATGTTTCCGCTCCGGTTCAACGGATTCTTCATCGCGACTTCTTTTCCTGTCCGGTGTTGTTGACGATTCCGTCGAGTCGTTTGATAGTTCTACCGGATGCAACATCGTATCCGAAGTGCTTTCTCGATGCGAGTGAGGCGACGTTCGGTGCTTCGAGTCTTCTTGCAGATGGGATGAGTGGTTTGCTCCTGCAAATTAATTCGGTTTTTACTGGGCGTGCTGGGAAAAACCACCATTAAACCTACCGGTAGATGAGAAATTTAAAGGACTAGAGCTTTTTCTGTAGGATTCATCCCCTGAACTGCTCGCGTCTGTTAAAGTCGGTTTGGGTAGCGGCGTTAGTCGGCTATTGCGACACAGCTGATCTAACAGTGCTTTATTCGACATGTTTTCAGGGGCCGTGTTCTTTTCCTCTCTTGGCAGCTTCTCGTCGGATATGGGAACCCCTGATTCCAAACTGGACCGGATTATTCCGTCCAAAAACGATCTAGAATCAAATTAGTGAAGATCGACTCTAGTGAATGTGGGCGCTGGCTTTACCCATTGGGCCCAGATCCATCCAGCAAGGATTCTGCCATTTGCCTGGCACTTTTCACTAGAGTTGTCACACCGCCCTGGGGCGATGGAGTCCCTAAACTCCGTTCCCGCTCCTCCTGCAGCTTCTGCATCATTTGGGAAGCAAAAAACTCGCTGGGTGAGAGAAATGGCGCCGCCATGGGATTGGGAGGGAAGCCTGGATGAGGCCAAAAGGGGAAAGGCGAATGGTAGTTGCCAGGCGCCAGTCCAGCCGCCGCAGCTGGACTAAGTCCGGCAGCTGCAGCTTCAAACAGTGGCAACTTAATGCCATTGGATGACGAACCCGGAAACTTTTGTTGCGGGGGCTTAATCACGTTTTGCTGCTGTTGTTGTTGCTGCTGCTGTTGCTGTTGCTTCAGCTTTTCCTGAAGTAGGAATGAAAATATTTAGATCAGTTGCAATTGAAATGGTAGACTCAAACCCACCTGAGCAATCTTGAGGTCGTTTTGTTTCAGACTAGCTATCTTCTCATCCACTGGATTGGGTTTCGGGTCCCTCTTCCTAGGCCGCATTAAGTGCCTTCTTTCACTTTGTATTCCAGAGTTGAGTGCGGAACGCCGTAGTAGCTTCCAGCTCTATGCACGGACATTTCCCCTCTTTGCACAGCCCTCACTGCTTCCACCAAGCTGTCTCTGTCGTAATTCCTGTACTTGCCTCGCTTTCGGCCTGGTGCCTGGAAAGGTTACTTCCTCTAAGCATCATGGAGTAGGTAAATATTGTCCATTATTACCTTTGCCGCCAGTTGGTTGTCCTCCTGGATTCTGAGGCTTGGATTGTGGATGTTGTTGGTGATGTTGCTGCTGGAACTGTCGACTGCTTTCCTGTTGGCTCTTGATGACTGAGGGCAAGCCGCTCAAGGGTGGTGTGAAGCCGCCCCTTTTATATTCCAGATCCAATCCCATCGGCCGCCTGACTGGCGCATCTAGACTCTGCTGAAACTTCTGGGTGATGCTCTGTGTGATGACGTCTTTGATCAGTAGTCCTTTGCCTGGCAGAATGGGCGGCGAATTCGACTCGCTGGTTACGGGTGGGGAGACCAGGCGACTGGACGAGTCCAAGGAATTGCTTCTGCTGAAAAGGTTGTCGCAACCATTTTTACTGGTCGCGGACGTCGTCGGTCGGTAGGACGGAATTTTAAGTATCACATTCGATGGGGATTCTACGGGTTCCTGGTCTGCTTCGGATGGCTTTTCCACCTACGTCAACATGAAATCAACACTTTGCTCGCTGCTGTTCCGGTGCTACCAACATACTTTTGTGATCACTGAGTTCGAAGGACTAGGTCTAGAAAGTCTCTCACTATCACCATTGTTGTTCTGCATTTTGAGATGTTCTTCCACTATTAGTCGCTTGGCTAATTCGGGAATGATGTGATTTAATACTGAGCCGTCTGGCGGCTTCTGATTCGCCAGGAGATTATGCGATGCAATCAGAGCCTGCAAATACATCTAGTAAAACCTTTGAATCCCATCGGGTAAATTTGGGTGCATATCTTCAGAAAAATGCCATCAACTGTGAGTTTTGGAAACTTTAACTGGGTGTGGAATGGAACTTTTTCGCAGGAAACCCGTACATAGAAATGGACTTTGTTTTAAAAACTATGTACTTATAATTTATTTCAAAATTTCCTGGGTTTCAGTCAATTTTATTGTTTATTATTTAAAATGTTACAAATACGTTTCGGTGTCTTTCTCCACCATCATTTATACATATATTATCAACATACATTTATTGTACGTAAGTCAAATTTAGATCTCTAAACAATAGATTCTAGTCTTTTCCCGAACATGTTTATCCCGACTCATCACCTGAGAACCAAGGTCCCAAATTGTACTTTTTAATATGTGTGTGATTTGAATTTTAATAGGTTAATTTTGTGAAAGTTTTTTTTTTAATTAAATTGATAATAAATGTAAAATGTATATTTTAGACAAACTGATGATGGTGGAGAAAGACACCGAAACGTATTTGCAACATTTTAAATAATAAACAATAAAATTGACTGAAACCCAGGAAATTTTGAAATAAATTGAAGTACAGTCAGGAAAATATACACAACAATGTACTTATAATGACAAAATTAGCTGTTGGTGCTAAGTTCTTTTGCATGCATCTGAATAAATACATAAATTCGACAAAACCCAAGCTTCCTGCTGTGATTAATTCAAACATGGTGGTGCAATTCTTACATTTCGTACCTGGAGGTACTGAATGACCTCACTTTGCTCCAAAGGTGACGATCGAGCCTCTTGGCCTTCTTTCGCCTTTTGAAGAAAATGCTTGATTGCTTCGGGTGGATGCTCCATGCCAGAGAACCGCAGAATATCGGTCATCGAAAGTAGCGGCGCCTGAGACATCACAAAACTCACATTGCAAAAAAATACTCCGTTTGATGAATGAGGGCATCGTTCACCTGCAACGCCTTTTCGACTTCCTTCTCCTCCTCGGTGCCGGACAGTTCTTTGTCGTCGTCCAACGCTTCATCTTCGTCCAGCTTGAGAGGCGTCGAACTGTTCAGATGGGACTCGCGCTCCCGTTCCAGGGCCATTTTGTACACTTTGTTCCTTAAAGTGGAACGCGGAATCCCGTAGATCACGGCTGCACGTCGCGTGCCTAACTTTCCAGACTGGATATCTCTTAGAGCCGCCTGCAACTCATCTTCCGTGTAAGTTCTCCTGCCTGCTACAGCAGACATTCGAGGCTTGGCTCTAAAATCAGAACTGAAATTACAGGCCAGCGTGAGTATTATTCGTTATTTCCAGTCCCAACTAAATTAAATGCAACTTAGAGCGAAACAGTGTATAAATAACTATGTAAAATACGTCTGTAAACGTATTCAAATCAGTGGTTTTATTTCAAAGTCACGAGAAAGAGGTTGACGATGAATTTCAGAGTGAAGTTGCCTGATTGGGGGGAAAATTCGCAAATTCACTTTTGCTCTTGTTTCAGTCTCAAGTTAGGCAAAGTTTGGGTACTTTTGGCCTCAAACTTTACGAATTTTGAAGGAAAATGAATGAACTTGTGCAAATGAGCTGTTCGCATTGAAAATTATGCGTCCTAGTCGTTTAGTGACTAGAAACCCGTTCTTGTATGGTCACGCCACTGCTCATGAACATTTTATTCCAATCGTGAAATTGTTAGTTTGGATTTGTAGCCGTCGATATCAATTCTCTCACAGAGGCAAATTTTGCAAAGTGGGACAAGGTCAGGATTTTACATTATCTTGATACTTCGTACAAAGGAATTATTATGTTGTGCATGATATTGAGGCGGAATTAACTTGAAACCTTCTAGATATACAGGGCGAATCCGTTTATAGTCGCAAGACTTCAACACTGGATAAACAACTCAATTTTAAAATGTAAAAAATTAAAGTTGGTAAAAGAGCAAATTAAAAATAAACCAACAAAACATTCCCAGCTCTATTTTCATTTATCTCCTAAAATCCGGAAAGGTTTTTGCATTAATTTTATGCAACTAGATAAAGTTATCCGGAGAGAAAGATACCCGGCCTTAAATCCACTGATTCATTAAATGAGTTGATAAGCACTCCAATCCATTCTTGTTTCAAAACAATTATTTTAAAAACTCCTGTTAATTATTAACGCTTATCAGTCAAAAACTGCTCAAATAGCATGCGATACGGCGAGTTTACTGACCTATGATAAAGGCAAAACATTGGATAAGGTTAATGAAACGGGGAGTGTTTAGCCAACAAAATTTGGGTTGGGAACCTTTATTGCCACGATAACATTTGGACGTCACGTTTGTTTATTGTTCACGTGCGGATTATGAATAGAACTTTTGGAAGTTACTCCACTAAAAAGCAGTTTTGCTTGGAAACATTGTCGTACTTTGTCCTCGAAGGCTGACATAGAAAAGTCTATTCCCAGCCTTGATAATTAGACATCAACATTAGTAAACCGTTTTATCGGTTGTTGATACCGATCTACCTCCAGTCGCGAGTATACATAGTCGGTGCCATTGAATGTTTGCTCAAACAGTAGAAACTTTACGATACTACTGTACTATTCGGATAACTTTATTGCTAATTAAGTACTGCGTTAAAGCAACAGGTGCTAAACACATGCTGCATCGTTTATTGTCATTTTATAATAGTGTCTGATTGAGATTTAAACACACCCCAGAAGTATTTAGTGATTACCAATTAATGTATTAAATAGATTTTTGCTTCCACAGTTGCTGGCTTCCTGCGGGCACATCAGGAAATCACTGCTTTCCAAAAGTCGCACACACACAAACTAAAAACCTATTTGCTTTCACAAACTGCCGCTTTATAAACAATTCGAAAACAATAATAACTACCTACGGAAAGTTTATAAGGAATCAATAACCAGAGCAGATGCACACTGGAATTGACCGTCTGCGAATAAAAGCCCAGTAGTTGCGGTTAAACTGTCTAAAGTTGCTGCTGTTGATAAATTAACATGAATCACTGGATTTGGGGAAAAACGTGGGGTTTTGAAACCTCAATATGAAACATACGGACAAAAGAATGCCAGTAGCTGATATTATAATTTTGGTTTCTAATAAACAATCTGCAGGTTCTCAACGCACAACATAACAAAAGAAACTTGATGGCAAAACTCAATTTTTTAAATTATATTTCTTGGATAGATGCATTGTGCAGATGTGCTAATATCAGGCACTCCGAAAACCGTTTTGAGCCTATTACCTCTCATCAATCGGGTTCAACATGTAAAAACAGATTTCGGGAGTGTTATTTTAAGGCTAAACTTAGTTGACTGGTACTGACTAATAGGCTCGAAACAGGTCCTAAAGGCACCTGAGATTAGCAGGTCTTGAAATCTGTAACTTCTTTCATCAGTTTGCACGAAAAAAATTGAGAAATTCGGTAATTTTTTGAAGTCAAAATTGCAACTTTTTTAAATTTTAAATTTAAGCTCATTTCAAAATAATATACTCGAAACCAACCAGAGGGAGAAATAAGAATCCCCTGTATGTGACGCCCCTGGGTAAAATTTGCAATTATGACTTCAAAAAATTAGCGACTGTCTCAATTTTTTTAATGTAAACTGATGAAAGAATTTACAGATTTCAAGACGTGCTAATCTCAGGTGCCTTTAGGCCCTGTTTCGAGTCTATTATCTCTCATCGGCTGGGTTCCGCCTGAAAATAACACTCGAAATATATAATAAAAAAGCTGGTGTGAGCTAATGGGCTCGAAACCGGTCCTGTGGGTGCCTGAGGTTAGCACATTTCGAGATTTGTACTTGATTGGGTGGGAAACTCATCACGACTCTGATGATGTCGAAAGTTTCATTGTTCTTCAATCATTGATTTGTTTAACTTTGTCTTGAAAAAGTCAAATAAAATATATATCTGTCAAAATAAATCATCAGATTCTTTAGAACATGTAAACGTGTTTAATTTTGCGCGATATTACGAATTTATCCAAATTTTTCAATAATCTGAGCGATAATTCACCCATTTAAACTTGTTCGAGGCTTCCAATTGTTCTATCGAATCAAAATTCCCATGTTGAATACAATTTAGTACACACACCAACATACCTACTACACACCATAAAGAACTTACTAGAAAACAGACAACTACAAGTACGAATTGACAAAACACTGTCATTTTCTTTTCCCCCTGAACAAGGGCTCCCTCAAGGATCCCCGCTCTCACCGTTTCTCTACAATATATACTGCCATGACATATACAATTACAACTTACCAGACAAAAATCAAATCGACAGATCGGCATACATATTACAATACGCAGACGACACGGCACTTATTGTACATGACAAAACTACTGAGAGAGCAGCTCAAAGACTCCAAACACTAACAAACAACACAATGACATGGTTTTATAAATGGAGACTAACACCAAACGCGTCAAAAAACCATCTTCTGCTCACAAACCACAGACTCAACGCTGACTCCCCTACAATAACTGCAGACGGCCAAACGACACAACCAAAAAAACGACGTAAAATACCTTGGAATCACAATTGACCACAAACTTAAATTCACTAAACACATACGAAACATCAGGGCAGAAACAATAAAGAGAACAAAACACTTCCGATCACTAACCTACAAAGACAGAGGAATTAGCACAAACACCGCCACCAAAATATATAAAGCGATTTGTAGACCCTTGCTAGACTATGGATATATACTCATGACCAACGGAACAGAAAGGACAAAACGTTATATACAAACAACAGAACAAATTGCACTAAGACTAATAACACGAATAAGACACCCCCAAAACCCACTACACAACCCCTCCACCCAACTACTATACGAACCCACAAACATGACAAAGATTTCGGAAAGACTCATACATCTACAGACAAAATGGACAAACAACCCCTACAACTGGACCATACTGAATCCCCTTTGTCTCACAAGACCAACCAGACAATCCCGCTTCCGTTTCCCTACATCAACGCTACTCGAACACTTACAAACGCAACTGACTACTGGACAATAAAATAATTTTTCTTGTCATTAGAATAGGAAAGTTTATTTAATAAGATTATTAACCTAGAATAAGAGAATTTTCATCTTTGTTTTTTTATTTAGACTAAGACTACATGTATTAAACAAGGGCAGAAAGACCGATAGGTCGATAGCCTTTTTTTAGAAATAAAGATGTTTACTACTACTACAATTTAGTTCCTTCAAAGATCGAGTTTGAAATCATAGAAAGGATTTTTCGTTGTTCAAAGCTCGATTTATATACGGGAAAAAACAATTTGAAGCACATTTGTCTTTAGCAGGTTTTTAAAATATCAAATACCCAAACTATTCAAAAAAGTGCGTTGCAAATATGTATGTTTTAATAGCGCTAGTTAATAGAATATCGATTTAATAATATCGCCCTGATTGGTGTTACATTTGTACATTTCGTCCCAAGTGTTCGTAATCGTGTATTAATCAATGTACATTTCATATGGTATTAATAGCGTTTATAAAAGTGGTTCGTATAAACGTTCAAGTTTGCCATCGTCTATTCGCGTTCTGTTTCTCGCTTTCAACTTGACCTGGATTTTTGTTGGCACGGTCTTCGTCTTCAGTTATGTATTTACGAATGTTGGCTATTCGATTCGGGTTGTTTGCCCGATTCAAACTGATGCCTTACGAGCCAAACTAGACATGTTTGCGCATTAATTTAAAAAGTTTCTGATAGTCTAATTCAATATGTGTTGATTGCAACTACAACAGCCGCTCCTTATACTTGTACATAAATATAATGATTAATAACGTAAATAACAACGTGAAACTTGGCTATTGTTCGCTTGATTCAAGGAAAATCCAATTATTATCAGTCGAACTTCCGGTGTATTTTTACACATTTTGCCGTTACACAAATATCAGATGACTCTGAGCCATCGTTTTCAGACATAAAAATGCGAAAATTCCGAGAAAGCAAATAAATTGACACTAAAGAGCCTTACAAATAAAGTACACTGATAAGAAAAGTTTGTGACCGATAAATTAAGGATTATTCCAGCGAAAGAAGGCATTTTTCACCGTTTTAACATGTTTTCATGGCTTGTTATTGACCCCTTTTAGATTAAGAGTACCCGCCGAGTTCATTTAACTCTGTGCGATGTGTTTTTTTTGCCCAAGTGCACAGAGAAATCTAATTTTATCACAATGGTTTATTTCATAGTACTTTACCACTGGCTGATAGAGTTTTGTTTATTTGTCACGTTCTTTGGTACGACTGGAATCCTAGAGGGGAACACTCACGATGATTGATTACATCCGAGATTTTGCTATTGTTTTCGTCTTTTATTTACTGCTTATAATCATGTTATGTTTTTCTCGGTTTATCAACTTCGTGGGATATTATTTGGCAAGTGAATTACAGCTTTGACTGCAGTTAAATAACCTTCAACGAGCCATGATGAAGTCTTTACACAAATAATTCGCGAACGCTTCTATGTAACATTGGTGGACAATTCCAGAAATTATTTTTATAACAAAAATCATATAATAGAGCACTTAAAGCCATAACCGTTTGTGACAAATATTTCGCTCGTGTTCACGCTGGTTCATTTTCGTATTACTCTGGAAAGATTCGAGATAAATGGGGCAATAAATGCGAAATATCAAGACGATATGACTCCATTTTCTGGAAATGGTATTTTTACGACTTATTTTAGTACATACACCGAATATTATAAAGGAAAAATGTGTTATTCTGCCAGTGTTATTGCAACCCTTTTTCGTATAAATTTCGGAGAGTCTGCAAGCAACATTTATAATTTACTTAACTGTGACTTTAGAGAGCGCCTGAAGATGGTATTTAAGCTTAAGGGCCAATAACTCTCAACAATTCTGCCTTTGGACTCCTGATCTCGTTCTTTAAAACCAACCGGCACTTTCTTGTATTAAGGTTCGTGCTTTTGGGAAATTTGAGTTATTTTTCCGAGTAACTAGTTGATGTCCCAACTGTCGGTATTTAAGGAGCTTGTTTTGAAATTATTAGCTTTAATGGGCTTACACAACAAAAAGGAAAATCAATACTAGATGAAGAAAGCCTTACATTTCCGCACAATTTGAAAGTTTATTCAAAAATCTTCACCCTGCAGGTTACCTAAAGGTTAAAGCTATAGAGCTTTCATATTAAACTGGTTTATAATGTGCCGCCGATATATGGATAAGCCCTTGGAAGTGTCGAATCGAGAAGCTATTTGAACCATACGTCATCGTTGTAGCTGATACTGTATGCTACCATTACCCATATGCGAAACGATTAGCTTGTTCGGTTTTGATAGGTTTGATGTCGAGAACGGAAATTGACGACGAGAGCATATGCAATACAGGGCTTATCTTTGGACCTCATTTTCTTCCATCATTGTCGTTCCAGGGCTTTCAGTCAAAAATCGACAAAGCCTTAAACTGGTTTTAGCACAGCCCAGTTCTCCAAACCCATCGCACCAGCAAGAATTTTCGTATCTAGTCCGACCACATAGTTTTTAAATCCGCGATCGTGTTACTGCTTTTACTTCCCGTCACATTGTGCCAATTTAAATTCTGAAGAAATTGCGGCCTTTTAGCATTTTAAATGGTAATTAATATCAATTGTAGATTCGTCTGTTTAGATACCGCTTCCGTTCGAACACATTGAAAAATATGTTTGATTCACCGTTATTTCGCCGCATGTAACACGAGTGCTAGCCGGAAAATTGTTTGTTCGTCAACAGTTTGAAATATTCCATTTAGCTAATAGTTTTTTTTTAATCTCACCTGAATATCTGTTTAGTTTCCAAAGTCGGCAGCCGAATATTGTTCCCGATGTTCGTTTTCGGTTCAGGCGAACTATTGGAGGCATTGCTCGAACCCTTACTTAAATCCAGCGGCTGTTCGGCTCCGCCATTGTTTTTATCGGCTTCGACAGCCACAGGGGTAGCTGTAGCTGACTGAAACTGTCGCGCAACATTGGCAAGATACCTGGAAATAATAATTAGCTAATTAGTCTCTAATTCAACAAAAAATACAAAGTGACTTAAAAGACGCTTTAAAATAGTTCTTTGACTGATTACTCAGGACCGGTTTCGGACCTATTAGTCTTCATGAGCAGGGCTAGCAAGGCGCAGTTGAAAAACCTGTGTTTGTACCACGAATTTTAATCATTTGAAATATATATTTAAATCATGATTTTTTCAGATCTCTAAATGTTCTACTGGTATATCTACTTTTACCAAACCAAAATTTCCAACAGAAGCCAAAATTATTATCAAGCCATGTTATATGAAAGATATTTAGTCTCCTGAAAATTTGAAAAATTTTCTTGCACCATCACAGTTCACGAGAGAAAAATCAATTTTTTTAATAAAATTTTATATGCTCGGCTGTTTGAGGCACAAAAATTTGACGCCATTTAGCTTGTTTTATAAAAAACACTTTCATGCGTATGTCTTAACTTCTCAGTAGAAGTAGTAGACAGTCAAAAATTGCAAAAGCCTTTTTTACTTATATGCGAAGTTATTGCTGACCCAATAAATCACCCTGTATTAGGCTTGAAGGAACTTTAGTTACAAAACCGGTAAGAAAATGAAACTAATTTGGACGTTTCTTTGGACACTCTGAATAATATTGTATCTGAAAATCATAACATTTCTTCACATGAAAAAACCGCCGTTAAAACCAAAACCTCTGGATTCATGATTTACAGTAATTTGCAAAAATTGCATTTAGTTGCCCAATTTTAAATATAACTTCGGCTGAAAAAATAAGTAAAAAAATATATAATAAAAATTAAACAAACGGTGCGTCATACACTCACCAGTTATGCGTGAGCATACTTGGGGCATAAAAGGGCAGTGGCGGAGCGCCGGGTGGGACACCTGGAGGATTGCCACCCGTAAGGGCGGCCACTGCTAATGCCACGTCAACTGAGGTCATGTTGGGCGGCAATCCGGGCAATTGGGCGGGTATTCTGGGTGGTGGAGGGGTGGGCGACGAATGCGACCGACCGTCTGCTTCGTCTCCGCTACGTCCGCTGTCTGATGAGTCCGAGTCAGATGGCCGGGGACTCTGAAGAAAAAAACGAGAAAATCTAAATACAGTTGGGGAAACCGAAGACTTTCCATAGCCGATTTCATTGGTGCCAAGTTCGCGCATTCATCAAGAATTTTAGCCATACTAATTGCATCAGGCTAAATGCCAATGTCGGTATTCTTATCAATTAATCTCCATAATGATTTTCAAATCGGCTAATTTACACACGCAGTAATCATAATTGAAAACCTTGACCAATATGTCATTGTTGAACATGAAATAGTTGGAAAAATCTGCCGTAGAAGAAATGTCGTTGTAAAAGTGACGCCCCGCTGTGTATTTGAGCACCTTTAGCTATTTATCAGGTTTGCCACTTATTAAGTAGAACCATTTCGTTTCCTCGGGCAAAAATTTGAGTTCCAGATTTGTGCTTTTTCGTTTGCGAGCTACATAAAGCAATTACACGAACAATTAGAGCTTAACGGTGATTATGAAACGCGTTGCCTCGCATGTGGACAAGACCTTGTTTCTTATTCGTCCAAATGCAATTAACCGACCCAACGATTAATCATATATAATTTATTGATATCCTAGGATCGCTGCCACCATAGAAATTAATACGAAAAAAATTATGCTGCTAATGGCCTCGGCAAGTGGCAGTTACATGAGACTAAACATGGTGCCAAAATATCAAAGGCCATCTTCATTAATTCTTCCTTCCAGCCAAGGACTTTTGATATGCAAAAAGAATACATAACAAAGTCTTCGTTAGAATCGTTTGCTGCTAAAAACCAGTGTTTCACCCCAGATATTCTTCAATTAATGTTCAAGTGCTTCAAGTTATCTTGAAGACCGAAAACAGCGAAGAACTGTGACGCAAAATCAACTAGGATTTTCAACAACACGCAACTGAAAAAAATAAATACCAGTTATGTCTATAATAGGTTTACCGTGGCCTCTATTTCGAACCGAAATCAGCGTGCTTAAAACCCGAAACCGTTCTTAAATTACGCCGATCAACACGGCAAATTACTTAGGCGTAAATGGCCTAGTTAACTGATTATCTAAAATAAATTTTCCATTAGTTTGGGTTTCGGAGGTACGAGTACCCGTAATTGACTTAGATTCGACCACTTCTTAATGCCAATTAAGTCGTGTGCAATTTCCACCCATTATATTGGGAATAGCTGGGGTAAACCATACTCCAAAAAAACTATTAAATACTGTCTTCTATAGTGCGCGCCCAACAGATGCAGTTGGCCCGTTTATCTGTCCATTGATCTCATTTAAAATGCATTCAACCCCCTTTTAGTCAACTTGATCTCAATAATTGCATGTTGACGTGTAATTAACTTATTCAAATATATGTATAAACTAGACACATTATTGCAAATGTCAAGGTGCTAGTTAAGTCGAATTCCTCTACCAAGTGCAGAAGCCAAAAAATGGCGAAACAAATTTCGAATTTTCTTCACATGAGTTTCACAAAACCCCTAAAGGCGCCATCCATTACATGTAATATTTCAGTTGCTTTGCAATCCCGACGATTTATCAAGGTTTGTTCCTTTTGTCTATCAACTGTGTCCCATTCGCTAATTGTAACTTATTTGTTTTATTTCACAATAGGCAGTTATTTATTGAATTTTATCCTTAATATGTATGTGTGTGTGTGGGCTCAATTGTCTGAACGTTATTTAATTTATAGGTAAAATGGAAGAAATTAATTCAAATAAAGTCTGTCATATGTATCGAACGAAATGGTTAAAACGCTAGCTGCAGGTCAAATCAGACCAGTTTTCCTTCAGAAATCTAACGGGTGTCTCACCGATTTCTCGACCCGAATATTCGTACTTCACCAATCTATTGCGGAAGCTCGATGGTGTTGAAAGTGCCGATTTTATGATAAATTTTACGTGAATATAAGCAAAACGAAAGAAGACAATTTTAAAAAATTGTTAATGTTCCATACTTTATTCGCAAAAAAATTTTAGTATTGCGTATCAAAAGCTCACTACAAAGGCGTTTCTTAGTACTCAGTTGCCGCTATTTGCTGGGAAGTTTTGAAAACTAAGTAAAAAAGCTTTGGAATTGGACAATAGTGACATCATTTATAGAGAGATGAAATAGAGAGTTTCATAAATAAATCAATAAAAACTAACAAATAAAAAAATCGAATTTCAATGCTTCAAATACTGACGATGTACTTAAATCTTGTTCTGAGTTCTGCTCACTAAAATTAACAAATGTTTTTAATAAAAGGAAATAATAACACTCCACCAGCTGGATCTCTGGATAATCCACCATCTGAATCTGGATTAATTTAGAAATGTATTGCGTAAATTAGGAGATTATGGCTGTTTTAAGCAACAAACAACATTTTGGAACGAAGTATAGAAATAATGTTGTTTTCGACCGAATTTTTCTGATTTTTTCAGTTGTTAATGTCCCATTTCGCACTGGTCCACTATTGATTAACCAGATTTCTCTCTGTTTTCTCTATTTATGACTGCTTTTTTCTCGTTTTTCCCTTTTTTCCTACTCCTTGGTTTTCTACTTGTTCGTTTCTTGTCTTTTTTGCCACGGTCGTCTTTGCGTTAATTTAGGTGTTTAAGTTCGGAGAGTTTTTCGGGCGCAGCATTGGTTTTTTACTTTAAGCTATTTTGAACTTCATATAACTAGTGATTAGCAAAGCAGGACCAAGACCAAGACTTGCATGGTGTTGGTCTTGGTCTTGTTCTTACATACATAGTCTTGGTCTTGGTCTTGTTCTTGCATACATAGTCTTGGTCCTGGTCTGGTTCTTGCATACATAGTCTTGGTCTTGCAAAAAAAGCAAGACCTAGACCAAGACTCCAAGACCAGTCTCGCACATCACTACATATAACCTACTTTATCACTATTTTCTTTCAAGAGAACTCAAACTGCTCAAAATTTATGAATTTTAGACTACTCAGGTCCGAAAAAATCGAACATCTTTAACAATTTTTGGCGGTTCTTCCCTCTTTAACTGACGATATCTTTCTTATTATAGACCCAAACACTCGACATATTCATATTGAGCAATTCATCAATCAAAAAAGTATTTAAATGCAAGAAACGAAAAAGCCCAATTGGCATATGCAGAACATTCGAAACGTTTAATAGCCACCAATCTTTAATTAGTGCGTTGTAATGTTATAATTAGCTTTTTAAAGCCTCGTAATGCACCTACATCCTGTTCCAAGTTTGGTTCTTCTAAGTTAAACGGTTAATTAAGCCAAATTCGTTCTAATTGCATCCGAAAATTGAAGCCTCAGCTAATGGCCAAAGATCGGACGGACGAACAATACACATTCTCTGCACTTGGTTTAAAAGTACACCTTTATCGATTTAGTTCATCAAAAGAAGTTGGCCAATAGAATTTTGCAAAAAAAATGTATTTCCAATCCGACTAAACTTGTCTTTGTAACAAAACCTTCTGCAGTCTTAATGTTGCAAAAAAATTGCTTTGAGAGCAATTGCCTTGGGTAGGAAGTGTTTAAGCGTGTAACCATCTCTAAACAAATTACAAGCAGTATTGGCAATCATTCCCATACGAGCTCTCTAAATGGCACTTTATTAAAGTTGACCGTAAACAATCCACAAAAGCCTGGACATAATGGGCCATTACACATTATGCTAATAAGTGATAAAACAGCGCTTATACAACATAATAAAAGGTTGTGGCCGGCGTTGAACACCTCGTATATGCCACTGAACTAGATACATCATAAACTTGATATTCGAGCTTGATAGGCTGCCCACTAGTGAACGTTGTTAGTAGGGAATCTAGATCGACAAACTAGCGGCTCTTTTATGGCAGATACTGATGGTTACATTGGAAATTACGATCCAAAGACGTAAATGCTGCCGCTCCATGTAGTTGTTCTGATATCGAACGTGTTTTACATTAGCCGGATAAATATACTTATTTTAATCGAGTAATATCAACTTATCAGGCACAATTGCCCTTAAAAGTCATTTCGGATTTACTGAAATGTGGTTGGCGTGATTTAAAACGAAACCAGATTTTATGCTTGTTAAATGTATGTACTTATAAAGTAATGTAAATGTTGCAATTAATGTTCTGTATAGGTACAAAAAATACTAGTTCAAAAGTAACAGTTCAGTGGGGGGAATAGAAACAGTTAAAAAACATTACTTTTCTATCCCCCAAAGGAATATTTCTAGCGTGGCCAGTTGAAAAGATACACATTGGAAGGCGAGAGAGAAGTGAGTTTTTGAAAATTTGCCCCAAGTCAAGGAACAGTGGGTTTTGAATGAAACTTTCGTGAAAATCGAAATGATCTAGTTTCAGAAATACCTTTTTCTTAGACGAAAGAACCATTAGAACTTTTCGCTCAGTTTGAGAAAAAGTGGGATTTGAGTACTGATTTTAAATACTATGGAGAAAACCTTACTCTTTGTAGTGACAAAAGTACAATCTTTTAAGATTGTGTTGTTTTGAAGATAACATTTTTTTAATTTGCGCGATTCAAACGGTGGCCATTTGAAGGCAAACTTGGCAAATTAAAAAAAAATCACTACAACTCAAAAGATACCACAAGTTTAGTGAAACTTTTGGACAAAGTATATAAAGAAAAGTTTGCTCTTTGCAGTGACATAACAGCAATATTTCTAGCTCGTCTATGTGTGAAAAACGTGGTTATTAATGCGCGGATTATTTCGTCCTAACTCAACAAAAAATCGAGATTTTAATGAAACTTTCGATACTCATGGAGAAGAGCTTGCTCTTTACAGTAGCGTTACAGACACATCTCTAGCTCATTTCGTTTTGGGAATGGCTTTTTTTTAGATGAAACTGGTTAAACAGTGGTCAGTAGAGCGCTGATTCGGAAGCAACTTTTTGGAAATTTGCTAAAACTTGCGAAAAATTGTGATTTGAGTGAAACGTTTTCCATACATGGATAATGCCTTGCTCTTTGCAGTGCCGAAAGTACAATGTCCCTCGATCCTTTGATTTTGGAGATAACATTTTTTCAATTTGAGCGTATCAAACGGTGGCCATTAGAAGTCGGACTGGTTACCAAATTTTAAAAAATTCGCCTCGACTCAAAAGATAGCGTGATTTTAATGCAACTTTTGTCATAGATAAAAACAAGAGTGATCTGTACAGTGGCGGAACAGCAATACTTCTAGCGCGTCTAGTTTTGGAGACATGAATTTTTGAATTTGGTCGTATAAAAAGGTGGGCATGAAAAGGCTGATTGGTAAGCAGTTCTTATAAAATTCGCCTTGCCTCAACAAAATATTGGTTTAAAGTAAACTTTCTCCACATATAGAGAGCAACATATCTGCGCAAAGGATATATCTCTAGCTTGTCTAGTGTTAGAGACAAAATTTGCTAGAATGAAAAGTAGTCAAAGTTTGGTCAGTAGATGACGGATTTGCAAGCTAGTTTTTGGAAATTCGGATCAGCCTGAGAAAAAATAGGGATTCGTATGTAATTTTCCCCATATACAGAGGCAAAGAATGTGCTTTGCAGTAGTAGAACAGCAATCTTCCTGTAGTTTTGGAGATATCCTTTTCCGAAATTGACCGCACCCTGAGCTTAACAGTAGCCATTAGAAGGCGAGCTTGAAAGCAAATTGAAAACAAAAGGAGAGACCTGAACTTTAATGAAACCTTTACCAAATATCGATAAAAGTGATCACTTTCCGGTTGCGCAACATGAATATCATTTACGTTATGATTTGGAAGGTGCAAAACAGTGATCATTAAGATCGTATTGGTAAGCATGTTTTTGAAAATTCGCCTCAACCCAAGAAAAAGTGGGATTTTAATGGGATTTATAGAAAAATCCTTGCTCTTTGCAACGGCGCATTAGAAATATAACTAGTTCCTGTAAGTTTGGAGATATGAATTTTTCATTTGAGCTTTAAACAGTGCCGGTTAAAAGGCAAATAGGTTCTGGAAGTTATTTTTTTTAAATTTGCCTATAATCCGAAGCCGGATTTTAAAGAAACTTTCTTGGTATATAGAGAAAAATGTGCTGTTTGTAGTAGCACAACGAGAACCTCCGTGGCTCGTTTTGTCTTCAAGATATACAATTCTGAAGTGTGGCCATTGGAAGGCTGATCTGTGGTAGGTTAGCGGGGGCGGAATTTTAATGAATCTTTCTTAGTAAAAAGAGAAAAGCATACTCTCTGCAGTAGCCCAACAAGAACCTCTATAGCTCCCCTTGTTTTGAAGATATACATTTCTGAAAGTGAGCATGCTAAACGGTGGCCAGTAGAACTTAGATCTGTGAACAGGTTTTTGAAAATTCGCCTCAACTCAGTCAGAACTGGAATTTAACGGTGTAGAAATACTCCTGATGTCTGAACCAAGTACGCAAATACAATTTTTGAATTGGCCCTCACGATTTCCAGACATGTTGGTGGAAATATCGAATATAACAAATAAAAAATGCCCGGACTCGTTTCTACTAAATTGAACTGGCACCATTAAGTGCCAAATAAATCACGTTCAATTCGAGTCGATGGCACATTTTTCGAGCATAAAGTCAACAAACCAAGCGTCGAAAATGGGCACAGTCCTAATTGAACGAAAATAGAAATAAAGCACTTATACAGGCCAAATGTGGTGCCATTTTAGTGATCGTATTTATGTCGCAAGCGGGGAAATTGATTTCCATAAAGCTGGTAAAGTTCATAAAGCATGTAGGTGCTTGTGCCGTATCTGGAAAATGCGGTATAATGTCGATCCGATTTGCCGTTCGGCCGATTAAAATCGTATGCTTTCCGTTTTTGAATTGGTGCCGATCAATTTGCATACATGTGGAGCCATGTAGGTGATTGTTTGGCTAAATGTTACCAGATTTACTTTACAGTGCAAATAATTACTCATGTTTAATAGCTTTCATATTGAGGAATCCGCACGAACGTATTTCGTTCCACTGTTAATTCGCCATCCTCAAGCTTTTTCAACATTCAATTAATGTCCATTTCGGTAAAAGACCCAAAGCAACTGCGGAAAATGGAGGATGGTTTGCGATCTTTTTGCTTATTTTGTGGAACTGGGAAGGCAACGAAACTAAAAGCACCTGCCTGCAGGTGCACATAAGCCCCATTACATAGAACCTCCAAATCGCTGATGCAAATGAGCCGTACTTGAATGATTTTTTCTCCAAACCTATACGCTTCCGCAAACCGGCGTAACACGAAAAACCTTCGACATTTTATCAGCTATCGGTTTTTCTTTGTTAGCGAAATAAAACAAAAAAAAAACTGGCAAAACAAGGTACACTAATTAGAATAAAAATCCTATTAGAATTTCAAATCAAGTCGTACTGTTACTGAAAATATTTCTATTGTCTGCCTGTAGTGACTAACTTGATCTGAAGGTCAGGCCACTCATTGGCCGTCGACGAATTCTAATGGCCGACATTAGAAACTATCGAATTACGGTCGTACCGTGGTATCCAACTGCCGAAATAGTACTAGATTTCAGGCTTTTATTGGGTCGGTCATTTTGGCTATGGGTCTTGGGGGCGTGGCTTAGTTTTCCGAATAGAGCTTCTAATCTTCTTGTGGCTTTCTTTGAGGGAAGATTGTTTTCGATTTAAGAGTATTTTTTGCATGGATCTTAAAACCCAAATTAGCTTTGATGATTGGTAATTGATGGTGTTTTACTGGGGGTGAATGTAGTTTTAGTACTTAGTAGTTTTTTTCAGGCTGAAAAGTGAGTGAAAAGGAGTGAAAAGAGGCGATCTCAACTAGGATACGTTTAGTGATGAACGAAACTGGTCTTGGTCTTGCAAAAACAGCTAGACCAAGACCAAGACCAAGACTTTTGCCAGAGTCTTGCGCTAAGACTCTTTACCTAGACAGTGTACACTTTAATAATAATTTTTTCGATATCCTTTGCAAGAATCCTGAAATAAGTTGAAGTTTAAACATCTAGAAGACCATGACAACAACCAGCCAGACATCGTGAAAATAATAAAGTCGGGAGGACTGAGATGGGCCGACCATGTTAAGAGACAGGACCAACGTGTCAAATTGGTATGGAAAGAGGTCCGGAAGGAAATTGGCCGCTGATAATCGAATTTAAATATCGAACGAGTGGAAAAACTGATGATGGGCCGCAACAAATGGAGGCAGATCGTAAAGTCTGCGAAGACCCACCTGCTCAGGGTTGGAGTGCTACAGACAGAGAATTTTATGTTTCATGTTGATTGAAACTCTTCATCACATCATTGACTAAAAGAGGAACTTACCAGCTCCCCGTGGTGGACTGCGTGTTCACTATCCAGCTTGTCGTCTCCGTCTGCGCAGAAGACGCACTTGTTCTGCGGCGTCCAATCGAGGTGCGCCTCTTCGGCGCCGTTCTGGTCGTCGTTGGCGTCGCCGCCAAAGGCTTCTGGCGACGCGGCCGTACCCTCCTCGACACCTTTCGCGTCCTCTCCGTTCTCGATTTCCTTCACCGGCGGCTGTTTCCGAATACTTGAACAACGACAAATTTTCCGCTATTTCAAACCGTTTGGATCAAAACTGTTTGCTGTTACCTTTTTGGGCTGCCTATTGGCTGGTTGTTCTCCTTCTGCGAACGTTGAAAACAGTCCTCGTCGGACAATGAGTTGTTTGTACGTTTTATATTGTTGTTCAATGGTTGCAAATAACTTCTTGACATGGATTCTTGGTAGATTTTCCATTTCCTTCGACCCATCAACTCCTCAGCGATGCGTTCCAACCCTGAAACGAAAATGCGGAATTGGTATCGGCATCAATTGGTGCGTTGCGTGCATTTTCCAGCTTAATTTAGCCAGCTAAATAAATCAAATCGGCCGCCGAACAAAGAGTTTGCAACAGCTGCAAGTTGACAGGCCTAGATCTGTTCTTTGACGAATTAAAATGCCTCAAAGTGTTCATTAAATGTTATTAAGAAATGGTACAGAGATTTTGGTTAATTAGGGCGAGACACGATAAGGCGGGAACTATGAAGATAGTAAACAGCAACATCAACAGCTTAAAGCCAACAATATCTGGCATATGTTTGGGCGACCATTCGCAGTTGAACATCTGGCTGGGGGATAACCAATTAGAACACAATGGGTATATCCGATACATCTCATACGCAGGTGTTGAATTTTATCCAATAATTACTACTGGTATGGTTTCGGCTTAAGCAACGGAATGCATTATTTAAAAAAAAATTGAAAAAAACCGGCAATTTGCTTAATAACCTATATAAATGAAAAGGGCAATTATATAAAGGATCACTCGCGTTCACCCTGTTTTTCCTTTCATGAACATACAGACCTTTTGCCAGTAGGAAATTATTAATTATTCCCTTTGCCGTTTGAAAAGTCCGCAATGCTTTACATTTTTAACCCATATTTTTTTTAATTACGCACATGTACACGCATTTGTGCTTCGAGCTGTGCAGCCGGTGGGGCTTTCATATTTAAGTGCACTTTGAAATGCATTCGTGGTGGGTTTCGTTGCATTTAGTCCAACGAACTACAGGAAAAAAGCATTACGCACTGCATGTTGCCCGCCCGCACTTTTAACATCGAACAGGACTGGACCTGTGCATTTATTTAAATTATATTATCCTTTTTCAAATCCATTTTTTTCAAATTAATTGCCGTTTCGAAACTGGAGCCCTTGAGCTCGGTTTGATAGCCTGGATGGAAGTCTCAGCAGGGCAAAGCTTGTGATATAATTTGTGCTGGTTATTCAATTTTTTCTTTGGCTGTTTATTTTATTTTAATTAATATTGACTTGACATGTATATTAATCGGGAATTATTCTGAATGCGAAATATATGTAAATTTGCAACAAGACACTAACGACGGCTTGACTTTTGCTTACATCAAGTTATTTTGCATGCAAATCTAGATGAATTTGCAATAACTGTTTTTTTTCCAATCCGTGCCTGTCGTCCTTCGATTTTCCCGACTTTTTTTCATGTGTGTTTTTTTTAATGAACACGCACAGTAGGGAGCCAGCAGCTTTGATTGTAAATTTTTTCGTTTGCCGACTTTTTCGCAATTTAGATGCATTTGCGTGTTCGCCAAAGAAGTACCAGCGCGCAACAGAAAAAGTGGCTGTTCAAAGAGGCATTTGTACGAAATCCATTCCGATCCGAAACTGGCTCCGCTAATAATAGAATAGCTGGATCAATCGCAAACGAACATAAATGTGGAAAGGCCGAGGCTTTTATTGGGTTCATCGTTAAAATGAAGGGTTGCAGCATGGGGATTTTCGGTTTATTAGGGTCAAGTGCTTGTATGCTTTCAGGGAGCTGCATTGGGAAAATGAAAATCGCGATGACAAAACATTTGCCTAACACAAATGACATGCAATGAAACGTCCCAAATATAGTGTTTTATAACATTTTGGTTTAAACATATAAAGACCATTTTTAATAGCAAGTAATAATTAGTGAAATAAATCAACATTATCAAAGACAAATGGCTAAATTTTTAATTAATCAACAATCGGAACTAGATGTGTTTTGCAACTTAATTCGCGGTGCATCGGCATCATTTTTGCCC
Organism: Dendroctonus valens; assembly: GCA_024550625.1. Taxonomy (NCBI): domain Eukaryota; kingdom Metazoa; phylum Arthropoda; class Insecta; order Coleoptera; family Curculionidae; genus Dendroctonus; species Dendroctonus valens. The sequence goes on along the minus strand of JAJTJO010000554.1, from coordinate 912,532 downwards.
ATTTTTTAAATGACCGTCGTTAAAGGAAATCATCATTAATGAACGAAAAGAGCTTTGGCGATTTTATAAAAATTTCCTTGTTGTGAAATTTTAATAAATATTGGGACAATAGTTGGAAATTGATGGGTTTTGCAACTTAATTCGCGATGCATCGGCATCATTCGTTCATCTTTTAACCTCTTTTTAACTGAAAAATTGTGAAATTCTAATAAATCTCCATTAATCAACAGTTAAACTTGACGTATTTTGCAACCTAACTGGCCATGCATCGGCATCATTCATTCATTTTATTCCATTAATCTTATTACAACAATTTAAAGACCATACAAAAAACTAGATACTTTTTGGAGATTTCATTGCACATTTTCCTTGCATGTGCATGCACTTTCTAACTTTAATTCCCTTTAACATTCTTCGGATTTCCAAATTGCTGATTTATGTACGTTTTACATTTATTACGCTTGTTTGAACGTTGTCACACGAACAAATCGCGTATGGGTCCAATGTGCCTATAATTCGGGCTGAAACAAACAGGGAAAATCAGAACAAGGGAAGAACCGATTATCCTAGGGGACTCATTTCGTTAGGGAAGGTCGTTAAACCGGTGGTATACAATATCGATCTTCGTACTGTTGTTTACCATTTGGAAAATGATTCGCAACGACTCTGGAACGATGATGAAAGAACCAAAGTTACATATTTTTCCCGCACATATCTGGAATACTTCAAACAGTTTTCCGGCCTTTTGTTTTCGGCCAATTGTTGCGTTGGTCTCCTGTTTTCAAACTCGGACGTTCAAAGTTCCAGATAAGATCCAACAGCAGGAAAAGGGTTCGAAAGTTCATTACTCTGCATTTTATCGATTGTCTTTTCCACGGATATCCAGAGAGACATTGGGCCGGCCACATGTTGCTCGCGAAATTGCATTTGACTACTTAAGAACAACTTAGCAGCCTTGTTAGGTGTACTGGTTAAATGTTTCCCACAGTTAATTATAGAATTAAATCACGAACTTTAGCTGGGGTTTTATGTGCAATTGTTTCCAAGATTTCGTCAGGGACAATTGCAAAAAAATCACTTTCTAAGATAGAATTTTCTTTGTCGCAGATTATATATTATTCTCTTTAATGCCCTGAATTCTATTGAGGTTTAGAGACTAAGAAGAGCGTGCATTATCCAAAAAATCACTTTGGCTTAAACTTAAGAAGTAAGTTAAGCCATCAATCATGCAGCAAACCAAGCCCGTTTGTACATGACCTATTGCGTCCTTTTCAAACATGTTTCTAACGATATTCGAGAATGAGCCACCATGTATGTACAGTCGGATATCGTGTTACACATAAAAACATCGTCCATTTTGAACTTTATTTTCGCATTAAAATGACGTGTTAACACAAAGCAGTCAAGTGCGATGATGACCTCAGTTTCTATGCCAATTTCGGTTGGCTATTTATTATTTGCCCTGAAACGGTGTCGTTTTACCGAGATCAGTTTACACTGGTGTGTAATTTAGCTTTCGCGTTCCCGGTGGCCTATTAATTCGATTAGAAATATACGTTTTTAAAATCATCCGATTTTTCGCATTTACCTATTCAGCTAGCTGTAGTGGATCGAGTGATTAAAACCGTCAGCTTGGTTGTAGTCGGGTTTCCAAACGACAGCCTCTGAAGATGTTGGCGTCTTGCACAGTCGAAACGTGTTTAAAACTGGCTGTCTATTAAAGTAAAACACTTTTGGTGATATTTTGTCAAATTTTTCTTCAAAATGTGAAGAACATTTTCAGTTCATGCTCAACATAAGCTGGCTTTTAACTCGTACAGAAAACTCCTTTTTCGATGAGTTGGAACTGTAATTATTGCCAACAGAATCTAAACATTGGGTCGATAATCGTGATCGAAGATATCGTGACTAGGCTCCATACTTAATTGGTACTCGGTACCTTGCAGTACTTGAACAGACGTATTTAAGTCACTTTTGGTTTTGGTATATCTGTGATTTTAGGAGTATTATCGCCTGATTGCCCCTACTGGTAATTGCGTGGCAGTATAATTGAATTTACCAACTATATGTGCTCAGGTAGGTATGTGCTCCCACAAGTTCTGCATCCGAGGAGGACATTGAAAATTTTTATGTTAGCTAGGCTACAGCAACGGAAAAAAACACACTACAAGTTTATTATAGGCGACTTTAACGCCAAGTTGGGAGTAAAACAGACAATAGAAATAACAGCAAATACGTTAGTAATGAGGTGAAAGATTAATACACTATCTGGATGGAGAAAAAGTGTACTGTATGAACTGTATGAACTGTACTTCTTCAAAAAGCAAACAAAAAGAAGATCATGGGGACATGGATCAGCACAGATTCAAATACTAAAAACGAGATTGACTATATATTAACTAGTCAGACTCTAATGTCTCAGTCCTAAATCACTGTAACACCGGTAGCGATCCCAGTTTAATAAGAGCAAGAAATTCTAAATCAGAACGCAAGAAGATAATCAAGAACCAAAGGTTTCCAGTGGAGGAATTAATTGAAGAAAACATCCAAACATACCAAAATGACCTCAAAAGTAAGTTGACTAATAAAGTAGTATTAAACCAGATGGACATAAACCAACTGGAAGCTAAAATAAAAACGGATATCAAAACAACCACGAAAACGACATGTTCCACATCTAGAACACCCAGACAAACAAAAATTAGTAGAGAAACGAAAGACCTTATGGCCAAAAGAAGAAACATGCTTAAAGGCACCCCTGAACATAAAGAGCTGAAGAGAATTATAAAGACGAAAACCAGAGATGATCTGAGACACTACAACACAGAACTAGTAAAAACAGTTATTGAAAACAATAAAAATATGAAAGTTCTCAAGACGATTAACACAAAGGGACAGAATACATCAATCAAAGGACACCGACGGAAACACCACAGAAGATAAAAGTGAGCTAATAAATATTACCGAGAATTGCTACAGTACATTATATCAAGAACCGATTCCAAAACCTCCAAAGGCAGACAACAGAAAAATTCTTAATGTTGGATCCGCAGAATTGCCCGACATCCATAGAAGAAATACAATTAGCACTATCACAAATGAAGGACAGGAGAGCACCAGGAGATGATGGTGGTGATGCGGAAATAGATGTACCAAGAAGTTAAATGATTACCAACCTCCTAAACAGGCTGGATTCCGTAAAGGCTTTAGTACAATTGAAGACATTCACTCAATCCGATCATTAGTAGAAAAATGCAATGAAGAGAACGAACCACTTCTTGCTCTCATCTTGCTTTCGTGGACTTTAATAACGCGTTCGGCTTCGTAGGACTATGGGCTATCTTCAAAGCCTTAAATTATGCAAGAGTTGATTCGAGATATAAGGAACTATTAGCAGAAGATATAGAAACTAATAAAATTCCAATAAAAAGGGGAGTTAGACCGGGTGACACCATCTCTGCAAAGTTGTCCACTCTTGCATTAGAAGACGTTTCAAGACACTGGAATGGGACAGAAAGGGCATAAGAATTGACGGGAAATATCTAAACCACCTTCGCTTTGCGGATGATGTTGTGCTTATTACTCAGGATGTCGGTGAATAACAGGACATGCTGGAAGAGCTCAGGATAGCATCAGGAAAATAGGGCTAACCATGAACCAAACGTACAAAGAAAAATTATGACTTCAGTTGATAAAATTGTTGTGCGATAATCGTACGTAAAGTCGAGGATGTCATAGCACGTATAGCCGAGTTAAAATAGAGCTGGGTTGGACATGTCGCCCGTCAGAATGAATAAAAGTGGACAAAGCGCATAATACAGTGGAGACCACGACTGCACAAGAGAACTGTTGGTAGACCTCAGAAACGTTGGCTGGAGGATGTCAAAGAGATGGTCGGTAGAGTTTGGCATCAGATAGCATAAGAGAAAGAAGCATGAAAACTGGCAGGGGAGGCCTATGTCCAGGAGTGGACTACGAAGGACTGTTGGAAGTTTGAAGAAAAGAAGAAGAATAATTGAAGGTTGAAACCGTTGATTTGCTGCTCAAAAACATGTTTATGAATATAATTAAGACGAAACTAACAAGTGGGAATTTAAAAAGTAAAAGTAAAAGGCAGAAGTAGATATCAACGATATTTGTCCAACTGGACATAAAGCTAAAATATCAAGTTAAAACAATTTTCGTGGAGTACAGTTTTGCGAAATATGATTTGTTTTGGCCTTGCCGCAATAAGGCAATGAGCAGTGCCTAACTTGCGAAATCTTTACTCATGCATACTGTACACGGCTTTTGTGTTGCGTTCTTTGTTATTTGGCCTTCTTGGAATGCTGTCGAATACATGGTATTTACAACTAATGAATAGCTAAAGCCTAATGAAACAGCCAAATAGCATTCTTCTGTGGCTAGAACATTAAGCGATTATTAATAATGTTAATATTAATTTTCATTTATGTATCGCTCTTCTGCTTAGTAGCTAAAGATGTAACTGGATTTTTGCCTTGTTATAAAATTTCATACGAATCGAGCTGAGCCTTCTGGAGAAATTCATAACTTAACCGTCGCGAATATACCAAATGTCCACTGTTTTCCCATTGCGAATGTAAATATTTACGAAACTAATGAATTAATGGCTGCAAACGAGTACGGGTTTTGAAAAAATCACTGATGGCCAACATTAAACACACAACATTTGCGATTAACAATTCAGCCACTCCATTTAAATTTTAGGAAAGTTGAAATTTGAGAGAAAGCAATACGTGTATTCGATATATTACTAGAAGGCTTTCGGCTAAATTTCTATCGCCACGGTCACGAATTTGTAGAAAAACGCGGACGGTAACAAATTACCGATTTGTTAAATCTATAGATAGATAGATTGATAGATACACTCTTTGGTTGAAATTTCGTTATGTACCAGTTCCGCATTTCCAATTATGTCTTGGTTGTATTTGCAGCGTGTCAAAAAAAGTTAACCGAAGCAACTAGTCGTTGCTAGCAAAATAATATGAAATTTTTATAAAATTGCCACAAACTTGACCAAGTCGGGAATAATAAAATAAATATTTTTTAAAGAAAGGCTCTATATAATTTATTATGTATTAAAACTGTTTCTGAAGGCTCTCAATTAAGAATCGAGCTCTGTTCAACTTATGGGGGAAGGCTGAAAGGTTGCGGTTTGTTGGAAAACCAGCTGCAGATATTGTGAAGAGTTTTTATAGCTTCATTTAATCAGAATAGTCTCTCGCCTAGAAGAGCTCAAAAGGTTCTTCAATTTAACACTTTTTCGTAAAATGTCAAGCTAAGTTTCAACAGTTTCCCAATCAAATCAAGTAAGAGTTGGTTGCTGAATTGATGTCAAACTAGCAGTTTCTTTTACTGTTTTTGCTCTTTTATCGCTTTATAAAATGAGCTGGCACTTTTTTAAGCGTCTTCGAGGAGCAGGAAAACTAAATTTTCTAGTCAATATCAGTTGTTTGTCGCTGTCCGATCCACCCATTGGAAGTAAGTCCTCAAAATCTAACTGTAAACAGTTAAAATATGCACAGAATTAGAAAATCTTGAAACCAGCATCTCGGTCCACTTTACGGTTTGTTCTTCTTCGTGTATACGAACCGAAGTTGAAAATAATTTGAGATTAACCGGCTGCTTTATAGAGATAATGCCGCATTTGTCACGGTCACACAACAGGTTTATACTTATACAATTCTAGGACATTTTACACAAAACGATCAACATTTACAGTAATGAATACAATTGCACACATACACACGTATGTACCGAACGCAGCAACTGAAGAACAAGAATCGAGCGTTTACCAAACTAGCAAAAAAATGGTGCCGTTTCGAATTCTCGGTAAAAAAAATCCATAAAAGGCCATCTAATGGGTCTAGTTCGTTTAAAATTCTTGCTAAAACTCAAAAGTTGTTTAAATAGCACTTGAAACCTGTACTTTAGATTACGGTACAAACTAAAAACATTATGATGGCCTGAGTGTTGACGTGATCTCAGTTACCGGACAAAATCTCGATGAGTGTTTTGTGCAAATGTGACCCATTCTTGTCACAACGAATTTTGAAAATTGGAAAAAATATAGATGATGGTTGATTTTGAAATTACTGTTCTGCTGGTTTTGAGAGTGGTAAAGCTACAATCCACTGTGGACAGGAATCGCTAAGCATATAAGTGAAGGCTTCTTAATGTTAATAAAAACTGCATTTACCTGAGGGATTTCAGTGGCTGGACATTGAAAGAAGAGCGAATGTTTGAAAGTAGGCACATTTGTAAATGCTCTTCACGTTTTTGTTGGCGAATTGCGAAAATTTGGCTAAATATTTAATCTGTTAGTTCAGTAACTGATTTGAGGGATTTTGCAATGCACAACTGATATTGATAATCTCTTTTGCCAGCCTATCTATTATCTAATGCACTTCGAAACACTTCTTTCAAGTGCATTCGAATTTGTTTAGTGAAACGCTCAAAGTGCACAGAGCCAAATTCAATGGTTGAAAGATGAGAGAGAGGTATTCTTCGTGTAATTTTTTTAATTTTTCTATTTTCTTCATTTGATCTTCCATTGTTCACTTGGGTCAATTTTTCATTCAAAATCATGTGCAGGAATAATTTTTTTCATTGAATCTCTTCAAGCCTTCAGTGGAACAAACGAAATTTCTGGTGAATCCGGTACTGTAGCATTTCGGTAAATATTTTTTGGCATTTCCGTTGAAAATCGCGATAGCCCCGTTTTAGCTAAAGTGTTTACTTATATCATTATCGAGTACCTATTTGGGGGAAGAATGCGCTTTGGAGTGTGATCTTTCAAAATCCGGCTAAGTTGATATTTTCACTCTAGACAAATTGCAACTAAAAACCAGCCTAATTGCGCTGCAATGAAGAAAGGAAAATGACAACAATTTAATTTAGTTAATGATTTAATTGCCAGCAAACAATGAAAAAGAGAAATTCAACAAACGTGCTGAGGCCATAGATTGTAAAATTTTAAATTCTTGGCTCCGATTCAGTGCCCAAAGGAGTATCAGCGGGTTTGTTTAAACAAATTGACTAAAACTCCAAAAAGCAGATGAAACTCATCGATAAACTAACACAAATACTTGAAAACAGTGCGGATAAACAGTTAAGATCATAATTATGCTACTTAACACCTGATAAATAGAGAGATAAATAAATAAGTCATTGAGTAGTTTACTGAGTATACACAGCCCGGTTAGCATTTCAATAGAAGCAGACAACTTCATAACACTCGCTGTTTATTGTGGGCAAACAACCGATTCTTTGCTAGTTTTAGTAGACAGTGAAAAGTAGTGTTTCTTGTATAGTCAAGCGAAGCCATATTGAACTTCACTAGGTAGCCGACATTGACTAGCCCAGACGAGTTTTACGATCAAATCTTCTTCAACGACTTGGAAATGAGAAATCGAATGTGCATTTTCAATGTGTTTTAGCATTTTAAGTTCCACTGTCATTGACATTTTGGCATTAAAAATGAAATATTCCATCGCTCGGCCATTTCAAAGATTGCTCCTTCTTCCATCTTCCATCCGCAAAGATCTAGCTTGTTATCTGTGTAACTGGCAACGATTCCGTTCCGACAGGTTTGCGGTAATTATGAGTTGAAGATTCCGCAAGCAACTCGATATACAGATAAAATCTTCAAGCATTAGAAGCTTAGTCTGCCGAAGCCTAAATTAATGTAGGATTGAATGATGTGGTTCAGACAGATTTGCACTCAAGACACTTTAAATTCAATCAATCAGCTGGACCCAATCACTTAAGGATATTATTATAAGCTCTGTTAATAGCGCAACGTATAAAAAGCAATATTTGTTTATTCAGTGTATAAATGATTAAATCGAATTAATCAAGGAAAGCCTTTTGTGAAATGACCGTATTGTTTTCACTCATTTAACTGGCTCGACTAATGCGATCAACAAACAAGCAGTTAATGGAGGTCAGAAACATAATATAAATTAAGATAATGACCTCTGCCAAAACCGTATTTTGGAATTCGAGATGAGTGTCGAGTTATTTACAAAGGCTGAGTTGAAAAAAGCGAAAACACTCAAAAATTGATAGCATTTCCGATTATGGCCACAGGTCAACGATATATCGTGTTAGTACGGTACAAGCTCAATGAAATTGAAAGTAATAACTGACCCAGGATACAGTGTAACTGATTGAATATTAACGCATACAGAGTGTACCGTAAGCACAGCAGGATAAAAATGGTACTGCGACATTTTTTTGCACAAAAAAAGATCCGACTCCTCTACTATAGATGGCCAAAGTTCTTCAAAAAATTTCCCAATGTGCATGGTTTCATAAATCCTAGCCCACTCTATATAATAAAGAAACTGCGCTTAAAACGACTATCCGCTATCTGAAACTGTACGAAATTCAGCCATTGTGCTTAGAATATCTTACCAAATCTCATGCCATAAACCACATGCAGTTTGTCTTGATGTCTTTTATAGCACGTTTCTCTTGATTTTTGCATCCAATATGGTAGGTATGATGCAATTATACCGAAAGATAAAGAACAGTAATGTGACGTTACGGTTAAGCTTTTGATATAAGAGTTCTTATGATGGTAATGGCACTTAAATGGACAAGTCCAATGGATGCCAGCTCTAATATTGTGGATTTAGCAACAACCTTTTGGTAAAATAGATAGGATTCCGAGGTAATTCCTTGAAAGTAGTGAGTTTTTCGGGTCGTGAAGTAGAAAATCGCGACGAACTCACCAGTTTCAACCTTTTGGTAGTTTGCATTTGCAACGGACATTAAAGGCTTCCGCTAGGGGCATTACAGACATTTTTTTAAACCTGCACATGTTTGATTAATACAGAGGGTAGGAGTTTGAGCGCGAGCTAAAAAAATGCGTACTCAGGTACCGTTACTCAGTTTTGTTTTATTCGATAACAGTTAATTCGGTGCTGAGTCTGCAATATTTTATAATTTCGTTGAAACGGCCCAAACAAAGCAAGCAAGTAAAAAGTATATCAAACGATGGCCAAAACGCACTGTCATCACTGTTGGCTTCAATTTTTCAAGTTAAACGACATTTTCGCAGTCAACAAATGGACAGTTTTGGACACGAAACTGGCTTTGATACTGACCAAACTAGCGGAAGTACTTCATACGTGTTTTCAAATTTATTAATCCGAACAAACCGAACACGAAATCAAAATACAATTAAATGTGAGATTTTAGCTAAATGCTCAATGTAATGCCGGTATTACACAACTGCATTTTCCCCGCTTTATTGGCCAATAAATTGGGCCAATTATTGAAGGTCACTCGAAATGAGCGTAAGCGTTGAATCGGGCTGCAATCGTTAAATTGTCCAATTTCTTGCAGACTTAGTTGCTGCCCAGGAAGCTGATCAGAACTAAAGTATAGAATGTATGTTGGTTTCACTGAAATAACACCCATTTATAGGTAGAGAATGAAATTGATTTTATTGCAAGAAAACCTAGAAACTGTGTGAATTATCGCTTGTTGATTTTCAAGCCAGTGTCGTGCCCGAAAGGATCGGCACAAGTTTGACAACCGTTAGAATCTAATGCGTTTGTTGTGCCGAGCCCTTCAGCTACGACACTGATTTTATTGCAAAAAAAACTTCAAAATTGTCTGATTTGTCGCTCGCAGCTCTTCAAGCAGTGTCGTGCCCGAAGGGCTAGGTACAACTTTAGCAACCATTAGAATCTAATGCGTTTCTTGTGCCGAGCCCTTCGGACACGACACTGATTTTATGCAAGAAAACCTTAAAATAAAAAAAACAGCTTTTCCAACTTGGATTCCTAGAGGATTTTTCAAAATTAGACCAGGAGAATAGAGGGTTTTGATTAGCCAAATTGCGAACGAAAATTAGCCAGTAAAACTACAACTTTTTGGAGCAACATCAAAGACGCTTGCATTTATTGCAGCTTTTGAGTTGGTCCCATTGTTGACTCTTTGGGGCCATGTCTTAAACACCAGAATTTGTTCATTGTGTTCAAGTGTCTTGAGTCGCTTTCCGCAAACACTTTAGGAGAATATGCATCAAAGCCAATCGATTATGACCTTAAGACAGCTGAGGCTGCTCGAATTCCATCGGGATCATTCAGCTGTTCCCAAAGTGTTTCCTTTATATTCTTCGCCATTAACATCCTTATGCTGAAAGAATATTTTCTCCAAACTGAGTCATTTGCTATGCAAGATCTATTGAGAAATTATTTGGAAGTTCTGGCGTGTTTTCATCTACTAACTTTTAACTACTTATTAATTAATTACAGCAGGATAAACTAAAGGAAACTAACCGAGATCATCAGTATCCTCATGCACATTATTCGCATTCGGTCGCACAGCATCAAATGCTGCTAATCAACAAGAACAAACATGTCATTTTCCCCGCGAAACAAAACACCCGAAGCCGGCGAAAATCCCGTAGCCCGTAAAATGGGAAGGAAGGAACAACTGGAGCAAAAGAAAAGTGCAATGTCGCGAATCGATAGAGTGCAGCGCGATAAAAACCGACAAACTGAAATGAAAACGCGATGAAAGAAGCGATGGTTTTGGTGGGAACAAATCGCCAAACAGTTGAACAACGCAATGAAAATCAGCAAACTATAATCGCGGAATAATGCAAAACCTACTGTACGAAATAAGGCCCTTCGTGGACCCCGATTTAGGGCTACACCGCTCCAGGTTTGAGCACTAAACTGACTGTCGGGTAGGTCAGGACTGCATCTGCGCGCATAAGTCAGGAACACAGTCGATGCCAAGCGGCTAAAACGACGCTCGGCGTCGGCGGCGTCGGAAAATTTCTTGCCCTTATCTACCGGACTAGAAGTGCGTCGAGTGGCGTGATCAAGTTTGCTAAGGCGAAACTTCCATGGAATACGGTTAGGAGGAAATTAAAGTTACCAGGGCTGTTTGAAGATATCCGGTTTGTTTCACTTCCATGCCAACTCCAAAAGCCACCACGTTTCTAGGGGAGAAACGAAAATGAGACACCCAAGATGCTATGTCTTTTTCGTGCTATTGTATGGCGTAGAATCTTGGACACTCACAGAAACCACTACGAGAAGACTGCGTATAGGAGACTGCTCAGAATACCTTGGACAGGAAAGGAATGAAAAAAGATCCAGAAATCCAGGATGTACATCGTTAAGAGGAAGAAACTCGGAATACCTGGGGCATGTTATGAGAAATAAAGACCGATACTCCCTACTGCAAACTATAATACAAGGGAAAGTAGTGGGTAAAAGAGGACCCGGAAGGAGAAGAATTCATGCAAATGCATGAGAAAGCTCAGCAGAACTGTTTCGAGCTGCCCAAACAAAGTCATAATGGCCAATATGATTGCTAACATCCGAAATGGGTGAAGAACCATTTTAATCAGAAATTAAAGAAAATATGAAAACGACCAACATATCTACTACACACCATAAAGAACTTACTAGAAAACAGACAACTACAAGTACGAATTGACAAAACACTGTCATTTTCTTTTTCCCCTGAACAAGGGCTCCCTCAAGGATCCCCGCTCTCACCGTTTCTCTACAATATATACTGCCCTGACATATACAATTACAACTTACCAGACAAAAATCAAATCGACAGATCGGCATACATATTACAATACGCAGACGACACGGCACTTATTGTACATGACAAAACTACTGAGAGAGCAGCTCAAAGACTCCAAACACTAACAAACAATACAATGACATGGTTTTATAAATGGAGACTAACACCAAACGCGTCAAAAAACCAACTTCTGCTCACAAACCACAGACTCAACGCTGACTCCCCTACAATAACTGCAGACGGCCAAACGACACAACCAAAAAACGACGTAAAATACCTTGGAATCACAATTGACCACAAACTTAAATTCATTAAACACATACGAAACATCAGGGCAGAAACAATAAAGAGAACAAAACACTTCCGATCACTAACCTACAAAGACAGAGGAATTAGCACAAACACCGCCACCAAAATATATAAAGCTACTTGTAGACCCTTGCTAGACTATGGACAGATACTCATGACCAACGGAACAGAACGGACAAAACGTTATATACAAACAACAGAACAAATTGCACTAAGACTAATAACACGAATAAGACACCCCCAAAACCCACTGCACAACCCCTCCACCCAACTACTATACGAACGCACAAACCTGACCAAGATTTCGGAAAGACCCTACATCTACAGACAAAATTGACAAACAACCCCTACAACTGGACCATACTGAATCCCATTTGTCTTACAAGACCAACCAGACAATCCCGCTTCCGTTCCCCTACATCAACGCTACTCGAACACTTACAAACGCAACTGACTAGTGGACAATAAAATAATTTCTTCTTGCCACTGAAATTTTATTTATTTAATAATATTGTTAACCCAGAATAAGAGAATTTTCATCTTTGTTTTTTATTTAGATTAAGACTACATGTATTAAACAAGGGCAGAAAGACCGATAGGTCGATAGCCTTTTTTTAGAAATAAAGATGTTTACTACTACTATGAAAACGAAGAAAATGTTTCCAAATGCACCAACAATATTTTTGAATCTAACGGAAAGCGAAAGGGAGCGACTTGATTTGGCTTGAATTGCCATTGCCACCCAAACAATATAAGGCCAGTAAATCAAAAGGTTGCATCATTTGCCATGAAAATGCCGAACGAATCAAAGCAAGGCTTTATCGAACTTGCATAATTCCAAATTTGATTTTTTTAATGACTGTTGCAGATTAGGACACTTAATTTGGCATTGTCTGATTAGGCTTCAATGACATGCCAGTTTATTAAGCGATAAACTCAATTTATTTATTGATTATGTTTTCTAGTGAGCGAATCCGCACAACTTTACAACCTAACCGATTAGTCAACGAACAGCATCTGATTAATTTCATATTTTACAACTATGAGCAGCTGCTTAGATTACGAAAAGTGAAGAAATGATTAGCAGACTGTCCATGCCCGTTTGAAAGAAGGAACATTTTGCTTCATTATTATTTTTTCGCTATACAAATCCATGTTTTTTCAGGTGGTTTTCAAAAGTTCCCTATAGGCAAAAACACATAAAGTAGAGACATATCCCACGGTGGCAGGATGGGGAAAAAAAGCGTCACATTGTTGCTGAAAATACGCAAAAACAGTCTCCTTTTGCCAGCTTATTCGACTAATCTATAAACAGGTCAACGAACAATTACTTTGAAGAGACTAAACAGCGTTTCGTGACTATGCTAGACTGCCGCGATGCTTATTAACCTATTTGCAAGCCGGTCTTTGATACTCGTATGGAAGCAGTTTAAATCTGATGTGGTTCGTAGGCGGCATAAAAGTGGCTTAAATTCAGTCTGACTATTGTTAATCGTGTGATTTTGCATACTAAAGTCAATTGACATCAGCAAGATGTTCTGCACTTGGTTAAATCATTCCATTTTTCTCTGTGCATTCGTGACAATTTAATTGGTCCAAAAAAAATCTGAATTTTTGATCCCCCGGAACTTATGCTCTAGTCGTCCATGGCTGTTTTGCCATTTGCTAGTTCTAATTCCAGGTTCTCTAAGCTTTTGGTTCTGGCCAATAGTGAATCGAGACTTGGTTACGAGGACCGAAATTGACCTGGGCCAGGCCCAATTTTTTTATGTCGAATGTTTTCATTGGCTGCTTTAGTCGCACCAGTTTAGACTAGACGAATAGTAGTTGATTGGCGGCAGATTGTATAACTCACGCCTATAGGAAGGAGAGACTACATTTAAGTGCGTTTTTTTGCAATTTAATATAAAGAAGTTCCTCAGCAATGCAATATTTTAAAAGACTGTAAGAATACACTTTCCGGAAGGTTGAAGTGTGAAACCTCCCACTACTTCTCACCAGCACGTTCTTGCAGCAATTATATTACCATTATAAGTGCAAATTAATCACATGTTTCTGAGGGCAAATTGCCCTTTTAATCGCTCTATTAGTCAACGAGCTATAGGAACATGTTTATAAATATTCGCGTTTTCAGATTTGCAACTGTTACAGTTTAAGAGGCGAAATTTTCTAAACAAATATAAAAATATACAAAACATGTTTCTTATTGATTGGATTGTAATGGAAGCTTACAAATTTCCTGCAAATGTAAAGCTTTGTCACGTCATGTAAATTTGTAATTTAAAAACAGATCAATAGCTGGCCCTCTTCGATAAGAATCTGGCCCCAAAAAACCCTCCAAGTTAGTGTCTTGCCTGAAAGTGAATTTTCGAATATTCGTTAGAGAAACTAAATGGCACGGGAAATCTGAATAAAACATCTACACAATAATGTCATTAGCAATGTAATTAATATTACATGGCATTAACGTGCATAATAACGCGAGTTAGCCATTCAGGTGGAGTCTAATGGCAAAAGCCGAGTGACCCTCGTAAGTTCTTAGAATTTTTATTATCATAATTTGGTTGTTTTTGTCGGCGCACACAAAATGGTCGCCAACATGTGCAATTTTTGATAGTCGCTAATTGATGGCAATTTGGTAGGATATTTGGAGGTCAACAGCGACGTAATAGATAGTTAACCCATTGTGCAATCTGCAAGTCAAAATATGGAATTTTCACAAAACTCCTATTCAGACAATGCGGAGCTGAAGCAACGAAACCCTAAACCTTGGTAACATCTGCAGAGGCACTACGCTTTACTTATGTTACGTCACAAAAACATAATTTTACCATTGTTGCATGCAAGGGATCCGAACCGGTCCAAGTGCATTATAAACACAAAGAACAAAGCTGTCGACTACGGTTTAATGTTTTAAGCTTATCGGGACGCTAAAAGTACAAAATTGCATTACGCACGCATAATTCAATATTCATGGACGACACTGGGCCCCGGCAAAAAAATAGCCGTATAATTTCCTAGGTGCATTAGTAAGGCCACCGTTATCAGTTAATCGGAAAAACTGGGCGAAAAAAAATCGAACAACCCAAATATCGACCGGCGATTTTTTGTTGCTAAAAATGACATTTCGTGCGTGCATGCACATCTATCTGATTGTGACCATTAATTTTCACGTGGCATGCAATCAGTCATTTCGATATATCGTCAGGTATGTGTGCACTACCCAAATGCAGACAGTGGGGACGTCAAAATGTCAGTTTTTTCCCCAAACTTCGTTTTGAACATCATTTTTCATTAGATCCATGATGTTGACCCTCACTTCAAAACTGAATTATCGGGCGAAATGGGCATTTTTCATCGACATGGCAACAGTGCGACTTTCGCAACTGAGTAGGAATCCTTGAAAAATGAAACAACCATAATCTTGATTTTATTGGTGTAAATCAAGCTACAGACTCCTGTTAACATCGACATCCGCTCTTATTCAGCCCGAAACAAAACAATTTGTTGTTTTTGTTTATGTGTTTCAACGCAAATTGATACGAAACAAATACAAGAATGTTTAAACTTTTGCATATTTATCGGCAGTTCCATCGAATGCGTTGTCTGCTTGAATTGGCGTGATATGATACAAAAACAAATAGACCAGTTACCGTTAGATGTACTGTTGTTTCGAAAGGAAAACATCGGTGTTACGTTCGATTATTATTGGCAACTACTTGCTGAAATCTAATAATCCGATGGGTTCATTCAATTAACCAACGCGTTTAATTAGCGCAATAAAAGCAATAACTTTTAATAGAAGAGCGTGTTCGATTATCAGTCGTTTACCTTGTCGGTTTATTAATTTGTTGCTGCAACTCACCTGTTTGATTTAGGACAATTTCGGAAATTGTTTTTCGGGGATTTTTTCACTCACAGCTTGACTAAGTAGGAAAAACTTGCAAAGTACGAATTTTCTTAAAGTTATGATTAACAGAAGGATGCAATTTTAGTTCTAGTGTATGTAGAAACTGAAAATCTAATACTTACACTAAACATATGATAGTTGGGATTCAATCAGGTTTCAACCAATCTTAACTGTAATTTTTCGAATGGTTTCAATAGCAAACTTTCGCGTTGGATGGATGCAATTCCTTGTACAGTCAAGAGCACGCGTAAAACCTGCCTCGCATATAAATCCGGCCAAATATTAGCATCGTTTAGTTAGTGAGTTAAGAAGGCATAATGATCAATTAATAATTAATTATTGATTGTTCTTTAAAAAGAACAGGTTTTATGAAATGACCTCCGATCCTCCACCTTGGGCAACTGAAGCAAGTAACACAGTCAAGAAGTGAGCGAGAAAATATTATCTGATCCAGTTAAAGCCTTCGACATATTAAGCAACAAAATTAAGTCAACTTACGATGTAACTCGTCAAGAAAAGTGTTTTTAGCTGGTTGTTTAAGGAACGTTTTTTAACTTTAGAGCCAAGGCCATGAGGCAACATCCATTGTCATAAAAAAAATTAAAAAACGAGAAAATGTACATTTTTGCTTGCTGAGTAAAACATGTGAAATGTGTACTTTTCTGCTTGCTGATTAACTGCAGCTGGGCATGGGCCCTTGTGTGAGCCTTGAAACAATCAAGCGATTTGGTCGAATAGTCCACGGGCATCATTTGAGCGAATATGCGTTATTCGAGCTTAAAAATGGGTAAAAATAGATAATAGTGGCACTTACCGCTAATAAGCGAATGCTAAATGACGGTGGCCAATGTTTTCACTCACCTGGAACAAAATAAAAAACACAATTTATAAAAATGAATTTCCAGTTTTTTATTAATTGAACTCATCAAACGGGCATGTGAAAACTCAATTTTTGGTCGAAAAAAAGTCCCTTCCTATTACTTTTTGGGAAAACCTCAAATCGCCCTAAATGTCCTAAATTATACACTGTTTTCATCGGCAGGAAGTGAGGAATGCAACCAACAGAAAAATTTATTTTCTAGAGCGCTGTAAACCGAAAAAGCTGCAAAAATAGCATTTCTGATCTTCAATTGCCTAGATCTGCTCTAATATGGTCTCAAACACCCTGTATATGACCATCAAGATGCTTCTTGGGTCGAAAACTATTCATTGAACTCAAAAAAACGCGCATGTAAAACTTCAAATTTTGGTCGAAAAAATCATAAGATCCATTGGAGGAAAAAATCATAAGATCCATAAGATCCATTGGATCTATTACTTTTTGGAAGAACCTCAAATCGCCCTAAATTTCTTAAATTATACACTGTTTTCATCGGCACGAAGTGAGAAATGCAACCAACACAAAAATAAATTTTCTAGAGCGCTGTAAACCGAAAAAGCTGCAAAATTGGCACCTTTTGAGGGGTTTCTAAGTAGCACTTCTGATCTTCAATTGCCTAGATCTGCTCTGATATGGTCTCAAACACCCTGTATATGACCATCAAGATTCTTCTTGGGTCGAAAACTATTCAAAAACTCAAAAGAACGCGCATGTAAAACCTCAGATTTTGGTCGAAAAAATCATAAGGTTCTGTCTTATTACTTTTTGGAAAAACCTCTAATTGTCGTAAATTATACACTGTTTTCATCGGCAGGAAGTGAGAAATGCAACCAACACAAAAAAAATCTTCTAGAGCGTTGTAAACCGAAAAAACTGCAAAAATTGGCACATTTTGAGCGGTTTCTAAGTAGCACTTCTGATCTTCAATTGCCTAGATCTGCTCTAATATGGTCTTAGACACCCTGTATATGACCATCAAGATGCTTCTTGGGTCGAAAACTATTCATTGAACTCAAAAAAAAACGCGCATGTGAAACTTCAGATTTTGGTCGAAAAAATCATAAGGTTCTGTCTTATTACTTTTGGAAAAACCTCAAATCGCCCTAATTGTCGTAAATTATACACTGTTTTCATCGGCAGGAAGTGAGAAATGCAAACAACACAAAAATAAATCTTCTAGAGCGCTGTAAACCGAGAAAAATGCAAAAATTGGCACCTTTTGAGGGGTTTCTAAGTAGCACTTCTGATCTTCAATTGCCTAGATCTGCTCTGATATGGTCTCAAACACCCTGTATATGACCTTCAAGATTCTTCTTGGGTCGAAAACTATTCATTGAACTCAAAAAAACGAGCATGTAAAACTTCAAATTTTGGTCGAAAAAATCATAAGATCCCTTCCTATTACTTTTTGGAAAAACCTCAAATCGCCCTAAATGTCTTAAATTATACACTGTTTTCATCGGCACGAAGTGAGAAATGCAACCAACACAAAAATAAATTTTCTAGAGCGCTGTAAACCGAAAAGCTGCAAAATTGGCACCTTTTGAGCGGTTTCTAAGTAGCACTTCCGATCTTCAATTGCCTAGATTTGCTCTAATATGGTCTTAAACACCCTGTATATGACCATCAAGATGCTTCTTGGGTCGAAAACTATTCATTGAACTCAAAAAAGCGCGCATGTGAAACCTCAGATTTTGGTCGAAAAAATCATAAGGTTCTGTCTTATTACTTTTTGGAAAAACCTCAAATCGCCCTAATTGTCGCAAATTATACACTGTTTTCATCGGCAGGAAGTGAGAATTGCAAACAACACGAAAATAAATCTTCTAGAGCGCTGTAAACCGAGAAAAATGCAAAAATTGGCACATTTTGAGCGGATTCTAAGTAGCACTTCTGATCTTTAATTGCCTAGATCTGCTCTAATATGGTCTTAGACACCCTGTATATGACCATCAAGATGCTTCTTGGGTCGAAAACTATTCATTGAACTCAAAAAAACGCGCATGTAAAACTTCAAATTTTGGTCGAAAAAATCATAAGATCCCTTCCTATTACTTTTTGGAAAAACCTCAAATCGCCCTAAATGTCTTAAATTATACACTGTTTTCATCGGCACGAAGTGAGAAATGCAACCAACACAAAAATAAATTTTCTAGAGCGCTGTAAACCGAAAAAGCTGCAAAATTGGCACCTTTTGAGGGGTTTCTAAGTAGCACTTCTGATCTTCAATTGCCTAGATCTGCTCTGATATGGTCTCAAACACCCTGTATATGACCATCAAGATGCTTCTTGGGTCGAAAACTATTCATTGAACTCAAAAAAACGCGCATGTGAAACCTCAGATTTTGGTCGAAAAAATCATAAGGTTCTGTCTTATTACTCTTTGGAAAAACCTCAAATCGCCCTAATTGTCGTAAATTATACACTGTTTTCATCGGCAGGAAGTGAGAAATGCAAACAACACAAAAATAAATTTTCTAGAGCGCTGTAAACCGAAAAAACTGCAAAAATTGGCCCATTTTAAGCGGTTTTTAAGCAGCAGTTCTGATCTTCAATCGCCTTTATCAGCTCTAATATGGTCTTAAACACCCTGTATATGACCATTAAAATGCTTGAACTCAAAAAATGCGCGTGCAAAAATTGAATTTTTGGTCGAAAATATCAAAAAAAAGCTCCCTATTACTTTTTTGGGAAAAACTCAAATCACCCTAAATGTGTATAGTGAGAAATGCAGCAATTTTCCCAAGAGAGTTTATGGGTTCTTTAAACTCCGTCAGCTCAGTGGAGCCTTGAGCGAATAACTTACCAAACACCTGGAAACAGACCTTTAGAATCTTAAACAGTGACGACGAGTTGATTTTGATTGACCAGAATTTCTAACCGGAATGCCTCAATTGTATTGTAGCAAATGTGTCGAAACCAGATATGAGCTCCTACTAAATGTACTTAAAACTTGCACATTTACCGGTATGCCCCTGCATGCTGGAATATGGCTCACGGTTACGCTGACATTTACATTTTAATGCCACTATTATTTCACTATCGTTTCGCTATTTCACTATACACCGCCGCTTATCTGGCACCATTATATCCTCTAGAAGCCAGAACAGTTTCCGAATTTGACGGTTTAGGATCGGCCGTTTCGCCTATAACCAAAGCTGCATTAAATGGCATGGATGTGATGAATCAGTTGCAATGGGGCCACAAGGCCCTTCAGTGCCCATCCCAAATCTGAAGATGAGTTTCTTTGGTCCACGATGTATTTGATTTTGAACTAATAATTTCAGTGTGATTGAAGCGAGAAACGATTGTTTAAACATCAAAACCAAAGCACATTTCTGCAGTTAAAATAAATTCGTTCAAGGCTGCTTAACCTTTACTATTAAGAGTCAAGGCGACCATTTATTTCTGTAAGTTTTCAGTCTCCAGATTAAGTTGCTAAATAGCAAACTAGGCGAAAAATGTCGAAAAACCAAATAGCTATTTCCCAATGGTGTCGCTGGAACCAAGCGAAAAAAAATGCACCAATAAATAAGACAGTTATCTGTAATTTAATGTTGTAATTAAATGAAATGGGTTTTGTGACGAAATCGATGTTGAAATTTTAGAAGGGACCCTTGCAACCTTGAGGTCTTCTGTGGCACTTGAATCAGGTGGTTGGGAAATCAGTTTCCTAGTTAAATTCAGCAATTAAGATATGATCGCAATCGTGCACGTCAATCTGGCCCATGAACGACGCTGGCTTTCCCATTTTTATCGAATAACTTTCAGTTAACTGTGCCAAACAATTGGGAGAAACAAAACAACTAATAACTAGGAAGTTGTTAATTAACTCTGATTGAACCCGCTTGAACACGTCTCAAGGGTTCATCCGCTTATTCATACGCACTTTACTACCAGTATTCAAGACATTTAACGCCCTTAGTAGCTGATTTATTCTTTCTGCACGAACATAGTTGAGTAGACCAATTCCAAAGCGCAACGAACAGAAAGTTTATTGCAAGCAGATTTAACCGTATTTACATGGGCCAGAGCCACTTCACAGCTTGTGTATAAATACACCGCCAGATCAGAGTTGTCCGTAACCTTCCCCAACTTGCAAAGCAATAAGTCATTACTATTAGTTCATTACCGCATCGCTTTTATTGCTGCTAATAATAAACTATAACGAAAATAATTGTTATTTCCTCTCAGCGGCTTCGGTGTGCGCTGGCAATTGCCAAAGGTAAATATTTGAGTTAGTTGATGACGAGCTAATTATTTTTTATTGGGAATTATCATGGGAAGCTTCTTGAGAAGGTTTCGCAAATCGTTGATGGACTCTGATCCATCACTGGATAATTGGATAATTAATTACAAAACGCTCGGTATAAATAGTACATTTTATTAAAATTCAATTACACCATAGCACCTAAGTGTCTTTTGCCCGATAATTATCGAACAAAACGATTTCAATGAAATTAAATCACGTTTCAAAATACGTATTTACTAAAACAGCGATTTCAAGCTGTTAATGCTTTACGAGTGTCGCCAATAAATAATTAGGAATCAGAATTTCAAAATAAAACCAGTACGAGGACTTGAACAAATTCCTAGGCCAAAGAGCCCATAATTCATAATTAAATTGATATTGAGCTTCGCAACTGGTTCGGGTCAAAATACTCCTCATGCCACGTGCTGGAGCGAGCATCTGAACTCAATATGTACGCAGAAAAAAATCATTGCTCCAAAGCCAAAGCAGGGACAAGTCGGAAATTGTGCTGGTATGTAGTTGAAGCATGAGGCTGAAAGTCCACAAAGTTTTACTTAAATCCGACGCACGATAGAGTTTTTGGAAATTTTCAAACTTAGCCGCCGAAAAGTGAACATCTGAACTTCATTGAAACGATGAAAAAAATTCTTAGCTCCAAAGCCCAGGCGACATATGGAATTTTCAACGAGTGGAGTAGAAACATGGAACTAGAAGCACGCAAAGTTTCACTTACGACAAATTTTTTAGACATTCCAAACTTAAGTAGCCAAAAAGTGAGCAACTGAACCTAGCAGATACCCAAAGAAAATATATGTTTGTTGGGAACCATTTTACGTCGGAAACAATCCAATGAGCGCAAAAAAACACGCTTCTGAAATGTTGATTTTTGATCGAAAATTTCAAGGGTAAGTGGTCGATATTCGCCAAAAAATCCGAGTCTTTGAAAATACTTCGAATTCTACACCATTTTGATCAAACGGAGCGAAGAATGCAACGAGCTGAGTAAAAAACACGCTAGAATCTTCAGATCCGAAATAATCGAAATTTTCTGTCCATTTTAAGTGGTTTTTGCGCGGTCGCGACTTTTTACCCACGATATTTTCATAATCAGTGACCCAAACATCTTAAATATGTATGTTGAGATGCTTTTTAGGTTGGAAATCATCCAATAAGCGCAAAAAAACACGTTTCTGAAATTTTGATTTTTAATCGAAATTGTCAAGGGTAAGTGGTCAATTTTCGCAAAAAAATCCAAGTCTTTCAAAATCTTCTGAATTCTACATCATTTTCATCAGACGGAAGCGAGGAATGCATCGAGCTGAGTAAAAAACACGCTAGAATAAAGTGGAAATATAGGACCATAAGCAAACAAAGTTTCACTCATATCGGTACTACGACTGATTTTTCCGAAACTTCCAAACTTTAGCCGCCCAAAAGTGAACAACTGAACTTAGCACATACACAGAGGAAAATTAAATCCTCCAAAGCCAATGCCATGCTAATCTTCATTTGAGTATTTTTACATTTAAACTCAATGGTCGAAAACAACCTTTACTCGCACAAACCGTTGGAATTTTATTTCACACCCACTGTCTGCAGGTTTGCCCACGAAAACATCCGAAAGGTTGCCAGAAGAATATTTAAAGTTCTTACTTAATTGTCAGACAATCGTACGAGTATCGAATAGCGGTAATAGAAAACAGGCTTGCCACTTTGAGCCAACATACATAATTTCTATTACTTCACCAATGCTATATTTGATGCCTTTGTATTCGATTTTACAATAGATGTTCAAATCGGGTACCTAATAATTCCTACACTTTTCTCTCTTTTGAATACGATGTTACTAGATGATGGCTGATTCCCATCAACAAGACTATAAAGTAGTCATTTATTTAAGAAAATGCCCTCCAAGCAGTTGAAGTTTTTACATATATTTAACTGGCATGATCGAGAGTCGTTTGAAGGTGGAAGGTAGCAAGATTCTTCAATTATCATTTTCTTGCTAATTAATAGTGGCCCTACTGTTCGGATCCATCACATGGAAAACTTATACAAAGAGTGATAATTAAAAAAGCCAACGATCAAACTCAGTTTGGTGAAAAAGCAAATACGTGCCTGTTGAATTACGATTTGCGCCATCAAGTTACATTTTAAGCAGTGAAATTATGGAAATAAACAGCAACATTGACATTTATCATTAAATTACGAATATTGGACTAGGTCATAGGATCAGGCTGGTTTAGTGCTAATCTCATTGAAGCTGGGCAACAAAAGCGTTTGCATTTAACTGGATGTTTTCAGTGCAGCCGAAGTAATGTGTATTATCTACCTTCTGGTGGTCACTGTTAAAGAATGTTTCTTCCTAATTACGCCAAGTTGGGATTTTGTTGCATTTCGAACTTCGTTAAATACAATCTTTTCCAACATTTTCTTTGTCTTGAATCGAGCATTTGTATTTGCCGCGTCGACGATTAGTTCACATAGCTTGCATTTCCAACGACAAGGTCTCCATGTAAAACACTTTTATGATCTACAAATGGAATGCGGTTGATTACCGTAATTAGTTATACCTATCAGAAAACGCCTGATTTTCTTAGTTTGTTATAAATGGTTTTGTTTTACGTTTTTTATTCGCATGTATTTCGAGAACGTTCACAGTTACGTAAACACGTCTAATAACCAGCATTCTAAAATTGATAATTGTTGTTGCTTTGTCAATTCACACGAATCGAATAGATTTGTGAGGAGTGGTGGTCGCAAAAACTCAACTGGATTTTTTCAGTTTCACCAAACACACCCAGAATTTTAAGTGCATGAAAATCTCCATTGCTAATTGGTTGACTTTAAAACGAGTGAAGACCTTGGATCGATAAATGATATGCAGAAACATCAAACGAGCGAGAAAGAATTATAAAGGCTGTCCGATGATGATGATTCACAGCCACCAGCCACTTTCACATTATATCGATTTATTTGGACATTTTTCAATTTTATATTGAGTATTTTATTTGCACAGTTGAGCTACCAGAGCAGAGAGAATGAGAAAGAGGAAGAATCAAACCATTTGAAGAAGAATTAACAAATAAAAATACAGCCCAAATTGAGCAGTTTGAAACTGAAAAACTATAAAAAATGACGCGAAATCCAGCAATTCCTAACGCTTCAGAACGTTTGAAAACATTAGTGTTGCCTAAAAAGTTAGGTTTCACGTACTTTTAGGGCTTATTTAAAGCTGCGGAAACCGTATAAAAGAAGGACAACCCATTAAATACTTTTCAAACAACGACTATTTGTGGAATTAGCTCAGTACATGGCACTTGGCTCTATTACTCGGTGAGAATGCGGTATTTTAAAGAGGGGAAATAAGCAGAAACTTGACTAGAGCTTTGAAAGCAATTGCGCTCTATTTTTTAGGCAAAACCCAAAAATGTTCGCTCATAGTCTTTCACTGAAAGTATTTTTAACAGCGAAAAATGATCAATTATTAAACCCTAAATGTCGTTCTTCTTTAGAAACTTTTAAGCTCGCTCTGTTCAACCAAACCCACAAAATAGCCGCGTTCGAACTCAAACTGTGAAACTCGTAACTGTGAGTCCGAAATTTCTACCTGGAACTCCAAACTTTTAAAGCGCAAATTCCAACATTTGGCTTTGAACACGCCGTTACTACTTCAGGAGCGAATTTCTTCGCAGTAAAAATTTTAATAATGCGAATACGAAAATATTGCAATTTTATAAATTGTACATTTTCACTGCCAACTTTTAGCGAAATAAGTTTATTAAATTCCATTGCGAACCAGGAATGAATATTTATGAAAATGGCAAAAGCAAGTGATTTAAAGAAATTTTGAGCGTAAGTACTTTTTTATCCGGTGAGGTTTGGGAAATGCACTCTTACGCACACCCAGAGCTAATGTTCTGGCGTTCTGGGCTGTGTGCGACTCGAGCTTAGCTGTTTTACCCACTAAAACCCTTCTTCACCTCCGAAGTGGTGTTTGATCTATATGGATTTTCCTCCCTCATTATCCCTGTGTATTCAATGAATTGCAGAAGAATCTTGAGGGGGGCACGCATGACCTGGTCTGGTATAACTTCATCTCCTCCCAGGAGTCTTTGTCTACCTGTTGCATATGATGTGCAGTGACACATAAGATGTAGAGTAGTTTCGTCCTCTAATTCGCACCCCCTGCAGGTCAGTTGATCGCTCAGTCACATCCTGAAGAGGTGTTTTTTGCAGGGGGCGTGTCCTGTTGAAAAGGCCACTATCTTCGTTATTTTTTGCCTGCTGAGATCTAGCAGTTCGTTTTTTCGCACCAACTGCCTTGCTGTAAGGAGTCGCGGTGTCTCCTCCCATTACTTTCTATGTTCTTCCAAGATCCTTTGCCCAACTCCCGCCCTAACTTGGGCATGAGTTATATCACAAGCAGGTTCTTGGTTGGTCAGTGGTTGCCTGGCCCCTGCCTTAGCAAGTTTCGCAGCAATTTTGTTTCCTTTGCTCCTGATTGTCCCAGTTGTTCAAGTGAGTTTTACTCTGTTTGAGTTCCCAGCCAGGGTTGTAAGTTCTTTTACACAATCTAGCACACATTGTGACCTGATTGTGTACGACTCAAGTGCCTTTATTGTGGCTTCATCTCTAGTTACGATGGTAATATGCTTGTGTGTGTGGGCTCTGTCCCTCATTTCCCGGGCGCAATTTGTTATCGCTGGTATACTTGCTTGAAAAGCGGTCGTGATTGTACCCAGGTTTAGAGTAGTCCTTTCCCCGGTTCTTCCTCTTTCCACTATACAAGCGCCTGTGTCCGATGCTGTTTTTGTGCCTTCAGTATACCATACGGAGTCCCCTGTGATAGCTGAAGGAGTCGCTCCATCATCTCGCCCCTCATCCAGAACATAAGTTCTGAAAGGTACCGAAATGCTTAGAGTTCTACTTCGATCAGCTTTCAATCCCATGGGTTCGACTGTCTTCAGCTTTCTGAAGATTGCGCTGTGTCTCAATTCCGTCGCTTTCCTGAGGGCACCGTCACTCAGACGGTAAGCGCTTCTTAGGGCCTCAGCTTCAATGGATAAATGCAAAGGCTCCAGCCCCAGGAGTGCCTCCATGGACATGCCAGCCTTTCAACTTTGTTCAGAGACTCTCGATATGTACTGATTTTGGTTCTATGCCACCATATTACGGCGGCATATGTGATTATAGGTTTCACAATGGTGAAAGTACTTACTGTTTCAATTGAAATTAATCCACAGAGACAATCAAAGGAAAACGTTAATTTTTTTGTTTAATTAGCTGCGATCAAATTAGTCGCTCTTGGAAATTTAATTTTAGGGACAAATTAGTGGACTCTTATTAATCTTGACATTATAAACACTAATTTAAACAACGAAAACTTGCTCATTCTGCATAGTCAAGTTTTATAAACCTTCCAGTCCAAACATTGTTAGATGCTTAGAGGCTTTTTTGAGTCGCGTAAATTAATTTCTGAAATAAATCCCCGGAAAAATCACCAGTTTCAAGAGAAAACTGCTCTATATATTTTTTTCAATTGATCAGTACATTTTTTTCTGGGTGTAAAGACCAAAAGACCTGCATGCAAACCTGAATAAAGCCACAAAAGCCACGATTAAAGCCTGAAAAAACTGCATCAGAAGTTCAAACACCAACCAACACTTGACAAATTTCTTAGATTTTTTATTCAAACCGATGCGATTATTTAAAGAAAATGTAATTCCTCATTTATGCCAAAAGTGTATTCACATGGCTGTTAACAGCGCAATTTATCTGGCTTGAAACGTATTTCCTAGAAACTTTGTTGGAATTTAAATCAACCGTATTGACAAGCTTTATTAAACAGTTAGAAAACTAACACCTGCGAAAAAGTGGGATATTTTTTTCGATCATTGTGCTCATTGTCATTGTATTAGCATCATTTGAAACAATAGCTAGTTAAAGTTTTGCCTGCCGATTGGTTGGAGAACCGTGAATTTGATTGGAAAGTTTTAGCTACATGCTTGAGAATCATTGTGTCGTTTTCCAAAAATCGAAGACTTGGGCAAAGTGAAACTAATTTTGCCCCAGTTGAAAAACCATCGGCATAATGCGGCTATTCGAAATCGTTAGTTAAAACCGACGAAATTTTATCAACTATTTGCGTTTGAAAAATTACTATTTAAATTATCGCAAAACAACTGTGATGACCAATATAACCTTGGCTGGAAAATAAGTTAAAAGTGATAAATTTAGAGTTGGAAGCATTTGAATTCGACTGCCTGTGGTATTTAATTGCCAAATTTAAAATTCACAATTCCATGCAGCCGCAATGTGTGACTTTGCAAACCGCGAATACTTGGAAAAATACTGAAAATACCCAATGTTTTAATTACCAAAACCCTAATCAGCAATTCCTTCAAAACCGTGACGATAGCAGGAGCTGCTTTATTTACATGTTTACAACTAGTATTGTTTCCCAGAAATACATATCGCATAATGGCTCGGTAGAAATATTTGCTATTTACAGTTACTGTGGTCATTGATTGTTTCAACTAAATATAACATTGAAATTATGAAAAATATTGACTGGCAAAGTCAGTGCCCAAGAAGCGCTAATAAAAGGACAAAAACTGAGTATCAAAGCAGATCTTCATATATTATTAGTCTCCATAGAATGTCGTCGAATAAATATGAGCATTTGGAACAGTTTCAATCGCCAAATGGAATGTTTAATGAAAGAAATAAACTGTTTTTACTGAACTTGTAGCCCCTTTAATAAAGAAGCAATTTAATTCAGTGATAATCTTTATTATATCTGCATATCGTGGCTCTTTGTGCGGGCAATTAATATATGCAGCAGAGCTAAGAAGAACAATTATAAATAACTATAATTCAGACTGCTACCGCGTTTGTTACAATTACTTGAAATTATAATCACGCTCTTATTAAATCTAATATAAAATAGAAATTAATGAAATATAGTGTTCATGCAGCGTTTTAAAAACCTTGAATTTCCCATGAATCATTGTTCTTTTCCAGCGTTTCCCAGGCCGCCATATTTCTTTCCTTAAGGAAGGTAGGTAAAAATTAAAATTTCAACTGACGTGAACCGTGAATGAGGCATACTAATGTTTAATAACTCGTAATTTTTAAAATAGTTGCACGTACTTTAATCCATAAATTCCCGCTATCTAGCTATAAGGTTTCGTGGAAGGTTTCATTTCGAAGGTTTCCTGGAACAACATCGACCACGAGACGCGTAATTTTCTTAAATTATTGTTACTTCAACATTAATTGTTTCCTTGTATGACGAGATTTCGATCTGTATAAAACTAAAGCCTGAGCTTTAAAATTGCCGCCGTTTCGTTACGTTTATTGGGGCATCTTCAGGACGTCTTCACGTGGAGGACACCTTCAAATTCTGTTTTTTAAATTTCCGAAGTTTTTATTTTAACTTATAAATTAACCCAGGGCAGAAAGACCGATAGGTCGATAGCCTTTTATTACTAATAAAGATGTTTACTGCTACTACTATTTTAACTTTTTTATGGCAAATTCTTTGAGGCCCTGAGCATACCAGTGTGCTTGTATTTTACGCTTTAATAACGGAATTTTGGTCGGCGTAGAAACAATAGTCGGATTCTTAAAATTGCCAACGTTTTGGCTTCTTCATATTGAAGTCACGAGGATGCCAAAATCAATATGGCAAAACGTCGGAAAATTTGAGAAAGCGACTATTGTTTCCACGCTGATAAAAACGCCATTATTAAAACGTTGAAAGAGAAGCCTGGGTTTTCAAAATGCCGGCGTTTTGTCGGCCTAATTTGGGCATCCTCAGGATAACTTCACGTTGAAGCTGTGAGAATGTCAAAATAAATAAGGCGAAACGTCGGGAATTTTAAGAAACTGATTATTGCTTCTACGCGGATCAAAGTCCTGTTTTTTTAATGTAAATACAAAAGCACGTTTTTTTTATTTCCGACGTTTCTCCATATTAATTTTGATATCCTCAGGGCGACAACGGATCGCGTCAACCCTGGACAACGGATCAGGATGCCAAAATAAATATGGAGAAACGTCGGAAATATAAAAAAGGGTTTTGGTATTTACGTTTTAATAACAGGACTTTTATATCGGCCTAGAAGCCAATAGTCGGTTTCTTAAAATTGCCGACTTTTTGCCATGCCATTTTCAGAGCAACTTCACGATGAGGTCCTGTGGATGCCAAATAAATATGGTAAAACGTCGGCAGTTTAAAAAAACAGTAGTAGTAAACATCTTTATTTCTAAAAAAGGCTATCGACCTATCGGTCTTTCTGCCCTTGTTTAATACATGTAGTCTTAATCTAAATAAAAAACAAAGATGAAAATTATCTTATTCTAGTCCAGTAGTCAGTTGCGTTTGTAAGTGTTCGAGTAGCGTTGATGTAGGGGAACGGAAGCGGGATTGTCTGGTTGGTCTTGTAAG
Organism: Dendroctonus valens; assembly: GCA_024550625.1. Lineage (NCBI taxonomy): Eukaryota > Metazoa > Arthropoda > Insecta > Coleoptera > Curculionidae > Dendroctonus > Dendroctonus valens. The sequence goes on along the minus strand of JAJTJO010000554.1, from coordinate 883,137 downwards.
ACAAAGGGGATTCAGTATGGTCCAGTTGTAGGGGTTGTTTGTCCATTTTGCCTGTAGATGTATGAGTCTTTCCGAAATCTTTGTCATGTTTGTGCGTTCGTATAGTAGTTGGGTGGAGGGGTTGTGTAGTGGGTTTTGGGGGTGTCTTATTCGTGTTATTAGTCTTAGTGCAATTTGTTCTGTTGTTTGTATATAACGTTTTGTCCTTTCTGTTCCGTTGGTCATGAGTATATGTCCATAGTCTAGCAAGGGTCTACAGATAGCTTTATATATTTTGGTGGCGGTGTTTGTGCTAATTCCTCTGTCTTTGTAGGTTAGTGATCGGAAGTGTTTTGTTCTCTTTATTGAAAAAAATATTAAAAAAACATTATTTTGAGTTAAGCTGAAAGATGTCGTTATAATTTTCGTCAACTTCCAACTCATTCCTCTTTGAGTTTTGAGCACTGGATACACTTAAAAGTATGGAGCCAAGACAACTACTTGCTAGATTAATCTGCAAAGTCTTTTCTAGTCTTTTTTATATTGAGTTATCAAAAAAAAATGCAGAAAATCAGGCAATTGATTTGAAAGAATTATAATTGGAAATAATCACCACTTCACACGAGGCTGTTTCAATTGAAAAAAAAAATGATTAAACCCAAGTCCAGAGTGAACACATTCATCCTTTGTATTAGATGACCAGTTGGTAATTCGTAAAATTCCAATCGAATTATTTCGTCGACAGTGAGTCGTCCATTTTCACGTAAAACTCGAATTCGCCGACATTTTGGAGACAATAATAGTTGACGGTTAAAAATGGTGATGTGTCGAATTTATCAATAATATTATTGGTGACTTTCAAGGTTAAGTTAACAGGAAATGCTGGGTGCCCACCTATTGTTTAAATCAGCGAAATAAATTTGCTTTTATTTTGTTTTCGCGTGCTTAGAGGTCAGATTAGGACACGAATAACCGTTCTGCCGCTTTTGAAGGGTGCTGATATTCGCAACTTTCATTGTTTTTATGTAAACGCGAAAAAATTGTTTTGCACCTTAAACAGAAATGTACAAATTACACATTAAACTAGTGCAATTAACCGAAAACCACCTCACATTCCTCAACATTGCTTGATTTATCATTCAATTTGGTGCATTTTCCCATAGGTTAACGCTTTATAATCCAATCTACAAACACCAAAAAGTGTCTAATGCAATATTTGTTCGTGCCTCTAGAAGGTAAACCAAATGAGTCAGTCTACAGCATTATCTACAGCTTGCTTTGTTTGGAAGATTCCAATTATTATTTTTCACTAGGCCAATTACTTATCAAGGTAAACGTCATTTGAATGAGCCATGTAAATTGTTCGGGCGATTAAATGGGAGGGATTAGAATTAAGCCGATTTGCATTGCAGAAATAATTAGGAAAAGTTGGCGGCTTGTTGCAATAACTAGTCGAGTTTTAGTGCGGTTTTTTTCCAAAACGTTCAATCAAAGGCTATATTTTATTGCGAATTTTTTTTGACTCATAATTTTGAGCTATTGTTTAATTATTAAGAGGATAATCAAGTCGAAAACCCACACTGGGAGTTCTAAATGAACTTTTCCTTATGAAATTGAAATAATTCAATTTCATCCTATGCCTTCCAATTCCCACATTGATGGCAGATTTACTCCTAAATACCAGTTTATATCCTAGAAAACATGTAAAAGCTTTAAACTAGAAATTGCCGTTGACAAACCGAAACTATCCAACATAAACAGCTCCAAAATAGACCTGATTCTCATATCAAAATCATGGTTAAAGTACTATTTAACAAAGAATATTCATTACAAAATGAGTTTCAGCACTTTTGGGCCTTTTCGGTCGCATAGGGGCTGTAGCAGAAATTGGCTCCATTTCTCTTCTACATATATAAAAGCGGTTTTTGCTCTTATCCGGCTCGAAGGACCAAAATTTTACTTTATCAACTTTATTATTTTCTTGAAACTATGCAATATTAAATTTTGTTGTCATTTATCTAATGTTCTGTTAGAACTAAAAACTATTCGAATTACGACTCTGATATACAGAGTGTCCTAGATAAACTGAACTGGAAGTGGACCACTTCCGAGCGGGCGCATATGTGTTAAAATATAAAGCTGCATTTCATTTTAAATTGTTGAGTAAGTTGCTAAGTTGAATATTTACATCAACATTGTTGGAAACTAGAAAAAGCGGAAATAATCAAATTATGCGAGCTCATCCTATTTTCGGATTTTTGCCTAAATCTTCAAACCTCTGCATCGTGGTAAGATCTGGAGCACTTTTGAGCATTTGCAATGCTTTATAAGGACGGTGGCTCAAGTTAACTTTTTTCTCTTCCATATAAAAGCGGTTTCTTGCTCTTATTCGGCTCGAAGGTCCAACATTTTAGTTTTGTTATCAGATTTGCGACTATAAAATATTGATGTATGCTAATTCATACATCACATATTTTCTATTAGAGCAAGCAAAAACTATTGAAATTACTGATCTCATATCCCTACAGGGTGTCTCAGACAAACTTTCGGGTGCCTGTCTCTTAAAATATACAGGTTGGTACAATTTATTTTAAGTTGTTGATGAGTGATTGTGAGTTGCTTATATTTTGTATTAAGTTCCTAGTAGGATTTTTGACTAAATTTACAAATCCCAGCCTTGTTGATAGACTTATACCTAAAGTCCACTTTATCTCCTTAACTAAAGCATGTAAAATAGTTTTAAAGGGAAACTACGAAAGTATTTGACATAATTGGCCTCAAGATTCAAACCATAATTAAATTATTGTTTTACCAGTGAATTGTTATTGCGAATTTAGTTTGCGCACTGATTGATTATTTGCAGTTCTTCATAGGCGCTGCAGCAACAAAAGTTGGCTTTATCCTCTTCTATCAAAAGTGCTTTTTTGCTCTTATCCGGCTCGAAGGACCAAGATTTAAAAACTTTAATTGCTTTGGAAGGTATTAATGCGTGTTCGTTGATTTCAAGGACTTTAGTTGGTTGTTTTCTTCTAGAACATGTGAACATTAATGGAATTGTTGCTCCCATATACAGGGTGTCCCAGATAAAATTGAGTAAGAGGATCACAACTCGGAGAGTACAAATAGTGAAACTAATTGAATAATGCGATATTGGGTGAAAAATGAAGTTTTGGGAAAGTTAGAAATCACCTGAAAGGTCATTTGTTGTTGGAATTTCATTTTTTTCATTCAAAATTATTCAAGTTTTGGGAATGCCATATATTTGATTGCTGTTTTAACAATGCAAATAATTTGTAGGTACTTTTTTGACCCTTCGATTACCAAAATGTCACAGCTAGTCAAGTTCAAGTCAACTAACGCATAAAGAAGAGGAAAAACTTTACAAAGTTACAGAAGTCCTCAAAAAATACACTCAATTGCAAAATCTGACCTGCAATATTTGTTATTGCCTGAACTCTTATGCATTTCTTCTTAGCAAAGGATTTAGAATTGGGAAGTAGCGATGTGAGTATGATTTTGGCAAAAGTGGCGCAAAAGATCCATTCAAGTTTGCTGTGGACTGATTGAAGGTTAATGAGCAATTACAGTTGGACTAAAAAACTGGACCGAATTGCGAATATTGAACCATTTCAAATTTGACGAGAATAAATCAAATTTACACACTTAAAGGAGGGGAATCTGTGTACCTACCAAGACCTTTTCAGGATATTTTAAGTACATCACGATGTCTGGTAGAAACGGCGCTCATTTCGCAGTTTGTCTGTTGCACATCCTGGGATCTAAAACCTGAGTTGACCCCTGCGAGTAAACAGACGAAGGGCGCGACTAAGTTATCGGAAATGGAGAATTTGGGGATGAAAATAAAAGAAAAATAATTCGGCGCCGTTATAGAAAAATGCGGCTACGACGCATACAAAAACTGCATCTTAAAAATCATTAAATGCGCCAAAGGAACCCCTGCCCACCCTCCAAATTAACGTTAGCCGGGACGAGTTCAAAGCCAAGCAGGGAAAATCTTGGGCAGGACCATTGAAATGCAAAACAAATAATAAGTTGAGAGGAAAATCCGGCAGTCAACAGGTTATTATTCCGCTGGTTTCTGCGAACTTTTCTCGGTGGAAAAGGACGGCGCGCTATCGATCGGGGAAAACTAAGAAAAACTGGCGTGTACTCACCGACAATATGAACCATATTTTTTGTCCATCGTTGGAGTTCTCTTCTAATATTCCTGCGTTGTTGAACACATCTCGCGTAAGAACACTCCGCCATTTTTTTTGAGCGGCAAGTTTGCTACACTGACTACAAGATTTAATTTCCTATTACCCATTGCTTCGCAATAATCATTACACTGAACTTTTATTTGATATTTAATGCCTTCGCACTAGCAGGTTCCAACGACACAATGCTAAGTTTCTGTTTCAGTCACTGTTGTTTTTTGCGATATTGTTTTTACGCACGGCACACTCGACGGAACATTAATGCGAAAAAAAAAATCCGAGCGCGCTTTTCGAGAAAATCGTCTTGGGGGTCGAAGGGGCCTCGTTCAGCTCCAGAGTGATAACAGCTTTAGTTTTTTCGCCATAATTCCGAAAAATCTGCAACAGAAACAACAGTTAATTTTAATCAGCCGAACAGGAGGCGAGTAAACAAAAATCCGCTTACTTTGTTCGGGTTTGCGTTACATGGTTTGTTTTAATGTTGGCGCGGTCCCCGTACGTTTCAAATTTTGCAGTAATGTGTTGCTGTATGAATGGTGGTCTGTATCACTACTGTAGTAACGTCACAACGTGACGCAACAAGTGCGACGCCACTCGGCACTTGCATGCACTTGCATTTTCCCTTCCCCTGCCTACTAGAGCGTCGTGCATCCCTATTATCTCTGTTCTTCGTCTCTCCTTCGCCGTCTGCCTAGTGCCGTCTATCTTCCAAATTACTACTTCTCTTTTTAAAGGTGTCGGGGTCTCTCTCTTCAAGGCTTGTTTTTATTCTTTTCTAACGTATTAATTTCCTGCCCGGAATATTCGCACCGTCTCCCTCTAGCCCGCTTTTCCTCCTTCTCTGATGACCCGCGTTGTCTTTTTCTTTCTTACATTTGGGCGACTATTTTGTTCCTTTTATAGTCGGCGAAATATTTCGTCTTTGTCCGTCCGCTTCCTCTCGTTCCGCGCGCTCCCAATTTTACAAGTTTAAACTTGAATTGCTCTCTTTTTAAATGTCCAGTCTCTCTCTGATCTTATGTGGCCTTTCGTTGCATACGAGGGCAACAGGAAACGAATGCTCGAACGTAGCGCACTGTGCAGATGATGCTGTGCGGCCAATGGTTTATTTGACTCGTTTTAATCGTGGCTTTTGCATAATTGTAATTGATCTGTTTGTTTCGTCTAGCATCGCTTATTATGTACATATTTTGTCCATATTTTCCCTTGATTTTTAGATAATTATTTTCAATTGGCCGATTTTTTTCGGTTTAAAGAAACTCAATACATTGTTTTAATCAAAATTTAATACCTGTTGTACAAGTTTGAAATAATGACGTCACTGCCAAATAGCTTGGAACAAGCTATAGTTTCTGAATTTTTGGAATTTCTGGTGCTGATTGAAAAATTATACAAAGTGGATAGTGTCAATGAAAAACGACGCTGTAAAAAACCGAGTTATAGAGCAACTCCAATGCTTTAGATGCAAAATGAGCGTAGAAACGTGCAAAAACAAAACAAAAGGCCATTTTCTTGTTCAAAGTGAGACAATTATTTGTCCAGGTCGGAGATCTATTGCATTTTGCTGCCCACGCACAAAACTCGAAGAAGTTCGTATTTTGCTGCCACCCGGAGAAAATAATTTGCCTTTTCAATAAATCACCGTTCATTGTCTGCTGGTAATTAGTTCGACTAAAGCTTTTACGCAGTGTTTTCCATAGTTTCCATCATTCATTCGTTTCAAGCTATTGGCGCTCCAGCTGCAAACATTCTCTTGTTCTTGGCAAATGCAAAGCAAAAAAATAGTAGTAATGACTTGACCCATTTTCCATGCCCATCAAAGATAATGCAGCTAACCAAAATGCAATATGAGTTTTCCGGCACACAATGGCTTAGCACACTTTCCGGGCTCCTCCAAATTAGTGCATTCTCCACTCTGCTCTTCTCTCCATTGCCCCCCCACGTTCCCCGCTAGCGGAGTTGGCCCATTTTTTCGAGCGCCCGACCGAAAAGGGGTGAGAGCAGTTTTGACAGCGCTTCAGTGCAATTGTGGAGGGTTTAAGAAGTAGAGAGGGGCACTATTGATCGCATTTTTTGATCCCTTTCCGTTCTCGCCCGCTCCTCCGCGACCCTCCCCGTTTGGCCCTGCCGTCGGCTCGCCTTAATGCATCCTGTAAGTGTAGAGTTCCTGCATTTTTGCACACGAAAATTATCCGCGATAGGAACGAAGTGCATCTACGAAAACGGGTTTCCCCCTTTTTCGAGTCGCTCAAATTGGGGGGATTTGCACAGACTACATTAGCTGCCTCTGAAAGGCCTGCCTCCAATTAAACTGTGCACTGCACTGCACGTAATCTCTATATGTGTTTTGACACCTACAGGATTTTAGTTCAATGGGACGAACAGATAAAGCAAATAATATATTTAAAAAAACTGAGCTTGTATGGTTTATGCATCTGTTGAGTTGTTCGTTGTAATATTTCCAGGGCTGAATTGCTTAGGAATTAATAACTGCGTTTTACTTAACAACTCTTGCCCTCTTAGCGCTCCGCACTCTTCTACATCGAGCGGAAACAACGAGGTTAACAATTGCTGGTCGCAAATAAGTTGCTTTTCCTTAGAGATAATCATCTCCATTTCATAGAGTCGCAGTCGCAGACACGTGGATCTAGATAATCGAAAACAAAACACTCATAATTTATTTACCTATGTGAATTTATTGGCACTGGCCACACATTAGGAAAAAAGCAGCACCCATCGAATTCCTGACATGATTGATGCAAAACGAACTACTGTACAAATATTAGGGGAGCCATTCAGGGGTAAAAAACAAGGCAATAATTTTAATCTCGCAATTTATGACCGAAAACCAAGCCCATAAAAAGGCGCGTGATCAATATCAATTTGTAAATTAAAACGTCGTCCTTAAAAAACAATATTTTAGCCGGCAAAGCAAATATTTGAGCACTGCTGTCGCCTGTGGTGACTTTCCCAGCAGTGTGGGTCCGGTATCTTTATTATGTCAACGGGAAATTGAAGAAAATATCAAGCAAACGGACCCCAATTAGGACAATTAAAAAGAACTAACTGCCGCCTAAGCAGAAATGTTGCTCGTGTGCTGCAATGTTTCCCTCTTCGAGTTGAAACCAAAAAAAATTTGTTGTTAATTCAGCGTGTGGGAATCATCAGTTTGGAGGCTTTTCAAAAATTATTAATGTATTTTATACAGTAAAAACTCCCGTCAGTTTTTATGTTTAAATGTGTTTTTTTATGGTAAATTCATGTACACAGGGTGATCCACAAACAACCTGCGGCAATTAACTTTATTTTTTTAATAATTTAATAATAAGAATTTACGAGGCAAAAAATTATTTCGTTGACGGGATAGTTCGGAAATACAAGTAACATCCCTATCAAGTTCTTCCAGTGCAAGAGTTATTTGAAGATCATTTCGATGAGCTTTGCGAAAGCATGCAAAATATGTCTAAACTGCTCAACAAAATAGAAGTTACACGGACAAATTTTAGGAATTGATAAATGCAGATTGCTGCGAGCGATTTGATTTCTGTTTGAAGCGTCATTTAGAGCAATTATTTTTCGGTTTCTCATCTCGTTTATTTACAGTGGTTTTAAAAAAATCAAATTTTAAAATCTAGGGCTCATGTTGAAGCTAAAACTTCACAGTGGACTTCAAATGGAAAAAATGGAAAAAAATTAAATATACCGGGTTGCATGAATGAACGAAATATTTGAAAGTAAACTTCACTTAGTTGAAAATCTTCCAGAATCATAGATTCCGGGAGCAATACTGATTGGGGTGAATTTTTATGCAACCCCTTATATTGAATTTCTGCCTTAAATTGTCTATGAATTACGCTTGAGCAACATGATCTCTAGATAGTGCAACACGGAGTAAGAGCAGAACGTTGTTGATTTTTTCAGACCTCCCTGCAAATAGAAGAGATGGCCGAAAAATTAAAAAACTGTTTCGAGATATTTGGTTTATCTATAAACTTTTGGTGTCGGGACCCAAAAAAACACTTTTTTGTCCAACTAGAAGCATGCCAAATTTTGAGACATTTTGCCTTTTTTCATCTGCCACCCTGTAGAAAATTCATCTGAGCTGCTTAATTCTGATTTAAACACTGACTAACAAAAACAAATTGGGGGCTGGAAAACACTTCGCACAGAAACCAAATCGCTCTAAGCAATCAGAATTTAGGGCAAATTTGGATTTGCAACATTCATTTTGTTGAGCAGTTTAGATAATAATTTTGTAAAAAAACATTAGCTTTTCCGATAAAGCTACGTTCTGTTTGAAAGGCTATGTGAACCCTCAATCGGGCGACAGAAAATTCGCATTGGATGATGGAGGTTCACAGCCAGTACCCCCAAATAAATAAAAAATAAATATGTGGGGTGGAATAGAGCGTTTGAACAATATCTAACTCTGGGCAAGTCTATTAGAGTCAGACTCTCATGGTGAAGAACTGATTTTCCAGCAAAATGATGCTCCTCCACGCTATGCGACCACTGTGCGTACATTTTTAGATTAAACCTTTCCCAGTCGGGGGATAGAAAAGAGAGGACCTATTGAATGACCTCCTAGACCGCCAGACCTAACGCCCATAGATTTTTTTCTGGGTTTACTACAAAAAGTTGAAAACGAAAATCTGAAAAGAAGTTTTGGACATTTAATTTGAATGTTGTTCTGCTTTTTGAAATAAATCGGTCGTTTTCCGGACTACAGAAATTTGAAAAAACATTTTCGCTATTAATTAATGATAGGTAAAGTCGTAAAATCACGCATTTTCATTAGCTGTAATCCTCAAATACAAATATGTAGCTCTCTTACACCCTGCCAAAGTTAGTCAAAATATTTTTTTTTAATTCGATACTGAAATCTGCTTTATTGGCAAACACTCCGGGAATAAAAAGCTTGCAGACATATTATTTGGTCGCTGCCAAAAATAAACTCCAAATGCACACCAAGTGATAAAAGAATGAGGCCAGCGCAGCGAGATAACCCAAATCGAGTTCAAATTTTTTTTGCATTCGCTCGATCCGCATTATGTGCATGTGACATTCATTATTTGATATTCGACCAGAAGTTGTGTCGAAATTGTTTTCAGCTTTTAAGCGGCTTTTCCTTAATGTGACCAGCCGAGGAACATTGAATGGTGCCTGTTTTGCTAATCGAATTTATGCACTGAATACTGGCGCAAGACCTCTAATACTGTTTACTTGTAAATCACTCGAATTCATGAATCACTTCCTTATGATCTAAAATCGCACAAGATGAAAAGTTTGGCCTTGTATTAATAGACAATGTTCTAATGCGAATGAATACATCCATATCATATTCAGAAGAATGTTAACATTAACTGTCAAGTAGCTTGGAGTGTGTGGAAAAATATATAGAGAGTACCTCAACGCCTCTAAAGACGAGTTTGATGTTAGTAGGCACAGATTCAGACAGGATCAGAAACGTTCTTTAACGAGTTTCTCAAATGTCTTATTCGTCTGCTGTGGCGATTATAATTAATTTTCATTCTTCTCAAAGTCATCACTGCAGATTAATCGAAAACTGGGCGCTTTTTGCATGCAATTAGAGCCGAAATTATGTAATTTGATAGAATATCTGACAACGTTCGCTAAAGTCCAGAGGCGTGAAACCGTGAATAAGCAGGTATAGATATTTTTTTCATGGTGAATGGTGCGCCATCAAATATCGAATTTCGACATACATTAGGCGAAAAACACGTTTCCGTTCAAATTTGCGCTTTGGGGGATAATGGCGCAGTTTGCTGCAATTATATCAACATGCAGCTTTCGTAGCGAAATCAATTCTTTGTCCAAGACAGTCCAGCCTGCAATGAAACTCTTTTAATTCCATGCGGAATTGCATTTTTACCTTTTTTTTTTCAATAAATTAAAAACTGGTGGCATGATGTAATCGCGCAGTGCAGTTAAGTCACTGCATTCGATAAAAAGTGTCAAATTTGTGCTAATCTCCCCTAGCATTAAGTAATGGTAATCATAGCAAATTCGTAACCTTGAATTTAATTACTAAATTGCAAGAGTCGGTTGTGATTCACGGATTGTTTGGCATTTAAAATTCTTATAGTTTCTAATTTCATTTTATTTTTCTTTGGCTATTTGAACCAAGGCTATACGGTGGACCTCCTTATTCCCAATATGGCGTTGTGAATGGCATTGATTTGATTCTCATGTTATTGTTACTGGCCATCGACAAGCATGATAACTGTTATTAAAAATGTTCCTGTTTATAACTCACTTTGCTGGTGTGGGTTTCTTGTAATTAGCTTTTGTGTGTCGTTTTCCAATCCTTCCTAACTCACTGAGTTTTAAATGTTTTCTGCTGTATTTATTCGTTTTAAATTTGCTCCCGAAAAAACCGGAAATTTGTTGCGGTCTTAATACATTGATCCACAAATTTAACACAAACCTTAAACTTTTGACTGTGAATATTTTCTCAATGGAAAACCCGATATGAATTGAAATTATTTAATCGAATTATAGTTCTATTCTTGGACGAAATTTAGGTTATAAGATTCGTAAAAAAATAAACTTTTGTGCAGGGTGTTTAAATACTGTCTTGTTTTCGTGGTCGAAGTCTAAATCTTACTCTGGGCAATATGGGGTAACTCAAACAGAAAAAAGTATATATGGTGTTATAGCCCCATGTCTGAGTAATTTTGATCTTTAATCGTCTGTTTACGATTGTTTATGTTATATTAATTTTTTTATCATCAGTTACATATTTGGCCAGAAATGTATTTAATATTTTTATTTTTAACGTCAACATTTTTCAATTTGTCAACTTTTTTTAAAGCGAAGAAGAGTTAATTTTTACAAATTTAAGAGAGTGAAAATCGGTCGCAAAATCTTCAATATAGTCAATATTTTATTCAGCTGAAACCAGCCTAAAGACGAAGTTTTATCGGTCTTTTCTTGAATTTTTGGCCATATTCTCAATCGAAGACTTGTGAGACAACATCACTGTTTGAGTGAATTTTAAGCCATTCAATCGAGAAAACCTCGTCCTATCAGCCCCGCAAATGATTGTTTTGTTCAACTTGAAACTCCACCTTAAATTGCAAGTTAAATATATTGCTTTAATATCCACTAAATGTTTGATTATTAATCCTGAAATACATCACTTGTTAGGACTGCCATTAGCTGGTGATACCGGAGAAAATTTCCATTAAATTAACTAAACCCATATGAGAACCGCCATGGTTCAATTTGCATGTTTCTTCAATGGAATGGTCATTTATCAAGCCGGCACCGTTTAAAGCGCTTTTTCCAAACAGAATATTATTGACGCATTTTCCCATGCTAATGAACAAATGTTTAAATATTTTCAGTTGCCAACCTGAATTGGATGGTGCATAATTATTGTCTATTTGCATTAAAAATTTAACAATAGAAGTCTAAGGGTCGGGCTGAATATTTTAATAAATGATTTTTGGTGGACGAATTAATTAAGGCCATTAGACCCAATGTTGCTTACCAGCTCCTCCCATAAAGCACCATTTTGACTGATAATGTGGGTCTAGTTTTATGGTACCATCTAAAAACCATTGAATTTGCCTGCAAAAGGTAGAAAATACTGACCAACCAAACGAGCGCAACTACAACGCTGTTGCAAAATTGTTTACTAATGGATTTAAACGAATGGGTAGTAATTTGAGTAGTGAAAATGTGAAGGCCATCTAAAATTAATATTAAATTGAATATCTGGCGGTTAAAACTAAAATTTGACCAGCAAATGTTGTACATTGCAGTCGGCTCTTTGTTGTTTATCATGTCGAGTCCATTTATTTCACTTCAATGTTTTTTGCTTTCGTTAAATGACTATTTTATTCTAATTTTCCAATCCGGATTAACTGGTAATGGACGTCTACAACTAATTAAATAATTTTGCTAATTACCGCTGTAGAACACAGACTTTTAAAAACTTGTTGATGAATGCTTTGAAGATCATTAAAGTATGCTAATTGATGTATATTCATAAAAAATCAGGCGGAATGAAAATGATTTTCTGTTCTTACTCTCATTTATCGTTCTACAATAGGCAAACTCCCATCAAAAAAACATGTTTTCATTTTCAACAAAGTGGAACCAACAATAAACTATCATCCGAGTTTGGTTTAGCAGCAGGAAACAGAGCAAAAGATCTCACTATCGAAAGTAGAATTTGGAAATGTTTTTCCAAACCCACTTGAACAGCCACATTGCAAATCACGTGGTGGCCTCCAAGTTCTCCGGATTTGAAACTTAGGGATTTATGCTTGTTCAGGGTTATTCATTGTAAATACGCAGCCCTTGTAACTTTGTTCATGTAATGTGCTGATTTTTTACGAATAATAAAATTATAATACAGGCAGAGAAACAAATTAAAAATGGATTTGAAAAAAACAAGCTAATCGAGAATTTCAAAGAAGGTCTGAACCAGTGGACAAATATTATTCTACCATAGGGAGAACTGTAAAAAAATATAAATAGCATTCTTATAAAGTTCTAGTTGTGCAACAATTTACTCAAGAAAATAATGCAGCTCGATTACGTTTTTGTTTGGGCTTGGAACAGATGGAACGTGTGTAGCAGTTGCCTAATTTTTTTATAAATTTTTTGGGCGCATGAGGCATTTTTAATAGAAAAATGTGGAATGTTAGCGGACTGAAAATTCCAGAGCTTTTCGCGAAATAAAATATTCAGACCGTCTTGTGTGGGCTAGTAATTTTGAACAACTGCATTCATGATCTAAATTTTTTTGACGGTAGTTTGAATAGAAATCGATTTAAAGGATCATAATGAAGTTTTTGGGTAGCAGGAGGATTTTAACGACCAATTGAAATTCTGATTTGTTTGTTTGGGCACGGCAGATGGCCAGCGAATAGCCCAGACTTAACTATCTTAGACTATTTTCGTTCGGGTTTGTTAAAAAATAATAAGCAACCAACGTTGGCCACAGAAATCGAAATTTTCAAGGAAGAAATCAAGGAATCATTGTAGTTGCACGAAAGGAATAAACACGAGTCCATAGAATCTGTATTTAAGAAAAATGGGTACATGTTGAACACCTAATTTAATATTCTTGGGAATCTACTTTCTTAATTGAAACTTATGAGTTTCAAGAAGGTCCATTTTTAATTGTTTCTAGTTCGGAAATAGATGAACTTAGCTAGAAGCTATGTTACAGGAAACTGCTCGTAATTTGACGCAGAATACGAATCTCTAATAATATACCCGGTGTTCCGCTAAAATATTGCGTAATCCAACTAAACCTTGTATTATATTTTAATTATTTGTATAAAATCATCGCTCTATCTTTCAAAGTAACAAAGTTAAAGGGGCGATCCATTTATAACAAGTGGGTCAACTTTTAAAAATCCTGCCTTAAAAACTATCTACAACTTGGAAAACACTGTGATTAAAAAACACAGAAGCGAGCAGATTAATTCAAATCTATTGCAAATGAAAACCCATAAGATTTCGAAAATTCCCAAATAGAACTGAAGATTTTACCAGATTTTCCCATTGTGCGCAGTGATAACGAATACTATTAAAATCAATTAACTTAGACAACACCACAAATTCAACATTTTAGTCCCAATGTGTATATTTCCAAGACTATCACGGGAATATACATTTTACAAAGGAGAAAATCCACCCTTTATCGACTTGGAACATTCGCGTAGCACCCACCAAATGTGGTCATTTTGCAATGTTCGTTGGCCACATATCAAAATCCAGCACCTAAAGTCCAGTCACTTACCGAATTGATGAAAACTCCGGATCCGACGAAACCGAAAAAGGTTTTCCGAAAACAAAGGAACTAAAAACAAAAGCCGGCGAGAAGTTGGCACGGAGTCAAGTTGAGGTTTTCGCGGGAATCGTAGCCGGCTGAGCGTACTGTTGCATTTGCTGCAATTGCAGTCACAGTGCATATGCAACGCGACCTTGACACTCTTACAGCTATTATGCTTCGATGTGCCGCTTAATGACGTTGGCGACGACTTGCCGAACTTTGGCGACGACGGCTTTACTTCCTTCCTTCAGCACGACATCCAGGTGTTTATCGTACTCTTTGCCAGACTTACCTCTAAAGCGCCCATACCAAAGATTAAAGCCTTGGCTTACCAAATTACACATAAACACACTGAAGGAGAACCAAGCAACGTGCCTTTAGTCATTTTTTATTGTCAACCCAATTTTCTCTTCACTTACAAAATAGTGCCAATAGACCATCCACATTCAAGGGCCTTCTAAACACATGTACACAGCCCATGTACCGGAAGATGAAAATGTGTTTTGCCCAACCGAAACAAGGGCCAACACTCTCCTTTCATCCGTCTTTGGATCGCTCCAGAGCAAACGCTCTCCAGTACCTCAATTTCGGTTAGGCAATGCATTATGTATGTAAATCCACACTTCGATTGATGTCGCTGCTTGAACAAATACCTCAGTAAAGGCAAGTATAACATTAATTAAGTTGTGTAGTACGAGGATCGACGTAAGCACTCCTTTGTGTTGACACAGTCTAAGCATGGAGGTTAATGTAAATTAGGTTGCATTAGAGGCTTATATGATTAGAGCTAATCGAATGTAAATTTCAATGGCGATTCGAAGATTTACGCCAATTTATATGCCCGGAGATCAAAACCATTGTTGTTTAAATACGAAAATTTCGTGACAAAACATTTAATGAAATAACCGATTACAAAAGATGAATGTTCGATTTGGAAGCATTATCCCACGTACCGACACACAATCTGCACCGCGCCTAGTGGGTGGCAAGAAAATTATTATAATTTTCATGTCAAGTACAAGTCTTCAGTCCTAGAGTATTAATGAGAATTACCAATTTCAACGGTCCATTTGGGCGGTTGTTTCCTAAACGTTTTCAATCATTGTGCAAGAAATCTCCCAATCACTTGCACTTTGATTGTACAGTCTGTACCAAGCTAGTTGGCAGTGACGTCAGTATTTGAGATGCCATATTGAAATTTACTCATTACCGAAATTGGTTCGAAAGATTTTCTTTCATATTGCGTGATTGTCAGGTTGAGCGTTTGCTCCCCGTTTACCCATAGCAAGGTTTTTTAGAAGTTTTAAACTTTAGAATCTTTATTTTTCGTTGTTGATAAATCAAACATTCCTCATTAGTGCATGTTGCTAGCTGTTAGTGCAAAATTTTTATTTTTCTCTATAAAAATCCAATTCACTTTTGCAAGAGCAGTCGACAACATGGCATTTAAATGATTTGATGTTGCAAAAATGAGGTTCAATTTGCAGAAAGTAGACAATTAATTGAGAAAATAACTCACTTTTTGCAGTTTCGTTGTTGATTTGCCTCACTTGTGCAATTATTGGCGTTAATTGTGAGGGTTAAAGTGAGTTATTTTCGTGTTGGTAAACCTGCAGTCAAATTATGAAGAAAATAGACGAACAAAATGAGGAACTCATTCAAGATCTAAGCGATCCTGATGAAAATATATATGAGCAAATTAATCCGTTGTTCGCCCTCACAATAATCAGATTTGGGAAAATTCACCGAAGCTGCTAACTTTCGCCAAAAAAGTCCAATCAATAACTTTAATATATTCCCAACTTCCGCAAATTGTTACTATTTGATAAAAAAATACGTTAATAACACCAGAACTCCCTCTCGCTCGGTGGACAAAAAGCTTGGGACAGACAACATGATTTTATACAGAGCAACATCAAACTCCTTTGAGCCTGCACGAGTCGACTCAAAGAAGAAATTAGATCGACGCCAGCCAATTGGTTTAAACACCCAGGAGACCAACATTTTTACCAGAAATAATTCATGGGATTTTAACACAATTAACACTTCTTCCCTGCACAATCATAAATAAATGCATGAATGGGAAACAGGTTCAATATCACAAAACATCCCAATGAGCTCCAAACACACATCATCATCAGATTCTGTTTAGTCAGAGCGTATGAGCCGGGAAAGCTGCTCCTTTTGAAGAAACACACAATTCAGCTTGCAGGCGCTGTGAAACTTTTCATGCTGAGCTCAAATGAAATCTTCAATGAAGAAATACTCTAAAACCTGCAGCAAGACCATCGATTCGTAATTGCGATTGAGAAGACTCGAAGCTTCTGATGTGCAAAATCATTGTGTTAATTACCAGAAAAAAAAATTCTGCTCTTCTACTTCAAATTCCAAACGTTTGTTTTGATCGATTTCAATATATTGCCGTCATTCAATATAATTAACCGAATTTTGTGTTTTTCATCATCTTCCCACCAACACTCAGACATCAGAAATAATGAGACCGCAAAAGAATCTTTCCGAAAAATCAAAGGTGTCTATTTGAATAAATATCCCCTTGTCAATGATAGAAAAGATACGGATCGGTTTCTGGTCAAACTTTTGTTAAGCCTGCACACTCAGTGGCGGCCGCAAACATTCATTTTTATTATCCACATTCTTCCAGAGTTTTGCATTTTCGAGCCTTCATTTTCCTCATCTGCTTCTGATCTACTTCAATGATTTGGTTGGATTTTTCATGGCTGAAGTCAATGATTGTTGTGCTGCATTTGCACGCAATAATGATTTCATGAAATCGGCGATAGAACGAGAAATTTTCAAAAATGAAAACGCAAATAAATAAATGGAAAAACTGCGATGGCATTCGGCTGAACCAACTGAAGCAGACATGTATTCCCTAATAACAGAAGAGAAATGCAAAGAATTGAGGATTGATTTGGAATTGAGTGTCGAGTCAAGCTGTAGCTGAATCGCGGACAGCGTCCACTTGCAATGGATTATTTTCCATTTAATGGCAAGAACCTGGATAGGAAAGCTGGTGTGTTGATACGGCTATGACGGAGGAGCAAAGTAAAGCAATCTGGCAGTTAGGGCCGGCAGGGAACTCCTAAAATAACCAGGAAAAATCAATAAGTGCAGCGGTGCCGTCGACAAACAACCGGACTGGGGCGCCGTTGACAAGCCCTGCCGACGTTGAGGTCCAGGAAAAATTCCCGAAAGGACAAAAGGGGTGGGTGGGCGCAGAGGGTCGAGAGTCCTTCGTGGTTTTAATTACAAAAGTGCAGCAGGATTTAAATGAAAAATGCTTCTTGATGATGGATATTGGCTTCGACCGTCTGGTTTGGCAAATTAATCGAAGCCAGTAAAGCGTTTTCTCCGATAGATGTGGCTGTCCAATGATTACCAGACTTGAGATGGATGGACGAAACAGTACAAAAGAAAATGCAATTGCGAAAATTAAAGAGTTGAAAGTAGTGAAGCAGCGATACCGGCTAATAAGAGAAAAAAGAGCATTGAAAAAGACCAAACAGCTAATGATGAAAAAATCTTGCACGTTCCAAAGTAGGTGATTTCGAAACAAAAATGTTCACGGTCATGGCAGTATAAAATTCGGCATCATGCCCACTCTTGGCCTCCAATGGGCATGAGTTCAATGTCAGCATGGGTTTCGTTTGGTCGCATCCCGGTCGGATACCAATTTTCGTTTTCATTCGCAAGACGGCCGGTTTTGGCCGCTTGCGGTGTATCATCCTTCGTGTTCTTCGAAATATTCGAAGGCCATTTTGTTTCACTTGGGCGCTTTTTTCTTTCTTTTTCGTGTAGACGACCTTTCATGGTTCGAGCGCGATAACGCGCTTTAATAATCTTCGTTGTTTTCGTTGGACCAACCAATTCAGACCCTGAGCTTTTTCATTTGTGAGACGATCAGGGCCAAACTGCATTACACTTTGTACTGGCTTCCAAAAGGCTTTTTATTCACTAGTTCCAATCAAAATTTTTATTAAAAAAACATCTTCAAATGAGCAAAATATTTTGTTCTTTACTTAAGCTAGCTTGTGCCCTTCATGGGGCAAAAGCAGACACATATTTGTGGGCGAAAGTTAATTATGGAAAACAAACAAACATTAGCAACTGAGGGACACTCTTTTAGTTGCACCATCAAATAAAAAAAATTGTTCAGTTTCAGACTTTTAGAAGATTTTTAAGTTTTACACGGCCCCGGTATGATTGTAAATTGGGATTGTCGTTCAAATGAAAGCAAAAGTGGGCTGCCAAAATTATGCACGAAAGTGAACTCGTTTCGTTGCAGCTGCATCGAACATGATGCCGAATTTCCGTCCGGCCTTGTCAACTGCCCGTTTTAATACTGATGGCATTCATTTCCCTGAATGTAATTTTCATTTGTCTTACATTATTCGTCAGTTTTATTGTTCTCGATTCAAGTTTGTCCTGAACTTGCTGCTGTTTTATTTGATCTCAATCTACTTTTTGATATTAGAAGAAATTGATAAAACGTCGTTCGGGCCGCCTGATGAAAGACACTGAAAGGATGCAATTTTATGCATTTCCCTCAAAGACTCGCTCCAGCAAATTTATCTAGTAATCTAAACCCACAATTGAATTAAAAACCAAATAGTTGCCTCACTGTTAATTGCAGATAACTCGATTTTGTTAGCAGTAAATCATCGGCAGCAAGCGCATGGGAACGTAAAATCTTTGATTTTGCGGCTTTCGAACTTAGACTAATCGGGTTTTCGCAAATAATTGAGTAAAAAAAAACGAAGATTTGCATAAAATTGCCATTGCATTTATAAACAAAAACCCTTGAAATTTTTTTTGAGGAGGCTCGATAGAAATAATCAAGAGAACTAAAATCTGGTCACCTTGCAGGCCAAGCCACTGCTCCAAATCTTCCAATGAAGTCTAAGCTGCTCAATTACCATCAGGTTTATTATTGGAAATTCAACCGCATCACTCTTAATGAGTCATTAAATGTTACTTTCTGGATTAAATTCAAACAATTTTAATTCACATTTTATGAATAAACATAATCGACTTAATAGGGCCTTATCTCGCCTTAGTAATAACAAAGCCACCGCTCCAAAAGCCACTTTCATTCCCCATAATAAGTTTTTATCCCTTTATCGACAATCTGTTCAAGACCATGTCTGACGGTGTGTCTCGCCAAAGACCTTCACGCCTCTAGAGCCCAAATTATATATTTGCCAAGTGTCCAAAAAAAAAACATTAACGTCTCTCATAATTTTGTACGAGGGCTGGACTAATAATTACCCTTTTTTCGGGGATAATTCCCTGTTATTAGTTACGTGTGGGGAACACCTCCTGCCCAATTCGGGCTGCAGAGTGTAAAGCTTTTAAGCACTTGAAGGACACATTAGGTTCAGTAATTGGAGCGTAAGAAACAAAACAAATTCAAACGGAAAACACATTTTTGCTTTTATTAAACCGTAAGTGCCGCATATGAAATTGCGAAATGCAAATGAATTCCTTACCAGGAAAATATTAGTTCAATGCCAATATTCCATTTAAAGATAAGCGATAATTCGCCTTGGAAATTCCAATAAAGTCACAATTAGCTATATAGATGAAGTATTAGAAACACCAACACCAGACATTCTTCAGGTGATCTTGAGGAAAAATTGAAAAGATACTTAAACAGGCGAAAAAAATTAAAACATTGAAGCTTGCAACTGAAAGAAATAAGGAAGACAAAATGGAACTCATCAGCTGGAAAAAGAAGTAACGTTGATTAATTAATATGGAAGGGGACAGGAACGGTCTAAAGAGCTGCAGATCTATAACAAGATTAATTCCAAGCAGATTAACATCTCGAGATGGATCTAGAAAAGGCTTTAGAATGAGCAGCTTTATTAGTCCCGTTACACATTCGGCAGCAAAAACTACTTTTTGGAATATTTCATTATGTATATACCGAGTCAATTAAATTAACTGCGCTTGAAGATTTGAAGCCCAACTAGGAAGAAATACGAAACATTAAGAGGAATAACTAGAAGAGAACTGGTGCACATTAGATTAAAGATGATATTGATATATAAAAAGAAACTTGGCAAACAAGAAGCCAATATAGAAAGGGAAAAATCGATAGTAAATTATTCAAGGGTTGAGGAAGAAATTGATTGAGCAACTGAAAAAAGCGAAACCAGATGCACATGACAAAGTAAACTTTAAATCAAGCAGCGAAAACAAGGAAGCAGCGCAATTAATCTGACTGAAAACAACTCAAAATAGTGAACACAATACTGAAAACCAAAAAAAACCTGTTATACTACGCAAACTATAAATCTTCAAATCCAACCTGTATACGACAATATTGTATTATTTAATGTATGAAATGGTGTTCACTTTAAACCAATCAGAAAACAATTCAGCAATGCATCTTAACGATAAATAATTAGACGGCAACAGCTTCAATTACACACGAGACATAAAAATCGGAAGGTCAGATGATAAATAAACAAAATTAAATATGAAAAAGTGACGAAATGATGGTTCAATGACATTTGGAAGCAAACATTCTGCTAAAAACTGATAAAAAGGTTATTGGCGTCATCTTAAATTGCTCGCTGATAAGAGGTAATTATTTGCTTATTGTGGCAACGAATTCATTGAACTGCAATTCGCTCGGGATTCTGAAAAACGCATCGAATTTCATTAAATGCCGCCAGACGAAATATTCATGCAACCTAAAACCGTTGTTTAAACAGGGATTTATCGCTATCTGGGCCCTAATCATTTTCACACCTTGGAAGTTATTGGAATCAGTTCAATTGACGGAACAAATACAAGAAAGTTGCGAATAGAATGTCTCTCCTTGTCAACCTCTGCTAATAAAGATGCAGAAGAATATGACAGAAGCACTAGTTGGATTTGAGGAAGTGAAGGAAGTTGAACCGAAACAGCTGCAATATCAGAAACACTGAGAATTTTCATAGATTAAAATTCTTCAAAGTTGGAAAATGAGCCGCCTAGAACCCTGGAAGCCACTGAATGTTGTTGGTTGGCTACCAGCATAGCAGCTAGTTCAATTGTTAAAAGCCTTCCACTTGCTGCAGCTTGTAAGGTCAAAGATAATATTTATATACAAAGTGAAAAAACCGTACATGCCATGATAACCACCACATGAGCTATGCGGTTGAATGTATCCTTTTGTTCAATATTTGATTAGAGTTCTTTGGCGTTGGTTCACGACCATGACCATGCCAAGCTGTGGCCAGCAGAGAACGTGTTTTCGGTGGGTTATTTTTAACCATTTTAAAAATGGTGCCCGACTGCATACAGTGCATCGTTTGTGCACTCGCATCGGCGAATGAAAGCAAAAGTGGCACGAAAAATAAAATGAAAAGTGGTTCCCGTCTTCACTTTTCAGCAGGCCGCCGAATATTTGCGCTCGTCTGTCTGGCAACTGGCCATAACACCATCAGGGCCACACGATACTCAATAACCTGCTGTTGAATGGGAGAATCTGAAGATTATTGTTACTCAGGAAACATTGCCTTTTCAGTTCCTATTCTGATCTGAAGAGACTGATCTATGAATTACCGCAGTTAGTTTTCAATTTTGAGCCTGATATCCGCAAATTTTTCCTAGTTCCTCAGTCGAATTTCCCTTACACCTCTTACGTTCCTGGTTTAGTTACGGCTTTAAGGTCCGGATTTTCTAAGATTGATGATCTTGTGTCTTCAGGCGGAGTCATTCTTTGCCTCATTGCTGAAAGCACAATTTCCAATTTTGACTCGAACGTACACAATTTTTCAAATGCTCTTTCAATCTTTGTGCACTCAAGCTGACTGAATTCGTTGTTATCCAGCAGGGTTTTCTCACTAAAGCAAACGCATGGAAAATCTTCATCTGACATAGTGCTGTTTTGGGGTCTTCATTTTTCTTTACTCCATATTCTCTGGGATGTTCTTTATATCATTTTGCAAGATAAGTAGATTGAATATTACCTTGAGTTGCTTTCGCTACTCTTATATAAATCAAGCCAACATTATCAACTACAACATCAAAATGGGACAGTTTGGCAGCACAAACATCCAGCGGCATTGAAAATGTCCCATGGCTATAGAGCAAGTAATTTTTCTAATCTTAAGTAAATTTTGCAATATTTTATCACAAAGCTCATGGTCTATTATTAGCACCCAAGGTGCGCTAATTTCAATACGAAAGTGATTCAGAAAATGTCCAAGAACAGTTGGATACAGTCCATGACCTTCTTAATTCAGGCAATTTCGTCTAGCTATCATAATTCGAATTGCTAACGATGCACCGGATTTGAATCAGCAACAGCACCAGCAACAGTCATCCTTGTTTTTCGTATCTGTTTTCCAAATTGTATTCAAACCGAAACGGAAATCGACGCAGGGAGCTTCAAAATATTCATCCCCAGCAATATTTTCACACTTGTTTTAGTGACATTCCATGACCTTCTCAATACTTTACATCTTAGGCTCGATGGAATCTTATATCTATATTTAGGGCGTTGAATGGGGAACTCCAAGATGAACCTTGGTCTTCAAAAGACTAAGAATAATGTCATCCAGGTGTTTACTTTTGGGCTATTGAACTTCTTCTTCTGAAGTTTGCAGGTTGGAAGCCCCAAACGAAACCCTCTTGAGGATGCATGCAGCAAATTATCCTCTTCTTAGACGAAAAATTCACATTTCTTAGCTCCATAAGCATGTGGCAGCATTCTCAGCAAGTTCCCAGCCAGGAAATATTCAATCTTTTTTTATACACTGATTGTCGCCTGCTTTTTGGACTCTCGCTACTTCCGGCTGAAATTTCGGTTTCTACTTGAACAGCCAGACCTGGATTCCATAATTTAGCATTACAAACATGCATTTAAAATGCAGCTGATATTTTCCCTACTGACTTGAACTAAATTCAAAGTCATTGTGATTTTCCAAGCAGCAGCCATTCTCATGGTAATGACCGTCTGGTGTCTTCGACTTGAAGGGACTGTGTTCTACTTCTTCAGCAATGAGTTTACTGAGCCTTGAGCTTGCTGCCGTCCTTGAATCACCCTGTATATTGAGTAGCAAAATATTTCGTTTATGTATGCACTTGCTAATTACGGACTGTTTGTTTTTCCCGCTGAAATGAGATATGGCCCATATCGATAAAAAAAATGCCAATAACAGTCCAATGTTTAGCTAATGTTAATAAACAAGTCCAAAATGCAGATAAACGATATTTGTCACTAAGCTCAGTGTCATGCAATTCTTTCTGAAATTATTCAGACGTATTACGGTAGGTCAGTGAACTCAGCCTTAACAGTAAGCCGAATCAATAGAAGAAGGATTCGAACGAAATTATGATCCAAAACTTCTACGGGCCTCTGTAAATAGGGGGGAAAATTCGTTATATCAAAATCTTTTAAAACCCGTATATATTCATAGAGCCCATATCAATTAATTAAAAGTTGTTTTTATGGGGAACATCGCGAAACTTATATGTTGGCCCCAATGTTTGTTTTGTCTGGAGATAAAAAGTGCATTGCGAAAAAAATAAATAAAAAAACATCGCTGTGCATTGGTCTGACACAGTTTTTTTTTCTCAAAACATAGATAATAATTCTGTAAACATGAAAAAATGGGGCGAATCAACATTGGGTACTTTGTTATAAAAATGCAATTGGTAACACAACAAATAATTATTTAACAAGTTTGAACTGAAAATGTCTGCTTCGTTTGATAAGTAATGGGTTTTTGAAAAATGTATTGTTCTCTTTGTTGAAAGTATGCACTTAGCAAGCAGTGTAGGGAAGCGTGGTTTGTGAATTCAAATAGTTAATATTTTGGACTTCTTCTTCATCTACCACCAGGCTTGCACATATAAGTATCAACTCCCTGAAGCCTAATCTTCATGAAAAATTCCTTCTCAACCATTTTTTCGAATGTCTCAAAGCCGATCTGAGATATAGCACGATTGGATTCGGAACATGAGAGGCAACTGCCATCTTTTCAAAGCCGCCATCCATCTGCTCACTTGCTTTAATGGTCGTCTTACGAAATGAACTTGAAACAGCAAATCTATCTTAATGTCAACGATCAAAACCACCTCCATAACTCCAATCGAGCAAAATAGATTTTGCCATTCGCCAATAGGTAGATCGAACTGTCGGAATTTAAAAATGGGCTGCACCTTCAAACGAACACACATATTTGTGGTTGAAACCATAATCTCATACTCAGCAGCTCTGGGTCGTGCAGTAATTACCTATGACTTGATTGCCTTAACATTCAGAAAAGTTGTAATGGCAATTTTTTTATTTGTTTGCTTGATTGTTGTTTAGGATTGTGATCGTACTATGGCTTTGTTCGAAATTTTCAATAGGAAACTTGAATGATTCTATGGTGAAATGAGGCCTGTGGAGGCAAAACATTTCGAAGAGTGGATTAGGAGAGATCTTTGGCAATGAATTTGAATTCTCTTTTGGAAATTTGAAAGTTGGCTTCATTATTCTGGAGGTGTTGCAAAGAAGGCAGATATTTTTCAAAAAGCTTATAATGAAGGGGCTAAATGGTGCAAGCTATAGGATTCGAAGCCAATTATCATCTGCGCCTGCTTGCTATTCGTGCTTAATCTTGGACGTGTACATGCGTGTTACTCTTCAGCTTGGAACCCATTAGGTCCTTCCAATACCGTTTATTGCTTTCGACATTCAATGGGTTTAAATGGGCTTAATGGAGACCATGGTGCGGAAACACTTAAAAACATACAGGAAATGAATTGGAAACGTATGCTAAAACTATGCAATCATATTCGGGGCAGAAATTTAAGCAATTTTCATGAATGCATGCGAGGTGGAGCATTATGTTTATAGATCAAGGCTGACACTGCTTCGTTTTATTAAATCGGTTGACTGGGCAGCTCATTCAGCGGGTTTGCCGAAACATTCAAATGAAACTCGGCGCCGTATCGCACACATATTTTGACGACCTACTTTTCATCAATCACATATTCGGTTATATCGAGCATTATTCGCGTATTGCGATTTCATACGATCTAAACCAGCGGATCAAGACTTTTGCATCCAATTTGCATTTGAATTAACATCTATCCGCAACATTTTGGGGCAAAATTATTCAAAAACCTTGCACAAAGTTGAAACAGAACTGAAACACACCTGGAAACGTTTCTTGTACGGAAATACTCTGGTCAATCACATGTTGTTGAAAGAACTAATGCTTAGTGGGTGGTGAATACCTTCACGTGCCACATAAAAACAAGGCAAGCAATATGTGATACCCTCAGCTACGTTTTTTCGCTGGTCCCGCATCGATCTTGGTTGAAAGTTTGAGGCTGAACTTTTTCTGGTACCGTTAGCATTAAGGCCTAGTTCGAATCGAGCACGACAGCGTATGAAATTAATACAAAGCTGCAATCACCTATTGGTCAAATTGCCCAGCGAAACTATTTCGGCCAGGGACGTAGGTTTTGAACTTGAATCAAACGATGGTTTTTTTCCCAGTGGAAAAGCGGGTTTCTGATCAGGTAAGCGATTGCTCAAGACAAAATACCACGCCTCTGGCCACGGCGGTTAAACCTACCTATTTGTTGGCAGTGGCTCCAACGAAATTCAAAGGTTTCTTAAATCAATAGCAAACATTCTATTGTATTTAAAGCCGGCCTACGCTGTGTCTGAAAATACGCGGCTTACTCCCCACTCGACTCTTAAATTAATAATTACATTTGTTACGACACGCAATGCCGTATTTTAGGCCACCATTTTTGTTTAGAACTACATAGTTCCTAATCTCCACCCCCATGGAGGCATACATTTACCCCTTGAAAATAGTTGCCGGTAACTTGCCGCTTTTTTCAATCAAATATGTCTAGATTCGATTTTTCTTGTAATTTCCACTAGTTATCATCACATTTCATCTACAGAGAATCAGGTAGATTTCCTTCAAGTTTAAACTCAACAGATGCAGCAGGAAAATGTTTGTTCGTAGCCCCAACTTCGGAGCTTGGACTATAACAGTTGGTTCTCATCAAATGGAGAACGAAACTTTTAGAAACTGATGACTTAGGAAACTAGTGATAGCAGCAACAAAAAAACATATCTAAGGGCATTCAATATCCAAAGGCTTTTCGTTAACACCAGCTAATTGAATCCACTGTAGAGACATCGATAGTGTATTGATATTGTCCAAAGACTTTCAGGACGAAATAATGAAATTTCCCGTTTTTCCGAAGAACCTAATAGAGCTAAGTTGATTATGCCAGATTTAGGGCAGAGAGCCGGGCATTTCGATGATGACCGTATTAAGGTTCTAATTAGATCGGTCTTTTGTTGTATTAAGCCGGCACGAAGCGATAGGCATCAAAGTGTCCTGAATCCGGAATTAATTTAATTAGGTAATCCAATAAAAAATTGACGGGGCCAATCGGCCGATACGGCAGGCTCGAACTACATGGATGTAGAATTTTAGCGGAAAGTCCATTAGCCGCAAATAAAATCGACATACAAGTCAGCAGGAATTTGCCTCAGAAAATCACTTGACGGTTGAGTTTAGGGATTAAGTTGCGCCGCAATGGGCTGCAGATCAGATAATTAGGGACTTAACATTAAATTGATAACTGGACAAACCAGCAGGAATAATTACTGTAAAGCTCCGGAAACTTCTAATTTGAGCTTTGATTAGGACTTCAAACCTTTAGGCATTGAATAATAATGACGTTCTGAAAATACCAGAGCGGTTGGAATGGATAGGACTAGTTAAAAGTCCAACTCTTTCTCCAATATAGTGAAACTCGACAGTTGTTCGGGCTTTCAGGCCGACGGGGATACAAACTTCTTCCTGACGTTTCTCAAGCACGAGTGGCGTGCATCTTCAGAGGTGACTTGCTAACGCAGAACCACTCTGAAGATGCAAGCCACTCGTGCTTGAGAAACGTCAGGAAGAAGTTTGTTAAGTAAAAGGCTCTGTAAAACTTACCAGTTTTACAATGCTCAAGTAGAATTTGCTGATTTTGTAAACAAACCCTGAGGAGGACAAAGTGTTTGTCTCTGAGGGAATCGGGTGAAAATGTTCCAATAATGCCGTTTTTCAATCTCGCCCATTTTCATTAAACAAACCAAAATGGTCTTTATAAGGTACTGCTGAAGTAAAAAAAAAACACCATAATTAATCCCTGATGGAGATCATGGTATAATGAAATGCATCATGACATGCCCTATTATAATATTAATTCATCGTTTCGAATGAAAAGCCTTAAAAATGAGGTTGTTTTCAAGAACAAAAACGAGAAAATCAACTATCCATTTCGCATAGCCTGACTATGATTCGGTGTTTTTCGAATTAGAAGGTTAGACCGCATTATAAAATTGTTTTTTCCGTCACTTTTTACCCATACACAAATATACCAATTTACTTCCAAGGTTTCGCAATAAAAAATGCTAATATTCACCTTGATATTGGATTGCCCATTCAAGTGGACTGGTCTAATTTATTGGGAAATATCGGTTATAAAACTAATTTGATTTCCAGTGGCGTAAGCAACTTATTTGCATATGCACCTACGTTATTTACTTTAATTATTTAAGGCGATCGCTGGTTATTATCTCGGAAGTAGTCGCACTTATCTATTTAAACAGCCTAAACATTTTACGTTTGTGCTGTTGCCAAATGAATATTTTCTTACACAATTTATCTCTTGAAGAGTGAAAATAATGACTGAAATCTACATAAAGAACAATTAGGATCAGAGCATAATTCAAACTGTTTCAAATCAAAACAAAATGATTTTAATTTAAGTCGAAACTGATGAAATTTAATTCGATTATTATATGGAAGCTTCGACGGATATTTGTTTGTTTTTCGGCGCTTTTATTTAAATCAACGTTATAATATTATTATTAAAACTTCGAATAGTAAAGCCCTGCAATTAATTGGGAACGTTCGAGTGTACCAGGCCTTAAATGTATTTTATAATATTTTACATCCGCGTAAAGTCCCGAAACAGTCACAATTAGGCTTATTTAAATTCAACTGTAATAGAAAAATTTACGTACTGGCAAATTCGTTTGCTTTATTATCGACATTCTCATTAAATTATTTAATAACCTCCATCTGAAATGAACCGCAGTGCAATTAATTAAATTAAATTTTTTGTAATTGATTTTTGAAACCCAACTTGCATGACAAGAACTTGATTTAAAGCAACTAACTAATGCGATATAAAATAATCTAAAGCATTTGGGAGTTATCCGAAAGTACAAGACTTTTGTGATTGAAGCCGCCACTGAATGCCTGTTCAAAAACTAATTTTATTTCTCCTTTGTCATAGAAATAAATTAGTAAATGGCCTAGTACATTATTATAGTGGCTCAGGTAATTATCCAGTTAAGGCAGCACAAGTAACCTATCGAGCTTGGATACAATGCGATCGAAAATGAATTATATATTCCTTGTTTTTTTCCTGAATTTGCTCAAAAGGCACTTCAAGACACACACTATATAATCACCAAATCAATATTTTAATACTGAATATTAAAATTTTATAGTCATCCAGCAACTCATATTTCGAGCACAAAATTCCCAAATCCACCCCACCGGAGCGTTGTCTTTTCAATTTACTTCTACGGTTATTGCAGGTACCAAACAGCCGAACTTTGGGTGTTTTTCAGTACCCTTCATTACCTTAAATGCAAAATAATTTGCATGTTACGTAACAAAGTATCCTGTACAGCTGCTTACATTATTGTGGTTAAACTGCATAAGACTTAACGTATTCTTGAAACTTTTGCAAGACGCCATATGTCATGCCAATTTTTTATATGAATATTATTATAAGTGCGCGAATAATGATTATGTTATGGTAATTGGATCTCATCGCCACCCATGTATGGTCTTTTAATTTTCCTGCATTGAAGGAACGAAAGAAAGTCTATTGACTGTTAAAGTTTTTGCTGAAAATGATTAGTTCCTCAGAAGGTTTGCACTAAACTGAAGTAAACTAGTGTCTTTTTTTTGTCATCATTTTCAATAAAACAAAACGACATTAAAGAAACTTCTATTAATTAGTCTCTTGATTGTTAAAGTTTTGCGGAAAACTATTAGTTTCTCAAAAGGTTTTCACTAAATTGACCCGAACTGGTGTCCATTTCTGAGGACGTTTCGTCGTGTATAAGAAACTCATAATTTTCAATTCATTCCAATGTAATAAAAAAACAATTTTCAATAAAAAACCAACATTCAAAAGACTTTCATTAATTAATCGATGAATTGTCATTGTACTTTCTTAAAATGGCGAGTTTCTCAGAAAGTTCACACTAAAGTGAACTGAACTGTTGTCCTTTACTGAAGACGTTGGTTCGCCTATGAGAAATTCATCATTTTCTATAAAAAACATTTAAGAAACTTTTATTAATTAGTCAGTTGATTGTTAAAGTTTTTGCTGAAAATTATTACTGTCTCAGAAGGCTTAGGTACACTAAACTGAAGTGAAGCAGTGTTTTTTTCTGAAGATGCAATCGTTCGACTGTGAGCAACTCTAATTCGACATTCACAAGACTTCATTAATTAGTCTATTCACACTAAAGTAAACTGTCTGATACCCATTTCTGAAGATGCATTTCATTCGTGTGAATGAAACGTTAAGGAAAAATTCCGTTCCATACACTTTTTGAGTCAGAACTGAGTAAAAAACTGAGAGTGATGGGGTTTTTCCTCAACAGCCTCGATCTCCAGACAGAGGCATCAAGCTCAGTTCACTTCAGTGTCAACCTTCTGAGTAACTCATCATGTGCAGTTAAAACTAATAACAACTTTTACAAATTGTACATAAAATAGCTGGCAAAATTCCCCACACTTTTTAATTTTGCCTCTACTTCAACCATAATTCATAAGCAACATTGCGAAAGAAATTAATACTAACTAAATGGAAACCATTTAAAATCCGGCCCATTTCATGGTTCGAAATTCGGCATTCCGCCCATGGATTAGTCAGCCGGTTTTTCTATAACCATGAACATAATTGGGAGTGGGAGGAGATTAGAAAATAGAGACCCCAGCCACAAAATGGTGGCCTAATGTTATATCCTTCCTATTGTGTTGCGTGTAACTAATGTTGGAGCATAAATTAATCATTTACTAGATCTGTGGGTTTTAAAGGGAGATATTCCCTGGGTCCCTGTCAAAAAGTTCCTTTTAATGAGCTGCATTCAACGTTTGTTCGGTTGGGTGTTTGATGTTGATTTACAATGAATTTAATTCACAATCGATATCAATTAAACTTTTGTTTGCTGCTATAGTTGACTGTATATTTCTTGTCGAATTGACTAGTTTGCTCAATTAATTAAGAATCAAGACTGCCCAACAATTCTATGGAATTCTATGGAAGAAGCAAACATTTGGTCCCAATTCCCAGGTTCACTTCGCCCAGAAAATCAGAAAAAAAACCGCAAGACTAGATACTTTCAAATGGTACAAATACAGATCTGTGCCACCACCACTGAACCCTACACGGTTTTAAATATAAACCTAACTGGAAACATAATAGAGTATTAAATTAAATCACCGGGTTGCATCAGGTGTATTTTTCGACTTGTGACTTATTTGGAGTTTATGGCTTACGAATGAAATAAACAACGGCACGTTCATTAATAAATTGCGAAATAGCAAATGCAATATTCAAAGACGAAAGAGAGAGGAGAGCCAAGGAGATTCATGCAAGAAGACGGATTATTGCCGTTTGCTTGTATCTGCTTACCTACTGCATGTGCTGTAGGTATCTACTAATGAAAGGTCAGCCAAAGCTTTTGAGTTTTTAATGGTGTCTTAATTTAGTTGAAGCGGAAACCAATGGAAGTTTAGAAAATGAGGCCTTCCACTATCAACCTGCACCTCCCACCACTGGTTCGAAGTCGAAAATCCTTGAACTTGAAAGGTCCACTTTGCGCACAGGTACCTGCCGAAATTGACCAATAGAAAAGCGCGTGGAGATCAGGGGCTACCGGAAGAAGTCCTTGAATGATCTAATGCATTTCGAAAGGCTAAGCCGCTGAAAGGTCGATGGGTGGAGATTAGACATAAAATGGAATCCATTTCAAAGCAGTTGCTTTGGCCGAGTGACATTGAAGCATTATGTAAAGGTGCTTTATTTTTAGTATAATTAATATTTTCATTGTTCACCATAATTGCTTTAATAAGGCGGTTCGGCTAAGATCACATGGCGTCGAATAATGGCTGAAAGTTTTTCTGCGACCAAGTCGGATCGAAGGAAAATAACGAAAGTGAAAAATAATGACTAGACGATTCACAGAGCAGAGTCTTCACAGACTTAAAGTCTCAAAGAACTACAACAACCATCAATCATGCAGTGGCAACTTTAAAAGTCAAGCAGATTGCAAAATTATTCAATAAATTAATGGAATTAACAATGAAGTAACGAGAGCAACGTCTTGCATATGCTGTCGTAATAAACAATTGAAAATTAAACGCTTTTTAATTCCATTGAGAAATTTTTGAGAAAAACACCCCAAAAAAGTTGATAACAATAGCACATCAAAGAAGGAAGGTTAAAATAGCAGGTTTAAAACTCTAGCAAATAGAGTTTCCTGCGCCCAAGAATAAGAAGAAAAATAAAGAAACCATTTGCAGCTTGGGAACCAAAATTTTCCCAAAAAGAAAATTCATAAAATCACATCAAAAATAATGTAATTTTCGAAGATTATCCCCATCACGGCACAAAAAACTGCACTGATAACTAGAGCGACCACAAAAAGGTAGCTGCATTGTTACATACAATTTACTCAGGTAATTGCTCGTATCATTAGATAAATTGTTATAGGAGACGAGCATTTATCACATTGCATTAATTTTTTTAATGCCATTATTACCTGCACTAAAAAACTGTCCGCTTTGCCACTAAATTACTGGCAAATTTTAAATGCAATCAATCATGATTATGAAAAACGAATCATCTTCACGCTTTGTTCAGCTTGACCAGTAGTGATGTCTTTTTAACGCGCGCTTTTCCGTTTTTGTCAATGCTGCTGTTTTCGGAAATTCAATTTTCAGCTCGCTTTTCCAATGAAATGATAGCGCGATTGTTTTGTCAAATGTCAGGTCGTGATCAAAATTTAAATTTTAGATGTGACAACACAAATTGCCTTTATAAATAGAATGTTTTGTAACCATTTACTCAAAATGGCTAATCGTGTGGTTGGTTAGTTTGCGAATATTATTATTTTTGGTTTAAGTAAACACTTAAATAACTCAGCTTAAAAAGCTTGTTTCTTATCCTAAGAATTATGGGTTTATTGAGGGTTTGAGTTCAGAATATTGTATGATTAAATGTTGAAACCGCACAAAATGGTTCATATATATTTGCATTTTTTTGGGATAAAAACTGTATACAATTTGACGCATTTCGGAGCGATTTCAGTGTTTTCGAAAAAGTAGTCAACAGAGCTTTTTGTAATATTTTCTGCCAAAAATTAAAACTTCTATGTTGGTTTTTTTGCACCGAATGTATAGTTTTCGATTTTAGACACTCCGAATATGCAGCAATAAGGTGCTTTGGTTTAGAAATGAGTAGACTTAGTCGATTCAAGATCAAGACCAAGACTGCCTTTGGTTTGCAAGACCAAGACCATGTCCTACAAGACTAAGACTTTTGCAAGAGTCTTGCGAGAGTAAAATTATTTAAGCCCAATTAAAATTTTTAAATATCTACATCTTACTGTAGATATTTTCAATGTGGTTGTACTTTCGTTAGAATATGTAAATTACACTACTTGAAAAAAAAACCTTTTGGATATTAATAGGCAAAGAAAAATTACGGATCAACAGTTTTGAATTACCCAATAATTCAATTTATTAAAATAGCAAATAGTCTTATATTTTTTAAATTGTTTCTTATTGATTATTATTATCTTTTAATTTAATTATTATTAAATAAATTTTGTCTAATTTTACGGCATATGTTAAAGCAAAAAGACCGAGACCAAGATTTAACATGCAAGACCAAAACCAAGACTGCCGTTGATTTGCAAGACCAAGAACAAGAATATGTATGCAAGAACAAGACCAAGCAAGCTTTGGTCTTGGTCTTGCTTTGCTCATCACTATTAAAATATGTCGCAGTTCTCGGCAATTTTGCCTCAGAAGGGTTTAAGGTGTCTATCGTGATCTCGACGTAATCCTCAATTCTTTGTGAAGGCAAATGTATAAAGTTTGACACATTTGTGGTGATTTGAGTTTTTTTTGAAACAGTAGTCAACAGAGTTTTCTTGTGATATTTTTGGTCAATAATTGAATCTTCAATGTGTGTTTTTTTAGCCGAATGGATAGTTTCAGAACTTAGAAGTTCTCAATATGCATATAGAGGGTGTTTGGCTCAAAAACGTTCAAAATGTGTCGCAGTTTTCGATAATTTCGGATCAGAAGGGTTTGGGTGTCTATGCATGAACTCGATGAAGATTCCTCGCCTTCTTGTGATAAAAAGTATATAACATTTAGAGTAAATTTTCTTGTAATATTTTCGCCCAAAAATTGAATTTTTAATGTGTGCTTTTTGAACCTAATTATAAGTTTTCGACTTTAGAAGCTCTCTATATTCATATATAGAAGGTTTGGGTCTCTAATAGAGCCGACATCGTTGTTTAAAGATCGCAACCTCTCAAAAACCGTGAAAAAACGCTCAAAATGTGTCACAGCTTTATATAATTTTGGTTCAGAAAGGCCTAGCGTGTCGCACGTCTATCCTTCTATCGAAAAATGTGTAAAATTTGAAGAATTTGGGGCCACTTGAGTTTTTTTGAAAAAGTAGTTAATAGAGTTTTCTTGAGATTTTTTGCCAAAAGTTGAATTTTCCATGTGTGTTTCTTTAGCGAAATGGACAGTTTTAGAACTCATAAAGGCCTAGCGTGTCTATTACAAAACTGTTTGACTCTATAATAGAGCTCAAAATCAATCATAATTCGAACTTATTTCGGCTCAGAAGGGTTTGCTCTGGTCTTCTACTCGTTAAATGTGAATAAAGAAGGTGTTTGAGTCAATAATCCAGCAGATTTTGGTCGGTTAAAGATAATATCAAACGAAAACTAGCATAAAGTATTTCGGGGTTTTATGCCGCCGCGGTAGAAGATAATTTTGTCCTGACGTTTCTCAAGCACGAGTGGCTTGTATCTTCAGATGAGGCTTGCTTGGCGCAGCACCACTCTGAAGATGAACGCCGCGCAGGAAGGAAAATTCCACTGTTCAAGCAATGGCCGCCAAAGCCTAACTCTTCCATTGCTTGTTTTATGCAAAATAATTTGAATACAAGCAGAAATTATGTTGATTGTAGACAACGACTTACGTACCACTTAGAACGCGACCGAACGTAAACAAACATATAAAGAACATGTTTTGTTATTGTCGCATTTACTCGTTAAGGAATTCATCTATAGATTTCAAAACAAAACTGCATTCTTGCGTGATCTGATCGACGACTGCAAATCTAGGTACCCGATCGGAGAAGAGAATGGTTTTTAAATTGTTCGGGCATTTTTCGATCTAGTTTCTCGACAGCTGTGGGATATTTAAATGAGGATTGTGGTTGGCTCATCTCAGCCTAGCAAGGACAATGTTAATTAATGTTCGACTTTGAGCTTGATGGATGCCTTTTAGTGCAAACACTCTATATGGTTGAGTGATTTGGATGAAAACCATTTTCTTCAGCCAAATAATCCAGAAAGTGTTGCAGATACCGGAAAAACTATTTAAATATTATCTCAACTGTAAGTTTAATTAGCAAATAAACTTGACACAATAAGAAAGGATTTTTGCGGTGTCTCAAATTTAAATAATGTAATTTATGGCCAAGCCATTTGAATTTGAATTGAAACTATTTGATTGTATGTCGTTGGCGATTCTATGGAGGTCCAATATATCTCGGAGCAACAGAACCTGTCTCGATAGCATCAGACAAAATCCGCGCATAATGCAATGTCATTGCAAGTAATAAATAAGAGCTTGATTATACGTCGGCCCAAATTGATTTAGATAATATATCAGTTCAAGTAATCTAGTGGATATTTTCAACTGCCATTCTGCCCACACGACAACAATCGATTCTGTTGTGCAGACTTATTCGCTTTGAATTTGTCTAATCATACAGGTTTTCCAGAAACAATGTTTTATTCAATTTATTGCCAAACTGGCAGTGAAATTGGCACAAAATGGTGGTTGTTTAATAAGTTGCCACTCACTCAAAAATTGGACATTCCTGCTCAATGATCAATGTGATAAAAACATAACAAAACGATAGTTCGATACTTGGGTTAGTCAAGGCTAATCCCACATTTATGAAAACATTTTAGCTGCTAATATCCAAGCATGCAGCAACTTAAGCGAAGTGGCAATGTGGAAATTCAATTGATAAGGAAGAATCGATTGAAAATCTTCGGCCATATTTTAGACCAATTTCCCAATCGCAGAACCGGTTGTGCATTTGTAATGGTCGCAAAGAGACTGATTTCGTTGGTATTCGACTCAAAGAATGGATATTAAGGTCGAAGAATTAACCATTATTATAATGCCTGCCTATCCTTACAAATATGTTAGATCACCTTGAGTTCGCTAGTTGCCTAGAAATGACCGGCAAAATTGTTACTTTAGGCCATTTATTTTGCCGCGAACAGAACGAGTTTTTTCCCACTTGCTATCTGGCATTTTTATGCCATTCGAATGGAAATTTTAATAATAGGAAACTGGTAATGGCCTATAATGATTAGCCATTGACTCCATTAACCAATCCAGAAAACATTTTTAACGCAAAACTGGTCGAATTTTTCCTAAACTTAAACCGAATCCAAGTGTGAACGTAAAATAGGCAACTTATTAAATAAAGTCTATACAGATAAAAGCCAAAAAAAAAGAAAATCCCTCCCCTCAGTAAAGTACTTTAAAAAACGAGTTTTTCTGTAGGAAACAGTGAAACATTTGATGACTAACAATCTTTTAAGCGAAATTTATTCAAATTAGTCCCAAGAAAAACACAACTATTCGATGGAAGGTTATTCAATGTTTATTATGAAACAATCATGGCAAGACCTAGTCCCCAGTGGGAAGCGGTTTCCTCTTGGAATAAATAACAAATAAACGAGTACAATTTAATTGATAGTTTGTGTAAATATCGATGCTGAATTAACTGTGGCTGTAAATTTGTGGGTGTCGCCACTGAAATTCGAAATTCAATTGGCTAATGCTGTCACATACTGATTATCTCGGTGGAAGCCACGAAGTGAATTTAAAATAAACCTTTGACGAAAATGGCATTTTTTAAGGAAAAAACCCGCTATACCAAAATCATTTTCCACTATTTTTGCTCATTAACAATCATCTTCCATTTGAGTCAATCACAGCTGTAAAAGGAAGGCGAACGCCACTGGCTGGTACGCATTGTAATTTGGCATTATCGAGAAGAAACTGAAGATGAACCGGTTCACTAGCTTTAAAGATATTTTTGAGCTCAGGCAGATGTCATCCGCTTATATCGGCCTGAAATAAACCAGCAAAACGGAATTTGTTCTTTGTTAGACAGTGGCAGAACAGCATCTATTTCAGGCCTTGAAGATTGTTCCTCCTGATTCAGTTAATTTGGCTTATTTTTTGACTGATTTAGACGAATGTCGCGGATATAAGCGAGGAACAATAATGAATGCATCGAGATTGAACACTGACATTGAATAATGAAACTCACTTAAGATGATTAATTTTTTTCCGGGTTTGTTAATGTTGGTTTTAAACTTTACTCTCTTTTTAAAGCCATTTTTACCAGGGGAATTAATATTCATTCAACCCTTCCAAAAAAGGATGATCGTTGATGCCGCCACTGATTAGACTTCCTGATAGTTTTTTCCCGATTCTACTAGACGAGTAGCGGTCGAGTGCGCTTTATCGATACACATTCAGTTTGATATACAGCCTAAACAATGAAGAAAAATGGCACCAGTTTTTGCAGCGTTTTGCCGTTTCATAAGACGGCCATCAATGCCATTTTATTAATTAAAAACAGAAGCGTGTGGTCATAAATTCGTTTTTGTTCAAAATTTACAATGCTCTAATAAGATTTCTATGAGGAGCCGTAAATCATACAGTTTTGACGCACGTAAATTGTTTCAAATCATGGATTGGATTTTTTTTTGCAAAAACTGACTAACGCTGAAGACTTTGATAATATTGGGCCAATAAAATCGTTTTAAATAACATTTGAAACCTACTTGCAAACAGTTTGAGACACCGATTGAGGCAAGTGGACACGCTTTAGTTAACTTTTCGTCATTTGAAAAAAATATGATCCCGGCGATAATCGATTGCGTTGAACCAAGCTATTTTGGGCAAATATACAAATTTAGTTAACCGCAATATTAGCCAAAATGATTTACACAACTGGGTTCTTATATAAGTTTTTTTAAGCGGAATATTGCATGCTTTTCCACATTTATATTTACCAACAAACTGTTGCTCCAGTGAGATTTGGGAAACCAAAATTTGTATTTTGAGAAACCGGGGTTGCCTCAGCGCCTAACCAACTAGCGCAATATTGGAAGATTTATGGCTTTATTATTATATAAAATAATTAGATTCATTGAGAATGAAGGAGAAAAATGCCTTTGCATTGCGTGCTAATTACTTCTAAGTTCTGTACATTATCACAGACAAATAATACGTAAAAATCATATTATTTATCTGCCACAATTCCATTAACATTATTAAGGAAAATTAACATAAAAATTAAAATTCGTTATTTAGTAGAATTACCATGAATGCTCACTTTTCCTCCCGTAATTATTTTTGTTGAAGCCGCATAGCTAATGAGTCTCTACATAAATTAGCTATACAACAAAGTTTTTTTTTAATTTAATCTTTATTATTACATCTGCTCATAAAATACATAGGTACGTTTCTGCTTCTAAAAATACAAGAATCATTGTAGGGTTGCGTAATAAATACGCACCAATTGTTACACTGAGAAACATTTTCTGGAGTGTCAAGGAAAGAAGTAAAGTGTGAGCAATTGCTGATTTTTCTGCTTATTAGGGGAAGGTTTCGCTAGCATGCATCACTAGCATCTTCAGAGGTGTTTGCTTCAGATGCAAACATACCAATTGTTCAAACGATAGTTTTCAAAGCATTCACCATTTCCGAGGTGAGCAAACCGGTAAGTTTTTTGGGCTTTTAGGTCGGCATGGAAAGGAATTTCTTCCTGCATGCATCTTCAGAGGTGGCTTACTGAACGCAGGACCTCACTGAAGATGCATACAACTCGTGCTTGCAAAACGTCAGTCAGAAATTTCGAAAGACCGAAAAACTTACCAACAATATCGATTCATTGCAATTTTCTTGTGCAATCTTTATTCCTTGAACAGGAAATCGCGTTTAGGAGACCAGTTTCGGACAGCCTTGAAGCTTTAATTTATTTATGGGAGACCTAGCCCATTATTATGTATTCTGACAAGTTGGCCTTTCTTATACCGTGCCATAATTCGTTGCTTGCATAACATTCGCCGACGGGAAGCATAATTTTTCGGAGCCATTTTGTTAAAATGTCATTTGACTAATTCGTCTGCTAGAAATGGCCAACAGATAGTCTAATTAAAAACAACGGCATTTTATTGACTCGTTTCCATGTGTTTTTAAGCTTTCAAAGCCTTCACGCTGTTAATCTGTTAAAAATGGCTTTCATAAATCAAAGTGGAAGAAATCTGCTTCTTTTGCTAAGGCTAAGGAAGTCAACTGTACTAGGCGCGACTTATGCAGTAATAAAAATGTTTGTTGAGTGAAAAATGATCTCCTTTTGATGAATAAACTAATGAAAATTACGTTATTTCTCAATTAAAAAAACAGAAAACATTTATCATTGCGTAGCATTCGTGTTTAAATAGAAACATTAAAATATTGAACAAAACAAGTGTTATTCATTGTGCAGAACTTTTGAGCGATTGATGCAAAGCAAAGAAATGAAGTTAAATAGAAAAATAAACTTGCAGAACAACGATCTAAATGTGCAATTGGTCAGAAAAAAAGCAACAAAAGTTTAATAGATGATTTTATCAAAAACACGATTCATCAACTACTGCATATTGCAAAGTGGAAAACTCTGGTTTTGTGCAGTTATATTTATATAGCGGACAATTTCCCTTTGTCTAATTTAAGTTTGAAATTAGTACAAACCCGGCATATAAGGCTGGTTTTAAAAATAACTAGGGAAAAGGCGTTCCATGATTATAAATTCCCACCAACACCAACGCCCTAGCAAAAATGTAGTAGTAACTGAAATATTATGCAAAACTATAATAAATCCACACACAGCTACGAACGTAATGTGCTGCGGTTGTTTGCGTCTTTTCCTGCCTAAAACGTCAATCTAATTTGTTATAGTTTCTGTAAATGCGCAGTTAGAATGACGGCCGAAGAACCGGTTTGCCCATTCCACAGATTGATTAATTTTTTATGTAAAATTTCATAATTTATTGAGTGTTTCAGTTTCCTTCAAAGATCAATTTTTATGTAGGCGAATAAATAGGCAAAATTCTGGCCTATTTTAATATAGAACTGAGTTGGACGTTGTGAAACCTCGATATTCATTCCATGCGAGTTTAGTGTGTGTCATTATTACATATTCAATCAATTATATTATTATATTCTCAAAAGCACATTTCTTATTCAGGTTGTCTAGAATCTAGATTGAATATTGAAGGTCGTTGGCCCCTGAATCTGGTGTCGCTGGCTAGACGAAACGAAAGCATCTGCAACCAACTTTGTAATGGCCCACATTTTTCTGCTGTTTTTGTCAGTGCACAATTCGCAACGAAGAATTATCCAGGGCATCGTACATCGTGGATCGCGTAATAAGATGTCTATTTAAGCGCGCAATTCTTCTCGCCTTTTTTGTTGTCATCACATGAAGAGCTTGCGAAAGCATCCATTAGTCATAGTCTTGGTTCAACCCTTTAATGATTATATCGAATAAATCTTTATCAGTTTTAAATGCCGTTTTTTTGCAAGTTTTCTCCCGAATGAAAATTATATTGATAAATCCATAATTTTTTCATGATTAAGTTAATTATATTCTTCATTTTAAAAACTCTTTTGTAGTTACATACAGGGTGATTCAAAATTGGCAAAATGCTACTACTTAGGGGGATTGCCACAGTAGCATAGCAGAGGCTGTAAGAACGTACGCCAACAAAGGGCTAGAGACACTACACTGGACGATAGACTCCAGGATTTGAGGCAGGTAGTGGACGACCAAGAGGTGTTAGGGTTCCAGACATAGGAGAAAAGGTTTTGGAGAAAATTCCATCAGAGCCTTCCAGAAGTACTTGGAGCATTGCGCAACAACTCACACATTCCCAGGCAACTGTGCACAGGATAATTACCGAGGAAGAGGTACATTCCTACCACGGATGTAAGATACACATGAAACTAGGACACATTAAATCTCTGGTCTACCGAACACCAGTAGAAATTGAGCAGGTCAATTAACCGAATACGAGAAGCTGCTCAAAATGTGAACCCAGTAATGCTGCGAAGAGTGCAGCAGTAACGGTGATTAGACGGGCACAAACATGTTTGGAGTTAAACGGACAGAACTTCGAACACCTCGTGTGATATCCTAAGAATTTCTTTTTCACCACCATCACCAAAATGTTTTTCTTATTTGTAGGCTATTGACCTTCTTCTTCACTTACCGAGGGTTTAATTGTAAATAGATCATTGAGCCATAACTTTTATAGGAGTATTGCAAACCTTCAACAGCTTACAGTGAAAGACACCATGCGATGCAAACCACTGGCTGCTTGAAGATGCGACTGGGTCAATCAAAGAAAAACTTTGACGACCCGAAAAACGAGATAAACCAGCAAAGTTAAGGTTGCTGTAGTCGTTCATATATGGCTGAATTGAAATTGTTAATATTCGAACTTATTAATGCGTAATAGGGGCACAACAGTTCAAATATCAGTCCTATCCCAAGTGCTCGACTGT
Organism: Dendroctonus valens; assembly: GCA_024550625.1. Taxonomy (NCBI): domain Eukaryota; kingdom Metazoa; phylum Arthropoda; class Insecta; order Coleoptera; family Curculionidae; genus Dendroctonus; species Dendroctonus valens. The sequence goes on along the minus strand of JAJTJO010000554.1, from coordinate 842,098 downwards.
TGAGTGGGTCGTTCACCCGAAAGTTGCGAATATGTTCGTGTGTGTACGCACTGCACGCGATTCATTGCGGATGGACACAGAAAGTGTCCGGCGAGACGATTTCCTTCCATGAAGATGTTATCGTCCATATATGGAAATTATCTGCTCATTTTGTTTCATCTTTGCTTGTTCTCAATTATGGTTTTGTAAATTAATTTTTATGGCTGGGAAAATACCATTTTCAACAAATTTCTTGCCTATTGTTCCCTGAAGTTTGACAAAGAACACACACTCTACTACACAAGCAATTTATTACAAAACTGTCAAAAACCCAATATGTTTCGAGTGTATAAACTGCTCATCATCAGGCTCGGTCTCTGATGATGAGCAGTTTCTGGGGGTCCTTTGCCAAAACTTTTATTCACGAAAGTCAGTTTTTAAAAAATGATATGTTTTTGACTCCAAAAACGCTTTCAAGATAAAAAGTTTAACCAGTTTTTGCGAATGAATTTCATACGAATTCCGGCCCTGTGTGTTCTAGCCTTTTTTTTCAATTGCCTGGCTTGCATCTGAAATGCTCTACAATTTATCAGTGAGCCCGATCGAATTACTTGGCCAAGCACACATTATATAAAATTAAAAGATAAACCGGTTTCCGAAAAGTCGATGGCCTATCTTAAATTATTTTGCACACGCTCTTCGTCGAAGGCGCACACACAACCAGGCCTATAATAAATAAAATAATAAACATGAGCTTCCTTCCTGTCGAGCTTTTACAATGATAGACCATTGGCAAAAAATGAATATCTTAATAAGGTATTTGCCGTTGCATAATTTTGCAGTGGCGCAGTTCCAATTTGGCCAAAAAACTACAAAAATTCCATTTTTTTTCCAGTTTGCTCGCCTTACTTTACAAGGCTATACACTTAACACAGTTTAAGGTCGAGCCCTCCGGGCACGACACTGATTGAGACAATTTAAGAGCAAAATTCGCCAAAAAACAGGGCTTTCTAAGGCCTCAATCGCAAAATTTTATGAAACAGTCTAATCAACCAGCAGCGATTTGGTTGGATGGTTTGGTTTAATGTGTGTTTTAAAATGCCCAGTTATACCAAATTGCTTGATCGATAATTTATTAATTCAGATTACTTCTCTATCTCAGTATTTATTCATACATTTCCCTGCTACTAAAGAACAGCTGCAGCAGCGCATTTTTGCAGGTAATATGGTAATTGCATAGACCGACTAAATAATTTGCATATTACCCTGCGAATTTTTGCATAACTGCTTTCATATTAAAGATGCGGGATTTTTGACCAGAAGCACTGGAAAGTTTCGCTTTCTACTGCCGCTAAATTGATTTCACGTCGTAACAACCAAGTTCACTAAAATTTAGACGTTGAAATTAAAAATCCGTTTTTTGCTGTTAATTTCAATACGCATTAATCGACAAATGCTGCAATTAATTCAAAAGTGTTCAAAGAAATTATAATCTTGCAACCGGATTTGTTAATATTGTACGCAATATTACGCACATTGACCATTATGGCGAAAATATCATTAATTACTATCCTTGGATTTTAAATAAAAGTAATTTAACACTTTTTCATAATTGCATTGAGTTCAATTTCGTAACTGTACAGTTCACCGGTTCAAATATTGGAATGGAACGACGTTACTTAAAAAGCAAGGTTTCCAAACGAACCTTCAAAAATCTTTGGACATTAAATCAAAGGCGAATGCTTGACAAATTAAGAGGAAAAAAATGTAATTAATTAATCCCATAAAATTGAAACATTTTCACTCGCCCAAGAACATCAGCTCTGGATGGGTAAGTTCAAGAAGAATAATTTGAAATCTAATTGCGTTCGAATGATAAATCCTCGATTAGTCGTACGTGAGAATTGATTGCCATTTAAATGATGAACCGGAACTGATTAATAACAGAATATTTTCTCCCACGCACGCACAAACACGCACTATTTAAAAAACATCCTAACAGTACCAGTTATTAAAGGAAAATTGTTCTTATTTACAGTTCAAATTGGTAATCGGCGATTGTGCTTCAACGGACTATTGATTGTTTTTCGTGTGAACGGGAATTCGGTATTTAGGTTGCATATATTCAATTATTGCTTTTATACTTGGTAATTACAACAACAGAAAAAACCCGCCAGAAAATTACTTTTTCGCTTTTCAATGGACGTGATCTGATTGATGATAATGTGCGCATTTGAACCAGTTCATTTGATTGAGATAAATCCAGAGTGTTCAAACATCAGCACTCGACTATTCACCCACTGTTCACTCTGACTAACGATATACTAATAACCCACCTAACTGATAGAAAGACAGCTTGCCTGTTTATGGACATTAACAAAGCTTTTGATAGTGTCTGGCATAGAGGCTTACTATACAAACTACACACACCAACATATCTACTACACACCATAAAGAACTTACTAGAAAACAGACAACTACAAGTACGAATTGACAAAACACTGTCATTTTCTTTTTCCCCTGAACAAGGGCTCCCTCAAGGATCCCCGCTCTCACCGTTTCTCTACAATATATACTGCCATGACATATACAATTACAACTTACCAGACAAAAATCAAATCGACAGATCGGCATACATATTACAATACGCAGACGACACGGCACTTATTGTACATGACAAAACTACTGAGAGAGCAGCTCAAAGACTCCAAACACTAACAACAACACAATGACATGGTTTTATAAATGGAGACTAACACCAAACGCGTCAAAAAACCAACTTCTGCTCACAAACCACAGACTCAACGCTGACTCCCCTACAATAACTGCAGACGGCCAAACGACACAACCAAAAAACGACGTAAAGTACCTTGGAATCACAATTGACCACAAACTTAAATTCACTAACACATACGAAACATCAGGGCAGAAACAATAAAGAAAACAAAACACTTCCGATCACTAACCTACAAAGACAGAGGAATTAGCACAAATACCGCCACCAAAATATATAAAGCTATTTGTAGACCCTTGCTAGACTATGGACATTTACTCATGACCAACGGAACAGAAAGGACAAAACGTTATATACAAACAACAGAACAAATTGCACTAAGACTAATAACACGAATAAGACAACCCCCAAAACCCACTACACAACCCCCCCACCCAACTACTATACGAACGCACAAACATGACAGAGATTTCGGAAAGAACTCATACTAGATGTATGACAGAATGGACAACAACCCCTACAACTGGACCATACTGAATCCCCTTTGTCTTACAAGACCAACCAGACAATCCCGCTTCCCTTTCCCTCCATCAACGCTCCTCGAACACTTACAAACGCAACTGACTACTGGACAATAAAATATTTTTTCTTGTCATTAGAATGGAAAGTTATTTAATAAGATTATTAACCTAGAATAAGAGAATTTTCATCTTTGTTTTTATTTAGATTAAGACTACATGTATTAAACAAGGGCAGAAAGACCGATAGGTCGATAGCCTTTTTTAGAAATAAAGATGTTTACTACTACTCCAGGGTGTTTGGATATGGTGCACCGAAAAAGGGGTGATTCTACATGAAAAATTAATATTTCCAAAGCAGGAAAATCGGAGCTACACGGCAAAGAATTTAGCTTCTAGATGTAGAATCACCCTCTATCATTTCATTAAGTTACTAACTTTTTTTGCCTAAAATCCACTCGAGAAGAAAAGCAATAAAATTCGTACAATAAAGCCGGAAATCAACAATGTTATCTAGGCCTTTTAAAAATAATTGCAAATTTCCGTTAGACATGCAGGCCCCCATATATGTGTGCATTTCAATTGTTATTAAAAACCATAGGTTTTTCATTTATTTATCATATTTTGATAGAAGTGGCGTGCAACGGTAAACTGAAAATTACTGTTTAAAAATAGAACGTTGCTGATAAAAACCCTGTACACTTACAGACACCTAATTAAATTTAAAAAACTGACGATTTCTCATATGTACTTATGGGCATACATATATGTTTAAATGGTTGTTTATTGTGAAATTCCCAAAACTGATAAATTTTATCGACTATCATATAAAATTCTCTGTTTGGTATCGTGTTTGCATCAGGTGGGATATTTGGGGCAAAAAATTGAGTTCTTAATATTTGAAAAATATGATAACTTGCGTCGTTTCGAATGATGTAATAGACACATCGGTAACAGTGACATAATCGCCATATTTACTACACTACATTTACTACACTATTAATTTTAGTAACAAAGAAGTTTTTTTCAACAACCGCTTGGAATTATTGAACTGAAAAGAATCGATTTTACCATCCCTCCTTAAAATAACACCTGCATAATTCATTTGCCACGTTGACGAGTTAACCCATATCTCAAAAAGCAAAAATGCATAAATTCTGAAGTTTTAATTATTCAGGCCGCCGCAGTTTCGATGCACGCAACTTAAAAAATAATTGTTTCTAGGTAAACTAGGGGGGTAAAAAAAACTTTAATCATGCAAGTTTGAATTTCAATTTTGTTAAGAGCCCTCATTTGCCTGACGGTTTTTAAAATTTAAATTGCACTTATTTATTTATCTATTTCGTTTTCCGATGGCATGTTTATGTTGAAAAATAGTTAGGCTGCAAGACAAAAACAGGTGCTTTATTATTTCATTTTTGTTCAGTCGGCTGAGCAATTATTTCTATTACCACAACTCGAGTTACGTGGACGAGGTGACGTGTATTTCGCGTCCATTCAACTGCATTAGGCAGTTTCTTGATATTTTTGTTACTGGCGAAGAATTGATAAGTGCCATTAAATAACTGTTCCAAAACCACGAATCCCAGGAAACGTACAATATTGTCTCTACATTTCCCTGAAGCATAAATTGAGTTCGCATTTAATATTCTTCTATACTTTTCTTATTGCTTATTCTGTTCATATATCCTATCATTAAGCTTTTTCAATTTTGTCAGTCGCTTTCACTTAAGTATTTTCTTTAGACTGTGAAATATTCTAGTTGCTACTAGCTCCAGATTGGATGTTCGGAATTTTGAAAACAAAGAGTGCACTTCATCTGGGATTATTTTTGGATTGTTGTGTATATTTTCCTGACTGTACTTCAATTTATTTCAAAATTTCCTGGGTTTCAGTCAATTTTATTGTTTATTATTTAAAATGTTACAAATACGTTTCGGTGTCTTTCTCCACCATCATCAGTTTGTATGTCTAGATGTTTCTACCTTGTTGACCTTGTTTCTACGATGTTGGACATTCTGTCCAACCAAATGTAAAGGTAGAAACATCTAGACATACAAACTGATGATGGTGGAGAAAGACACCGAAACGTATTGTAACATTTTAAATAATAAACAATAAAATTGACAAACCCAGGAAATTTTGAAAAAAATTATTTTTGAAGCAACATTTGTCAAGTCGCTAAAAATCACGATTTTTCCAATTCTAACCAGACTCTTTGATTTGTCAGACATAAGTATCTTTTATAGATAGTGAAAGTTTCAATTTGCTACTTGCTTTCGATTGGATGTCAGGAATTTTTTAAGCAAAGAGTGCCTTTGGGTGAAAATTCCTATTTTGAGAACAATATTTATCAAGTCGCTAAAAATCAGAATTCCAGTCGATTTTATAAAAATTATTATTATTATTATAAAAATAAAAAAAATATATTATTATTAAATTATCGAAATTCGCCGCATTTATAGATTTAAGTATCTTGAATTCACTGCGAAAGTTTCACTTTGCTACTGTGGTCAGATTGAAAATTTGGAATTTCTGATTGAAAAAGTGCATTTGGGTGAAAACGTTCATTTTCGGACCAAAATTCACCAAGTCAGTAAAAAATAGGGCTCTTTTGGATTCGAATGAAATACGCAGGATTTTGGCCTTGAGTGTCTTCTACATATGCAGAAAGTTTCCTGTTGCTACTTGGAACTTAGGCATTATTGTAGCAAATAGTACACTTGGGTGAACACGATCATTTGCAGATCAACATTTTCCAAGTCGCTAAAAATCAGGATTTTTTTCGATTCTAATAACATTCACATATTTTTCAGATCTAAGTCTCTTGTATAGAATGAAGAACTTTAAAGTCGATATCTTCTCTAGATCGGATGTCACGATTTTTTGAAGCAAACGGTGCACTTGCGTGATGTCGCTCATTTTGAGACCAACATTTATCAAGTCACAAAAAATCAGACCTTTCTTGGATTCCAATGAAATTCTCTGGAATTTTAGATCTATTTATCTTCTATAGAATCCGAAACGTTCAAGTTACCACTTGTTCTAGATTGGATGTTACGAATTTTTTAAGTAAAAAGTACAATTTGGTGGTTGGTTGGTTTTCAGAAACCTACATTTTTTTGAATCGCAACCCAATTTCTGGACTTTTTAGCCTTAATGTCTTTTAAAGGGTGTAAAAGTTTCAGTTGCTTCTTGCTCTAGGTTGGATGTTGAATGAATGCAGTTTTGAAGCAAAGAGTGCATTTGGAAAAACCTCCATTTTCAGACCAACGTCAAGTAGCAAAAAAATAAGAATCTCTTTGATTCGAAGGAAATTCTCAGATTTACACACAAGTACCTTTTATAGAATCTAAAACTTGCAAGTTACTACTTGTTCTAAATTGGATGTTAGGAACATCCGAGTCGAGTTGAAGCAAAACCCACCTGTGTAAAAACTCTCATTTTCAGACCAACATTGTGACCTACCTTGTGGCTAAAACTTAAGAGTCCTTTCGAAACTAAAGAAATTCTCAGGATATTTAGATTTGAGTGCTCTTTATAGACGCTATCAAAGTTTCAAGTTGCTTGAATGGAAAAAAACTGTAACTGAGCGGGCACTTTTTCAAGCTCATTGATTTAAATGGAACAAGATTTCCCTGATTCTCATTCTTTTTGCCCAAGCTAAGCAAACAATACTCGCACTATAATACATCCTTCACAATGATGCATAACTTCCACATTGAGGCCTAACCGTATAATAAATAAAGCAAATTATGAAAATTGCTGAAAATTTTTGTGAGAAAATCGGGCATTACAAGAAACGCAGCCATAATTAAAGACAATTTCAATTTCCTTATCGAAAAAACCTTTTACCGTTCGATATTAATAAGTGTAAATTCACACAAAGATACCATCAAACATCTCATCTAACATATATAAGGCGTTATTTTAAATGCACGCAATCCAAAGTAAACAATAAGTCTTAACTTGATGGTTTTTATTCAAATTCATCATGGAATAAGCCTGTGAGTTTTGCGTGCTTTCTGCTCAGTTTTCAATGCTATTTTCATCAACTTTTAAGCGGTTTGATACAGTGCGAAATTATTCGGAAAATAGAAACATCTGATTTGTACTTCGATAATCACGACAAAAATCGTGTTTGGTTGTGGAAACACTAATCGCGACTGATGTGTGTATGAATGTGGCGACTAGCGGCAAAAACATGTTGCTTGCAAGTCTCAAGTTTCTTGAGTTGCTTGTTAATTTTTTAAAATATTTTTTATTTATAGTGAAAGTAATTTCTGCAATATATTTCTTTCACTATTGGTTCAATTTAATTCAGTTTTGTTGCCAAGGCAAGTGCATAAGCGCTGCAGTGTTGCAGAGCTCTTATCGATTCGATTCAACCTTTCGCGTTGCAACCAATGCCAAAGACTGCAAGCGAAGGGCAAACCACGCAAGTAAAATTTCTCACTCTAGAAGGGCTCTGCAGCACTGCAGCGCTTATGTACCAACAGCACTAAAATTAATAGGCTAAATAAGACCAAACTGCAGCTAAAGCAAACCTGGCAAGTAAATATATTGGTCTTTTTTTAATACGCCACTGGATAGCGGCTCCGCCATCTCAAAACACCTGCTGAGCCCTATCGGTCTTATTTTGCTAGTCTGCAGGACACACGCTGTTGCTTTCAGCTATTTTGTGCAGCTTTCGTAGGACGTGGACCTTCTTTGGCGCATTCTTTCGGCTCTAATTAGTGAAGACAATGGCCGTCAACAACTGGTTTAGGATCTGGTGTTCATTTTGATAAAATATCGTAGTAAGTAAGTAGTAATCCAGCTTTCGTTGAAGGTAATAGATGAGTTAGTTTGGGCCAACAGGTTGTTTGGCTAATTGCTTATAGCAGAATTTTTACAACCAATTGAGTTTTATTGTTGATTTTCTGGTGAAGAAAATATCATCAATCAGTCACGAGATGTCTACAAATCAATCCGTTCCTTATCTAAAACCAACATCGATTCCTTGTGATACGACCGCAGACGACACGGTCTCGTCTTTAAAACACAATTACACGACATTTAATTATCCAGCACTTTGGACGAGGTAAAATAATTTTTACTTTTCACTCTCGAGACAGGTCGTAAAATATGAGACACAATGAGCTCTTTTAGGGCTCTTTTTCACATTTTTACGAGCCAAACTAACCAGAATAGTGTCAGATTTTTACGCCAAGATTTACATTTTCAACGCAAAGCTTTTGGCTATTAATTGGCCATTGGCGAAGAATTTAGGTTGTTTTGGATTTTCATCCACTCTTGTAGAAATGGCAGTTAAAAGAGCAAATGAATGTAGAACAATAAAAACTTACATAGAGGGTGTTTTCCAGCTTATATGACAATGGGCCGCAATTGCGTTTCTGCACTTTGGAGGCCGACTTTTTGCAAAAATCTGAAAAAGTACCAAAGAAAACCTCATATAAATTTGCGGCATTGAATGTGCTCTTCTGCAATTTTGACAAGCTCAAGTAGAAAAAAACTTAAGAAAAAATTCCTTTTACTCATATACTTAATGACTAAAAGTACTCAATCGACTGCAAGTACGACATTTACTGTGGATCACGGCCAGATAACGTAATGTTATTGTTTGCACAAAAGAAATTAAAGGTAAGGTGATTGCTGTTTGCCTACCGTCTATATTTATACTGTTACATATGCTAATTAATGTGTGAGAACAGTCTTATTGAAGCATGGCTAGGCTGGAGACGCGCTCTTCCATTAAGGCTTTAATCTTAATTCGAATGGTCGATTTAGTCCGCGAATTTTATGCAAATTGCTAATTTTAATCAGAAAATTACACTTACAGCTGCATGGTAGGGAAGTTTGGAATCCTCTCAGGAGTCGGTTTTCCGGATTTTTTACTAACATTTCTTCGGCGTTGGTAACAAGCATCTTCACATGAGTTATTTGCGAAGGCGGTTGGGAAATCCTGAAAGAAAAATTGTTTACACAGGGTATTCTCTACTCCAATTACTAGTGAGAAAAAAACCTTGTAATTTTTTATTTTTTTTTGGTTTTTCGAAAAAAAATCTCATAGTTGCGCTACTGCAAACCACTTTCCTTTGAGTCAGGAATATATTTGGCCAAGGTATGAACGTTAAAGCAAAGACCCCGGGTGGCCGAAAATAGCCTGCCAACAGCTCGAGGAACCATCTCTGATGGTAAAAATACGCACACAATTAAAGTTTGGTGAGGGCAGGTCATGGTCGTTAGCGGGGCCATCATTCCGAATTTATGTGCGTTGGATAAATAGCACTTTGAAGGCCGTGCCATCACATTTTATTGCTTATTATTAACTCCCATTTACCTAGGTCATTGGCTTTTTCCTAGATTTTGTTGGGTTTTCAAGGTACTTCAATATGGCACTTTTAACATTTTTATGAAGTGAATAAACCCAGAAATTAACACTCCACCAGCAGTCAAAATGAAAAAGTAAGTTGAGAATGAAATTGAATTAAGAAAAGGAAATTTATAATTGGTAGTTTCTTTTAACGTACATCATTTGTTAATAAAATTAATATAATGTTAAAAAGCATTTTCAGTAAATCGTTCACACGTTTCTGGATTTACTGGTACAAATTTTCAGAAAAATCGTGCATCGCGTTCTCCGTAAACGTCTAGTAGACCATCGATCGTGAATTACACTGTTTCTTAACATTTGTTATTGTGCTTCTATTATTTCGTTTCCAATTCTACTTTTAATATTTCTGTCTTCCATTTGCGTCATCTGTTACTCTTTTGATTCCTTTTCTGTTTTATTATTTTCATCATTTTACCCCTGATTTCAACTAGAAGCGGTTTGTGGTCGGACCACACATCGACCAGAATACGTTTTCGCTGAAATTATCTTGTTTTCAAACCTTCTTCTAATTAATAGTCGTCAATCTGGTTTCTTACTGCACAGTTTTATTTGTGAGTGGGTGACATTAATGTATGAAGTCTACATATTTGTAACTCGACTGGTTGTTTCGCTAAAATTCAATTAATCGATCTTCCCTTTCATTTCTAATCCCTTTAATTCATTTCTATCTACTATTGATACTAAACACATTTAAATCAACACCTTGCTAATCATGTACTACTGCTACAGATGAATTGAATAAAACGACCTCCGGTGTGCCATTGAAACTGCCGAAGACACCTTTCGAGCTATTCGGAAACACTAGCAAAATGCAGGGTGGTTCTTGGCAGGTGGACTGGAGAGTTTTCTCTTGCTACCTTTTTACAGTAAAAAAATCGTCTCCCATACGTCTCTTAAATAACTAATATAATTTCCAAATAACTTTTTAGTTTTTTTTATTTCTCCGAAAAATGTCCTCAATTATTCTAGATGTCCAGCTGATGCAAATCTCCGTTCTTGAACAATTGACGCAATTTTTGCGCGACTTGCAACTTGAAGCAGACAGTACTGGTGGGTTTATCACGAGAATAAGGATAAGGCTAAAGACATAAGAATAAGGCTTTAGGTAAACGCCACTTGGGGTCTTTATGTTACAGTTAAACTTGGAACTTGGCTAATCTCGACATTAACCGGTTAATCTCGAGTTTAACACAAATGTACTGTTAATGTCGAAAGAAATTCAGATAATTAACATTATCTGATAAAGCCGAGTTCAGTTGTTTATGTTGAATATATTATTAGATACATTTTGAATAAACTATCACTTTCTACCAGGAACACTTCTTACGCGAATGCCATTTAACTAACGTAATATTCGGACATTAACCAACGGAACATATTATTCTCGAGATTAACCGGTTAATGTCGAGATTAACATCATTTCGAACGTTAACCGTAACATTTATAAAGGAGAATTAAAGCTCGTTCACGCGGTGACATTAATGTCTGACGTCCAAGGTCACAGTGTCGCGACGTTATTGTCACATATCAAAATGGTTTGTTATACGACACCATGACACTGGTTACTATCACGGCACTAGATGTCACGACATTAATGTCACCGTGTGAACGAGCTTTAAAGAACAATATTATTTTATGTACAGCCAATCAAATTGAAGCATAGGTGTGCCAAAGCTGTCAAAAAAGAAAATAACTGTTTAAGAAATACTAGGGTTATGTCAATATTATCACGGTAACATATCAATAAAATCTTATTTCATATCAAATTTCTACATAAAAATGGATTTGTCCACTGAACAAGTTGTAGCTCTTTTTGGTGTTCTGCTCTGTTGTCAGCTGAAGTTATTAACGATTACCAAAACGTGTCAGACAATACAAAGTTAGGCCAATGAATCGCAGCAGAGCTAGCTTGGGGCAATACGCCTATTTGGTAAAATTCAGGAGGATCATGATCAGTTTTTTAAGTATACAAGATTGACTGTCGTACAATATGAAGATCTATTAAGCTCCTCCACAGCTCCGATTAGTTTTGAATCAAAGCTGTGGTCAGTCATTTTCGAAACAAAAATAATTTAATTTACTTCATTAGAATAACGCCTAACGCACAGCACTAAAGTTGAAAGTTGGCAACCTTCTTGAGCCTTAATCTAATTCTTCTTCTAATTCCTCAAGCGTTAGGCACTATTTTAGTTAGGTTTGTGAACACCTCTATGGACTGATGCGTAACGAACTTTTGAGATACTCCTTAATCCTTAAATCTTATGCCTTATTCTCGTGTATAAACCCATCACAATGCCCAGATTGATATGATCTCTTTCTACTGCCCAAGTCAACCAATGCGTTTTGCGATGGTTGTTGAGCAAAAAAGGGTATGATGCGTCGTCCTTGGGTGGTGCCGGCCCTGCGTCGCCAATTCGGCGGTTATGCTCGTTTCGATTATGATAGGTTAGTGCAACCTTGGTCGGGCTGTTGACCGTTGGGTTGCCAAACGGCGCGGCTGCAGCCCGGCCAAAAACAAAAAGGCCTCCTGCGAAAGCAATGCACTCGTTCAAGGCCAGCTCCGTTTCGGCACCGCTTAACCACCCTGTAGTCCAGCAGAATCAGCAGGATTGGTACGCACGCATCGATCGATAGTATTGATCAAAACCAATTTTCTGCAATGTCTTCAAAGTTTCTCAATTTTTGTATGGAAAAAAATTACTTTAGTCAGTCAAGTATCTTTCGTTCTGTACGATGAGCTTTTGTCATCTTTCTGGTAACTTCATGATCCTGCGCTCATAAAAGTTCTGATCCCTAACAGCCAAAAACTCAACCAAGTGCGATTGGAGGTCATCGCTATTACGAAAATGTTTACCATTTACGAAGCCTTGTAAACCTCGAAATAAATGATAGTCCGATGGTGCAAGATTGGGGTCGTGTGGGGGAAAAATATGGTATTGATCGACCTCCAACTGAAAAAGCCAAAGAAATGGTTCTTCCAGTTATTACCGACGAACAATTGAAAAGCATGTTCATTTGCATTCACGGAAGTAAAAGATGACTGCTACACATCCCTGGGTCCAAATTCTCGAAACCGGGGAATGGCGTTCTCATGGGAGAAGTGGGCGGGGTTCTCTTGCGAAGCGAATTCGTGTATTCTTGAAATCAATTTGTTGTTTGGTTTTTATTTCTTCTTCTTTTACTTTAGATAGGCAACTTTGCCTGTTCATCTTCAGTGCGTCTCGAGTGGGTTGTCGCTTCATCTTTTTCTTAGACGTTCTACTTATCTTCTTTCCGCTGGGGATTTGTCTCTGGCAATTCTGATGACCTTCTTGAGATGTGACTTGATGTGAAGATCCGAGAAATTATCGTGAAATTAACCTGCTGAACACAACGCAAAAACTGACTACCAAAATAATCAATAATAAACTTAATGACACCATATCACTAGAAGATGAACATCAGTGAATCAGGAGCGGAAGATCATGTACAGACGCCATTTTTGTAATAAGGCAATTAAAAGATAAAGCTCTAGAGTATAATAAACAGGCTAAATAAATTAGAAGACGTGATCCACCTACTATACAAAAGGAATGTTCCATTGGATATCATAAAGACCATAGAAAACTTATATCACAACAACACTGTGGAAGCAAGAGTTCAAAGGAAATTACTAGAACCAGTAAAAGTAAACACAGGTATAAGACAAGACGACTCCATAAGCCCCACACTTTTCAACATAATCATGGATGAAATTATGAGAAAAATAAATACCATGAGAAGATACCAAATGGGAGATAAACAACTCAAAATATTATGTTATGCGGATGATGCACCGGCAAGACACCAACAGGGAAAACATCCTTCTCGCTGGAGAAAGGCGGAAGGGTGTAGACAAGCCAAAAACTTTATTGGAACCCCAAATGACGCCAAGGCATCAACATCCCAATGGTTGATGTCAAGGAGTCGCTGGGCCATGAAACACTGGTTGGGGTCATGACAGGCCACTCTGGTCTGACACCTAGTAGGAATTGGTGATAGCCCCGTATCTCCACAATGTAGAACGGCGGAGTAAACAAACACCTATTAGGAGTCTGCCATCGCTGGTCGTCTATTAGGAGGCGCCTCCTTGGGGACTCCACACCCTCCCGCATGGAACTGTCTTCCTTGGAGTCGAGACGGAGAACAGATTTCACATTAGACAAAACGGGGAAACTTCGCTCTATATAGACAAGAGAGGAATTCCTGGTTAGGGACTAGAAAAATTGGAAGAAATTTTCCGTTGTCTGGACTATAAACGCAATAAGGGTGGGACGCAGGGGGGGTTACGCGCAAGGGGCATTGCCGTGAAACAATTGAACCGCGACCGGCCGCTTGTGACTGGAATCCAGAATTGACGTTTGCTTTTTTAGGCATTAATTGAAACGGATGATATCGTTTTGATGGAAAAGCCGAGACAGCCGAGCGTGAGAAGATCGAATTAAGATTAGGAAACGAAACGGAAAATGAGATCCACTACAATCGCAGAACGATCGTAGATTTTTCTTCTTCAATATCCACCGCCCATAGGGATAGGATTTCAGCTCTAGAGCCAAATGAGAAGGAAAAAACCTCAGTGCGACCCTGGTTTTCCGTATTTGGTTGACGATGCATATTTTGGCATAACATCCGGCCGGGCCCCTTCTGGTCCCTAACCTTTCCCAAGACTTTCGTGCTTGGTTGACTTAAAATCCGGGTATCGTGTTTTTAATACATCAGGCATTGAACTTTAACAATGCAATAACTCTAATTATGGAAAAGTTTTAAATTCTCATTGAATTTTAACGAAGCCACTTCCAAGAAAAACATTACTATTTTGTAAATAACCATTTTTAATCGTTTACTGGAAAGTAACAGTTCCATTCAGCTGTCCAAATTATTAAATTAGTTAGATTGTTGATTTCAACCAATCAGGACTAGATTAGCCGATAATTGCATTAAAGGTTCAAAATAAAGTGTCTGAAGCTGCTAAGCTTCAAGGCAAAAAGCTGGAACTGTTTCCAATAACGACAATTAAAACCCAACTAGTTTAACAGCAGTAGTTCGCTAATTTCAGAGTTTGTTAACTGTTGCTAGCCGTCTAGTAAACTGATGTTAATCGATTTTATAAAGAAAATCTTCTGTACGGACAGTGGATTAAATTAAATCACCTGCACCTGTGAGAATTAATGATATAGGCCTATCTTCGCTTTTAAGCAGTTTTTTCCAATTGAAACACTTGGCAAATGCTGAAACCAACCTAATTTATTGCCCTTTGAAAACAGCAGCTGGCGAATAGCGCGACTTCGGACTTGGAGTGACCGCTTTCAGTTTTGTATTAAAAATAGGCAATTTAATGAACACCAAAATTGAAATCGTACAGAACAGCTCATTAGAGAAGCGAAGACAAACAGCAATTCTTCTTCAACAGCCCACAACAGAATGCGCATAATCTGCGACTACATCATCGCAATATTAGCCATTTTAAACACCATTTGAAGTTATCGCGACAACGATCTGCCTGTTTTTTTTGTATATTAAGTAGTGAATTAAAGGCTTCTAAGTATTAGGGAGACGTTTAGCTATTCTGGACATGCATTGTTTCTTCCTCCCATTCACGCCGATGTTTGACAATGTTTTCGAATATCCTTCCCATGAATGACATTATTATTTCTGCTATCTGCCCCCGTTCGCATTGGTTTATGTCCAACAGATTTTCCTTCGCTGCCACCGGAGAAGAAAAGACCGAAGAAAAACGAAAAATAAGTCGCAATTCGTTCAAACAGTAGCGCACCGTTTTCACCCCCATTCAACTTGTTGAAGTTGCTTGAGTTCAAACCGATGAGCAATGATGAATCGAGAATGAACTGATGAATCCTGAGAGTAAGAGCAGACAACAAGAATCAATAGTTTTTGCAAAATGCAAACGTTTTGGGTGCAGATAGTTAAGGAGAAAGCCAAAGTGGATGGAAAGGACAAATGCAAAATGAAGTTTAAACAAAATAGTAAAAAGAATACTCAAGCTGCTTCTGGCACAACGTCAACAAATGTTGTTGTTTAATGACCCCCATCCCAAAATCTAGCCCCGTTTATTAATTATTATTCTTTATATTTTGTTTAAGCTTCATTCACCAGGTAATTAACAGAGTGACTCAAAATTGGCGTAATTACTTTTAAGGGGTTAAAGGGGCTCACTTGGAGAGTAAGAAACAAATATTTAGAAAAAATCCAAAATTTCTAGAATATATTAACTAAGCTAAAATAAGCTGATATGCTAGTAGTTAAGGGGAAATGCTACAATAACATAGCAGAAGCTGTAAAAGCTGTCGCGGACAAAGGGCTAGAGACACTACACTGGACCATTGGCTCCAGGAATTGAGGTAGATAGTGGACGACCAAGAGGTGTTCGGGTTCCAGACATAGAGGAACATGTCTTGGAAATACTTGCAGCAGAGCCTTCCAGAAGTACTCGGAGCATTGCGCAACAACTAACACTTTCCCAGGCAACTACATAGTTACCGAGGAAGGGCTACATCCCTAGCATGTATGTAAGATACACAGAACCCAAAGGGACATTAAATATCTGGTCTACCGAACATCGGTACAAATTGAGCAGGAGTTACTTAATCAAGTGCGAGAAGCTGCTCAAAATGTGAATCCAATAATGCTGCAAAGAGTGCACAATAACGTGATTACACAGGCACAAACATGTTTGCAGTCCGACGGAAGCCGAATTTTGAACACCTTTTGTGAGTTGCCCCCATTTCAAAACGGTTCTTTGCAAACCCACAGATTCATTTCCATTAAAAGAACTTCTTTTCACCACCAATCACCAAAATGTTTTTCGTATTTGTAGGTTACTGACTTTCTTCTTCTTCTTCACTTGCCGTGGGTTTAATAACTTTTTATGGGAGGTATTGTTGATACCTTTTTCATTTTCACTTTGATATTTATGAAACAACAGGTATCGAAGTAATGTTAATGAGGCAGATTACCTTGAAACACATTGTTGCCGTGCTTCTGATCCAGTTTTTTGCAAAAATCTCAGTTTTTGATAATAATTTTTTTACCTATTTTTCCTGTACTCCTTAAACACACCCCTAGCGGAATGACGCCAACTTCGAATCACCATGTATTGAAGGAAAAATGTAAAATCATTATTCGAGTTTCTGGATATGAATGTAGAGCCGACACCACTGGGCATCTTTATTGGCTTTTCCGATAAATGGAACATCAACAGTCTCTTTCATTTCATTTAATAAATTAATAATGAACATGGTATCAGCAAAATTTAGTACGTCTCCCATACGTGAATATTTCATAGTCTGTCGTTTAGCATTGTTGCTTATTTCAATTTAACGCGTTTAAAATATACCTTGTGGTATTGTTCAATTACATAAATAAGTTATAAAGCTCCAGTTGACAGGGCGACTTGGCGTTTTATTTTTATAGCGACATTGCCTACGATATCGTCGGTTTTTGTCTTTGAGGTAGGTATTCAAATGGCCAAGCAAATGGTGTTTATTTGCCAACCAATGCGGATCTATCGATATAATGACGAGTTTAAACGGCGCTAGGAAACATACGGATTCGACACTAAATTAACTACTTGTACAATAGGTAAGTAGCTGATTTGCGAAATTGGAAATATAATTTATGTATCATTTAAGGACGCTTTTCTATTTCTTAACTATTCAGTAGACGAACATACAATAAAATTCGTAATTTTATTAAATTTTCCCTTGATAAATTATGCCAAATAAATAAATAAAGCTTAAATAATGGTAAACCGTGCTTCTGGCAACGCAGGGCTGAAAATGAGCATTTAAAATACACCATTGAAGAATTACACACTGGAGGATTATAACGACAAAGTGGCATAAAGTAAAATTTATTGCCACTACATTTAATTTGTACTTCTTAGCAATAAATTGAGCTTATCAATTAACGTTTCTGCATTAAGAGAATACACCTCGGACCAGTTCATTTTCATTATTTTCCTTCTTTTAGGAAGCATTATACGGGGCGATTCAACGTATATCAAGCAATAACCAACAAAAGGCGACACAACAGTAATGTTTTGTGAATATACAGTTTTATGAATATAATTCATAATAAATCAGCAGAAATTTTTTTAGCCAGTTTCCTGCCCAATAATATGCAGTAGCTCCTTTACTTTGCACTATTTGATTGAAAATTCTCCAGAAAGATCAAGAGATGAAGAAGACAGATCCAATTTAAATCAAACAAAGAGGCAAAATTGATATTATATAACCGTGCCTAAATTAGGGATTGCCGTCTGTCTGTTCGTTAATCTTTGGCCAAAATCTAAATTGACTGGGCCGGTAACGGCAGATGCTGAAAATAAGCCTCTCCCGAGCCTTAGTTGGGGCACCCCAAGTTGGGGAAGGTCCAGGCAAATACGCAGACAAGGCGAATGGCCGAATTGCGTGTAGGTTTTTTAAATTCGGCTTTTTTCGTGTCGCTCAATAGAACGTCAGTTCTTTGTTGAAATCCACGGATTAAATAAATAAATGGTAGATTGTTTAGAACGTCCGAGGATTGTAGGTGAACTCATCTAAGCAGTGTGTGGACGTGGAAGCAGATTAATGTTATAATTAAACTAAAAAGTTTTAGAACTGATTTTAAACCATTCAAGTTTTTGATGAAGAACAAAAAAGTCTAGAAAGGAAATCCTCCACTTGCTTTGACTACATTTCGTTTCAAACCCAAGATTTCATTAATTGCTGGAATCGATCTAATATTAAATCAGTGTTAAACTGATTCTACCGCATAAACTAGTAAACTGTAAATGAAAACCTTGCTCGCTTATGCAAATGGCCAGTTTTGAAGCCCATTTCCAGTACATGCATCTATTATCAATAACTTTGTGCGTTTTTTGTCGAATGCATGGAAACAAGCGCGTTGGGGAATGTACTAAACAAATTAAATAATTTTCGAAACACAACGGGGAGCACAGAACTTGCTGCCCGACTTGCAACAGTCTTTTTATTAGTTCCTTTCATGAATCCACACACATTAATGGAAATTTGCATGGCTTTGAAAGGCAGAACCGTAACCGAGCTATTTATAAAGCTAAAAAAAGTGGGAAATGGATGGAAATCCTCAAGCTCAATCAACTTTACCAAACCTTGATAAGACCGAAAAAGATGTGTAGAAATGTGAATGTACAGCAAATGAAAAACAATTTTTTACCTGCATCTGGTCGATTACTCTTCACAGCTCAGCCTAGGCTATTGAAATCAGCAAACCTGCAAAAAGTAAGAAAACACAAATAAACCTAGGATGTCTAAAAGTTGAAATCATCAATTGCAATTTTTACAATGAATATTCAACAAAGTAGTTAATAAAAGGATTTTATTTTATTAACTGTTAATAATTAAAATGAAAACCCCGCCCGCATTAAATGTAAGTATTCGGTTTAGACGATCTTCTAAGCAAGCATATGGTTTGGTCCCCTTCTCTTTACGCCTAATCTTCGTGGGCCCCCATTTTAAAACGAGTTTAGAACATCACACCCAACCATTTTATTGAATAAGTTGCCCAATAGTAGAAGTGGCTACGAAAATAATGTTTTATTGGTCAGTTTGAGAGGTTTAGTTTAGATGTTACTTCAAGACTGGAATTAAGGTTGATCTGGTGGTTCTAGTAGTACTGTCACTTAACATTAACGTTTTTCAGCAGTAATCTAATGTCAAAAAATAAGTAAAATTCCCTAAAAAAAACCAATCGGCCTCCCCAATGCAAGAGTTATTAGGGCAAGCCCTCTAAAGCTCCATTGTTCCCGGTAGGTACGCCAATGCTTTTAGGTCATTAACTTCTTAAAAAGCGACCCCAATAAAAATGCGTAGAATGTTATCAACACGTGAGTCACACGTGAAACTAAACGTGGCCAACGTTTATGCCTGTCTATAGGGCTCGACTAATTTTTACTTAATCAGCTGTATAATAATAAACATATTAGAGTGCATTTGTTTTTGCAACGGGTCGTCTGTCGGATGGTGAGAGGCATCCAGAAATACTCCATAGCAAATATAAATATAACATTTATAGAAAAATAACACAAAAGATGTAAAAACCAATAGCTGTTCTGCA
This sequence comes from Dendroctonus valens, assembly GCA_024550625.1. NCBI lineage: Eukaryota > Metazoa > Arthropoda > Insecta > Coleoptera > Curculionidae > Dendroctonus > Dendroctonus valens. The sequence continues at coordinate 822,357 of JAJTJO010000554.1, read as the reverse complement.
TTCAGCAGTTTATAGAACACGGAATTATTTAAATGTTTTTTCAGTTAATTCCGATCGATAAAACCAAAGTTTGGAAGTAGTTGCAAGTGAAACTTGTAGGAACTGATCGCGTTGTTTGAATTAAATTGTGCGCTATAAAATTGAGCTACGAGCTTTAGTGACGAAAACCCTGATTGTGCAAAACTATTTTTTCAAACCCTAATATCCAATTTTTGATGACCGGTCACATTTTCCGTGAGAAATTAACTTTTTTTATTCGCGAAGAAAAGTGTTTATTCAGAATCGTTGAAAATTTCATTCATATTTGTCCAGAAGAACTTGAATGATTACTTCAACAACGCAAACCTTTAAACATGACTTCTTTAACACCCTGAATAACAAATTGAATATATTTTCATATCATTCAAACAACAAAAGCTTTGTCACTACTTTCGCATATCAATCCAGTATGTTTTGTGCAATTCTCATTCGAAATTAGTAAAAATTCCATCAACTTTTCACGCGTATGCGACTCCCTTTCAAGTCGGACACAGCGTGTCAGAAAGCACTGAACAACGAAAAAAGAAAAGCCAGTTGAACAACATATAATGGCTTTTCAGGTAGGTCAGTGACAGCGACCATCGAACTTCTTTTTGCTTCTTTTCTTCGATCGGACCCTATTCTTCGTTCGGTAGACAGCCGACGATTTGAACTACCGGCGAAGGCGACCTCTTACCGAAAATATCTTAGAGATAAACGTCTTGTAACAGCTTTGAACAAATAAAAATCCATAACAAAAATTCTAATCTAATAATGTTAACGAAGAAAAGAAGATATAAACTAGTTAACCAGTCTTCAAAAGAGCCATCTCGAAGTTATGAAAGACTGAATGCAAACTAAATCTCCAAAAAAACTTTACATCTCAAAATAAATGGATTATAGATCAAATTTTTTACCCTAATGGAACAGCAAAGACTAAAGAAGAATGAACACGACAAAAATAAAAAAAGTACAGAAAATCAAAACCAGAGAAGGATGAAGAAAGAATGCGGAGAAACAGAAGATCTCTGCTTTAAACAAGAAATTTCAAATATATACAAGAAAGTAAGGGAAGTGGCACACAATGGCACCAAAATAAGTGAAGAGGCAATTACCAACTACAATCAGATACGCGGATGATACAGTGCTGTTAGCGAACACAATCGAAAGCCCGAAAATGCGCAGAAACGTAATTGGTGAAGTAGTTTAGTCCATAAGGTGTCGAAAGACATGATATCGCAAATACACCAGACTGAACTAGCAGAATGTCAGCTTTCGCTAAAGAAATATAAAAACACCGAAGCATCTGCTGCAAGTAAAAGATATTAAAACACACATTAACTAAAAACTTCCCGCAAAAAAGCATCTTCCATTCCTTTATACTACGCAACACTAATCTCAATTACAGCTTACTTCGTATAAATGAAACAGCGTACACTTAGTACCAAAAAGTTTATGTTACGGTCGTAAAACGCTCAGCCACCGATAATTACATGTTTCATCTGTTCTTCAGATATCTGAAAAACAGTAAACGACAATATTTGCGGATGTAATTGATGACCGCGGAAAATAACTTAATAACCATACTATGTTGATTAAAAGGTCATTACTTGTCGGCGCTCTATAAATCAAACGCGTGCTAAATTTCGAATTAAAACTACCGATTATCACTCAATCAGTTGAAGAAAAACTAAAAAATAAACAAATTTAAATTTTCATCGTTTTGCCGCTTTATTATTTACTATCAGCTACTCAATTTTCATTTTAAATTTTCCGATGCAATTGCAACTTCCTGTCCTTATTAGATTTCATCCAATTATATTTCCAATCACAAAACGTCAGAACTTACTAGACTGCTGGAAGTTTTAGCTAGTTAGAATGATCCGAGGAAGCTTTTTAACGAGCAATTACTATTTTTAATAATTTGTTAAACAACTCCCTTATGCTGCCTAACTAAAGCATATCGTCACATGGACGAGTTTAAGTTAAAATAATATTTATCAAGCAACACGACAATTGAACGAAAAAAAATAAGATTGTTTCCGGGTGTTGAAGGTATTTGTCTTTTCATTTGTTTGATTAATCAACTTTAGTTTGGTTGATTTTAGTGTTTAAAAACAGTGAATATTTTATAAAAATTCACATTTATAAAATCAATTTAAGTCTGCAAATTAAAAAAAAATGCTTCCCACTCGAGAGCACATCGAAGACAAATTCTCGACAAGCGGGCGAAGAAATGTTCAAAAAGACAGACGTTTTATTAAGGCAAGGCCAACAGATTCCGAATACTAATTAAAAATAAGAGTCACCATTAATGGTATGAAGTGAAGTGAAAATTTGATAAATAAAATAATTCAAAAAGTTGCAGATAAAAATGTTCAGATAAGTTATGGTTGCATTTTTTTGTAACACATTAAGCAATATTTTCAAAGAAATTTCATTTGCGACATGCTAAATGTTTTCCATGCTTCATCCGCTTATGCTATGTGTTAAGATATGCACTAACTAGCAAACGCATTCCATAAAGATTTATGGGGTACATCCGTTCGAAACCATTCTAGATATGCTCTTAATTTTTCAGCTAAGCACAAAAACCGAACATCGGAAAGCTATAATTACCTCGAAATTCGCAAGAATGTCATTAAATATAATTTTCGGTATTTTTCTTCAGTTTCCACAAGAACGTGCAGGTGTAAGACAGCACTTCAGTTCAATGATTGATTCGAAGAACAGCTGCCAGTATGAGGGTACGATGGATTATGCAAGTACCATTAATGACAAGTACTTGTTGGGAAAAAATACGCTTAAAAATTGATTTTTGATTGATTGAGGTAGGAAACGAAAGTTACCGATAACTCTATAAAGATACAGAAATTATTAGCTTCGAAGTATCGAGTTTTTTTTTGAATAATTTTCCCGTTTAGAGAAAAATTCAAAATCGCTAACAATTTTTTTAACACTTCTTCTATGGATTGCAAATGCGGCAGGGTATTAAAAGGGTAAAAAACATTTTTCCATTTTAAAGCTAAAAACAAAATTTGTCTAAAACGCGCCCAATAAATGGCTCTAGTTCGAACCATTCCGATCTGTACAAGAGGAAGAAATGTTGCTCGCAGCAGTTGTAAGCTTATTAGCCAATTTGATTCGTTGTCTTTGTTTGAGCGGAACCCAGAACATTCCCTCGTAAGTAGCTGGAACCATTTAAAGGTACCTTTGGTTTTTGTTAACATGCCGATACAGCGAACCTACATATACATAATGGAAGTAAGTAACAAGCTTGTTTAAAGTGTATTGACCCAAATTGACTTGGAAAACGGCTGCCTTTTGCGAAAAAAAACCTAAAAGCTTATGGCGACGTTTGAGTTGATCAGTGCAGCGGAGAACCGAATCAAACGACTCTAAAAGTTGTTAATTTATTGCTATTGCGATTGCCACAGAAAATGCTATTTTACTTCTAGAAATAACGCAAAAACAAACACCCTCATGTGAGCTGGGGATTTGAAAACGCATGGTAGAGGAACCAAAAGCACGCCACTGGAAGAGTACCCTAGTCAATATAAATCCGCCTAAAAGACCGAAGTGATTTGGGTCTGCGCCCATGTACGAATAGTCGCTCCGTAGACGTTGACTCAGGTCAGTAACCGAATGGGCCGGCATAAAATAAGAAAAAAATATAGAAAATCCGACCAAAGAGTAGCCTGCAAAAATAACGGAGCATTTTTATTGGGAACTGTTAAGAACCGGCCCGGACAAGACGGACCGGGCTGGGAATTAGAGAGATGCATTCTTATGGACAGGTTCCTGAGTGCGTTCGATTTACTCTCTTGATCCACCCGTCCGACTAGCTCAAAATCACAACGAATCGAAAAATTTTCCAACAGGACCGGAACCCAGTTTTACGTGTTACTTTATTGATCATTCCGCTTCTGCTGGCTACGTAATATGGAAAACATGGTGGTTTTTTGGTTGGTGATGGGAATAATCGAATTAAATAATTCGAATTATTCGATTATGGAAATGATCGAATTACAAAAACAATTTATTAAAAAAATTATTCATTATGTTGCGTGCTGCTGTCTTGTCAATAGTAAAATCTAAATTGCGCTCGATTAAATAATTCGAACGATTGTTTCGATTATGCAATACGAGATACGAGAGATCGTAAGCTCTCGATTATGAAAATAATTCGAGTAAAGTAAGGATGCAGATGCGGTTGTGTGTTGCTCACTTTAAGATTCTCAATCTAAAATAAATTCTGGTTAGGTGCAGACTAATTGTATTTTTGGATTAGGACTAGCAATTTTATGGGCTAATTATTTTGAAATTTTTATCCAGCTGGTCAACTATTTTAGTGTCTTTTTGGTAAACAGTTGAAATTTTATTAAAGAAACCTTGATCAAACCATGTAAATATGAGAAAATGGCCAAATTTTTGGTACTATAAATCTGATTTATTACGGTCTAAATAAAGTCCGTGCGGAAAATGTGACCGGCCAGTATGTAGTCAGTTTGAACGAACTTTTAAGCCCCGAAAGAAAAGTGGTGCAGTCGGCAGGATTCCTTTATCCCGCTGATCAAACATTAATTTGCGCCCCTTAGAAGAAGAAAGCATTCAGAAAAAGAGCAGATTCTACTGTGCTGATAGATATACTTCAGACAGCATCTAGACCTACTTAATCGTCCTAAATTCATAACAAAAAACGTGAAAACATCTAGTTGTTTTACCTTCTAGATTTTTATTGCAAGAACAAAAACCTAAGATGCCTTTGGCGCAATACATTAAACCTGTATTATTTTCTTATTTTAACCCCTGTAAATGAAAAATCAGAATCGAGCATAAACAAAAGCAACCTAAAACAAGATAAAAAAACACACGAACCGGCTTCAGAAAGCTGAACGTCCGTTTTCCACTTTTGCGTTGTTTTAGCTTTTCCGTCAAACTCTCCCAGACAGTGGCAGCAACAGATTTTCAATTACCCGTATTCCTCCACTTGACACCCACCCCATTCGTCCCGGTCGCCGATGTTTCTAAATCATGTACGAGTTTAATTTTATGCCCCTACGATTTTTCTTTGACTTATGATATTGATTGGTTGGATTTAATCTCGCATTCCACCTACTCGCGGCCGTTATGGATTAATTCGAGTGCGGTTCCCAGCGAAAATAAAATGAATTGATATGCATTCTAGACGTTTCCATTCCCGCATCAGGTGAAGGCAGAATGGCAAAGGAGGCAAGAAAAAAACAGGTGGAAATGATCGAAGTGGATATTCGCAAACAAATTAAATAAGGGGCGTCATTGCGACTAATTACTTTTGCTGGAACACTACGAAACTTGTAGTGTCTTGTTTTGGATTCTATAGGTCACATACAGGTGCAATATATATAGTGACTGTAAGGAAGTATATTGGGTATCACAATCAGAGGAAAACGTCCAAAGAATAGATTCAGCAACAAATAAATGTTACGGTTATCACGGAACAGCAAGCAAGAAATAAGTAGACTTTCAGGTTTTGGTTCAAAAAAATAATGTTCTCCTTTGATACAGACATTTTACTGAATTTTTACCGGTTAATTTTCCATTGGCAAAGACAAAAACTACAGCCAATACGGTGCTGATTTATAAATACTAACTGAAGAACTATAGATCAAAAAAATTAAAATTGGTCCTGCCAATACTAGGATCTGAAAAGAAAACGCTAAAGAAATAAAAGGAAACGCGTACGAGTTCGAGGGAAGTCTGCAGAGAACGGCAAGGTGTCATATGGAGAACGCCGTAATGGAAAATCTGTTTCTGTCTGCAGTTTAGCACAAACAAAAAGGTAATCTTCGAATGGTTTTTCTCTTTTTCCATTGCTGTTCCTGACCGTTTGCAAATACTACTGGGAATTGTCCGACAAGTGCGGAACTACATTTACAGGGGTTGTGTGTAAAGGGATGATACGTTACTGGTTTACTCAATTGACTGGGAAAATTAGAGCAAATTGATACTGCACGTAATTGTCGCTCAATGTTTGAAAGGCAATTTTGCACAAGAGCAGAACACTTTCTCTACAATGATACTACAAAACGTTTAGTGATGAGCAAAACCAAGACTTGCATAGTCTTGGTCTTGGTCTTCCATGTTAAGTCATGGCCTCGCCCTTGCAGCAAGAGTCTTGCAGGTCTTGCTTTTAAATAAGTACAACAAACTTGATTCAAGGTGAAGATTTTTTAAAATTTTGATTGGGATTATAAAATTTATCCACCGGGCACATTACACAAGTTGAGGTCAAACTCAATTATTAATAATAAACCAATAATTCTTCGCAAGGGTTGAGTAATCTGACTGCTTACACTTTAATTTATTCCAGCACTCTCGCAAGAGATATTGGAAAAATGATAATCAAAATGTATACTGTAAACTGTTCAGCGGTATTTATTTACTAGTTGAGGTTTCACTCTTTTATAAAATGTGCATAAAACATATATTTTTTATTAACTTATACTAAACTTGCGTGCATAGAAATCGGCCCACTGTAAACTTTTGACTTTAACCATATTTTTTTTAAAAACTATTCATCAGATCAAAAAAAGAAATATGCTGTTTGAAATACAATTTAATATGCTTTAATGTGAGTATAAATTTACCAAGAAGGCTTTTTACCAATGAAACGTGTTTATGTGGTGATTTTAACGAAAATAAAAAAATTGTCAAATATTAAAATTATTGGGTTTGCAACTGAAATTTGCATATTAATTCATTTTTCATAATCTCAATAGTGTTTAAGTGTGTTAGTTTAATGCATACTACACCACAAAAAGCCGGCCAAGTTATTGCTTTAATCGAAAATGAACTTAGTCAGCGAGCTGTTGCTAGACAATTGGATATGACACGCGCAGAGGTTCGAAGAGTCTTCAAACGTTATGAGGAGACTGGATCCTTTCATAGGCGACCTGGAACAGGCAGAAGGCGATTTACAACCGCTCGTGATGACCGCTTTATTGTCAACAACATTAAGAAATCGTCACCTTAATGCCGTTCAAGTGCAACGACTGCCCCGCTAGGGGCGATGAGTGGACATTAGTCAGTGGACAGTAAGATAACCTGACCCCTAAAACACCTGCGATTGGTCCAAAACTTACTCCAGCTCATCGGCAAGCACGCCTGCGTTTTGCACGAGATCATCTGAATTGAACGTTGGAACAATGGGGATCTGTTCTGTTCTCAGATGAGACCAGAATATGCCTCCATGGTAGCGACCGAAGAAGGAAAGTGTACCGAAGACCAAGAGAGCGATTTGCAGATTGCTGCTTTGAAGAGCGGAGTGCTTATGGAGGTGGTTCCTGTATGATCTGGGGTGCAATTTCTATAGGAGCACGAACCGACCCTGAGTTCATTCGTAGGGGCGACCGTGTTCACGGAAGAAGAGGTTTAACGGCTGTTAGATATATCGAGGAGATTTTAGCAATTCATGTGGTACCTTACGTCGACTACATTGGAGACGAATTTACCTTTATGCATGGCAATGCCAGGCCGCACACCGCAAGAATCGTGCAAGATTACATTGCAAAGTCGGTTTTCGGGTAATGGAGTGGCCAGCATACAGTCCTGACCTAAATCCGATCGAACACTTATGGAATGAGCTAAAACGAAGAATTCGAGCTAGACTTCATACCCCAAACTCGATCCCACAGCTTATTGCTGCAGAGAAGAGAGTGGTTTGACATCCCTTAAGAAACAATAGCAAACTTGATTAGATCTATGCCTAATCGTATGAGAGAAGTTATTAGGGAAATAGAAGGTCACACCCATTATTAAAAAATGAAGTGTTAAGTTTTAAATTGTCAATAACCCTATTAATGTTAATAATATAAAAGCTTAATTTGCTTAATGCATTAATTTCACTATGTTAAACATAGGATACTCACAACAATTTATACTCACATTAAAGCATATTAAATAGTCTTTCAAACAGCATTTTTCTTTTTTCGATCTGATGAATAGTTTTTAAAAAAACATATAGTTAAATCAAAGTTTACTGTGGGCCGATTTCTATGCACGCAAGTGTAGAATTTCAAGGTAAAAGTTAAAAAATATTAGAAACAAATGTTGGTACCAACTACCTGGCGATTTAGGCAATCTAGAAGAAAAGTAAAATATTTAGAACCAATTACAACTGAAATATGTTGAGCCCTGTTTTATTTATGTTCACTTGTTCAAAGCTTTGGTTCCTAATTTTCTGTTTTCTCACTTAAATTGAATCGTTGGTATGTTAAGCGTTTTAAAGGTTCAGTATCGCAAGACTCTTGCAAAAGTCTTTGATCTTGCATACATAGCCTTCGTCTTGGTCTTAAAGCTTGTTCACACCGTGACATTAATATCGTGACGCATATCGAACCATTTTGATATCTGACACTAACGTTGCGACCCTGTGACCAACGTTTCAGACAACGAAACTGTTGTGGACGACATTAGTTGTCACGACATTAGTGCCGTGACCATAGCCAGTGTCACGGCGTCGTATCTCAAACCATTTTGATATGTGTTACTAACGTGGCAACACTGTGACCTTCAAGTGTTCAGACAATGACACTGTTGTGGGCGACATTAGATGTCATGACACTAATGCCGCTGTGTGAACAATCTTTAAGTCTTGCTTTTTTTTAGAGGGCCACGACTGCAAGGCCAAGACCAGTCTGCTCATCACTACTTCAAGTCTTCAATCTTTGGAGCCATACTTTAATGACAAAACTTCATTCTAGTTGCTAATGGGCGCTTCTAACGTTAAGACAGCAATCGTCATGAAATTTCCAAAAAAAAACTCGTATTTTTGCGAAACTAGCCCAAATGTGCAAGAAAAGAGACTAGAAAGATTTAAAAAACACCCGCTTTAAGAAAATCATCGATTTTCCACGTTTGAATTAAAAAATTGCGGCAATTTACGAAATTAAGCCCCAAGAACCTTACTTTTACTCATTCGCCATTAATAAAGATACATACCTGAGAAAAATGTGTTTTCTAAAACCACCAAGGCCATAAACTACACAAACTACACGGACTATAATCTTAATGAACAACTTTTAATTATTTTGCTTAAAAACTCTGCAGTTTTTAGCCAAAAACCTGCCTGTTGAAACCGGTTTAATCAGGCTCTAATATTACTGTAGACATCTGTTGGGCGGTTGCTGGGTGATACCAGTTCATACAATACAAACATTGCTCCAAAAATAGCTTTCCGGTATGCGTGTAAAACATTCTGCCCCCATAGAGGGCACAAGTGCCAAATTGAACTGTCGGGTGCCAGATTGTTGGCAGCCAGCTTATCCAAGAAAGACTAGACTGTAAAATCGTGAAACTTTCAGGAATGAGCAAGTGTAATACAAGTCCAATTGGGAAAACACGCATTGTTAAATTGCAGCTCTTTTGTCGTATGTTTAGTTCTTTATAAAACCTGCCATTTAAGTTGACTTTAGTCCTCGTTTCTGGTAATTTTGTGCCAGCCTGACAACATGGGGTTGAGTTCGAGTTTTAGCCGAGTCGTGTACTCGGGCCGAGCTTCTATTTCTCTTGCTGTCTCGTTCTAATAAACACTTGACTCTCTCTGTGCATCATGGCTGATATATCCAAAGAAGATCTTCGTAAAGAAATTGCCGGTAAGTGGTGTTTTTTATTGGTTTTCAATGCTAGAAGTGGCGAAACATAGAAAACTAAGGTTCTAATTTTTTTCTGCGTAATTTTTGTCTGGCGATTTTTGCCGCTTAACAGTTAAAATCGGGCACTTTACTCTTGGCGATTAATGTATCAGGAACCGTTTGTATACAATGGCCGAATGACGCTATGGCGATAGGCAAGAATTTGTGCGTTCTTTCAATTGGATTTTTTTCGTAAAGTTCACGCTCCACACAATTTTCGCAAGAACCAAATCGGTGTAGAATTTTAATTTTGATTTTCGTAGGACCTTCTCTCTCTCGTTTTCCGCTTATTTTACGATTTTTTCATGAAACTTCGATCACGCCTCTCCTTGTCGAACTGGGCAACGATGGCGTAGGTCGCCTCGATAGTTTTCTCCAATTTTTTCATCCTTCACACCGTTGATGAGAACTGAGTTTCACATCATTTTGTAGCTGATTAATCAGGACTACACATTTCATCAATGCCTCGATCGCTGGCAACTCAATATAAAGCAGCTTATTGACGATAAGAACCACCGCTTTGTTACGAAAAGCAAATCCATTCCTTGTCTCGTAAAGCATAAAGTCGTTTATTTGTTGTGCATTTTCGCGCGCAATATGTTCCCTGTAATACTGAACTTGTAATCTAAAAATATATTATGTTGTTGATTGTTTTCCTCTCTAATTCCTGAATTAATTTTGTGCTGATTTTTAGGCTATAATTCGGCCTTTATCAATGTTCTACCCACGCTGTTTTCACCGATTGTTCGATTTGCATGCGTTTTCAAATGCATAAGTTTTTCTTGTGGTCCTTGATTTTTTATTGGGGCACCCCGTATATCATCTCCATTTTGGATTATTCAGTGTCTTTTTGTCTTAACCAGCCATCGCCAAGGTAACCAACCGATGTAAGATAAACGTCATGAAACTTCCAATGTTACGTATTTATGACGTCGAACAGATGTAAGTTTGTCTCATCCATGTAACGCAAATTGCCGCCTTTCAAAAGCCTTGTGTTCCACGGTTCGATCCGAATTTCCATCAAAATTGAGCAAAAAATGCTTAGTTGGCAGGAAAATAGCTTCAATTAAGTTCAGTTAAATTATTGTACTGCAATTTCTGGACTCCCTGTTTAACCACATTTTCCAGATTTTTTTTTATCTGGTATCCATTGTGTCACTATATTCATGTAACAAAGTTTAATTTATCAAAAGAGATAGACTTTCGAGGCCATTCCTTGAAACAAGTGGGTTTTTCGGGTTTTTAGGCCGTCGTTCGGTAGAATTTCTTCTTGACGTTTCGCAAGCACGTGCGGCTTGCATCTTCAGAAGTGGTTTGCTTGAACGCATTATCAGAACAGTGTAAGCGTTCAAGCAAACCACTTCTGAAGATGCAAGCCGCACGTGCTTGCGAAACGTCAAGAAGAAATTCTACCGAACGACGGCCTAAAAACCCGAAAAACCCACTTGTTTCAAAGATTAATTTGTTTATTGAAATATCACTATTACAATAAAAGTAGTTTTTTATCTTATCACTCACGTATTCCTACAGCACTCAGTGAATTAAACAAACTGCACTTTTTTAAATATATCTTTAATCACACTGATATTGAACTGTGTTTATAACGACTTAATTCCAAAGCTTCTTCAACAAACTATAAGGCTTTGCATGTGTTTAGCGTTTAGCAGCAAGGTTTTTTCATTAAACATCGTGTTTTTTTTTCCTTTTGTATAGGCATCCTCAAGGATGCGGACTTGGCCTCCACCTCCGCCAAGAAGGTGCGCCAGGAGCTTGAAGAGAAAATTGGTGTGAAACTTCAATCGCGGAAGAAGGAAATCGATGACCTCGTCATGAAATTCGTCAGTTCCAAGAAGGCCACCGGTGGAAAGAAGAAGGGCAAGAAAGACGAGTCTGACGAAGAAGGTGGCGAGGACGAAGAGGAAGAGGAGGAGGAAGAGGACGAAGAAGAGGAGGATGACGAAGAGGAAGATTCTGAAGCGGACAAAAAGAAGAAACGCGGCTCTACAGGCAAAAAACCAGCGGCTAAAAAAGCGAAGAAGTCTTCCGATGACTCGGCCAGCGAAGGCAGTGACGGCGAATCAGAAGAGGAATATTCGCCCAAGAAAGCAGCCAAACCAGCTAAAACCCGTAAGTTGCCCCCTAAGAAGAAGAAGGGCTCCGAATCCGATTCAGATGAGGACTGGGGCAAGAAGAAGGGAGGTGCCAAAGTAAGTACTTAGTTTTTTTAGCACATAAAAACATTCTAAATGTTCACTTATTTTAATAGCCGGGCGCCAAAAGAGGAGGAGGAGGATATACCAAGGCTCTTCAACTGTCTCCAGAATTGGCTGCTGTTGTGGGAGCTGACACAATGGCTCGACATGAAGTCGTCAAGAAGATTTGGTCTATTATCAAAGAAAAGAATATGTACGATCCGAAAAACAAACAGTTTGCAATTTGCGACGATGCTTTGATGAAGGTGATCGGAACCAAACGCTTCCGAACCTTCGGTATGATGAAGTATCTGAAAAACCATTTTATCAGTTAATTTGTTCCTTTTCATATTATTTAAGCGATTTTGCTGTTTTGCAACAGGAGTATTTTTTTTTTAATTGGTAATTTTCAAATTCTAGTTTGTTCTGTAAATGGACTACAACGTAAATGTAATGTGACTTGCAAAATGTCTTTATATTGGATCTGTTTAGGTCCCAGGATGTTTTGCGTTATTAACTGTAGGTTTAAATCGACTGATTTTCACTGTTAATTCAACTGATTAACGACATTTTGTTTGGTTTAGTTTTCTTCCACGTAATGTGCTACTTTATGATTCAAAACTATGTAATATTATACTGTAGCAGTGAAGTAATAGTATTATTTAAACAATTTTTTTTCATTCCTTTCTTTACGTGAAAGTACAAACAGAGGATTTTTAATGTGTTAGTCTCAATCTGTGCACCATTTTCAGTAATTATTTCAATATTACCGCTTTGAACTATTGGGGGGGTCAAATTAAAATCAGAGACAAGTTTAGTGATTTTATTGTTGATATGAACTTAAAAATGTTTTGGCTGGAGTAACTTAATGTATCTGTTGGATGTTGAAGCCGACTGCACATGCATTCAGTCCATCTATGTTTATTTGTCGGTCTGTGCAGTCTGCTTGGGTTTCCTGCAGGTTCGACTATATATAAAGATATATTAGAAACGGGATTGAACTTGCATCTGATCAGGTGTTCTTAAAAGCCGTTATCCCATCCGGAGGTCTCATCGGGGGGATAGGTTTTATCCTGTTTAAACACGTCACAGTTGCTCTTATCAGACAAATCCTTTGCTTTCATTTTATACGGTGAGGGAATCTGATGCTGACGGAATTTCTGCCAGTCAAATCCTGCAGAAATACAGCGAATTTTTATGTGTTTTTTTCATGTTAGGTATGGACGGAAGAGTACGTACCTTGGTAAAACTTGTGATTTTTTATATCGGTAATGCCACCTTTTTGCATGCCAATCCGATCTGTTGGCATTGGTCTGCACAGTTTCTCGATCAAGTTCTTAGCTTTCAAGTTAACATAAGAGGGAAACGTTATATTATCAATGCCGTTCAGGATTTTCTTGTAGGTTCGCACGTTGGTCACATCGTTTGTGTAAAATGGAGTTTTTCCTGCGAAATTTTAAACCAACGAATGCGAGAAGTTGAGACACATGGAATATTTACCAGTTAGGAGCTCGAAAAGAATCACCCCGAAAGCCCAGTAATCTACAGCCCTATCGTGGCCTCTGTTGAGCACAATTTCCGGCGCCACATATTCAGGCGTGCCGGCGAAAGTGTAAGTTTTTCCTCTGTTTGGCATCTTTTTTGCGAATCCGAAATCGGTCAATTTTAGGTAGCCGTTCAGGTTCACCATTAGATTTTCCGGTTTCAAGTCTCGGAACACCACGCCTTTACTGATGAACAACAGAACTGTAAAGGTTTCAACATCTTTTATAGGAAAAATTACCCGTGAAGGTGTTCGAGAGCTTCAAGAACGCAAGCCGATAGAAAACGCGCGTTTTCCTGGTCGAATCGTCTCGGCTTCTGATTATACAAAAGGGTGAACAAGTCGCCTCCCAAGCAGGCTTCCATTAAGAAGTACACATATCTGGAATCAGATTAGTTTTGCAACTTTTAATCAAGCGTCTATTTGAAATGACCATTTCTCACTTGTTATCTCTGAAGGTCCGATGCATTCGAACGATAAACGGCGAATTACAATTCATCTGGATAATCTTCTCGTTATATACGTGCTCCTGCAGGTTCTGGGAGACGATAACTATCTTCTTTTGGCACTTCAAGGCAAAGATTAGATTTTTCTGCTTTTTATGCCGGACTAGTTCCACCCTACCGAACCTGAAACCGAACAATTACCCGCACAAACTTGTAAAGTAGTCGCTTACCCGCCCACTCCTAAAGTGCGGATTATCTTCAAATCGTCACGCACCATATCCTGGTACTCGGAGGGAACGTCTTTCAGACTGGGCGTTTTCACTTGAACATCGCCGAAATGGTCGATGAAATTTTTTCTAGTCAGCGTCAAACACTCGACTACTGGAGATTCGGCTGTTACGGTTGCTTGCCTGTATCGAAACCATATAATTCATTTATTTATTATGAGAAAATACTTTCTTTTAGCTAAAAATGTTCGCATTTTTAGGGCAAAGAACTTAAAACTTTGTGAGAAACTAGCTTGTTTTCCTCTCTATTAGACTTGAAGCTCCTCATATGCATCATAGGGCGTTTGAGTCTATAATAGAGCAAAATGGGTCTACGTCTGAGCTTTTTGGGTTCCTCACTTCCTTGCCAAGCACCAGATATAGAGGTTCTCAAATAAATACTTCAAAAATACGTTATTGATATTGAGATTGAGGCACTTTTTTAACCAATACATTTCTTCGAAAGGGCCGGAATTTTCAAGCTCTAAAAGCAAAAGCTTCTAGTAGGGAAACTCACCTCGTGTCCTCTTTCTGTAGGGCCATTTCACCAAAACACTTGTCCTTTCCCAGCTTTCCCAAAACCGTGCCATTTTTCGTAATAGTTACCGTGCCTACATCGAAAAACTTCCATTAAACCCTCCGTTGCAGGATAATTTCCTAGTAAACTGTCCATCATTTTACCTGCACGTATAACGTAAAATTTGTCGCCTTTATCGCCCTGGCGCACAATGACCGCACCAGCAGGAAAAATTTCCTTTTTGAACAGTTTTGAGACCTGCAACAACACGTCTTCGTCCACGGTCTGCAAGGACTCAACATTTCGCAAAAACTGCAAGTACTGGTCCTGCTCCCTCCGGTCGAACCGGATGACGATCCTCTGGAAAGCCACGCGATCCAGCACCCAAACCTGCCCTTCGCTAAGGGCTTGAATGGTGGCCAATCTGCAATTTGCGGCTTTGTAACCTTTCTGAATTGGCTGATCGCATCTACAGACCTTTTGGCATTGTAAAGTAGCGCAAGTTCGCCGAAAACTCGGGGCTCGCTGAACTCGACGACTGCTTTGCCCTTAATGAGAACTCGAAACCTGCCCTGTTTGGAGACGAACATTTCTGAGCCTTTGTCGCCTGGAACATTGAACATTTGCTTACTGATCAGCATCAGCTTCAATGTGGGTTTTTTACCTTGTTTTATCAGGGTTTTCTTCGGTGGAACCGACCTCAGCTGCATGCCGTTGATTATATCTTGCAGCCGGTTTCCATAGAACAAACGGCTGAGGAACTCGTTCTTTTCTATTGCTTTTTTTATCTGATCCGCATCCCTTTTAATAGAAAATCGTGTTAGCAACAAGACTGAAATGTTCAGTTGAGCTGTAATAGAATCAGCGATACAGAGGGTGTTTCTATCCCAAGAATCTGCAGCAGAATTTTGGACACTCGCTGTATTATGAGAAATCTGCATTTTTGGAAATGTGAGTATAACTTTTGCTAAGAATGCATCGACTTTTAAAACACCCTGTAGACCTGCTAGTTGACTCTTTGATGGTTTGCAGGCCGATATTTAAGGAAACTTCGCAGTTTTTTTATATCGGTCAATTACATTCCAACAGTTAACGTTTGTATAGGAAAAGTGAATAATGATTCACTTCTGTTCTTGTGGTTCTTCTTCTTCTTCACTCATATCCTGTATCATTTGAAACTCCACAAGTAATCCGGTTTATCTCTAAAAGCAACTGAGATTATCCGATACCCGAACTATTTGGATGTGTTCAAGTGGCCCGCCAACCATGCAAGAGTGTCTGGTATAAACCAAAGCGACAGTTTTGTCGGATTTGAGTGCAATTACTCGACAGTGTCTTTCATTTCCACATTGGTTGGAAACCGTTTTAACTTACTCGGCGCTTTTGGGATATGAGGGCAGGTTTTCATTGGAAGCCACTTCTGCATCCGAAGGAACGCTTGCTTGCACTCCCGGTCTTCTTACGCTCTGGTTCTTTTCTTCTTCAGATGGATCTTTGATGCTTTCATCATTTCTACCTAAGATCAACACTTTCTTGATATGTAGTAGCTTTCTAGGGAATTCGCTCATTAACCCAAAGAAGAAGTTTTATTATAAAAATCTTCATTGGATATTAATCAGCAAAAGGTGAGCTTCATTTTCCATATTCATTCGCACTTACCATCCCCATCCGGCTCAGGAATTTCACTTGGATGATTTGGTTTGTTATCGGTATCTGGTTCAGGTGCCCTAGGTTTAGTGCATCCATTTGGAGTAGCTCCTATCGTTTTCCCTAAACCACTACCCAATTCTTTATCTGGATTTGCTTCTGTTGGGTTGGGTGGTCGACGTTTTGTGTGTGTTACCGTTCCTTCGTGGTTTGAACCAGCGGGATCATTTGCATTGGGTTCCGCCGCAGGCGGCGTCAAAACAGTTTCTACACCTTTAAAGAAACTTTCGCTTTTTTCAGCTCCTTTGCTGGATTTATTATTTATCCAAACCTTCAGGGTTGTCCGGCTGGACTACTGGATCTGGTTGGACCAAATCAGGCGGTACTGGTTCAATTGGTCTTGGAGAAACACGTTCATGTTCTGCAATGATTTACCCAAGAAAAAAACATCCAATTTTTCAAATGTGTAACTTCCATCCTCTGGATTCACACTTGAAGTCCATGGATGTTTGTTCGTTTGCTTACTAATAATTACCGATTATTGAATGCCCTGAGCCTGGTTTAGTGATAGTGTAGCTTGCGCTGCGGCCGCACAAACATTTGATCATTTCCGGGAAAATTCAAACTGATCTGGGTAGGATTAAACTAAAACTAAAGCTATCAGAAATATAACAAAGTATTCTGATCGCGAAAGATAAGATTAAGATGTTTGTTTTTATGATACAAAGCCAATTCAAAAGTTAATTATTAACTGGGGGAACAATTGATGGGAAATATCAACTATTAATCACTCAGTCTTAAAAGATAACGACAAAGTTGGAGATACGTTACCTTTCGAATGGTTTGCTCATTAAACTCAAATCGATTTGTAGTGAGTAAAAGCGGAAATCCCCGCAGGAATTCACTGAATTTGTGCGTTTCAAGCAATTTGAAACTGCGACGCATTTTGGAATTTCAACTACAGGGTGTTCGAAAACAACAGGAGCCAAACAAGAGTTTTCTTAATTGCTCATGTTAAGCGCATTGGAATTCCAACACTCGTTGGTTTTATCGTAGTTTTATCAAGAAAACCATGCAGTTTGTACATTTGTTAGTATTTTATTGGAAAAACAAATATTTTAAATACCTTAGTGATAAAAATAGCACTAGAGTCATATTACGGCTTTATAAAAACTTACAACATAGTTAATAAAAATGTAAATTATAAAGCGACTAGGTATATAATACAAAGATAATTTGATGGATTTTCCTAGCAAATCGACAGCGAACACATGGATGAAACGTTTTTTTTTCAACATTTGTACTTAAAACAATACATCTAAACGAACTAAGTACATACATAAAGAAATCCAAAGGCGCACATGAAGCGTCGCGATTAAAAAATATCTACATCGATGCTAAACAGCAAAATTCAAATACTGGCTCTTCGAATATATCTGGTAAATAAAATACAGCACTTTCTTACATTACTTTACATAGAACACTGAGACATTTACAACATCTAGGAGTTTTTATAATTTTTAGTAGATCTGGCTAATTTGCTACTAAATTTTGCGTCAATCAAAGGTTTGAAAGTAAAGCACAAAAAAATATATATAAATAAAAATACTTATGTATACTTTTCAACTGATATCAATACTTCTTACTTACTCTACTACAGTTTATTGCTTTAATTCCCTTTTATTATTATTCTACACACTTAGTTTTAATTTTCTCTAGTAGTCAAAGTGATTGTATTCCGCTACGAAATAACTAACTGCCTTTCCAGCTGGCCAGCCAATATTACAACGATATCATAAACCGTTAAGGCACTAGAAATTGATGTTAATTTTTTTAGCTCACACAGTTTATTCTGTCTTGCTGAACATTTGAATAGAAGGATTCTAGTCAATTGAGTTTTTAACGGCAAAACATCCAAACATTAATTAACATGAAAATTGGTTACGCCAAACGCAAAAACCCTCGAAATTTTAATGGGCTGCTGTTAGAAGGCATATAAATTGAAAATTATCGCGTGTAAACGCATTTTTATTGAAATTACAGTGGCTGAACTACAAGAGAGCCGTTCCGAAGACATAGAAACTTTATGGAACTTAATGAAACATGAAACATTTGCGCCTAAAATTAAATAGAGCACAGATTTAAAATGTAACTCTCATGGACAGCAAAGTCCACAAATATAAAAAGTTCAGAAGCTGCCGAGAAACAGAGAATCTGTCATTTAAGCATGATATTTTTAATAAGAAGGTATGTGAAGGAGAACTCATTTTAAACCAATTAATTTTGGAAGACAAAGATCCAAACCATTCTTAAATCCTAGGGCGAAGGTGTGAATTCAAAGTGGCAGGCCCTCGAAAGTGGTTCTGAAGCTGATCGCAAAGGAGAATATTAATGTAAATATTAATAGCAGAACCGAATAAAAAAAAACAACAACCAAAAGCGTGTGGTGATTATCGTTTAATCAGCCTCAAAGAAAATGTGAGGAGAATTTTGAAGAGTCTTTTGAGGGCTAGAGAACCGCCTTCAAAACGCGCGGAGCTTTCAGAATGAAGTTTCTTCTCCAAAAGTTGTTACATGCTTTATCGACCTTAAACAAGCCTTTGACTGAGTTTGACCCGAAACTGGGATCGATGATAAAAAAAAATTAAAATTTGTTCGACTGAGACTTCTTGGCAGGACTAAGGAAAGACGAGGAATCTTTCGTCTTAAACTGAAAGAGATTTTTCTGTTTTTATGAAAATTCTGTACGTGATTTTGTTGAAGAGCGAGTCCCCCTTATGTAAAACATTTTATTAAAATATTCATTACATTTTACAAGATTAGTTTCCATACAGGTATTTAATAATAAACAGGAAATAAACCTGGAAAACAATTTACTTGGGAAATATTCTCATTTGTAGCAACTGCATTTATTAAATGCTGAGCGAATATTGTGGAAAGTAGAATTTTCATTTAAATATTCTGCGTCGGTTTTCGCAGAATGTGTCCTTTTGAGACAGATAATAAGATCAGAATTTAATATACAAAACTTGACAGAAAATGGCGATGATAATTCTCAAAAAAAAAACAACTTTTTAGTCGGTATTTTGATAATGCAATTTCGCGTTTTAAAACCAACTGTAGTAAATCCCATTCCAGTTGCAAAAACAGCAAATCAACTCAACATTCCATGACTCAGTTTTCCGATCTTGGCAAATTCTTTGGAAATAATTTTCAAAATAACAATTTTTAATCCAACTTAGTTTAGAGCACTGCTAATCTTGATCCCACCAGTCTGTTTTGAAGCAAATAAACTAAATCAACCAGAAAATATTTAACAAATAGAAATTCACAGACTTAAGAGGCAGATTTCCATTCCAAAGTTCTGCACAATTCTTTGTATTTATCTTTAATATTCAGATTGCAGTTAATAAATATTTGCTCAAATAAAAACCATCAGTAGAATTTAGAGTGAAAAATGTGGGTTTTGCATAGTTGACTGCGTGATCTCCTTGTCGGTTTTGCTCCTGGTTGAAACAGCAAATACCAGCCATCAAAGATTTCGCCCACTAAATTCCAAATAATAAAAGCGTTTAGTCTTGAACAATGTGAAAATCAACAGTTGATTGAAATGAGCCAGTTTCCGACGCTTAAACAAAGATAAAAGTAATTCAAAAATGCTGCTTAATATTTCTTTCACATATTTACAACAGTTCTTTAATCGACGAATATACAGTTATACATAAATATTTATACAACATCGTTAGTAGATTTTATTACGCAGTTCTTGGCAAATATCTATACAGTTACTGTTTGCCCAAAGGTACAAATGAAACTTACACACGCTTAGGAATTAGTGGCTAAGTCCTATCTAGTTTTAATCTCTATTTTTTTCTTCTCATATCTACCTATCACTTATGTACCCTTAATTACGTATTCATTGCATTTTCCGGACAAATATTCATACTTAAAATTCTGCTCGTGTTTCAACTGTTTCCAAATCCAAAAATTGAGGATTGAAAAAAAATTAAAACCAATTACTCGACTTTAAACACCGCACTGGAACAGTCAAGAAACGAGTTTATCTGAAAGCAACGTTTCGCTTGCACTCGCGACACTCTTTATGAAAGGTGATGCAAAACAGTTGACAGTTAAACAGCTCGAGTTGGGGTTGCCATCGCTTAGCCCCTCTTATTATGTAATTTTTAGCGCATACATTAACCGTCAGACCATTATATTTGTCTGGAAAAGGCAATTGCAGTAGAAAATCTTACAATATACAGCACCATTATTTGTTAACTTTGGCAAATATTTACGAACTAGCAGCCGATTGTCTAAGGTTTCGTTTAAAATCACTCCTAAGCTACGCGTTCCACTTCACCTATCTTACACCCCACTGGAATATCTGTAACGAATTTTCAATCATCCAGGATTCTGGATGGAGAGGAAGTTCCTCAGCAACAAGGGCCTGAAGAAGCGTGCCCCTGTCAGCTTCTTGAATCAGTGTTGATGCTCGATCCTAATTGATTAAAATCTCAAGCTGGCACAAGACGAGTAAAGGAACGTGTAATTTTCGGATCAATTGGTGTTTTCGTGAAAAATCCCAGGCAAAATCCGCGATTTCGTCTGTATAAAACACTCAAGTAATCCAAACTGGAAAAATTCTCCACCAAACCTTACACCCAGGTTTCCAATCAGAAACTCGTGGTGGTCAATCGGCTGCTAGTGAGGTCCACTCAAAGAGTTGACCCAAACTCCGAACTTCTCCTATCCACATTGTGTTTCAAGTACGTTTCGGAGAAAACACTTCGAGTCCGATCCTCATACCTCACACTGGGCCGCCTCTGATCGATGTAGTTCAGATCGGACGGAGGCCTTTGACAGAGTGAGCAGAAGGCGCATTGGAGCGTGTTCTTGAACGCTTCCCTGAAGTCCTTATTGAAGTAGGCGTAGATCAAGGGATTGAGGGTGGAGTTGAAGTAGCCAATCCAGAACAACATGGCGACTACTAAGTGGGGGCATTCACACGTGGTGCAAAACGTCACGCTGTCGTACCAGAGGAAGAAGGGAAGCCAGCACAGTATGAATATGCCTGAGGAAATGAAGAGAACATTGTTCAAAAACGACTGGAAGGAATAGAGGAGGATTCTTCAAGTTACCCATGATAATTCCCAGAGTTCTTGCAGCCTTATGTTCTCTCTTCATTCGACTAATGCTTCGCTCCCTTGTAGGGGTATGATGCAGGTCTTGGTTGATTTCGTGCAATGTGAGCGTCTTGGAGGAGCCGCCTGAATTCGACAGCATGTCCCCATTCGTGTTGTTCGCATGAAGAAGCATCGCAGCTCCATGTCGGTTGAACATTTCCTTTTCCTGCCTGCAACAGATGAAGGCTTAGAATGTTGTTGAATATGCATCTGTTATTTGTTACCTATTGGCTTCCTTGAATATTTGCGAATACATGTAGATCATGATCGATCCCGGTATCCAAAAGCTGATACTGCTGCTGATAACCGCGTAAGTTTGATTGACCACAAACACACACTCATCTGGGTGTTTTCGCCTGAACTCTTGGTGTTCTTTGGTGGTGTACCAGCCCATGAAGATTGGGAGGAAGCTGAGGAAGGCGGGACTCACCCAAGTGTTCACCAACATCATGGCTACCACTTTTTTCGTCATGTGTAGCGAGTACTTCAGTGGCTTACATATGGCGTAATACCTGCAAAAGAGTTTCTGAATAGCTAGAAAGTTCTCCTGAAGAACCATCCTACCTATCTATACTGATATCACACAGATGCAGGATGGACACTGTTGAAAAGTACACATCCATACTGTTCCAGACATCACACAGTCGATAGCTGAACAGCCACCGGTTGAAGATCTCGACGCTGGCATTGAAACTCATAGCGAACATAGCGACAAGCATGTCAGCCAGCGCTAGCGATATGACATAGTAGTTGGTGATAACGCGCAATTTTCTGTGTCGC
Source organism: Dendroctonus valens (assembly GCA_024550625.1). NCBI lineage: Eukaryota > Metazoa > Arthropoda > Insecta > Coleoptera > Curculionidae > Dendroctonus > Dendroctonus valens. Next base: position 800,091 of record JAJTJO010000554.1, on the reverse strand, counting down.
ATCACTGAAACGATTACGAGCAGGTTACCGAAGATCGACGCTATGATGATGCTTCCCATGATGGTTGCCTTGATGAAGAGCAAGAGGTTGTCCCAAATGTCTTCGTCGTCGGATAATTCATTCTGAACATCGTCGAACGTCGTGTTGTAGTACATTGAAGAAGCGTTCCCTGGAAACGGAACAAATCAAGCGATTTCCAATCAGCAATTGCAATAAAAACCCACTAATCAGCTGCACAACACAATTTGAACGTAACTGTACACGCAAACAGTTTAAGACCGCGTGATGTGAATAGCCGAACGAGTAAAACAGATAGATTCGCTACTCACTTAAGTATTTTCCAGTATCCATCCCATATAAATGTCTATTTCCTTCGCCTGCTGTCCGACCTGCAAATGACTAGTGCCGATTGATTGATATCCATTTTATTGGAAGATAAATTTCAGTTAGTTGACCCTCTGCATCTGACCATCTGATTGCCTGCCAGGGTGTCCTCTGGAATGGAAAGAAAGCGTTTGAGTTAATGAATCGTGATTAATCCACGTCTTTTGGTTTTTTTTTTATCAGATTAACCTTGGGGGTGATTTTTCGGAATGGGGTCGATGCCTCTAATTCGGAGTGTTTTATTTAACACTTGTTTCCTTAACGCGTTTTTAATATTATCTAAATTTGCCTAAATTGTGTTGATTTTCCTTTTAATAAAAGCAAGTCGTGACCGAAATTGTTTCAACAGCACTTCTGGAGGAGCTGACCCAGTTTTCTTAATAAATAGGGAACCGAACCCAGTTTATTCCATTAGTTTGGCAGCTTGCAAGATGTTTGCTACTTGCGGCAATTTTTTGCAAATTTTTCCACTCTCAAACTTTGCAGAGTTCGTCCTGATGCAGATCAGATTGTGACACGATTTTTCCAAAAATTTTGTCATTTAAAATGGAAGGTCAGTAAAAAATGGCCTTTGATGCCAGTCAATAAAGCGGGACTGGTTTTATTATTGTGGACAAATTTCAAAGTTTGAGACACCTTTTACCAGTTTTCGCCAAATTTTGCAATTTACGTTCAAACACACTAAATTATTAAGAGCGTTTTGTCCGGACAGAAAAAAGATTTTTCTGAGAGAAGACTTTTTTCCATCAATTTTATAGAGAAAATCTCGCTTTATGAAAGCAAAAATTTAATCGCGAGTGTAGTGATCACTTTATATATGAAAAATTTATATTGAATCCAATAAATAGATACAAAAACGCACTATTCTTGCTGCAATTTGCCAATTCGGCACTTATTTCGTTAATTTTTGGTGATTTTTTTAGCGCAAAACTGTATTACTCTATGGGATTAATGTAACGATTATTAAAGATGTTCATATTATTGTCTTTTATTCATTTATTGTCATATTATTGTTCATATTATTGTAATAAAAGCTCTGGATTAACGCGAGAAAATGTCGTTTTAATAGCATGGACATTTGCCACATAATTCTTCCAATGTTGGTGATTTTTTCAATACAAAGTCTGAGCCCATTTTGGTTTTCACTTTTAACAAAAACAACGAATAAATTAACAAAAAAATTATATTAAAACGACCAAATACAGAAAAACCTGCTCTATTCCTGCTGAAATTTGCAAAATTGCCGTTCATTTCGCTAATTGTTTGTGATTTTTTTGAGCGCAAAAGTTTATTATTCTCAATGGAATTGTGTGTAACGATTTCTTCATAAAATTATCCCTCAAAGCTGAAAATAGATAGAAAGTCGACATAAACGCGACTCGATAGCGAAAAGGCAGGTTTATTATTGTGGAAATATAGACTTTTATTGCATAATTTTTCAATTGTTGATGATTTTTTAAACGCAAACCCGGTTATGGTTCCAGCAATTTTAAAATATTTGTTTTAAATTGAAAATTAGCTCAGAACTTTTAGCAAAACCAGCAAATAGAGAGCAAAATGTGCTATTCTTGGGGCAATTTGCAAATCTGCCAAGCATTTGCTTAATTTTTGGTAAGTTTTTTTGAGCAAAACTGTATTATTCCGGGTTGCGTGTAAAAATGTCGTCATAAAATTGTCCCTAAAAATTGGAAACATCATCAAATAGACAACAGAACGCTCTATTTCTGGAAAAACAATTCAAATTTGGCTCGCTTTTTTGCAGTTTTAATCATTTTTTTAGCGCAGCACCTGTACTATTCTCAACCAGAATGCGCGCAACGGTTTTTTCAAAAAATTGTCGCTCACGACTGGAAGCAGATATAAAATCGGAATTAAGCCGCCTAGATAGCGTCACAACTGCCGTATTAGTGTGCAGATTTGAGCTTTTTTCACGTTATTCTCAAATTTGAGGTAATTTTTTAAACGCAAACCCGAATATTGGCTATACTCAATCCCCTCGATCGATCAATTTTTTTAAACTTAAAAACAAATAAAAATTAAAAAGTTAAATTAAAGCGCTAAAAACAGAACGCATTTTTCTATTTCTGTCACATTTTTCAAATTCGCAGTTTCCGTCATTAATTATTTGTGACTTCTTTTCGAGGACCGAGAATGGATTTTCCTCACCGAGCAATTTTTCGAAAAAAAAACCCTGTTAAAACTGAAAATACATAGACCACCTCTATTACTGGCATTAAATGGACAAAATGTGGCTGTATTAGTGGACAAATTTTCAAAAATGCCACCAATTTTATGAATTTTTCAAGTGTACAAGTGCTTTTAGGTGAAAACGCCCATTTTTAAGCCAGCAAGGTTGCAAAAATCAGCACTATTTGAATCGTATTTGCAGCAGATCCAGAATCAACTGTCTCCTATATACTGGTGAAGGTTGAAGTGCCTATTTGCAGTAGGAGAAAAGTTGCACTTATGTAAAAACGCGCATGTTGAGACCAACATTTACCAAGTCCGAAAAAATCAGGATTAACTCTGATTTGACCGAAGTTTTCAGAAATTCCAGCTTCAAATTTTCTGTGGATTGTAAAACTTTCAAGTATCTGTTGGCTTTATATTAGGAGTTATGAGTTCGCCATTCTTAGGCCAACTTTAAAGTTCACAAAAATTATAATTCTCTCCTATTGTTACTTGCAGTGCATTTGAGTGAAAACGCGCATTTTCAGATCAACATTTACTAACTTTAGATTAGAGAAGGCTAAACTCTTTTGATACATAAAATGAAATATTTCTTCGCCTTTCGCCAACGACGCCTGTTTTTTGCTCTTATTCGGATGCCAGTAAGCGAAAATAAATGCGATAGTTTCCAAGCAAAATTCACTGCATTATAATACGCGATTTTATTTTGTTCTTTCCTCATTTCAGCGGATTTCCATTCTGACGTGAAGTAGGGAAAAGCTGAAATGGTTACGAGCTGAACTCCACGAAAACGTTACTTATTTGGCCTTAGAGTACAGTCGTGAAGTTCGGATGCATGTTTATATTAAAGATGGGTTCAAGAAAAATGGCATTGTTAAATCAAAATAAAAGTATCAAGTTTTATGTAAGTCAAAGAATCTATTTAGTTGACTACATTCAATCGCAAGCACAGCCCATTTCAATAGAAACCATACAACAACAACTTTCACTAGCCATAGGAAAATTTAGCTGGGAAATAAAAAATGTTTTCTACCGACATACACTGCCCAAATTTATACTGAGACTCATAAAACAAAAGAGAGAACTGTACAGACTATATACAAACACTCAAAATAACGACCTAAAAAAGACCCTGAACCAACTCAACAGAAACATTAAAACCTTGATTGGACAATACCGACAAGAGAAATGGCTAGAAACATGTAAGGAAATACAAAAAGACAAAGGCAAAACATACTGGCGAAAAATTAAGAAACTAGCGCAATACAAAAAAAACTAACACTACTGACACAATTGACGAAAACGGAATAGCAACGGTACACAGGACAAAGAGAAAGCTGACGCGTTCGCCAGACACTATCAAAGGGCCTTCAGCATAGTCGACAAACCCTAACTTCGACAATGACAACTGGAACTTGATCAACGACTGGTACTTGACCTATTTCAACAGCTCAGCAAACTATACATACAAACTGATCACAGACACAGAGTACGATGAAGCCCTAGCGCATATCAAAAACACAGCACCGGAAAAGATAAAATAAAGGCAAAACTCCTGAAAAGCCTAACTCAAGAAACACACAAACTGATCCTAACTGAATTGAACAACTGCATCACAAATAGCAGAATTCCCAGAAACATGGAAAAACGGACTTAATAATCCCTATACCCAAAAATGGACTGGACAATACACAACCGAGCAATTACAGACCAATTACATTGCTACCAGTACTTAGCAAGGTTTTTGAGTACATAATAAGGCAGCGACTGGGAAAACTGGTCGGAAAGAACATACTATCAGCATATTCACCCACTCTTCACTCTGACTAACAATATACAAACAACCCACCTAACTGACAGAAAGACAGCTTGCCTGTTTATGGACATTAACAAAGCTTTTGATAGTGTCTGGCATAGAGGCTTAGTATACAAACTATACAAACTACACACACCAACATATCTACTACACACCATAAAGAACTTACTAGAAAACAGACAACTACAAGTACGAATTGACAAAACACTGTCATTTTCTTTTTCCCCTGAACAAGGGCTCCCTCAAGGATCCCCGCTCTCACCGTTTCTCTACAATATATACTGCCATGACATATACAATTACAACTTACCAGACAAAAATCAAATCGACAGATCGGCATACATATTACGATACGCAGACGACACGGCACTTATTGTACATGACAAAACTACTGAGAGAGCAGCTCAAAGACTCCAAACACTACAAACAACACAATGACATGGTTTATAAATGGAGACTAACACCAAACGCGTCAAAAAACCAACTTCTGCTCACAAACCACAGACTCAACGCTGACTCCCCTACAATAACTGCAGACGGCCAAACGACACAACCAAAAAACGACGTAAAATACCTTGGAATCACAATTGACCACAAACTTAAATTCACTAAACACATACGAAACATCAGGGCAGAAACAATAAAGAGAACAAAACACTTCCGATCACTAACCTACAAAGACAGAGGAATTAGCACAAACACCGCCACCAAAATATATAAAGCTATTTGTAGACCCTTGCTAGACTATGGACATATACTCATGACCAACGGAACAGAAAGGACAAAACGTTATACACAAACAACAGAACAAATTGCACTAAGACTAATAACACGAATAAGACACCCCCAAAACCCACTACACAACCCCTCCACCCAACTACTATACGAACGCACAAACATGACAAAGATTTCGGAAAGACTCATACATCTACAGACAAAATGGACAAACAACCCCTACAACTGGACCATACTGAATCCCCTTTGTCTTACAAGACCAACCAGACAATCCCGCTTCCGTTTCCCTACATCAACGCTACTCGAACACTTACAAACGCAACTGACTACTGGACAATAAAATAATTTTTCTTGTCATTAGAATTGGAAAGTTTATTTAATAAGATTATTAACCAAGAATAAGAGAATTTTCATATTTGTTTTTTATTTAGATTAGGACTACATGTATTAAACAAGGGCAGAAAGACCGATAGGTCGATAGCCTTTTTTAGAAATAAAGATGTTTACTACTACTACTACTATTTAGTTTGTTATAATACAAGTATAAATGCGATTTTACATAATTAAAGCTGCAAGTACACGTTGAAAGTGAAATAATACATAAAATCTGATTAATTGGGGTGAGTTACAGTGACCCAGTTCTAGTCGGTTTTAATCTTTCACTAAAAGGGAATATTATTCTCAATCAGTTTACCGGGTAATGTACTAATTAAGTAATGTTTTGTTGAAACCCCCTCAAAAACACGTGGTTGAATTTCAATTACCCTCGGAAAATTCGAATTTCAATTAAATTTGTCACAAAGTGCAATTGTAGTGCCGGGAATTAGGTTGCAGTGTTTCGTAAAATGCGCATTCTAAGCACTGCCTACGGGGATATGAAAACGGCATTACAAAGTATTTCCTTGCACAATTCCGCCGGGTTTTGTAATACCGCATTTCCCTTATTTCTTGTTGACAATATTAACAAAGCGGCATAACATGAACATAACATTTTTTGGTATAAAAGAGTTTTTCAATGCATTGGATCGATGATTAAGTCGATCTAAATAGAAAAAATCCCCAGTTTTGTGAAATATCGAAACGAGTTCTGAGTTAATTTCCCCAATTCCTTGGTTCATTAAATTTTCCTCAAACTATCGGTATCATTCTTGGAACAGAAACGCGATTTAATGATTCAAATTACACGGACTGCCAGATGGTAAATCAAAGCGAACTGAAATTGCCGAATAGGAAATCAGGGATTAAATCTTCGAGAATTGGATGCACCTGCAACCGATGCATTCCTTTGCAGAAATTCCCATGCGAGTTGTTGAAATGTCGAGTCAGGGCAAACGCTACAGGGAAATAACTTGTTAACAAACTCCGTCGGTTTAAAGTGGAATGGATCAATTTAAAATATCGGCATGCTTTTCAAACAGAAAAATACACTTTTATTTAGTAAGTAAACGCTCTAAGGGAAAGATACGCTTTTATCTAACTGACTGATGTGAAAGCAGGAGAGTTGTGGAATTAGATTGAAAATCAAACAAAATCCCTATTTTACCAGTTGCGATAGAATTTAGCTGAAATGGGCCTTATAAATAAACAGACAAGACAACTCTGTTTAATATAAGCATGAAGTGAAATGAAGTGAAGAAGCAGATGAACAGTAAAAAAGGGGAATAAAATGAAGAACTTTGTTAAAAGAGTTAGATTTTGCGGCAGTAAACCACTCCTAAAGATGCAAGAACTTCATGCATACAAAAGGTTCGGAAGAAATTTTTTCCTCAATGGAAACAAAACTCCCCACATGAATTTATGAAATGTGCTGAGTTTTGGTTTATTTATCCATTATTGGGGCACGCTCTTCCTGTATTGTCCATTGTGCAACAGACAGAACAGATGTCTGCATGCAGACTTCACAAGTCCAAATGTCCAAGTGCTAATTTGACTTCATTTGCAAAAGTGAGTTAAATTATAGGAATTGAGTTCCTAAGTTTTGGCCGCTTTAGCCATTCTTGCATTGCCCTCTTTTATTGCTAATATCTCAACATCTAGGACAAGCATGGCGGTGTGAGCTTCAACAGTGGATAGAGGAAGCTTTGGTTAAGACTCATGCTAAACTTCACTTCATTCAACAAAAGTGCGTAATTCTCATAAATTTATGAAGAATACTGATTTTGGGGCAATTTAGCCATTCTTGCACCCTCATACTCAATTTCCCTTTTTGCACCAAATAGGACAGCTATTTGGATGTGGAGTTTAGCTATCGATAACGCAAGTTTCACCTAAAACATGGTGCGAATTTAACTTCATTCGCATAAGTGAGTTAAATGACATGAATTTATAAACTTTCCTCTGTTTTGGACGCTTTGGACGATTCTTTAGTGCTAATTTCTCAACATCCAGGACAAATATGGAGATGTGAGCTTGGGAATTTAATTTCATTCCGAAAAATTCTGTAATTCACAGGAATTTATAAAATGTCCTGAGTTTTGGGCTATTCTATTCAGTCTTTTCCTCTATTGCTCATTGTGCAACAGAAAGCACAGATAACACTACATGCGGACTTCAAATATGGGAATTTCACTTTATCCGGAATAACAGTTTAATTTAGATCAATTCCTTGAAGAGGCCTTTGAAAGTTAAGTAACAGAAAATCGTCACTTTCGGCCAGACGTGCAGTTAACTTGGCCACTTTTATTGCAATGAATCGTAATTTTGCGTCGTTGTCGAAACTAATTGCCACCTTCTTTCCCCAACTATTCTCGGGTCGTTTTCTCGCATGTATACTCTAATTAATTAACAGTTAAGCTATAAGTCGTAACTTCAAACGATGGCGGGGCATTTCTGCCCGCTGAGCTGTGATTGCTTCTCATTTAACTGGAAAACAACGTTTGAATTGCAAATTCAGCGACTAAACCGTTCCATTCTTGCTTTGAAAATGTGTAACTTTCTGTTTGCAATCGGACAGAGCCTCGAAATGGAATAGCAAATTGAAATTGAATTTCGCTAGTGAGATCTCTTTCGAATATAACTATTAGGTTCATGCATATAACATAAAGGGCGGCTGGAAATTTTGTTTTCTTTGTTTTCCAGAATCAAAATCGATTGGGTTATTTTCTGTGTTAATAATGTGCTTACTGCGATTTATTGCAGACACACCAAGAAATCCGTTTTAAAATATTGCGAAACTAGAATAATTTTCCACAAGGACAGCAAACGAAAATAGAATATACGCAGAATGGTTGAGATATTTCCTGAGGATGGAATTTCATTTTGGCTGCAAATCGGCAGAGTATTTCAGATGATATTTCAGCCATAAAGAGAAGACAAATGGACATATAGAGCATAAAATGTGGAAGAGCCGTGAGCTCTTTATGCATAATATTTCCTCGTTTGGATTTATAAGGCTCTCCATTAAATATAGGCTAATGGGATTATATGAACCGATTTATGGCTGGTTGGCTGGCAATGTTTAATAATGGCTCAAGACGTTTTTTCCCAATTACATGTGACGGCAAGGGCGGCTCGATTCGGAATTTAAATGTATATCCAAAGTCCCGCAAATAAAAAGGCCCCCAAATACTTCATCAGTTGGAATTTCCTTCATTATGCCTTTTCTTGGTTTAGGACGGAATTTAATTAAGGCTTAAGGACAGACCAGGATTGCTTGCCCATTGAAATGTTTGATGATGGTCGTTTCCACTGAAAAACTTTCACTGAAGACAAAGGACCACTAGTCTAGATGGTTTTATTGGAAAGGGGCTACCGATATTAGAACAGAGAAAACATTCTCATGTTCTACAAACTTCCACGAGTTCAAATATCCCGCCTGCAAAGTCATTTCAGGACGAAATGCTGCTTAAAATAGGAAATTTGCGAGATCATACGTCGACCCCTTTTGCAATTTCCTTCATAATGGAACTTCAAAAGTTCTTTAGAACGGATTGTGCAGAAAAGGTCTCCTTTCGAACATAAATAGCACTTTTTTCCGAACTAGGATAGCGACGCTCTAGGGCTCCGTTATTCACATTGCGTATATAAAACGTGCCATTCTTTGCCCTGAAATGGTTTTTGCAACTTAATAGATTTTTTCTATTGCGCAATTGCTTTCCATTGAAAAATCGAAATTGGAAAAGTAAAAATACGAAAAAACTAAGAGGAATATTCATAGTTACCAATCATTCAGTGTGTTTCGCGTTTTTATCGAGAAGGATTGTGATTTGGGAGCGGATTCGTGCACTGTCATACTCTATTGCCTATTTTTGCACGCAAAGGACAGCTATGGACATGCGAGCTTCACGATTCGATAGATGAAGCTCCACTTACCACTTAGTGTGAATTACACATCATTCGGAAAAACTCTTTAATCTACATAAATTTATAAAAAGTGCCGAGTTTTGGGATATTTAGCCTTTCGTGCACTGTCATCCTCTATTGACTATTTTTCAACATGCAGGGCAGGTATGTGGATGCCGACCTTAACAGCCCCTAAAGGAGGCTTTACTTAACACTTGGTGCAAATTTGACTTCATTCACCTCATTAAGTTCTATTACTCCAATTGATGAATTTTTCTAAGTTTTCGACGCTTCAACGATTTTTGCATCGTCATCTTTTACTCATCATTTCTCAACATCCGGGAGAAATATGAACATGCGAGCTTCAAGAGTCGATAGAGGAAACTTCACTTACGACTTAGTGTGCATTTCGCATCATTCATAAAAAGTCTTTAATCTACATGAATCTATAAAAAGTGCTGAGTTTTGGGATATTTAGCCTTTCGTGCACTGTCATCCTCTATTGACTATTTTTCAACATGCAGGGCAGGTATGTGGATGCCGACCTTAACAGCCCCTAAAGGAGGCTTTACTTAACACTTGGTGCAAATTTGACTTCATTCACCTCATTAAGTTCTATTACTCCAATTGATGAATTTTTCTAAGTTTTGGACGCTTCAACGATTTTTGCATCGTCATCTTTTACTCATCATTTCTCAACATCCGGGAGAAATATGAACATGCGAGCTTCAAGAGTCGATAGAGGAAACTTCACTTACGACTTAGTGTGCATTTCGCATCATTCATAAAAAGTCTTTAATCTACATGAATCTATAAAAATTGCTGAGTTTTGGGATATTTAGCCTTTCGTGCACTGTCATCCTCTATTGACTATTTTTAACATGCAGGGCAGGTATGTGGATGCCGACCTTAACGGTCTCTAAAGGAGGCTTTACTTAACACTTGGTGCAAATTTGACTTCATTCACTTCATTAACTTCTATTACTCCAATCGATAAATTTTTCTAAGTTTTGGACGCTTCAACGATTTTTGCTTCGTCATCTTTTACTCATCATTTCTCAACATCCGGGAGAAATATGAACATGCGAGCTTCAAGAGTCGGGAGAGGAACCTTCAATTACGACTTAGTGTGAATTTAACATTCGGTTTTTTTCATTCGGAAGTTTTTCAGGCTTTAGCAATTTTGGCAATGTCATCTTTTAGTGCCCATTTCTAAACATCAAAAAAAAATTTGCCATATGGGCTTCACCAGACCATAGAGGAACTGTTACTGAAGACTTGATGTAAATTAGACTGCATTCGAAAAAACAGTTTACTTTACATGATTTTTTTAAAACTCTTGCACTCCCATACACTTCTGCCCATTTTTCAACATACAGGACTGATATCTGAACGCGCAAGACAACTCTCGATAAAGAAAGACTTCTCGCTTACAGCCTAGATAATATAGAACTAGATAATTAACAGTTTCCTAGCTCAAGATCAAGCTAAAATTTGAGAATGAAATTTTCAAGGGGCCAAAGATGTACATTTTTCAAAGGCCAGACCCACATCTAGCCAACACTTTTCCGTATCTGCTCAAGACATGCATAATACCAATATGCAGTAAACGATCGTAAATCTCTTTGCATAAAAAAGGACTTCTCAGGTTGCCTGCTTTTATTTCCTGAAGAGGATGGCGCAAAATGCTTTGCCGAACAATATTAGGCGGCTCGTTCGGAGCTTCGGCCAATTGAAAAAAAGAAAAACACCTTCGATTTATCAAGGGATTTTCTTGTGTATGATACGTTCCGGGAAAAAGGGGCTTCCTTCAATGAACAATTTTACGCATTACTAGCAAATTTTGGGCTTTTCCTCTTGGGGAGCTTTTGATGTTTTGGAATTCAATCTATTTTTGTATTTTGGCAAGATTGGCTTTGAACAATCTCCGGACAGAGATCATTGGTTTCAATGGAAATCTCATAGAAACAGAGATATAGAAAATAATGGAAAGACTCTCATGTCATTTTAAGTTACGAAAATCCACCCTTTGGAATCCAAATCTTTTACCCTCTCGAAGTTTTCAATACAGGTTAGCTGTGCACCAGACTAAGCTTAAGTGGTTCTCCTCACCATATGGAAAGTACCGAAATGAAATTTTCAAATCACTTTCAACTTTAATATCCATCAGCATCGACTGGAGCTTCGCTCGTTTTAAAATGGCCTGACTGTCGCATTAGAAAGTTCCCAGTGGCAGTGGAGGGTGAAGATTTATACTCTTTAAAATGTCTTATCTGGGATTTGAAAGGGGCCATTAGGACGAAAGCAATAGTAGTTCTGGCCGTTGGAAAACTACCGCAATGCGCTAATTCGTGTTAACCTGATTCCCTCACCCCGTATTTGCATGGAAACCACATCGGCTACGAAATTCACTGCTATATTGCAATTGTATGAATGCGTCCTATTAATTTTACAAATGGGAGTTGTGCGGTCATAATCTCTTGACCATAATTCAATATAAATTTAGGAAACACATACGTGGATATTATTTATTTGCTGTTCAGCGCCAAATTAAATTAATCCTAAGAATTTCTTAAATGCGCTACAGATAACTTCTTCTGCAGGAGATTAACACGCCTAATTAGCAAAGCTTTGCGGCTTCACTTAATGAGGACACCGGTCGTGATAATAATAATAGTACAGTTCTCCGATGTTCTAAGCTTGGTATGTGGTTTATAGAACATAGTAATTTAATGTACATACGCGAGGGAGTCCAGTCAACACACTATGGATGTTCCAGGACACGACACACAATACTATCGTCATTGTTTCGGCCATAAATGCATGAAATTTCGCATCGCAGTACAGTTGATTTACGTCTGGGAAGGCCGGACACTTAACTGAAAATATCTTCTATGAGGATATGAGGAGTTTAGGAGTAATCATTGTCGCCTTTTCCCAGTTAAACTTTGCTGTTTTTGACCTGCCAAAACTGCTAAAATGGTGAAGTTAGAAGGAACAATTGTCGCTTTAATGTTTTATGCAAAACTATAAGGATTCTGCATGTGTCGAAAGTATTGGCAACTGTTTTCAGAAGCTTGTTTTAATTCAGCCTGTTTTTGCACCTGGACGAGCAAAGAAATGTGTTTTAGTGGAAACAATTGGCGTTTTTTCAAAATTTTATAAAACCAGTCTTGAAATTGTTGACTTGTTTGTTGTTGTCAGATAATTTCAAATTTTCCAAAATCTTCCAAACTGAAACCAGTCTTGAAATGATTAATAAAGTTCCCACTTTTGCGTTAAAAGTACAAAATTTGCGAATTTAGTGCGAATAATTGGCTGTTTTCGATTCAAAAAGCCAACGATTTCGGTGGTTTCAAAGCTATTTGTAACTGTTTCCAGCAGTTTGTGTCAATTCAGTCCCCTTTTGAAGGGGCAAATAAATGTTTTTTAGTGCACAACAGAGGACATATTTTCACTTTATTTGCAATTTTTCCAGAATCTCATAAAATCCAGTGTTGGAATCGTTGCTTAATTTTCCAATGTTGCGATCACTAACTAAATTGGCCGATTTAGTAGGAATATTTGTCCGCTTTAAATTCAAAACGCCAAATATTTCGAGAGTTTCAAAACCATTTGCAGGTGCATTTAACCGTTTCTGGCAATTCGGTCTTCTTACTGCACCTCAAACGGCAAATAAATGATTTTAAGTGGTAACAATTGTCATTCTTCACTTAATTTGGCAAGTAAACAATTTTTTCTTCAAATAACTTCAATATTTTTCACAATCTTGTGAAAACTATTCTTGAAAAGTAGGGTGTAATCACCGTTTCTAACTCCCCTAAGTCCCCCTTCTCTTACTCTCAGTCCCCCCATCTAACCCCTCGTCTCCCCACCTAACCTCTCGACCCCCACCTAAGTATCCCCCATCAAAAACTTCAGGTGTTAAGTGAACTAGACGTTCTTCAGCAGGTTTCTTCGATCGTTTCCGGTAATTGGCATTTTAATAGGATACAAGTATTCAATTTTTAATTGTATGCTATACATCTTCACTTTACTATTAGTTATTATTAAGTGAACTAGACGTTGTTCAGCAGGTTTCTTCGATGGTTTCCGGTAATTTGGGGACTGAGAATAAGGGAAGGGGGACTGAGCTAGAAGCGGTGGTAGTTCGGTAAGAGGGGGGACCTGAAGTTTTTGGTGGGGGTACTTACGTGGGGGGGTACTTAGGTGGGGGGACGAGAGGTTAGGTGGGGGCGACTGAGAGTAAGAGAAGGGGGACTGAGTTAGAAACGGTGATTACACCCTACTTTGAAATTTTAGACGAATTTTCCACTTTTGCAATAATCAGCACTATATTTGCAGATTTAGTAGGAATAATTGTTCGTTCTAGACTCAAAACCCTGTTGATTTTACTTGCTTTAAAACTATTTAGAACATTTCGATTCAGTTTTTTGCTTTTCACTTGAAGGTGCAAAATAATTTTTGTTAGTGGAAATAATTGACATTTTCCCAACTTAAGAAGGCAAATTTAAATTCGTTTTTCTTCAACAAACTGCTTGCTTTAGAACTATTTTCCCTGTTTGTTCTAAAGGCTGAAAAATCCGCCTTTTACCGAACATATTTGCAACTTAATCCAGAGGTTTGCGCAAATTTGTGCAAACAAATACTACTTTTGCGATTGAGAATGCTGATTGAATTTCAAGTGTTCGTGAAAAAAGGGGCAACAATCACCAATTTAGTGGAAACAATTGGTTCTTTCAGGTACAAATCTTGAAGTATTTCACTTTGACTCAAACTGGATTGAACTGTTTTCCATTGTTCTCTATCTAGTCGGAATATTTGCCAGTTTTTGAGCCAAAACGACAAGCAAACGAAGTTGTCTTTGCAGGGAAAAGCGCAAATAATTAGTGTTTAGTGGGAACAATTATGAGTTACCACTTTAAACCGCAGTTAAGCGATGAGTGGGAACAATTGTCGCTTTCAGATTCAACACTCCAACAACACTATAATTTGTTGTTGTAAATATGCGTATATTAATTGAAGATTTGCGACAGTTTTTCTTCATTCATATATTGTGAGTCCGTAAGTTATCTGAAGGGACATTTAACTTGCAGATGAAATATGAAGCAGGAAAGTAATTTGATGAACAACGCTCTCCTTCATGAAACGCATCGAAATTTGCATCGACCATTTTTCACACACTTTTATTGCTCTTTTTCGATCGCTTTTATGGACCGACAAGAGAGACTGCGGTCGTTATAGGCAAACAGGCGAAAAATGGAGCGATTAATCGCTTATAGCCATAATCCGAGCGTAGGGCGAGATGCAATATTTTTCTTGTATCAGAATCAATTGCCTTAACGTACTGTTTACGCCATCCTGCTCCGGAGGAATCGATTTGAGCATATTGCCTATTCTAGTTTATATATCACTACATACACTGAGCAGAATATAGAAGGGATTAACCGGAATTGCGAGCATATTCTGGAAAACTGGCTCAAATGCTGGACATTTTTATATTCGAGTTTTTCATTGGTTGCACGTAGTTTCAGCTGAATAAATTCCTCGGTGTCTTTTATAGTCGGCGAATCGAATATCGGAAGCGCCAGCGAATGCAAATTCTTTATCCGTTATTTTTAAATAATACTTTGTAAAATAAATAGCCATAGAATCCGTTTAACTAAATTCTGTGCTTTTTTCCTCATCATTATTCAAGAGTGAAGAGTAATTTTAGAGTAAAAATATCTCTTGATAAAATGCATTGGTAAGTTGAAATGATAACTTGGAAAAATTCACAGAAACTTTACCAGACAAAAATCAAATCGACAGATCGGCATACATATTACAATACGCAGACGACACGGCACTTATTGTACATGACAAAACTACTGAGAGAGCAGCGAAAAGACTCCAAACACTAACAAACAACACAATGACATGGTTGTATAAATGGAGACTAACACGAAACGCGTCTAAAAACCAACTTCTGCTCACAAACCACAGACTCAACGCTAACTCCCCTACAATAACTGCAGACGGCCAAACGACACACCCAAAAAACGACGTAAAATACCTTGGAATCACAATTGACCACAAACTTAAATTCACTAAGCACATACGAAACATCACGGCAGAAACAATAAAGAGAACAAAACACTTCCGATCACTAACCTACAAAGACAGAGGAATTAGCACAAACACCGCCACCAAAATATATAAAGCTATTTGTAGACCCTTGCTTGACTATGGACATATACTCAGGACCAACGGAACAGAAAGGACAAAACGTTATATACAAACAACAGGACAAATTGCACTAAGACTAATAACACGAATAAGACACCCCCAAAACTCACCATACAACCCCTCCACCCAACTACTATACGAACGCACAAACATGACAAAGATTTCGGAAAGACTCATACATCTACAGACAAAATGGACAAACAACCCCTACAACTGGACCATACTGAATCCCCTTTGTCTACAAGACCAACCAGACAATCCCGCTTCCGTTTCCCCTACATCGACGCTACTCGAACACTTACAAACGCAACTGACTACTGGACAATAAAATAATTTTTCTTGTCATTAGAATTGGAAAGTTTATTTAATCAGATTATTAACCTAGAATAAGAGAATTTTCATCTTTGTTTTTTATTTAGATTAAGACTACATGTATTAAACAAGGGCAGAAAGACCGATAGGTCGACAGCCTTTTTTAGATAAAGATGTTTACTACTACTACTAGTACTCACAGAAACTGCCAACACTCGCCAAGAAATCAAATAAAATAACTTCCAAACCAGCGCAAAACTGTTGCATTAAAGGAAAACAAATATTTTCAGAAAAAATGCCACTGAAAGTAATAAAACCCGACATCGAAAAAGCCCTTTTTGTATGCAAGAAGATAAATTATATCGATAACGGGCAGGACTTGAGACTGGCTGTGCCATAATTCATGTCCCAAAAAAATTGATAACAACTTACGGCCGCAGGGAAATGACGGAGTTTTGATTTGTTGATTGGTTTTCATTTCTTTTGATCTTTGACAAAAAAAAACAGTACCTTGATGTTGCCAAAAAAAAAGGTTCTGCTAATTTACCTAATGGCTCACAAACATCCATCTCCCGCTTTGTGCTAATCACATTAAGGTCGAAAGCTAGTCGGCGTTCATTCCCAATATACAAGCTCAATATGGCGCTAAAAATGCAAGTTCGTATCAAGCGCACTTTCCAGAATTATGAGCGATAGCATGTAATTTTGACTGCACCAAAAACCCGACGTCCTTTATAGTTAACGAATCGAAAACGCTCCCGAAATTGAATCCATCCACACAAATATGCTGTTGCATTCTCGACCCTAAAATAAAAGGTAATATTTGAAGCTTGTAAATGCAATCAATGTGATCGTATTGGAACGGTTATTGGATTTGGTATCATATAATTAATATTATCGCGCCCTTGTATGAATGATGCTGTTGAACCTCGAAAGGGTTTTTGCCACCGAACTTTAGATAAAAGCCTTTCGGCGTGTTTTGAGAGAAAATTCCGAATCCGTTGGAAAATCAACTCCATTCGCCCGTAAAACGCTGACAATTCCGAAACAAAAGCTAACTGGTTCAAAAAGATAATTTATTCGTAGAGCCGAAACAATCATCATCCGATGAACTTAATCGGTATGACCCCATTATCCGCTCTGGGCTCAGGATTCGCTTATTAGAGCGTCCCATGACTCCCATGTATTAATCCCAGCCTCATATTGAATTATGTTTCAATGTGGGGCCCTTCGGTTTTATCTCACTGCGACAATGGCTCAATTAGTGGGTTTGTGCTCTGTTTATGGCCGTTCAGTTTCATATCGATATGCTTGATGGAAATTATGGTCCATCTGGACGCGATTGATGAAAAGACAATGGAGTATTCCTCATAGTTCGATACATCAATTCGAAGTTAGATGCATTCTCGATAGTTTAGATCATTGATAAGAGCAACACAGACTGTTGTGCCGGTGTACAACGTAACTTTTTAAACACACGATTTTTGGCTTTACTTTGCCAGATAGACAAGTTAAGCGTTAAAGAGTGTTTTATCGCGCTCCAGATAGTGTCGTACCCGAAGGGCTCGGCACAACTTTTCCATCAACCGATTATTGGCTTTAAATTGTAAGAAAGACACTTTAAACCATGTTGAATTACAATGTTGTGCCGAGCCCTTCGGGCACGACACATTTTTTAAACTAAAGAGGATAAATTAAGCTGTAAACAGTGTTTTATCGCGCTCCAGACAGTGTCATGCCCGAAGGGCTCGGCACAACATTCCTATCAAGAGTATGGGGTCTTAACTAAGACAAACATTTGTGCTCAATAATTTTCTGGGAAACTACAATCAAAACTTTTAAGAGTCTTTTTTGCGTTCCAACTAATGTCGTGCCCGAAGGGCTCGGCACATCTTTTCCATCAACCGATTATTGGCTTTAACTTGTACGAGAGACACTTTAAACCATGTAGAATTACAAAGTTGTGCCGAGCCCCTCCGGCACGACACATTTTTTAAACTAAAGAGGATAAATTAAGCTGTAAACAGTGTTTTATCGCGCTCCAGACAGTGTCGTGCCCGAAGGTCTCGGCACAACATTCCTATCAAGAGTATGGGGTCTTAACTAAGACAAACATTTGTGCTCAATAATTTTCTGGGAAACTACAATCAAAACTTTTAAGAGTCTTTTTTGCGATCCAATCAATGTCGTGCCCGAAGGGCTCGGCACAACTTTTCCATCAACCGATTATTGGCATTAACTTGTACGAGAGACACTTTAAACCATGTAGAATTACAAAGTTGTGCCGAGCCCTTCGGGCACGACACATTTTTTAAACTAAAGAGGATAAATTAAGCTGTAAACAGTGTTTTATCGCGCTCCAGACAGTGTCGTGCCCGAAGGGCTCGGCACAACATTCCTATCAAGAGTATGGGGTCTTAACTAAGACAAACATTTGTGCTCAATAATTTTCTGGGAAACTACAATCAAAACTTTTAAGAGTCTTTTTTGCGTTCCAACCAATGTCGTGCCCGAAGGGCTCGGCACAACTTTTCCATCAACCGATTATTGGCATTAACTTGTACGAGAGACACTTTAAACCATGTAGAATTACAAAGTTGTGCCTAGCCCTTCGGGCACGACACATTTTTTAAACTAAAGAGGATAAATTAAGCTGTAAACAGTGTTTTATCGCGCTCCAGACAGTGTCGTGCCCGAAGGGCTCGGCACAACATTCCTATCAAGGGTTTGGGGTCTTAACTAAGACAAACATTTGTGCTCAATAATTTGCTGGAAAACTACAATCAAAACTTTGAAGAGTTTGTTTTTGTGTTCCAACCAATGTCGTGCCCGAAGGGCTCGGCACAACTTTTCCATCAACCGATTATTGGCTTTAACTTATAAGAGAGACACTTTAAACCATGTAGAATTACAAAGTTGTGCCGAGCCCTTCGGGCACGACACATTTTTTAAACTAAAGAGGATAAATTAAGCTGTAAACAGTGTTTTATCGCGTTACAGATAGTGTCGTGCCCGAAGGGCTCGGCACAACATTCCTACCAAGAGAATGGGGTCTTAACTAAGGCAAACATTTGTGCTCAATAATTTGCTGGAAAACTAAAATCAAAACTTTGAAGAGTCTGTTTTTGTGTTCCAACCAATGTCGTGCCCGAAGGGCTCGGCACAACTTTTCCATCAACCGATTATTGGCTTTAACTTGTAAGAGAGACACTTTAAACCATGTAGAATTAAAAAGTTGTGCCGAGCCCTTCGGGCACGACCCATTTTTTAAACTAAAGAGGATAAATTAAGCTGTAAACAGTGTTTTACCGCGCTCCAGATAGTGTCGTGCCCGAAGGGCTCGGCACAACATTCCTACCAAGAGTATGGGGTCTTAACGAAGGCAAACATTTGTGCTCAATAATTTGCTGGAAAACTACAATCAAAACTTTCAAGAGTCCCTTTTTGCGTTCCAACCAATGTCGTGCCCGAAGGGCTCGGCACAACTTTTCCATCAACCGATTATTGGCTTTAACTTGTACGAGAGACACTTTAAACCATGTAGAATTACAAAGTTGTGCCGAGCCCTTCGGGCACGACACATTTTTTAAACTAAAGAGGATAAATTAAGCTGTAAACAGTGTTTTACCGCGCTCCAGATAGTGTCGTGCCCGAAGGGCTCGGCACAACATTCCTATCAAGAGTTTGGGGTCTTAACTAAGACAAACATTTGTGCTCAATAATTTGCTGGAAAACTACAATCAAAACTTTGAAGAGTTTGTTTTTGTGTTCCAACCAATGTCGTGCCCGAAGGGCTCGGCACAACTTTTCCATCAACCGATTATTGGCTTTAACTTGTAAGAGAGACACTTTAAACCATGTAGAATTACAAAGTTGTGCCGAGCCCTTCGGGCACGACACATTTTTTAAACTAAAGAGGATAAATTAAGCTGTAAACAGTGTTTTACCGCGCTCCAGATAGTGTCGTGCCCGAAGGGCTCGGCACAACATTCCTACCAAGAGAATGGGGTCTTAACTAAGGCAAACATTTGTGCTCAATAATTTGCTGGAAAACTACGATCAAAACTTTGAAGAGTTTGTTTTTGTGTTCCAACCAATGTCGTGCCCGAGGGGCTCGGCACAACTTTTCAAACCACAGATTATTGGCTTTAATTTGTATTCTAGACATTTTAAATCTTGAATTACAAAGTTGGGCCGAGCCCTTCGGGCACGACACAGTTTTTAAACTAAAGAGAAATCAAGCTCTCAACAGTGTTTATCGTGTTCTAACCAGTGTCGTGCCCTAAGGGCCCGGCACAACTTTCTAAGCAACATATTTTTGGCATTAGATAGACACTGTAAAAGATGTCGCGTGTTGATAAAGCCCCGAATAAGCCAATAGTTTTGTAAATAAAGAGAGTCTCTCTCCGATCCTTAACCCGCTTCCAGAATAGAGACTACTAAAAGAACCCTGCTTGCATCAAACTTTAACTGGTGAAGTCGTCTTGCAGGCACATGAAAAGCTTTGGTACAGTAAATGCGTTTGGTTGCAATTTACATTGCAGTAACTTAACGCAAGTCGAAGTGAAACTTCCAACCCGTTCCAACTTGTAAATCAATTTTCAACTAATTAAATTTAAATACGGAGTGTTGATTTAATTAAAAGTGAAAATTCGGCGATAGCGCGATTGTAAACTAGTGCGTCAGCTTGCTGAAAACTTTTCCAACGGAAACTCAATTAGCTTTTAGGATTGAACCGGAAAAGTTGAATCCGAAAAATTGAATCAGCTCGTTGTCCACTTTTAAAAATCACAAAATCCGCTTAACCGTCACCAATGGATAAATCTCAAGAGCGCAATCCATATAAATAAAGGCTTTATGATTTATATTTGAGAGGTGCACAAAAAGTATGATTTATGTTCGGCAATGGCATGACTTCAGGGCATTTCGCTGTTCGGAACTTAATCGAACGGTCATATTTTCCGGAACTGGGTCACGTCGGAACAGACTGTGCAACAAATCTTTGCAGAAAAAATAAATTGAATCCGACCGGAATTGGACTTGTATCTTCGAATTATCACCAGCACGTCTAGCTGGCGAAAGCACTTCAATTAATTGAAGTTGAGTTGTTACTTGCTGCGCGATGAAATTGATTTTTCCTAAAAAATATGAGCGGAACTTTTCAATTTACGGGGGTAGTTAAAGGCCAAAGTTACTTATCATTGAGCTTCAGCAAAATGAAATCAATCTAAGGCCTTTCTGCAATCAGCCAAAGTTTGCAGTTTCACTTCTTTGGCTTGCCAAACTCTTACAACTCTGTAGAATATTGGTTGAAACGTGATAAAGTACTGTTGAGACTTTCGTTGGACGAGAAAACGACCCTTTTGTATGGAAAATAGCCTTGGTAAAGACCTGATAAAGAGCCGCAACATCGGCAATTTTAAAAAAGTAAAAGGAGTTTCAAACCAACTAAGACTGCCTGTTCTGGTAGAGCATTTGGGGCTGGATTAGCCTGTTACCAGAGCAGACAATATTCAGTTTCCTTATTAAAAGCAGCTTCAGTCACATAGCTTTAATCTTCTTTTAATATTTAATCTTCAGCTTCTTCAGTTTGGATAAGGTTGCACGCCAAACTAGCCTCCATAAAACAGCAGCAGACAATCACGCGATTCTTCGGGTCTGCATTTGAAGCAAAAACATGCATGCTCAAGGGAAACATTTTGAATCAATGTTGATTTTATTTAATTTTGCAGATCCAAGGCCCTCCTGCAACATCGAATGTTTCACCGGCGCTAAATTATTCGGCTTGTACCCTTTTAAATTGAAAATATACGTCCCCTGAAAAGCCCCTTCAATTTTTAATGAGACTAAATTTAGCGAACCGCGTTTACTTGTATATATATCTATATCTATGTAATTTAAAATTGCCCACTCTTGTCGTGATGAGGGTATGACATCGATGTTTTTGCAGGTATTTTATTTTTCCCATCTGCCTGTCACTAAATAAGGTCGAGACTCCGGCTGATATAATGAGCTTTTCCAATTGACCGTCTTTAAATAGAACCTTGGCCTATGTATTCGTGTGGTGCTTCAACCGAAGAACAGGCACAGAAAATTAACCAATTAGGCAACAAAAAGTGCAGGATCCATTAGGGTTGTTTGCGTCTAACACCCTTTAACCCTTTCGGCGTCAATTAATTTTTTATTGCTCTAGTAATCAATTTGATTTCAAGGGCCCATTTTCCGAAAAATTTACAATTGAACACCTCCACAAGAACTTTGCCTTTTTTCACTCTTCAAACACAGGATGAATCGAAATTTGTTTCTGATTTTTGCTTCATCAGTTGTCTCAAGCAATTCAGTACAATTTTCATCAGCTTCTGTTAATCCTTTTGGAGATTTTCGAGAGTTTAGCCTCCTCACTCATGGAGAGGGGAGACAAAAAAACGTTCGTCCAGGAGTTCGAGACAAAAAAACGTTTCGTTTGATACCTGTGCAGTCGCCTGCATGCGACCACCTCCTCCTAGGAGCCTCGTAGGATCCTGTTTCGGAGCCGTTCAAGTCGTACTCTCCTACCGTCAGGTGTTGAGCACCAATCCTAAGTTAGTAGATGTTTTATTGTTGAATTGAAGAGCGGGAACTTGTTTTGAGGCAATGGAAATGAGGTTGAGGACAAACGAGAGTTCAAACAATTTTTTGGAGGAGGGAAAGTTGCATGTTTTTTAACTGTAAATAGGAAAATGACTTGCTTATACCGGTCGAAATGAGTCGAAAATTTACGAATAACATTTTCTACATTAAAGTGAGCATCAAAAAATTGTGGAAGAAATTCGTAAGTTTCACATTATAACACAATAGGGCGCAATTGAAAAGCAAATATTAAAAGCCCGTTTTTTTTTTCGAAAATTTAAATTCTTCGCACATTTTGCATCATATTTCTTCAAGGATCATTGATGGACAGACCTTGATAGAAGTTGGAAAGCCATTGAAAATGTTAATATTTAAATCGCTCTAACTTCTAAACCGCTTCTTCGATTTGAATAATTTTAACCTTGTGTGGAAGACAAATATCAGTTCTAACCACCATTGCTACAGAGCCCAATTTACCACAATAACAGCTTTTTCTGTTTTTTTACTGTAAAAATTTAGATTGCTGTAACTTCTAAACGACCTGCTCGATTTTAACAATTTTAAGTTTTATTGGAAGCGAAATGTTAGTACTTTTGACCGCCGGATATAGTACAACTCGGTAGTTCACAACAACATTGTTAGAGGGCGCGTTTTGTAACAATAAGTTTTTAAAAAAATTATTATTTTTCCAATTACTCTGACATCACAAAAGCAAGCTGTAGTTTACACATTTTACGGCGAAAGAAGGGTCAGATGATAGAAAATCGGAATTTGATCATCCGAGGGCATGGAACAATGACGTGTAGGCAAATGGTTGTATCATCTGCGCTCAGTGCCATTTTGCTAGGAGAAAGTTTGGGGAAGTCAAGAAATGGAACCGTTTCCATTGCGATGTTCTTAAGGAAAACCCCCCAGGCTTGAGTCTCGGCCAACCCCCTCAACGTGCTTAAAGACAAGACAAGACAGGCTAACAACAATGCTTAAAGAGAGGAAGAAAAAATCCCATTTTCCCAAGTGAAGAAAGATAAAACTTTCAAGAAAAATCCGCTATGAATATTGATAGATCAATGTTTGAAAATCGAAGATTTCAGGCAAAATCCTGTGTAAACAGCCTGTAGAAATCGAAACTGAATCCTCGACAAAAAATAAAGTACCTTCCAACTGTTATTTTTAGTAGTGAAACTATTAATTATACGAAAACAGACACACGGCCGTTATCCACGCTTCGCTGAGCTTCAGATCATGAAAAATGTTTAATTTTATTATGCGCCGGGAATTATTTTCGAAATAATCGGGCCCGATCCACACAAAAGTGGTCATCAGTGGCCCAAAATAGTGTTTTGCCGCTAAAAATACCAAATTTTCAAAAATAACCGGCTCAAATTTGCAAAGTGAATAGATTCGCTTTGCAACAACAGTTTAAGTTATTTCTAATAGTTCTTTGGGGGTTTTTGGTTTGGCTTCAGCAACTTAATTTAAAGTAATTACATGGCTTTGAGGGTTCAATATGGTTTAAAATAGCTGCTATTCAACAAATGCATTTATTCAGGCCGAGCGACGTTTTACATGCGACTCGACGAACCCAAATTTGTGCGTCCAAAGCAAACACATTCTAATCCAATTTATAAATTTACGCCACTTTTGAGCACATTAATTTGCCGAAAACAGCGCCGTACATTAAGGGCTTAGTACTCGTAAAACCCTCTAGCCTATATGAAGTGTTTTCTGGGATAAACCCTATCCATTTAGCTTTTGCGATAACTTACTCGTAGCACTTTGAAACTGGCTAGATTTTCGGGAGTTCGCACGATTATCTTATCTAAATTGAAGCATTTTCCCAAATACACTAGTTCGCATAACAGAGAATTCAGAAACACAGTGAAAATTCGCGGTAACAATGAGAATCTATGTTCATAGCATGAAAGCAAATTGGGACCTAAACAAACCATTTTGCCGCCGAACAGTAAGAATATCCTTTGAGCTGCACTGGAGACACCTGATACCATGCAACAGGCAAATAATGTTCCAGCGGCTCAAAAATTGCATTATATAAAATGTATTTTAGAGCGCATTATGAAGATGAGACTTTCATATAAAGCAAAGCCTTTTGTTATTTAATGCGGAACGTTGTTTTTGGAAAATTGTTTTCGCTGGTCTTCGGCAACATTACTTGCAAGAACGCATAAAATAATGCCGAAAATGTCTTTAACATGCTTCTGGTTTTATTAATGATTTATTGATTTAAAGCTTTAAGAAGCTACCAAAAAAAAAACATTAAAAGTGGTAGTAAAACTAAAATACGCATAGTTGCTCAATAAAATTGATCGCTTCGAATTTAGCGCGCTATAAATAATTTTATTGAGCCATAAAAGCATCCTCTTACCTTTTGACTTTCTCATTCCCTCAAAGCGTTTCAGTCGGAATCACCATCTGGAAAAGAAACTTTTAACTAAACAATTTCAACTGCAGCCAAACTTATCTTTTGTAAACAGAAGTGAATAAACTCTTGCTAGGAGATTGAAAGAAAAACAACTGCTGAAATATAATGTGTCTTTCTTTGTTGCGTGCCTTACATTAAGCATTTATTGGATTGTGTGTTTTTATCGACAGTACTGGAAAGTGGGAAACTTTTTGCCAAGGCTGATTCCCTCCGTGGATCTCTAATGGAAGATCATATTTTTGCCACTTAAGAATTTTCCAATTCAACAATTCAATTTTCTACTTCAAATTTGTGCCAGCGACTCAATAAAATACTTTAGTTGCCTGGTTGAGAAAGCGAAGGCTGAAAGACAAACATCCTATCTTGATGATTAAATGAGACACATTTTAAAGGCCCCTCTTCGTATATTCAGTTCATTACTGAACCAAATTGGCTTGTCCTCAGACAATTCGAAGGAAAAGTACGCGATAAATTAAACTTATCTCCCTAATCCCCATATTCTGGACAATTTACGGCCATTCTCCCATTTCCATTTTCCATTAGGCCAGATCCAAAGTTCAAAGGCATTTAAAATTCAGTTCGTCTTTAATGATTCCGCGCAAGTCTATGGCTTACAGTGAACATTTGCTAGAGCTCTAATTGAAATTGGAGTTTGAGATCGGGGGGGTTTTTAACAGTATATTCTGATAATGAAATCTATTGGGATCAACTTGGAATAGAGTTTAGAGCTAAAAAGCGACGTTAAGGAATGAATAATGCCTCCACATCAAGCATGATGCATTTTTAATGCTTCGGTAGTCCGAGCCATCAGTTACCGTGGAACCCAAAGCGCCATAAATCTGTCTGGATATTTAGTATGGAAAGCAGCAGAGGAGCAATCGGGAGCATGCTGCCATGTTAGAAATATAGCCAGTCTTTTAACTGAAAAAAACCCGTAGTTTTTTCCTCCTAATTTCAACGTGTCGCCCGTCCAAACTGCTTGCTGACAGCAAATTTCTCCAGAAATCTTCCGAGTACATCTGCATTCCTATGCGAGGCCTATCATCGGGTGCCGGTGGCATTTTCTATGGCCATGCGGAGTAAATTATCAAAGCTGCAACCTACTTCCTGCAAAAGCTCGACGTGACTAGCATTGTTATTTATTAACGTTGCAGCGAAACGTAGGGAAATGCTCTTATAAAACCGAAGAGGATTTACGTTGTCAGAGAACGCCAGTTTGTTACTTGAATAGTATTGAAGTCGATGTATAATGACAATAATAAGAGCAATCGAGGGACACCGGTGGCTTCCGAGCTCCAAATCAATAGGAAGATGGTCGATAAGCAATTTTTAGTCGGACAGGAAATCAGTCGCAGCCTTAGTTAGGGGTTTTCAGTTGCAAAAAGCCCTGTGTAGGGTGGTAAAATGTGCATTTTCAATTAACAAAAATTACCCAAAATTTATGCATAAAACTAGAAATTTTATGCTAAAATATAAACAAAGGTGTGTCATATATGCATAAGTTGTGAAGCATATGAAATTTTCAACTTTTATTTAGAACCGCATTCAGACTGAGTTCAGCAGGAAATTTCCCGCAAACAATGCAAGCGGTTTTAGATAATTTAACTTATTCAGGATGTAAACTTCATTTTGTCTAATTATGCCAAATCTCATGCATGCAATTTGAATTAAGTTGCAGAAGGCCCGATGGAAAATGGAAGAACGTTCATTTGTATTCAGCACAAAACAGCCAAATTTGTTAAAAAGAAACGGAGAAATTCACTTGAGATTTTAATGGGGACAATATAAATGCGTTTGTAATATACACACAACAATTGCGAAGACGTTTAAAAATATATTAGTTCTAGGCTTCGCCAAAACAAAACAAACAAAATGTTCTACCGAAAAATGTGAAATAATGTAATAATTATATTTTATTTTGCGTTTAAAGTTCACAAATTATGCACAAGCTGAATTATGCAAATATTGAATCTGTGTAAAAACATAAGAATATTTTTTTAAATTGCCGACCTTTTGCCATTTATTTGGGACTGCAGAGGACCTAAACCTCTTAGTTAAAAACTCATTCAACCTGATTTCAGCAAACATTGCAAGCCGCTTTAGATAATTTTATTTATTCAGAATTTAAACCAAATTTTCTTGAGAAATTCACTTGAGGTTTTAAAGGAAAAATATATTTGTGTGTGCATCATACACGCATGAATTGTGAAGACTTTAGAAATATGTTAATTCTGGGCTTTGCCCTCTGATAAGGATTGTAAAAAGCAGAATATATCTGTATTCGCTTTCTATTATGAGACGTTCTGTATACATTATAAATTAAAAACGTAAAAAATATTGCCTCTCAAATTTTATATAAGCAATTTCGACTCTTAATAATTTTGCAAATTATGCACAAAAAAAGGCCAATTTTTTTAAATTGCAGATGCTTTGCCATGTACTTAGGCCTGTGGATGACTAATTAAATACGTCGAAACGTCGGCAACTTTTGAAAACAGTTATTTGTATTTATAAATTATATTACTAGTCCAAATCGCGTTAATTGATCAGCGAAGAATTTTCCATTTTGAAACAGCCTGTATTAAATAGAAAAATGTCTGGTTCTGTCCGGCAGGAATCAGAAAAATTACCAAAATTTTTATTAATCAGTTGCGACCATTTGAAAATTTTATTGAAAAAATAAATAAATGTGTGTCATATCCGGGTAAATATTGAAAATCAATGGCTGAAATATAAATGTAATCGATCACAGTGGAAAAAATTATTCTGGAAATTATTAAAATTTCACTTTTAATGTGGATAACTGGAATTGAAAATTAATTGAAAGAAAATAAAAGCATCTTTTGCGTGGACTTTTGATGCACTCTTTTTTCTAAAAATCGTTAATTAGCCCAATTTAAGAAAACAGCAAATCAACAAAAACCAGACATTAAAAAAAATGGAAAAAAATCATTTCCATTCGCAAAAGTGTGAATTGGTGTGTATCATACTTGCAGGAATTGTGCCAACTTTCAAGTAAATTTTAATTCGGGGCTCACATTTTGAAACCCATATAAAATGATTCCCCCTGAAAAAATACATGC
Organism: Dendroctonus valens; assembly: GCA_024550625.1. Classification (NCBI taxonomy): domain Eukaryota; kingdom Metazoa; phylum Arthropoda; class Insecta; order Coleoptera; family Curculionidae; genus Dendroctonus; species Dendroctonus valens. The sequence continues at coordinate 772,013 of JAJTJO010000554.1, read as the reverse complement.
CTCTTCTCGATAATTTAACTTATTTAGGAATGAAAAATTTATTTTCCCCGAATATGTATTCCGCCCATACCGTGCCGTATGCCTTTAAGGATTTTTTCCCGAACTCGAGAAAGCAATAAACGTGAGCGGTTGGAATATACGGTTTTGGATTGAATTCGTTCAAAAATACGTGTTTTACGTGCTTTCAGTTGCCACCATAAAGCCTTATTTAGCGTGCAGGCCGTTCTCATACACCTGCAAGACGAATTACCAGATCTTCCAACGTAGAGACCCAGCACAAAGGTAATTTTATTAAAATTTCCCAAAGTGAGCTTGTAGTTAAAAAAAAAACAATTTATCACGTTTAAGACGTTGTCGTCAGCTTTGCCCACTTTTAAAATACATTAGCTTCGCGTGATGGCAGACTTCCTTAAATAAAATTGCTAAATTTTAGAAGCTAAACATTATTAAATTTATTACTTGTACAACGCATGGGCGGGCTGATTGGCAAATGATGACTAAACCCAACTAAACTGGCTTAATAATCCCTATACCCAAAAATGGACTGGACAATACACAACCGAGGAATTACAGACCAATTACACTGCTACCAGTACTTAGCAAGGTTTTTGAGTACATAATAGGGCAGCGACTGGGAAAACTGGTCGGAAAGTACATACCATCGTATCAGTTCGGATTCAAACATCAGCCCTCGACTATTCACCCACTCTTCACTCTGACTAACAATATACTAACAACCCACCTAACTGACAGAAAGGCAGATTGCCTGTTTATGGACATTAACAAGGCTTTCGATAGTGTCTGGCATAGAGGCTTACTATACAAACTATACAAACTACACACACCAACATATCTACTACACACCATAAAGAACTTACTAGAAAACAGACAACTACAAGTACGAATTGACAAAACACTGACATTTTCTTTTTCCCCTGAACAAGGGCTCCCTCAAGGATCCCCGCTCTCACCGTTTCTCTACAATATATACTGCCATGACATATACAATTACAACTTACCAGACAAAAATCAAATCGACAGATCGGCATACAGATTACAATACGCAGACGACACGGCACTTATTGTACATGACAAAACTACTGAGAGAGCAGCTCAAAGACTCCAAACACTTACAAACAACACAATGACATGGTTTTATAAATGGAGACTAACACCAAACGCGTCAAAAAACCAACTTCTGCTCACAAACCACAGACTCAACGCTGACTCCCCTACAATAACTGCAGACGGCCAAACGACACAACCAAAAAACGACGTAAAATACCTTGGAATCACAATTGACCACAAACTTAAATTCACTAAACACATACGAAACATCAGGACAGAAACAATAAAGAGAACAAAACACTTCCGATCACTAACCTACAAAGACAGAGGAATCAGCACAAACACCGCCACCAAAATATATAAAGCTATTTGTAGACCCTTGCTAGACTTTGGACATATACTCATGACCAACGGAACAGAAAGGACAAAACGTTATACACAAACAACAGAACAAATTGCACTAAGACTAATAACACGAATAAGACACCCCAAAACCCACTACACAACCCCCCACCCAACTACTATACGAAGGCACAAACATGACAAAGATTTCGGAAAGACTCATACATCTACAGACAAAATGGACAAACAACCCCTACAACTGGACCATACTGAATCCCCTTTGCCTTACAAGACCAAACCAGACAATCCCGCTTCCGTTTCCCTACATTAATGCTACTCGAACACTTACAAACGCAACTGACTAGTGGACAATAAAATAATTTCTTCTTGCCACTGAAATTTTATTTAATAATATCGTTAACCGAGAATAAGAGAATTTTCATCTTTGTTTTTTATTTAGATTAAGACTACATGTATTAAACAAGGGCAGAAAGACCGATAGGTCGATAGCCTTTTTTAGAAATAAAGATGTTTACTACTACTACCCAACTAAACTCTTCAAAATGCGGAGTTTTCAACGCCAATCAATCTTGCAACTCTTTGAATAAAAGCAACTAATCGACTCGATTTGTATCAACAACTATTCAGATAAATGTAATTATTTCACGTCGTCAAACATTTTCATTATAATTCCCATTTCTCTGCCTCGGTAATATCTATAAATGTCACGAATGATCAATCAAAGTCGCATAGTCTAATATTTTAACGAAATAACTCAGAAATATTAACGTCTAAACATTGTCTGTTACAAGGTAGAGATGTTCCACTTAGAACGGAGAGCTCTTTGGCTTTTATTGTTAACGGGTTACTTAAAGACATTTCATTAAATCGCGCTTATCATGAACAATATTTATGAGTCTGGAAATTTCTACGGGGCAACGATTAAAATTATTCTGCCCAGCAACTTGAAGCAAACAAGAGCGCCCCTTAATCGGCACATTTTCAGTTACAAATTTCTTACTCGACACTCTCCAAAACCAGTTAAACCGGACGATTCATCTGTTCCACACTATTTTCGAGTTGACTTATAACAGTAAAAAAATTTACGACCACCCGTAACACCATAAAAGGGTGAGATCTAATTTTAGATAAAACAAAAGTTCCAGCCGCCTAGAGATTTTTTCCCACACAATCGTAAATAAGCAGTAAACCATCATTTTATCTGCAGATATTTTGTTGTAAACTTTACGATCGGTTTCAGCAGAAAGAAAACCGTGTTTTATTTTATCCGGAATCCTGTTAGCATTATGCGAATCCAAATAATTAACAGTCACAGATACAGCGCAAATTTGTCATTTGCCGGAAATTGGAAGCTGGAAGTTTCCCTGGAAAATTGGCGTATCATAAACTTGGCAAAGTATTTCTGTTTAGAAAGAACCATTCCAGGGAATTCGAAAGTTTTGTCGTTTTAGCTGGAACTCTATGGGTGCAATTGACCTCTAACTTTTCTGCTATACGACCCAGGCCGCAAAAAGTTTGCACTATTTGCGACAACATTAATCATCTGAAAAACGGTTGCGCATCCAAAAGTACACACTTTTGAATGTACCTGCAGGACTAATAGGGACGAAACCGTAAAAATCTGTACTTGTACCCTACGTCTTTCGTTTTCGTGCCCAAAACAACAACTCATAATCTTTGCGCCCAATACTGCAGCAGCTTGTGAGATGGGCCATGTCTTGTACTTCTCCGCAGTCACACAAAGCGTCTTGATGGCCTATTTGGTTCCATCTAATCTTGTTGGTTTTCACAGCTGTAACTCCAGTTCTGATTCTTTTCAACCCTTTGCCACGTTCGCCAGTCCAGGATTTTTGTGGCTCAATGGGTAGTTTTCAGGGGGTTCTTCACCAACCATCAAGTTCCTGCGTGATTTGAGACTTCCCTGTGTCACACATGTTTTGTATAGTGTGTCTCTCCTCAAAAGTCTGCTTGAATTTTTCTGTGTATTCAGCGGCTTGGCGGCGCATCGGTAGGCTGGCAAAGCCTGCTGCTCTGTAGAGTGCTGGTAAAGGTGTTGCTTTCATGCACCCAGTGGTTATACGGCATGGATCCTTGAGGGCTATGTCGACCTTTTTGGCATGGCTAGATCTACTCCATACTGGACGGGCGTGTTCTGCAGCGGAAAAACATAAAGCCTCTGCCGTTCGAGCACCCCAATTGCTGGAGGCGAGTTTTTTGAGGACATAGTTTCTTGTTGATACTTTTGGCCTCGTTGATAGGTAAGCGTCCGGTCGAATGTAACACCTAGGCATTTTGGGAATTCCGTGTGTTCCAGCTCGCTACCCTGCCACCTGACTCTCAACCTCTGTCCTGCCTGCTTGTTCCTTAGGTGAAAAACACTCACTTGGGTTTTCGTTGGGTTGGGCCGTAGAGCACTCTCTTCATAGTACTTGGCCATTGATTTCAAAGCTTTCTCTAGTTTCGCTTCAACTAAGCAAAAATTCATGTCTTGAACCGTTAAACCGAGATCATCAGCGTAAACAAAACGTTTTGAGTCTTCCCCGAGAGGCTGGTCGTTGGCATAAATATTAAAGAGAGTTGGGGAAAGAACACTCTCTTGCGGAAGGCCATTTCTTTGATCTCTCCACCTGCTTTTCCTACCGTTCAAAACTACATAGAAGCGTCGGTTTTGTAGTAGAGATGAGACTACTTGTGTGAGTTTGTAGTCTTTGGTGAGGTTATACATTGTTGTTAAAAGTTTTTTTATGGTTTACGGTATCATACGCCGCGGATAAGTCAACGAATGCCACGCCCGTGATAAGTTTTCCTTCGAAGCCCTTTTCTATATATTCTGTTAGTGCAAGGACATGGCCAGTACATGATTTCCCAGGTCGAAAGCCTGCTTGTTGCGGTATGAGTTTAGGCTCTATGGTTTATCCCATACGATTTAAAATCAGACGTTCATAAACCTTAAAAAGATGGCATAGAAGGGAAATTGGTCGAGAGCTGCTGGCTGTTTCCGGGTCCATTCCTGGTTTAAGCGGAGAAATAACTTTGGATTTTCGCCATAGATTTGCAATTTTAAGGTCTGAAACGCAGTTGTTAAAGAGGGTTTGCAGACAGTTTTTCGTTACAGGACCAAAGTGCTTTATTTGTTCCTCCACTACAGCGGCCTTCCCATTTTTCCTTGTGTTGACGGCATTATTAAACTCTTTGACGGTAAAAGGTGCTTCCAAGCTATTGGTTTTTATTGCGTGGCCTCTTTGCAGTCTTTTTATCTTGATCCTTTTTTCAGTTTTGCCGTTCTTTAGTGGTTGTTGAGCTACTTTGTAACAGAATTTTGTTTTACAACTGGGTCTCCGTTAAGCTTCTTAATAAAATTCCATGCTACTTTGCTGCTTTGTGTCATGTCTAGGCCCTCCTGAGCTGCTGGACCAATGCGATACCACAGTTTATCGTATCCTCGCTGAATGGGTCACGTTCATACAGTTTAGAATATTTCTTTTCCTATTCGCTTCTGCATCCTCTCGGTATGGTATTTCTAGAGATTTCTTTAAGTATCTCGGTAAACTGTTCGTAGTTTTATGGTTTCGGTTCTACACTGTGTGCAGGTTGTACCAACTATAAATGATGTTTATCAGGACCTTACTGGAAGCCTTGATTAGTTGCAGATAAATTCAAAAAGCCCGAAATATTTCCGTACACTAAAAGGAGTTTGTGACATCCTGAAACAAAGAAGACGGTTGGAAATAACCAATGCGAATTTGCCATTGGCGGTGAATTGACTAACTGCGGCTTTCCATCAACACATTTTTTTAAACCGAGCAAAACAAATATGTGAATTACTACAATTCCCTGAGAGCAGGAGGCTTTTATTGCCCTCAAAGGTACACGTTATGGCTAACGGTTGGAAACGCTAAATAAATATAAAACAATGGACTAAAAATACATCCAGAATGAAGAGTGGAAATATATGGGTGTTAGAAGCGGTAAGTTGTACACATATTATTTATTAATTCTCCTAGTGAAACCCCAAAGTAGAAGGTCTGAGGGGTTGAAAAATCCATAATATGCGCTGATTAGTTGAATAGACCATAAAAAATATATCTAAACATCTCTGGGGTTAAAACTGCAAACAATGAAAAGGTGGGAAGTGAATAAGTAGACGGATGTCAATGAATGTGAGGAAATGGAATTTTAAAAATGTTTGCGCACCCCATCAATGGGTAGCAGGAACAGCAGAAAAGAAGTCAAACCCTTCGGAATCGCTTTATGTCTATTGCTTCTATGAATGCTAATAAAAGTGGCCTTAAATTATTTAAACACTGACTAGAAGAAAATTTCAGCCACTTCGAATTTGCCTGGAAAGATACATTTCCGATTCAAATTTGCAGGAGTTCAAGGAAATACATCACAGTAAATCTAGGGCCTTTCATATAAAGACGGCCCATTTGAAATAACGACCGAATATCGTTGTTTTTCCTCAAGAAATTGTAATAAAATGGAAATCCTGGCAACGATAGCGTCGTTTTACAAATGACTCTAAACCATCTTATATCAGAAATGCTGATGAAACTCGATGAAAACACCCGAAAAGCTGCGAACAAAAGCGACTACAACTGCTTCTGTAAAACATTCCAAATCTATTAACTATTTAGAATAGTGCAACAAAAATAAGCAAACAAAAGACAAAAATTTCCAGCTTATACAGAGTGTTTTGCATTCAAAGCTCTGTAAATAAATTTGCCTCTTTTTCCGATCCTTCTCTGATTAACTAACGAAACGTGGATCGGTGTAAAAACCAAAACCTGTTTTTATTTATTTTTTTATCGTATTTATTTGGGCATCCGCAGGTCTAAACAAATGGCAAACCGTCGGCAATTAAAAAAAAACAAGGTTTTATTTTTACATCGATCCAAATCCAGTCAGTTAATCAAAGAAGGGCCGTAAAAGCAGCTTACGTAATTATTGACATTAGAACGCAAAACTCTCGGTGTAAAATTGAAAATGTTTCAGTTTTCGTTAGCAGGAGTTTGTAAATTTCCAAAACTTATATTTGAAAAATTGTACAGCTAAATATAAATAAATGTGTGTCATATGGGCTCAAGTTATGAACTTTTGATCGTTCAAAACCAAAATATTGCCGGAAAAATCTAAGGTTTCCTAAACATTAAATGAAAATAAAAGTGTCGAATTGTATTTTACTCCCGCCGCAAAGAATCGTTGATCCTCGGGGCGAAAAAAGGCCAAAATAATAAATTCCGAAACTTCACAGAATAAGTAGTCTCTTGACCACTTTAGCTTCCACTGTGGATCAGTTGCAGATTCGGAAAATAGATTAAAGGAAAATAAGAAATAAATGAATTTTCGAGTGGGATTTTTATGAATGTATTTTTCTCGAAGTCGTTCATTAGGTGCAAAACAACCCAGACGTTTCAAATAAAATTCGGGCAAAAAATTCTATCGGTTTCTCATTCAGCGAAAGACGACTAATTTGAAACGAAAGTCGTCCAAAGCCAATTAGCACTAGTTTCAAGCTTTTTTAATTCGAGGTAAGTTCGAGAATATCCCGAGTCAAGAAAAACGAGCCTGTCCCAATATTACCGTTTCGGAAACGGATATTTCCCGCTGGGCTCCCGAGTGATTTTATGATAAAGATAACCGTTGGGAAAAGACGGGCAAATCGAGAAATCCTGACGAAAAAGGAAAATTTAACGACCAAGGGATAAAAATGGCATTATGATATCTGCACCGAGTCAAAATGAAACTTTCAGCCTCCGATATTTCCTGCCCGATGGAGAAGTTTTCCTCGGTGACTATCTGAGGAAAATAATTTATTGCATATGAAAGGTTGAGATTGTTTCGAGTCTTCATCGGGGGCATAAATAAATGTGCATGCGAAAAGCGAGCCCTTAAGCCCTTAAATGCAAATTTTTAATTAAAAATGCCAGAAGATTTTGCAATTTCAACTTGAGCAAACGTTATTACACAGCAGAGGCTCTAGAAAGATATTAAAGCCATCATTTTGGTTGTCATTAAGTTGCAAGAAGCGCACTAATTATATTAAGTATGCACTTTGTTACCTTCTACTTAGCGACACTGGGAAGTTTATTACTGAGCCCAACCGGAGGACATGAGAGAACTAAGTAAAAAGCTGAATTTGCAAGTTGACTGAAAGTCCGCAGACTCTGGTTAGTCTGGCTAATTCGATTTTTCAGTCTCCGCCAACTAAGTAAGCCCATTGAAAGTATTCACTTATTGCCAGTAGATTTATCAATTGGACCTTTTTTGCTCGGGGCGAAGCTTTTAAATATTCACTAATCACTGCGTTCGCCCGCAGATTTATAAGCGCAAAAATACGACAAAAGATCCACAAAGACGCGGATTAAGAGATTAGACAACGAAGATCCCAAAGGGTGACACTTTGTGTTCCTAATAAGCGGCCCGGATTACTGCGAGTGGCCTTTTTCTTGTTTCTTGCGGATTAGTGTTCCCCAAAAAGACCCGGGATTATCTAAGAGAACATTACAAATACCTGCGGACATTAATGAAATATTCATCCACGTCTCGTTACCATCGGAATCAATACCTAATTGATATAATGGCCAGCTTTGTAACATGCAATACGCTGGGTAAATTGTTATTGCTACTGTGACGCACTTCAGTGGCTTATCTATCCATAAAATTATGATTTTCTCATATTACCGTTAGCGAATGTTTTGGGTGTCTGTAGCATCAGTGGCTAATGGGATTAAACCACGTCAATAGTTTCACACAAAATTAATTAAACATTTAAATTAGTCGACGCGAAGAAAATGTACAAACATTAATTGGATGGGCTGAGGAAATCTTGATAGAAATGCCATTTATAAATGAAAATCTAAATCAATTTGTTACTGGCTAGCCGGATAGTACGAAGTCTGTTAGTTAGAAAGAAGTTTAAATTAAATTCGTTTGCAAATAAACAATTATTTTGAGCCCCGAAGGGGATTAATTCTCGCATTTGACTGTAATCAAGGTCTATTGAAGTTTTCTAGGAGCAATCCCTATTTTAACCGAAGGTTGGTCAACTGTAAAGGCTGCATGACGTCTTCATATTTAATCAGAAAAGAAATTAGAATTAAATAAACTCATTTTCACCATCGCCCACACAAGCAATAACACTTTATACCTCTAGAGGCGTAATAAACATTCGCCTCATAATCACTTGGTTGCAATATTCTGCACTAATTACCGCTGTCATTATTTATAGCTTGTTTATGATTATTTCCCGACTTAATAGCAAACTAGTTAGCATTATTGATTCCCAGAATAGCTCGTATTCACAACGCTAATAAGTAACACTTACTCAACATTCGCCGCCAAGTTTCAAGCAAACTGTACCGCAATTAAATATTCCCAACAGCAACTTTTCAATGCAATAAAACCAGAGATTTTCCACGTACAAATGCCCTTTGCTGAATCGAAACTGTTAAAAGTTGTTGCGATTTTGTTAAAGTTAACTCGACTGGTCGAACATTTCCTACAGCCGTGAGATATAGTTGGAACGGTCATGTACATGAACAAACTCTGATAAACTGCCCAGTTTCAGACGACTTAGAGTAGAAAGTATAGGGTTTTAAACCAAACTCTTTAAGGAACGGGATTCGTTTCCACAATTCTCTCTTTTAATTTATTTCGCTGCGAAAAGAACTTTAACGAGCAGCGAAGAGCAAGTTCAGTTCCTTTAAAAATACTTTAATTATTGCGGTTTGCGGCAGTTTTTTGCTATTTTATGACTCCAAATCAATTTCGCGCAGTCAAGTTTGTTTTCAGTTTCTTAATGGGTTTCATTGATGTTTCAGTCTCAACCTTTTCAGGCAAATTCACGGAAAGCTACATCAATTCTAAATTAAAGAGTATGAGAAATGTTCTTTAATTAGTAATTAGCAGCAATTGAGAATAAAACACGTTTAATCCTGGTCGTGCTAATGAAAACATCAACAGTCTATTTCCGATTCAAATTAAGACTAACTAATCGAAAATGATCATCAAGTCATAGATATAATTTGCGAGAACAAGCACCAATAATGTAAATGAGTGTTTGCGATACGGACATGCATAATGATGTGAAGTCGAAGTTAATTAACAATTTCCAACCACCGTTGAACGAACAATGCCTACGCATACAGGCATTTGTTAATTGCCACAAATAATTGGTAATTACATATTATGCTAAGTAGCCGGTTCGGTATACAATTAAATTTTATTGCACTTGTTGGAATTCATTTTTTCCAACTGTTCAAGCTGAAACGCGTAATTGAAATTTATTGATTGCAAGAAAGTGGACTATTAACTGTTACCCATTTCCATCCATAGGCATTTCTTGCCAGGAATGCGATGCAAATCCGAAAAAATGCAAATTTGAAATGAATTTTCCTGAAACAAGCACATTCCTGCTTCCATAAAGTCACGCCAATGTATTTCCAATATAAGCTCCATTGCATGCAGAGCGAATGCTTTGTTGTATCCAAGAATAGCACGTGGCCAAACCGAATGCTCTGACCTTTGCCAGGTTAATCGGCTGTGCAATCAGATTAGTTTAATCTGGCGTTTGAATCGGGAGGCAAAAAAACTGTGTCCACATTTTTTTATAATTTGGTTTTTAGCGTAGCTCTTGGTAATAACAAAAGAGTGGAGCGAGGAATGCAACGAGCTCTGTCAAAAAAACGCACCTGAATCTTCAGATCGGAAAAAATCGACCTTTTCTGTCCATTTTGTACCACATATTTTTATTACAGCCCCAAAAATCCAATCCAATTCCAAAGGCCCAAACAACAGGCTTGAACAATTTTTGATTTTTTTTTCGAAAATGTCATAACGGAAGAAGGAAGAGATCAATTTTTGGAAGAAATTGGGAAGTCCCTGAAAATGCCTTAAATTTTACCACCATTTCATTCAGAAAGAAGCGAGGAATGCAATGAGCTTACTAAAAACGAAACTCCAACTTTCAGATCTGAAAAAATCGACATTTTCGGTAAATTTTGGGTCGTTTTTGCGCGGTCACGACATTTAACCGACGATCTCTTCCTTATTCAGACCCAAAAACTTCATATGTGTATATTGGGAAGCTTCTTACATCGGAAGGGATCCACAAGGGTCAGGGTCGATTTTTACGAAAAATATAAAATCTTTGAAAATGCCTCGAATTTTACACCATTTTTCTCAAAACAAGGCGCAGAATGCAACGAGCTGATTAAAACACAAGCTCCAACTTGCAGATCTGAAATAATCGGCATTTTATGTTAATTTTGAGTAATTTTGGCGCGGGTCACGACTTTTAAACCGACGATATCTTCCTTATTACAGAACGAAAAAACGTTATTTATGTATATTGGAAGCTTCTCACGTCGCAGACAATCGAATAAGCGCAAAAAACACACTTGTAAAATTTTGATTTTTGACCGAAATTTTCATAAGGGGGGAGGGTCGATTTTTTCGAAAAATATACAATTCTCAAAATGCCTCGAATTCTGCATCATTTTCGTCAGAAAGAAGAGAGGAATGCAACGAGCTCAGTAAAAAAACACGCTACCAACTTCAGATCCTAAATAATCGAAAATTTTTGCCACTTTTGGGTCGTTTTTGCGCGGTCACGACTTTTAACCGACGATATCTTCCTTATTACAGACCGAAAAACCGTTATTTATGTATATTGGGGAAGCTTCTCACGTCGCAGAAAATCGAATACGCGCAAAAAAACACACTTGTAAAATTTTGATTTTTGACCGAAATTTTCATAAGGGGGGGAGGGTCGATTTTTTCTAAAAATATATAATCTCTCAAATGCCTCGATTTCTGCATCATTTTCATCAGAAAGAAGAGAGGAATGCAACGAGCTCAGTAAAAACACGCTAGCAACTTCAGATCCTAAATAATCGAAAATTTTTGCCATTTTGGGTCGTTTTCGCGCGGGTCACGACTTTTAACCGACGATATCTTCCTTATCACAGACCGAAAAACGTTATTATGTATATTGGGAAGCGTTCACGTCGCAGACATCGAATACGCGCAAAAAACCACACTGGTAAAATTTTTGATTTTTGACCCGAAAATTTTAATAAGGGGGGAGGGTTCGATTTTTTCTAAAATATACAAATCTCTCAAAATGCCCTCGATTTCTGCAATCATTTTCATCAGAAAGAAGAGATGCTGCAACGAGCTCAGTAAAAAACACGCTAGGAACTTCAGATCCTAAATAATCGAAAATTCTGCCATTTTTGGGTCGTTTTTGCGCGGGTCACGACTTTTAACCGACGATATTATTCCTATTACAGACCGAAAAACGTTATTTATGTATATTGGGAAGCTTCTTACGTCGCAGACAATTGATTAAGCGCAAAAAAAACACACTTGTAGAATTTTTGATTTTTGACCGAAATTTTCATAAGGGGGGAGGGGTCGATTTTTTCGAAAAATTTACAATCTCTCAAAATGCCTCGAATTCTGCATAATTTCATCAGAAAGAAGAGAGGAATGCAACGAGCCCAGTAAAAACACGCTAGGAACTTCAGATCCTAAATAATCGAAAATTTCTGTCCATTTTGGGTCGTTTTTTAAACTTTATATATCTCTATTGGGAAGCTTCTTACATCGGCATCAATCCAATAATTGCAAAAAACACGCTTGTGAATTTTATTTTGCCAGGCAAATTTTGTAGATTCAGACAGAGTTTAGTACTCAAGTTCTATGTATGTGGTTGAGGCTCATTCACATTTTCAAAACCAATTGATATTCGAAACGAATTGGCGAATCTCTGTCTTCGAAACTGCAGTAAGTATAAAAGTTCTCTCGCTAAGCTTTTCAGTCGCTATATATATTTTTGAGACGATAACCTTAACTGAGCTGGAAATAACATAAATCAGACAGCATAAGGAGCAAAGCACAGGTGTGCGATTAGGCACGTTCTTAACTAGCAAATGTGGTGCTTAAGTCTGGCAGCTAGAATGGTTATTGCAAGCACTTCTATGCAGTAGAAATGCCTTGCTAAAGCGCTTTGCTTCAAAGATAGTTAATCTGGATTTTATCCGCCGGTCTAATCGATCGGTTGTTTTTTATTTAGCGCTTTAATTTGACGCTGTCCCATTTGGAGTTTTTACATTATTTACTAGTTTAAGCGATTGCTTCTCATCTTGTCCATCTCTACTGTAACCTAATTTTCACCTCCCTTGAAAATCCTCTTTTTCGCATTGAAATTATGCCATTAAATCAAGTGCAGCAATCATTTGCATCCTTTAAAGTCTGCACTTAAAGTTAAATTAATTTTCGATGGTATTGCCACGGTGGTATTGCCACGGTCTAGTTTTAAAAGGGCTGCCGCTTAATAAATTGAATTAATTATTCAAATTCTCCAGCAAATTAACTTTCCTGTACTGAAGCAACACTGCATGAAGGTGAACATTTCGTTTCATACTCAATCTTGTACCAAAACCCGTTTAAAACTGTGAAACTACTGTCTTTGGCTTTTAGACAAATGAAAAAAAATGCTGTGGCTTTCGCTGCTCAGCCAATAACAAGAAAACGTGTAAAACATTTTTCCGCTCATGTTTTATGTCTTTCCTCGTTAGTTAACCTGAATAAATTGAGAAAATACGTGAGCTGGTAAATACAAAGCCGTTGAGTAAACTTAATTTGCTTCAGCTATCCTAGAGCAGTGTCAAATTGGACAGGACATTTGTTTGCAGGAAAAGTGGTTGTTTAGAAAAACCAACTGAGACTTAGCAACTGTACACATACGAACATATGTTTTGCCAATTTGCAACGAATTGCCTGCAGGTGCTAATTGCGTTCATACATTGTCTAAAACATTGAAGAAATGTTCAATTCCAGCTAAAAACGCCTCTCGACTGCGAGGAATTGAATGTATCTTTTCCAGTTTGGTGAACCCAGTTTTTGTTCAATTGCATCAGCTGAAACTTTTGGCTCCAAACGTGAATCTTAATTAATTCTCATTGCTATTTCCTTCATCCTCTTGTTCCCTTGCTTGATTTTCCTCTAGAATTAGCCATTCAAGGCTTTTACTCTTTTCTGGAGCTTTATTTTTTAAGCAATCGTTGCCGTCGGCAGATTTCGTCTTTTCTGCTCTTGCAGTGTCTAAGCCCTAGGCCCACAAGGGGGAAAGGGAGGAAAGAAGTTGGATATTAAGGATCGGGTTTTTTTAAACCAAAGCCGCAATCAAATTGATTTTGGCAATGAATTCGGATTCAGAGAGTAGGCAGCAGTTGCAGGGTTCGTGGCTGGTTCTATCAGGACTTTTGGAGGGTTTTCTGGGGGTTAGGAGTTTTTTGTTTATTTGAGAGTAGGAAGTTCCTGCTTCTACTTTATTGTTAAAATGAGGCAAGCTTTCCTTTAGCCTCATTTTCGAATTTTAAGGTTGGGGGTTTTTCGGACATTTAAAATAACTGGCAGGGTGAGTCCCTCCACAGTGACATCACTTTGTTGGAATATCGGTCGGTTTAGAGCAGGTTTTGTGAAAATGGGGTCCGCCACATCTGTGGCAAGAAGGATTTGTGTCGCAGTTGGATAGGGGTGTGGACCGAATTTCTGACAGTTTTTACACTGCGGGATGTGTTTAAGGTTTAGTTAGTTAAAGGTGCGTTGGGGCTCAATCAGCACCGAGAGGTTTTGGAGGTGATTTACTTTGGCGAAGTTGGCTTGGGATTTTGGCGGGAGTACCATATTGGACACGTTTTTGGAGTGCCAACCCCGAAAAAGTGTGTCTGTTCTGGGGCAAAGCCCAGAGCGGTAATTTTATGATTTATTGCCTCGATGCCCTTCGAGGTCTTTAATGATGAAAGACAGTTTCCTGTCTTCCTGGGGAGTGGGTGCGATGTATTGGATTTGGTGGGTTTTGAGGAGCTTATGATGTTCTGGAGAGCAGGGAAAGATAGGGATTCCTGCGGCGGTTTTCTTGGGGTTCGAGATTGGGATTTTGTTTTGGGGAAGGACGTCCTGGGGTTTTACGCCAGTCCGCCGGGTTTTGTCATGGTGATGGGATTTTTGGGAGTTTGTAGGTTATGGGCGTTTGGATTCTGGTGGGCGCTTTTGGGGCCTCCAGTGGGGCAAAATTGGAGTCCTCGGGGACTTCCATTGGTTGGGGGGGCGTTTGTGGTGGTTTCCTTTAGGGAGTCAGCCGGGGAGATGCGTGAATGTGTTTCGGTGTGATGCGACTTAAGCAACTAGGAAAGAAACTAGGATTCGATGTGCCGCCTCAAGTGTTACAGCATCAAGGGATTTATCGAAGGAGGTGAATGCTTATCATGTACTTCTGGGGAGGTTGGATAGGGTTCTGGAGAGCTTAGTGCTGTGGGCTTTGGACTTACTCTGCTCTTTTTGAGGTGCTGAGCGTTTTCGCTTAGCTTTGCCTTTCTTCATTGTTCTTTGCTGGGAGACTGGACACTATTTAGGGAGAGACTATCTCTCGGCAGAGACACAGGTGAATTTCTTTTTTTTCTTTTCCGAGAACACGTGTTTTCTCTGCAGGGGCTTTTTGAACACACACTTTCGGATGACGCTGGATAAAATTACTAGACTCCAACTAGTTGACTGAGTGGTAGCTTTGGACGATTTGATGTTCATCGGACGATGGTCGCAAACAGAATGATTTCGTCATCCAAATTTAGTCGCTCTATTGGTAGGCAATTTATAGCAAAAACGCAAAGAATTCAACATTAATCAATCATTCAACTACCATGTAGTCTAGGGGCTGTTGAAAAGTAACATATTCCATAATATTTCAAATTATATTAAGGTAATTATAGATAATAACGAAAATGCATTCCAAATATGTTCACATTATTTTACAGAGGCTGCATTCAATGCGAATTAATGTTATTAAATTAGTTTTGTATTTATGCTTGCTTTATATTCAATGCTTTTCATGTGAAAAACACGTTTTGCAGGAATAATTAATAAATTATAATAATTTGCTGCAACTGCGTTACTAATATAAAGCCAAATATGAGAAAATGCACTTTTGGCCCCGCTTCATTTGACTTCCTGCTTCTGATGTCGCTTTTCATTTAATTGATGATTCATTTAAGGAGGTAAAGCTTCTACTCCTTAACATTCATTTGCAGCATCGGCTTTACGAAACTTTGCAATTGTAATAACGTAGACTTTTCTTATGCCTTTTCTTCTATTTTAATTAGTCTTCTAATTTCTTTGACCCGTATTTTCAGGTAAAGATTGTGTTCTCTAACATTTATTTGTAACATCAGCTTTTTAAGACTTTGCAGCGGCCATTAAATGCCGCATTTCGTGTCCTATTTCTGATGCTTCTTTCATTTGATCACTTTTCTACTGTCCAGCATCAATTCGCATCATCTACTTGAAGATGTTTTTGCCCTTGAGATTACAAGTTTGAGCATTTGTTATATTTTACTGCTTCACTTCATGTCCTGCCCTATTTCTGAGGCTTTTTCCTTTGTTCCATTTCATCAGGTAACTATTCTGCTCTCTTACAATAATTTGCAGCACCTGCTTCAGAAGAGTTAGCCTTGAAATTTCATCCGCCTTCACTTCTGGTCTATGCAGCCATTTCCTGAGATAAGACTTTTCCTCTTTAACATTAATTTGCAGCACCTGCTTCAG
Organism: Dendroctonus valens; assembly: GCA_024550625.1. Taxonomy (NCBI): domain Eukaryota; kingdom Metazoa; phylum Arthropoda; class Insecta; order Coleoptera; family Curculionidae; genus Dendroctonus; species Dendroctonus valens. The sequence goes on along the minus strand of JAJTJO010000554.1, from coordinate 755,972 downwards.
AAGACTTTGCACTGCAACTACATGTTTTAAATATTTTTGATTTTCGTCTGCTGCACTTTCTTCCCCTATTGTTGCTTTGATCCTTTGATCCATTGCCTGAGGTTACAATCTTCTCTCTTTCCCTAAAAGTGTGCCTTCTTCAGAAAGCACTTCTAATTATGTTCCAAGTATCCGAACTGAAAAGCTCAGAACTAGATAAAAAATGTGATTCATCCGTAGTTTGTTTCTAACCCACTAAACCACCGAATGGGACAAACGCAAGTGAAATCGAACCGAAAATTGCAAATTCATTTCACAAAATACGCAAGAAAACCGCAAAAAATGACGGTCAGCAGTCGCACGTGGAACATGCAATTACCATTAATTATTGGGCACTTTGCAATAAAACGGTGCCCAAAATTGAGCAGTTTTAGTCAATTTGATAAACATAGAAAAAGAATCGTTTTTCATTCAATCCCCATTTTCACCTCGTGTTTCCTATTAGAGTCGATTTGAATACATTTTAGGTGAATTTCTCGTGCTTCTGTTCTCTTAAGCAGACGCGTCAATAACGATATTACGAAACGTATTCTATTAGAGATAATAGCCTCTTAACCTGCATTTTCAAAGTTCGCTGTATCGAACCAATCGAATAGCCCGGCTAAATGCATGTAATTTAAGCCGATAAGTTACTTAAACTTAACTAGATGGTTAAAATTTGCTCTGCCATGTATGTGTTTCGTTGTTACGATGCTGGTACCTTCATCTAATTCCCGTTCGAGGAAACAACAACAACAACAGAAAGTGTAAACTTTTCCATTGAAGTTGCTGTTTCCAGGCACTTTTAATGCAAAACTTCCTGAGACTGACTGAACGATGGAAAAGCTGCATGAAGTGAATTTGTGGAGAAGAAAAATTAAAAAAACTTGCTTGTTCCGCGTACTTTTTGGCTGTTAGGAAGGTTGAAGATGTTTAAATAACGCCAAAATCAGTAAAGTGCCACTCAAACGTAAATTATTTCTCGGTTATATTTGCTGTCTATCATTTGTGCAAAAAAATGCCACAAATGTGTTGGACAGTTCCTGGATAGAAGAGTAGCTTTCATGGGCGCTAAAATGGATTATCAGCCCGTCAATTTGAAGGGCAATTATTATCGAAAACTGACCATTTTATAGATTAAAAATGGATTAGCCTTGTAATGGCAACTTTTAACCATATTGGCATGGCGCGATATCGAATGTTGATAAAAAGTAAAAAACAACATGCCAATTAAACTCAGTTAAAACCAATCGGTAAATTCATAATTTCATTTTTATTTATGCTCGTTTCCCGCTTCTACTGTTCATATCTCGGAAAGTTCGTCTAATCGCGAAACCGTAAAACACTTAAAACGCAAAATTGTTTAAACAATTACGCACCGCCTTGCTCGAAAACATTTCAATGAAGTGTCAATAATGATTATCTGAGAAATTCGCATTGATAATTTGCGAAAGCCAAGCCGCCCGATTTAATTAATAAACTTCTAATTTTTTAATTTATTGAGTTCAGTAACCTTCACGATTTTATCACGTTTACAGGCCGATTATGTTTATTTCAATGCTAAAAAATGAATTTTTGCCATAAAATTGCAACAAACCTCAGCTAACCATTCAATAAACTATTACATAATGCGTGTTTTAAAACAGCACCCATTAAAAATAATGACTTCCATATACTTTGCTGTTTTTACATTTCGAAGATAACAAGCGAAAAACACCAACTTTTCCAGCCAATTTCTAACCAATGTCACGGGAAACTGGTGAATTTTTCGGGCTTTTAAGACGTCGTGGAAGAAAATTTCTTCTTCAACTTAACTCAAGACAGTCAGAACGGAGAAGGTTACGTAATAGGGAAACAAAATATGAAATGCCAAGTACTAGACACAAGGGCGTATAGAGGAATAGAGTGTGGTACGGATCATTATCTCTTGGCCATTATGTGAAATTCAACATCAAAGGCCTCCACGAACCTAGCATTAGACACTCAGAACTGTTTACCAGATACACAAATGGAGAGGGAGTACCTCTAGTGTGGCAAGAAGCCTGGATTACTCTCATCCACAAGAAGGGAAGTAGAGATGACTGTTCCAACTATAGGTGGGACTCCGTTACCAGCACCATGAGCCGTCTCTATGGAAAAGTCCCCCAAAGTTTAATAAAAGAAGAATCCGGACACCAAGAAGTTGAAGAACAGGCAGGTTTTCGAGCAGGTTGCTCATGCACAGATCATATCTTCAGTCTGACCCAACTAACCGAGAAGAAAGTAGCAAGAGACGGAAAGGTATACCTTCTTTTTGTGGATCTGACGAAGGCATATCTACTACGGCAAGTAATAGAGAAATCCAGGATTAGTTATACATTAATAACAGCTATAAAACAACTTTATGGTCAAACAACATCAAAGATCAAACTAAAGGGCGAATTGTCAGAAAGTTTTCCAGTTACAAGGGTTTGAGGCAAGGTTGTTGTTTGTCCCCCACATTGTTGAAGATATACCTCAATGAAGCACTAAGGAAGTGGAGAAGAGCATGCAGTGGAATGGGAATAACCATTAATGAAGATACAACTCTGTATACTTTGCATTTTGCGGATGACCAGGTCGTATAGCGCAGGACAAGGAGGACGTGCAATTCATGACCAGAAGACTATTAAAAGAGTACGAAGAATGGGGACTGTGGGTGAACCGATCGAAAACAAAATATTGGTGCATTTGAAACGATAGAGGTGACCTACACCCAGTAGGAGACGGGCGCCGAATACGTATATCTTGGAACAAAAATTGAGACTGGAGGCCGTACAGAGAAAGACATAGAACAACGCATTATAAAAGGGGAGAAAGTGATCGGCAGCCTAAACTCCATCTTATGGTCTACATGTTGAGGTCCCGAGAAAGGAAACACCTCCTATACAACTCCATATTTAAGTGTATAGTACTGTATGGATGCGAAACCTGGCAACTTACCACCCACCTACAGCGTCGGTTGCGTTCTCTGGAGATGGACTTCTTGCGCAGGGAAATCAAGGTTGGAGAGAATAACTAATGAGAGAATCAGAGATATCATGAACGTAAGGACAGACATAATAGAGGAAATCCAACGAAGACAGTTGAGATGGTACGGGCATTTTGAAAGGATGATGACACAAGAATTCCCAAACAAATCCTCAGATGGACTCCAACAGCGAGAAGGAAAACAGAAAGACCCCAGACGACATGGATGGATGGAATAAAGAGAGCCATGTCGGAACGAAACGTACAACCAGGGCAATGGGAAGCCAGAAGAGAATGGAAGCGAGGAACCGGAAAAAAATATTTTCTCCGACGGCACTAAAGCCCGAAAAATTCACCAGTTTCCAGTCATAGCTGCCAAGTGTAATGTAATTCATTATAAATATTCGTTTGTTTGATAGGCTATTTTCAACAGGCGGAAGGTCAGCAGTTGAGAAAATAAACTCACGCAAATACAGCAAATGCATCATAAACCCGAAAATAACTATTTAAATGCTTATTGTATTGTTATTTTACGTTTTCACGGCGTAAAGTGAAACAATACAAATCAATATGCCAATCACGGGCGCTTTTTAATTGGTAATTTGGTATTTTCATGCAGGTTTTACAGGCTACTAAAATTTGCCATTACCTAAAACCCAGACATTCACTTTCGCTTTTATCAGCTTAAAGCTACGCAAAAAACAGCACTAAAATGAAAATCTACAATGTAAAACACATAGAGGATTAGTTCCAGCAGTAAAGTAAGAACAGGAGAAGAATCCGGGCACTAAAACCCGAATAAAGCATGTTTTTAGTCAATATTTGGGCTTTCACACTCAGCATACAGGAATAGCAATTAAAGCGTCTAAAGGTTAATCCATTTCATTCCCGAAAACTATTCAGGAACTTTATTTGACTGAAGCGGGAAATGGAATGAAGTGATTTGGGTTTGAGTAAGCGATCTGAAATTTAAATTTCGTCAAAGTCGAACTTAATATCATTCGAACCTAATGTAGTACCACGCAAACGGGGTTAAATTATTCATATTTGGAGTGTTTGAAAGGATTTTATTTGCTGGACTAATAGAAATTGCAAATTTTGTATGCGAAGTAATTCAGCGATCGGCTTGATATTTGCTGAGATAGGAAAGGTCCTTCTGACGATTTATTAGGGCATTAAATGTTAATAAGGGATGAAATTTGTAAACTACTTCAAGTGCTTGCTGCTCAAACAATCGAGCCATAGAAAAAAATGTTCGCCTCTTTTTGATGGTTTTTCGATTTTTTGGAAAACGGCTGGGTTACGATTTATTGAGGCTTTAAATGTTAATAGGGGATGAAATTAGTAAACTGTAGACAGTTTTTGAATGCTCGCTTCTTAATTAAAGCAACCCAGACATGGGGATGGCGCTTTTACAACCAAAGCCATGAAAGTTTTATTAATCCCGAGCACAAAGTCACTTTATATTGGGTGAACCAACTGCTAAGGAAAGTGTAAAAAAGCCCGATGAAACGCCATCTGGCTTTCAAAACAGTTGCAGCTGGAAGGAGAAAAGTGCAATTGCACCAGAAAGTGCAGTTTTGCAGTCTACAACCATTTTTTGAAGGATTTTGCAAAATAATCTTAAGCAAGCAATTGCAATTTCTATATCTGAAATGTCTATAACTAAATAACTAAAAACTCCAAATGCCTGATTTGTATAAAACCGCTTTCGTGTTCATTCTGTGGTCGTTGAGAAAAGAACGAGCAGAAGCTTACCGTTAAGCCTGTAACTTGAAAGGGACGAAGGCTTTTCTGAAAGTCCTTTGTAAGGATGCACGTTATTGCGCCGGAATTCTCTGGATTATAGTTGGTTTAGTACAAAAGTTGCATCCAATTACTCAGGGTCCTTTGAAATTCCTCGCACAGACCACTGAGTTCGAAATTGAGCAAAAAAATAGTTGGCAAAGTCCCCTCGAACATCTTCGATAGAATGAAAGGAGATAATGTTGCGATCTAGCTTCTTTTTGGATAAGTTCAGTTAGTGACCTTTCGGAATTCCAATTTTCAGCTCCGGAGATTTCTACTTCTTGGTCATACTGAATGGAATTGTACTTTCTTGCATCACAATGCCGTCTTTCGCAACACAGATTCTTTGCCTTTCTAAGAGAAAATAAGGAAATCCACTGAAGAACGAATCAATTTCCCGATTGCATTTCTGTAGGTGAAATATCGTGAAGATTCGGCAAATAATTTGAGGCTACAAGTGCTTATTTCTTGCTGTTTCGATTCAATAAACCAACTTGGGAAATTTTCCTAATAAATTTCGGTTAAAGCAGGGCGTTTCGAATCTTGTGGTAATTTGTCAAAAACTTTTCGGTCTTTATTAACTTTAACTAAACTTCGCAGTACTGGAAGATGCACATAAATCACGATCTAAATGTAGATAAATAGTTCTATTAGACTGAGCAATGCTGATCTCCGCAGTAGATCAATAGTTTATTAAATCCATGGGTCTCGACGATAACTTTTGCAACTATAAGATGGCGTAATTGGAAGTGAATGATGCTAATTAAAAACCTGCTTCAATAGTTGGATTCTCTGAATCATGCAATTTCAAGTTATCTAGGAAAATAATTCCAAATTGAACTAAAAATCCGGCAAATCCGGCCTTTATTTGCTTTCACAAAACAGCAGCAACTACTGTGCGAACCGTAAGATAATTCCGCATAATTATGGATAAATAGAGACAAAAGGACGGGGAACTAGGCTAAGGAAAATAGATGCAAATTAAAAGGTTTACGGCAAGACGATCCACTTAGACAAATGAAAATGTGTTTTGAAAAGGTTTTCTATGCATCAGCCTAATTTAAAAATTTATACTGTGCAGGCTTTAATCGTCTCTTCTCTGGCATTTTTTGCAGCTTAAAATATATGTTTTTAACTCAGCCCTGGGGACTCATCAATTTTTCACGTAAATTCAAAAAATGCCACTTTCACAAAAATTAGATGGAAATCGCCACAGGATCTGAAACAGGCTAAATAAAAATTATGCCATGTTCAAGAATCATACTGCACAACAAGAATTGAATTGAGAATTTTCATGTCTTCTATGGAAGAGAACTGAAGAAGAGAGCCTCTAAGGGGTGCATTCAGGTGCTATACCAATTGATATTCAGAGTACTATGGAGGTTTGATCTCAGACTGATCCAGAAATCACAGCTTGAGGATCTTTCGACTTGAAATCGTACAAATTGCGATCTTTTATACAAATAAAAGGACCCAAAGAGTAGATTAGATATCATCAAACCCATGAAAAGGAGTCATGGTCGATCAGGTCAAAGGCGTTTGAGCAGTCGAGAAGCACCAGTATGGATGCTTGTTTTTCATCCAGGGCTTGGACTAAAGCTCTATAAAACCAGACTGACTGTTTGGACTGAAACTCCTATAATTCAGAAAATTTTCCAGTCCAAGAGCCAATCCAATCAAAAAAATAATTGTTGGTACTAAAGTGCCATTACCAGAACTTCCAGACCAGGCAGCAAATGAAATCCGTTTGGAAACCGCTTAAACCCTTCAGGCAGCAAAACCACCTAGAACCTAGAAAGAGAGGATTTATAGGCTCTCAAACGGATTGCTAGGAATATTACACAGGAACAAAGGAAATAGTGTCAAGAACAAGGAAAAGAACAAACACAAGATCATAGGTATAAAAGATCCATCAACAGCAAAAATTACAATCAACTTAAGAAAATCGCAGGTCCTTCCCCCACAGTTTTATGGATAAACTAAAATACATAAACAAGACGGCAGGGATATCTGCTGCATCGAAAATCTCTATCTGAATCAATCTGCTCACATAAAGATCGATGGAGAACAAAGTAATAAGGTTGAAATCTGCAGACGAGCCCGACAGGGATGTGTGCTTTCGCCACTGCTATTCAATTTGTGAATATGCATAAGAAGATGAAGATAAACAAGACGAACCACTAAGACCAATCTACAATACTTTAGATGCGAAATCAAGAACCTGAGTCACTCTGGAACCTCTGGAACCAACAGATATTCAAGTCAGTTTCTTTGTATGGTCCCCATTTACAAAGGTACCTTTGGACGAACCTGTAGAACGTTTGTCAGATTTGTTTGAAAACCGCTGCGAGATGGACAGTTATTTAAACAAAAGATGTGATAGTCAATAAGAAATTTTCCTTGAAAAAAATGCAAAGAAACCGATTTGAGTACCGCAACCCGTAAACCGGAGATCTACAATCGATGTGCGGATGACACAGTTGTAATATTGAAATCAGGCAGTATCCAAGTATACAAATTACTATGAAATTTGAAGACAACCAGTAGACCTGCTTCGGAATTGGTATCAAGCAAAGAAAATCGTCTGGAGCATCAGGTACCCCGAAAATCCACCCTACACCAACCATCCAAGTCAAAAGCACCGAAGTGAACGTACATTTGAGCCAATACTGGACATTGAGCACTCTTATTGCAATGTTAAAGTAGGACCTTCGGTCACGCAAGTCTTGAATACACAATCGAACGAAGGTGACATCAAAGCTATTTGACTAAGTGCGATAATAAAATTAGATAATCATTAGAAAATGCATGCATGTGTTTGCATTTTATTGATCCTGATTAGTAGGGCGTGAAAGGCTTTGTAAAGCAATAGATTATTATTCAGATGAATTAATATAAATACTAACTAAACTGAAGTAATCTATTGATGAGATCTCAATTGCAACCATTTCATTAATCATCCAAAACATATACCTACAGTGAATTTATATATTTTCGCAATGGTCATTAAGGGCTGATTAATTAGGGCTGTTATGTATTTCACACTAGTTGCGGTGAACAAATCGAAAACCCATTTAATCCCGTTGATAAACTATGATTTCTACTTTTGGAAAAGCTCGTCCATAGAATAAAGACATTTTCTAATTAAAAACTTTGCAATTAGGATTTTCAAATTATTTACAGCAGCCGGCTTCAAAGCAGTTGGTAGAAAATACTCCATTTAATTACGTTAAAAAGCTTTGTAGATGTTTCCCGCTGTCTGCAAATTAGCAATGGAAAACTGTTAAAGCAAATAAAGCTTAAGGAAGTAACTAAAAGATTAAAGCCAAGTTTGAGTGAAGGGCTTAAAAAAATTCAACCACAACAAGATGATTATTATACCCCCGAATAACCCAGCTTCTATTGATTGAAGAGCCTGAAAACTTGCAATTAATTCCCAAATGGAAAAAGATTTTTAAATCCGACTTCCGCCTGAATATTCTGTATTTAATCTTCCAGCTATGGGCTTAGTTCCACTTGAGCAGGTTGTTTAATTATTCGATTGGAAAGTTCGAAAGTATTGTGCCCAGCGCTAAATAATTGAATCCAAAACCTTAAAACGCTTTGTTCGTTCAAGGGGCTGCTTTAATTTTCTAATCGTTTTAATAAGCAGCAACACCTCCGAACAAATAACCATACTTAATTACTCCACTTATCGTTTAACTCGGCTCACAAAGCGAAGGCCTTTGTGCTAACAATTGCGGCTTTAATTATGCCCTTAGTATATTGGCGCACCAAATTCCACTAAATCATTTTAGTTTTTGCCAGTTTGGATTCGAATTTTGAATACAAAAGGCTTTTTTGACTGGATTAAATGAATGCTTGTGCATCAAGTCCGAAACGAAAGCTTCTAAAGTGCTGTATAAGTGCTTTACAGATAGCCCGTTATTCTGCTGTACACATTTTATTAAAACTCCCTTTTGCGCGAACATTTTAATGCACCAGTCCAGGTTTTCTGGGAAAAATATGAATATCGCTCTGAATATGCATGTATTCATATTCACAGAACTCTCCAGGTTGAAAGTTTTAACTTCTGTACATGTATAGTCATGCACATTGTAATGTACGCTCCAGTTTGCCTGTGTACGTTCACATGTAAAGCAATAGTCAGGATATTTAGTGAATGAAAGTCGCAACTTTTCCCGCACTCAAATGCCTCTTTATTCTATGTTCAACGGTTCATCAATCAATAACGTTATTTTTCGCTTTTGCCAGTTACTTTTGCCCAAACCCCTCAAACGAAATTACGCAAAACGACGGTTATTTCATTGCTATTAAGCCATTGTGCGGTCGTAAACGACTTTATTGCAGAAAGGAAGCCACTGTAAATTTAAATTAACTCAAAAAAGGTTGTAAAGTTAGTCAGGAGGCAATAAAGCGAGGAATCGGCTATTTATTGGACCAAGTTTCCTAATGTGTGGTTTTAGCTGCATTAAATAACGGTAAAATTGCTCTAAAAAAACACATAAAGTGACATTAGATGACGACTTAAGCCAATTGTTTTTCATCTAAAGAAAACATTGCCGTTTGCCAATTCTGCTTCTTATGTACCGTGCCCTTTCAGAACGTTGATCCACGGCAGCTCTAAAAAGTGTGTGTAAACTCGTTTTGTACCAGCAGAGATTAGTTAGGGATCGTTCAGCCATGACGTTTTTTCATCCGCATCCTTCCCTTACGCCAGGCTTGATGGTTACCTCTGGCGTGGTGGTTTCCTCCACTCTGACTATCAACGTCTGATTCCAGTATAAGTTTTCGATTACTCTTTAGCCTTTTCATTTCCTTGATTGCATTATGGATTTTGCCACTCCTGAACATGTTTGTTACATTCCAGGTAGCGACTCTCAAGCTCATGTTATCTTTCTTTGGTTTTACACTTCCTGCGCCTTTGTTTGGCATTGCTTTCAACACTTTCCCCCCCGGAGTTTCGATTGAAATTCTCCGGAATTGTATTTAGTATTGACTGCATTGTTGGTTGCTTACTCGGGATATCCATGCAGATCTTTAATGCAGTGGTTTCCCGTTGCCTTCTGCATCATATACCTTTGACCATCTTGTGGTTCGTCCGCCTTTAGGAGCGCTTTCACGGTCCAAGGGCAAGAGGGTGCCCACCTCTTGCCAACTCATCCACCCGAAGCTGTTGGCTGACAAATGGGATCTGCTTATAACGGCAGAGATTCGGTCTGCTTGGTCGGGGACTGCTTATTCTCGTAGCTCATCTCTATATCTAGAGGCTGTTCACTATCCGCCACCTGTGACCCCGCTGGTAGCCTGCAGCACACCCCCGTTTGCCAATTACTTCCACTAAACTTGTTTTTTTGCATCAAAAATAAGAATTATTTGCATTTAAAGACAATTTTGCGCGATATTTAGTTGCGTAAAAATTTCCATTCGACTGACAAATGTTTCTACTAGTTACTGGAAAACTTGCATTCAATGGCGTGGATTTAATCCGAATTTCTGCCTCATCAGCAGAAGTGATAAATTAAGGTTTTATGGCGTAAAAATCCCAATGATTGCAACAAATTCTATACTTTTTGCGACAAAACTGCCCAATTATTGCCACGAATTTCCAGTGCATCCAAGATTTTGCCAATCGAAAAGTTGATTTTCGGCGACTGAAAGTTGAACTTTTTTGTCCTAGAACTGGACTATTTGGAGCACGGACTGTTAAAATATCTTGATTTTTTTATATTGCTTCTACTAAACTTGCTATTTTCGTTCGAAACATGACGCAAAACTACTCATGCATCTAAACCAGATTTGGTTGAATTATATGGTAAAATAATAAATAATTCATGGCTAAAACTGAACTCATCCTCTGATATATCGGCAATTGACTGCACAAAATGCGCTCGTTTGCATTGATTTTATTAACTGAATAAAAGATGCAAATAAGCAGGCGAAATGTTTGGCGTTTGAAGCGAAAAGTGGACAACAATTTCCACTAAATGTAAAATATTTTTGCGGAAAAGGGGCTACAAACAACAAAATTTTGTTGACTTAAAGCTGCACTATTTAGAGTTGAAACAGTTAAAATGAAAACCATTTCCACTAAACCGAGATTTTGTGGCAGTTTCACTGGAGCAATGATATGTTAAAGCGTGAATATTTACATTTAGCGAGAAAATTGGTTGGAAGAATTTGTACCTGACAAAAGTTTTGAAGATAAAGAAGACGATTATTCCCACTAATCTGCCATGGTAGACGTAAACAAGGTAAAAGATCACTTTTCAAACACAACAGGTAGCTTAAGGTTTAAAGGTAGCTGCTGTTCAACCTCCTACTTGTTTACTCTATTTCCTGGATGAAATGAGAGTATTTCTAGAAAAACACCCCAAATAGTGATGGATCTAAAAGGTCGACGCGTAAAAAAATAAGGCAATTTCCAGTCGTTGAGTACACACGTGTCTGAGCAATCTGAACGAATAATTCGATACCGTTTATCCATAAAACTTCTCCCACAAAACCCAATTATGTGAAGAGGCAGCATATTTTTAAGGAAACGCCTCGCACTTTGTCGATTACTCCATAAATTGCCGAAAATGCCTCGGAATTTCTCACCTGACAGAAATATAAATGGGTTTGCGTGAATAAAGTTAATCAAATATCAAGTCGGAAAATGAACCGAAAGTTTTGTTCGTTTCTTTCAAATCCGTTTGCTGCGAGAGATCATTTACATTCGCGTCTGTGTGAAGTAACGGAAAAAATTAATTTTAACTCTAAAAAAAAAATGTGAAATCGCAAAACAGGCGTGAATTGAAAATTGAAAGATAACCGAGCGTGCGAGGGTTGCTCCTATAAGGCAAGACGTTTTAATTAAGAATCGATAATTACAAGTGGAATTTGATGAAAATTTCGGTAATTTCACCGATGATGAAGCTTTCAATTACGCCTAATAATTTACTGCTGGATGCCAATAAAACACCAAACAAAATGCAAAATTTTACCTGCAAAGCTCTCAAATATGGTTAAAGTTACTAGTCGACTAAAATAACATTTGTTGAAGCAAAAATAGTTAACTTTGAGATAACAAAGAACCCATCAGCCAGCTAAGCTGGAGAGCCTGAAAACTCTGATCGCCATCAATTGAAGCTTTATTTTATTTCATGGAACTTTCCGAGTAGCTTTTCGGGTTTTTAATCAAGTTCCTATCGACGACGGCCTAAAAACCCGAAAAAATGCACATGTTTCAATAAAGATCCAACTTTAATTTAAGCAACAGAAATATATGAACTGACTGAAAGTTCCGATAATTTTAGTGAAAGTGTTGATGAAAAATCAACAAATCGGCACTGAAATAGTCGTAAAAAACGTTGCAAACTAGAAAATTTGCGTCGATTGGAAACTTGATCTAGCAAAACAATGAAAATAGACATTTCCTAATGAAAGTGTTAGTCAATAAACACCGGAACCGAGATTTTGCATAACGATTTGAATACATTAACGGGCGTTCATAACACGAAATCAATTAGGCCGATGTGTATGCGATATGAGTCTTCGGCAATAAAATTCGATTAAACAAATTCAAGCGGCAATTAAATATGAATCGCGAATAAACAAATCTATTTATAAATAACGCTCCGATGTGGTCTGGATATTTAAATGTATTATGATTGATCAATGGATAATAAATTAAAGCTAATTGAATGCCATTTGAATATCGGAATTATTGCAAATTTGATTGATTTCTTTTTCGATTCGGATCGGCTCTTACAAAGCCAAATTTGTACATTTAGTGAGTGACGTCAAAGTCGTAAATCTGCAATTCTAGTTTGAAGTGAAATCTCGAGTCTAGAGCCTGGCACGTACTAATCAGCGGAAATTAGTTAATAAATCCTTTAGAGCAAATAAAGGTTCGACTACAATTCGAAACAGTCGTTCCCGGTTTCCTAATTAGTTGGACGTGAGGCCCTTCAAACTAAATTTCGAAGCAAAAGGGTCGGATAATCAGATTGTTCCGATTGTTCAGATTGTCGTCCATGGTGGTGCATCCAGATTCTCTGGAAATGGCATCGATAGAACTTTTCCTCCACACTTTCATGAATAAAACTGCACTAGTCATGATTAATGGGAGTTGCCAAAGGCAACTATCCAAATTTCCGAAATCATCAAAATAATATTTACTGACTGACTAGCTGTAATGAATTCCACGTGCTTTAAAAACTTAAACTTAGTTATTACTCAATGGCCATCAAATTTGTTCTAACCGCAATTTATTTATGCGCTTTTATTGAAGCTAATTCGACTTGACTGAAAAACAACAAATTATTATTAATGTTTAGGATCCGACCATTTTCTATTGTGTCCAATCGTCGCATTTGTTTGTCACAAATTAATTTAGGAATAATTTTTCAAAATTAGAGATCATTGCTGGCTGTCTCAATGACAATTTAATTGAACAGGCCGCGAAAAAAAACTTCTTTTTTTTTTCAAAATTTGCACCGATTCTGTAGTTTTCTAAATCTTTATACTTTATTTGATGACTTTTTCGTTTTTTTATTCCTGACATTCTTCTGCTTCACTTTCAAGTCAGTCGTTGTTTTCTTGAATAATTAGTGCCTCGAACTCTGTATAATTTCACTTTGTTTGAGCGCATCCTTATTTTGCAACTGTCTTCTATTCTTTATCTGCCTTTTCTCGGTGTTTTTAGGACTCTAAAGACCATCTTCTTGGTGCCTTTACAATCTTCCTCTAGCTTTTGCCAAATTCTTCCCACTCTTTCTTTTATACTGCATTCACTTGACTCTTTTATTTTTCTTTTTACAATTTTCCTAACTGTTTCCTGCTTGATTCATTAGCACATATTTACAGCCTGACTAATATGAAGTGTCCCATGATTGAAACCCTGCAATTTTTTTCTTTCTTTATCATTTTTTTTACTTCAAAAGTCAAAAAAATTGCACTTAAATATTTCCAACTCGATCGCATTTTGAAGCCAAATGAAGCGCTGAAGTGTTTCCTTGAAAGCCTCCAAACTTCCTTGTTTTTTTAGGCAAACTTTGCCTTCAAGATACCCCAGGAAGACAAACAGTGTGACATTGTGTCGAAGAAATGAAGCTCGCAACGTTGTTTTTAAGCATTCTTGAGAGTGTTGAGTCTTATTGGAATGTTCAGCTCTCCCGAACGAAATGCTTGTTTCCCCAGGTCTTCAAGGCATCTTCTAAATCTTCTTCATCATCATCATCATCAAAACTTTTTTACGATAGATTGTCGCGTTAACTTTGAGCCCTCGACGCAGCAGAAAAGACAAATTTTCCTCCTTCGTTTTTTGGACTTTTTGGATAATTTTTGTCTACTTTTCAGAACTGGTAAGGCTTGACTTCCAGCTCATTTTTCAATATGTGGTGCATTCGTTCAAGCCATAAGTGCAGTTTAGCAGCCATTTTTCCTTCACTCCCACGCGGATTTTGTTCGTCTCGTGCCTTCACTTTTCGAATGTTTTTTGGTGTTGTTGCAGTCTTTTTCGGACCATCTCCAGAGCGTTTTGCCATGCATGCACCATTGTATCGAGTTATAGTCCGATAAACCAACTTTCTACTCATTGGAAGACGTTTGAACTGATCAGCAATGTCCTGAGACTTCGCAGCCAAATAAAGAGCAACTACACGGTTACGTTTGAATTCCATCGCATATAACTTCTTTTTTGTTCAACTAAGAATAAAATGCTTTTAAACATATTTAAACAATATAATGAGCGATCGTAAGCCAAATTTGCAGATATCTATCACTCTTAGTTCGCGAGATACACGCCAGGTAAGTTAGAGGACACTTCATATCAGCCCTCTCTGTAAACTGACATAAGTTTCCTCTCGATAAATACGGTGTTCAATCTTATCACGTCTTCACTTCTCTCTCCTCGTATTCTTAAAAGCTCATAAATGCATCCTTGCCTCTTAATTTCTATGCTTTTTCCATTCTTTTCTCTGTTTCTTTTCTATTTCCGTTGTCATTTTTCGTTTTGCTCTTAACAAATGGTCGCTACATATTTTTCCGTCTTGACACCCCTAACATCTCTTAGTAATAAAAAATAAAAAATACAAATAATTTCAGTACGTTTCCAACGAATGGTAGTGGAAGTGTACAAAGAAACATATTGCTATTTTCGAGCTTGATATGCTAATTTCAGCCGGAGGAATCGAAACGATGCTTCAAACCGAGTCGCGTCGACTGAAAATGGATGGAATAGAGCGCGATAAAGAGAGTTACCTAAGGGGAACGCTTCCCTTTTGGAAAATTGCTCCATCAATCACATAGAAGTTTAAATAATACACATATATCCAATGATGTTTGCAAGAATTGTTCCATTCAGACATCTGAAACATTGAGAAAAACAACGAAAAATATGCTTTCCACATATTGAAGTAGCTTTGTCATTTTCCAGATGTAATTTCCTTGCAGAAGCGCCAGCCAGCAACATTATAACATTTAAGCAGACAACGCTTCATTTTTCAAAACAGAAGGCGAACCTTCGCATCAGTGCCTTGAAACTGATGACTTTTTAAATCAACGTTCCTTAAAACTCGTTAAAATTCGCAAACACGAGCATCTTCAGAGTGGGGCTGCGCCGAACAAATCACCTCTGAAAATGCCAACCGCTCGTGCTTGCGAAACGTCGGGAAGAAATTATTTTCTATGAAATTACCAGTTTCCACGGTCAATTTGCTTTGACATTTATTGAATGTGCCTTCAAATGTCCTCTTTGTTTATTAACAAACCTATTCAAAAAAGCTTAATAACAATTTATTAATAAAACTCGGCTGCTTGAATGCAAATTGCATAATTCACTCCATGTCCAGTTTATTCCTGTTTTAAATTTGATCGCACTTGATGAATGGCCATGCCATTTGGATGCATGCGTTTCATTCGCGGAATGTTCGTTTTTATAAACGCCCGTAAAAAGATACTGGTTGGTCAAAACAAGTAGATAGTTGTAGGTGCAAGACTTCCAACTTTTTACGGAAATATTTATTCAAAATTTTCGATCATTCATCAGTTGCACACGGGTTCCAAAATCCACAACTTTCCCAGTCTACGAGAATTCCTAATAAACCACTTGCCTTCACTGCAGGCAAGTACGAAATATTCCAAATCCCCCCAGGCATTTTGTGTAAATATTTCAATTTAGTACATAACACATGTAAAATTCATGCGAACAGTCCCAGCTGTTTGGCTCACTTCCTAAATGCCGCCCGGTGAGAAAATCGTGGCCACTTCTTTGGATCGCTCGGAAATTGCAGAAATTGATATTTTATTCACTGTCTTATGAAAGCAACCTGAACTTTCAAAAGCCCCGTTTTGCCCTATGCAGTATTTTCAATTAGTGCTTCTTCTCATCCTCTCTCATTGGAGTGGAAGAAATAAACTTCGAAAGTTACAACTTCATCAAAACAAGTGCCCATTTAGTGCACTTGCATCAATTTCAGAAAGTTAAACTTACATTAGGTGCATTCATTTACGACTTCGCTTGATGGAAACCTGCTTTTTACGGAAATATTTTTAAAAGCCTG
Organism: Dendroctonus valens; assembly: GCA_024550625.1. Classification (NCBI taxonomy): domain Eukaryota; kingdom Metazoa; phylum Arthropoda; class Insecta; order Coleoptera; family Curculionidae; genus Dendroctonus; species Dendroctonus valens. Next base: position 739,632 of record JAJTJO010000554.1, on the reverse strand, counting down.
CAGTTGCAGGCTTTTCAACTAAAGTCTTGGTTCTTTAGAAATGTGCTCAGATCGACAATTCAATTTGCCGGCTTTGCGTCTTGACTTATTAAATTTCTTCGACATGAACAAGCTGGATTCTTTGTTTCAAACGGACCATACATCACATGCTAGGGTGATTTATTCGAATTCAACTAGACGATTATCGGGTTGAAAAAACACATTTTTTGCAAATATTAATCTTGTTTGGAATTTTGTGTTTATATGCAATGTTTTTGGGTCAGCACCGAAAACAGCCTGCCAACATTTTTTTTGGAAAATGTACAAGTTTCGCATGAGAAACGGTTTTAATTGAGCAAAATGCCGCTGATTCTTTACCAGAAAATTAATATTGACTTGGGCATGCTAATTTGCAGACGAAAATAGAAGTTTCTGAGCACAAAATCTTGTAGTGCTTAATGAACAGCAACTTGCAACTTTACAATTGAATAACGAAAACTTTGCAGCCAAATCCTGGAAAGTTTCAATTTGATCCAGGGCGGAAGCACAACGTTTGATATAAATATGAATAAAATTTAAATAAAAAGCTTTCTTTTCCTACTTTACTGGCATTCTTAGGCAAAACCCAGATTGTTTAGTTCATTGCAATTCCCAATTGTCTGGACCAGAAAACAAATATATAAAGACGATTGCCGGGAATTAAATAATGATCGCAGGACTGAGGCCAATTAAACCGGACTGATTCCAACGATTTTGTTTAATGTTTGCTGCCAATTCATAAGAGACCTACTTTTTTTCTTAAAATAAGCTGAGTTCAATTTCTCGCTTGCCCAAATCTATAATCCCTTCTATTTATAAATGCGTTTTATAATGACGACTACACACGCTGATTAATCTTGAGTGAGGAACATTGAATGGTTTCTACTATAAAAATAGTTTTGATTAATGTTTCAAATGCAAATATTTCATTAGATTCACTCATTTAATGAACATAAAATGGATTATGTAATTTTTTCCATATGTTTCTGCTATCCTTAAGCGTTTAGTCATAGCCACAGACTGACTGGACTGGGCCACATGCTCTCACAGAGACCAAACTTAAGTAGTTTCACTTGGGGATCTTGGTTTATGGCTTATCAAAAGGTCCATTCACAAGCTTTCATCGCTATACATGGCTGATAACAAAACCGCAAATAAAACGTGCCAAATTCGCATTTCCTTTTCACCTTTACAGGAAATAATTCAAAACGAACGAAGCGATCTGAACAGGCCGCAAATAGAACGGCTCAGTAATTCTATTATCAAGATTTACAAGCGGCAGATTTTCCTCGAAATTCCCTCATATTGAACATGTTTCGTATTATGTCATTATTTCTATGTACTTGGAAGGGCAGTGGAAGCCTGGAATTTAAATATTTAACCGCTGATTGTTGTCGTTTGGTTATTTCTTCATTTGGTTTTCTGTTTTATATTCCTTGCTCTCATGCTGCACAAAGACGAATCTTTTTATTCTTTCGTACTTCTCTGCCCCTCAACTTGCTTCTCTGTCCTCCAACTTTGACAAGTTTTAAAGCAAATTAATCAGTGGTTCTTGTTCATCTCTTTATTGAACAGATCTTTTTTCCCTACTGTTTTTCCGGTCCTTAGTCGCCCACGGTCCATGAACCTCTTCAAAATCCAGTACCAAAAACAAGAACTGGTCGGTTATATTCCTTAGCCGATTTTTGACCCTTTAAGTTGTGTTGAATGCTGCACAAAGTAGAATCTTCTATATCTTTTTAGACTTTCGTACTTCTTGTCTTTCATCTATTTATCTAACAGCAAAATCTTCTTTTCCTTACTGTTTTTCGTTTTCTTCGTCGCCCATTAGCTGCTGTGAGTTGTGTTTTTGATACATTTTGTTTCGGCTCTTGTGTGCCGTTTCAAAATCCAGTCCAAAAAAAACTGATAAAAAATCAACATCAGCGATAAATAAATGTAAAAACTAGACATAGAGAAAGCGAGTTCTTTTCAAAGCTTACTTGTTAACGGGCAAAAAAATGGGAAAAATGAGTCAAACCGCATGCTGCTGATATCAAGAATGGCTAAACTTTGGGGATTTATCATCCCAAGAAATAAATCAGTGTGTCAAATTTGTAATACTTTATACGATGTTTAAATGCTGATTTATGGCCATGTTTCGCCGTTGAGTAATGTTAGCAACAGGTTTTATCCCCTGCATATTGTCTAAATAGCAATTCAGCTGAATTGCTGCTATCTATAGTTCGCCGATACTTCAGACCATCAACTAGGCAACTGAAAATTAATTAATTAATGCCGCATAATAAACTTGCTAATTAAGCCGCATAATAAACCGGTATTCACCGAACAGACGCTCACTATTGGATTAAGCGGATTCTCTCCAGATATTTCTGTATCAAATATAAGCGGCGCGTATCTCACAATACATCTATCAATTTTATTAAACACTTTGCGCTGGTGCCAGGATTCATTAGATGTTGTGTATAAATAGAAACCTGTTGTCACAGTTGTTGTTAAAACCTATTAAAAAGCGCTTTTATTGGTGCAAGGACATGGATACTCGCGTGAAGTGTTTGCTAGATCCACCCACTCATTTACCGAAGGTTTATCTTGCTGCTGTTGATCTTAATTCCATTCAGTTTAGAACTGTAACAATATTAAATGGCAACTCCCCTTTTCTCTCTAATTTATTAAAATAAGAGAGCAAGTTAAAAAACGTTTCATGTTGTACAAGTTCGCGCATAATAAATTCAAATTACGCAACTGGCAAATTTATGGTATGCGTTTAATTGCTCAACTTTCCAACCAGGATTAACCAACTTCACAAGACAATTTCTATAAATTCTCCTAGGTTAGACTAGGTTTAATCTTGCTATTAGTTAGTTGCAGCTATCTCGCCCTTTCTCCACTTAAGATTAACGCGCGAACTTTCAAATTTAATTAGAGCCTTTGGTGCGGCTTTTATTCGGTTTTTATTTATTACCTCAGCCGGCGGTTTTTGCTTTCGTTTCTTATTATCCAAAATAACAAAGGTTCACCTATTATAATTCATTAAAATGATTATAATTCTGATATATTAAGAGTCACGAAAATAATGGGGCTTTGGGTTAACGGTTTATCAAAAAACACTTTTTTTTTCTTCGTTTCTCGAAAAGTGGTGATTAAGAGAAAAACACACTGAATGGAACTCGTTTTTTTTGAAACGATGACTCAAGAAAGCCATTGGTTTTAGCCTTTTGAGAGTGTTTTTTCATTTTTTGTGTTTTTCTTGAGCTATCGTTTTGAGAAACGGCCCAAGAAAATAATGTCTTTTTCGAAAGGCGTTGCCCGAAAACGCCTCCATTCTCGTAACACTTTATCCATTGAATGTAGTGAAAAGAGTCATTTCAACGAACACTAAATGGAACACGTCTTCTTGAAACGTAGGCTCAAGAGAAGCACTGTTTTTTTAGTCTTTTGAGGCCATTTTTTATTCTGTCTTTCTTTGCTTTCTTGAGCCATCGCTTTGAGAAACGGCCCAAGAAACACAGTGTTTTTTTCGAAAACCGTTAGCCAAAAACGCCTCCATTCTGGTAACACTTTATACATTGGATGTAGTGAAAAGGGCCATTTCAACGAACACTAAATGGAACATGGTTTTATGGATGGAACATGGATGGCTGAAGAAAAACATGGTTTTCCAATTTTGATTGCATTTTTTGCCCTAAGTGGCGGTTTCTAGTTTCTTTGCTTATAAAACGAACTAAGCAAGGTTTACTGAATAGAAGACATTAAAATTATTAAAATACTGACATATTAAGTGTTACGAAAATTGTGTGGTTTTGGTCAAAGATTTTTCAAAAAACAGCCTTTTTAGGGCAATGCTTGAAACAATGTTAGTTTCTTAAAAAGTGTTTATTAAGTGGTTTATGTAAAGCGTTCCGAGAATGGAGGCATTTTCGGTCAGCGATTTGTAAAAAAAACACTATTTTTAGAAACGATCCCCCAAGAAAAACAGTGTTTATTTCGAAAACCGTTGACCCAAAACGCCACCATTCTCGTAACACTTTATACATTTGTTTTGGTCTATCGAGCCACTCCAACGAACTCTAAATAAAATAAACACTTTTTTTAAACATTAGCTCAAGAAAAACACGGCTTTTCTGCGTCTTTTGTTAGTACTTTTATATTCAGTTCTTATTTATTGCCCCAACTGGAGGTTTTGGTTTCTTCTCTTATTAGCCAAACTAAGAATACCAAAACAAGAAACCAAAATTTTGAGGTATTAAGTGTTACAAAAAAAAATAGGTATTTGCTCAAAGGTTTACCAAAAAACACTGTTTTTTACCCCAATGTTTGAAGCAATAGTAGTCTCTTGAAAAGTGTTTATTGAGTTGTTCTTTTCACTAAAACTAATGTATAAGGTGTTAAGGGAATGGTGGTATTTTCGGTCAATGTTCTGCGAAAAGAAACACTGTTTTTCTTCGGCTATCGTTTCAAGAAACAGCTCAAGAAAAACGGTGTTTTTTTCGCAAACAAGGAACCAAAAACGACACCACTATCGGAACACTTTATACATTGGTTTGAGCGGACAGAATCAGCAAAAAGAACACTGAAAATAAATAAGCACTCAATTGAACAAGTCTTTGGCACATTGGCTCAACAACAGCAATTTTTTGGGCTAACGGTTGACCAAAAACCGCCACTATTCTCGAAACACTTTATACATAGGGTTTAGTGAAAACACGCACTCATTAAACTCAGTGAATGGAAAACGGTGTAGCGACTGTGATGTTTTTTCAGTCAACCCTGAAAAATTCCAAAATACTGATCAAGTTAATGTTTGCTTCACAAGATTAACCTTTAACAAGTCGGTTGATTGCAACACCAACTGATTACATCACGCAGATGATATTTAAAAAAATTAGAATATTGTGTGGAATATTTCAGATATTATCATCTGGGCAAATAATCGAAAAAAGCCTGCCAAGCAACAAAGGCAGTAACACGAACGATATAATATCGTAAAGTCAGCTATTTTCGAAAACCTTCCTTTCCGGCTCTATCTCCTTTCTTTCCCGGCCGCAGTTTAATTTCGGCAGAGGGTTGAATTCGGCTTGCCAGTTGGCAAGAACGTCTCTCCTCTCCAATTTGGGGAGTTTTCCGCGAAAATGTCGTTTTCCCCCCGAACGAGGAGCTTAAAATACTGGAAGCCAGATTTGACGATGGATCTTGAGTTTAAGTCTATCCGAATGCGAGATCTTTATCCTAAATCGTTTGCAGGATTTCCATTGGCTACTTAAAAACCTTTGAGTTTACGCGGTTAAAAACCGCATTTTTGGCTTAAACGAGAGAAAAGTGAAAATTCAAAGATCAGCAGTCACATCAAGAACTTTCCAGCCACAATTCCCTTTGGTTTGACCGCAAAGTGGTCAAATGTTGCGATGAAACTCCGCGATTTCCGACTGTTTATTGTCCTAAAAATAAAATCCAAAATATCCACACAGGAATCGAGGAGAAAAAAGCATGTCACATTTTCGCGAGGTGCCAAAGTCACATTGGATATTAATAAGAACTTGGCAACCGGATCGATTCTTTTTATAAAACGATATTTATATCGCTGTGTCTTCAAGTTTCGATGTTTTTTTTTCGATATTTTGCTCAAATTTTGCGAAACTCTTGTAAACAAGATGTTTATTCACGATTTCTATCGTATTTTTAAGCAATCAGGTCATTTAAGCTGATGGATTTACTCTTAGTGGATTATTATTTTACGAAGTTTTTAAGGCAGAAAGAAATGTCTGTTAGTCTCTAAAAAACATTAACTTATCAAGCCAAACATTTTCATAGTTTTCAGAAAGAAACTGTTTAAACCATAGATATACAGGTACTTACCATCAACTTTCGGTTGCAATCACTGCGAGCACCTGAAAAAAAATTCAAACTTTAATAGAATTTTCGCTTTGCCAGCAGGAACTTATTAAAAGATGAATGTAAAGCCTGCTTTATTAATGCGGGCGCTGTATAGAAAAATATTGGAAAGTAGGATACGCAATCGCTATTTCCAACTGATTATATTGACACGAGAGCTGAGGAACAGAGAATTATAAAAGCCTGAAGAGAAAATGTCAAGTGGGTATCCATTTTCAACTCTGCTGAAATGAGTAATGAACTGAAAATACGTTTTTCAGCGACTTTCGCTTCAAAACTATTCGGTAGTTCGGGCAAAAAAATGCCCAGATTTGATGAACAAATTCCCGATAAACCGCGTTACCATAAACACACTAATCTACAACTCTTCCCTAATTTTGTAGAAAATCTTTCTTCATTCGGAAAAATTTGTGATTTCATTCACGATCAACCCCTGAAGATGCAAGCCATGCGTGCTAGCGAACCATCAAGCCCAAATTCCTATCGACGTCTGCCCAATAACCCGAAAATCATTGTTCAAACGGTGGTAGTGAAACCCTGATGAAAAATTATTTGCGTCGGAAAAAAGCCCAATTTTTCAAACGATAGTAGCCTTAACCACCATTTCTTCATCCCGTCATTAAGCAAAAGTGTCCAAACCCTTGTAGATTTTTTTACAAAATGATCCATACAAAAACGGTGTTTGTGGGAATAATCTTTAACATCCCGAAGTTTTAACAAATTATCTGCGAGTTAGCATGAAAAAACGCAATCTCTTAAATTGCAAAGTGTCGTGAAAGTTGTATGAATCCCCATAGCAAAACCGGGAGAAGAAATGGTTGATAATAAGTTTACTTACTGAAGTTGCGAAATAACTACCTGCAATCTTGAAACTTGTCTTTAATATGGAAAGCAGTGCATTGGGAATGGCCATTTTGCAAGCTTCTTGGCCGAAGTAAAATTGAAGTTTTCAGTTGGTTATTGACTTTGAGTTGGTGTTAAAACTATGTGTCTGGAATCAAATAAATTATTCTTCGAGGCGAGTAAAAAAAAGTAGCAATTCCACTATTAATTGGATAAAAAAACATCCACTAAGTTACATAGCCATACCCACCTGACTCTGCAACTACAATACTAGGAAACCACCATACTCCAACATTCCACGAGTCAGCAGAAGTGTTTTCCTCATTTGACTGTTTTGCATGAGAACTCATTCTTTGTAACCACGTTGTGGAATTAAGTAGCTAAATAAATTGTCGTTGTAATATAAAGCTTTTTAAAACGAATTATATCGTTAAAGTTTCATAATTGGCGCAGTCGGTAGGATTGTGCAGTAGCAGTATCCAGATTCCGGCTATTTGAGTTCTTACAACTCTTCAGCACAATCTCCAGAACCAACGGCAGAGGCTACTCCACCAAAGAATCGGGAAGGAAGAATCAACGTAAGTGCATTTTCCTTTCAATCCTAATCTATCTTCCGTATAAGATTTCATTAGGAATAGTAATAGGGCCGTGTATCGCATACACACAATTAAAGTTAGGTCAGTCTATTGAAGACATAGTTTAGTTTGATTTTTTTTTCTCTCTCTCAATTAAGAAAATAGAAAGCATAAAAATAGTAATTTTTTTAAAGTGAACTATAAAGTTTATGCTTATTTATGAGTGAAGTAGACGATATTGTCAAACAATTAGAAAATATTCGTCTTAGCAAACCAGTAAGGTACCAGCGTTAAAATGACTACTGCAAACCAAAATAATATGAATTGGAGTTTATTCAAATCAAAGTTAGATAATAGTAAATCCTTTGACGGTGACAGTAATTACCTGAATAAATTTTTAAGTAGGTGCGAGAACCTAATAAGTACATATCTACCACTAAACGATGCTGATTTAAACAAGCATATTTTGGATTGTATTAATGGAAACTGATCGGAAAAGCCGAAACTATGGTTGGCAATCGATCAGAACTTCTTAGTTGGGATAATCTCAAACCGCTTTGATTCAGTGCTTCTCTGACCGAAGAGATGGAGATTGTTTAATTCAGGAACTTACAAGGACCCGCCCTCATAGAAATGAAGATTAATAAGTTTTGGTACTAGGTTGCAATTGCTTAGGAGTAATGTAGTCCAGCGTGTCAGTAACGATACCCAAATGTTCTACTAGCGATAAAGTTTGCAACATTATCATTTTGAGAAACTTCATTAAATACGTTTATCGCAGGATGCTCAGGCACATTGAAAAATAATATGCATCTGAAAAGACCAGAATCCCTTGAGGATGCGATGGCCTATGTTTTAGAGTTTGAGAATTTTGAGCGACTTTATGGAACTTTACGTAATAGTGAAAAATCCCAAAAATTTAATCCAAGTTTCACTAAGCCTGGATTTAAACCAAATTATTATCGTCAACATTTCCAAAACGCGCAAAGCTTTTTTCCCCACCCCACAGTTTAGTAACAGCCAACCGCAATATAATCATATCAAGCCAACAACCAATCAAATGGTTTTCAACTTAATCAACACACTAATTCAATCACGTCTACTAAACCGACATTTCCCTCTCAACCGGTAAATATTCAAAGTAGACCAACACCCCCTAGACAATGGCCCACAAATAGAGATGTTTTTGGTCCGCCCAGAAATGTATTCAGACCCAATCAGAACTCTCCAAATCAATTTCCAAGGCCTACACCCATGTCAGGAATTTCCAGAATTCTCTTACCCCCACCAGAAAACATGGATTAAATTCTCAATATAATAACTTCCAAAGACCATTTTATCAAACACCACAGCCAATGATAGTTGAAGAACTATATTCGAACGAATACGAAGATCATTCTACAAACCCGTATTGTCAAAATTTTGAATATTTTTATAACCAAGAATACCTTGACTACCCTCAGTCAACAGAAACATACTCTGATCAATTTGAAGACCAAATCACTTCCAGGAGCTTCAAGACCCTCGAACTTCCCAAAATACTGTCCTCGAAGAAAATGGAAATTTTTGCGACCCCAGCCCAACGAAAGAACACAGCTAATAGAAATTAACATTTCTTCACTACAATGCCCTTCCATACATTGAAATTAGCAGTCTTAACTCAAGCTTTTAATTGACACTGGCAGTTTTCGATCAATTTTAAGACCCACCATTGCCGAGACTTATTTTCCACACTGTATATTTCGGTCAACCAATACTATTAAACAGCCATAGGTAGCGAAAGCACGCAGTTTCAAGCTAATATTTCCGCGCTCGCAGAAGTTGGTCTCGACTACGAATCAGCTTTATTTTATTTGATTTTCATGATTATTTTGATGGCGTTCTAGGACTCAATGATCTTATAAATATGAATCTTAACATTGATTTAATTAACAAGCGATTGATTGGAGCAAACATCGAAATTCCCTTTAAGTACAGAACACCTGCAGAAGCTAGTTTTACATTCTCGGTAAACCCATGCAGTAAAATTAAGAAGAAATTACCAGGTTAATGTTAACGACGGGGATATTATTATAAATACCCAGAAGATGAACGACCTGATCATTCCGTCAATGGTCACCTGTGCACGCCTACGGATTCGCCACCGTTGAAATTCAAAACCCCACAGATAAGACCGTTTCAATAACCTTAACTGAACCACTAAAGGTCGAGGCTTTTGAACCTGTAAAGTATGAAATTTATACTCTTGAGGCAGTCTCGCAAAATCTTGGAAATCGTAATAACAAAACGTTTAATATTAATAATCAAGTTTCGAACGAATCACATGAATACCGAGAAAAATTAGCTATCAATCGATTGTGTACGGAATTTTCCGATAATTCTATAAACCAGAGACCAACTCAGTTTACATCAAGATTAAGCATGAAATCAAAACAACCGACGAGATTCCGGTGCACGTTAAACCATATCGATACCCATATGTTCACAAAGCAGAGGTTAAAAAACAAATAAATGAAATGTTAGACAAAGGAATTATTCGATCTTCCAGCAGTCCATGGTCAATCACCAATATGGATTGTCCCCAAGAAAATGGACGCGTCAGGGCAACAGAAATGGAGGATAGTTTGCGATTTCAGAAAAAATTAATGACAAATGTGTTCCCGACAAATACCCAATACCCAACATTAACGATATATTAGATAAAATGGGCCGTGCCCAATATTTTTCTACCCTCGATTTGGCGAGTGGGTTTCACCAGATTGAAATACACAAGGACTCGATAGAAAAAACAGCATTTAGCGTGGAACATGGCCATTATGAGTATTTAAGAATGCCATTTGGACTGAGAAATGCTCAGCGACATTCCAACGTGTAATGGATGAAGTACTCAAAGATCTACAAAACAAGTTGTATGGTATTTATGGATGATGTAATCGTGTTCAGTACAAATCTAACAGAACATATTCAAAATTTAAAATTGGTATTTAAAAAACTTCGTGAAGCAAATTTAAAAATTCAACTCGATAAATGTGAGTTTCTGCGACGAGAGGTCGAATTTTTAGGACACATTGTCACACCAGAGGGAATAAAACCAAACAAAAATAAGATCACGGCAATACAAAAATACCCACTTCCAAAAACGCAACGCGAACTAAAATCATTTTTGGGATTGGTTGGATATTATCGAAAATTTATCCAGAATTTTGCAAAGCTAACTAAACCCTTAACACAATGTCTTAAGAAAGAAGGAAAAATCGTGCACACAAAGAATTCATAGAGTTGTGTTAATACTTGCAAAAATGTTCTAACAACAGAACCTGTCTTGGCATATCCAAATTTTACGAAACCCTTCGAGTTAACCACCGACGCTTCTAATTTCGCGATTTCAGGAGTACTGTCTCAGGGAACCATCCCATATGTTACGCATCTAGAACCCTTAATCCAGCGGAGATAAATTACTCAACAATTGAGAAGGAGCTATTGGCAATTGTCTGGAGTTGCAAGTACTATCGCCCATATTTATTTGGAAGGAAATTTATAATCTTCACAGACCATAAACCCTTACAATGGCTCATGTCAATGAAAGAACCAAATTCCAGGTTGGTACGTTGGAGACTAAAATTAGAGGAGTTCGACTACGAAATCAGATATAAAAAAGGCAAATCCAATAAAGCAGCAGATGCACTTTCCAGGAATCCTGTTGACCTCAATGCTCTAGAAACAGATTCATTATACAACAATATAGAGACACGATGAAATAACCAATGACTTATGTTAATCACGAAGAATTGCCAAGCTTAGATAACTTAACAGTTTCAGAGATTTTAGGGCAAAACACCGAACCCTCAAATTCAAATAAAGGCAAAATTAATATTATATCGAATATCCAGTTAAGAACACCGAACCAAGTTAACAACCAACCGTCCGATTCAGAAACAATACACTCATCATCAGAAAATCCTATTTTGGAATACCAATATCTGAACGTCCAATAAATATGTACAAGAATCAAATAATTATTACAGATGGAGATATCCTAAATGTTCATATTAAACAGAAACGCATATTCGGAAAACATCCGTATGTACTTAACTATTTCAAAAATTAATCCCGCCCCTCACATTATCAAATTATAAAAGAATACCTCAATCCCAAACAATCATACGCATATATTTTCGACACGATGGCCTTGCGCGAATTTTTACAGTAACCCTTCAAAATATTTTTAAAAAATTCTGCTTATAAAATGCTTCATTGTACAAAAATGCTTGAAGATGTACAAACCAGAGAGGAGCAGCAGGAGAGAATGAAGCTCTATCACACCACAAAGACTTGTCACCGCGGCATAAGCGAGCTAAAATTGAGTTTAAATCAAAGATATTATTGGCCAAAAATGTCTGAAGATATAGAAAACTACGTGAATAATTGTGAATTTGTCAGAAAAATAAATATGACAGAAGTCCACCTATTGTGAAGTTCAATCTCACTCCTACAGCATCAGACCATTTGAACACATACATGTCGACACTTTTAGAATGAATTACGATGCTTATGTCACAGTTTTAGATTCATTTTCCAGATACGGGCAGCATACCCACTTAAAAGTATTACCGGAATTGAAGTTATCGAAAATCTATACACCTTATTACACATCATGGTTTACCATTGAAGATAACTACAGATCAAGGAACGGAATTTAAGAATAAAGCTTTAGAAGATTTTTGCAAACTCTATAAAATTGATTTACACTACACAACAGCGAAGAATAGTAATTCAAATTCACCTGTTGAACGCTTTCATTCGTCAGTCATAGAAAGCTACAGATGCTTGAAAGAGGAAAATAAAGAACTATCAACTGATCAATTAATCAAGCGCGCAGTTTTGGGTTATAATAATTCTATTCATACTGTAACAAAATTTACCCCTTTTGAAATCATAACTGGTCACATTAAATCAATAAATCCGTTTGATCTCAACGATAACGCAATTATTTCAAGTTATGTGCAATCGCATAAAGAAAATTCGAATAAGTTATACGAAAAAAATTAAGCAAAAGAATGAAGAAGCAAAATGTGCAATAATAACTAAACGGAACGAAACAGATGTGAACCACCAGATTTCGAGTCACAAAATCACGCTTATATCAAAACCAAAAACCGCGGCAAACACTTACCAAAATTTAATAAAATGCAACTAATCGGGCAAACCGATATTAAATTACAAACACAAAATCACGATTATCACAAAAGTTGTGCCCGAAACCAAAACTAAGTTTCACTATTATTTGCAGAGAAACCAAGAAAATGGGTCTCAAATGGAAAATCCCGATTGTCCTGTTCCTGGTTCTTCAAACCAAATGGTCAATTGAAACGGAAATACAACTAAACCCCTTAAATAATCCAATACTTCCGATTAAGCTAGGTAATGCTAAGCTAGTTTATAGTAAACATACATTTCTACACTATATAGATTTAATTGAGATAATTACGCAAATGGAAAATTTAAAAAGCAATTTTCTAATACTTAAAGGCTACTTAAAGTCACATAACGGTAATAACGGTATATCATATCATCAGTTATCAGAAAATTTACTAATAAGAACGGACAACTTAATTCACATCGCATCAGGTAAACTTCAAAATTTAATACCAAATAATCGAAAGAAACGAGGCCTTTTGAATATAGTAGGGCAAATTAATAAATGGCTTTTTGGTACACTTGACGCTGAAGACGGTCAACATTACAATGAAGCAATTGCTACTTTAGAGAGTAGTCAAACAAGCGTTAACGATGAACTAAAACTTCAGATGTCGCTATCCAAAGGTTTAATCACTCATTACAATAAGACCATAACTACCCTTAACGAAAATCAGGACAAACTTAGATTAAGTATAAGGTCCTTTCAGCAACTAATGCAACAAACGATATCCAATGTTCAGAATTATCTTGGGTTTCACGGGTCAATAACGCAATTAAACCTAGATTGTCAAAACTTAATTATGTTTTGGATAATTTAGAGGATGCAATAATGTTTTCCAAACTAAATGCGCTGCATAACAGTATTTTGTCCACTAACGAATTAACAATTATGCTAAAATATTTAGAAAACATGTACAAAGTTGCAGCAATCCCAAAATTTCAAATATACTCTCGTATTATCAATTTTTTGGAACTCAGGTTAGTTTCTCTCACACGAAAATAATTTTTGCGATACACGTACCTATACTAAGGCCAGAAGATCTAATGTTTTTCACCTATACCCTATTATCCTAAATCGAACTATATTCATTCCCCAATACCCTTACCTCGCACAAGAAGAAGTTAGAAACCAGCACACCAGTCAGCCTTGCTCAAAAATAGAAGACACATATTACTGCAACGAAGAGTTTCACCCACAAGATGATTGTACCAATGAACTTTTAAAAGGCAAGACAATACATAATTGCCCAACCTTCAACATTAAGTTAGTAGAGCCAATAGTTTGAACAAGTAACGGAAGAATTGGTCCTCGTACTGTTAACAGAACCTGCAAAGTTAATATCCAATGTGGTACCGATCAGTATCACCTACTTGAAACATCAACCCTTGTCAAGATCCCGAAAAATTGCGAAATTCAAATTAATGAAAAGAAATTCATCAATAACATCAACATACAAAAAGGAAAACCATTTATATTGCCGAAAATCACACTACCTCAAACAATTACTACGAAGTTCTTGGACGCACCAAACATTTCCAAAATTAATCTAGATGAAATTTATCATTTGAAGGAAATAGCCAATCAACTTTTACCAGTGACTTTAAACCAGAAGTCAAAACACCAAGAATACACCTTCTTGGTATTGTGGGAGTCTGCACATTTCTTCTGATTCTCCTATTGACGAGCCAATGGAACCGAGTCAGAATCTTTTGGCTATCGACCCGAAATGCTTTCCATAAATCTACGGATCTTCAAGTACCAGATGATTACTCAGCAACTACCGCTTCGAAAAAACAGTCCGTTATTTTCGAATCCTGAGGAGGGAGAAGTTACATAGCCATACCCACCTGACTCTGCAACTACAATACTAGGAAACCACCATACTCCAACATTCCACGAGTCAGCAGAAGTGTTTTCCTCATTTGACTGTTTTGCATGAGAACTCATTCTTTGTAACCACGTTGTGGAATTAAGTAGCTAAATAAATTGTCGTTGTAATAATAAAAGCTTTTTAAAAACGAATTATATCGTTAAAGTTTCATAATTACTACGGCTAAATTATTCAACAATGAAGTAAAAAACTAGTTTGCATGAAATTGACCTTTAAATTTGATGTTATCTCTACTATTATTGTGCCAAGGGCCAATTAATCCAGGAAAGTTATTGAATCGAATGCATTGTTTTCAATCCATGCGAAGGTTTCGGTTTGCATTGCAATTCCCGTCCAATTTATTGAAAATATTCCAATAATCTGTGTTCTGTTTAAAACAAAATTCGAAATTTATCTGTTTTATATTATGGACTATTCCGAAATATCAGTCAATCATTTTGATTCGCAGTGTAATAATTTAATTTATAAGGTTTTTTCTCCAATCAACAATGCATAAAACCAGTTTCTAATAATAAATAAAAAACCAATAAATCCTTTGATGCATTTTCCGATACACCGGGAATATTTTTTTGTTACCATGTAACAATGTAATTATAATACGGATTTGGCAAAGTGTTACAAAACGACATCCAATTATTGAGAAAGTTTCAAAGCTCTATTTTGCAACGGGGATTCAAAATGTCCGTAATTAATTTAAATGTATATATTCAAAAATTTCCAGTTCCTCTTGCCAAAAACACGTTCAGCATTAAATTGAAATTTATTGAAAGTTATGCCACATCATAAAGCTTTGAAGCATTGATGCTTTCCAATTTGATTTTGAAGCATTGTTATTGCGACGTTTGCTATGAATATTACAACTGGCGAATTTGGATTTGTAAAAAGTTCTAGCGGTGTTTTTTTGTATTAAATTTATTCCAGAATATTCCACATTTGTAATTAAGAGTTCAAATAACAATCGGGTTTTGGAACTAGTCGAATGTCCAGTATTTTTCTTCTTCGGCCTCTCTCGGGTCACTGCTGGACGAAGGTCTCTCCCAGGACTCTCCACGAATTTGTTGTCCTGTGCTACTCGAAACCATTTGTCTTCCTGTGCATCTTTGACATCGTCCAATCATCTTTTCTGCGGTCTTCCCACACTCCTCTTTGTTCCTCTAGGCCTCCAATGCACCAGTCTTATTGTCCACCTGTCTGTATTCTGCCTTGCCAACGTGGCCCTACTCATTGCGGATTCTGATGATTTGATGGTTTCCCTTGCGGATTCTCTGTTTAAGCTCGAACCGAGTATTCTTCTCTCCATCGATCTTTGTATAACCCTTAGTCTTTCTGCACTTTTTCTGTAAGCGTGACAGTTTCTAAGCCATTAGTAACATAGTCTGTTATCAGGTCTTCTTCAATGTGTACTCTTAGGGAAGCTTTTTCGTAGATATTGCTTAGTAGTTTAGAGTATCTTGAGTCTATTCTAGCTCCATCCAGTGCTCGAAGTACGACCCAAATCTCAATGGAGTCGAAGGCTTTTTGATAGTCTACGAAGGCCAGGTGTATGTCGATGTAATCTTTTCGATGAGTAGTTAGTTTCATTGCTGGTATGTGATCTAGGGTGTTGAAACCTTCTCCAATAGTTGAATAAAAAACAGCAATAAATCTGGATAAATTTAACAAACGTAGCATATAAAAATTGACAGAGAATTGGCATCAATGTGCGCTCAAACGATGTAATTGCTCTTTTTAATAACTAACATCAATATTTTCGCTATCACAACTTGAACGTAATTGCACGACAAGTTGGGTGAAATTGTATTTAATTAGCCAATATAAAACCGCGCATTACCGGATTCAACTAATTGCTTTTTTCACGTCGATTGCGATAGAAGCGAAAATCACAAAACCTTGTACTTTATACCACCTCCATTTTTTAAAAAATCAATGGCAATGTAATCGTCTATTATTTAAATCAACAGCTCAATAATGACCTGCAGCGACTGTATAGGTTTATGTGTAACTCGAAAATTTGCGTATATTCTACTACAATTGAAACAACTACAGGGTGTTCAATATCTACGGGATCAAATTTTTAGTCTAGTCAAGATATTTCAGTCGCAGAATCCTTGTTTTCCGGATGTGTTTTGTTAAGGCGATGCGGCCTTATGGCAATTTTTTATACCGTTGTGTACAAAATTATGTTTTATCGAGTATTAAATTATTTTGGAAAAACAGACATCAAGCTGATTTTGCAGGAACGAATAAACTTACAGTTGAGCCTGACCAGAACTTTCAAGTTGGGCCATTTTTGAAAACTCTTCACGTCCAATCTAGAGCAACTCTCTCTTCAGTCCATAACCCTTCTACAGGGTGTGTTGACATCAATTTTTTGATGCCTATCTTGGGCAGATCTCATTGCTTCCTGCATCCCTTGTCCCATCACGGTTTTTGTCCGGTCTATCCATCGTGTCGGCGATCTTCCTCTTGGACTTTGCCTTCTACTATGAGTCGTTCGATACTATCGTACCTCTTTGGCACATGACCTAGGTATCCCAGATAGCGCTGGTTTATTGTCTGGTATAGCCTGGTTTTGATACCGAGTTGTTGGATAATAGAGTCGTTTGTGCGGTGGGCTGTCCATGGTATGGTCTGAGGTCCGAATAGTTCACGTTTCGCAGGCGTAAGTTGGAATGGAGAAGACCAGGCTATGTATCAGCCGAAGTTTTGTGTTGGTAATGGCTCGATCTTTCTAAATTTTCACCAGTTTTGCCATAGACGTTCTGGCAATCGCTAGTCGCTTGCGGACTTCTTCTACCGATCCCCCTTTGTTGGTAACGATTGATCCTAGATAATCAAATCTTTTCATCACTGCAAATCCAGCCACGGTGACGCCTTGTGACAGGTTTTCATTCTGCCTGTCTTTGTCATCATGATCTTTGTTTTGGCTCTATTAATTTTTTCTTTCATTACTTGTTTGGTCTCGTGTTTCAGCCATTTCGCTGCGGCCAATTCAATCCATGTTCCGGTTTCTTCTTCCCATAGTTGGTTTGGGGTCATTGTGATCGCCCGGACGTGGTAGTTGAGATGGGGCTTGCTGGAAGGCCATTGGCGACTGCGTATTCACTTTCCTCTTAGTATCCGATTTGATGAGGCTCATGTAGCTTTATCCAAGGTCTGGAATCATTAGTCTGTGTTCAGAACCGCATACGGTCACTTGGCTTGGTTTCACGTTTCGACTAGTAGGTAGTCAATCTGGTTTTTGTGTTCTATCAGGAGATGTTCAAGTAGATAGAACGTCTGGCCCCTGATGTTGAAGATAAGGCTGTACAGCAACTAGACCCGTGTGAAGAATCAGTGCTAGAAATGGGCTATAAATTTTAATCTAAACCGACTGCAGGCTGATTTTCCAGCAGGAGACAACTTTCAGTTGAGCCTGACACAAACTTTCAAACCTGGAGCGCCTCAGCAAACTCCCTCGATGGGGAGGATTTAGCAAGTCACACTTCACTCTACCGATTGGAATGTTGAAATAGCATCGGAGGCAGATTTATTTTTTTTATTGTCAAACTTTCAACTGCAGATTGGTCGTATTTTCCTGACGTCACATGAGCTTCAAAAATTTCTGCAGGCCTAACACAGAGCCTCCAGGCACTCACTTTTTCGGTAGCAAAGAGCGCACGATTCAGCTGTTCAAATCGAGCAAGTTTCAAGCAAACCGGAGGTAAGGCTGACTTATTACAGCAAAGTCACAAACCTTCGAAATCGACGGAGATGTGCAAAACCCCATCCATTTTGGTCGGCCAGGAAGATCTCTTCGATTTTTAAATGTGAAAAAATAATTAATAAAAAAATAAACGAGATAATGTATGACACTAAGTTCTCTTGTCAAAGTAAAGATCAATTATAAGGAATTAGCCTGCCTAAGTAAAAATCTACCACAAATGACTTAGCAGTTTATGTGTATTTTATTACTTAATGTGAATGTTTTTGAACAAACAAATTAAAATAAAATCAATTAAGACTCCCAATGCCTTTTATCAATGCATTGCAACAATCCCTAGAAGTTTGATGTCATCGTTCTAAAACACCCGGTATATGCGTATTATATGGATAATTTAGAATGAATGCAACAATAAAATGTTTTAAAAAAATGTTGTTTTGCGACCTTTAACACATCCGGATGCCGCGCTTTAAACAATTGTTTTTCATGTGAACTAAACAGGCGTTTTAACCAAATTACTTCTATTTTTGGGTCCGACATTCAGCCGGTTTCGATTGGGTTAAAGGCTTGGACTGATAAGAATGCAAGATAAGAGACGATCTGTTCCCATTTAAATTAGTAATACCATATTGAAAATGTTGAGGTTTCTTATAGAATTGTTCGTAAACAATTGAGATTATAATGAACTGCGTATATGGCGTTTTGATTATTCATATGCCAAAAACAAGCACCATTGAATTTTGGGTTTTCATAATGTCGTTGAAGTTTATGCATTTACAAGTTAGTAAGCTGCGCTGGACAATTAAATTGCACTTTTTTAAGGTAAGATCGCGGCGCTAATGAAACGTAGCAATTCCAATTAAAGAATCGATTTCAGCGATTAAAAATGTTTGAATAATAGATGTGAGTCGAACAGCTCAGAACTTAACTGCAATTAAAAATCGAGGCTTAACCAAACAACACAAACAAGGTGAAATTAATGGGGAATTGTTTAATGCCCATGAAAACCAACTGCGCTCATTATCAGACTGTTGTTTCGATTGAACCTGTGGTAATTATTCCATGGGTTTTATGAGCCATTTATCCGGCGTTTTTATGTGCTTTTGAGAAAAACCCATTTACCACACACGGCTATTATTGAATATTGCCAAATATCCCAGTAGTAAAATTAAAAATAATTGCCTTCTGAGTTGTAGGACCGCAGCACATTGGGTTTATTTATTTAACGCTAACACACGCTACCATTCTATAATGAATGGAAATTGTCCAATCAATTTCTTCTATACGTTTCTCTTGCTGCTGTTGCAACCATTATCAAGGCCGACGTTTTGAATCTAGATTTGCAACCGGCACTTTAAATAAATACCAATATTGTTGAAATTTAAATAACGCACAAGACCCAACTTTAAGCTGAATCAAAATACGAGGATCGGAAAATGTAAACATGGCAGCGGCACTTCATCACATTACGATGTTTAAGTACTCTGTAAATAGATTTTAATCGCGCGTTTATTTTGTTTAGAGAAAATCATCATTAACATATCAATGTTAATTGTTTTCAATAGCCGACGAGATTCACATGTGTTACATGATATGTGCTGTATTGATAATGAAGACATGAACGATTTGGGATTGTTCGCTCGCAAATTTTAATGGATTCGTTGATGTTGACCTTGCATGTTGTGGTCAATGTTGTTCAAGTTGTAAAGACAATGGTTTTTATATAAAACCCGGGTTATTTTAATGCTGAAACTGTCAAATCTTTGCAAAGTCATCTTCCAGCATATTGATCATTTTATGATGATGCTAATCGATTATATATTCGATCATCGACGTCACAATTAACATCTCTACATCTTTGGTTTAGAACTTGAACTCCTGTCTGGTGCCACCCGCATTCATGAACCCAAATTGGCTGTGAGATATCTGTTCTTCACATTTGTTATACATTCTTCTATGCTTGACTTTAAGAAGCATCTTTAGCACATGACTCATCAGGCTGATGGTACGATATTCCTCACACCTCTTTGCTCCAGATTTTTTCGGCAGCGCTATACATTCCGATTGCAGCCATCTTCCGAGGATATTTCCAGAGTTGAAGATGGAGTCATTCATAGCAATTCCCTCAGCATCCAACAGTTAAAAACTCAGTCTCCACGTTATCCGGACCTAATGGTTTCTGTTTTTCAGCTGTTTTATTGCCATCTCCACCTGGTGGATCAGTATAGGTGGGCCTGTTGCATCTTCTGATATTGAATAATTGACTTCCGGTCTTTGATCTTCAAAAGCATTTCCAATTATGATTTCCATCTGTTCTTCAAGTCCTGTTTGTCGATGATAGTTTTTCATTTATGTCTGTGATCCTCATCACTTGCCTCTTCTTAAAGATTCAGTTGCCTCCTTTACTCTTTTGTGCATGTTAAAGCTCTCATGTTTGGCTTGTACTATCTCTAGTTCGGCACATGTCTCTATTGCTTCTTTGTCTTCGGCTTCCTGTCCTCTCCTAGTCTGTGACAGAATTTTATTGTATTCTTCTTCATTTTCCTTGAGTGTTCTTCGTCTGCTCCATTAAGCCTAAAATGGCATTGGTCGTCCAAGATGGTTTTCCTATGTGGTGTTAAAAAATCTTCTCCTTCTTTATTGACTCTATTATTTTGATAAACTTTGGCCTTAAAATCGCCCATTACGACGTTGATTTCGTGTTTAGGGAGTGGTTGTATTATGTTTTCTATCCTTTGGTAGAGTCTCTCGAGTTCATCATCTTCTTGTGTGCACTGGGGGCATGTATCCATTCGTTAAATAGTCGTTCTGTTCAAATTTCCATCTGATGATCCGAGTAAAATCATCGGGGTTCTTCTTTGTCTGTACTCCCCGTTTCCGGCCATCTCATCTCACTTATGCCCATTATGTGGCTATTCATGCTCTTAATTTCCTGATTTTTTCAAGGCGTATAGCAATCCAATTTCAAACTCCTTGTTGTTTGGAAAACACTTGCACAGATTTGCAGCATTTTCATGTGCAACAAACTCAAAATCTCCAAGAATGCCAACCTGCTTTAATATTACAATTTTCTCAATAGATTCGTGGAAACGGACGATTGCTTAATTGCATTTTATTTACAGACAAAGCTCAGTTTTCGCGAAATGGAATTAACAATTATCACAATAACCATCGATGGTCGCAGGAAAATCCCCATGTCGATTTACTATTATTTCATGCTGCGGCATTCAACATTGTTTGTTGTTCGGTCTTTTTTAGACCTTAGATCATCATGAAGAAGTTCCTTTGGATCTTCATTTTTCGACTAGCGGTAAAATTTGTCTGAAACCACAGTTCAGCGGTGGCTGGATGCACCATTGGCCACCGAGATCACCAGATCTGACCACCCTGAATTTTTGTATTTGGGGATCTATGAAGTCATTAGTTTGTGAAAAAAATTGGGGTTGGGTGACTGTTTGTGACAAAAGAATGCAATTTGCAAAATGCGTTTTGCTGGTTTGGTAATTTGGTTTTTTTGTTAAAATACCTTTTTATGCAAAAATCCTGGTTTTTTTGCCGCTATCTGCACCTAAACATGCATTTTTTACGCATAACATCACGGTCACCAACATTCCACTACATCAATATTTTTTGTTAGTTTTTAAACTACAATTAAACGAAGTCAAAATTTGACTTGTGGCCCATTTCGACTTTCCAATATGTCCATTTCCTCCCGAAGCAACCTGTATAGCTTATCATTAGCCAAGGTAACTTAAAAAAAAACGATAACCAACCATATATTTATGTAGCTCATAAAACCGTCTGATTATATCACTTGATCATTGCAAAAGCAATTATTATTCCTACCTACTAGCTCAGGATGCGACCAATTTAATAAAATCGCCTCACTTATATTTCCACTATTCGCTTAGACACACTATCGATATAAATCGCTTACTAAACTACATTTTAAAAAAATTTCGCGCTTACTTCACCCAAGGAAACGACGCACTGTTGTTGACTTCACTTGTAAAACATTCCCGAAAATGTCATAAAACGATTGTTTTATTGCACCTAATTGGTCAAAGTGACTATTTTCCAGAAAACGCCCCATCAATTCAATAACAAGGATATTAAATTAAATGACACGAGTTTCAGTGAATTCCAAGCAATAGCAGAGTCAAATGCACTTCAAATAGGTTAAAAAGATTAGTAAGTAAGCTTGAATATAGAACAAGAGCATTTGAAGGGCTGCAGTAAAACGCTTTAGTCTAATTTTAATTTAAACGTGCTTAAAATTATCAAACGAAGCTTTATGAGATAATTGTCTGTAGGTCTTACAAGTGTACATTTAAGGTCAGGAATAATAATAAAGTGCAGGTTTCAAGAGTGTTTTTTTCAGAGTTAATTCAACTGATGAACGCTAACATGTTTGTTTTGGCTTAAAACCACAAATTTCATGTACAGATCAACGATGAAGGCAAATACGCAATTTTATTCCACATTGAGGGAATTCATTATTTATTCGGTGGAAAAACACGGCCAAATCAAACCCGAACAATATAGAATATCGCAAAATTCAACAACCTTCTAACATATTCACATATCATGAGCCGATGGATCAATTACTGCACTGATATTGTTTGTGCAATAAAAGCATTGATTAACTGAGAGTTTATCGGTTCCTGATTGTTTGGATTTAGCGAAAAAATATCTGCTAATGAATGGTGAACTGCAGTTTAATATTTACTCTAGCTGAATCTTGATTATTTGCATATGTACGTTATGAGGAGTTTAAAATTAATTTTAAAAAAAATTTAAAAGGTTTCTTTTAGAGCGAAAGTATAAGGCTTTGAAGTTACAAATGTTTAGCTTCCTCAATGAGAAGTCGCTGAGAAGTTGAAAAATATTTATTTTAGAAACCCGTTAATTAATATTAAATTTCGCTCATTCTCACCAAGCCCTTTGAAGGCAAATTTAGAAAATACGGAGCCTGAAAACTGAGCAAACTTATATTAAATAAAATGTTAGGATTATTCACGACTTTTCCGGTTGTTTTGATTCATCTAGTTTTTTGATTTGTGACCACAATGAAAAGTCTACATAGTTTAAATCAGGACTTTCCGGAAGCCAAACCAACCGCAAAACTTTAATCGAAACTTTCCTGGAAAAAAAATTAATTTTAAAACGCTATTAAACTTTGCAAGAATTGGACCATTTGGACCCTTCGATAATTACCCTGCTGGTAAGCTTACCATACTGGTAAGCTTGCAGATTTTTTTAAAGCTTGTTAAGGCCATTACCAGTGACTAAAAAATGTCTTACTTATTTGGCAAACATCGACAGCAAATTTTTATCGAAAACATTCAAAAATGAAAACAATATAATTAATAAACAAACCACTCTGTGCAGGAAAAAACATTTTAAAAAATTGCTACCAACCTAACAATGGTTTGAATTGAAAGTGAACAATGACAAATCCGTGTAGGTACGTGCACAATTCTTTAGGTTTCACCAGTTTCAAACACGGGCAAAACAGTTCAACGGTCGCAAACACAGAAAAATTTCAGAAACACACAAAGTTGATTATTTGCGAAATGTCGCCACTTTTCCCGGGTGGAGGGAAATTTTCGAAAATTTGCGATCTTTTTTTCCCGCCGTATCGTTAAAGTCGACGTTGTTTTAACGGCCCTCGACGTGCGAATATTAGCAGGATCGATCGCGGCAGGATGAGCTGGTCGCACGACGCGCGTCCTGAGACTGGCGACGGCCGCCGATCTGGACGCGGCGCTGCTGATTTGCACCCAAAGGACGCTGATAAAGGTCGCCTGCGGACGCTAAGATTTATTACTAATTGCTCTTCAGCACTCAGCGCCTTATTTCCATTTTTCCACTGCTTCAGTTCATCCTGACATTCATGCAATTAAAAATCCAATTCAACGGCAAAAAACATTGCAATTGCAATTTAAATCTATCGGGTTTTGAGTTTTGGTGCACTCTAATTGGGGGCCTTAAATGTGTTTCTTGTGAAAAACAGATTTTTTTAATGAATCTTTCGATTAAACTTCAAATTCGTTAGAAACTAGGACCAAACTGTTGGATCTGATAAAAATGTCTGGATATTTTAATCACAAAAATCTCAAATTTGTGAATGGCAAACTATTAGAAAGAAAAATGAAAACAAACAACACTTGTTTAGATGAAGATGAAGAATTAAGTATCTTTCCACCGCACACTTTTTTTAAACGACAATTTTGATACCTGGATTGGACGAGCTGGTCTTATCCCAGGCCCCCTAATGGCCCCGACTTAACGCCTCTTGATTCTTTTCTCTGGGGTTATTAAACGAATATTGTGTTTGAAACGCCAGTGACAAATATTGATGATTTGCACCTTAGAATAGTAGATGCAGTTAACAGTATTTAAATGACTTATAACACATGTTTTCAAAACGATTTGAAAACAGTTCAAAACCTTCAAAAAACCTCATTAATATTAGCAGGACATTTGAATAACCCTGTATAAAAACTAGGGTATTTCATAACCAACCTTCCTCTGATGCTGGGATCTCAACTATGCATCAAGGGTTATTGAATTATTGATCTTGTGGTGTTCGAGTACCTACTCCCGATCATTTTAAGGATCAAACCTTAATATTATGCATGGGTGTAGAATAGAATAGCATTTGAGCAATTTCAACTGCCGACAGCAACGAGCAGAATATTGGGGAATATTGCGTCTATTAATTCGGGGGAGGGCGACGTTCTTAGTAGCTTGCCGATGCACCTGGATTTTATGCAGTAAATCGAAAATCCTCGTCGTAATTCTCTTTTGCTTTTACCGAACTTTCGGCACGACTCCATTTCGTGCCAGACCGTACAAACAATACCGGAGCCCCAGAAAGTTTATAAATGAGAACTGAATGATGAATTTACCTCATTATTATGTCGAGATCGAGTTCAGTTGCGTTTATCAAACTGTACATGTTTTATCGTTTATTTGAAAGTGATATTCCTTGCTGTTTTTACTACTTTATAGACTTACAGGGACGGAAACTGATACCTAACATTGGTCATTAAAAACTGAAGTAATAATTTTTGATTAATAAAATAACATCGACTTTGCAGGTGATCAGTTTATAATAACCCAAGATGAGCGGACTGATAAAAGCTGGAGCCTGCTAGTAAAGAAAATACATTTAGAAGATCAGATATGGAAATCAGAGGGAGCAAATTAAGAATGAAATGCAATTTAGCTCTAAAATCAGGGCTGCAAAAACATATTTTGCAAATAAACAAGAACGATTAAAAATGTATATTTTGACAACGTAAAATTCCAATACAAAGTTACCATTCCCCAACAGATGGATAATAAATTGTTCCTATCGAGCATTCAACCCCTTCAAAGATAGTTATTAATCCAGTTTCCCGGCCTGTCTAAACGTCTATAAATCTGAGAGTAATTCGGAAGCGATATAGGTTAATGGGCTTCTAAGTGGAATTATGTCGCATTTAATGACTGATGATGGTAAATGAATGATTTAATATCGAAATCGGTCTTTGAGGAAGCGTAATTAGGCTTAATATAGAGCTCATGTACCTACCATTGCATCTACTAGATGGTCTTCGCAGCCTGACAGCAAACGTCAGAAAGTTTCCAGGGTGAAAAATCGAACATTTTCAATGAAATTGGATATCCAGTGGCGAAAATACACAATCAAAACACTAGCGGAAATTTTCATTTGAGGAAAATCTGCAATTTTCCGTAGGAAAACCGGAAAATTCGGGGATTTTTCTAGATTTTAGGGGAGCAAAACGCGCACCGTCACTCTGGTTTGACAGTATATGCTAGACTGAACCTGTCAGTTAACTGACAATGACTGTCATATTGAAAGCTTCAAACTGGGTAAAAGTGCCAAATTGAACCTCAAGGGACATTTAAAAAAGGCAACGTTGGAAATCAATTTTTTAAATAAAAAAACCGGACTAAATTTTATTTAATTAAACAGCATAAAGTGAACAAGATGCGATTTTTGCTGCCTTACAGAGATGATTTTAATCAGGGCATTGCATGAAAACGTTCCAAGCCTCAACATTTGCTGCCATTTTCAAAGAAACGTTGGAAGACAGAAAATCAACAGCAAGAATAATGAAGAAATTAATCCAAACAGACACACAATAGTGAATAAGTTAAAAAATATGAATCAAGGCAGAAGAACAATTGCTGGAAGAAAAATAAAACATATCGTCAGTGTCGACTACTTTCAATGAGCTGTTTCAGACAATTTTGCTAAAAACCAAAAAATTCTTTCACTTGAATCGATAATTTGGAAGATGCGAATTTTTTAAGTTAAAGGCGCAGTTGAGTAAAACCATCCATTTGGAGCTCCACATTTACCAAGCTGGCAAAAATCAGGAGTTTTAGCGATTTTTTTGAAACTTTGAGCAGATTTAGAATCGAATGCTTGCTAAAGATGCTGAAAGTTTCCAATTGCGCTTAGTTTCAGTTAGGAAGATGCGATTTTTTGAAGTGAAAGTCGCAGTTGAGTAAAATATTCATGTGGACCTTCACATTTATCAAGCTGTAAAAAATCAGAATTTTTTGCGATTCATAGGAAACTCTGAGCAGCTTTAGAATCGAGTGTTTACTAAAGATGCCGAGAATTAAAAAAAGTAATTTGTTCTAATGTGGAAGATGCGAATTTTTTAAATAAAAAGCGCAGTTGAGTCAAGACATCAATTTGGCGCTCCACATTTACCAAGCTGGAAAAAATCAGGATTTTTAGCGATTTTTATGAAACTTTGAGAGGATTTCGAATCGATTGCTTCCTAAAAATGGTGAAAGTTTCCAATTGCGCTTAGTTCCAGTTTGGAAGATGCGATTTTTTGAAGTGAAAGTCGCAGTTGAGTAAAATATTCATTTGGACCTTCACATTTACCAAGCTGTAAAAAATCAGAATTTTTAGCGATTCATAGGAAACTCTGAGCAGCTTTAGAATCGAGTGTTTACTAAAGATGCCGAGAATTAAAAAAAGTAATTTGTTCTAATGTGGAAGATGCGAATTTTTTAAATAAAAAGCGCAGTTGAGTCAAGACATCAATTTGGCGCTCCACATTTACCAAGCTGGACAAAATCAGGATTTTTAGCGATTTTTATGAAACTTTGAGAGGATTTCGAATCGATTGCTTCCTAAAAATGGTGAAAGTTTCCAATTGCGCTTAGTTCCAGTTTGGAAGATGCGATTTTTTGAAGTGAAAGTCGCAGTTGAGTAAAATATTCATTTGGACCTTCACATTTACCAAGCTGTAAAAACTCAGAATTTTTAGCGATTCATAGGAAACTCTGAGCAGCTTTAGAATCGAGTGTTTACTAAAGATGCCGAGAATTAAAAAAAGGAATTTGTTCTAATGTGGAAGATGCGAATTTTTTAAATAAAAAGCGCAATTGAGTCAAGACATCAATTTGGCGCTCCACATTTACCAAGCTGGACAAAATCAGGATTTTTAGCGATTTTTATGAAACTTTGAGAGGATTTCGAATCGATTGCTTCCTAAAAATGGTGAAAGTTTCCAATTGCGCTTAGTTCCAGTTTGGATGATGAGATTTTTTGAAGTGAAAGTCGCAGTTGAGTAAAATATTCATTTGGACCTTCACATTTACCAAGCTGTAAAAACTCAGAATTTTTAGTGATTCGTAGGAAACTCTGAGCAGCTTTAGAATCGAGTGTTTACTAAAGATGCCGAGAATTAAAAAAAGTAATTTGTTCTAATGTGGAAGATGCGAATTTTTTAAATAAAAAGCGCAGTTGAGTCAAGACATCAATTGGCGCTCCACATTTACCAAGCTGGACAAAATCAGGATTTTAGCGATTTTTATGAAACTTTGAGAGGATTTCGAATCGAATGCTTCCTAAAGATGCTGAAAGTTTCCAATTGCGCTTTGTTCCAGTTTGGAAGATGCGATTTTTTGAAGTGAAAGTCGCAGTTGAGTAAAATATTCATTTGGACCTTCACATTTACCAAGCTGTAAAAAATCAGAATTTTTAGCGATTCATAGGAAACTCTGAGCAGCTTTAGAATCGAGTGTTTACTAAAGATGCCGAGAATTAAAAAAAGGAATTTGTTCTAATGTGGAAGATGCGAATTTTTTAAATAAAAAGCGCAGTTGAGTCAAGACATCAAATTGGCGCTCCACATTTACCAAGCTGGAAAAGATCAGGATTTTTGGCGATTTTTATGAAACTTTGACTAGATTTAGAATCTAATGCTTCCTAAAGATGCTGAAAGTTTCCAATTGCGCTTTGTTCCAGTTTGGAAGATGCGATTTTTTGAAGTGAAAGTCGCAGTTGAGTAAAATATTCATTTGGACCTTCACATTTACCAAGCTGTAAACAATCAGAATTTTTAGCGATTCATAGGAAACTCTGAGCAGCTTTAGAATCGAGAGTTTACTAAAGATGCCGAGAATTAAAAAAAGGAATTTGTTCTAATGTGGAAGATGCGAATTTTTTTAATAAAAGCGCAGTTGAGTCAAGACATCAATTTGGCGCTCCACATTTACCAAGCTGGACAAAATCAGGATTCTTAGCGATTTTTATGAAACTTTGAGAGGATTTAGAATCGAATGCTTCTTAGAGATGGTGAAAATTTCAAATTGCTCTTTGATCCAGTTTGGGAGATGCGATTTTCTGAACTAAAACGCACAGTTGAGGGCAATATCAATTTGGAGCTCCACATTTGCCAAAACGGTCAAAAATCAGGATTTTTAGGGATTCTTATAAAACTTTGGGTACCTTTAGTATCGAATATTTGCTAAATATGGTGAAAATTTCAAATAGCGATTTGGTCTAGTGTGGAAGATGCGAATTTTTAAAATAAAGGGCGCAGTTGGATTTTGAGATCGACATTTACCAAGCTGATAAAAATCAGGAATTTAGGCCATTCATAAGAAACTTTCAGCAGGTTTATTGCGGAATGTATTCTAAATATAAAATAACTTCCAAATTACCTCGTTGCTCGAGTTAAGAATGAAGAGAAGAAATTGTTAAAAGAGCGTACTTAACCGAAAACATCAATTTTGAGAGCAATATTTACCATATTGCCCAAACTAGGAATTCCGGAATATAATTAGGAAACTTTCAGTATCTTTAGAGCCACAACTGTTCTGATAATGGTGAAATTTTCAAATAACTGATTGTTTCAGTTTGGACGCTGCGAATTTTTAAAGGCAAGATTAACTGAAAACATCAGTTTGAAACCGATATTTACTAAGCAAGCAAAAATCGTTTTTTTTAGTTGGGATACTGAAGAAAAGCCCAAAACGTGTTTAGAAGCACCTCAACGTAGGTTTATTCAATTCGAAACATGACTAATCTTGAATACGAGCCTCAAAATGTATTTATGCAACAAATCAAAATTGCGAGAATATTCGGAATTCTAGATCATGTAAAGAAGCAGATCGCAAATCCGCTATGCTTGAGCGAACATTTGCGATCGGCGGCATCAACTTTGCATTTTGCACCTGCATTTCCTGCGCGTAAATTTCCCGCTGTCAAAGCCGTATTTCTTCCATGGAATTGGCAAAGTTTCCGCACGGTTTCAATTCGTTCGCGATCCAGGCACTGGATAAATATGCTTGTTAATTAAGGCAAAGTAAATTTGCTTCAAGATCCGACAGGGAATCGGTGAGAAATGTTAATGATATGCACCAGTCGCATAGATCTATTACAGTAACAACAACAATGAATTTGGCAGAAGATTTTTTTTCATCCAAGCGCGAAATTTACGCTGTTTTACATTCGAGCCGAAAGACCACGAAACAGCATTTGGAATATTTACTTAAATCTATTTCCACGTGTAAAACCCACAAAGACTGAAGTGAATTAGTAAAGCGAGCTTTGTCCAAGTGAAACTTTCAATGGTCATTAATAAAAGTGAAAACCTCGAAGAGCTTTTGCTCCCCTAGTAGTTAATGGATAACTTTTTTCTGCTCTATATGCGTTTTTTTGGGGTTCGTGTCGGTGGGCCGTTCATGCTGCAGAGATTTATTCTTAATTTATATTTCGTGTGCGTGATATTGGAGCAAATGCCTGCTATCTACATGCCATATCCCGTGTACTTTGCAGGCAAAAACTAATAATACTTGTATAAAATGATCAGTTTCGAGAGCTGACCGTTTTCGCATTTACACCGGCCGTTTAATGTATTTTCCATGCTCCCATAAAAACCATATTGTCTTTAAAAGCATAAAAGTGTTGTGAAGTGAAAACTTTTTATATCCAATACGAAAACCGGCGGGCTAAAAATAAAATTCGGAAATTAACAAAATCTCACCCATAAAACTGCCTTAAACTTTTCGAGATTAAACTAATTTACTTTGCCAAAATTTATGGATGTTTTCGGTTATTTTTGACAGAGGAGAACGCGGATAATTTAGTTTACGGTGTAGAGCGATATTTCCCTTAATATTAAGGTCGACACTGGAAAAAGGTTAGCCGAACTTGTTAAGGGAACGTTTGGCTTTTGATGTCACAGCTAAAAAAGGTTGATGATAATATTTGCAATTTACTTTGCCTTGACATGTTTATGTATTAAATATCATCAAAAATCTTTTACTGTGAATTCGTCAATTTAATATTTTTATTGAGTTTTATAAACGTGGTTTTTTAATGTCCTTTGGTGTCTTGGTTTGAAAAAACACTCGGCAACTATTAAGAAACTGGTTTAAAAAAAAGGATCAGACTGACGAAGGTGAGGAGTTCTGCAATTGGAAATTTTATTTAAATTTGTTGAGTTTTTCAGGTTTGAGGCTGTCGTGGAAAGAATTTCTTCGTGACGTTTCGCAAGCACGAGTGGCTTTCATCTTTAGAGTGGGTGCTGCGTTGAGCCAAGCAAAAAAGCAATTATTTTCCAAGGCGGCTTTAAAGCTCGAAAAACCGCTGCCAAAGTTTCGAATTTTTTTCAATTATACCGAACAAAGAAACTTTGTTTTATTTGCGGAATTTGTGCTTGACCACCACTCTGAAGATGCAAGTCACTTCTGCTAGCAAAACGTCAGGAAAAAAATATTATTCCTACGTTTCGTTTTCTATTTGCGACTGCTCAACCATTTGTTAGCTAGATTTACTTAAACAATGTATTACAAATATTTTTGCTACAAAGCCGACAATGATTCGAAGTGGGAAACTCGATAAAAAGACGTAAATTGGCCAATTCTGCGTCCATTTTTCTCGAATTAAGTGCGAATTTGCTTTAAATTAGTTTAAAGGCGCTCAAAGAAGTGTGAAATATCTTCGGGCAATAGGGAACGTTTTATTTGAACATCGCTGGGAATTTTCAAGGGACGCATAAATAAATAGATTGAATTTATTTCCGGAAACATGCGGGTTGGGAATATTTAATAAAATGCGGATTTTTATCTCGCGGAATTACCGGAAAAACGTGATATTGTACTAGTCAAGAGAGAGTATGTTATGAATTAACCCTTTAATAATTCCCACCAGTGAAGCTTCTTAGTTTAATTGTTGGAAAGCCCGGAATTGTACACCCGGATATTCTCACAGTGATTGTGAGGCGGAAATTAACAATCTCAAAGGCTGAAGGTAAAAATGCCCAACTTGAAGCAATGAACAACTAACTAAAAGGATTTCCTTCCGACGAATTAATATCTTGACTCTTCATATCAACGTGCAAACTTCCCCCTTGTCACTGAATGTATCCAAAGTTGTATGAGACAAGGGTGTTTTTGTTCCCATTATATTTGATACTTCAATTTCGAAAAGTTTCATATTCAAAGACAGAATGTAATTCAGGGTTGCTTCTAATATGAAAATACACCGAATATTTGCGAAGTTTTTTTTTGTCAATTACGGGCAGATATTAAAGTGGAAATGTGCGGCAGACCTTTGGCTGAAAAACCTTTTTAAATTGCTTTAGATCCTTGGCCCCTGATTTTTTTGCAAAAATTAAGTCACAACTTTTTGTGTTTGAATGGTAATTACGCACATTACACGAGTGGATGATTCTTCATCCTTTTCCACTGATCTTTTATGTAGGTTCTTTTGCTTCAGCCGCATTTTATGGCCAAAGAAGAGCAATTTAATTTTTGGGAAATTTGAAATCAAACACATTGAGGAAATTTGCAGGAGAAGCGCATTTGAAATACGCAACATTTTGGATTTTCCATGTTTTTTCATTGAAAATCGGTGAAACTTAAGTCATGTTTTGCCCTTTGGATCCGACATTATTCCAAGCTCCAGCCGAGCTAAATCACATTTGAAACTCGCGTAGAGCGAAATATACTTATCGGGTTACGTGTCTCTATTTGTTCTTGGTTCAGATCCATTCCCGAGCGTCGCACCTTCTCCTTCCAATTTATGTCGTCCCAAAATCGCCCGAGGAATTTCAGCCTTGTTGTTTCATATTATAAATGTCTCGTTTGATAAATCATATAAACGCACGACTACCGAACATCACGAATTTAATTACCCGAATAATGGCACTTTAACGAACGGCTTAAGCCTGAAACGAGCAGCCAGCAGACGAACATATTTCCAAAGTGGTCTTTGTTTATTTAGGATTTACCACATCCACTTACCATGCACAGGGTGTCTCATTTTCGACACTACACCACTTGTTAAAAGTGTCAACGGTGTCAGGCAAAAAAGTTATCGAACCTAAGGCAATTTTTTAATGGAACACCCTGTATACTTTAATCTAAAAGTCAGCATTTTGAATAGCTAGCACAATAAAGTAACTTGAAGAACTAGGGAACCCTAGAAACGACATAGAAGATTCAGATTAAGGATGAACGTTCGTCGAAAACTCTTCTGTTGTTTTCAATGCACTCTTGACATGTTTTTCAAGCGATTTTAAGACATTCATTATGTGTCCGGGTTTTATTTCTGCAAACTCATGATCAAGTTGTTCTCGGTGATGTCTTTATAAATTTTACTTTCCAACATTCCCCAACGAAAAAAGTTTGGAAGTGTCAGATCCGGTGATCGTGGTGGCCACCGTATAGATCCATGTGAAATCCATCAAAAGTGAGGATTCAAATACTCTCTTTTTCTGCATAAAACATTTTTCTCAATCTCCTTGAACTCAGAAAATATAGGGTCATTTTGAAATTGACAAATTTTGATGTTCCCCTATACCATTCTAAGCTGGACCTAAAAAGAGCACATGACACCTATACAACTTTTTTGATAGCACTAATTATGCGAGTCTCAAATGTTTTTCATGGGTGTAAATCACGCTTTTTAGCTCCGATTATTTCAGCCTGAAATACTTTTTGCCGATTTATTGAATAGCCAAAAAACGCGAATACCGGGGAGGTTCAAAAGCAAGTCCAAACAAGGCAGATTAGGCCCCATACTCCATTCTAGGTTATCAATGTTGCTCAAGCACCTCATCTTTGTTCGGGATATTTTAGGGCAAAGCCTCCCTTTCTACTCGTGACTTCGATGGGATCTTTCAATCGTTTTTGCTCTTCGAAACTAGGCCAAAGTCGTTTAGCAGCCGGGATTTTGGGGGTATAAAGCAAATTTAGTAAACAGGCTTAGCCTTGATGTTCCCAGTTACTCTGTTCGCCTCATTTTTTTTGTCTGTCTCCGGTGCACTATTTTAGGTACATTAGCACGTCTTAATTGGGGCAAGTACAGCGGTAGGTCATTAGGGGCTGGCGAAAAACACCAGCTAGTCAAGTGCTGATCAGGTTTGCTTATCTTAAAAACAAATAAATAATAACAAACTGACGATCGATTGAGCCCAGGCTGAAGGGTCATCGAGGCTGCCGCCATTATTCCGGAAATACGTTACTACCAGATGCGTCCCGATTAGCTATTGTTCCAGCCGTGGCTCTAAAACGAGCTGAATAAAAACATTTTTTCGCATTCCATTGTTTGGCAGGATTCTTGGTGATTAATCTAGAAAAACTGGATTTTTTCTCACTTTTCAGAACACTTCAATGTTAACGCAACAATTAATAAACCGCGTGCTGAAAAGAATCAAAGAATTACGGAAAAGTAATTGGTGAAGTGGCAACAACACAGTAAACAGTGGCCTGATAAAACAGATGTACAGGGTGCTTAAGAGGTAAATGAGAGGATCAACAAATTGCCAATTTCAAAATGACCCTTTTCATGTTTGTGCCCGTATGATCCTGTGCACTCTTCGCAGCATTAGTGGGCTCACATTTGGAGCAGCTTCTCGTATTCGGTTAATTAACTCCTGCCGAATTTGTTCCGGTGTAGGCCAGAGATTTAATGTCCCCCGTGTCCTGTGTATCTTACATCATCATTCAGCTCTGTTTGTCCATTGTTGGACATAGGCCTCCTCTAAGCATTTCCATGTCTTCCGATCCTGAGCTGTAGCAATCCAGTTGGATGATAATCTTTTTATATCATCTGTCCAGCGCGTCGGTGGTCTTCCTCAGCTTCTTTTGTCGGCCTCACCTTCTTTGTCCAGCTTCCATCCTTTAACCTTGCAATGTGCCCTGCCTATCGCCAGTTTACCACAGTAATCTGCTCAATGTGGTCGGTTGCACTCAATAGTTTTTTCTATAAGTATTGCTTGGAGGTGGTCGTTAGTTCCATATCCAGATCGAAAACTAGTCTTCTTCTCCATTCTCGAGGTTAAATTCGGGTTTATAACTTGTATAGGTGGCTTAACAGGCTGATAGGCCTGTAGTTTTCCAGATTGTGTTGTCTGACTGTATCTGTATTTTTGACAGCAATGTTTCTCCTCCAAGTTTTACAGCCTCTATTCCGACTCTGTCCTCTCCTGTGGCTTGGTGCCTCTCCTTTGGCTTGGTGGCTGCGTTATTGGGTTTCATGTTGGACAAGGCGTAGAGAATTTCCTCTTTATTAATGTCTGGCATATGCTCTGACCGCCGATTTATGACTCTATCGATGGTAACCTCGACCGGCTCGGCAGCCAGTTCATTTCTGTTCCCATATAGTTCTTCATAAAACTCCTCTACCACCTTTATTATTTGCTCCTAAGTAATATCCTTGAGTGTTAAAATTTGTTTCTATCCATTTTCGAATTTTCTTCCGAGGACTTTCATGCTCTTATTGTCTTCAATGGTTTGCATGATGGTTTTTTCGTATGTCTGTCCTTATTGAATGTTTTCACTGTTCCTTTGCGTGAAGCGAAACAAAATAGAGGGCCAAAAAATGACCTTTTAAAAGCAGAAAAATCCCTTATCCCGTGGGAATGTGTGTAATGCCCGTCAATAAATAAACGTTTTGCTATCCCGGCCCAAACTGTGCCCTAAAAAATATATATAACGGGCAGGGTTTTCATGCATAGTGCCACTTAGGCCTAAGTCCTTTTTTGCCGCTATTTATCATTAGAAGGAAAGCGCCCCTGTAAATCGTGGGGAGTATTAACACATTACCAGCAGATGAGACGTGAAAATGTAAATGGGTTGGCCCAATAGATGGCTAGAGGTTTTTTTTGAACTGAAAAATGCGCGCAAAAAAATCGAGAATCTGGTCAAACTAACAGCTTCATATGAAAATGCTGTTCATTTGGAAGTTGAAGCTGATGCAGGCAGAGACTCAGTGGAAACGTTCTTTCGCGTGATGTACTGGAGCAGTGACACTTCAATTTAAATGTATGAAGTGTGAAAAATAAAATAAAATATTTACGCTGGCAATTTATTAAAAGCCCTTTCCATTTTGGGGCTACAAAGGAAAACGCAGATGTTCTTTAAGAGTATCCAACAAGTTTCT
Source organism: Dendroctonus valens (assembly GCA_024550625.1). NCBI lineage: Eukaryota > Metazoa > Arthropoda > Insecta > Coleoptera > Curculionidae > Dendroctonus > Dendroctonus valens. The sequence continues at coordinate 703,794 of JAJTJO010000554.1, read as the reverse complement.
TTGTTGAGTATAATTGAAAGAAAAATTCGGGCTTTTAGGTCGACTTGGAGAAGAATTTCGTTTTTCGGTTGCTGGACGCAGCAGCACTCTGACGGTGCCAGCCACTCGTGCTCGCGAAACGTCAGAAAGAAATTATTTCCAAAGTTTTCAAATTTCTAAAGTGTCATTCTTGCGACTGATTGAAGATCGCGCAAGTTAAATTTCCAGACTTGTTCACTAAGCTCGAACGAAAAATGGTAGTTTTTAACCGATCAAATGGCGTCATCTTGAACACTTTTAGCTGATGAAAAATCCAAACATGCACCACAAATTCATGCTAGAAAAGCTGAACATTAAAATTCGCGATAAACATGCATGGTAAAATCCAAGTGCATTTTTCCGTTATAATCGCAACCGGGTGCGCTTTGGGCAAGTGAAAGAATTTCACACACTAAGTTATACAACCGCTCGCCTTCATTATTAAAACATGGCGTAAGTTAAGCAGATAAAACTTTGCTAAAACAGCAAATTGAGTATGATTTACATGAATTGGGACTAGGGGAGCGAAATATTGCCGCTCCGGCCGGTTTGTGGGGCCTCGAAGGTGCCGTAAAATACGATTAAGCGGCGCGAAACGAATGCCAAATATACGCAAATCTACCCCCCAGTTGGTGATTTATGCGATTTTTGCACGTTTCTTTAGCGTTAGTTATAGTTGAATGCATATTACGTGTCAAATAATATCATATTCTATTACCCAACAGCGTATTTGCATATAAATTGAGTCTTCGAGCGGAGACTTTCGTTTGCAAATAACTACTGCTAAACTTTGCATTTTTTATCAAAAACAGCTGGAATAATTGGAAAACTCGCTCTCATCCAGCAAAAGGATTACTGGAATTAATCAACAATTCTGCAGAATGTAATTAGCGCACGCGGTACTCGCGGAAAAAACACCTCAATCCTAAAAAAAACCGCAATTAATTTACACAATTAACACCGATAAAATTATCTCAAATTAATATGATTTTGCAATGGGGATGTTACCTGAATATTGATGCTGGAACCGTTCCTTTTTGCCTCAAAAGCACCGTAAATAACAATTAAGGCCCGACCTTTTGTGCGCCCAATGAATGTTGAATAAACGCCACTTTACTGGAAAAAGAGTATGCGCGTTCACTCTCCTCTTTCAAGTTGTCCCGAAAAAGCCCTTTTCCCACAGTTATAGAGGCATTTAAACAAACCAATCGCAAACTTTATCAATTGACTTAACTGACAAAACGGGAAAGGAATACTTGAAAAGTTGGAATTTTTCTTTTGCTCAAACATGGGGACTTTTTAAAAAAAGTGTGCTGTGTGGGGGGTTTGTTGGATCCTTTGCTTCCTTGCGATGAAAATGATGTAGAATCTGAGGCGTTTGAGGCACGTTTTCTGTAAAAATCGAAGGTTTGTATGCATATACAGGATGTTTCAGTCTTTCTTCATCTTCTAGCCGCTTTCTTATCCTAAACTTGCGGTTGTTTCTTTCAATGTTTTTATCTGTCTACTGTTTGTTTCGTCCGAGCTCCTTTGTTAGCCGTTCTGCCAACCTTTTGCTATATATTGAGTTATTGTCTCTTATTGTGCCAGGAGCTACACGGTACTGGGTGTTGCTGAACTTTTTTGCTCTTTCCAATTTTGTAGTTATTATGATCTTGCACGGAACTAATTTGTGATCACTGCCCGTAGTAAAGGAGTTCAGAATGGAGGAATAATTGGAGGCATTTGCAGTTTTTTCGAATACATCGACCACTGAGGCAAGCAAAAATTCTAAAAACCAATTACAAACATCTAAATTAGTGAGTTGAAATGCAATTAAAGTTTTCAAGGGAATCCGCGTCCCGTGCAACTTAATTTCAGTGGAAATTAGCATCGTGATTAAACTTTGCAATAATAAAACTATAATGAAAAGTCTATTAAAAGTTGTAATTTTGGAAATTGTTCCCCTAACCCGAGGGCCCACTTCAACGAAACGGTTTAATCAAAAATCTCCTACAAAACGGCCAAAAAATGGTATCTCGCCTCGCTTTTTCCTCTCACAATTTCCCGAATTTACATAACATTGGCGTTTTTCATAATGAGCTTATCTTAAATTGCATCTGAAAAATCTTAAATGAACTTTCTTGATAGATTCCGAGCCCGTTGAGTTTAAACTCGAGGTGGGAAATGGCATTTTTTCGCGATGTAGAATTAAATTGCACTTCTTTCCCACAAGTAGGTAGGTTTAATCATCTTGGGAAGATTTTACTTACTGCCAATATTAAAAGGGCTCGGGGAGACAAATAGCGAAAAAAACACAGTTTATAAGTGAAAGATGGGGAAGATAAACAGAAAAATCGATAAACGATGATTAAATTAGTGGTTTGTTGCTTAAAAAAGGCGCAGATTTGCCAGGTGCCATTAAAAAAGGCGCAGATAAAGGCCAAAAAACGTTCCCTGCAGATGAAATACTCAACCAACTAGATAAACTGAAAATTCACAAAACTACCGTGTTTCCAAAACAATATTTTCTAGCGAATCACAATCGAAATCAAAAGCGTGTTTTCCCGTCTTTTCGCTGGGGTTTTATGGGACAATGCAATCGGAGCATATTAAGATAAGGAAACACAAAAGCCCAAACTAAATGCCGCTGTAGTGGCAAAAATCAAATAAAATGGAGCCGCCATTTCAAGTTCCCTAAGCGATTTAGGAACCCCGCTTTAAGTAAATTTCGGGAAAAGGAGATACTCTGCCCGGCCTTATCTCTGACACAAGAAGTCATCAGTAAAAGCAGCAGTCAGAACGGCTTTTGCATGTGAATTTTCAACTAGGGAATTTATTAAGCGAGCCCTAATTTAAATAATTTATCGACCTGAAAGATCACAATAACGACAAAATACACACAAATACATAAATTGCGACAAACCGCCACTGTTCTTGGCACGGCCGGAATCCTGATAAGACTATGGATGTGCCTAACAAATAGTTGAGCACACTTACCTCGTCCTGCTTTGTAAAAGAACCCTTACGGAAGCGTGTATGTTGGCGTACAATAATTAAGAGAGACGCCGCTGAGAACTGGGATTTCTCACGAGCACATACAAGGACTCAAGTTGTAGGCAATGTACTTTTGGCATTGTACACTTCAGTTAACAGCAAGTAAAATCGTTTCCTCGAACAATTCATCAAAGGGTCCCTTTGTTACTTAAGGACACAAAAAGATGTGTTTCTCCATTGATGAAAAATTGTTTGAAATTGTGGTCAAAACATCAATTAACATCACTTGGAATGCTTGAGACAGACAGGTTTTTACATACTTAAACAATAAGGAAATTTGGCCTCAATAGTCAGACGGAAGGATTCCGAAATTCCATTAATCATGCCCCAAGATTATTCGATGGAGAGTCCCATTTAACTGGAGAATGGTGCTCAGTTTCTAGCAAATTACCTCAATTAGATTAGAGGAATTACTTCAAAATTGAGGGAAATTCTGTAGCTGAAGGGACGAGTTCAGATCTGGAGTTTCCCTGGAAAATTCAGCGATTTTTTGGGACAAGCTCGAATTTTCTTTCCTTCTAATCAAGTAAAAATACAAAAACTTTTCCTTTTTAAATGAGAAAAAGTACAATTTCATCATTTTACCGGTGAAGAAACTCACGACTTGAATGTTCATAAGCGAATGAAAAAGCGCAATTTTATACATTTTACTCTTCAAGTGCTTCGCTCATCATGCGGGCACTGTTTGAAGCTGAATTAGCTTCAAAGCTCTCACTACTCACAAGCCAAAAACCGCCAAAGTTTACTAGTGAATCACCCTGTAGACGCTCAATTCTCTTCAAATAGAGAAATGACCATCAATCAAATATCACTGCCAATGACAGAGTGCACAGTTTAGAGCTACATCCGGTATTAATTAGTAGCATTGCGACATTAAGCACAGCTTTGCATCAAGCACAGACCACCACCTATACTCTAACTCCTTGTAAGTTGTCCATGCAATTGTGAATTAATTAAATTGAGCTTGACTGCAAATAGTTGAAAGTCGAAATCTCTGTAATTGTTGCTTTGAGCTGTTGTTAAAAGCTTGAAATATGCATGCAAAACTGGTAAAAATGAATTGTGCTGCAGCCACACATAAATCCTGAATGTTATTTCGCATCTGCCGGTTCCAGCGACCCGCAAAAGCTATAATACACATTTATTCAGAGTGTCCGGAAATAATGGGGCGAAAACTCGTGCGGAAATTCACTTCGATTAGCGGGAATTTGAATTTTTGCCAATTTGCATCAGTAATCTCTAAAATACAGGGTGATTCAAAAGTGGCGTCACTCCTTTTAAGGGGTTATAGGGGCTCACTTGGAGAGTACGAGAAAAATATGGTAGCCTTTTGGAATACTTAACCATTCGAAAAAAAAAATTAGTCTTTGCTTCAAAACTCAACGAAAATTTTTGATATTAAAAAATACCTCTTTTGTGTGTTTATCCATGGGATAATTAAGAAGTAACAGGTATTTACGTAATGTTAATTAGGCAGATTACCTTGAAAAGCATCGTTGCCGTAATTCTGATCTAGTTTTTGGCAAATATCTCAGTTTTTGGTAAGAATTAATTTTTTTTACTATTTTTCCTGTACTCCCAAAACACCCCCAGAGGAATGGCGCCACTGTTGAATCACCCTGTATATTGAAATAAAATTTCATTGAAAAAAAAATATATTTATGCGAATAGGCTGAATTGCACTATTTAATACTGCGGGAAATTGCGCTCTCCACAACCGTCTAACGAGAAAATCGCATTTTCTCCCCGAACTAAAGCAGAAATTTCGCTGAATTTTCAACGTGAGTATTAACATTAATTATTTCTCTATTTTGTTTTGCTGTCGGGCGGAAACAGCGGATTGTAAGTAGCTTTCCAGATGCCGGCTTAGAAGAAAAATCCTTTAAGACGTTCCTTAAAATGAACTTCCTCAATTAAACCTCCAGATGGGAGGAAGGTAAAACACTCGCGCAAATATTAAAAACAACTTGAAAATTGCCGACAAATGCATTCTGAAATAAAGTCAAATAGCGACATGTTTCCTGCTAAAAAGTTCGTGGCTTTCGCCTCTTCACTGAAGAATATTATTGGGTTGCTTCACAAAAAAGACGAACACATTTGTCTTCATTTAAACTAATAAATGATCTTAAACACGTTTGGTTCCCATTCACATCCCTACTCGATTTGAAAGTAGTTCATCTTCAAAAAAATACTAGTGACATGTTTCCTGCTAAAAATTCGTTGTTTCGCTTCTTTGATGGCTTAAAGGGGTAAATTGGATTGCCATAAAAAACACATTCGTCTTCATTTAAACCTATAAATGTTCATAAACTCTTTTGGTTCCCATTCAAACCCCTATTCGATTTCAAAGGAGTTCACCTTCCTCCTTGATGACTCCTTAAACCAATAATTTCAAGGAATTAAATCGGGTAAACCTACTGGCCACCTTATTTATCCAAACGCTCCGCCCATGCTTTTTCTAAAACCCAACAGCAAACTTTTATCATCCTATCACCTTCGATTCAGTGACTGTTTCCGATGTTATGCAAACTACATGTGGGACTGTCGTTTCGAGCGTTTAATATCCAGAATGGTGACCCTTAAGTCGATAGATGTTAGCTATTTATCACTCCCACATAAATACCTGCTAGTGTCAGCATAAATCGAGGGCCGGCGCATCCTGCAACATTTCAGCGACAGCTTTCCTCAGCTCAGCTACAGCTACAGCAAAGGGCTAGTTGTTTTTTGCTTGTGTTGGTCGTTGTTTCGAACGTTTTGACTTTAACTATCAAGTGCTTCCCATCAGAAGCATTCCTGCAAGCTCAGCAATTTCAAGTCTTTAAAGTACTTCATTTGACAACACTTCTAGAAAGATCAGAAAGCAGTAGAGTAGAAAAATGGTATAAATCTAAAAAATCCTCTTTTCTATAATTATCAAAAGACCGATAATTTCACGACCATTGCATTAAACTGTACAGTTTTTCGGTCTTCTGGACCGTCGCAAAAAAAAAGTTCCACCACGGTCCAACAGCACGAAAAACTCCCCAGTTTCATTTCAACAATCATATTTTTCCTACAACAAAGTGAATGCCACTTGGCTTTGGGAGCAATAGAAATCACGCTGTTCAAATTGGAATAAACTTCTACAGTGGGGCAAAGTACCACTTGAAACTCCGGTCCTGCGATAACCCGAAAACTCCAGCCTCGTTCAGCTTAAATGCGAAAAAACCACTCGTGGGAAAAATCTGGAATTAGGCCAACGAAAGTTGGCGAAGGATGTTTTCGACCCGAATTTAACGTTTTTCAACCGTAAAACGATATGTATTAAGAAAGTCAATAGGATTGTTTTGAAGATCTCTCGCATGACAAAATGAAACTATTTCCATTTCCTTTATGCAACTTGAGTAAATGTTTCGCCAAATTAAACGAAAAACTTAGTTATAAAGTTAAATTAAATCCTATAGCGGACCCCCTGGGGGTAAAAAATGCGTTCAATTTTAAAGAAAAGCCTTGCTTTGAACTAATTTATATGTAACGTTAGAGCGGCAAAAAAAGCCAAACAAATTACACAATCGTCCCGGATAATGAATGCCGTCGAACAAATGGACATTCCGTTTATTTCTACACCGTCACCGTCCCGAAAATATTATTTTTCATGGGAGGGAAATCCAATTATTTCGTCAAGCTCCGGAAAAAATCGCATGCCCATTAATGTGGATAACGAATGTCGCATTATTCGAACTTTGTTAACTTTCCCTTTATTCCACTTTATCTATCGCTTTATTTCGCATTTCCGCACAAACATATCTACATTGTGATTGACAAGGGGATATAACTTTAAACAATAAAGAGCAGAGAAGTTGACAAAAAAAAGTTTATTTTCATTGAGAAATTAGACAAAGTGTATGCATAAGTAATAAATAATAGGCATTTATCACACACCACGCTAGTAGCCGTTAATAATGCCCCGAAATTAACTAATTCAATTTTACCTCCTATTGTACTTGTATTTGTTATTAATGGGCAATAATTAAACAATACGTTATGTTTACTCCACGCTAATTTATTATTGCCTGCAGTTTGCCCAACAGAGAACGGGTAGATTAGCATGTTACAGTTCAAATTTGGGCATTACTGCAAATAATTTAGTCGATAAAACCCATTATTCCAATCAGTTTTAAACGATGATTAATTCTAACTTGAAACATCATTGTTTTTTGTTTTATTTTCTTTATAAAATAAACAAATGTGTACTAAAATAAACAAATATCAATTTCCTCGCATGTAAATTATGCCATTTATCGGGTAGGTTGCATATCAGCAGAATAAATAATTTTAATTGAACATAATATAAAACAGTTGCTACTGGAGCATTGCATTTAGGGCAAATTAAATTAAATGCAACTTTAAATTTACAATTTTTTTTAATTCGTGACAAATCGTAAAATCCCATAACGAGGCTAATCTTTTTTTAATTACACATCCCTTAGTCAACCTTTCGTGCGGAAGCATCCCTTAATCGATAACGAAGGTATTTTATATAAAAACGAATAGTGGAAAAATATTGCAGTTAATTATTCTAAAATGAATTAAGAGATTGATGAATGTGAACATCAATATTACTAATGATGTGCCTTTAGCAACCAAATGGCCAATAATGAAAGAGTAGCGCTCACACTCTGATTACTAAAGTAATTAATATTGTCATCAAAATTTTTTTGAAAGTAAAAAAAATTATAATTAATTGTCTATTTCGGCAGCAGCAGAGATTGATTATAAAAATTACTTGTGAAAATGTGTTAAATTACAAACCGGTGTGTTTGTAGGTCGATTTATATATCATTTTTTTACGTAAACCACACTGGGATTCCACATCTAGATTAAACTGAAATGTGACTAGTAATTCTTTACGCCGTTACAGTGCAGTTACAACTAAATATTATGTTGTATGCCGAAAGTTTCCGCAGTAATTATCGTTTGCTTTTAGCGGACTTTCCGCACGACTCCATTTCGTACAACGTCGTACACACAACACCAGTTATCCAGTTTCCAAAAGCATTTTCTGTGCAGGAAAATGAATTATTATGTAAAGCTCAAATTTCACGTCGAGTTTAAGTTATCGCTTCGAAAAATATTTCCATTACTATGTCAAAGGTTTGAAGAGAATACGTTAAAATCACGAGTTTTACTGGCTCACACATTACTCACTGGGTCTGATTGCGTTCTAAATAATATTAGCTATTAACTATCAACTATCACAGCTGAATTCCAAGGCCCGCACAAAACCCTCTCGACCTTTTCCTGGGAAAAATCGCGAATAAACGTAAATTCGTTATAGTCCTCTCGGTCCTCAGGTTTGATTTGCTTGTACTTGTTAAAGCCGCATCCATATAGATGGTTGTTTTCTAAAATTGAGAATATGACAAAATACCTTCAAAATTTATGCAAGAAAAATACTTTCGAACTAGACCCTAGATTTCTAGATTTTCTAGAAAACTAGAAAAGAGTGTCTAAGTAGCAGACTGTTTCGGCTTTATTTCTCCCATTTTTATATCATGCACATATGGATGGATATATTTGAACATCCAACTTTTCCTATAAAATGTGGGCAAAATAAGGGCCAGTATGAAGGCAGCTTCTGGTACTAAAAGTGCTTCCGATGCACTTTTAACATTTACGTAGAGCGCAAAAATCAGCTTCTGATGCTACTTAAACAAATGTTTGCTGATTTCTAGATTCAAGTGTTTTCTATAGACTGAAACTTTGAAGTTGCTACTTGCGCTAGATCGAAAGTTTTGAATTTTTACTGAGAAAACCGCAGTTGCGTAAAAACACCAATTTTTAGACCACAATTTACAAAGGGCCCAAAAACCGGCCCCTGGCGCTATTTAAATTAAATATTCAGGCTTAATATGTAGATTGAAATTGCGCAAAATATTCTTTGATGGAAATTTGGACACGAAAACCAGCAAAACGTGACGAAAACTTTGCAATTTTACTACCAAACTGACTCAATGGGGACTTTTACGCTAACCATCACTTTGAGGCTCTTTTCCTCTTGAGGATTTCACTAACTAACCCAAACTAACTTTTTTATCTTGAACCCAGTGGACAAGTGCGTACTCACCTAACAGGGCGATGGTATGCTTAGTTCCACATGCCACCTGGCTAACATTGAAACTCGAGCTGTTATCAATATCCACTACATGAGGCGTAGCCATGACTGAGACAGTTTGGTCTTTGCCCGCCTCAAAAGAGGCCAGCCCCAATTGGCCGTTGCTATTCCAGCCCCATGTGTAAAGGTCGCCTTCTTCGCTGATAGCTGCCGAGTGCCAACCACCTTCAAAACAATTCCTTAGTAAATTTGCCTGCCTTTGACTTAGCTTTTGCTCGCCTGCTGCTATCTTAGCTATTTTAATCCCAGCTAGAGCTTGGATTAATACTGGAGAGGATTGGTCATCTAACTGGCCAGTCCCAAGCTGCCCTCGACTGAAACACTTGCGTTTAATAAAATAGCAAATTACTTGATGATTAAGCGTACCTGCCAGCTCCAAAGCTGTAGACGTTTCCAGCAGCATCCAGTAGCAGGCAATGCTCTCTTCCACATTGCATGTCAACTATGTTTCTGTTAACAAAATCCACTTGTTCTGGAATGGTGTATAAACGACCATTCTCTGAATATGCCATGAAGAGCTTGGAAGTGGAGCTGATGAATTTCACGCGGTCTTCATTGTGGATGAACTTCGGTAAAGGTGCAAGACTGCAATCTTTGAGGGAAACTTTCAATAACTGGCTGTCCTCTGTAAGGACCAGGACTTTGTCATCTCCAACAGTTACTCGGGAGATTTTCGCGTTGCAAAGATCTAATTGCTGGGTTTTAGCCAAATTACAGTGCAGTTTAATCACAGTGTTACTGGCTAGGACTGAGTAAGTGTGGGCAATGGAAAAATGGTCCCCAGAGCTGCAGTTTCCAGTGAGTTGAAATTCGCCCACAGTTGGACATTTCGCTGAGCAATTCAACTGGTTGTATAAATTAAATCCTTTGCACAATATCCGCATAATATCGATCAGCAGCGTTCCAGTTTGTCGATTTATTTACGTTTGTCAGGCTGTGTCAAGCACTGCAATCCAGAACTTTTGGGCCTTTTGCTGCATAATCCTCAACTGGACAAGCGGGTATTTTCCCAACAACCTCCCGAAATGGTAAGTTAGATTTTCACTCACTTTTCACACGGAATAAATGGGGTGCAAGGGATTTACTGGCAAAGGAAACTGGGAATAAAGTAGCAGAAAAAGTTTGTTGTTATCAAGATTGTTGTTTGTTGTCATGGAGATATAACCTAGAAATTACATAGTTTGAAGAAGATGTGGATGCTGTTATTCGCGGTGTTGTCGAGTTTTTTATTACGATATCCCAATGGCGGCAAGGGTGGTTTTTTTTAAATAAAATTTTCATTAAGATCCTTTTATGTGCTTTTTATATTCGCAAATATTTCTGGATTTAAATTCTTAAGCTTTAATATCACAGTTAAAATTTATGTAGAAAAATGCAGGGTGTCTCAGAAATAAGTACGCCCTGTATGTGGAAAACGAAGCTTTTGCGGACCCATATATTTTACTAATATTTCTAATAAATAGTTTATATGTATAGGTCGTATATTTTCTTTAGAAAATACTCGTTTGATTTCCTCCATCTTAGACCTTTGGAACCTCCTTAGGAAAGCAAAACGCAACATCATTGTTCCCTATTGGCCATCACTATGCCCCGATTTATCACCCATTGATTGTAGCTGAAGATCGATTTAACCAATCGCTTGCAAACTCGTACATAATATTACATGAGAATAAAAAGGGTCGGGTTTAAAATGTATTTTTCGATTTAAATATACGCCCCCCGCCCGTCAGACACACAAATGTGTTTCTCAGCATAAAATGATAAAAAAAAATATGTAAAACTATTGATGACCCATTTCCATGTCCACGAACACAATATTATTAATCACGCAGTTTTCAGGGTCTTTTATCTATTCTTCGGAAATTCACCTCAGCCCCTGAGCGCGAGCTGAGACTGTTGTTATTAGGGTTGGACAACGCGGGAAAAACCACTATTCTGAAAATATTGGCTTCTGAAGACATTACCAGCATTACGCCGACAGCAGGATTCAATATCAAATCTGTGATCAGCGACGGATTCAAATTGAACGTCTGGGACATAGGAGGACAGAGGAAAATTCGCCCCTACTGGAAGAACTACTTTGAAAATACCGACGTCTTGGTAAAATATCCACCACTATTGAATGAATTACCAAAAAAAAGAGATTTTTTTCAGATTTATGTGGTTGATTCGGCTGATAAGAAGCGCCTAGAAGAAACTGGCATCGAGCTTTATGAACTGTTGAGCGACGATAAGCTGCATAACGTGCCCGTATTGGTTTACGCCAATAAGCAAGACCTGCCAGACTCACTGCCTGCCTCAGATCTGGCTCAAGCTTTAGGCCTGCCCACTATTAAAGATCGTTCCTGGCAAATTCAAGGGTGTACCGCCTCTGAAGGCACTGGCGTCCGGGAAGGAATGGAATGGGTTTGCAAAAGCATTAAAAAGAAGTAGATTATGTAAATGCAACTAGACCTAAAACAGGGAATTGTAGATTACAGAGTTTGTAAAATTTGTACTTTTTTATCGTCAAAGCAAAGCCGTTTCTTATGTATCCTGCCCCGAGAATGTCCCATTTTTCGACAAGTCTTTAGGAGATTGCAAATATTGGCTGGCGGTATGTTAAATAACAGACGCAGCTGTTAAGAAAACCAATATTTAGAAGCACCCTGTATAGCAAATAAGGTGTAATAAAAAAACTGATGTGCTTAAAGTAGAAAATATTTATTTTAAATTACATTTACATAACTCAACCTACAGCTAACTGTTTAAAAAATACTTTCAGAACCAGCACTTGTACACTGTGAACATTTTCTAATAACATTTAAAAATAACAAATATATAGACATGACTATTTAATAACATTCACTTTCATTACTTTCTAGTGCTGCTGCTCCATTTTTCAGCTGAATATTTTAATTTCTGCAGCAGCAGGTCTTTTTTCTTCGCATAATCACCATGCTCCGGGCTAGGGGGTATCACCGAACTATCATCCGTGTGATGCTCAAGCGGTTTATTTTTGCCTGTTTCCCTAGAAGCTACCACTTCATTCTTCAGCCTATCTTCTACCGACTTTTTACTACTGGCTGTAGTCGGTCCAGTTGCTACTTCTGCACTTTCCACTTCTTTTTTCGCATGGCTTCTCGTTCGAATGCGCGTAACTCTACTCTGAGCTGGTTCTTCAGACTGACTTCTTCCAAGCGACTCTTTTGTTGGCTGAGGTTTGGTCAAATCAATCACTGGCTTCTTCGCGACTCTTTTCCTGCTAGTAGACGACGGCACATCCGGATTATCATCCGTAAATATATCAATAGTTTTAGGGGCAATTAACGGCTTAACTGCAGCTGTTTTTTTTTGCCTTTCGCACTGATCGGACGCGAGTGACAATAGCATTACTTGGTGTAGACTGCGTTTTTGTGTCGAAGAGATTGCATTTGATTCGCTTTTGCTTTGGAGGCGAGATTTGCTCCATTCCATCTACCTTGAGCGTAATAGGAGCTATGTTATTAGCAGGCGTTAACAGTATGGGGGCACTGTTAACTTCCAATGTTGCTGCTACGCGCCTAACAGGTTTTGAAGCTTCGTCTTCAACAGTTGGAAGGCAGTTGAGCGTTAATAAATGAGCATCATGATAGAGGTGATCGAATTGGGTTTTCTTCAGCTCCAGAATCTGGATTAGCTGGTTGTTGATTTTGAGGGCTTCTGATTTTCTGGATGTTATACACATATGCACGTTGTAGGTGTATAGAACATTCAAATAGCATTCACTGAAAATGTCCTCAAACTTGGGAATGAGTGACGCGGGGAATAGCTTCGAGGTCTCAGTTTTAAAACTGGAAAATTTCCGCGCTAGTTTCTTATGCAGATTTAAAGAGCCGACTGCATATTCTTCCACTAGCTTCTCCTCTTGCTCGTACAGGTTGGCCACCGTGATCAAATGAAACCGTTTTAATAGTAAATCTTGGCAAACGAAGGACTGGCACATGAAACACAAGCACCCCTGCACATGAGAAAGAAACTTGGGAAATTTAAAAGAATCCACTCGTAATGAGGGAGAAGATGGCGCGCACTGTCTAGTAAACCGGGGGACGTCCAGGGCCAAATTCCCCATTAAATAATTGCATTCATCAACATCATCCGAAACTTTTTCGTCTTGGCCTCCCCCAGGACACTCTCCAGTTAACAGTGTGGAGGACTTGAACTGGCTCAGGCTAAGAATGTCGTCAACACCAATCAATTTCACGTTGTAGTGGTCGATATTTCCAGTGGCAAGATCGCAATGAGCCAAAAGAATCAGAAAAGATATACATTTAAGTGGCAAGACCATTTTCTGAGCAAATAGAACAGCATATTTCGCATAGGAGCGACTATCACGAGGCAGTCGCATCAAGCTGTATTCCTTGGCCAGTTCGAAAATTGTGTCCAACAGCACGCCTTGTTCATATGGTGAAACTGAAACAGGAAAGATACAGTAGATTTAATCTTTAGTAGTTAATTAAGTAGATTTATTTTTCAAAATGTTACAAATACGTTTCGGTGTCTTTCTCCACCATCATCAGTTTGTGTGTCTAGATCTTTCTACCTTCACATTTGACTGGACATTAGTCCATGGACAAATGTCCAGTCAAATGTGAAGGTAGAAAGATCTAGACACACAAACTGATGATGGTGGAGAAAGACACCGAAACGTATTTGTAACATTTTGAAAAATAAACAGTAAAATTGACTGAAACCCAGGAATAGTTTGAAGTGATTATAGTACAGTCAGGAAAATATACCCAAAGTAGATTTAATGCTCATTTCACTTCAACTTTAACAACTTGTCAGGACAAATTGGTATTTTGATCACGGAACAAGCAGTTAAAATTCCTGTCCCTCAAATCCCTGTGTATGCAAATACACGGCATTTGCTAGCACTGTAACCTCCAGAAAGGCCTGGAGTCCTTCTATCGCTCAACTTACGGATGTTATTTTGAAGATAGTCTACTACGATATCGTGGGCAACGTGCAGATGGTACGCCATTGGGGCCTCATTGTGGTGGCCTTCAATAAAATTGCAATCTCTAGTGAGTTTGTGTAAAAGCACATGCAACTGAGCGCGTATTATTGGAAACCCAACTATCTTCTCATTGGCCGAACAAATGTTGTCTGCCACTTTCCAGGCTTCATAGGAAAGGTTGGGATTGTCGAATAGAGATGCTTTGGATTTGCACAGATAATAAGTGGCCAGCGCTTTAGAAAATCTGTAATCATTAATCCATACATCTGGAACAGTCCAAACTACTTACCCTTCCCTTAAGATACTTACCGTTCATTTGCTTTGTCCTTGGCCAATTCATCTCCTTTCCGGATTAATTCTTTTACATCATCCTTAGTTACATCCGCGGATTCAATGAGAAAACTTATGGCAAGCAGGCAAAGCTCAGAGTTTTGAATATTAGCGCTGTATTTCAGCGCCAAATGAAAGGCATTCAGGCTTTTCACCGAATCGCCATGCAATCTGGAAAAATGTATTTCAATAGTCAGTAGATTAGTTTCCTAGCATTCAAAAGACCTGTATTCGAATCCAATCAGAGACAACAAATGTGCAACGTGGGCAATTTCTTTAGGTTTCAATTCCGTCTCAATTAATTCTTCAATTATACGTAGGCAAGTGCTCAGCGATTGTAGAACTTCCCTAAATTTGCTAAGCCGCAGATTGGAGTACGCTGACACTATATCGCATTCATCATCCGCATCTTTGGGAACCATCTCAACTGGATTGTGTTTTTCGACGGATTCTTTTACTAAAATCAATCTCCCAATAATATCGTTGTGGTTGTCTCAATGTAGGCTCAACCGGCTACCTTTCATAGACATTTCCATTTCCGTTCGATTTTTTTCCACCGCCTTCTTGCAGCACACTTTAAATAAATAAAAATGTACAGCAGCCAACGCTAGTTTAACAGTGGAACTCGATGGATCCAGATTCAAAGAGGTTTCGAACATTTCTTTTAGTCTATTGAATACGGGAAGGTAGTCGAGGTGTGCTTGCACTTGTCCATCCCCATATACATTAACAACAATCTCGGCAAGCTTTGGAATATCGGCAATCTGAAACGGCACTTTTTAAAGAAAATGTCAAAAACAAAAGCGCCTGTATTTTGGCACCGGTATTTTTTATAAAAAAATAACGAATTTGTTAGTATTCATACTTCAATAATATGGGAAAGTGTCGCCAACATGGCCCCTTTACTCTTCCAGTGGTACCGATATCGGACCAACTCGAACTCAAGCACTTCGATTTCTTTGGACTTGGTGAGAAGACCCTCAAAGTCCAGAATATGGCTAAGTTTCTGCTTGTGTGTGTGTAAAATGCCAATTAACGTTTGCTTCTGGATGTATAGATCTAGCTTGTTTTCCACCTAAAATCAGGGAAAAATTGAACTGGAAGTACTGAAGTAAATGAGTTTACCTTGGCCGAAGTCCAGAAGTGGTCAAATATAGCTTTGCTCTCCTCGGGATAAAGAAGACAGTGCAAGGCGCATAATCCCATAGCGCTCAGCCAGTTTTTTCCTCGAATTTCAAACTGGCAAAAAGCCGTAAATGCACTGGTATAAATAGACAATTTCCTGATCTTAGGCTGAATGCCATCCAAATCAAAGACATTCTTTAAAAAGCATACCAACATCCTTTTCACAGAGTCCATATTGCAGTTCGACAGTTTGACTATGGTATTCCAATTGTTGACCGATAAGCGATCGTAAAAGAAGCTCCATTTTTCGCATCCAACCTCTTTCAGCTTTTTCACCGCTGAATATAACCAATGGAACATTTTGACCAGGTGCAAAACAAAATCATTGCTAGGATTTCCGATTTGCTCTGTAATCATCACTATATAATCTTTCCACAATAGTGTCAACGTACAACCAATATCCAGCATGCCGCGGTAGTTTTTCGTTACCGAACAGCCACAGGTACATTCCTTTGAATAGAGCGATGAGTAGCAAAGAATGTCGTCGGTAATGAACTGCGATACATCCAACAACCTAATTTCTGACCAAACACGCAGCCTTGTTTTCTCGTAGTACGATAGAAGACTTTGAATGGGTGATTCTAGGAAATATACCATGTTGTAGAAGAGCTTCTTGTCGCTGGACTTGAAATCATGAATAATTAATCTGGCTTTATTCACGCGCTTCTCCATATCCTCATCCGGATGTGGGAACAGTGAAGTAACAGCTGCGAATATCTGGAATCCTTCTTGTAGCTCGAACTGTCCAAGTGCCGACTCCACACTGTCTAAAAACTCCTCAGCAAACGAAAAATTTTCATTTCTAACTGCATCTGATAGTATTGAAGAAGTAATGGATGCCAAGCGGACTTGAATGTAGCTGGAATATTCCGGAATGTTGCCAAATTTTGAAGAAACCACTTGCAGCAGGTTAATATAGAATACCAGCACTTGATCGTTGCTCGGTTTATAGACCCGTAACACTTTATAACAGATATCGGCGAAGTCCATTAGATCCTTCAGACTGTTGAAAGTTTTGCGGATTTGCAGCAGGATTTCAAGCGTTTCCAGTCTGCAGCTGTCCAAGACAGTGGGTTTGGCGAGTCCTTGTCGATAAATAGATTCAGATATCAAGTTAGTGATGGAAGTATACACTTGTGCAAACTCCGAGCCGCCCTTACAAGCCCCATCGCTTAAAAAGCTGGGCAGCAAAATGAACTTCATTCTAGGAACATCTGCGAATCTCTCCTGTAAAACCGATTGAAAGCTTTAGCGTTAACTGGCTGATGCTTGCGGGACCTACCATATTGCATATCAGCCTCATGATATAGTAGAGAGAGCGCAAATAATTCGTCAAGTCGGGTTCTTCGAGTGAATCCAAGTAAGGCACTATTAACTTGCAAAGTTTCTCAATTCCATCAACATCACATTCTGCTTCTAAGATGCGACAGGCTTTGGAGGCCTCGTGGAAAAGCCTCTGGGCGTTTCGCTTGTTTAATTTGATGCTTTTTAGAGCCTTAACTGCTAGGGAAAATTTACCGGCCTCGACTTTAGCTAGAACTTGATTTATCGATTGTTCTGCCATCATTACAACTAGCTCCTAAAACTGAGTTCAGGCAACAAATAACTGAGAAGTTGAAGGCATCAATTAACTTACCGGATTAACTGCTGTTGTTCTCACCGTAAAATCACACTCCGGACGATACACAGAATAGTCGCTAAAGTATAATGTAAGGCTGATGAGAAAAATTAATTAACAAAGCGTTTTCTAGTCGATTTATCAGCAAACCGAGACTAGAATGTATTTAGCACTACAGGCAGCTACAGGCACTTTACTGTTTGTTGCTAGTAATCGTTCTGGGAGGTTTCAAGTCAGCCACATTCAAAAATTCACTGTTTGCACGTTACTTTAACCTTTGAATTATGTTTAGGTATGATATAGAAAATAAAAAACCCGAAAATTCGGGTTATTTGAGAAGTTCTGATATTGAGATGAACACATCAATGCCAGTCAAAACAGTGGATAAAAACAAGGTTTTAACGGTTGACACACAGGTTTTGATCTAATGGTTGATTTTGATCTATTTGTGATAAAGTCGAGTTGAAGAAATTCAAACAATTTCAAATAAAAAATAATGTTTAAGTAATAAACAAGCTGGCAGGTTAGAATCGCCCAAACCGTTGACCTTAATGAAGCTATCATAAAAAGGGAATACATGTGGCAATGCCGCTCAAGGTACTATATAATTCGTTAGATCAGGAATTTAACGGGTAAAGGTACGTAATCCAGTTTTTTCATAAGGATGCAATGTTGGAAAAATGCACAATATAAATAAGAACTGCAGATTTCTTCAATAAGACTTTTAAGCAGAAAATCAAAGCGCATTTTTTCCTTTAGCAGGAGAAAAAAAACGCAAGTTGTTGCTGTCTGATGCGGTTTATGAAATACCAATTTTCCAAAAAACTCCTCTCGCAAGTGATTTTTAAACCGTGAAAACTAAAGGAAAATATTCAAACAAGGAAACGAATCTCAATATTTTCTGCAAAATCCTGAAAAGACCGCCCGCTGCTATTTATTATTATTGCTTGTATGTTTTCCAAAAGGCCGCCAGAAAAGTGAATTTTTGCATAAACAGCACAATAGCGTTTCAAAACACGCGCAACGAATGAATTTTGCGCTTAAAAACGATAGCAACCGGCCAATTGGAAGAGCCATTTGGCTCCCGAAAATTAAAAAAAAATGGAGAGAAACAAGCGCTAAAATATTTAAAGTAACAATGTTGGTAAAACAGATGAAGACATACTGGTCAATCATAATCAAGAGCTTCGAGAAGAAGTTTGTGGGAAAAATATACAGGGTGAATTTGTTCCATGGCTGGCAAATGGTTTGGGAAACTTCATACTCGAAGTTAATTAGATTTTCTAAAAATATTACACAGTTTTTCGTGGGTTTTTCTGGTCGAATAAGGATCATCTAACATTTTCGTACAAAAAAACTCTTAAAGCTTCACTTTCGAAGCTTCCCTTGATACTGTGATGATGAATTTTCCAAAAATCCCCATATTTATTAACTTTCAAATCATCTGGCATTTAATTATTATTTCAGCTTAAGAAGCACCTGTGATTTATTATTAATCACATCTTCGACTGTTTATCTTAGCAGTTAACAGACGGAAATACTGGAACTGAGCCCCGACCGGTTTCTCAGCAAATGTGAATCACCCATCGCCATACTTTCATTCTGAGAAATAAGTCCAAGAATGAAAATCCCATACGTATTTATATTTATACATAGTCAGTCGCAGGTATATATACGTATTCAGGCCACTTTGTTAGCGCGATCCTTTATTTAAATTCCCTCAGTTCAGGGTTTCTCATTTGAAAAGCAAGTGATCAAAATTTTTAAACAGTACTTTCAGAGTCAGAGTCCAGAATTCGTCGAATAGCATTAGAATTTCGTAATCATTTATTCGGAAAATTTGCTAATTAAGTTCTATTCGGGACAGTGCGTTGGAAACCAGTATGCCATTCGGATTCAAATTGGCTCTATTGCTCTTGTGGTTGGTGTATTTAGAGTGTCTTCCCATTCAAAATGAAAATCAGAGACAGATTCCTAATGACGACGCGGTAATTATTAATATAAGAGGTTACTTAGTCCTTAAGATGTTCTGATCTGTGACATCAGAACAGTGTAAGCGTTCAAGCAAACCACATCTGAAGATGCAAGCCGCACGTGCTTGCGAAACGTCAAGAAGAAATTCTACCGAACGACGGCCTAAAAACCCGAAAAACCCACTTGTTTCAAGGAATGGCCTCGAAAGTCTATCTCTCTAAATTTTTGTCAATTTCCGATTTAAACACTGATCGTTTCAGATTTTTTGTAAACAGTACACATATTACTGTTGCCCTATTATAAACTGGCCATAAAATTCCATTTTATAAGCATTATTTTACAAAACAATGCGCCTTTGAGCGGTAGAAACACTATCAATCGCATGTTATGCAGGCGTTTTTCAAAGAACACCCTGTATTTTATACTGTTTCTTCCGATAATTTCCATCTGACTTTATTCAGCTTTTCGTTGTAATTACAAAAAAATACTTTCTTTACTTCTTATAAAAGGGAAACGGTGAAACTGAACCTTTTGCAATCCTTCGAACACTTGAAGATTTGGGAAGCTTTCTTCGAACTGTAAAATTTCTTCAATTTATCCTGCATTTTTTTCCGTTTATTGGCAGCAAAAAGGGCAAGAGAGCGTGAATTCAATGGCAATTCAATTCAATAAAATATCTACATTCAAACCATCCAAATTTCAAGAATTACTACCAATTTTCTTCATTCTTCAGATCAATTTATTATCGTCTGAATTAATATGGAAGTCAAATTCTCGAAAAAAAATCAGTGTTTCCCAATATTTTTCAAACACTAATCCAACGTGGTGTAAACACTCCGGAAAACTTCCTTTCCATGCGATTTTACAGTAACACTAAGTAACTAAGTAATACAACCTAATGTTAGTGTATATGCAGAAAACCTGGCCATTACGAGAAGGAGTTAAGACATAAAATCTCCAATGATCAAAAGAGTTTCTCTTTCGCGGCCATTGCTAGAAACTGTTGAGTTTTTCGGGCTTTCCCGTCCTAGAAATGAATTTTTTCGTGACGTTTTGCAAACACGAGCAGCGAGCTTCTTCAGAGGTGGTTGCTGCATCGAGCAAACCAACACAAACGCATTGAAACTGACCCAAATTAAGCCAAATCGTTTCAAGCAACGTTGGTTACAAACTATACAATTGGGGAAAACCCTGAGCCTGAAAGTAGCCAACATTCATCATGCTGTTGACCATTACCTGTGTTATAAGACACCTTTTATTAGCAAATTAAGTGGTGATCCTCATCCAATCCCCTAATGAATCATTTCAGTTGAATTTCATGAAAAAATATGGATACCTTGTTAGCGACAATGGCCAATCAGAGGCGATATATTCGGAGGAAAATTTGAGCAATATCATAAAAAACCTGCAAAGATTTGGGGCTATAGAAGAGACGGGAGTGATCGATAACGCAACAGTGAAGGTACTAATTGCTGTGAATCTGCTCCTCCTAAAGGAGTGAAAAATTGATGCTTGCAGCTTATGGCCTCTCCAAGATGTGGAGTTCCTGATATCATCCCAACGATGAACAACAGCAGCAGAAGAAAGCGATTTGCTACAATCAGTGGATGGAATAAACGCCACCTTACCTACTAGTGAGTGCTGGAATGAGTACTGCCTACTCACTTTTAAAGAGGATATTTTACGTTTATCTGCAGCATCTCAAATTGGTCCCCTAGACTGGGCGAAAATGCAGTGGCTCGAAACATTCAAAAAGCCCTAGACATTTGGGGAGGATACGGCCGGCTAACATTCACACGAACTCAGAGTCCAGACGCCGACATCATTGTAGCATTTGGGCGTCAATATCACGGAGATATGCAAGTAAACATATTTCCTAATAAGCAAGAAGCTGATTCTGTATTTTTCAGATACCCATTTGATGGCCCAGGAGGAGTTCTGGCCCACGGCTTCTTCCCATCGGGCTCCGAAAGAGCAGATGAAGGAGGAGACATCCACTTCGACGATGAAGAAGAATGGATAGACGGCAAAAGCGCCTCGAAAGAAACCAGCGGATCAGAAGGCACGGACTTTTTCACCGTCGCTCTTCATGAGCTGGGGCATTCATTGGGGTTGGCGCATTCTGATGTCTCCACTTCGGTTATGTTCCCATACTATCAGGGATGGGATGCGAATTCACAGAACTACCTGGACTATGATGATATCCTAGGAATGTACCGCTTATACAGTAAGTGGTTCCATGGCTGTAAACCACTTTCCTGAGACATGGATTTAGTTCAAAGGCGATTAAAAGAAGACGAGATGACTCAGGATTTGTATCCAGAAGAAACCACAAGCACCAGAAGATACTGGAGCAGAGAGCCCGAACAAACTACCCCAGGGAGTCGTGAAAGCGAGGGAACTACTGTGCCTGGCAGGCGGCGCAATCCATGGTACCTACTTTCAATTTTTTTCCGAATTTCACTCTTGGTGGCTAAATGAGAGGAATAGAATGGAAGTGCTCCAATAAGCCAACTTCGTATAACTTATTATCGTCTCAACTCTTATCGTGGACTTTGTATAGAACTACCCAATTTTCCAGGTTTGGAAACAGACACCATCATCCAACCACTTTTTACCCGCGTACTTCAACATCAACCCCCGAGGAGCGCACCATATTATATCAAGGAGATGATGAATCTGTGGAGGTTCATAAGAATCATGATCCCCATCACAAGCCTGGGAAGAATCACTCCCCAAGCCTGCCCTACATTTGCCAGGGACACTTCGATGCAGTGGCCACTTTAAGAGGGGAGTTGTTCATTTTCAAGGAAGAGGTAGCAGGTTTTTTTAAACCCCCCCCCCCTACTTTTTTGTGAATACTGATCATGTTTCAGTACCTCTGGAGATTGAGCGACAAGGGAGCAATGGTGCGAGGTTACCCAATTTTAATTCGCGAGATGTTCCAACAATTGCCCAAATCGGTTAAAAAAATCGACGCTGCCTATCAGCGACCGGATGGTAACATCGTTTTATTCACCGGGGATAAACTGTGGGTGCATAATGGGCAGGAGTTTGTGGAAAATAGTCCACTACCACTCAGCTACGTTGCTTACCTGATTATCTGGATAGCATAGATGCTGCCCAAAATTGGGCCAAAAATGGTAATAACTATATGAAACTATTTATGAAACTCCTTGTATAGCAGGCAAATGTTTCAGGGAAAACTTACTTTTACAAAAATGACCGATTTTGGAGATATGACGAGTCGTCGAAGACTATGGATCCTGGATATCCCATGCATATGGAGCGATGGCATGGAGTGCCATCGGATCTGGATGCAGCCGTTACTTGGAAAGACGGTAAAAATTCTCATTCATCCCCTTTTTTAAATGTAATATTCAAACTCCTTCCAGGAAATACATATTTCTTCAAAGGGGAGTTGTTTTGGAAGTTCGACAATACCTGGATCATGGCAACGAAAACATCTCCACTTCCAATAGCGCCCATATGGTTAGGGTGCAACGAAGAAGCGCTAACTAAGCCAATTATGAAGCGCCTTTTTGGGGTATAAAAAACTCAACATCGTTTCATGTACAAATCAAATGCATTTTATTAAATGGAAACCAGCCTGTTCCTACCACTGAAGTTCATTTCCATCCCACTGAAAAAACCCTCCATTATGGGACTCATCAAGCTTCCCAATCAGTTGCACAATTCCTCTGGAACTTTCTTCTACTGACATTGGCGCATTGCTTCCGCCCATGTCGGTCTTCACCCATCCTGGATGAACACAAGCCACTAGAATGCCATCTTTTTTTAAATCTATACTCAGTGACTTAGTGGCCATATTGATCGCAGCCTAAAATGTATAATTCCTAAGAAGTAATAGTAGAGAGGAAGAGAGGAAATGAAAATCTGAGAAGGCAGTGCAGATTTGGAAGAGGAAATTGCTAGTGAAAGTGAGGGCAAATTTGAATTTTTTTTAAAGTAGCCTGATGATGATTCAAAATCAAAACTTCTGTCATTTATAAAACGGATTATGCCCTACAAGAATCATACAAAAGTCACTTCCTAGCCTGACTGGTTTCTGAGGAAATAACTGAGAAATTCCGGCCTGCATAAACAACCACAAAATTATATCGCAATTTAAAAAATAATTTCAATATGATCTAATCATGTTTTAAATTCGAAACTTTTGCCACTTATAACACAGACTATGTCCAACAAAATTTCAAAAAAAAAAATTGTCGAACTACGGCCTGTGCAAACAAGCGCAAAATACAAACCAAATTTGAAAAAATTCCCGAAAATTCGCTGAAGATGATTCAAAATCGAAACGTTTTGTACAAATTGAGCCGACTTTACCCTACAAACGTGATACAACGGTGAATTTTTAGCTTCGCAAATTACTGAGGAAATAAATCTCAAACTACGACCTGTTGAAAAATACCCGAAAACTAAACCAAATTTGAAAAATTCTTGAAAATTATCGAATGATGAAAGAAAATCTAAGGTTTCGATACTTGTAGAAGAAATGTTGACCTACAAAATACTTGCAAAAGCGACTCTCTCACTTAGTTCCTGAATAACCATCCGACCCACAAAACCAAGTTCGTACACTAAACGCCATGTAGCAAAATTGTCAAAAATTGCCTGATGATGACGATAAATCGAAACTTTCTTCACTTATAGAGCCGACTTTGCCCTAAAAAATGCATCCAAAATTGACTTTTCCACTTGGCCAATTATAGAGAAAATACATTCTAAACTTCGTCATGTTCAAACCCCCACGAAAAACAGAAGAGCGGGTTTGAAAAACTCTTGCAAATTGAGTGATGACGACGGAAAATCGAAACGTTTCCGACTTATAGAATAAACCTTGTCCTCCAAACTTGACACAAAAGTGACTCCCTAACGTTCCAACAGCCGGAGCAAACAAAACTTTTAAAATTTCTTGAAAATTGGCTGATGATGACTGAAGCTCGAAACTTTCGTCACCTGTAGAAAATACTTTGGTCTGCAAAATACATAGAAAACCGACTCCCTCACTTTGCCAGGTCCTGAATTAATAAATACCAAACTGGGACTTGCAAAAACAACTTAGTAAAACAAAAGCCATTTAGCAAAATTGTCAAAAATTGACTGACGATGACTGAAAATCGAAATTTTCTTCACTGGTATAGACGACTATGCCCTTCAAAATGCATCTAAAATTGACTTTTTTCGCTAAGCAAATTGTAGAGAAAATACGTGCTAAACTTCGGCATGTTTAAACCTCCACAAAAACCAGAAGGGGATTTGAAAAATTCTTGAAAATTGCCTGATGATGCCTGAAAATCGAAACTTGTGGCACTGGTAGAACAGACTTTGGCCTGCAAAATATGTACAAAAGCGACTCTCTCACTTTGTGAGTTGCTGAGTCAATAAATACAAAACCCTGGATTGCAAAAACAATTTAGTAAACCAAACGCATTTTTGCAAAATTGTCAAAAATTGTCTGATGATGACTCGAAATCGAAACTTTGTTCACTTTTAGATGAAACTTTGCCATACCAAATACATTCAAATTGACTTTCTCACTTCGCAAGTTACCGAGGAAATAAGTACTCTGGCTAGCAGAAAACAGAAGCGAATTTGAAAAATTCTTAAAAATTGATTGATTTCTTTTTTGAACATCAGAAATCCGGAAATTTTTCACAAATTATAAGAACGTTCTAAGTGATGCTGTTGAGATTAAATTCATTTAATTCGAGTGAAAATTTGGTCCTTTTGTTAATTATTTTCCAAAGAAACCCACTTTTTCCTCATTAGCCGCTTATGAACCACATTAGCTATTTTTGAGGCAAAAGGAGAGGGTTTGAAAAGGAATAATTACAGTTTTGCACTTTCAAATAGTTTACGAGATATTCAAAGATACAAATAGTTAACTTCTTCACTAGAGAAGCGGCGAATTTTAAAATATAAATATCTCAAAAACGAATGCCTTTAGAGACTTCTACCAAGGAAGGTTTTTTCCTTGGAAAACATGGATAAACACAAATTCGGTCAGAAATGTCAATAAAAAAATTTCCCCAAATTGTAATTTATTTAAGCGATTAAACGATTAAAAAAAAGCCGGTTGAAAATTTCGTTCGTGCACTTTTCCATCCAGACAAATTACGTCCAAGCCTCACTTTCCTACCCCAAGAATCTGTGGCAAACACCCTGTATACATCAAATACGACCATCCATCAAATCATGCTCACCTTGAAACCATAAAAAATAAGGATATCATGATCCTTTATATCTAAAGCACATGCGATAAATTAATGTGCTTATTATCCTTTAATAACGCCAGTCGGTATGTGTCGATTCTAAAAATACCGTAATAGTTAGTGTTGAAAAATTTGCAATTCACTCCTTGCACCATTTACAAGGAGCGTTATTATCCTTTAACGATTTAAAAATTTTCTAGAAGCCGATTGTTTAAACATGAGCTCAATTTGTAGATAAGTTTTGGAAGTGAAACACTTTTGGAGGTAAAACAGGCGTAAAACTTATTAAATGACTCGTGGATTTTAATTACGAGTAATTAATCCGAGAAGCGGATGAAAAGGAATTTTCAGTCATCAGTGACTAATAAAATAAGCCAATTTAATAATGATGAATTTACATAGAGGCTTTACATCAGTAAATTAAATTTACCACATCAACAAGGTGTTTCAGGTTATTACTTGAATTTTTTTCCATTTCCAAAATGTTTGTCTCTTCCTCCTTCCAACATCTTCCACCGACTTTCCATATAATCAATTCCTCAGTGACTGAATACCATAATTTCACTATAAATACCTTCGAACACCGATAAGGATATAAACCGCCGTCACTATTCAAAGCGATGGATCCCAGTATGGAGGTCATATTAATTACCGCCGCTTTTCTGCTTCCAAAGGCCTCGCTTTTGTTTAAATTGGCTGCTATCCTCAAAGTCGGAAGTAGGGCCTTTTTTTAAACCAACGCTTATGCTCGTTTTCAAAAAAAAGTGTCAAATTCTTCAAGTAGAAAATTACCTTTGTCAACAGTATGGGGCCTACAGTATTAACTGCAAAAGTTTCCAAGAGCTGGTCAGCTTTCACAAAACCGAGCCTAGTAGATTTGGGGGAATATCCGGCATTATTAAATAAAACGTTCAACCCTTCCGATCCAACAATCCCTTCCACATCCTTGGCGAATGCCTCAAAGGACTCGGTATTCCTAACATCTAGTTTAATTTCCTATTTTATTTCATTCATTTTATGCGTAAAACATACCTAATGGTATTATATGGACGTTTTTGTGCTGGGATGCTAGTTGTTGCAGCTCCTGGGTGACAAACAAAAAATCGCATGAGTGCAACAAGACCGACCCATAAAGGCGTGTAATAGAAAAAGCGACAACACCTGCAAAGTAGGCGGAGCATAGCAGCGTCATTGCTTTCCGTCCCTTTCCAATACACGCATTCACGTTAAAGTTCAGACAATGATCTTCAGATTTCAGTCAACTTTTTTATCTTTAATAATTATTGAATTATTAGATAAGGCCAGTGATGCTCAAGTTATGTTGGCACAGTCAATTGGCACTTTATAAATTACCCAATTATGGTATTGTTCTCAGTTTAAAATCCTAATTTTACGCATAGTCATAAATATCGATCTTAACTTACGTGAAATAACGTTTTGTCTTCTTATCGTCTCAATAGGATCAAGGGCATTTCTTTAAAGATTTATTAGCTATTCTAGGTATTACCGGTAATAAGAGCGTGACAGTTTAGGGGAGCAGCGGCTCCCCTTATGTAAAAACTGTACGACCCCCCAATTTGCCAAAACAGCAGCAAATGCAAATAAATATTAGCTCAATTAGCAAAATGTATCCTTAAGCACCTTGCTGGTTAAAATCATGGCGCTAATACAATTACTAGACGTGAAACTTTCACTAGATTCCCCTGATAATCGACGATTTTTTCCATCATTTTTATTGCCTGCCTACAATCGTGTAACCTTAAAAGTATTATTTTAACGCAGTTTGTTCCTGCTAAAATCATCAGTGATGTAATTTTTGCAATATTATTCATCTTAAGTTGGCATTGTACCGTGAGCGCAGCGTTCGATCTGAGGTCCATTTTTTTTTGACCAAATTTCAAAAAAAATGCCCTGCTGGAAATCGAAGTCGAAATCATACGACACCAAATCGGAAGGAAAGCAAAATTCAGATTCTAACTATAGGAGAAGCAGTGAAGTGAAGGACTCAAAGAGGGTTAATGGAGAGGCTAAAAGTGAGTTTTATATTGCAATATTTTTGTTATTTAATTATTTTATGCCTTAATTTAATTAGTCATGATGTTGACCTAGAGACCTGAAACAAAATGGGTTTTCAAAAAGTGTTTGCGCCTAAATCCGGTGAGATAAAACAGTATTTTCCGCAATAAACAATAAAGCAAACTTCGCTCTATGTTTACTCAAGTTTGGCTGCCTAAGAGGCTTCGGCCAAATTTTGAGAAATATTCAAAGTGAAACTTTTGTGACAAAATTGACCTGTCGTTTTTCAAAAAATTATTACGCGCGAAAAGAACTGAGATTGGAAAGTGTTTTTTGCAGCACTAGATAAAGCCAACTTCACACTATGTTTACTCAAAGTTGAGCTGTCTTAAAGTTGTGGAATGAATTTTGAGAAATTCTGAAAGTTGGACACTTGCCACTTTTGCGACAGAATTTTCTCGCCGTTTTTCAAAAATGTATTACGCCCAAAATAGCTGAGATTGAAAAGCGTTTTTTGCAGCACTAGATACAGCCAACTTCACACTACGTTTACTCAAAGTCGAGCTGTCTTAAAGGCGTGGGCTGAATTTTGAGAAATTCTGAAAGTTGGACACTTGCCACTTTTGCGACAGCATTTTTCGCCGTTTTTCAAAAATGTATTACGCCCAAAATAGCTGATATTGAAAAGCGTTTTTTTGCAGCACTAGATAAAGCCAACTTCACGCTATGTTTACTCAAAGTCCAGCTGTCTTAAAGGCGTGGGCTGAATTTTGAGAAATTGTCAAAGTTGGACTTGCCACTTTTGCGACAAAATTTTCCCCCGCCGTTTTTTTAAAAATTTATTTCGTCCAAAATAACTGAGATTGAAAAGCGTTTTTTGCAGCACTAGATAAAGCCAACTTCACACTATGTTTACTTAAAGTTGAGCTGTCTTCAAGGCGTGGGCTGAATTTTGAGAAATTCTCAAAGTTGGACACTTGCCACTTTTGCGACAGAATTTTCCCGACGTTTTTCAAAAATGTATTACGCCCAAAATAGCTGAGATTGAAAAGCGTTTTTTGCAGCACTAGATAAAATCTACTTCACACTACGTTTACTCAAAGTTGAGCTGTCTTAAAGGCGTGAGCTGAATTTTGAGAAATTCTCAAAGTTGGACTTGCCACTTTTGCGACAAAATTTACCCGCCGTTTTGTAAAAATTTATTACGCCCTAAATAACTGAGATTGAAAAGCGTTTTTTGCAGCACTAGATAAAGCCAACTTCAGACTACGTTTACTCAAAGTTGAGCTGTCTTAAAGGCGTGGGCTGAATTTTGAGAAATTCTCAAAGTTGGACTTGCCACTTTCGCGACAAAATCTTCCCCGCCGTTTTTTAAAAATTTATTACGCCCTAAATAACTGAGATTGAAAAGCGTTTTTTGCAGCACTAGATAAAACCAACTTCACACTATGTTTACTCAAAGTCCAGCTGTATTAAAGGCGTGGGCTGAATTTTGAGAAATTCTCAAAGTTGGACACTTGCCACATTTGCGACAGCATATTCCCGCCGTTTTTCAAAAATGTATTACGCCCAAAATAGCTTATATTAAAAAGCGTTTTTGGAGCACTAGATAAAGCCAACTTCACGCTATGTTTACTCAAAGTCCAGCTGTCTTAAAGGCGTGGGCTGAATTTTGAGAAATTGTCAAAGTTGGACTTGCCACTTTTGCGACAAAATTTTCCCCGCCGTTTTTTAAAAATTTATTACGTCCAAAATAACTGAGATTGAAAAGCATTATTTGCAGCACTAGAGAAAATCAACTTCACACTACGTTTACTCAAAGTTGAGCTGTGTTAAAGGCGTGGGCTGAATTTTGAGAAATTCTGAAAGTTGGACACTTGCCACTTTTGCGACAGCATTTTCCGCCGTTTTTCAAAAATGTATTACGCCCAAAATAGCTGAGATTGAAAAGCATTTTTTGCAGCACTAGATAAAGCCAACTTCACACTATGTTTACTCAAAGTTGAGCTGTCTTAAAGGCGTGGGCTGAATTTTGAGAAATTCTGAAAGTTGGACACTTGCCACTTTTGCGACAGCATTTTTCGCCGTTTTTCAAAAATGTATTACGCCCAAAATAGCTGATATTGAAAAGCGTTTTTTGCAGCACTAGATAAAGCCAACTTCACGCTATGTTTACTCAAAGTCCAGCTGTCTTAAAGGCGTGGGCTGAATTTTGAGAAATTGTCAAAGTTGGACTTGCCACTTTTGCGACAAAATTTTCCCCGCCGTTTTTAAAAATTTATTACGTCCAAAATAACTGAGATTGAAAAGCCTTTTTTGCAGCACTAGATAAAGCCAACTTCACACTATGTTTACTTAAAATTGAGCTGTCTTCAAGGCGTGGGCTGAATTTTGAGAAATTCTCAAAGTTGGACACTTGCCACTTTTGCGACAGAATTTTCCCGCCGTTTTTCAAAAATGTATTAAGCCGAAATAGCTGAGATTGAAAAGCGTTTTTTGCAGCACTAGATAAATCTACTTCACACTACGTTTACTCAAAGTTGAGCTGTCTTAAAGGCGTGAGCTGAATTTTGAGAAATTCTCAAAGTTGGACTTGCCACTTTTGCGACAAAATTTACCCGCCGTTTTTTAAAATTTATTACGCCCAAAATAGCTGAGATTGAAAAGCGTTTTTTGCAGCACTAGATAAAGCCAACTTCAGACTACGTTTACTCAAAGTTGAGCTGTCTTAAAGGCGTGGGCTGAATTTTGAGAAATTCTCAAAGTTGGACTTGCCACTTTCGCGACAAAATCTTCCCCGCCGTTTTTTAAAAATTTATTACGCCCTAAATAACTGAGATTGAAAAGCGTTTTTTGCAGCACTAGATAAAACCAACTTCACACTATGTTTACTCAAAGTCCAGCTGTATTAAAGGCGTGGGCTGAATTTTGAGAAATTCTCAAAGTTGGACACTTGCCACATTTGCGACAGCATATTCCCGCCGTTTTTCAAAAATGTATTACGCCCAAAATAGCTTATATTAAAAAGCGTTTTTTGGAGCACTAGATAAAGCCAACTTCACACTATGTTTACTCAAAGTCCAGCTGTCTTAAAGGCGTGGGCTGAATTTTGAGAAATTGTCAAAGTTGGACTTGCCACTTTTGCGACAAAATTTTCCCCGCCGTTTTTTAAAAATTTATTACGTCCAAAATAACTGAGATTGAAAAGCATTATTTGCAGCACTAGAGAAAATCAACTTCACACTACGTTTACTCAAAGTTGAGCTGTCTTAAAGGCGTGGGCTGAATTTTGAGAAATTCTGAAAGTTGGACACTTGCCACTTTTGCGACAGAATTTTCCGCCGTTTTTCAAAAATGTATTACGCCCAAAATAGCTGAGATTGAAAAGCGTTTTTTGCAGCACTAGATAAAGCCAACTTCACACTATGTTTACTCAAAG
This sequence comes from Dendroctonus valens, assembly GCA_024550625.1. Classification (NCBI taxonomy): domain Eukaryota; kingdom Metazoa; phylum Arthropoda; class Insecta; order Coleoptera; family Curculionidae; genus Dendroctonus; species Dendroctonus valens. The sequence continues at coordinate 672,810 of JAJTJO010000554.1, read as the reverse complement.
TCCAGCTGTCTTAAAGGCGTGGGCTGAATTTTGAGAAATTGTCAAAGTTGGACTTGCCACTTTTGCGACAAAATTTTCCCCGCCGTTTTTTAAAAATTTATTACGTCCAAAATAACTGAGATTGAAAAGCGTTTTTTGCAGCACTAGATAAAGCCAACTTCACACTATGTTTACTCAAAGTTCAGCTGTCTTAAAGGCATGGGCTGAATTTTGAGAAATTCTCAAAGTTGGACGCTTGCCACTTTTGCGACAGCATTTTTTCCGTCGTTTTTCAAAATGTATTACGCCCAAAATAGCTGAGATTGAAAAGCGTTTTTTGCAGCACTAGATAAAGCCAACTTCCCACTATGTTTTCTCAAAGTTCAGCTGTCTTAAAGGCGTGGGCTGAATTTTGAGAAATTGTCAAAGTTGGACTTGCCACTTTTGCGACAAAATTTTCCACGCCGTTTTTTAAAAATTTATTACGTCCAAAATAAGTGAGATTAAAAAGCCTTTTTTGCAGCACTAGATAAAGCCAACTTCACACTACGTTTACTCAAAGTCGAGCTGTCTTAAAGGCGTGGGCTGAATTTTGAGAAATTCTGAAAGTTGGACACTTGCCACTTTTGCGACAGCATTTTCCGCCGTTTTTCAAAAATGTATTACGCCCAAAATAGCTGAGATTGAAAAGCGTTTTTTGCAGCACTAGATAAAGCCAACTTCCCACTATGTTTTCTCAAAGTTCAGCTGTCTTAAAGGCGTGGGCTGAATTTTGAGAAATTGTCAAAGTTGGACTTGCCACTTTTGCGACAAAATTTTCCCCGCCGTTTTTTAAAAATTTATTACGTCCAAAATAACTGAGATTGAAAAGCCTTTTTTGCAGCACTAGATAAAGCCAACTTCACACTACGTTTACTCAAAGTCGAGCTGTCTTAAAGGCGTGGGCTGAATTTTGAGAAATTCTGAAAGTTGGACACTTGCCACTTTTGCGACAGCATTTTCCGCCGTTTTTCAAAAATGTATTACGCCCAAAATAGCTGAGATTGAAAAAGCGTTTTTTGCAGCACTAGATAAAGCCAACTTCCCACTATGTTTTCTCAAAGTTCAGCTGTCTTAAAGGCGTGGGCTGAATTTTGAGAAATTGTCAAAGTTGGACTTGCCACTTTTGCGACAAAATTTTCCCCGCCGTTTTTTAAAAATTTATTACGTCCAAAATAACTGAGATTGAAAAGCCTTTTTTGCAGCACTAGATAAAGCCAACTTCACACTACGTTTACTCAAAGTCGAGCTGTCTTAAAGGCGTGGGCTGAATTTTGAGAAATTCTGAAAGTTGGACACTTGCCACTTTTGCGATAGCATTTTTCCGTCGTTTTTCAAAAATGTATTACGGCCAAAATAACTGAAATTGAAAAGCGTTTTTTGCAGCACTAGATAAAGCCAATTTTACACTATGTTTACTCAAAGTCCAGCTGTCTTAAAGGCGTGGGCTGAATTTTGAGAAACTCTCAAAGTTGGCATTTGCTACTCTTGCGACAAAATTTTCCCCGTCATTTTTTAAAAATTTATTACGCCCAAAATAGATGAGATTGAAAATCGTTTTTTGCAGCACTAGATAAAGCCAACTTCACACTATGTTTGCTCAAAGTCCAGCTGTCTTAAAGGGGTGGGCTGAATTTTGAGAAATTGTCAAAGTTGGACTTGCCACTTTTGCAACAAAATTTTCCCCGCCGTTTTTTAAAAATTTATTACGTTCAAAATAACTGAGATTGAAAAGCGATTTTTGCAGCACTAGATAAAGCCAACTTCACACTATGTTTACTCAAAGTCCAGCTGTCTTAAAGGCGTGGGCTGAATTTTGAGAAACTCTCAAAGTTGGCATTTGCTACTCTTGCGACAAAATTTTCCCCCTCATTTTTTAAAAATTTATTACGCCCAAAATAGATGAGATTGAAAAGCGTTTTTTGCAGCACTAGATAAAGCCAACTTCACACTATGTTTACTCAAAGTCCAGCTGTCTTAAAGGCGTGGGCTGAATTTTGAGAAACTTTCAAAGTTGGCATTTGCTACTCTTGCGACAAAATTTTCCCCCTCATTTTTAAAAATTTATTACGCCCAAAAGAGATGAGGTTGAAAAGCGTTTTTTGCAGCACTAGATAAAGCCAACTTCACACTATGTTTACTTAAAGTTGAGCTGTCTTCAAGGCGTGGGCTGAATTTTGAGAAATTCTCAAAGTTGGACACTTGCCACTTTTGCGACAGAATTTTCCCGCCGTTTTTTAAAAATTTATTACGCCCTAAATAACTGAGATTGAAAAGCGTTTTTTGCAGCACTAGATAAAGCCAACTTCACACTATGTTTACTCAAAGTCGAGCTGTCTTAAAGGCGTGGGCTGAATTTTGAGAAATTCTCAAAGTTGGACTTGCCACTTTTGCGACAGAATTTTCCCGCCGTTTTTTCAAAAATGTATTAAGCCGAAAATAGCTGAGATTGAAAAGCGTTTTTTGCAGCACTAGATAAAGCCAACTTCACACTATGTTTACTCAAAGTCGAGCTCTCTTACAGGCGTAGGCTGAATTTTGCGAAATTCTCAAAGTTGGACTTACCACTTTTGCGACAAAATGTTCCCGCCGTTTTTCAAAATGTATTACGCCCAAAATAACTGAGATTGAACAGCGTTTTTTGCAGCACTAGATAAAGCCAACTTCACACTACGTTAAGTCAAAGTTGAACAGTCTTAAAGGCGTGGGCTGAATTTTGAGAAATTGTCAAAGTTGGACTTGCCACTTTTGCGACCAAATTTTCCCCGCCGTATTTTTAAAAATTTATTACGCCCAAAATAACTGAGATTGAAAAGCGTTTTATGCAGCACTAGTTTAAGCCAACTTCACACTCTGTTTACTCAAAGTTGAGCTGTCTTAAAGGCGTGGGATGAATTTTGAGAAATTCTCAAAGTTGGACTTGCCACTTTTGCGACAAAATGTTCCCGCCGTTTTTCAAAAATGTATTACGCCCAAAATAACTGAGATTGAACAGCGTTTTTTGCAACACTAGATAAAGCCAACTTCACACTATGTTTACTCAAAGTCTAGCTCTCTTAAAGGCGTGGGCTGAATTTTGAGAAATTCTCAAAGATGCCACTTTTGCGACATTTTCGCGTCGTTTTTCAAAAATTTATTACGCCCAAAATACCTGAGATTAAAAAGCTTTTTCTGCAGCACTAAATAAAGCAATTTCCGTTTTTCTAACATATTTCTTTTGACCGCAAGCACCGCCTTTATGAGTTTTCGATCGTCCAGTCTACAGGGTGCTGGAGTTTGCAGAGCAGAAACTTTATTTTTCACGTTAGATCGATGCAATTGCGTATTTTTTTAAAAACCTCTAACTCAACTGAAAGCATTGTATATCAAATTATTGCATTTTAAGCCTAAGACAAACTTTTTTCACAAAATTCATAATTAAACAAACTGAAAAAAAAATAGATAAATTAAGAGCAAATCGTCGCCACACCTACTATTGGCTTGATTTGATAGGGCGTGGCTTGTCAAACTGGCCACCCTGTATATGTGCCGCAAAGGGCAAAGTATCTTTTTTTTGTTGGCGACTGAAGCAAAAACAAGTGACTAACGCAGTTCATTCGCACTTTAGACCCATTGGGCGTTAATTCATCTAAATAACACCCTTTAAAGCTGGCAGACTTTGAGGTCGAGAGCCAGCTCTAGCCGTGACTTCGCGATTGAATCTTCGAATGTCAAACGTTAATCACTTCGCAGCTGTACGGTAAATAATGGAAGCTAATTAATAATGAAATTGCGGTTACATACGTACCATGCGATAAGGATAATTTAACCGAAATGAAAGGATAATGAAATCAATGCCATGACAAGGCGGATTTCAAACATTCGAGAAGCGCAACTGCGTGAATAAACCACTACATAGATATTACCCGGACTGTGTTAACCGTCTCTATTTTTTGACGTTTCAGTTTAACCATTTGGTTGAGAAGCGCGCTTGTCGGTGGTTTTATCGCCTCCTACACACAGGTTTTACGCCAATTTTTACACCTCAGTGTCGAGTGAAGTGCGATTTTCTGTCTCAAATGGCTCCAATAGGTAAATATTACATTCCCAACTTTTTCAGTTGAGTTGTTTCCTAACCTGCCAAACATACTGTGTACTTACCGAGGCTTTATCAACGCTCCGGCAAGTGGTGATTAGATTCTTCGGCGGACAGTCACTCTTTAACAGTGTTTTGACCAGTCCCAGGCCTAAACCACGATTACACCCGGTTATTAAAATCGACTTCATATTTACCACTATTCTGCCAGTGATAAAATCGAGGACAGCTCTGGCTGCAGGAGGAAACATCTGTTTTCACTCAGTCAAAGTCATCCTCGTGATGGCGTCAGTTTTTTGTTTTAAAAATGTCATTTTGGTAGTGCTTGTAAATTCCAAAATACTAAATTTCTGTTCTTTAAATCCCTGGAGTCGAGACCGATTCGATTTGCCAGTAGCCTGAAGCCAACCAGTAAGTAACCGTAAGGTTTCGACATTGAACCGACTGGATTTTTATGAAAGTGGTGATGCAATAACCTTCAAACTTTGAAATTGGGGCTGCAGTTGAACTAGTTTTACGCTGGGTTTTTGCGTGTTTATATTCACGTTTCTGGACTAACGGCAGCTAGCACATTGCGTATTATTTTGATATTTTTGCACAGTTTGAGCTGAAAAAGCCTGTTTAATGAGCATGATAATGCAATAATCTTCACGCTAAGGACTCGGGCTGCAGTAGAGAGCGTGTGAATAACATCTGGTTGCATTGTGAGGATTGGCATATTGAGCCCCATTAAATAACAATATTTAACCCATTAAATAAAACCCAATTTACACAGGAAAGGAAAACCACCCTTTTTTTCTGTTTTTTATTCTTACGTCCAGAAAAGTTTAAATTAGGCATGGTTTTTTGCTTCAATAAATAGAGGAAAATCCACTCTATGTTTCCGCAAAGTAGGGTTCTTTTACAGATTGGGTTGAATTTTCCCTCCGTTTTAAAAAATTATTACACCCAAACCAGTCCAGATTAAAAACGGTTTTTTTTCCAGAAAATCAATAAAGCATTGTTCACTCTATGTTTCCTCAAAATTTGGTGTTTTTTGACGCTTGCGCTGCATTTTGGGAACTACTCAAAGTGAGACTTGCAATGACTTACTACTAAATTTAACCGCCGTTTTTTCGAAAATGTATTACTCCCAAATCAGTTGAGATTGAAAAGAGCTTTTTGTAGAAATACATAAAGCACACTTCACTCTATATTTCCTCGAAATTTGGTGTTTTATAGGCTTGCGCTGACATTTGAGAGCTTCTCAAAGTGAGACTTGCAATAACTTACGAATAAATTTACCCGCCGTTTTTCAAAAATGTATTTCGCCCACACCAGTTGAGGTTGAAAAGCGTTTTTTGTGGCAATAAAATCAAGCGCACTTCACTATGTGTTTCGTCAAAGATTGGTTTGATTAGAAGCTTCGGCTGCATTTTGGGAACTACTCAAAGTGAGACTTGCAATGACTTACGACTAAATTAACCGCCGTTTTTTCGAAAATTTATTACTCCCAAATCAGTTGAGATTGAAAAGAGCTTTTTGTAGAAACACATAAAGCACACTTCACTCTATGTTTCCTCAAAATTTGGTGTTTTTGTAGGCTTGCGCTGAATTTTGAGAGCTTCTCAAAGTGAGACTTGCAATAACTTGCGAATAAATTTACCCGCCGTTTTTCAAAAATGTATTTCGCCCACACCAGTTGAGGTTGAAAAGCGTTTTGTGGCAATAAATCAAGCATACTTCACTACGTGTTTCCTCCAAGATTGGTTTGATTAGAACCTTCGGCTGCATTTTGGGAACTACTCAAAGTGGGACTTGCAATGACTTGCGACTAAATTTAACCGCCGTTTTTTCGAAAATTTATTACTCCCAAATCAGTTGAGATTGAAAAGAGCTTTTTGCAGAAACACATAAAGCACACTTCACTCTATGTTTCCTCAAAATTTGGTGTTTTTATAGGCTTGCGCTGAATTTTGAGAGCTTCTCAAAGTGAGACTTGCAATAACTTGCGAATAAATTTACCCGCCGTTTTTCAAAAATGTATTTCGCCCGCACCAGTTGAGATTGAAAAGCGTTTTTGTGGCAATAAATAAAGCGCACTTCACTATGTGTTTCCTCAAAGATTGGTCTGATTAGAAGCTTCGGCTGCATTTTGGGAACTACTCAAAGTGAGACTTGCAATGACTTACGACTAAATTTAACCGCCGTTTTTTCGAAAATTTATTACTCCCAAATGAGTGGATATTTAAAAGATCTTTCTGTAGAAATACATAAAGCACACTTCACTCTATGTTTCCTCAAAATTTGGTGTTTTTATAGGCTTGCGCTGAATTTTGAGAGCTTCTCAAAGTGAGACTTGCAATGACTTACAACTAAATTCAACCGCCCTTATTTCGAAATTTATTACTCTCAAATCAGTTGAGATTGAAAAGAGATTTTTGTAGAAATACATAAAGCACAGTTCACTCTATGTTTCCTCAAAATTTGGTTGTTTTTATAGGCTTGCGTTGAATTTTGAGAGCTTCTCAAAGTGAGACTTGCAATGACTTACGACTAAATTTAACCGCCGTTTTTTCGAAAATGTATTACTCCCAAATCAGTTGAGATTGAAAGAGCTTTTTGTAGAAACACATAAAAGCACACTTCACTCTATGTTTCCTCAAAATTTGGTGTTTTTATAGGCTTGCGCTGAATTTTGAGAGCTTCTCAAAGTGAGACCTGCAATAACTTACGAATAAATTTACCCGCAGTTTTTCAAAAATTTATTTTGCCGCACCAGTTGAGGTTGAAAAGCGTTTTTGTGGCAATAAATCAAGCGCACTTCACTATGTGCTTCCTCAAAGATTGGTTTGATTAGAAGCTTCGGCTGCATTTTGGGAACTACTCAAAGTGAGACTTGCAATGACTTACGACTAAATTTAACCGCCGTTTTTTCGAAAATTTATTACTCCTAAATCAGTTGAGATTGAAAAGAGCTTTTTGTAGAATCACATAAAGCACACTTCACTCTGTTTCCTCAAAATTTGGTGTTTTTGTAGGCTTGCGCTGAATTTTGAGAGCTTCTCAAAGTGAGAACTTGCAATAACTTGCTAATAAATTTACCCGCCGTTTTAATAATAAATAAAGCGCCCTTCACGCTATGTTTTCTCAAAGATCGGTTTCCTTAGAGGATTGGACTGAATTTGGAAATCTACTCAAGTGAGCCCTGTAGCTTTGTTCTAAACAATAATTTTCATTAAATATTTTTTACGAACAAAGCCATAAGTTGCGTCGTAAATTTAAGGTAATCAGCCAATATAAACCAGTTAGTTCTCCTGAATACCGGCTTTGCCCTGACATTGAAACTCAAACTATTGACATGAAACATTTCTGATCAATTTTCCCCCCAACATCGAAGAATCGAATGGCTGATGGAACTTCAACCAACTTAAAAAACGATTCACTTTCAGTGTCAATACCAGTCGAGCCTTCGGCAGGTAAATGGCTTTTTAGGGCTACGAGATCAATTTCCCAACATTCAGCTGCTGTTTCAATTAAAACCCAACAATTCTATTCTCAAATTAACTGGGGAATTTCGTATCTTTGCAGGCGATTACGATTATGACCTTGTGGTGATTGGTGGAGGCTCCGGAGGCTTGGCAGCCGCCAAAGAAGCCACTAATTTAGGTGCTAAAGTCGCTGTTTTGGACTTCGTAACTCCAACTCCTATGGGGACGAAATGGGGCTTAGGAGGCACGTGCGTGAATGTGGGCTGCATTCCCAAGAAGCTCATGCATCAAGCTGCTTTGCTAGGAGAAGCCATACACGTGCGTAGCAATTTCTAATAACCAAAAAACTCGGCTGTTTCCATATTCCCAAAGCGTATGACTAATTTACCTTCTTGTACTCTACAAATTAGGTCATGCCATGTGCCAGAATACATACATAAAATTTTTATCGATATTTTCGATGAACACTTCAGATAATAACACGCAATAAATAATAGTGGCTTCAACACGTCACAAAATAATCAAGAAAAAGGGGACTATTGATGAAACACTTAGGTTTGTTCTCATTAGCTTAATGAAACTGTATTTAGGACGCTAAAAGCTATGGATGGCAAGTTGGAGACAACATTAGCCACAGTTGGGAAGCGCTGAAGGAAGCTGTTCAAGCCCACATTAAATCAGTCAATTGGGTTACCAGAGTTGAACTCAGAGACAAGTAAGGCAGCTAAATGTAAGCTAAAGCCCCCTTTAACACACGCGGCAATTTTTTGCAGGAAAGTGGAGTACATCAACGGATTGGGAACCTTCAAAGACGCTCATACAGTTCACACAGTCACCAAGCAAGGCGAACGCCTGCTAAGGGCGCGTTACTTCTTAATAGCCGTTGGGGGAAGGCCGAGATATCCAGATATTCCAGGCGCCGTTGAATATGGAATCACCAGCGATGATCTTTTCAGCTTGGATAGGGCGCCTGGAAGGACGGTTATTATCGGCGCTGGATACATCGGTTTGGAATGTGCAGGCTTTTTAGTCGGCTTGGGATATGAGGCGACTGTAATGATTCGATCTATACCTCTGAGGGGATTTGATCAGCAAATGGCCAACATTATCGTAGCAGAAATGGAGGATAAAGGAGTTAAATTCTTGCAAAAGTACGCATACAAATCCCCTGAGTACTAAGACGAAGCTCTAAAGCGTTTTTCAGGTCTATTCCAAAATCGGTGGAAAAGTTGGATTCTGGCAAGTTGAAGGTGACATGGACCAATGAGGCCCAGCAGGAGTTCAGCGACGAATTCGATACGATTCTTTTCGCTATCGGGCGCAGGGCGCTCACGAAAGAACTCAACTTGGACAATGCCGGAGTTAAAGTGGCTGGAGATGGGGAGAAAATCGACGCAGTCAATGAACAGAGCAACGTGCCTCACATCTATGCAGTCGGCGATGTTCTATATGTAAATATTCCGCGATTTTTCCCAGCAATTTGTGGTTTTTATCCTGCGAATTGTTACAGAAAAAACCTGAGCTCACACCCGTGGCCATTCATGCTGCCGCTTGCTTTCCAGACGATTATTTGGGAGCAGCACCGTGAATATGGATTACGATAATGTGGCGACAACAGTATTCACTCCATTGGAGTACGGGGCTGTGGGTGCGTACTATTATGATTAAAAACTGGAAATTTCTTTACCAGCCTGAGGGTTTTGCACATGTTCAGGTCTAAGTGAGGAAACAGCAGCCAGTCGATATGGGGAGGACAACATTGAAGTGTATCACGCCTACTACAAGCCCACGGAGTTCTTCATTCCGCAGAAGAACATCAGGCATTGTTACCTGAAAGTGGTCGCCCTTAGGGAAGGCGACCAGAAAGTACTGGGCTTGCATTTCATTGGGCCGCAGGCTGGGGAAGTTATACAAGGATTTGCTGCTGGTATCAAGTAAGTCTTATTCAAGGGCGTTTTATTTTGGTTTGGAAAAATTGGGTTAATTGAATTTCTGAATTATAGGTGCAACTTGACAATAAACGCCCTGATGAGCACCGTGGGGATTCATCCGACCATCGCAGAAGAGTTTACTAGAATCAACATAACAAAGCGATCTGGCAAGGATCCAAATCCCGCCTCCTGCTGCAGTTAAACATCTCGCACCAGGTTTTACTGTCTCGGTTTATATGTACTTTATCGTAAAAATAAATAAGAAGCATCGTCATATTCAGCTCACTTGGCGCAATCAGACATTCTAACAACCATTGCACTGGAAATTTAAGTGTTATTTTTGTACTATGTTCTACTTATCTACTGCTGTTGATATATTGTTTACTTATATTTTATAAATTTTTCATTTTATTGAAGCTAAGAACGAATTATGTGCCGGTGATATTACTTTTACTTGTGTCTCGTTTTGTTGAAATGTGAATGGGATTACTTACTGTGCAGGCAAATGTTGAAATTTTTAAGTTTATTTGGAAATAAATTATACTTTGATAAATATGATTTGCGTTTTATTTGTGCTGGTTTGGAGAAACAGAGCTTTGTGGGCACCAGTAGGGTGTTTTGTCAAGTTTTCTTTTAGTGACAACTTGTGAAGATGACCAGAGAAAGTGTCTGTTACTGCAATAAATCGAAAAGTGGCCTGGAAAAGTTCGATTTCGACCTCATAGTGCTGGGAGGAGGCTCGGGCGGGTTGTCCGCAGCTAAGGAGGCGGCAGAACTCGGGGCCAAAGTTGCCATATTCGATTGCTTTACAAATGCGGGCGATTATCCGAAGAAGATAATGCATCAAGCGGCTTTGTTTGGGGAAGCTATCCAGGCAAGTAAATCACATTTTGGCTCCCTTGAAAAACAGCCTTAATTTGCGACCAAAAAAATACAGTTTTGATTAATTATAGGATTCTGGATTTTCTGGATGGCAAATTGAATCCGATATCCAACATAACTGGAGAAGCTTGAAAAATACTGTACAAAAATACGTTGAAACCGTAAAATGCGCTATGAACACCGAACTTGGCAGAAGGTAATTGACTTTCCACCTGAGCTCAACAGTTGCTTGCAGTTTTAAGATTTTCTCACTTTAGGGCGTCGAAACACATTTGAACTCTAGCCATTTTTTAGAAAAATTGTACATTTCGCAACGAGCGGATCGTTCAAAGACCCGCACACAATTTTGCCAGCAAAAAGCGGCCCCAAAGAAGTGACTGGAGAATTCATCCTGATCGCTCTTGAAGCTAGAGAAACATATCCTGATATACCTGGCGATGTGCAGCTGGGAATTACCCCCGAAAATCTCTTCAGTCTGGAAAAGTCTCCTGGAAAAACCTTAATAATTGGGGCTGGTTGCATAGGATTAGAATGCGCCGGGTGTTTTAAACGGTCTTGGATACAACGTAACTGTAATGAACAGATCGGCGATAGCTCTCAAAAGATTAGACCGAAGTATGGCCTCGCATGTAGTAGCTGAAATGGAACAACGTGGAGTGAAGTTCCTAAGCGAGTAGGAAATGGGGGGGAAAACGCAAGTTGTGGAAAACTATCGGACATTTTCTTTAAGATGCCAGGCGAAATCTATTGCAAAATCTGCTGGATCCGAGAACCTCCTCCAATGTACGTGGATTAATGGGGAAAGCCAGCAAGTTGCAGAGGGTTTCGACACCGTGCTCTTTGCCATCGGCCGGAAAACTTGCCTCAATAATCTCAACTTAGAAAAAGCTTCTGTCCGGGATTTTAACGCGGATAGTGGGCAAATTGAGACGCTAAACGAGCAGACTAATGTTCCTCATATTTTCGCTGTTGGGGATGTTTTGCATGTATTTCATTTGCTGCCTTCACTAAGCCCCTAAGTGCAAATTGTGCATTTGCAGGATAAACCGCAATTGACTTCCATCGCTATTCAAGCGGGCAAATTGCTATCCCGACGACTCTTTGCGTCGAGCCAAGAGTACATGGACTATGAAATATTTGGATTTGTCCTTCTTACTCCCCTGGAATATGGGGCTGTAGGTAAAATGCCCAACTGATAAGTGTCGCCACGAAAAACTGTAGATTTCTCATGAAAAAGAGAGTGAATTCGGAAGCGCCGTATCAATTTTACACAAGACAGTTCTCTGGGTTTATTGCTCTAAAATACACCGTTTTCGACAAAAAATTGGTTCCTTTCTGGGCAATTTCATGCTGGAGAAGTGGAGATGAAACGCGCTCCTAAATTAACTGAATACTTTGGTTTTCTTGCATCTAACAAGTGGGAAAGTTGGTACTTAAACATGTGTTTCGTTGTTGCAAAAAGTTCAGTTGCCTCTCAGACACGTAGCACTGCCTCGAAAAGAATTATGTGGTACAAACCACAAAGCTTCCGCTCTTGAGTACTAAAATCCCCATTCGGGTACATCAACTGGTTGCTCAGAAACGGTCTTCAGAAGAGGATGGTGCAAACGCGAAAAACCGCGCAAAAACACTTCGACGTTTAAAAATTCATTGTGAGAGTATCAGCGCCTTAAATGTTTTTGAGTACAAAAATCCCCATTTGCATACATCAACTGGTTACTCAGAAACGGCATTTAAAAGACTCTATACTCTCTAAGAATCTACAAAGTGTTTCTTTCTTCACGAGGAATCTACAGTTCTTCGTTGCTCTTGACCCATCCTCTATATAGCTTTTTATAAAGGTTTAACTGAAGAATCAGCACTGAGTCGATTTGGAGAAGACAGCATAGAGGTATACCATGCCTACTACAGACCATCCAGTTACGTATTGACCCAGCGCTCGATCGAACACTGCTACTTAAAAGTGGTGGCTGTGCGTGAAGGAGCTGGAAAAATTTTGGGAATGCATTTTTTGGGGCCGCATGCAGGCGAAGTCGTTCAGGGATTCGTCACGGCAATGCGGGTAATTTATTCAGCCAGTTCCGGGATTTAAAGCGTTTTTTAGCAGGCACAATTTTAGATGTGGATTGACTGTTGATGGTCTGTTGAATACAGTTGGGATTCATATTACCAATGCAGAAGAGTTTGTTAAGTTGGACGTTACGAAGAGGTCGGGTCTTGACCCGAAGCTCGCTCCTTGTTGTAGTTAAGTTAATTTCATTCACCATAAGCACAAGAGTGTTTTCATTTTTTTTGTTGGCTTTATGTACCTGGTGGCCTGGTAATAAGAATGAAAATACTATCATTATAGTAGTTTAAATAAATATAATAAAAATCACCACACTAAATAGCACCACACTAAATCACTATTTAGTGTGGTCATAAGAAAAGCGCAATGTGCAAACAGGCGTTAATAGTGCGTTATTATCACAATAAAGTATGGACATAAATGTGTGTGAATGAGATAAAAATTCACTCAGAAAATGGACGGGGAAAAGCCGTTTGGGTTATGAGAAAGAATTGAGGAGGTTTTAGTAAAAATGATTGTCATCTACAGCTTATAGCAGAGATTAGTTGATCAACTAATCTCTGCTTATAGACGACATGTGAAAATTTGGCTGTTAGTGATTGGCTGCTAGAGCAAAATGTCATTTTAATCAAGAGGGAGGGGATATTAAGTGTCTTAGTGGATGGTAATTGATGTAAAAAGAATCTAATTTTCATTGTTCGCGGTTCGTAATGAAACATTCCTTCACTATCAAAAGGAACTTAGGATTTTTTCATGTTTTTTTACATTGAAAATTTCACTTCAAGGCACGATATTCTATGAACTGAGGCTGATAATCAACTTCGAATTTCCTATAAAATATTTTATAATGTTTTTGCTATATAAAACCGAAAAATTACTTTAATCGAAAACCTTAAACTCAGTTTAATTGTGTGGTAAAACCAGTTTGAACTGAGTGACTCTGTCTGTCTGCTTAGCACTCTTACCTCCATCGAGGCGTCGTCAATAGCTAACAAGCGCCATCTATGAGAAAGCACCAACATAGAGCCGCCTTATACATGCTGTATAGTGTGGCATTAATCAGAAGAAAGTCAGTTTGCTGAATATTTAAAGGTAAAAAACGAGCAAAAATTGAAGATTATGGCACACAAAGCAAGAGAATTGTTCACTTTTCGCGAACGCCGGTGACTTTAATGAAGATTCTACTGAAGAAGGTGATGCTGAACCAAATGGGGGCATTTTCCTCTGCTTGTTAAACAAAACGGTACTCTGGGGGCTGCTTATTATAATTTCATGGATAAAACTGTAAGAAATTTGATCTTCTTGTTAAGATTCATATTTTATTATGTATTTTATTAAATATTTTAAATTTATTGTAAGTTATATACCGGGTGAGACAGTTTTACTAGCAATTTTCAATAATTTGATAGCATTTTATAGAAGCAATGATCCCGAACTTTCAATCGACTTTCAGCTGAATGTATACGAAGAAATGGTGGATTTGGCTCCCCAATTTCTTATGACGGCCACCCTTTGTAGGGAAATAGACCCTAAATACCTGCTCTCTTTTGGATACATAACGGAAGAATACGTTAAAATGTGTGTGGACTGTTTTAGCTCCGAAGCCGATACGACGACTTCCAACATTTCCAGGCTCCCTGATAACTTCTTCTTGGTATCAATGAAGGAGTACAGTAAGTGCAACACCAAGTAATGTTGCTTTTAAAGCAAACCGCAACATTTCCTTAGCCTATGAAGCGTGTAAAGAAATAGTTTCAAAGATCAATGTGGCGTCCAACACTTTGGACAACGGAGACCACAAGCAGGAGGTCTATTTGCGATCGTGCATCAACTTGAACCATCGCCTATCAGTTCAGGCGCTCGGCGCATTGAACAAGTATTTGGAGAAACACTGGTCAAGATTTGGAGTGGATCCTGCCGACCAGCATTTTTTGCACATTCATCAAGTCAGTCTGTAGGTGTTCTAAGCCATGGGGGGCAATAAAACACTCATTTTCCACACGCACAGCTCTAAGTGTTCTGCCTTTTATACCAATTAATCGACTTGTTCGACCGAAAGTTAGTTCACTTTTTGAGCAAACTGATTGTAGGAAGTTGGGTTTTCAGGAAAAATCATGTTCTATTGGACAACAACACTTTCAAAGCCTTGCAAATTTTCTCGCAAAAATCGCACGATGCTGGTTTTAAGCGCGGTCAAGATTCCAGCAGCCGAGAGGGATTGAGTGTTTATAGACTGTTCATGTCCAGCTGCAAATCAAGGATGGGACAAGCCGAATTGAGGTGAGAATGACCAGAGATTCAGAATTCTATATCAGATTTGTTCTTCTCTTATTGCTTCTTTCAGAAATCTTTTATTGTCGCCCATCAATGATCGCAGGGAATTAGAAAAGCGGCACAGTTTCATAAAGTTTGTGCAGCAGCCGATCAATTTGGATTTCATTGCTAGTATTCACGATAATATCAAGCAATTCCAGAATGTTGTCCATGTCAGTGCAATTCTGGGCAAAATCCAGAACGCCCGAGCGACTAATAAGGACTGGAAGATGTTGCATAAAGCACGCGCCCACACCCGCTTCCATTATCTCCCTAATCCCTAGTTTGCAGATGATTTATCATACGATTTTCATCAACGACATTAGCAAAGGATATAGAGGCAAATCTGAACTACTGGCCGAACTGGATAAAACCGTTACAAACAACCTCCTGGGATTGGAAGAATCCATAAGTAACGCCTTGGATTTTAATGCTGGCAACAAAAAGGGGCGGCCAGTAATCAAGTTTGGACTAGACGAAAACCTGGATGCTAGTACTTTAGAACTTTTACCGCTTTTTACTGCTTTATTTCGTCTTCTATTCCATATAGAATTGCTGCACCAACAGGACGTGTCCAAGCATGTAACTGCAGCAGCTCGCTTTGCAGCCAACGACTTACCGGATTTTATCGACGAATGTAAAGTGGTCTACTTACCGGAAATGGGACATCTTATGGTCATCAAGAGATGGGCACCTGACTGTGATCCAGAGCAATTGGAAAGTTTGGGCTATCAATTCATGGTACTTAAAAAATCTACCACTGAATAAGCTTTGCATAGAGTAAAATTCTTTTGCTTCCAGTTTGCGCTTGGTAGAGTGCTGCATTACAAGAATCCTCTTTGTGTAGGTGAGGTTAAAGTGTCTACTCAGATTAAGCGAGCAATTGCATACATTTCTTGCAGAATTGGATAAGCAATTGGGCGACATTAACGCTGAAATAATTGATCACGAAAACCGCATCCTTAGAAGACTTTCAGCGTTTACTTTGAAGTACAACAAGGATATAAGGGAGGCTTTAAAAGCAGTCGCTACCATCGACTGGTGAGTCATTTTAGTGGAAGTGTTTGATGAACTGCTAGATTTCTTCTAGCTTAATTGCAATGGCAAAAGTGTCTCAACAGAACAACTATGTGAAGCCCGAATTAAACGATCTTCGCATCCAGGAGATTGAAGAATGCAGACATCCGCTGATGGAGCAAATTTTAAACAGCTTTGAGGCCAACGATTTCCAGTCTGGAGGTTTGCACAGCCACATGAAGATCATCACTGGCGCAAATGGAGTGGAAAAAGTATATTTCTTAAGCAAATTTTGCTGGCGGTTTATTTGGGTCATGTGGGTTGCTATATACCAGCAAAGAAAGCCAATATTGGCCTTGTGGATAGCATGCATTGTCTAATTCCGACTAAGAATCGGCTGTTGTTAGACTGTCGTCTTTTATGATGGATGTGACTCAGGCAAGTCGACTCAACTAAGTAGAACATTTCAGAATTGTGATCTTTTTCAGACTTCGCAAGTTATCCACTGTGCCTCGCCTAGTTCGTTAATAATAATGGACGAATTTGGACGCGGTACTTTAGATGATGATGGTTTGATCCTCTTGGTGTCGTTTTTAAACCATTTCCTATCCACAAGCGAACTGTGTCCGCATATTCTGGTTTCCACCCATTTTCAGAGAATTTCTACTATGCTGCCCGAGTCCCAGTATCTCCAGTATCTGAAGATGAATCACACGGTCGAGAATGGTACTTTTTGCTTCCTGTATAAAATGGCTGCAGGTGATGGTTAAATAGTGTTAAAAGTGCGTTTGGAAGATGGAGGTTTTTTAGGCGTATCGGATAGTTATGGGTTCGATATAGCTTCAGCAATTTTGAGCCCGGATAGGATCCAAAGAGCCAAACAGTTCTTTCAATGGATACAGTGCAATGAACGCGGAGAACTGCCTCAAGAGACCTTAAAAATCCAAAACCAATATGTTTTTGATAATCTGGATGTAGACTTAATTTCAGAAGATAGTGACGATCATAATTAATCCGGACTTAGTAGTCGTAGTAGACTTAATGCCTTTAAAAGTTGCCTATTTCAGTTCTCGACAGCTTTTGATTCTCAATACTGAGAAAAAAATTTTGGTTTTATAGTACATTAAAGAAAAAATAATTTTACCAGATTTAGTGTTTAAATTAGTGGCCATTTAGTGTCCCAGTGCATTAGGTGGAGTTTAAATTAAAGGTCATAGAGAAAACAAAATACATTTTTTATTTTTTTAGAAAAGAAGGGAGATTTAAGAAAATTCAAATCTCCCGCCAAACACATTCAAAAAAATTGTCTGTATTATCGGTAAATAAAAGCAGATTCAGATTCGAAAGTTCTAGTCGCGCCATCCTGGAATACGCGGTAAAAGCATTCTACAGGTCCAAATTGGCATATGCCAACCTATAACCTGTGATCCGTCGTGCGTCCAAGAATGGCGGCTTTAAAAACTGAAATCCCGGAGCCGGAACATGAGGAAGAAAACGGAAATGTAGTGGGTATTGAGGATGTAGAAACTGCACCCGAAAGTGTGAAGAAAAACAAAAAGAAAAAGAAGAAAAAGGCGTCAGGTGCGTAAGAGTCAGCGGCCTTGTGAGGTTAGCGAGGTGTTTACTATCTTCAATGCTTTGGTAGGAAATGGAGCCTTGATTCAAGGTGATGCGGCCCCACAGGTCGAGGCGCGCCCCCAAGAGAATGGGGCCAAGGAGACAGCTGCAGAGGACAATGCTGAAGGCGAAAAAAAGAAGAAAAAGCGTAATAGAAAGAAGGGGGGCAAGCTCACTCAAACCAATCCCCCTTCCGTGGCCATTGTCGATCTATTTCCGGATGGGGCCTTTCCTATAGGAGAAATCCAGGAATATCCGTTGGTTAACGATGACCGTACGGCAAAGGACCGGTTTTCCTCAGAGGAGAAGAAAGCACTAGATCTAATGCAAAATGATATCTACAATGAAGTGCGATTGGCAGCTGAAGCTCACCGACAGGTAAAAATTTGCAAAATACTTTAAAAAAATTGCGGTATTTGTCTGCTTCAAACTCACAACCTGTAGACGCTCAAACCTCATTAGTCCCCAAGTCACTAGGATCCATCATAATAGAATACTGTAGGTGATCAGCCCCTTGCGTTCGCGGTTTACAATATGTTAACTTTATAAACAATCCCTGTACCAACAACTTTTCTTGGTGGTGTTTTTTGCGGAAATGAGGTTTTTTCCCACTTTTCACTCATTAGAATTCAGTAGTTCCCCATAAGATAAAGGACGCCAAATGTTGCCAAATAGTCGAAGGGCTCCTGGCCGTTGAAATTCCCTAGCTCTAATCGTTTGATAAAAATGCTTTATTTAGAGCGTGAAGTTTGGAAAAAACAGCGCCAAATTTAAATTAATAGGCCAGGACCCCTTGCCTTGCAGCCTCTTAAGGCGCTTTCGGCTAGATCTTCACAAAGTAATGAACCAGATTCACTTACCTTTAGGCACTTTAGTCTGGATTCTGGGGTATGAAGAAGATTTCAAAACAGCAAAAATTTAAATTTACAGCAGAAAAACGTTAATATTCATATCTGTGCTAAGAAGATAATAAAATTGTGTTCGCAGCATATTAAAACAGTCTACTGAAGAAGATCTGACCACTTAATGTTGGAAAAAAAAATTGTAGTTTGTAAATCTGAGCGATCCCTAATGAGAATCCGAGAAACTTTTCATTTAGAGTGTAATTCGCAGCAGAAAAACACCAATAATTGATGCAAAATGCCTTACACGACGATAAAAAGTGTAGTTCACAGGAGAGCGTCACTGATTTTACTTTTAGACTGTAAAACTTAATTTAAAAACAGCGACTCACACGACACGAAAGACCCGCGACTTATTTCGTACATTGCCTGTAATAAACTGAATATTTAGGCACCTTTTTGAAAAAACTTAGGCGATATACAGCACCAACAGGATTTTACAGTGTGTCCAGTATAAAATGATGTACATGGGGATATTGGAAACCGCTAAAGATACAGAGTGGACCAAATGGGGGAAAAACGAATAAAGTGCGTTTTATAAAATCATTTATATCGTGTTTATTATAAAAGATAATATAAATATATTATAATAAATAATAATCTTTTATAATAAACACGATATAAAGGATTTTATAAAACGCAATTTTTTCTTTTTTTCCCTGTATATCCGTTGCTATTCCGAGTTCAAAGAAAGTTGATGACAGATATTTATAGGCACTTGATTGCGCCACTTTTTCCCCATTTGGTCCACCCTGTAACTCTAACGGTTTCCAATATCCCCATGTACATCATTTTATACTGGACACACTGTATAATCGTTTGCTTGCTCGCCCTTCGGATGACTCATCGAATGCAGTTCAATTTCAGTTTTTTCCATTGTAGACATTTTTGTAGAAGTGTCTGTTCGCACGGCAATATGTTGTAAAAACAAGTTTCACGTTCCAACTTGTTTGGATGATCGGCGTAAACAAAACAGTCAAATATAAACAAATCGGATGATGAGACGCATTTGATAGACATTTTTATATTAAATTAAATGCTAGCTATAGAATCAGTGGTTTATTATTTCGATTTTTTCGAAATTTTCAGGCCACTTGACCTTGATCTTTTCTTTAAAGACTGGCTAAATGGCAGACTCACATTCAAGCCAAGCCATAATTTTTGAATGCTTCTTTGCGGGCAACATTATGAGCTACGGAAAACGTAACTTGATTTTGACTAGATCTTTCCGATTAGCCTTCTGCTTGATTTTCAAGAAAATTTAACTTTTCGAGCTTGATATTTTGGGTAAAGTCTGCTTAAGAGCTAAAGTCTGCTTTGGGTAAAAAATGATTTGTGATTGCTTGCAGCATTAAAGCGACGGGAAACTTAACTGGATTATGGTACACGTTCACCCATGAGTCTCTTACAAGTTTTTCTGATAAAACTGCACTTTCATAGCTTGATATGTTGTTGATAGGCTGCCTAAATGGGCAGCTTTTTTGGGGCCTTTCTGAAAAGACTTCCTAACAGGCTTTTTATATTTTGAAAAATGTTAATTCGGACCTTTACAAAAATACCGCTCACTATTAATTTCTTTGTTTATTTCATATTTTTTCATTAATTTGCTTAACTGCAGATGTTTTTCGTTTTCGCGGATATCGCATGGCAAACCTTTCAGATGTTCTTGATATAACTTGAGTATAACAGAAATTTTCAAATGGTAACTGACGCGACAGTAAAATAATTCGTTTATTTCTGTATTGTTGCAGACCAGAAAGCATATCCAGAACTGGATCAAGCCTGGCATGAAGATGATCGAAATCTGCGAGGAGCTTGAAAACACTGCTCGCAAGTTGATCGCAGAAGAAGGCTTGAAAGCTGGCTTAGCTTTTCCCACTGGATGCTCAAGAAATCACTGTGCCGCTCATTATACACCAAATGCTGGCGATGAAACCGTCTTGGAGTATGATGATGTGGTGAAAAATCGACTTTGGAACTCACATTAATGGTCGCATTATTGACTGCGCCTTTACACACACTTTCAATCCCAAATATGATAAGCTGGTGGAGGCTGTTAGGGATGCCACCAACACGGGAATCAGAGCAGCAGGTGAGGACTGATTGCAAAAAATACCTATGTGAACTTGGGTTGTAAATCTTGATGGTTTAGGTATTGATGTTCAGCTGTGCGAAGTCGGGGCTCAAATTCAGGAAGTTATGGAATCGTATGAAATCGAGTTAGATGGAAAAACCTACCAGATAAAGTCCATTAGAAATCTGAATGGTCACTCGATTTCACCGTACAGTAAGTAACCGACTTCCGCACAAAACTTCCACTCAGCGACGTTCACGCTTTTCAGGAATACATGCGGGCAAAACTGTTCCCATAGTCAAAGGTGGGGAGGCCACTGTTATGGAAGAAAATGAGTTCTATGCTATTGAAACTTTTGGTTCCACTGGTAAAGGAGTCGTTCACGATGACATGGATTGTTCCCATTATATGAAGAACTTTGATGTTCCTTATGTTCCACTTAGGTCAGTTCTGGTTAAAAGTTTTTAGAGCCAGAAAAACTCAGTATCAACGGTGTTAAAATTACTATTTAATATTTAACCTATTTTTTGTTCTAGATTGCAATCTTCTAAGACACTTTTGAATATAATTAACAAAAACTTCGGGACGCTTGCTTTTTGCAAAAGATGGTTAGATCGTGGCTGGCGCTACTAATACCAAATGGCGCTGAAAGACCTTTGCGACAAGAGGATTGTCGATGACTATCCGCCACTTTGCGACATTAAGGGCTGTTACACCCGCTCAGTTTGAGCACACGATCATCCTACGTCCAACCTGCAAGGAATCGTTTCCCGTGGAGATGACTACTAGTTTCAAGGTGCGTTGTTTTTAAGGCTCGGGTTTATAAATTTGCTGAATAAATTGCTTTACGTACAGATAAGGGCTTATCTGCAGTATAAAGAAACGTTTAAATGACTTCAATTGTGCATTATTGGGTGTTGATGTAATTGCCAAATCGTGTTGATAAAGTCGAGCCTGAGAGCAATGGTTTTATTGTTTTTATTAAGAATAGAGATTCCTTATGTTGATTATTCATTTGGGATATTGAATAAAATCGATATTTTCAAGGCAAGAAATGTTTCACTGATCGGCAGAAAAATCCCGAAGATTTCCGCAGAAAAGTATTAGTTAGGGCTCGCTTCAGTTACTCATCAACATTAATTAACAGCTTTCTTACAAACAAAATGCCATAGCGCCAGTACCGGTAGAACTAACAAAAGCCAATCTTCCGAAGAGCTTCTTCGATTTCCTTGTAAACCGTTGGATCAATCACAGTACTGGATATCTGTAACCAAGCAAAAATGACTAAACGATAGTGTTTTTTTGCGTTGAGTACCTTCTTCATTTTGTTACGAGCTAAATCCGCAATGGATTTGCGCATATTTTCCCAGATCTAGTGGTGGGAAGCGCCTTCACTCCAACAGCCAGCCGAAATGAAGCCACTGGTCCCATATGTTCCCTAACCAACGCGATCAGTTCTTGGGCAATCAAGTACTCATTCAGAATCGCATCTTCAAACAACATTGAATCTTCCTCAAAGGGATTAATTCGAGTGAAACCGACAACCTTCTTTCATTACAAACAAGCACAACGGGACTTCGCTTTTGATTTTGTCTGGCACTGAAACCACACAAGCGTTGCATATGTCTGGATGGGAAAGCACGATGTTTTCTATGGCTAAAGTGGATAGCCGATGTCCAGCTACATTGATTATATCGTCTGCTCTGGCAGTTACATACACCAGACCGTTTTCATCTACAAAACCCGCGTCCATTGTGTCATAAAAGCCCTAGGAATTCACAAGGATTATTCACTTGCTTTTAAGATATTGGCAAAGTTTCTTACTGAGTGCCTAGTGAAGTAAGTCTTGTGGAACCGATCGTCTGCTTTGTACAGTGTGGTGAGAGTTCCAGGGGGCAAAGGCAACTTTACAACGATTCTACCCAGCTCGTTCACATCCGCCAAACTTCCATCTTTCATCAACACTTGAACTAAGACAAATCGATAAAAACACTGCCACATTTGTGTTGTTATGGTGTGTGCGTGATCCAGAGTTCAAAATTAGATTTTAGTGGTTGTTTACCGTTGTATCCCAAGGAACTTGGAAGCCGGTGTTAAGTTTGGCTGTCGTGGCAGCGATTCTTTAAGCCGACGCACGTCCCAAGAAATCGCTTGAGGCCCATTTTCAGTTGGCCCACCAATGATGGATGACGGGAAGCACTAAAGAGTTTTTTCTGCCCACAGTTTTAGAGCCGACATATCCAGATGGTTCTCCAGCTACCCAGATCGGTAAGTAATTTTAGAAGCTTTTTGAAAAGATCAAGTGTTTCTGAATATCTGAAAGGTGGAAACTGGTGAGTTTTTCGGTTTTTAGAGCGAGCGTCGAAATTAATCTCTTCCAGACGTTCGTAAGCACGAGTGGCTCGCATCTTCAGGAGGTGGGTTACTGCCCGAGCAAACAACAAGACCAAATTGACCCAACCGAACCCAAAATTGTTTTCCCACCTAAAACCCCCGAAAAACTCATCAAGTTTGAACAACGGCCGCGAAGGCCAAACTTTTGATCTGTAATGAGCTGTTTGCTCTGAGTTTTTTTTCTTCATCCTCATTTGTAATAAATACAATTGAAAAGTGTCTTGTTAATGGACTTCAACATCGTAATATGTTTTTTGCGAAAAAAAGTCGAAGACGAAAGTCGCGATAAGTTGGCTCAAATGGTTCGTGGAAAGTTCTTGAAAACCCACCCGTCTTTCCAGACTTAGCGCCGATTGACTTTAATCTGTTTCGTTGTCAAAATGCAAACACCAGGCAAAAATGGGGGAAAACCAGAAGAAAGTTTACGGGCGTCGCTCTTTGATTTTTTCGAGTCGGAGTGGTTTTGTAGGGGCTGTGGCTTTAATTCGCTTGAAGCACCATGGGATAGAGTTGAATTAAAATCGCAAGAAAAAAATACTTTGTTGACAAACTAGCTAAACTTATGACAACAATCATAATCAATAATTCATAAAATTAACTTAATTTTTTTCAAATAATGCGCACATGTATTGTCTATATGCAGCTAGGAAACTTTCTGCATAAGGTGAATTATTCAATTCCAGTGAAGGTTTTTCTATTAAAAACCATGTACTTATGGCAGATTATTTAACCACGCTATCGAGGTCTTGTTGCTTACCTGTCTTAAGCTGGAAATATCGTACTCCGCCCCAAATTTAGCCTCCGGATCCACTTCTCTAAGAATCCGCAGTGCTGTTGGCACCGTGAACATGGCATTGACTTTGTACTCGCTAATAATTCTGAAACCCCACTTAATGTGCATTTAATCCAGATAAAACAACTTCAATTTACCTATAGTAGGAACTGGGGTCAGGAGTGGTGGTCGGCTTTCCTTCGTAAATTATGCTGGTAATTCCGTAAACCAGCGGGCCGTAACACATGTAGGAATGGCCAACAACCCAACCAAAATCGCTGGTTGACCACCAAACATCATTTGGCCCCATTGCATATAAGGTCTTCATCGTGTAGGCCAAAGTAGCTAAATGTCCCCCTACTGGTCTTTGAACTCCCTTTGGTTCTCCTTGGAAACAAACCCAAATAGAATCTTTCCTAGTTAATTAATAGGCAGCACCTGTTGTTCCAGAAGTAGTACAAAATATAGAAGTGGCTCGTTTGCTTCAACAGGAACGCAAGGGACACTTTCTACGTTTTTTATCGCTTCTTCCCAGTCAATGTCGCGTTCAGGCTCCAATTCCGCAGTAAAAACTCCCCTTCTTTGGAAAATCACACATTTGTTGGGTTTGTGATAGGAGATTCCTATTGCGTGGTTCAGTTCTTCTACATAGCTGGAATATAACAAGGTCGATTTATTTGTCCTCGACTTTATAACACTTGTGTCATCAGTTAACAGGTTGTGAAGATATCCTAATATTGGGGAACAATGGAACTTATTCACTCCATGGAATGTAGGGAATTAGAGTCTATAGAATGGTAACTCCTGGAATCGGAAGAAACAAAACGTAGGTAACTTTGGGGAGTATTGGAGAAAATAATATAAACGTCAGACAAAGTCGACACCCTCAAAGAGCAAAAATAGGGAAAAATATCCAACGGATTCAAGATGACTAAAGGTCTAGAACAGGGCTGCTGTCTATCGCCTATACTATTCATTATATATGTAGATGAAGCTCTCAGACAGTATAAAAAAAGGTGTTAGAGAATGGACTGTATATCGAGGACACCAACATTATATACGTTACATTATGCAGATGACCAGGTAGTAATTGCTCAAGACACAGAAGACCTAGAGGATATGTCCAGAAAGGTTCTAGAGAGTACAAAAAATGGGGACTAGAGGTACATTGAAGCAAAACCCAATATCTGTGCGTAGGAGAAGAACCAGCGGTTGACTTAACCTAGAACATCAAAAAAATGAAAAAGGGTTGTTGAATGCATATATCTGGGAGTAAAAAATGACGAAGACAGGATCAATTGAGGAAGCTATAAAACACAGAACAACCAAAAGAAGACAAGTGGTGAGAGCACGGGGCGCTGAACTGGACTTTTGAAGAAGAGGGGCGAAAAAAAACTAGATTAAAACACGTGAGAAATGAAAAGAAAGCAAATAAACAATTGTAGAAGACATTGGAAAAAACAGCATATGGTATGTAAGAGACGTATGAGGGGAGAAAGACTGGCAAGGAAAATTTTTGAAGTGGACACTTCCAGAGAAAAGAAAACGACTTGCTAACAACGTGGACACAAGGGATGGCAAAAGCGATATCATACAGACCTACTGGAATAACGTACTGGAAGACAAACCTACTGGAAGATAACTGGCAAAACAGACAAACAGCCCAAAGGCGTTTTACTATAAACGGGATTAATAAAAAAAACTTATGAGCAACTTTGTTTTCCGTAATTATTCACTGACAAACACTTACTTTAATATCTTGTTCGGTTCAATGCCACAACTGGCGGCAATGATGACCTTTGGTTCAGCGTGGTTAATTCTAGTGCTTAATTCACTAGCTGCGAATCCTAAAAACAACATAAGGCAATCAGAAGAGTTGGGTTTTCGCGGTCAATGCGTGAAACTGGTGATTTTTTCGGGCTTTCAGGGATCCTAGAAATACCTCAGGGGGAAATTCTTTCCACCGCGGTATTAAAGCCCGAAAATCGGATCAATTTCAAGCTTTTTTCCCAAACATTTAGTCGGGATGATGGTAAATTACCTCCAAAAACAACCGAATGAACAGCTCCCAATCTTGCAACCGCCAACATCGCCATTACGGTTTCTGGGATAAGGGGCATGTAAATTAGCACCTTATCGCCCTTTTCCACCCCATATCTGGCTAGAAAGTCCGGCCAATTTCGAACCTTCAATAAAAAATAACCAATGAAGTCGATGTAAAGAATTCTGAATCTCTGCTGGTCTTGACCTTTTCTTGCAGTTCCGAATAGGAAATTTTGCGCACTTACTCCGGTTCCAGGACTATCATAGATCAGGGCCACTTTGGAGCCGTTTCCTCCTGCCTCCACGTGTCGATCCACCGCATTGTAACAGGCGTTTATTTCTCCTCCAACATACCTTAATAAATTGGTTTAATCTACAGCTTAATAAATCCTAAGGAAAATATTGCCCAATACCATTGGTGAATGGTTCTTGGCTGTTGTCCAGCACCTTTCTTCCATGGCTTGGCCCAACTGACCATCGTTCCAACACTAGCCCAGAATGATTCCGGATTTCAAACTGACTCTTTGAAACACTTTTCATAACTGCTTATATTTAATATTGAGCCTTTCGCTTGGACTTTACCTATAATTATTCCACAAGCACCCGGAAAGAAAATGATTATTGAACAGTAGTCGGTTACCCAGTTTTTGGAAGTCTTACCCTTTTTCTTACTTTCGAGTTTTTTTTTTCGTTTCACCAAAACTCATTTTTCGATCGGGATCGCGTAAACCTCAACTTTCCACGCGATTTGTTCCAACCGAAAATACTGTTCAACTGGATGTGGACAATTAAATTGAAAAAATTAAAAAATAATGAATGCCCATTTGCATGCTAAATCGTAACAGTGGATTTAAATACAATGCCAGTTCCAAGTTCAATAATAATACTATTTTCGAAAAGAATTAGTTTGATTCTGTATAAGGTTGACCTGTTAAGGAGAGGTCAATCAGATCTATTGTAGAATTCTGCTGTACATACAAGCACATAAACGACGTCATTGCCTGTGGGAAAGATCTAGATTTTTTGGTGGTAAGCGGAAATTTCACTACTCTGATTATCCTAGTTAATGGCACATAGATAGGCTCCATAGATAAAAGAGCTTAAACATAAATAGAAACGTCTCAATTTTACAAAAGAAGCTACGAAATGAATGTGGATTTTCCTCTTTTCATCGTGCAATTCTGCCTAATTTTCAATAACAAATTACCATGCGATGTTCATTTCTGGAGCTAATGCATATGGATCAAGTTCACAGCGATCAGCATTGACCAATATTGGAGTTCGTTTGTTACTGAGCTTAAAATTGGTTTATTTTTGTGTGTACAAACTTTCGGTTGTTGATTGTTTCTGATGAAAAATTGGCTCAAATGTGAAACTTCCAAAAGTGCAAAAAATTCCGAACGCTTGGTAATTGACTCAGAAGGTTTTTTTCTCAAGACCACAACAGATTGATCCCAATATCGTGTCTGAGTGCTTCTCAAGCTGCAAAAAGTTGAGTTAATTACCAAAGTTTCAAATTTTTTTTCCCGGGGAAAGGAAAGCTTGATATTTGAGCCTAAGGGTTTTTTGTTTCTGAAGACCACTCAAACACTATATACAGGATGATTCATCAACAATAGGGAAATCCATACTAGGTAATATTGGAAGTTGATATTTTGGTGTTAAAAATCGAAATTCTAATTCGTTTTTTGCTATTATTCTGAAAATATTGGGGTGAGGAACTTAAAATTTGCAACGTAGGGGGTTTTTAAGATGGGGAAACGAGATACGGATACAATTTCCAAGTTGCTCATAGCGGACGCCACTTGCGACGAAGTTAACCGACATTTCAATAAATATATTTTCACCCTGTATATGTAACTTCCAATTTATTTGAAAACCTTAGGGAGCAATAATTTCTACATAAATTAGGTATTCTTGTTTCATATCGATATTTCGATCCGTTTTGAGAAAAATGGAGTTAACAAACACGAGGGTTATTAAACGCGAAATATAAAATCGAACAAACAATATAGTATTTTAAATAATAAATTTAAATAATAAGTGCATTGAAAATGACCATCATTGTCACATAGAAAGGACTGGGAGGGGACGCCGTGACTCCTTACAGCTAGGCTGATGGTGGGACCTCCACAACCAGTGCGTAAAAACGAACTGCTAGATCTCAGCTGGCAAAAAATAAGGAGAATAATGGCCTTTAACAAGACACGCCCCCTGCAAAAACACCTCTTCAGGATGGGACTGAGCTATCAACCGACCTGCAGGGGGTGCGAATTAGAGGATGAAACTACTCTACATATTATGTGTCACTGCACATGCAACAGGTAGACGAAGACTCCTGGGAGGGAATGAAGTTCTACCAGACCAGGTCATGCGTACCCCCCTCAAGATTCTTCTGGAATTCATTGAATACACAGGGATAATGAGGGAGTAAAATACGGAGGCACAATAGGACAGAAATGACCGCGGTGCTAGGCCAAACACCACTTCGGAGGTGAGGAAGGGTTTTAGGGGGTTAAAACAGCTAAGCTGGAGTCCCACACAGCCCAGAGCGCCAGACCATCAGCTCTGGGTGTGCGTAAGAGAGCATTTCCCAAACCTCACCTGGAAAAAAATCATTGTCATTGATACATTTTGCACTGTATTTTTGAAAAATCCTTCGATTTGAAACAACTTATTTTTGTTGGCAGCCACTTCAATTTTGCCACCATTTTCACGCCAACCAATGGGAGTTTCGTAAAATATATCTGTCATTTGAGATCAAATGGAAAAGTCCAGAGGGTTCAAGTCCGGACTTCTGGGCGGCCAAGGAATAACGCTACCACATCCAGTTCAACGATTTGGAAAACTTTATCTAAGTAAACAGCACAAGTTTCTTCATGGAACATCTTTAGGAAACTCACAGTTTTTCGCCAGCTAGAAACTTCAGAAGCAAAGTTTATTTCCAAAAAAGCAGAATCGTTCAAAATGTGTTCAAGTCCTGTACAGAACTCAAGTAAAATGAATATAAGTTCTCCTTTCTCAGAATTATTTTCCTGCTCAATTGAAATGCATGTTGGGGCGCTGTTATTACATTTCGGACGAAAAGATCCGGAGCAAAAGGAGAAGTTTTTTGCAAAAGTAGATTTGTATCGGCTTTGATTTTCGCGTATTATTAAAACCGAGTGTTTATTGAATCATCT
The DNA here is from genome assembly GCA_024550625.1 of Dendroctonus valens. Classification (NCBI taxonomy): domain Eukaryota; kingdom Metazoa; phylum Arthropoda; class Insecta; order Coleoptera; family Curculionidae; genus Dendroctonus; species Dendroctonus valens. The sequence continues at coordinate 644,052 of JAJTJO010000554.1, read as the reverse complement.
TTTTTCAATAACGGACCGCAAACTCGAGCTGAAACGAGAATGCGTAATTGAAAAGTCCGAACCCAGACATTTTCAGAATGATGGCAAAAAAACGAATTAAATTCACATGTTTTCCATTGTTAATGAATTCAGATTGAGCAGCTTCAAAGCTTCAAAGCTGGAACTTGTGAATTGATTTTTTTTACTTGAGATTAGGATGTTGAGCGTAAAATTTGTCGGATCGGCGGTTTATTCTCGGACAAACTTTCGTCTAGGATCGTTCTTTTTGTTTAGGCTCCATCCACACGGATAGAAGCCTCGAAATTATTTTAATCTTATTAATGTACTGAAGCGAGCCATCGGGGTGGATAATTGTAGCCGACTCCGAGCCGCAACTACAAAGCGGCCCTCTGAAAGTCCGGAGTTTCGTTTTTATCCGCTGCATATCGACCGAAGAACGGGCAGGATAAATAAAATAAACAGGTTCAATGAAAATATATTCGCAAACCCTTCGTAATGAATGGGACCGTGTGGGTGCTGGGGCCAACGAGAAAACCCACGGATTTTCACTAGTCAACCAATCACTTTTTTTAAAATTTTTCCCATCTTCTGCTAGTAAAAATCACCTTAAACAGGGCAAGAATAAAAGTTGCATCGCTTTATTTTTCTCTCCTCCATCCAATATTTCCGTAATGGGGTTTTCGAGACATCGGTCGACGGATTCGTATTTTCTAGATTCTCAGGGCTTCGGTCGGTGATGGATGTCCTGAAAATGAGAAGTGCTTTTATTTATGGAAATTTCACTTTTTATATACTCCAATATTGACGCGATATTCAAATAAACCTGCGGTTTATTTAATGTTAAAATTCAAAAAAGTCACTGTTCCTAATTATGCGCACTTGAACCAGCTTTAGAAGTCACTGTGAGCAGCCACCAACGAAAAAAGCACCTAAATTGACTTAAAAACTCGGCCTTTTTGTCTCTCGTGCACATACACAATTCATTAGGAAAGGGACTTTAAATTTGCAACGGGAATGTTTAATTTATTTTCCGTGTTTTTTGGTCCAATGAAAACCGACCAAAGCGGAATTGGCCTTTTTAGCTCTGCTTCCATGTCACATGCACTTTGTATACAATGTCAGCTGGCTTTATTAGATTGCATAGTTTTTTCTCTCTAAACTTTGTATAAAATTTTTCAAATGTGATTAGGGTTTTGCAAGTGGGCATCAACACTGGGTTGAAACTGCTTACTAATTTTTTTGTATATGGAAAGCTGCTTGTGTGCAGACATTTACAGCAATGGTTCAATTATCTTCTTCTTAGGCTGCAGTCTTCCTTCGAAGGTCGACCATTCCTCTTATTCATCAAGAGTTTTGTCTGCTTCCTACAGATCTTTTGCCATTATGATTTTTAGATCCTTCGACATTTTTGTTTTTTGATGACTTCCATAAGCGCTTCATTCTTGTCCATTCTGTTTCGTCTGCAACCGTCAGTGGTAAGAACACCCTTGAACTTCTAATGGAGACTAAAGGGATCATGGTTAACTTGTACCGTCTTTATTTCACCTCATCTGTCCACCAGCCAATTTTCTTTTGCTTCGTTGCATTTTGTTCTCACTTTTCTATCCAATTCACCAGACTGGCTATTGCTTCTGGTCTTTCTGGATCACAAATCCAAAGCAAAAAATTGTCCAGACCCTTCCAGACTGACTTTTAAATATAAAAAAGGGTGATGAAAGTTTGTATTATTTCTTTGGAGAGATCCAAAATAGAATATCCAAAAAATCGCAAGGAAAATGAGGATATTTGCAAAAAACTGAGCCTGAAACCTGAAGCCTGACTTGTAGTTTTCTTTTGAGTTTCCAAAACATTGATCGGAATGTTTTGGAAAACTCGCAAACTAACGCATGAGTTTTATCACATAACTTCACTTCACAACATCAGTTTTCGTTTGGACACAAAGTTTTCTTGGAACATTTTGGGAAACATTTTCTTGAAGCAATTAATTCTTCATACTATTCAAGTCTCGTGTTTAAACTATCACAATTTAGAGTTTTCCCAAAGAACTTAATGCATGTTTTACGTTCGAAAACAGTTTTTGACTGATTACTCAGCCACAAATGCGTAGTACAAGCGCAGGGTTTTTTTGTTGGGATTTTCTTGCAAAAGAACATTCAAAAGATTGTTACTCATTTGAAGTTTTGAAGAGCGCAATTTCGAAACTAACCCAAAATGCGTGTGACGCCGACATGTTTGTCACCAAATATCTGCCTGGATGCATTATTTGTAATATTTACCTGCCTTAATAGTCTCTCACCCGATTTTTCAGAACTAATATCTTTTAGATTAGGGTTTTGCAAGTGGGCATCAACACTGGGTTGAAACTGCTTACTAATTTTTTTTGTATATGGAAAGCTGCTTGTGTGCAGACATTTGCAGCAATGGTTCAATTATCTTCTTCTTAGGCTGCTGTCTTCCTTCGAAGGTCGACCATTCTCTTGTTCATCAAGAGTTTTGTCTGCTTCCTACAGATCTTTTGCCATAATGATTTTTAGATCCTTGGACATTTTTGTTTTTTGATGACTTCCATAAGCAAGCGCTTCAATCTTGTCCATTCTGTTTCGTCTACTATCGTCAGTGGTAAGAATACCATTGAACTTCTAATGGAGACTAAAGGGATCATGGTTAACTTGTACCGTCTTTATTTCACCTCATCTGTCCACCAGCCAATTTTCTTTTGCTTCGTTGCATTTTGTTCTCACTTTTCTATCCAATTCATCAGACTGGCTATTGCTTCTGGTCTTTCTGGATCACAAATCCAAAGCAAAAAATTGTCCAGACCCTTACAGACTGAGCCAAAAAAGTCTGCGGGCCGCAACATCTGGAAATCCTATAAAATATTCAAAAAGAAGCATTTTTTCAGAAAGAATTTTCCTTCCATTAATGGATCGTGCAGTTAATTATCGTGGAAAATCCTGTGTGCGTTCTGTCGTGTCTGATATTCTCTCGATTTTTTTTTATTGTTCAAGCCCGGTTTATTGAGTTTCAGACTCAGTTCTGCTGATTATACCGGTTTGACTGTGTATGCAAAACACCAGAAAAAAACTGCATGAACCAGAAACGACTTTTAATTCCGCCCCAGCCCTGCGGGTTAGGTTCATTTAGAAAAATTATCCTGAGCGAAGCCAGTACCGTATATTAAACCAGATTAGACTCTGGATTTTCAGGTTTAATTATATAATTCCCACCGTTATGAGAATAATAAATAACCATCATTTAATTATTGTGTTTTTCGTTGTTGAATTCGAGCAGATGCCGGCTTAATGCATAACCGGAAATTCGCAAATATATAGATATAAATTTAGTAATTTGAGAAAATGTTTGCTAATATCATTGCAACGTGGAGCTTTGTTAAATACGTACAATGTAAACGCCCATTTAATTATTGCGGGTTTATCTGAAAACGAAATAGTTATAACTAAAACCCTGTAAAAATCCACCATAAGGCAATGTCTGCGACCTCCAAACAACAACAGCGCTTCCTAACGTTTCCCAAGCACGAGCGGCTGGCATCTTCAAGGTGGTGCTGCGCCGAGCAAACCACCCCTGAAAACTAATCCGCACCAGAGGAGCAGTTTTTCCAACGAAGCTATTGAACTTATTGAATTCCCACGCAAAATCGATGTTTTATTCAATCCACGGTTATGGTTTTCCGCACCACAAAAGCAGATGAAATTTGAGGAACAGTTAAGCCCATTCAGGTCACCCCCGAACTTTTTCCGTAGTGTGTGATACACGAGGGTGCACTCTCTAGTTCTCTATTGCAATCCCTTCGATTTCCAGCCAGACGAAACGGTGCAAATTGAAAAAAAAAAAAGAATTCGCCCCAAATCCCGAAAAATATTCAGCTTAAGGGATCGGAACTGACAACGGGGTTTCATGGGAACATACCCTGCATAAGGAATGGTTATTTGAAGAATCCGGACGAAAAAACTATTTTTCATCCACCTCATCTAGACGACCTTTTCATGATTTTCAACATCCTGTACATTTGTGTAACTTGAGAAGGACTTTAAAAAAGTGCTAGTGTGAGGGAGTGATTGTTATTAAGAGAACGAGCTAATATGGGTTTTTTGGGCGGTTTTTTTTTCGTTTTTAGCTGCATAATTTGCTGCACTTTTGCAACTTTAAACACCTTGGAATGAGATTTCTAGGCCAAATTGCCATACCCATCAAATTAATTTTTCCAGCTCCTGTTCACCCGTCAATCTTGCCATAAAACCTGACTGCTTTCCTGTAGTGGAAATTCGCCCAACAAATACATATTTACATACAAATGTAATAAGTGCATTGTAAAGCTATTAGGAAACGTTGATTGACGCTTTCAAAGCGCTTTTATTGTTGTTTCGTGCTGCAAATTGCCAGCAATCGGACAAAACACATTGAATAATGAAGGAGCATACATTTTTCGCCTATCAATTTGTAAAATGTTCAGTCTGGTGGTCCCAATCGATGACCTTAACCATCAAGAGGATTTTCAGGTTTATTTTCAAAAATTTTGACTTTTAAATATAAAAAAGGGTGATGAAAGTTTGCATTTTTTCTCTGGAGAGATCCAAAATAGAATATTCAAAAAATCGCAAGAAAAATGAGGATATTTGCAAAAAACTGAGTCTGAAATGCATGTGCAAGCAAGGTATTCTGGTTAATATTAGGTAAAACCAATCGAGTCAATCAATAACGGTAATCACATACAAAAAGCTACAATTTTAGTGATAAAATCGTAAAATCTACACTCTACTCGATAGAGAAAAATTTAATGCTTCAACTTGTAGTTTTCTTTTGAGTTTCCAAAACATTAATGGAAATGTTTTGGAAACTCGCAAAATTAACGCATGAGTTTTATCACATAACTTCACTTCACAACATCAGTTTTCGTTTGGACACAAAGTTTTCTTGGAACATTTTGGGAAACATTTTCTTGAAGCAATTAATTCTTCGTACTATTCAAGTCTCGCGTTTAAACTATCACAATTTGGAGTTTTCCCAAGGAACTTAATGCAAGTTTTACGTCCGAAAACAGTTTTTTGACCGATTACTCAGCCACAAATGCGTAGTACAAGCGCTGGGTTTTTTTGTTGGGATTTTCTTGCTAAAGAACATTCAAAAGATTGTTCCCCATTTGAAGTTTTGAAGAGCGCAATTTCGAAACTAACCCAAAATGCGTGTGACGCCGACATGTTTGTCAGCAAATATCTGCCTGGATGCATTATTTGTAATGTTTACCTGCCTTAATAGTCCCTCACCCGATTTTCCAGAGCTGATATCTTTTAGAAATTAGCCAAAAACGCCATGTAGTGCTTTTACCTTTTCCCAATAATTTTCTCCTTTTCATTCAACAGCTCTAATATGTTTTTCTATTGACTCTGACGACAAATTAGCATAGTGAAAAGCTGCCACTTTAGGCCTCTGAGCTGTTTCTGTTGGTCAAATGATATCCGAGCTCCTGGTCAGCGAAAAAAGTTGAATAAAAAAAGCTGTAATGGACGAAATGTATATCTTGGCATCAAACACGAAATTCCCAAATAAAGCATAGGGGGCACAAGCATTTTCTGTTTTTGTTGTCTGAAATTGAATAGTGGACAAACCGCGCCGCCCTAGGTTTATGCGCACCCATTGAAAAGAGAGCTTCGGGCCAGAAACAGGACAAAAAGGACGAATGCAGCCCTTAGGACTGATCTAGGACGTACGTCGAACCGGATAGAGCTGCAAACTTGAAGCGGCAGCAGGAAACGGGACTAAAAGTGGGGGACGCAGGACTCTTTACTCGAGAATCTCTATTCTCTACGTTCCCGGGCAGAGTGTTCCTCCTGTCAAATAATCTTTGGACCTTGATGTGTGTGTGGGTGCCTCCGATGTCGCGTTATCCCAGTACATAAAATCGGACTATTTAGGATGATTATTCGCGCTTTTAGGAAAATTTTGCTCAACTTTGACTGCAACGGGGTTTCGGTTCAAACTTCCGGATTTTAGCTACTTAGTGAGTGCGATCTACTCAGGAATAACTCTTTGGGAATCGTGTTTGTATGCAGAAAAAAATTCAATGCGAAAGGCTTAACACACGCATATATTAAGTAAGTTTTGTATCAGATGTTTAAGGCTTTTGAGGTTTTCAATATTGTGGTTTTCGCTGCACGAGAAGCGACTGAAGAATTTTAAATTATTGTTTCGAGCTCAGATTTGAGACATACAAAATGAGGGTTTTGGGTAAGAATTCATGGATTCAAGCCGAACTGAATTCATTGCAAGTGAAATATTTTTTTGAGTGATTTATGAGTTTCCAAAAATCTGACCGTTCAGTAGAAATTAGGCGATTTTTCATTTTATTTTTTATTTCTCTCTATTTATTTATTTTCTCAGTCGGTCAGCCGATTTGCATATTTTTTTTATCGAATTAAAGCTCTATTTTTATAAGCAAAAAATAACTAAAACAAATTGTACAGGGTGTTTAAATACTGCCGTGTTTTCTTGGTGAAAGTTTAAATCTTTCTGCGAGCAATATGGGATAGCCCACAGCTAAAAAAAGTATAAGATGTTATAGCCTCATGTCTTCTCAGTAATCTGGATCTTTAATCGTCTGTTTATCCTGAGCCCTTCGAAAGATATTCATTTTTTGGACCGGTCTCATTTTCAGCCCAAAATTTACTTAATTTTTTTTTAATTGCGAAGAAAGATTCTGGCAAAAAAGCTCTTTAGGGAGTTACATACGTAACAAGTTAAACAGAGGAGCTCCTTCTTCGGAATTAAAAAATAAGGTTTAAATAAATTTCGTGCGGAATTTGACCGGGGATAAAAATGAAAATTTCTCGAATGGCTCATGACAAACAGACGACAAGATCAAAATTACTCAGAAGATCTGAGGCTATATCCTTTAGGTACTTTTTTTTCTGTCTTAGCTACCCGATAATGGCCGCAGACGGATTTAAACTTTGCCCAAGGAAACATGTCGCTATTTAAACACCCTGTACTATATCTCCCTTACATTTTTTTCTTATCTCATAACTAAATTTTGCCTAAAAATAGAGCTATAATTTGATACAAAAATTGTTCAAATTGCATAACCGGTTGAGAAATATTCACATTCAAAATTTAGGGAAAATTTAACCTTTGCGTGAAATTTGCGGTGCAGTGCCATCCATCCACTTGTGTTTCGTCTCTTGGGGCCAAAAAAAGTTTGAAACTTATCTTTTTTGAACTACCAATTAACTTGAGCCTGAGCCGAGCCTGAGTCGCGGCAAATTCCTTTTCTGTCGGTGTTTTGACGAAACATCAAAGGAATTTGCCGCGGCTCAGGCTCGACTCGTCCAAGTCTGGACGCACCATTAAACTGCCAGCAACTCTCTGGATATATACAGGGCGGTCAAATTGATTACCAGGATCGTCTGGTAGATTTACACACAAGGAAGATATTCTTTAAAGTCTAGGGTTTTGGAAGTGTTATTTGGCAGTTGAATAGGTCCCAAACCGGTTCAGCGGGTGCTTGCATGTGACACAACCAAAAAGCTGTACTTTAAGATGTATTTCTTATTGTAGACGCAACACTCCGCATATACATATTGAGGAGCTTCTATGCTTCAAGCTTAAAACATATGCAGAAGAATACACCATATGAACTCATGTTCGCCATGAAGAGCTTTAATTCGTTTCCAATAAATTCATTTTTCAATAGATCTGAACAGCCTTAATTTGTAAAAGTCCATATTGATCATCTGCCCCAATGAACATTCGTTTTTTCGCCTTTGTGTATGGTTATTACATCTAATGGGAATTTTCTATTAAGGCGAAAGACGATGATTTGGATATTTTAAATCTAAACTTGGCGTGTCAGAGTTATCGCTTAATCGCCACTAAAATATCAGACTTTTTTCCCTTATTTGCTTTTTTTATATTTAGATTCCTTTATTCCATATTCTCTATAAAGGCGAACTAGCAACTATGCGGTCTAAATAAATTAAAGCCTCTTGCTCTATGGCTTTGTGTGCATTTTGTAGCAAATTGTGAGACGTTTAAGCGGCATTTAAAACCAGCAGTGTGAGGTGATCGTTTATGGTCGTTAACGACATACTAAATCCCATATTTATACAAGTCTATGGACCATCAATGGCAATAAAGTGAGCCCCCATACAAACAAACACCCGTATAAAATCTTTATTTAGGCAGTTAGAGCTTAATAGAGTAACAGAGGCTCCTTTTTGAATCTTTTTTTTTATTATTTAATGGCTGGCATGAAGCGAAGTGCTAGTAACTTTTGTTGGCTCAGATAACGCTCTTCTTATGCGGTTTTATGGATCTTGATACAACTAGTTACGTTTTATTTGCTGAATTTGTCGTTTTGAGTAGCGCTTCAGTTGCTTACATAAACTCTCGGCTTTAGCGAAATTCCAAAATGTATCCAGAGGAATTATTGCAAATACTGCTTGCATTCTATTTGGGTTTCTAGACTAACTGTTAATTTAATAATTCCAGCAGTCGCCATCAGTTTTTTTTAGAAAAAACGGTCTTCTTGGTTAATCATTTAAGCAATTTCTTCATTTTTTACTCACTCCAAAGACGCAGATTCTTCATTTTCAGTTCTTGTACCTACAAGTGTTTGTTGTGCTCATGTGAATGCATTGTGAGCCTGCACTATAGGCCTCGACCCGACTGGTTACAATTCAACGCGATTGCCGAGGCAAACCTAATTCCTCTGCAGATTAGTCTTTGTCTGCGATATTACGGCGGATACATAATTATTCACATCTCAACAATATTAAATTCAGATAAGACGATATTGCCACCTGCCTCTCTGGTGCGCTTTCCACGCTATTATTCATTGTCCCTTTCGTTTCCACCAAACCAGCCCTTTTATCCGGAATCGTACTTTAGCAGCTGCATTTTTTTAGTTCTTCACTCAGACTGGAGGAATTTGCGCGTTTGAATTTTGGAATTCTCCTAGTTCAAAAAATATATAATTGACGCCATAAAACGTGGGTATTTTCTAGGGAAATTCGACAATTCTCGGCTTTATCTGCATTAGGCAAGAGCCATTTCCACGTCCCATAACAATATCGATAATGTTGACTGGGAATAAAATTAGCATAAGGCCATCCCATGTAAACATCCGTATTCAGAAAACGGATTGTATTCAGGATGGCAGGTATTTAAAACAGGTTGAGATCCGGGCTTTTGTAACCCCTCGACTTATCCGCTCTCGAAAAGTATTGACGCTGTTCCCAGCAGCGCTTCGGGATCCTTTATTTGTCTCCCCTTCCCGTGTTTTATTTTGCACTTCGCACTTCCACTGCATCGGGACCCACCCGGCTTTTATTGCTCCCGATGAATATGTGTGGGAGCTTTTGGAGAACAATACAAATCGCGATTGATTAAAATCCAGATTAGCTTCGATTTAATCGGGACGCCGATCCGGGCAAGAAGCGAGAAACGTTGTTTCAACCGATTGGAGAATCGAACACAAAAGTGCTTTTAGCCAGTTAGCAATGAGGAAACCTTCATATTAGAGTGGCTTTTTTGGCATTTGACCAGTTTTGTCAACGTTTCGCTTGCAGCTCTGCCTCTAAACATTCTCAAGGGTTATGAGATGAGCCTACTGAACTAACAAAATTGAAGAGAGATTCAGCTGTTGACGCTAGAAAATGTACCTAAAAGAACGCATTCATTCAATATTCCATACTATATACAGGGTTATTGAAATGTCGACTCAAACTCAACTAACTTGTTTAAATGTTTTTCGAAAAATGGGAAATTTTTGCGGGAAATTTGCGTACCTCTGTATAACACCACTGTTACCATGATTTTAATCCAAACATTTTTATTAATAATTTACCAATTTCAGGAAAGAAAATAATTTTATAAATTTCCATAAAATAAAAAACTATATTTTTATATTTTTTATATGCCATCATTCTTAAGAGCCGCCATTAATGTTGAGCTGTCAAAAGGTCATGTCAATTTTCATGTCATTTCATTCAACTAGTTATTGACTAATGCCGGGTGTTAAGACGAGGGTCCGAACGCGCCGCGAGAAAATCGCAAAAATTCGATGTTTTACCTAATTTTGTGCGGAAAATTGTTAATTTTCTCAAAAAAGAGATTCCATGGCACCGTTTTGTCACATTTTCCCGATCGATAGGGCGATTTTATCCATAATAACGCGATTTGTTAACCGAGGAATTTCAGAGGTTTGCTGTCAAATTAAAGCTAACCTGACGGCGTCCACCATCAATCGCAACGGGGTATATATATTTATATACATCGAATCGTTAGTGCATGTTTGGAGTTTTAGAGATTTTTTGGTGTTTTCTCATCATTTTGAGGACTTTGCCACTGCAGGAATGCATCAATTCGTGCAGCGTTCGCAATTAATGTGAGTGCGATTTTTATCCCCCTTCAAGGCCTAAGAGCATTTAAATTAATGCCCATATTTTTTAAAAGAAAAAGTTAGTGAAGCAAAACGGGATTTTAACTAAACAATGAGTGTTATATAATGCATTTTTTTAAATTATTTTATTTCAATAACTACCTTATAGTAGTAGTAGTAAACATCTTTATTTCTAAAAAAGGCTAACGACCTATCGGTCTTTCTGCCCTTGTTTAATACATGTAGTCCTAATCTAAATAAAAAAAACAAAGATAAAAATTCTCTTATTCTGGTTTAAAACTTTCTAATTCCTAATGGCAAGAAAAAATTATTTTGTTGTCCCAGTAGTCAGTTGCGTTTGTAAGTGTTCGAGTAGTGTTTGATGTAGGGAAACGGAAGCGGGATTGTCTTGTTGGTCTTGTAAGACAAAGGGGATTCAGTATGGTCCAGTTGTAGGGGTTGTTTGTCCATTTTGTCTGTAGATGTATGAGTCTTTCCGAGATCTTTGTCATGTTTGTGCGTTCGTATAGTAGTTGGGTGGAGGGGTTGGTGTAGTGGGTTTTGGGGGTGTACTTATTCGTGTTATTAGTCTTAGTGCAATTTGTTCTGTTGTTTGTATATAACGTTTTGTCCTTTCTGTTCCGTTGGTCATGAGTATATGTCCATAGTCTAGCAAGGGTCTACAAATAGCTTTATACATTTTGGTGGCGGTGTTTGTGCTAATTCCTCTGTCTTTGTAGGTTAGTGATCGGAAGTGTTTTGTTCTCTTTCTTGTTTCTGCCCTGATGTTCGTATCTGTTTAGTGAATTTAAGTTTGTGGTCAATTGTGATTCCAAGGTATTTTACGTCGTTTTTTGGTTGTGTCGTTTGACCGTCTGCAGTTATTGTAAGGGAGTCAGCGTTGAGTCTGTGGTTTGTGAGGCAGAAGTTGGTTTTTTGACGCGTTTGGTGTTAGTCTCCATTTATAAAACCATGCCATTGTGTTGTTTGTTAGTGTTTGGAGTCTTGAGCTGCTCTCTCAGTAGTTCTGTCATGTACAAAAGTGTCGTGTCGTCTGCGTATTGTAATATGTATGCTGATGTGTGCGATTGATTTTTGTCTGGTAGTTTGTAATTGTATATGACATGGCAGTATATATTGTAGAGAAACCGGTGAGAAGGCGGGGATCCTTGAGGGAGCCTTGTTCAGGGGGAAAAGAAAATGACAGTGTTTTGTCAATTCGTAATTGTAGTTGTCTGTTTTCTAGTAAGTTCTTTATGGTGTATAGTAGATATGTTGGTGTGTGTAGTTTTGTATAGTTTGTATACTAAGAGCCTCTATCCCAGACACTATCAAAAGCTTTGTTAATGTCCATAAACAGGCAAGCTGTCTTTCTGTCAGTAGGTGGGGTTGTTTGTATATTGTTTAGTCAGAGTGAAGAGTGGGTGAATAGTCGAGTGCTGATGTTTGAATCCGAACTGATACGATGGTATGTACTTTCCGACCAGTTTTCCCCAGTCGCTGCCTTATTATGTACTCAAAAACCTTGCTAAATACTGGTAGCAGTGTAATTGGTCTGTAATTGCTCGGTTGTGTATTGTCCAGTCCATTTTTGGGTAAGGGGATTTTAAGCCGTTTTTCCATGTTTTTGGGATTATGTTATTCTGATGCAGTTGTTCAAGTCAGTTAGGATCAGTTTGTGTGTTTCTTGAGTTAGGCTTTTTAGGAGTTTTGCCTTTATTTATCTTTCCCGGTTCTGTGTTTTGATATGCGCTAGGGCTTCATCGTACTCTGTGTCGTGATCAGTTTGTATGTTATAGTTTGGTGAGCTGTTGAAATAGTTCAAGTACCAGTCGTTGATCAAGTTCCAGTTGTCATTGTCGAAGTTAGGGTTTGTCGATATGCTGAGGTCCTTTGATAGTGTCTGGCGAACGCGTCAGCTTTCTCTTTGTCTGTGTACCGTTCTTATTCGTTTTCGTCAATTGTGTCAGTAGTGCTAGTTTTTTTGTATTGCGCTAGTTTCTTAATTTTTCGCTCAGTATGTTTTGCCTTTGTCTTTTGTATTTCTTTACATGTTTCTAGCGATTGTTTTGTCGGTATTGTCCAATCAAGGTTTTAATGTTTCTGTTGAGTTGGTTCAGTGTCTTTTTTAGGTCGTCATTTTTAGTGTTTGTATATAGTCTGTACAGTTCTCTCTTTTGTTTTATGAGTCTCAGTACGAATTTGGTAGCTGTTTGTATGTCGGTAGAAAGCATTTTTTATTTCCGAGCTAAATTTTCCTATGGCTAGTGAAAGTTGTTGTTGTATGGTTTCTATTGAAATGGGCTGTGCTTGCGATTGCATGTTAACTACCTTATATTTCACCAGAAGTGGCGCTTTTCTATTGAATCGTTCAGTGATAAAGTATGGAAATATGGACAAAAAAGAACTAATAAGCTCAATCCAATTGAACCAACATAGAAAACACTAAAAAAAATTAATTGAGAAAAAACGCAAATCCCATTATCTACGTTTAATTAATCGCGCACTCTTTTTTTAAAGCTTGTTAAAGTTGTCAAAAATCCTTGTTTTCTAATGAGCGTTGTAAATTAGATCGTAAACTAATTGGACCAAAAGCCAACAACATCATCAAATTCACTATTAGTGCATTGATTGCAAATAAAATTGAGGAAATCATATCGTTTTCGAATGCGGACGCTCCAATTTCCAAGCAGTAACTACCAGCTATTAAACAGTGATTCTCATCGAGTCTACGTCGTTTCAAACATCATTGATCGACTCAATAATAATGTGTTCTTGGAAACTGAGAATATTATCCCAGTCAATAGCATTTTTAGTAGATTATTGAAGCAGTAGCGCAGCTTATTTCACTCTAACTACCTTTGCACACTAAAACCTTTGAGAATGTTTGTCACAGGTACAAACGAAACGTTCAAGAATTACTAGTAGAAACAACCAAAAGCAATTCAGGTTGCCGGTTCGAAAATCTCTATTAATTTCGTTAATCCGATGTTGTTCTGGCTTTGTGTTTGTTTTATTTACTGCTGTGTTTATAACTCGTGATTTCAGGGGGTTTGTGGCCACTCCTGAGGATTTAATTACATTAAGAGGAGACAATCCAGATTCGCGCTGAAGCGGAAACACTTAGTTGTCAGTGGCGTTATATTTTAAGATTTGGAAGTAAAATATACTTCAGCCATAATTTATTGCTGAATTCTATTAAAGTTTCACGGTGGTTTTTGGTTATTCGTAGATTCGCGATGGCATTAACAATTTGTCGTCTTTAAAGCCTCTCTTTGTTGAAGTGTTTAACTTCTTAGGACTTTGAACAGTCCCGTTTCACTTAGGTAAGATTTACAGTTCTGGTGCAAAAATTTTAAGGCATCAGTTATTTTCACTAAAACGTTCCTTATATTCAGGGTGATTGAAAATTGGCCTAATTTCTCTGGAGGTTTTGTTAAGATCTTCGTTTGTTCTTGATCTTGTTAAGTTCGCAAAATGACGTTCCTCTCATTAACATTGAATCGACAAAGGGAACTTTATGCATGTTTGACATTGTTATACATTTTAAGTTTTGAAGAGCGCAATTTAAAAATTAACCATAAATACGTTGTAGCGCTGACAAATACCTGCTTGGATGCAAACATTAATGTAGCATGCTTGGATGCAAAGATTAGTAGTAAACATCTTTATTTCTAAAAAAGGCTATCGACCTATCGGTCTTTCTGCCCTTGTTTAATACATGTAGTCTTAGTCTAAATAAAGAACAAAGATGAAAATTCTCTTATTCTAGGTTAATAATCTTATTAAATAAACTTTCCAATTCTAATGACAAGAAAAAATTATTTTATTGTCCAGTAGTCAGTTGCGTTTGTAAGTGTTCGAGTAGCGTTGATGTAGGGAAACGGAAGCGGGATTGTCTGGTTGGTCTTGTAAGACATAGGGGATTCAGTATGGTCCAGTTGTAGGGGTTGTTTGTCCATTTTGTCTGTAGATGTATGAGTCTTTCCGAAATCTTTGTCATGTTTGTGCGCTCGTATAGTAGTTGGGTGAAGGGGTTGTGTAGTGGGTTTTGGGGGTGTCTTATTCGTGTTATTAGTCTTAGTGCAATTTGTTCTGTTGCTTGTATATAACGTTTTGTCCTTTCTGTTCCGTTGGTCATGAGTATATGTCCATAGTCAAGCAAGGGTCTACAAATAGCTTTATATATTTTGGTGGCGGTGTTTGTGCTAATTCCTCTGTCTTTGTAGGTTAGTGATCGGAAGTGTTTTGTTCTCTTTATTGTTTCTGCCCTGATGTTTTGTATGTGTTTAGTGAATTTAAGTTTGGGGTCAATTGTGATTCCAAGGTATTTTACGTCGTTTTTTGGTTGTGTCGTTTGGCCGTCTGCAGTTATTGTAGGGGAGTTAGCGTTGAGTCTGTGGTTTGTGAGCAGAAGTTGGTTTTTTGACGCGTTTGGTGTTAGTCTCCATTTATAAAATCATGTCATTGTGTTGCTTGTTAGTGTTTGGAGTCTTTGAGCTGCTCTCTCAGTAGTTTTGTCATGTACAATAAGGGCCGTGTCGTCCGCGTATTGTAATATGTATGCCGATCTGTCGATTTGATTTTTGTCTGGTAAGTTCTAATTGTATATGTCAAGGCAGTATATATTGTAGAGAAACGGTGAGAGCGGGGATCCTTGAGGGAGGCCTTGTTCAGGGGAAAAAGAAAATGACAGTGTTTTGTCAATTCGTACTTGTAGTTGTCTGTTTTCTAGTAAGTTCTTTATGGTGTGTAGTAGATGTGTTGGTGTGTGTAGTTTGTATAGTTTGTATAGTAAGCCTCTATGCCAGAAAGTTAGGATCAGTTTGTGTGTTTCTTGAGTTAGGCTTTTCAGGAGTTTTGCCTTTATTTTATTTTTCCCGGTGCTTTGTTTTTGATATGCGCTAGGGCTTCATCGTACTCTGTGTCTGTGATCAGTTTGTAATAAATTCAATTTTCTTCTCAAAACATGTTTCCGCTCTATAAGAAAATTAGTTGCGTTTAAATTTACTGCACTTTAATCTGTTTAATGTATTATTTCTATTTGATAAGTTACACCATCACAATAACTTTCCGAATACATACCGCCGAAACGATCTAATTAAATCCACTCGAAACCTAGGAAAATCGTTAGGAAAAGCGTATATAAAATCCCACTGCCGAGAAAATAAACACATCCTTTGGAAGATTATTGGATTTCCAAACTTAACGAAGCAGTTATAGTGTTAATTAAGTGCAAGATTTCTTGAGGGGGAACAATGTGCTTCTCGCTGCTCTACTTTGTATAACAATAATTTCGCGCTTTGTTTCCGGAGAATACACGCTGAGCTTAACGCTAGTTTTGCACAACTTTAAAGCGCTATGTGCATAATTTCGATAGTCTTCCTCGAAGCATAACCAGTTGTAAATTAATTGTTGCTTGTTGGTGCTTTTCCTCGGGCGCAAAATCTTGAGCAAAGTGTCGGCCAAGTCCAGCTTATTTGTTCGAATGGATGAGACCATCAATCGACTATCTGTAAAGTACATTTATTCAATTGCCTTGCGATTAGTGGAAATATCCACGCAACCGCTAATCCTGCACTAATGGATTCTGCAATAGACAGAAACTGTAAAGCTGATTAATCAAGTATCTCTCAACAAATTAATTTTACAGATACAACCGATAATTACGCGAGTTCCTCAACTAGAGGGAAGTTTTAATTAATTGGGCTGTTACTTGCAATCTGCCTTGTTAAAACTTTCATGGCAAAAAGTTTCGTAATTTGCTTATTTTATAATGGTGTTACACTAATCAACATTATTATATATATACTGAGCCTGATTTGTAAATGAGGTCTACGAGTGCCCACTTATCCGTTCTTTTGAAGGTGTTTTTTGCAATAGAATGGCGACTTTCGGAAGTTGGCAAGCAAATTCCCTATAGAGTGCAGTTCTGATAAAACTTTCCAAAAGCTCCTCATAATTTCAAACTTTCGATCGCCGATGTAATTTCGAAAGTTGTTTTTCCATATCCAGCCATCTGGCGCAAAGTTAAAGAGCACCTTTCTGGAAACATGCCTGGAATTTCGTCTCCGATAAAGTATCTGCCATGAGGGACATATGCAAACGAAGAATCGAGAGCCACTCGATACCCGCCAAGCAAACGGCTTGATTTGTGTCGGTTTCGCACTCTATCTGCATCACAATTCCCAGGTTAGATTTTGTCTAAGTGTGCTCAGCGAATTCAATTTGTCACAGTCGTCGTTTTTCTTTAGGGGGGCAACTGCGATTTCACATCGCATCTTCACTTTCAATCATTTAGGGTTGAATCTCATTTGGTCCACATGGACCTTTCCGCTCTTGCCATAGCAAGCATTCATTGTCTTTTAACTTAAATCTGTCTCTTCTCTTAAAGTACCATCAGCAGCTTTCCAAATTGGCTCAAAGGAACACCTTTATGGAAGCATCATTGCTGGGTTTTAACTGTTGCCTTTGGTCAGCTTGTTTAGTTATACGCATTTTTAGCATTGAGGATTTAATGGAAAAAATGAGCCCTCCAAGTCAAAGGGATGCCAGTAATATGCCAGTCTTTCAGCTTCTACTGCTCCTAAATCAGTTTTAGCTGAAATAAAAGTCGCGTTTGTAGCTCTTAATGTAAATAATTACGGTATGGCCGAGGAGTTTGCCAGTTTTCCTGCCCCAAGTGACAATAGAGCAGGCTTAGTGGAAATAATTGCCACTTTTCCGGTCCCAACTGTACATCTTTTTGCTATATTGGAAATAATTGCTGGGTTTCGGTTTGAACTCACTTTTAGCTGGTGGTTTTGGAATATAGTCAACTTTTGCTATTTCATCTCTTTTAAACAACTGAAATTCTCTTGCACTATGCTTAGACATCTCTTTAGTAGTGTTATAGTCTTTTCATTAAAAGTTCAAAAGCAAAAAGGAAAAATACTATTCATCAGTTTTGCTCACTTTCTTATGCGAATGTTCGTATGTTTCTTCCGCAACGAACACACCTTCAAAAATCCTAGTCCTCAGCGAGTGCTAGCAAAACGTTTGAACCAAATTCCTACAGACGACGGTCTTATAATCCGAAAGCCAGCAGTTTTTCAAATATTACAGAAGCTTGAACTTTGCAGTTGCTTTAAACACCTATCAGGGGTGTAGATGCGAACACTCCTTTGAAGATGCTGGCGATCCGTGCTAGCGAAACGTTAGGATCAAATTCCTCTCGACGATTTTTTCAATCGATCACCGCAAAAGCATTTTTATGAAGTTTATCACAAAACACTCGAGATTCCTCCTCAACACCTTTGCCGCTCTGGTTTTACATGAAAAATTCATAGGAAATACGATACTCTAAAGGCAACTTTAGGCAAAGGGGGTAATTTTTCTATGTGAATGTTTAGCTGTAAACAACGCAAGTTTCCATATTTTCCTAGTTGACATCAACCAGGCCCAAATAACGTTTTTTCTATAAATTTTCTGCCTTTGGTTTTGGATTATTTTGTGATATGTGAATACGGCACAAAATCTTAATCTAAATGCCCAAAATGTGCCGCCCTGGTCTTAATTAACCACTCTAATGGCTACATCAAGTTAAGAAAATCCAATATTCTTGCAGCAGCGTGTTTATTTCTTAACAGCGGGTGTTTCTATGCAATGTCTCAGCAGGTTTCAGCAACTTCTGTGGATTTAATTATATCAGCGGCAAAGTTCGGGATTTACTGAGACGGCATTATACGACTTTTGCTGGGAAACTAGAGCAACTATGTATACCTTTGTAAAACTATTAAATATTTTCGAAACTTGTTGTGAGCTGGCTTGTTGCGATCGTTAATAATACTGCAACGTAGGAGTCAGATCGTAAGTCAATTAACTAGCTATTTGTTGGAAACTTGGACTTGCTGGGCTTTATTTGGAAAGTCAGCTATTTACTAGCGGCTGTACAACTTGAAAATGCCACAATTTTCGCAAAATTACTCTGGTGATTAAAGCTTAAAAGCATCTGATAATGGGAAGTATCAAGTTGCTGTTAATCCCAGCTGACGCCCGGGACGATCATTTCCATCAAGAGCAACTGACTGTTTGCATTTCCATTCTGCATATGAAATATAGCTGGTTTTGATGCGCTGTTAATCTCGTGTTTGCCCATCTAGATCAGTTCTCATCAAATGGCAATAAAAACAGATCCCCACCCGAACAAAATGACATGTTAAATCTTTCTACCATTCATTTACTGCTTGCCGAAGCTGACGGGGCGAGCTGTTTACTTTAACGCTATATATCGAAGCTGAATTATGTATGTGTCCGCTTGTCAGCGGAAAAGCGCATTTTCCAACGATTTTTATTGTCTCGCCTATCAGAATCGTTGACTCTGCTAAGCTGCAGATTGAATGTTTAGCTCTAAAAACGCTGATTTGGAATACATTGCCGTAGAGAAAATGCCAAAAAAGTTGCACGAAAGCTGCGAAACTCCACTATGAAGGTGATTGTATGCAATTAAGCAATAAAACACTTGGTATATTGCTACGGTTTCACTTCTGGTTGGCGTGGAATATCTAATGGACACATAAATAAAATCCTTAATTGCAGGTTGTTAAGGGCCGTACACAATTTATTGAGGGAAGTGATATATTTCACGTACGGCAATGTGTAGAATCTGAAAGAGATAGGAGAAGGCGGGGTACAACAGGGTTGAGTAAAAACATCCATTATGAAACCGATATTTACTAAGCTGTTGAAACTCAACGATTTTTATGAAACTTTTCGTACCTTAGAGCAAAGTTTCTTCTAAGATTGTAAGAAATTACAAGATGCTACTTGCTTTCGTTTGGAAGATGTGATTTTTTACAATAGAGGCTGGAGAATGAATTGTAGCTAAACTGGATAACTTAGGGTTCCAGGAAATAAACTACGGTAGGAAGTTTCTAGTGCAGATCGCGAACTTTTCAAGTAATTGCAAGTTCCTACTTGCTTTGGTTTAGGAGTTGTGAGGTGCTTAAAGGAGAGGGTGCAATTGAGTAAAACCATCCATTATGAGACTTATATTTATTAAACTGGCAAAATTTTTAAAAAGCGATTTTTATGAAATTTTCAGGACCGTTAGAATCAAAGTCCATTCTAGAGAAGGTAACAGTATCAAGTGCTACTTGTATTAATTACGAAAGATGTAAATTTGTAAAGAAAGATCGCAGGTTGAGTGAAATCATCCATTATGATAGTGATAGCTTAGCTAGCTGGGCAATGCTCAGATTCTAGAGATTTTTACGAAACTTCCTGAAAAGTCAGCTTAAAGTGTGGAAGCTGCACGACAGTGTTTACACGGCGGAATTATATGCAATCCTCGAGGTTGCCACAGATAGGAGAAGTTACAGAAGGACTAGAAGGAGTTATCGAGATCTACTCCGACAGCCAGGCTGCCCTCAAGGCACTCTCAAGTGTTAAGATGGGCAGTAGACTGATCCAGGATTGCTGGGATGCCCTGAACAAAGTGTCAGAACAGACACAAGTAAACCTGGTGTGGATTCCGGGGCACATGGGGTTCCCGGGAAACGAACGGGCCGATGTTTTGGCAAGGCTCGGATCTTCTGAGAGCCCAATGACTGCGGAACCTCACATAGAGTTAAATAACCGACAGGTAGCAAGCGCTCTAAATGACTGGGCTCTTAGAGGCACCACAGAGATGTGGGGAAAGAGGAAAGGGTGTAGACAAGCCAAAGAGTTGATTGGGACCCCAAGTAACGCCTAGACAACATCCAAATGGTTGATGTTAAGGAATGGCTGAGACCTGAGAACTCTGGTTGGGGTCATGACAGGCCACTGTGGTGTGAACAGACACCTACACCTACTAGGAATTGGTGATAGCTTGTCCACAATCTGGAATGGCGCAGGAACATCATACCATCTATTAGGAGTCTGCCATCATTGGTCGTCTACTAGGAGGCGCCTCCTCGGGCCCTCCACACTCTCCCGCATCGAATTGTCTTCCTTGGAGTGGAGACGAATCCTTGCCTTTGTCGGGGAGATGGGACCCCTGGGTGGCGAAGATCAGGAACCCATCGGGCCCCCCCACAGTACTACTACTACATAGCACCTAACCATTGAATGCTTGGAATACACAAAATAAGTTCTAGAAACAAGCAAATTCTATCTTTCCCTCGGAACAAGTATCTTTATGCATTTAACCGAGCAAAACGGGATAATCCGCCCCATTCTGCCCCATGAGCATGTTTCTAACTCACTTTCCCCTATTCCCTAGAGGCTCACTTGCTCGCTTCACTGGTTGGATTTTAAATTTTAACTTTGAAATTTGCAATTTCAGATGCCAATATTCCGGTATTTCCAACTTGGATATTCAAAGGTAAAATAGAAAAAATCAGTCGTCGAAAAGTCCGCAAACTTGCATTTGCTTGTCGAGGAGTCGATAAATCAATAGTCGAGCATGCTACAAATTGAATTTGCTACTTGAACGTAGACAAAAACCGTTTCAAACATTATTTCTGAATCCAGAGCTGTTCCTCCACTTGCATTGTTATGCACGAGCCGCACTCGCAGCTGTAAATCTTTACATTTTACTTTGTGTAGTATTGAGTGGCTCCAGAAAATCTATTTGCATATAATATGTCCCCAGTGGCGTATGTTTTATCTGCAATATTTCAATTTCGCGACACGGCTCTACAATAAATGGTCCTCAACTTCCGGCCAGATGCTCCGATATGATAGAACATGTTTCCGATAAGAAGTTACGATTGAAGTTCCAAATAATGAGAGATAAATTGCGGCCCTGATTCCGCTGGATTCACTGCTGGAAATCTAACTTTCTTTGCTTAGTAATTATACAGAAAATCTGGATCAATAACATGTCCGCTCGCGTTTGGGAGACTTGTGCTTTTATTACCTGAATTTCTAATTTTAAAATAATTGTTAATATCACTGAATAAACAAGAGTATATGAGGAAAAAACATTAATTAAATTTGCTCACTTTCTGAAACGGCTCTTCAAGTTATATCAACACCATCAAGTTCCGTTAAAGGCCCGACTGCGGGGCAGAAAATCTCGGAATTTTAATATATTTAAACAGCAGCGACAGTTTTCGAATTTTTTTACCTTTTTTCATATTAAACATGGCAAGCAGAAAGCATATTAAAATTGAATCGTTTAATTGAGTTTCCAGCGATTGGATATTCAGAGAATGCGACATTTTAATCTTGAACGGTCGGTTTGGATAATTTGCCGAAAAACTTCCCGGGCTGTCAGCGAAATATTATTTTTTATTATGAAAATCACACAGTTGAACTGGTTTTATGCAAAATAATCGTCGAGAATAATTTCCGCCAGGAAATTAATTCAGTCGGATTATTTTTGGCTGCTCCAAAATCACTTGAAAGTATTTCTAGAAGTAATTTTCCATGTTTTGTCTTTTTAGGCTTATACAGAGTCATTCAGTTGGTGTTTTGGTCATTCAATCAGAGGTTTATTCACCATTTAATTTATTCTGTTTGGGTTTAGTACTTGCAAACTGACTATACTTTAATAAATTTCAACTTTTTCTTGTTCGTGTCTTGGTTAAGCATGCAGATTTCATTCCTTAAATGGAGTAAATAAAGTTCATTATTCATTAAAGCAAACTTAAAAATTTGTTGAATATTCCAATAGCAGACACAAGAAGTTGAAACTAATTCGTCACTCTACATCAAATTAATTAGCGGAAAGTGTAATCTGATTAGCAATCTTGAGGATTCCTACGGGACTTTGGCAACTAATAACCAATTAAGAGCAGTAATTACTTTCAAGAGCCGTTTGAGTATAATCGGGGAAACTTTTTCAAAACTGCTCGGGATGATGGGCCATTTTCTCGTTATCGTCCAAAATTGAGAATGTAGGCTAATTTTTTATCTAACGAGCCATCCATCGGGATGACTATAAACTTTATAAATTTTTTGCATGTTCTTTTTTTTGCATTTTTTGTAAACATTCAAGAACTAAGAGCAGTCGATTCTAAAAATTACCAACCCGTTTTAACAGGATTTCAATTTTATTCATTTTAGCGTTTCATTATCAATATTTATCGCATCAATAATAGTTTGCATATTTGGTGGCGGAATTCAGTCGGGATTGATGTTAAATGACCATTGAACATCATCATGTCTCTGTTTCTGCAAATTACTGCTGCTTTCCATGATTCGACATCGTTACACGGAATGTCTGCTATAGTGTGTATTTGCAGCTAAATAATTAGTGTTACAATGTAAATCACTTATTGTATATAAAGCTGAACATTTTCCAGGCGCGCACTTTAATTTCACTCGAATTACAGTTTTAATCATAATATAATTTTTTTCTAGTTGTAGTAGTAGTAAACATCTTTATTTCTAAAAAAGGGCTATCGACCTATCGGCCTTTCTGCCCTTGTTTAATACATGTAGTCTTAATCTAAATCAAAACAAAGATGAAAATTCTCTTATTCTAGGTTAATAATCTGATTAAAT
Organism: Dendroctonus valens; assembly: GCA_024550625.1. Taxonomy (NCBI): domain Eukaryota; kingdom Metazoa; phylum Arthropoda; class Insecta; order Coleoptera; family Curculionidae; genus Dendroctonus; species Dendroctonus valens. The sequence continues at coordinate 621,182 of JAJTJO010000554.1, read as the reverse complement.
AAACTTTCCAATTCTAATGACAAGAAAAAATTATTTTATTGTCCAGTAGTCAGTTGCGTTTGTAAGTGTTCGAGTAGCGTTGATGTAGGGAAACGGAAGCGGGATTGTCTGGTTGGTCTTGTAAGACAAAGCGGGATTCAGTATGGTCCAGTTGTAGGTGGTTGTTGTCCATTTTGTCTGTAGGTGTATGAGTCTTTCCGAAATCTTTGTCATGTTTGTGCGTTCGTATAGTAGTTGGGTGGGGGGGGTTGGTAGTGGGTCCTTATTCGTGTTATTAGTCTTAGTGCAATTTGTTTCTGTTGTTTGTATATAACGTTTTGTCCTTTCTGTTCCGTTGGTCATGAGTATATGTCCATATTCTAGCAGGGTCTACAAATAGCTTTATATATTTTGGTGGCGGTGTTTGTGCTAATTCCTCCTGTCTTTGTAGGTAGTGATCGGAAGTGTTTTGTTCTCTTTATTGTTTCTGCCCTGATGTTTCGTATGTGTTAGTGAATTTAAGTTTGGTGGTCAATTGTGATTCCAAGGTATTTTACGGTCGTTTTTTGGTTGTGTCGTTTGGCCGTCTGCAGTTATTGTAGGTAGGGGAGTCAGCGTTGAGTCTGTGGTTTGTGAGCAGAAGTTGGTTTTTTGGCGCGTTTGGTGTTAGTCTCCATTTATAAAACCATGTCATTGTGTTGTTTGTTAGTGTTTGGAGTCTTTGAGCTGCTCTCTCAGTAGTTTTGTCATGTACAATAAGTGCCGTGTCGTCTGCGTATTGTAATATATGCCTATCTGTCGATTTGATTTTTGTCTGGTAAGTTGTAGTTGTATATGTTATGGCAGTACATATTGTAGAGAAACGGTGAGATCGGGGATCCTTGAGGGAGCCCTTGTTCAGGGGAACAAGAAATTGACAGTGTTTTGTCAATACGTACTTGTAGTTGTCTGTTTTCTAGTAAGTTCTTTATGGTGTGTAGTAGATATATTTGTTCTATTTCCTTGTGAATTTGTAAAGTTTCTCAAAGTTCGCGAAGTTATAACTGGCTAGTTATTACTAATTTTTAATCTAGGAAAATACGCTTGCCATTGTGTCTGAGGCTTCATTTTTATTATTATTTATTACGGAGTAGTTTATGTTAAAAAAATTCAGCGTTGTCTAAATAAAAAGGACTTTATTACCTCTAATGGTGCTCGTTTTTCTTTGAGAATTCCATTTGAAATTGCAACAAAATGCCGACAGCGTTTTACTGGCAATAAAATCGGCAAAGATATGCCCTCTCGACGCTTCATTGTTGTAAAGAACAGGAGTCGCCTGCTCCTTTAAATCGGGATAATCAAAGAGGTTTAATGAATTTTATACCAACGCCTTTGCAATGATTTTCAATTCAATTCGTCCAGATTCTAGTTCTAAAGTGAACTTTCTTTTATCTTAAATAACATTTAAAAAAGTATTTAAGGTTTTTATTCGATACTTTCGATTCTAAGTATTAGTAGTGTAACACTGTTAACAGTCTCGTTTGAAGCTGAAGCAATTGCAACGAAAATATTCAATAATTACTCAATGAATAATTGAATAACGTACGATGACATAATTATCCCATTTGAACCGAACATACATTTGAAAGGGATTAGGCTTCGACTGAAGAAAACTGATTTATGCAAAAGCTAATCCGAATTACAGGAAAATAGCTTATTTTGTTTGAGCTGCCCGGTTGATTTAGAATTATAATGCGAAAATCGAGGCCGTTCGGCTTTGTTGCAGAAAATACAGAGATTACATCTGACCCCGCGAAATAATTCGATTTCGCATGTATATTAATATGAATGACATTAGCTGTGCGGAATAAATCGTGTTCGGCAATTTCAAACAAACGTTCTACCACCACAGTTACAAGTAGGTCCAGGCCTAATCGTAAATTGCTTGTGTTGAAATTGACATTGTTGCGTGTTTAGCTTCCAAGTCCTTTTTTCTTGTTTTCGTGCTTCAATAACTACAATTTCCAGTTCAGCTTTCAAAGTTTCACTCAACTGAAACTCTCAGAGTCGGATGTTTCACAAACTTGGCTACCTGCAGAGTGTTCAATTGAACATCCGCAAATTTCAGCAACAACACTTTCAAAGAAGCTTCACTTTATACACGTGGGAGTTTCACTTCATTGAGATCCTTGTTAGGTTTTTCCGAAATTTTTAAATTTTATTAGCGACTGGATCAAAAAATAATTTAAGAAGCGTCTGAAATGTTTGAAGTATGTAACCAAAACTCGACTTTATTAATTTTATAAAATTAAACAAGGTTTATTTAGTTCGAATGTTGATTTAATTATCCAGAGAACTCGTAGCTTATTTAATGAAACGTCAACATTCGCATTGAAGCAGAGAATATGTGGAGAAAAATAGGAGAAACTTGCATTTATAAAATTAGAAAGTTTCATTCAAGTGGGTTAATTTTTTAGAAGTTTAAGCAATTTTCAAAGTAATATTTGGGCATTCAACATATTAACAGATTAATACCAAAACTTGACTTTATAAATGTTGAAAGTTTTACTCAATTCGAGTTCTGGTTTAATTTGCTATTGGATTTGTACTTTCTTAAACACACGTGTGTGTTTAATGTGCTTGCATAGTTGCCCACTAAAACACTAATGTCTCCAGAGAAGGGAAAACTCGACTGTTACAAATACACAGTTTCATACAAAATGCCGTTCTGCATTTTCTTGGTGTAAGTGTCTATTTGAAAAAATGTTATTTTCCTTTAAAAAAGCCAAAATGCCCATATCGATTCCAAATTATTTATAGAAAAACTTGGCTTTATAAATCTGGGAGGAGTTTCACTCCATTGATATGTTGATTTTATCAAATTGCAATTCTAAATGGCTCAAGTTATACTCAAGTAGTCATTGAAATTTCCATAAATTTTAGATCAAGACGGCTTTCAAGTCAGTTTTATTTATACTATCGATATAAGGGAAACTTGACAGTAGAATATAAAAAGTTTCTACTCATGCGGGTTTATTTTCCAGAAGATTTGTAGTTTCTTGAAACCTACACGTGTCTTTAATAGTTCGCATAGTTATGGATCTTAAGCAACATCTTAAGAACATTATTACACATGTTATTAAGACGGGTTGGCTTAGGCGCTTAGGGTAGGGATAAGGGAGAATATACTAGAAAATTGAATTTAAAATGGTTTAAAAGTTTTATACAATTCGAATTCGTATTCGGATTTTAGATAATAAATGTAAATTGTGCATGTTTTGCAGTGTGTGATTGTGTGATTAAACAATGTTAACTTCAAATTTCTTCAGAAGAATTAAATTTTAGCAGCCATTGCTGAAACTGAAAAGTTTAGGGCTCTTTTTTAGGCTGTCGTGGAAAAACATTTCTGATGTTTGTGAGCAAGCTTGTTTGACGTCAGGAAATTTATTTTCTACGACTCAACTCATCACCTCGTTTCTGCTTCATTTTCATCAGTTGCATCTTGTATTTTGGGAGTGTATATTTATTCGTCTTCCTTCTCCCACTCCGTCTTTAGGTTTTCTTCCGCTTACCGCAACTAGTCTGGTTTTAGAATCGACCTCAAAGCTAGTTTGTAATTCAAGAGCATCAACGAACTAAACAATAAATAATATAATTATATTCCGACAAAAGGCCGCATCCTGAATCCGTTACGAGGGAGAATGTTGAAAAGGGAATAATCTGAAATGCAAAATTTCAAGAAGGCGGTAAATAATATTATATACCGCGTTTCGGCAAATAAGAGAAGACGCTTGAACAATTCCACGGGATCATTTAAATGCGAGGGCTGTTCATTTATATATTTTTTTGTTGGATTCGAAAAAGTTTTCACTGGAGTTGGTCGGCATGTTTTGTTGATTTTTACGATTCTTGTGGAATTTTAATGAACGCACCGTTCTTAACTACGTTTTGCTTGTTGTCTGGTTACGAATAAGACAGTCCATTCGAGAAATGGAATCGAATTTAAATTCGACAATTCACATAATTCGCCGGATGTTCGCTTGTTTTTGGAGTTTAATCAGAATGAGGCTTTCTACTACTTTTGAAACTAATTGGCTTGCAATTTGTCATAGTTTAAGATAATTGCAAATGCTGCATTACGTGAAGAGAATTATCTATTACTTAGAAAAAAATTAAATCCTATTAAAATCCAAAAACAACACAAAAATAGGAAAATTATCAACGTGTATTTTCATTGTAATATTTGCGACACTTTAATTCATGAATAAAAAACAATGTTTCCCGGCGTCTGGAATGGTTATAAATGGCATTTATATACAAATATGCGTTTTGATTAGTAGCTTGTTCAATAGTTCGCCTTTGGTAGTTTTTATTCATGAATAAAGCGGAAGTTGACATTAATTCAAAGGCAAGCGATCATATTTTAATAATGCATACACCACAAGCCATTTTCATGGAACAGCCGAAGCGTTAAAATGATGCTAAACCATCAAAGGTTTATTTGCGAAAGTTTCTAAATCTGCCAAAAGATGATGAAGCGACCAACGTTCCCGTTTAAACGATCTGATACCATTTTTGAGGTTCGTATCGAATAGTGGATTGCGTCTATTTATTATTATCTCTTAGAGATCAGAGAGAGTTTTACGTATTGCTTTTGGAATGTTGCGGAAATTGGAATGCAGACTTGCTTACGAGGCGGTGATGTTTTATTGCTTCACTGGATCAACGTATTGGAATACTTTCAAAACTCCCCACCCTAAACCATTAAATTGATGCGGAAGTAATCATTGAAATCATTTTTTTAGAGAAAGAACGCAAAAAGAAACAGAAATTTACAAAAGAAAATCAACTAGTTGAACAAACAAACACTTTCGGGCCAAAATAAAATCCTTGCTAACACTTAAATGGAGACGCTCTGCGAGATCCACGGCCCTGCTCTAAAAGGTAAGCGTAATATTTTATTAGGCCCGTAATTAATCACTTTAAGGTTTCCATGTTTATCCGTGAAACCTGTACTAGTTAAATATTTGAAGCGATATTTAAACTATGAATAACGCGATGGGAGTATCAGGCAGACATCTGGGTCAGGTCAATTTGCATTATAAGATTTGAAACGAATCCATCTGTAAGTTTATTTAGTCAATATTTTTTGTTCTTTCTTCAAGTAGCACTACAACCCAATGTGCGTCTTGGCTGCAAACACAGTTGCTATCATAGCATTGTTCCTGCTCATTTTCAATGCCCATCTTCCGCATATCCGATAGAACATTGTCCTCCATCTCATTTTAGATCTTCCGGGTGGTCTTCTCGTCGGTGCTTCCTGCCATGCAATTTTCAGCATTCTGTCATCTGGTGCTCTGTATATGTGTCCTGCCCATCTCAGTCTTTGTGACTGCTTCTCTCACAATATCTCCCTGGTACAATTGTTCTTATTCGATATTGCCCTGAACTAGGATTCTGGGTTGGTCCATACATTTTTCTAAGTATTTTTTCGTATATTCCGTATTATATATTACTGTTGTTATGTCTTCCACTATCTTCGATGCCTTGTATTTGTTTCTTCTGATATTCTCTCTTTTTTTCCCTAATGAGTTTTTTTGCTCTACGTCTTGCATTGTTAAAGTTATCTATTTTGTCCTGTGAAGGGTCCTGTAACATTTGAGCCCTAGCGCGGTATCTTTGGTTCTGTGAGTTCTCACAGTCCGTATCGTATCAGTTATTTTTCTTTATTCTTTCGCGCTTTCCGATAGTTGTTTCCATTGTTTCCAGACCAATCTTCGGTATAACATTCCCACATGGTGTCGGCGTTACTCTTACAAGTTTCTGGTATATCCCGCATTTTAGTTGCAATTTTAGACTTGTAGTTAGCGACAGCTTCCTCTTCCTTAAGTTTATCCGTGTCTCATTTAGATGTCTTATTTGCTTGTTGTGGACCTGTCTTCTGTCTCTTGATCCTTATTCTTATTTTGGCACATACTAGAAAATGGTCCGAGTCCGCCTCAGCTCCTCTTTTACTCCAACGTCTATGATGTTATTTGAGTGCCTGGAATCTACTAGGATGTGATCTATTTGATTTCTTGTGATACCATCACTGGATACCCATGTCTGCTTATGTAAATCTGTGTGTTCAAACATAGTAGATTTGACCATAAGATTGTTGAGTCCTGCTAGATTTGCTACTCGTAGTCCGTTGTTGTTGCTTACATCGTGTAGGCTATGTGGTCCAACATGTGGTCTTAACCAGTCTTCTCTACCCAGTTTTGCTTCGAAGTCGCCCAGTACCAATAACATATCCTGCGTGGGGATCGAGTCGAAATTCTGGTGAGTTGATGATAGAAAGTGTTCTTCTCATCATCGTCCTTCTCTTCCGTTGGTGCGCACACCAAAATCAATATTTTTGTGTGCGTAAACTAAATATATCTATATGTATATAGATATAGAAAGCCCTGGAGAAAGGCAGGTTTTTTACGAAGAATTGCAATTTCTGGTGGACACACTACGTCCAGAAGGACCAGTAATTATGTAATTAGATTTAAAATGCATGAACGGAAATGGCGTTGGTCCCGGAATAAAACAAATATTGAATGAAGAACAAATTAACAACAACACAGAACTCATGAAAAATTTTCGCTCATGCAATGGCTTTAGAATAAATAACACATTCTTTCAACACCGAAACCAATACAAATTACCTTCGAAAACTCAAAGGGACAAAGGGAATGTAAAAAAGAAAAGACACACGAAGAACTCAACAGACGAAAGAATCAATATAGAAGATCTTTGAAATGAATCTACACAACAACTTTACAAAGATCGACTAGAGACACATATAAAAACGCCCAAGGAAACGCTGGAGCGATAAAATTTAAAAAGGAGGCAATCAAACCGAAAAAGAAACAGGCCTGTCTTAAGCGACGTATGCATTAAAAGGTTCTATGAAAAATCAAATTAACAAAGCTCGATTAAAGCTGTATATGCATAGTTCAAACATTGAAGCGAAAGTTTTTCTGCTGGATTTCAAAGTGAAATGCCACATAAATTCTGGTTCACAGTTTTAATATGTTCCGTTTTGGACGTTTCGTAAAAGTGCCATTGTAAGAAGCGGCAATGAAAACTTTGCGAGTGATAAATGAAAACACGACTTTTCAAGTCAGTTCGTTGGCAAAGTTTCATTGAAACTCCATAGAGCGTTAACAAGCGTGTCACCGAAATAGGGAAACAATTAGAAAACTTCCTGCTGGACAAAGTTTCGAGCGAAAATATCGGGCGCAATATGGCGTTAATGAAATCCCATGGCAAGGAACTTTACACCCCTATTTTTGTTTTGGTTATTACGCCTTTAGGTAGCAAAAAACATGTTTTTGTTTTGTCTCATTAATCACATATTTTTAATTGTTGAATATTTCGCCAATTTAATTAATTGCATTTATTTTGTTTGATGAGGCATGGGAAATTGAAGCTGAAGCGGTATGCAGATGCAATATCGCTCCATAATGCAATGCCATATAACAGCAGGCACAAATAGAAATAAACTCACATAATTCCTGCTCATTAAACCCTTGAAACCGAAAATGCGTTAAAGTATATAAAGCCAAAGTAACAACTGGTTTAAACAAACGAAACTGACGAAATGTAAACGCGAAATTAATTTGACTGCATTTCTGCCAGTGCGCTGTGCAGGATTCGCAGTTTATTTAGTTTTGGAGTTTGTTGTTGACGTAGATCAGCGCTTAATTAGTCGCTGTGTTTGAAATTCAAATTGATTGGCGCTCGTATGATAATGCATGGGAGGGTGTTAAAATGTTCAACATGATTTTGCGGATTGATATAATCATTGCCCAATTATCGATGCGATTTATTCTGTTCATAGTATATATAAATATATAATCTTTATTTCCCAATAGGCTATCGGCCCTCGGCCTTTCTGCCCTTGCATATATACATGTATTTAATTAATTTAATAAACAAACTATCTTAACTGTAAACTTAAAATTATTACAAAGCAAAAAAAACTTTCTCTTCTATGTCATGTCTTTTCATCGTCTAGCAGGTTGGTTCAGTCGTGTTGAAAGTGTTCAAGTAGTGTTGTTGTTGGGAAGCGGAAGCGGGATAGTCTCGTTTGTCTCGTGAGGCAAAGGGGATTCAGTAGGGTCCAGTTGTAGGGATTGTTTTTCCATTTCGTTTCCAATTGGAGTTGTCTTTCTGTTATTCGCGTTATTTTTGTTCGTTCGTAGAGTAGTTGGTTTGAGGGGTTGTGTAGTTGGTTTTGAGGATGTCTTATTTTCGTTATTGATCTCAGGGCAATCTGTTCTGTTGTTTGAATGTGTTGTTTAGTTTTCCCAAATGCATTCGCTGTCAGTACATGTCGGTAGTCAAGCAGAGGTCTACATATTGATTGGTAAATTTTTGTGGCGGTCTTTGTACTGATTCCTTTGTCTTTGTATGACAGTGATCGGAAGTGTTTTGTCCGTTGAATGATTTTTGTTCTTACGTTCTGTGCGTGTTTTGTATATTTTAGTTTTTGGTCCAGTGTCATTCCTAGATATTTTGCCTCTAGTTTTGGTCTAATTCTGTTTCCGTCTGTTGTTATTGATGGAGAGTCGTCTTTAATTTGGTGGTTTGGTAAAAGTAGTTGGTTTTTCGTGGCGTTTGGTGTAAGTCTCCATTTGTAGAACCAAGCAATTGTATTGTCTGTTAGTGTTTGAAGTTTTTGTACTGCTTTTACTGTAGTTTTGTCGTGCACGATCAATGCAGTGTCGTCGGCGTATTTTAGTATGTAAGCAGATTTGTCAATGTGTCTTTTGTCGTGGAGACTGTGATTGTATATGTTGTGGCAGTATATATTGTAAAGAAGGGGTGATAGCGGGGATCCTTGTGGGAGTCCTTGTTCAGGGGAGAAAGCATAGGAGAGGGTGTTGTCTATGCGTACTTCTAGGTGTCTGTGTTCATAGTATATTAAAGCGCAGAAGTTAAAAGCTGCATTCTGTGCCTAAGATAATATCAAATATCTATTCGTTTGCAAATGAAAGTGGCTCAGTTCTCATGAAGGTTTCCATTCAAGATTATGCAACTAAGTTTTTGTTAAAAGTGAGTTTCTCTGTAATAACTCCCCCCCTGTTTATTTAATAATTTGTCCTAAAAAGTAAACTTCGAGCTGCAAATATTTTCCCTAATAATTCCAATAGAGCGCAAGTGAACATAATTCTGGAACTTATTATCTTCGTCCTCTGTTCCAAATCTTAATTCCAGGCGAAACTCAATATTGTCCTTTAGAACTCAATTTGAAGTTTCCTAAATGTTTTCCTATTTTGGTGGCGTGCTTGTTACCGGTCGGGGCTTTTGCTGAAATTTCAGTAAGAACTAACTTCAAGCGACGTGTTTTCATTTTTCACTGAAAGTTGGGGTTTGGGTAATGGTGTTTCCTAGCTCGGTAGTTATTTGAGGGTATTGGAAATTTCGGCTTTGGCTCAGTATATTCCAACAATTTGCCTTGGGAATGTTCACCTTTCCACCCTGGAATTTTTACCCCGATCATTTATACAATTGAATTAGTTCTGACATGGATAATTCTGTAAGAACAATTGTGAATATTTCCTTAAGTATTTCTTCATTTATCCACTGTCGTTCTGGTGGAAAAAGTGTAAATTTACTCGTGAGGTTGTTGATCATTTCACCATTTTTCGGTTGTTTGATTTCGGTTGTTTGATGGCGATGCCTGATCAAAAATCTTATTCACAAATTTTGCCATTCTGGTGACTCTAAACGTCAAGTGCATAGACCAAATGTGCAGAGACTGTCGCGAGGCAGAAAACGAACAAAATACTCAAACAAATCAACGTTTGACTGACAAATTCGGACCAACTTTGACCTGGATAAATTCTGTTTGAGGCGATATTTAGTGCAATTTTTTTTCGTTTAGTGGCTGTTTTTGCTATAAATTTATGCTTCAGATAAATATTCTACAAGGTGGCTGATGAAACAATGCAACATTGTTGAAAGTTTCACATGCCCTCAGTTGGACAAAGAAGTTTTTTTTGTATTTCATCACCCCCGGCATTATTTTTCGATTATTTCGTACCAATTTTTTGGTATTACAGTGATAATGTTTTCTTTTGAACCGGTCAGCAAAATCTAAGGCTCATGTTGAAGCTAAAACTTCGCAGTCGACTTCAGAAAAAAGATCTATATACCGGGTTGCACGAATGAACGAAATATTTGAAAGCAAACTTCATTTAGTCGACAATCTTTCAGATTTTGGGGGCAATTCTGCTTTGCGTAATTTTTATGCAATCCTGTACATCGAATTTTCGTCTTAAATTGTCGATGCAGTTTTAGCTTCAACATGTGCTGTAAATTGGACCGAAAAAAGAGCAATAAATTATTCCTGTAAGATCAAAAAGTTGATTTTTTGAGACCACCTGCTTATCTTTAAACTTTTGGTGTTGAGATCCAAAAAACTTCCTTTTTGTCCAACTAGGAGCATGCCAAATTTTGCGAAATTATGCATTTTTTTTGCTTAACAAACATTGACGAACAAAAACAAGTGGAGCTAGTCAACAGACAAATTTCAACATGTTTTGTTGACTTTGAAACTCCAATTTATTTAATAGTAAAGTTTCAAGGTTCTACCTGCCGTTTGCATAAATATAGATAATTTGCAATTGAGAATATTGTACAGATTCAAAAAAATATACTTTAAAGCGGTGAAAAAATGAAAAAATGAAACGTATTCCATAAAACCAGGGAAATATCCCTTGAAAAGGGAAGCTACAATTGAACATGCAGCTAATAATCCAATCTGTATACTAAAGAACGCAAGTACATTTCAATCGGAGCAGTGAAATCCATATATTTATCCCTGTGGATTTTTCCAGGCCGTATTTTATAGAGTAATTTAATATAAATTTAAAATTCAATCATCCCGAATTCGGAGAACACAATATAAATATGCATTGATGGCATTGACAACATGAATGGCCGCTCTGATTGAGCTTTGCTTTCGAGTTTAGTCAGAAAAGCAGACCGTTTTAATTTTAATAAAATAAACTGCCGTTATTCCCGAATAGAAACCGAATTAATTGCTTTTGTAGTCATAAATTATTTAAATGAAGTCGAAACAGTTGCGGGATTTTATCGGGTAAATGATATTTTGGATACCGCCATTGAGACGCATTTATATCAAAATTTCGTTAAATTCAATACCCAAATTTCAGTTTCATTGCCAGATTTTCTCCTCTAACGACTAGTAGCATATGGGAAATTTTCGTATCCTTTGGCTCCTTATTTATTTTAAAACTCCTGTTGTCTCACCGAACTGAAACTTCCAGCTAACGAAATTTCGTCTAGAGGGGTTTCTAACTCCATCATAAAATTCCACGGCGCAGTCAATATTTTCCAGCACAAGTCGGCTCAATTCAAAGTTTTCTAATTGTTTCTTTGTTGTGGTGACATGACTGTTAACGGTCTGTGGAGTTTCAATGAAACTTTGGCCGCAACTTACTTGAAAAGTCGTGCTTTCATTTATCATGGAAACTTTTCATTGCTGGCTGCAGTCTGTAATGGTATTTTTACGATCCACTCGACGAAGTCAAGGAAGTGTACCAGAGCAGTCTTTTTTACTTCGTTAGGATGATTTTGAAACGACTAATGAATATTTTTCAGGCTTTTTCAATGTTTCAAGCATTTGGATTTTTAAAATGTTAAATTTCTGGATAACTGGAAAACATCGCATAAATGCACAACAAACATTTATTATCTCGTCAGTGTGCAATTGCAATTGTAGCCGAAAATAAGTTTCACACAATTGAAAATGCGGATTTCTGGCTCTGTTCCAATTACCGATTATAACTTTGACATGATCATGAAAGTGGCTTCCATTGTCATGTAGGAGGCGCAAAAGTTCCACCGATTTAGTCTTTAGCTTAGTGATATCGAAGAAGGAAGAATGAGCAAGTGACCCGAGGTAAAAAACGCGTCATTTACTTGTTTCCTGGAATAAGTGTAAAGCTGTGCTTGGGACGAGTTGTTCTACTGCGGGATTCGGTTCTTCAATCGATCGCCTAAAGGTTTGTTAAGAAAATGGTTTTTGCTATCTGGCTTTTTGTACATTTTTATTTAACTCGCAAAGAAAGTCAAGGAGCAAATAGAGTGGTAATTCGCAGTTGAAGCAATTGAAGTATTTGAGCGATATCAATGCTTGGAAGAACGAAAAAGAGCAAATTAAATTTCAATACTTTTTTGGGAATCATTAGAAATTCAACGCCCAAAATTTTCCTTGTGAACACCTTTAGAATGTCGTGCACTTTATGTGTTTTTCTGCAAGATTTTATTGCAACTTTTTTAGCATTTTTGGCAAGTTTTAGGCAGATTTCCCAGAGCTGCAGTAGCTTGATTTAGCATGAAAAAATCCAGTAGTAGGTCAAAGGCAAAAGTACTTTAAGGTATGGTCGTCTCTTTAATTTATTTGCCACTTAATCACTCTCTGCCTGGATTATTACAATAAAAATGCGCGGTGATTAAATTCTGTTCGTCCCCTGGAATTTTGGGCACATTTTATGCACTATACATGCGGGGTGATTTGGCCGTTGTCGACAGGAAATTAAAAATAACGACAGGTCACGCTCTCTCCTTTTTTGTGTGCATGGCCCAATAAAATCTGAATAAATGAATATATACATAGTATAAAAATACAAACCGAACGAAGGGTGTCGCTTTTATATGCCGTTAATCTCGACGGCTGGTAATTATTTGTCAATATATCATATGGCTGCAAGAATAGGCGCACGCTACCCTTTGTTGGTTTTCTTAACTCCAACTACTTAAAGAATCATTAGTTATGATGTGGTAGAGTTCAAATCGATAACAGCCCATGTATTAGTCTAATTTTCCACTCTAGATCGCTTTCTCTACACGGATTTATTTTTATTTTATTGCGCTGATATAAAGCACAGAAACAAAGCGAACCGAACAGTGGCAGGATTTATCGTCATGGTGGTGCGAAGTTTTCTTTCAAAGCTTGATTAATCCCCGAGTTGCTTTAGCGCCAGCAACTAAGACAACCGTCCTGTCTTTAGATTTATATATACGTCTGATATGGGTGACCTGCTTATCGAAACTTTCTACTAAAAAACCGTCTTTTTGTCACACGTTTTGATGCTGAGGAATATTTAAAATCCATTTCACAGCCTGATTTTATATATTCATCAACATCATCAGGACGTAATAGACAAAGTAATATTCTGCCACAAAAAAATTGCTTTTGTGTAAGCTAAATTGATTATACAGTATTAACACGTTCGCGAAGCCAAAGCTGATTTCGTGCGTTCGTTCACGCGGTCTGCATTTTAATATTTTTAAATAAGTGTCTTGACTGTTCTTCTACATTATTGACATACAGTTTTAGCTCTACTTCAGAAGCCGAAAAATCCAAGACTCTCACGTCAAATTACGTAATAATCACGTCAAATTACGTAATAATCACGTCAAGTTGTTTTGAGAGGAGTACATGTGACATTTTGGTTGAACAAAGACGTTCTTGTAAAAGACGAGAATTGTCGATATTGGGCAACAGAAAAATCGCATTGGAAGAAGGAGGTTCACCGACAGTATCCTCAAAAAATTAAAGCGTGGTGTGAAATATTCCCCGAAAGAGTAATAGGACCATTTTTCCTTGCACAGTCTCTAACTAGACAAGTATATCTGGAACTTGAATTAATTCCAGCATTAGTGTCTTTATTTCCAAATCCATTAGAGCCAGACTCTTCTGGCAAAGAACTGAATTTCCAGCAAGATCGTGCTGCTCTACATTATGTTGCCATTGTGCGTAAAATTTTGGTTGAAACCTTCCCCAACCAGTGTATAGGAAGCAAAGGACCTCCTAGCACCTATTGAATGCCTTCCTAGATCGCCAGATTTAACTCCAATAGATTTCTTATTGTGGAGTTACCGCAAATCGAAAGCATTTGTCTACAGTCGTGATTAATAAACAACGTCGTTCCTTCACCTAAGCGCCTCCCTGCAGTATCTGGGCAGCAAATTGTTCCCCTTTCCGCAGCCTTTTGTAGGTGAAAGGGTGGAAAAATTGAAGTAAAACAACCAAGCAAAAAAAACAAAATTTACTCAAATAGCTTGGACAAAAGCACTAGATGCCGGAGTTGGATGAAATCCAGTTCCTGAAGTAGGAAACTCTGGCGAACACTGAAGGGTGGCCTGCTTCGCATTGACTAGCTCCAAATGAAACAACACCAACTTCAACACCGCTAACCACCAATGGGCCACCAGAGTCGCCATTGCAGGCTCCTCGGGTACCGGCGCCTGAGGTGCAGATGTGCTGAGCAGTGACGATGCTGCCGAAGGAACTCTGGCAAACTGCGTTGGTCAGAATGGGCAGTTGAACTGTTCTGAGTTCGTTGGATACAGCATTGCTGGCATCGCTGGTTCTTCCTGGAAAACAACTCGATGTAAAATCATCTGCGGAGTGAACAGTGGCTTTGGTTCCTACCCCATCCAGTGAGGATACCAGTTGATCCAGCGAAAGTTCCAGAAGTGGCTGGGGCTAGGGAAATGGAAGAAATTCCTGGAGATCCTACTGGGATACCGGCCACTCTCAGAAGAGCGATGTCGTTTTGAAGATTCGCCCTGTCCCAAGCGGAGTGAACTACACGGCCGTTGGCACTCAATCGGACCTGGGTGGGTTCATCAACAGTGGTTCTGGGGTTATGAGCGCCCACTACCACTTGCACAACCAAAGCTCTGCAATTCGAATTATTTACAAAATATCCGGAGGAAATGTTGTTGATAAAGCACGTACGAGTCAACACAGTGAGCAGCAGTCAAGATCCAATCGCCACTGATGATGGAGGCACCGCAGAAACTGAGAAGGTTCACAATCAAGGCAGCTTGATAGGGAAAAGCCCCACGGGCAGCAACTGTTCCTCCAATCACTCTGAGGCCACCTGGTTGAGGAGGGGCTGGGCCAATGGGTTCGGCGAAAAGATCCAGGGATTTGATATTGTCCCAGTCATATCCTAGTTCCTTTGATAGGAAGACGAATTAAATTGGATTTATTTATTTAAATAAAAAACTCACTTCTACTGTTTCTGCAGCAGCAAAAGTCCCAAGGAGACACGCGATGGCAACAATGGCGATCTTCATTTTGGCACTCTTAGTTTAAGCTACCAAACTGGAAAGTCTAGGTTGGTCCGCTGGCTTTTATACCGAAAATCGAGACATGGCTAAATCCCTTTGTAAATTATTGTCTTTCTAATCTAGCTTTCTTTATCCATAATCGCATCGTTCTAATCCCGTTTGATTTGGAATGGTATCTTGATGGATCATATTTCAAGTGCCAAGAATTGCGCAAATTTTCGCTTGAGACCTTTTCGAACTGTGTTATTGAGTCTCCTTTTCCAAGCAACTATCAACAGTGTCACTATAAATTTATGAATCTTAGTGATGAAGCATAGAGTAATTGCAATGAGAAAGGGACTTAAAACTCGATTGGTATCAATCAATCAAATTCGCAGGAATGTTATCAGAAGCGAATGAAACTTCTAGTGTGAAGTGATTGATAATCGGGGCTTAACTGAATTTATGCTGACGTACGTCTAGGATCTTAATCTCAACGCTTTGTTTGGGTTGCCGGCCAAAAATAGAAGAATAGCATTGTAGTTGATACAGAATAGCATGTTGATAATTCGGAAAATGTCTTCGTTTAATGCAGGATGTTTGCTAAACACACTTGAATAACAATTTAGTGAAATTGAAATTCGGCAACAATGTAGTGGATCGTATCTACAAAATACTTTTTGAAGGGTCATTTTGCTGATGGTGCTATAAAATTGTCACGCTAATGAGTCAATTTTTCAATTGAATCTGAGCTTTATCACAGAACCGCTAATAACCTTACTTCACAACATCAGTTTCCATATTTTAAAAGAATATGTGGATCTCATATCCCAGGTTGATGTTAAAGGGACGTTTCCTGGCGCAACAAGCTGATGCAACGGTAGAGATGTACAGGGTGTTTTTCATAGGTTGACTCCCTCTCTAGATCATTTATTTGAAAAATTGTGAAAGGTGATAAATACTAAAGTTGTTGATTGTGATGAGGGATGAGGCCAACATTGAACCACCCTGTAGTATGACGATTTAAATTTTTTCGACGTTACCATACTATTCATGGAATTTTAATAATAATTAAGCTACAATGAGCATAGAAATTGAACAATGAACATCCTCCGAGTTCTTACAATTTACATCCTGCCCCTATGCGCTCTTTGAAGTGACTTTCCCTTGCACAAGTCAATTCTCCTTGGATTCAATCTAATTAGCGCTTCCCCGTGTAAATGTCTGTAGACTATCTCTGTAGCTGTTGTTACGCTATCTTCACTTAGGAAAATTCCTCCAGTTAACATCGCCCCCTTTGAATTGGTGTTGATTGTGTTGCAATGCGAAGATTGATGAATTTCTCGAGCAGAAAAAAATTGTCACGCTGAAATTGATAATGCAAATGATTATCTCGACGAATGAAAATGAAAACGAAAACCATTATCCACTTTACGGTTGATCCCCGATGAATGCGAAGCAAGTAATGTAATAAGAGGGAAAACAATTTATTCCGGCAGAAAATAATCGGATTATAACAGTCGTCTTGAAATGTCGGTTCACATTCTTAGCCAACTTAATTTAGCCACCACCTGCCAGCTTTAACAAAGCGATGGGCCTGCCAACATTACTTTGCCATTAGGAAAAATCCTCCAGGGGTTTCCGAAAATAATTCATCTACAACTGAATAATTTCCGACAGCTTCATTTTCGGTTTAAATTCGCCGGGCTTAAGGAAACTCGTATTGGCATGAGATTGAACAGAAACAAGCACTTTACTAGAATGTTCGATTTTTTTACTATTACGAATACATCCCGAACTCATTCAACTTGTTTATTTATTTACGCGAAACATTGTATCCAGAAGATTTGTGGCCGAAATTCCATTTAGGAAAATGGATATGTCAGATCCATAACATGAAGAAAACAAACTGGGCTCGACAATTATGTAAAAAAAAATTGCTCCGTTATGAGTTTGTGGAAACTAATTCGATCCGACAACAGAGACTAAGCTTCAGGATATAATATTTCTTTGCTGCGTGACCTGCTGGAAAAATATATATTTCGGAAGTAGAAAATGGAAAAAAATCCTCGGTTGTTAGGAAGGCGAAATAACGGAAGTACATTGATAAAATCTTTTATTGTTGTCTGGAAGATTAATCAGAAGATCAATAGCATGGCGTATGAGCGAAGTTTTAAATATTCTTCACTTAGACGGCACTGAAGTAGACTTGATCGAGTAGTAGTAAAGTAGTAAACATCTTTATTTCTAAAAAATACTATCGACCTATCGGTCTTTCTGCCCTTGTTTAATACATGTAGTCTTAGTCTAAGTAAAAAACAAATATGAAAATTCTCTTATTCTAGGTTAACGATATTACTAAATAAAATTTCAGTGGCAAGAAGAGATTATTTTATTGTCTACTAGTCAGTTGCATTTGTAAGTGTTCGAGTAGCGTTGCTGTAGGGAAACGGAAGCGGGATTGTCTGGTTGGTCTTGTAAGACAAAGGGGATTCAGTATGGTCCAGTTGTAGGGGTTGTTTGTCCATTTTGTCTGTAGATGTATGAGTCTTTCCGAGATCTTTGTCATGTTTGTGCGTTCGTATAGTAGTTGGGTGGGGGGGTTGTGTAGTGGGTTTTGGGGGTGTCTTATTCGTGTTATTAGTCTTAGTGCAATTGTTCTGTTGTTTGTGTATAACGTTTTGTCCTTTCTGTTCCGTTGGTCATGAGTATATGTCCAAAGTCTAGCAAGGGTCTACAAATAGCTTTATATATTTTGGTGGCGGTGTTTGTGCTGATTCCCCTGTCTTTGTAGGTTAGTGATCGGAAGTGTTTTGTTCTCTTTATTGTTTCTGCCCTGATGTTTCGTATGTGTTTAGTGAATTTAAGTTTGTGGTCAATTGTGATTCCAAGGTATTTTACGTCGTTTTTTGGTTGTGTCGTTTGGCCGTCTGCAGTTATTGTAGGGGAGTCAGTGTTGAGTCTGTGGTTTGTGAGCAGAAGTTCGTTTTTTGACGCGTTTGGTGTTAGTCTCCATTTATAAAACCATGTCATTGTGTTGTTTGTTACTATTTGGAGTCTTTAAGCTGCTCTCTCAGTAGTTTTGTCATGTACAATAAGAGCCGTGTCGTCTGCGTATTGTAATATGTATGCCGATCTGTCGATTTGATTTTTGTCTGGCAAGTTGTAATTGTATATGTCATGGCAGTATATATTGTAGAGAAACGGTGAGAGCGGGGATCCTTGAGGGAGCCCTTGTTCAGCGGAAAAAGAAAATGACAGTGTTTTGTCAATTCGTACTTGTAGTTGTCTGTTTTCTAGTAAGTTCTTTATGGTGTGTAGTAGATATGTTGGTGTGTGTAGTTTGTATAGTTTGTATAGTAAGCCTCTATGCCAAACACTATCAAAAGCTTTGTTAATGTCCATAAACAGGCAAGCTGTCTTTCTGTCAGTTAGGTGGGTTGTTTGACTTGATCGATTAATTTGGAAATGGAGCTTTCGCTTCGTTTCCAAATTCGCTTTTAAAATTTTAAATCCTCAGCAGCAACTTTGTATCCATTCAAATATACTTCATTTTTAATTAGTCGTTCCTTCGTCGTAAGACATCGGCAAAGAATTAATTAATTCCAATAAGAAAAGCTTCAATGGCCACCCTTTTTCTGGCTTGAAATGATTCGTTCCTTCGCAATTTCTGAGATTTGGGTTGTTGGCGTCGAGCGTAACATGTGATTTCACCTGTGATTTCTTCAATACCTAAGACTACCGAATCAGAAAAAATAATAACTTTTTTCGAATTTCAGTTTTTTCCAGATATCTCCGGAAGTAGCAGACATTTTCGAAAATTTCAAAGAGCATTTTGGTAAACTCTAGCCTGCGCAACGTTGCCCTAATTTAACCAATCTCGTATCTTATATGGTTACCGAGATCCCCATCCCAAAAACGGACACCCGGTATAGTAAATGAAGATACAATTCCAGGCACATCCGTCTCCCATCAGTTTGAATGGTGTTTCAAGTTTAACGTTTAGCAAGTTAATATGTCAGCTGAAATGCCGGGGTTTGTAACTGTGTGATTCCCCCCGGACTGCAGCCACTAAATATGGATTTTTGTTCTCAACATTGCGACCGGCTAATTGCTCCCTCGATACCGTTAACTTTCCCCAACTTCCAGATGACATATGATTAACGATACTTTGTTGGACATTTAAATTATGGTCTGGAAAACTATTATTTCTGTAAATGCGTTCGCTCGCCCTGAAGAGGCTATTAATAACAACTCGTTCGCATTTTTACGTTTCGCCTTTACAAAATGTTAATTTAGTGGAATGATATATCTGAATATTTCTCGGAAATAGTATTCGGCAGAGATTTGTGTGGGCTATTAATACAGCAGCGTGTTTTGTTTTACATCTGTTTTTCCTGTCGCTGGATGTCGGCTAAGTTGAGGATAAGTATATGTTTGTTTCGATCATTAAGGCTGCCATCAGGAGTCATTAATTTCAAGCCTTCTGGGTGGGACTTGCCAAAACAACATCAGCTAGTTTCAGGCCGCTTTGCAATTATTTAAAATTCTTCCCAGAAAGTAGGGCTTTGATATTTCCACATGGACGGGAAAAGAAATCCGCTTATATATGATTTTTACATTCAGCGCCTTTATGGCGCATTATTTTCCCCGTTTTGCCGGCCTCGCAGTGTAATTGAGTGATTATTTACTCTGTTCCTAGCTTTAATTAAGCAAATCTTTGTCACAATATTGACGCTTTATGGATTAAGATTAAAGCTTTTATGCGCGCCTACATTAAAAAGCCACAGGAGGGCGTTTAATAAAATTTGCATTCGGCCAAAAACGAATCTTGCTGATGTCGACTTTACATTTTTATTCCGCCCAAAAAAATGACCTTTGCTAAAACAGGTTTTATAATCATATAGAACTATGATTGTCGCGTAAGCCTATATACTTCTGAAGATGCCAATCAGGCGTGCTAGCGAAACGTCAGGGCCAAATTCCTATCTAAGACCGGCCGATAAACTTGAAAATTCTCGATTGTTCAAATGTTGTATGAAAAATCACCAATACTTCTGTCAATTGTTTGCCTAGTCTCTATTGGAGTAGTAGTAGTAAACATCTTTATTTCTAAAAAAGGCTATCGACCTATCGGTCTTTCTGCCCTTGTTTAATACATGTAGCCTTGATCTAAATAAGAAACAAAGATGAAAGTTCTCTTATTCTAGGTTAATAATCTTATTAAATAAACTTTCCAGTTCTGATGACAAGAAAAAATTATTTTATTGTCCAGTAGTCAGTTGCGTTTCTAAGTGTTCGAGAAGCGTTGATGTAGGGAAACGGAAACGGGATTGTCTGGTTGGTCTTGTAAGACAAAGGGGATTCAGTATGGTCCAGTTGTAGGGGTTGTTTGTCCATTTTGTCTGTAGATGTATGAGTTTTCCGATATCTTTGTCATGTTTGTGCGTTCGTATAGTAGTTGGGTGGAGGGGTTGTGTAGTGGGTTTAGGGGGTGTCTTATTCGTGTTATTAGTCTTAGTGCAATTTGTTCTGTTTTTTGCGTATAACGTTTTGTCCTTTCTGTTCCGTTGGTCATGAGTATATGTCCGTAGTCTCCCAAGGGTCTACAAATAGCTTTATATATTTTGGTGGCGGTGTTTGTGCTAATTCCTCTGTCTTTGTAGGTTAGTGATCGGAAGTGTTTTGTTCTCTTTATTGTTTCTGCCCTGATGTTTCGTATGTGTTTAGTGAATTTAAGTTTGTGGTCAATTGTGATTCCAAGGTATTTTACGTCGTTTTTTGGTTGTGTCGTTTGGCCGTCTGCAGTTATTGTAGGGGAGTCAGCGTTGAGTCTGGTTTGTGTCTCTATTAGACTAATGATCAAAGGGGGTATTTCTCGACTGGTTAAGATAATAAATGTAATTCTTTGCATGTAGCGGAACGAATTCGCAATCAAATAATTACTTAATTTCCACGCAAGATTAAAAGGGAAATTCGCAGGTTACCCCCATTCGTACATAATTGATAATAGGTGGAGTATAATTCGCAATTCCACAGTCGCCTCCTTTTAATTATCTCCCCAAACTCAAATATTAGAAGTTTCAGCGAACGCTCTCTCTTAATTCCAAAACCAGCCCAGTTTCGCTCTTAAATCGATGCTCAAGCATTCAAAGGCAAATTATTCCTAACTTACGGTTTGAGTGTGGGTAAATAAGACGTATTTTATTATAAAATTTACATTGCAAATTAAATGTACATCCCATTTGGAAGCGGTATACAGCCTGCGTGATATGAAGTGTCCCATGATTAAAAGCCTATTTTTTTTGTTTCTTTATCATTTTATCTACTTCAAAAAAAATTGCAAATAATCAACATAAACAATTGCATTTAAATATTATTAATTTCGCATCGCACACTGCACGCAAGTGACTTTGTGGTATATATTACCATTCCCGTTGAAATGTTTCCTTGAGAGCCTCCAAACTTGCTTGTCTTGCTTTCTGGTGACCGTTCGAATGTGCAAGTTTTCGCTTGATCTTTCCTTTAAGTAAACACGATCATTTTGCCTGTTAAAACCTTGCTATACTTTGAGTATTAACTCATCAGAAAAGACAATGTTCGATAGCCTGCCACTCGCGTGCAAGCAAAGTAACTCCGTTGCTTTTTGGACTGTAACTTTTTTTGTTCAGCCGTAATTTCGTCAACTCGTAACGCGTCAATTTTATTTGTAAGGGGGACACTTTAAATTAATATTTTTAGCTTTCTAGTTTCAACCCCCTAGGAGGGGTAGATGTCACCCCTAGAATCTTAAATAGGAATGGGGGTCAAGTCTCGTTTTGAAGGGCCTTCAATTCTCTTTTCAGTAGCATGGCCCTCCCCTGCTTCTTTATAGATTTTATGGACAAAAATTGCTTATAATAACTATACACATTGGTTCATTGATTTTCTAATGCTGTTTTTGAATGTTGACTACATACATTTATTTTAAATAATTTATATTTTTGCCCATTTTAAGCGATTTTTGATCCGCTACGATCTTTCCCCGACGATATTTTCCTTATTTTAGACTCAAACACTTTAAATATGCATATTAGGGAGCTTCTTAGGTCGGAAACTATCCATTGAACACAAAAAACACGCATGTGAAATGTTGATTTTGGCCGAAAATTTCATAAGGGGGAGGGTTAATTTTTTCGAAAAATATCAAATGTCTCAAAATTTCTCAAATTCTGCATCATTTTAATCACAAGGAAGCGAGGACTGTAATGCGTCCAATGAAATACACACTAGAAGCTTCAAATTTTAAATAATTTATATTTTTGGCCCATTTTAAGCGATTTTTGATCCGCTACGATTTTTCCCCGAAGATATATTCCTTATTTTAGACTCAACACTTTAAATATGCATATTAGGGAGGTTCTTAGGTCGGAAACTATCCATTGAACACAAAAAACACGCATGTGAAATTTTGATTTTTGACCGAAAATTTCATAAGAGGGGAGGGTTAATTTTATCGAAAAATATCAAATGTCTCAAAATTTCTCAATTTCTGCATCATTTTAATCACAAGGAAGCGAGGAATGTAATGCGTCCAGTGAAATACACACTAGAAGCTTCAAATTTTAAATAATTTATATTTTTGGCCCATTTTAAGCGATTTTTGATCCGCTACGATCTTTCCCCGACGATATATTCCTTATTTTAGTCTCAAATGTTTTAAATATGCATATTAGGGAGCTTCTTAGGTCAGAAACTACCCATTGAACACAAAAAACACGCATGTGAAATGTTGATTTTGGCCGAAAATTTCATAAGGGGGGAGGGTTAATTTTTTCGAAAAATATCAAATGTCTCAAAATTTCTCAAATTCTGCATCATTTTAATCACAAGGAAGCGAGGAATGTAATGCGTCCAGTGAAATACACACTACAAGCTTCAAATTTTAAATAATTATATTTTTGGCCCATTTTAAGCGATTTTTGATCCGCTACGATCTTCCCCGACGATATATTCCTTATTTTAGTCTCAAATGTTTTAAATATGCATATTAGGGAGCTTCTTAGGTCAGAAACTACCCATTGAACACAAAAAACACGCATGTGAAATGTTGATTTTTGCCGAAAATTTCATAAGGGGGGAGGGTTAATTTTTTCGAAAAATATCAAATGTCTCAAAATTTCTCAAATTCTGCATCATTTTAATCACAAGGAAGCGAGGAATGTAATGCGTCCAGTGAAATACACACTAGAAGCTTCAAATTTTAAATAATTTATATTTTTGGCCCATTTTAAGCGATTTTTGATCCGCTACGATTTTTCCCCGAAGATATATTCCTTATTTTAGACTCAAACACTTTAAATATGCATATTAGGGAGGTTCTTAGGTCGGAAACTATCAATTGAACACAAAAAACACGCATGTGAAATGTTGATTTTTGACCGAAAATTTCACAAGGGGGGAGGGTTAATTTTTTCGAAAAATATCAAATGTCTCAAAATTTTTCAAATTCTGCATCATTTTAATCACAAGGAAGCGAGGAATGTAATGCGTCCAGTGAAATACACACTAGACGCTTCAAATTTTAAATAATTTATATTTTTGGCCCATTTAAGCGATTTTTGATCCGCTACGATCTTTCCCCGACGATATATTCCTTATTTTAGTCTCAAATGTTTTAAATATGCATATTAGGGAGCTTCTTAGGTCAGAAACTACCCATTGAACACAAAAAACACGCATGTGAAATGTTGATTTTTGGCCGAAAATTTCATAAGGGGGGAGGGTTAATTTTTTCGAAAAATATCAAATGTCTCAAAATTTCTCAAATTCTGCATCATTTTAATCACAATGAAGCGAGGAATGTAATGCGTCCAGTGAAATACACACTAGAAGCTTCAAATTTTAAATAATTTATATTTTTGGCCCATTTTAAGCGATTTTTGATCCGCTACGATCTTTCCCCGACGATATATTCCTTATTTTAGTCTTAAATGTTTTAAATATTCATATTAGGGAGCTTCTTAGGTCAGAAACTACCATTGAACACAAAAAACACGCATGTGAAATGTTGATTTTTGGCCGAAAATTTCATAAGGGGGGAGAGGGTTAATTTTTTCGAAAAATATCAAATGTCTCAAAATTTCTCAATTCTGCATCATTTTAATCACAAGGAAGCGAGGATTGTAATGCGTCCAGTGAAATACACACTAGAAGCTTCAAATTTTAAATAATTTATATTTTTTGGCCCATTTTAAGCGATTTTTGAACCGCTACGATTTTTCCCCGAAGATATATTCCTTATTTTAGACTCAAACACTTTAAATATGCATATTAGGGAGGTTCTTAGGTCGGAAACTATCCATTGAACACAAAAAACACGCAAGTGAAATTTTGATTTTTGACCGAAAATTTCATAAGGGGGGAGGGTTAATTTTATCGAAAAATATCAAATGTCTCAAAATTTCTCAATTTCTGCATCATTTTAATCACAAGGAAGCGAGGAATGTAATGCGTCCAGTGAAATACACACTAGAAGCTTCAAATTTTAAATAATTTATATTTTTGGCCCATTTTAAGCGATTTTTGATCCGCTACGATCTTTCCCCGACGATATATTCCTTATTTTAGTCTCAAATGTTTTAAATATGCATATTAGGGAGCTTCTTAGGTCAGAAACTACCCATTGAACACAAAAAACACGCATGTGAAATGTTGATTTTTGGCCGAAAATTTCATAAGGGGGGAGGGTTAATTTTTTCGAAAAATATCAAATGTCTCAAAATTTCTCAAATTCTGCATCATTTTAATCACAAGGAAGCGAGGAATGTAATGCGTCCAGTGAAATACACACTAGAAGCTTCAAATTTTAAATAATTTATATTTTTGGCCCATTTTAAGCGATTTTTGATCCGCTACGATCTTTCCCCGACGATATATTCCTTATTTTAGTCTCAAATGTTTTAAATATGCATATTAGGGAGCTTCTTAGGTCAGAAACTACCCATTGAACACAAAAAACACGCATGTGAAATGTTGATTTTTGGCCGAAAATTTCATAAGGGGGGAGGGTTAATTTTTTCGAAAAATATCAAATGTCTCAAAATTTCTCAAATTCTGCATCATTTTAATCACAAGGAAGCGAGGAATGTAATGCGTCCAGTGAAATACACACTAGAAGCTTCAAATTTTAAATAATTTATATTTTTGGCCCATTTTAAGCGATTTTTGATCCGCTACGATTTTTCCCCGAAGATATATTCCTTATTTTAGACTCAAACACTTTAAATATGCATATTAGGGAGGTTCTTAGGTCGGAAACTATCCATTGAACACAAAAAACACGCATGTGAAATGTTGATTTTTGACCGAAAATTTCACAAGGGGGGAGGGTTAATTTTTTCGAAAAATATCAAATGTCTCAAAATTTCTCAAATTCTGCATCATTTTAATCACAATGAAGCGAGGAATGTAATGCGTCCAGTGAAATACACACTAGAAGCTTCAAATTTTAAATAATTTATATTTTTGGCCCATTTTAAGCGATTTTTGATCCGCTACGATCTTTCCCCGACGATATATTCCTTATTTTAGTCTCAAATGTTTAAATATGCATATTAGGGAGCTTCTTAGGTCAGAAACTATCCATTGAACACAAAAAACACGCATGTGAAATTTTGATTTTTGGCCGAAAATTTCATAAGGGGGGAGGGTTAATTTTTTCGAAAAATATCAAATGTCTCAAAATTTCTCAAATTCTGCATCATTTTAATCACAAGGAAGCGAGGATTGTAATGCGTCCAGTGAAATACACACTAGAAGCTTCAAATTTTAAATAATTTATATTTTTGGCCCATTTTAAGCGATTTTTGATCCGCTACGATTTTCCCCGACGATATATTCCTTATTTTAGACTCAACACTGTTAAATATGCATATTAGGGAGGTTCTTAGGTCGGAAACTATCCATTGAACACAAAAAACACGCATGTGAAATGTTGATTTTTGGACGAAAATTTCATAAGGGGGGAGGGTTAATTTTTTCGAAAAATATCAAATGTCTCAAAATTTCTCAAATTCTGCATCATTTTAATCACAAGGAAGCGAGGAATGTAATGCGTCCAGTGAAATACACACTAGAAGCTTCAAATTTTAAATAATTTATATTTTTGGCTCATTTTAAGCGATTTTTGATCCGCTACGATCTTTCCCCGACGATATTTTCCTTATTTTAGACTCAAACACTTTAAATATGCATATTAGGAGGTTCTTAGGTCGGAAACTATCCATTGAACACAAAAAACACGCATGTGAAATTTTGATTTTTGACCGAAAATTTCATAAGGGGGGAGGGTTGATTTTTTCGAAAAATATCAAATGTCTCAAAATTTCTCAAATTCTGCATTATTTTAATCACAAAGAAGCGAGGAATGTAATGCGTCCAGTGAAATACACACTAGAAGCTTTAAATTTTAAATAATTTATATTTTTGGCCCATTTTAAGCGATTTTTGATCCGCTACGATCTTTCCCCGACGATATATTCCTTATTTTAGTCTCAAATGTTTTAAATATGCATATTAGGGAGCTTTTTAGGTCGGAAACTATCCATTGAACACAAAAAACAGGCATGTGAAATGTTGATTTTTGTACCGAAAATTTCATAAGGGGGGAGGAGGGTTAATTTAATTAAGTTTAAGGGGGTTAAGTTAATAACCAGTTGAAATATGGTTTTGATTAAATAACGTCCTGTTCGTTTGCTCTTCCGTATTGGGGGAGCATTCAACTAAATGCGGAATATTAAAGACGTCCTTTATTGAAAAGCCTAGCGGTTTACCCCAATATGGTGGCTGTTACTGTAAAATGCCAATATACCAATAAATCTCCCTCTAGCAAGCCAACGCTGTTGATTATGCGCTCGAAACAACTTTGCAATAATGTACATGTGCGTTTTATTTACACTGCGTGTTTCTGGCCTGTTTAATTTTTTATTTAAATTGATTATTACCATCCGTCTCTGCACACCAGAAGTAATGGGGGTATTTAGTACAGAGAACTTCAAGTTGCAAGCAAATAGGGTAAGAAAGCTTCATCCTGTTGAAAAAGATAAATTAGGTTTCCAGGCGAGTAATCAACGATAATATATTTATGCTTCCTGGCTTTCTTTTGGAAAATCCCTTAAAAGCGGTGTCAATTAAACCGGCATTATTAGCTTAATTATATGCCGTGGAGTGTGTCAAAAATTCATTAGCTAATTGGCAAAAAACGTCTTTTCAAGACCCTCAACAACAAGCGTGAGCTGGCTGATTGTCGGCCCTTTCGTGACCAAGTCGATCAGGGCATTAAAGGCAGCGGCCAAACGCATGGGGAATATCAAACAAATTTAAAATCAATAAAAATTACGGAGATGCAAATGATAACTTGCCTCAAAATGTCTAGGTTTATGTATCATTATCACTCACAATAATGGGTTTGAGATCACTTTTCTGCAATCCTTCGTCATCTTCGGTGCGAGCTTTTCCTCATTTTCACTCATTTAACGGATTGTTTAATTATTTCGCTGACGCTTCTTACAATGAAGCGCTAGGCTCATTTCCCTCAGGCACATCAAAGCTTTCCGGACAAGTGTAATTCACATTTGTATATTAAATAGCTCAGTGCCATTGTGATGAGTCCTGGACGCAAGTGGGCATTAAAGAATCACCCTAATCCGCTTATTCGGCAATTTGAAATAATCATAATCCGGAAAATAATTTGCTTAGAGCTTAGACCGTTCGTGGTATGGGGCAGCAGTCGCCCTTAAAGTGCCAACAATCGATAGCGTAGGGCTTTCAGGTCGGCAGCACCAAAAAGTTATTCTTATTGGTTTATTGAAATTACTGTTATTGCAGCATATATCGCCTTTCGCTTAATGCCGCCCTTACATGCGAATCCCCTTGGCATAAGGCAAATTGGTCGAAATTTGAGATGGCTTGTTAAGCGGCAGATGAGACTGGAATATCATTATAATGGGAACTAAAGCCGGCTTTAATTCTACATTGCATTTAGCATTAATTTTCATCAGAATTAATCTATTAGATGGATGTACAGAGTGATTTGTACAGCAACTTGCGTTACTGAAACATGAAAATGTAATGAAAAAGTAGTTGGAAATTTTTCCCAGTAAAATCAACTCTATTTAAGATTAATAAAGTGGACAGAGACAAATATTGAACAAAATCAATTAATGTAGATTCCCAGTGTCTCCCATGCAGAGTCAATACAGGGAAGATAAACTGTATGCATGTTCGACATTGTTATACATTTTAAGTTTTGAAGAGCACATTTTAAAAACTAACCACCAAAGCGCTGTAGGGACAGCATCTTTGAGAACTAAACTGAAAAAAAATGTTTCGTTCACCTTAAGTATCCTGCATAAGCTCCTGATCAAGATGCAAAGTTGGAGGGCTGGGGCAAAGACAAAGAGTTTGAAGCGCGACTTTCTGGGTTGGGAGCTAAAGCTCTTTAATTTAAAAAAGCCAGAAAGTTATGAAAATTAGAGTGATGGTCCCCTCATCAAACCTAATACAGTTGTCTCGTATGACGAACTAATTAATAAGGCCTAGTGATTGGCGGTTAGTATCCAGAATAGTTGCCAGTAACTGGATATCCATTAATTCATACGAAACAATTGGCATCGTTCCGATGGCCACAAGCAATTAGGATGATCCCACTACGCAAAACCGCCAACATATAGAACGAGTTGATGTGGGTTCAACTATTGACCGCTCTGGATGGGCAAACCTTGCCGCTTTGTTCCCTCAGGATAGTCTAATATAAATTTAAATAGTCGCTTTCGGACCCCGAAGAATTGCCTCACTCGGGAAAAACTGGGTTGAGGAGCTTGACTTTCTGTGCGTCTTCAGTTGCAATTGATCAGATTTAATCTACTTTATATTTAGCGCTTGTTAGTTGCAAAGGTTTTTTCCAACTTCGGCCTCATCAATCAAGCGATTTTCCTCGCTCCAAAAAGATTGTCTCGTTTTGCTGCACCATTTACACAAAGTTGTTTGCCGATAAAGCTGCACATCCATCAAACTAGCCTGCAGCTCCGATCAGATAAGACGGTCCAATTTCCACTTTTACGACACGACCAATTACTTTTTACACACTAACAATTTTTAAACTGCCAAACTCAGGGCGACAGTATGTCTAGTCGGCAAATCACAAATTACTTTTCGATTCTATCTTTTAACGAATTTTTAATAAGGTTTTTGTGCGAATTGGCAAATAACTGCTAGTGTTAATGGACGAAAACTCATTAATTCCAACTTAGCCGTCCGCCAACATTCAAGGAAATATCTATTAATGGGTAACTTCTTCGTCGTTTGCTCTAGTGGGAAATGATAAGAAAATTGGAAAGTCAATTCAAAATTAGGTTGAATGATTTATTCAGAATTCTGTGTGCTTCCAAACATGTTCTTCAAAATCTTCTACTTCCAGGAAAAGAGCTGGTTTTATTTTCACTCGTGTGTAATAAAAGCCTTAAGGGCTTTAAGTCTGGTTATTTCGGCGGCCACTTCATGGAAGCCATGATCGTTTTATTTTTTCGTACATTTCTGCTTTTCTCTTTGGTTTAAAGGATAAAACTGAGATTTTTGAAAAACTGAAAACTTGCAACTTAAGATTAAATACAAAAATACTTATGAGATTTTTTAATTGGAAATAAATCGTTTCAAACAGTCTTTTACCACTTTTATATTAAATTTAATTCTAGAATTGCTTTTTCATCCCTTGTAAGGGGGTCACCTCGCTGTGTAAACGTCGCAATGTTGTTTTATTAAGGCCAAAACTGAAAATTTTGAAAAAATAAAAACTTGTAACTAAAGATAATTTTTTTGTTTGGGCTGGGCGGAAATGCGATTATTGATTTTTTATTTAATGAAGGAAACTTGGCAGGTGCTCTGTATGTTAAGACGCTTGAAGAGACTATTGATCCTCTTATCACGCATGAGCTAGAAACTCAAATTGATGCAGAAGGTAATTCAGTTTTACAGGAGGATTTGTTAACGTTCCAGCAGGAACGATGGTGCTCCACCTCATTATTTTCTTCCGGCCCGACAGTGGTTAAACGAGCGATTCCCGAATAGATGGAAGGATTGGCAGAAGGGCACCAATTGAATGGCCTCCAAGATCACCTGATTTAACACCCTTAGACTTCTTTATTCGACACAACTTGCTGATATTGATGTTTTTAAAAGGCGAATTGCAGCAGAATGCCGCGTAATTTCCGGTGAAGTTTTCCGAAATGTTTGGGCTGAGTTCGAAAACAGACTTGTTTACAGCTAATAAAAAGTTATTTTTGTCGAAGTAAAATAATCAATAAATGAGATATCAATTACAGTTATTCAACGATTTTAACGGACTCTTCTAATCATTTGTACTGCAAGGAAAGCCAATGCAATAATTTTTGTATAAACACTATCCTGGAAGTCGACATCGCAATGCGGGAAAGTTTAGTTGTTTCAGCAACTTTGAACCGCGATTAGTCGGAAACCTCTGGACAAAAAGCAACAAAGTAGGCCAGCACTGAAAGAGAATTGAAGGCCCTTTAAAACGATGTGCCACTTGACCCCAATTCCTATTTAAGATTCTAAGGGTGACATCTACCCCTCTTAGGGGCTTGGAACAAGAAGGCTAAAAATATGTATTTAAAGTGTCCCCCTTACCCATAAAAATGGATTTTTCATATTTCTAACTACAAGAAAGATATTAAGGGTGGGAAGTTTTTAAATTGACACCCCGTACGTATAACTAACGCGTTAATTCCCACGCTCCTGTTTATACCTGTTTTAACAGGTGAAAGAATGCACACAAAGCATTCCGTAAATAATACCGGCCAAAATACCTTGACAGTGGTAAGCTTTGCAACATTATTAACGAGGCCTTTTGTCAGTTTTATAGCCATCCAGTTGTTAAACGGGACTTTTCCTTGCCATACTATTAAGGCGGTTATATTTGGATCTTTTCAAATGCTCGTCTCAGTATAGTGAGCTTCACCCAGCACTCAGTGCAGTTGAAAGCATTTTTCTCAAGTAAACTATCTGAAAATTAGATTTTAGGTGCAACTTACTAATTTTTGTTTTGTTTCAGGTAAGAAACCAGTTTTGAAGAATCACACTTTTTGTCTCTGTGGGTGGTAAGTTGATTTAAAAATACGCAAAGTTCCTTCTCTTGGCTTAACAATTGCGGTTGAAAGTTTAATAAATTTAAATAAAAGCTGAGGCTAAAAATAGATGAACAATTCTGAAATAAAACCCAAAGTTAATTTAAAACGTGAATGGAAAATACAAAGAAATGCCAGGTGTGGGGATTCAAAGCGCTCCCACCCATCATTCTATACCCATATTCAGATGTCACCGGTCCCCCATCCTGAGATATATCTTAATATAAAAAGCCTCCCTTTGAACAACAAAAATATTTCATAAAAATAAAGTCTTCTGATAAATCAGTGACAGTTTGTGCACCTTAAAATAGTATTAATGGGACCTGTTCTCGTAAACTTTGTATTTTTCCAGACGTTTAACGTCTTCTTTATATTGAGCCTGTGTGTTATTTATAACCGAATTTTGGTTAAACAACCAGCGCATGATGGATGGGCGGTTGTGTCTAAACACAACCGATTGGTTTACGTTTTATGTTTTAATTGTCTTATTTGGCTGCAAGAATAGCGAGAAATCGAAGGAGGAAGTATTTCCATGAGCGCTTTTTACGCGATTTTTTCAGCAAAAGTTATTAAACCGATAATTTTGAAAAGGACATTTTTATAAATTTTTATAAATTGCAGCTTTGCTACAAAGTACAATTTCAATGTACATATAACCTGCCTTCATATTAATTAACTCACTTTTTCCAATTAATTTCGCAATGTTCATTATCCAAAAGTGCTTTTTCCATATCCCCATTGAAAAATTCCAAGTTTCTAATCCACAAACTCCATTGATGTTTCAATATTTCACTGGTTTTAAAACCCCATTTCCAGCTACAAGAACTGCTACGCACAAAGCTAAATATTAACATTATCAGATTTTCCATTTTACAGTTGCCATTTTCCTTTATTTTCTTCTCGGTCCTCGAACAATGAATGGCCCAAAACAGTCGCTATTAATTAGGGCCGTTAAGATTTGAACCCCCAACTTAAGTGTTATAACCGATTTGCATTTTATTAATTAAAGAATAAAGTTTGCCTTTTAATTAAGGATGGTTGGTTTCTTTCATTTTTATTGCGGCTGATTAATTTTTGGCGTAATAAAGCCCATCAAACCATTACGAGCCTCCAAATCCTAAGTGTTATTATTGTTGGTTAATCTAATTTATGGCTGGTAATGAGCTCAGTTGTGTGCACGTTTATTCATGCGTTAATTGGCGCAACAATACAAATTGTGTGTATTAAATCCGTTCATCATGGCTTTGTTGCTGTTTTCTTCATACTTCAATAGTGAATTTATCTGGGCAATAAAAGTGTTCACACCATCATTGAAAGGCATTCAAAGGTTTGAATTAAACTGCGTCAATTTCGCATTTTTCCTTAATTAATTCGCCCAGTTCAAGAAGATTCGATCAACATTCTGTTTGTTTACTATCGAGCAATTTGAGTCCTTTTTAAATACAGACGAGTTTTTATTTATTTACTCTAATTAATGAGAGGCAAATTAATTATAACGTTTAAACCGAACTGAGGAATTAGTGCTAATGATAAGTACCCGGTCTCTCTCGCCCGCTATGTATTTTCTTGAAAACCGAAGGATTAATTGAAAGTATAAAACGAGGAAAACAGGGTCGGAAATATCGGAATTTAATTTCTTTCAACGAAAGCTCTTTGTATGATTAAGGATGTTGCCACTTGACACAATTAATTTCAAGTGAAGGTTTGCTTAGAAAAGTCGATTAGTTGGGAAACAATGAATCGGGTTTGTTGGAGAGTTTCTGCTACATTCGAAAATTAATCTTGTTTTGATACAACTTGATTTTGAAATGGTAGCACAGAATGGGGCGAAGACACAACACTTTATAATGGTTGCAAATTAGCAGAGTCATTTGTCTTTTGTTAATTACTGAAGACACATTAAGAAGGGTTGCAATGTAAATCATGCTTCATTCCTTCTGCACTTTTAGGCTCCTCAGGCCTATTCCTGAATAACCTCATGAAATGGTAGCACAGAATGGGGCGAAGACACAACACTTTATGATGGTTGCAAATTAGCATAGTCATTTGTCTTTTGTTAATTGCTGAAGATACATTAAGAAGGGTTGCAATGTAAATCATGCTTCATTCCTTCTGCACTTTTAAGCTCCTCAGGCCTATTCCTGAATAACCTCATGAAATGGTAGCACAGAATGGGGCGAAGACACAACTCTTTATGTTGGTTGCAAATTAGCATAGTCATTTGTCTTTTGTTAATTGCTGAAGACACATTAAGAAGGGCTGCAATGTAAATCATGCTTCATTCCTTCTGCACTTTTAGGCTCCTCAGGCCTATTCCTGAATAACCTCATGAAATGGTAGCACAGAATGGGGCGAAGACACAACTCTTTATGATGGTTGCAAATTAGCAGAGTCATTTGTCTTTTGTTAATTACTGAAGACACATTAAGAAGGGCTGCAATGTAAATCATGCTTCGTTCCTTCTGCACTTTTAGGCTCCTCAGGCCTATTCCTGAATAACCTCATGAAATGGTAGCACAGAATGGGCGAAGACACAACTCTTTATGATGGTTGCAAATTAGCAGAGTCATTTGTCTTTTGTTAATTGCTGAAGACACATTAAGAAGGGCTGCAATGTAAATCATGCTTCGTTCCTTCTGCACTTTTAGGCTCCTCAGGCCTATTCCTGAATAACCTCATGAAAT
Organism: Dendroctonus valens; assembly: GCA_024550625.1. Lineage (NCBI taxonomy): Eukaryota > Metazoa > Arthropoda > Insecta > Coleoptera > Curculionidae > Dendroctonus > Dendroctonus valens. The sequence goes on along the minus strand of JAJTJO010000554.1, from coordinate 587,233 downwards.
GGTAGCACAGAATGGGGCGAAGACACAACTCTTTATGATGGTTGCAAATTAGCATAGTCATTTGTCTTTTGTTAATTGCTGAAGACACATTAAGAAGGGTTGCAATGTAAATCATGCTTCATTCCTTCTGCACTTTTAGGCTCCTCAGGCCTATTCCTGAATAACCTCATGAAATGGTAGCACAGAATGGGGCGAAGACACAACTCTTTATGTTGGTTGCAAATTAGCATAGTCATTTGTCTTTTGTTAATTGCTGAAGACACATTAAGAAGGGCTGCAATGTAAATCATGCTTCATTCCTTCTGCACTTTTAGGCTCCTCAGGCCTATTCCTTCTTCGGTTCAATTGACTCGTTTTTCTTTCAGTCTTCCTCCGTAGATGGAAGCATAGCTGCCGAATCGCGCGTCAGCTATTAATACAGTAACAAAGTGGTAAAACGTTCGTGATTTATCTGATTCATTCTATATTTACTTATAATTTTTACGGAGAAAATCTGGAGAGCAAGTCGACAGACTCGCTATTAATTTCGATACTTTAGCTCCGAAATCCGTTTGAGTTATTAGAATCGCTTGCCTAGCGTTAATTAAAGAGGGGCTAAAACTTTCTCCCCCAAGAATCAGTGTCTGACATTAACAAGATGATGGAAAAGTGTCTGGTCCAAGTGGGGGCCCAAGAACTGATTGTCAAATTATTTAGAACCTTTTAACGCCTGGGCTGAAGATAAATTGCTGTGTGTGTTATATTTAGCAACTGAAGCTGTTTGATTTTGCCAGTTTTGCCCTAGACGCAAAAGCAGCTAATTCTGCAGATGATTGCGTGTCCTCTTATCCAAAAATTCTTCCTAAGAGAGGCTCCATGACCCGTCCGCTCCTTAGGGGTGGCCACAATCGTCTTACTCAAAAATGCTTCCAGAGAGGTTGTATGATCCTTCCGCTCCCCAGGGGTGGATGCAAAACGCCTTACCTTTATTGGGAAGCATCTCTATTTTTGCAGCAGAAAATCGATCATTTCGATTGCGCCTTCCTTCACGCGAAGAAAGTAATTAAACTCATATGACCGGCAAAAGGTTAAAAGTTTGTTTTAGAGAAATCAGAAAGAACACGGCAAAGCTTTACGACGCTGCCAATTACTTTTTGCCAGCTAGAAAGTAAATGAGATTTTTGAATTACCAAACATAGGAAAACCTCCGGCTTGGCGATCCATAAATTGCTTTCGGGTATTAGCTTTTAACCCGATTTTTATTGTTTATTTTACGACTGGGCAAAGAACCAGGACCTGGAACTATTGCACGTTGAGGTAATTGGATTCGAAATCGAAGCATAATTGATATTAGGATTGAGCTGGTTTTTTTGTACTGTTAAGTTTAAAGTGGGTTATAAACGGTCAGTGAACTGCAAATGAAACATATGAAGCACACAAAATAAGCTCTAAAAGTCAGAGGGCAAAAACAAACGAGCAACTTTACAACCCGCTTGTGTATGCTTGAAACTTTGCTGATTTCATCGGATACATGTAGTGTATTCCAACCAGTGCATTGGTTTATGGTTTTTGTGTGCTCGATCTATTGTTCCTTTACGGCGCCAATATTTCAAGTTTTCCTTTACTGGGTGCACATTCATTGGCTACGGAATTGCTGCTTATGGTTTTGTTGGTTTTAGTGCGAGTTTTCCCCCAGTTGATCCGACGAATTTCACGTTTCAAACGCTTTAAATGGATTTTTTTGCCAACGATTCCAATTCTTTTGCAGAATTTTGGTTGCGATTTTCCATAGTTCAGTTTGGGCACAGTTTCCCATAAAAGTCAGGTCCATTAACATCGATAATTCAGGAACAGCGAAGAGAATGAGGCGTTCTCTTTAATTAAGATTCGGAAAATCAATTGCACCGTTCCAGACGAAGTCTGCCGCATTAACTACCATCATTAATAATAATTGCGTTTCTCCAGGCTTTGTTTGCGGAACAGAAAAATTGAGGGAAATGAGAGTGAGTATCAGGAAAAAATTGTGAAAGCTAAGCTAAGCAGCAGACCGTTTAATGAAAAATCTATTAACGGAAGCAATGATGAAAAAGTGAGGATTGCTGTCGTCTCAATAATTATTAATTATGACCCTGGGGAACTTTTTCAACTGTCTAACCGCTAAATTGTTTTCGTTGGCCATTAATTAATGCAAGAAACTTCGCCCGAATAATGCCCCATCGTTATTAGCGAACTGACTGGGCTGTAAAGCGTTGAAAGAATTCTTATTCATTCCCTTCCACAATGGCAAAGTTCCCAAATTAAGACGAAAGTTTGACGTTGTTTGGCTCATTGTGCTCAGAAAAGTTGGAAATGGACGCAGGCAACAAGTGGAGGCAATTTAGCAATGTGTTCTAACTTAATTTTAATAACTTTATAGGCTCAAACGCTCTATTTTTTATGCATAAATAATTGAGGAATTTCGTTGTTTTCGAGGAAAAGATATGAGAGAATGCGCGCAAACTGAAGGAAATCTGAATGTCTTCCTCCAATAAAATGGATTTTCCCGGTCCAAATCTGCATAAAGCGACACTGATTGTCCAACTTCTTTTAATGGCGCATTTGCTGCTGCTGCTGCTGCAGAATTTTAGAGAATAAAATCGTTGATTCGAGTATTCAAAGATACGGTAAAAATTCAAAAAATCGCTGGAATCACAGGTTTCAATAAAACATCGGCAAAATGCTGAATAGCCGATTAAATCATTCAAATTCTAGACTCTCCAAAAGGACGTTACCTAACGAGCGACGGAGATCAGCAGATATTTCCGATTTAAACAAGACATCAATTTTTCTTTATTTGCCTTCAGTTCTAGCAGTTTCGAAAGGGCGATTTTTCCAGTTTAAAGGTACACCCTTTCCAGCTCATTCCGTTCCAAATTCTACACTCATTAAAACAACGCAAACCCGTTTCTTGACAAATCGCAATTACGGCAAACATTAACGATTGCGGTTTCGGAAAAGGAAAAAAAGGGCTCAATCATTCGGAGGGGCCCTTTGCAGACCTCAGAGAAATCGTCCGTAGACGGCCTTTAGCGTTAGCAGTATCGATTTTCCATTTACTTGCATTAATATTTCGCTCAGGGAGTTAAGCGAAGTGTGTATTTAAAGGGAACTTTAAGTCATGATTATTGATGGGGTTGGCACCCTTGTAACGGGCCACCCCGCCAAAAGTCATTCGTTATTTATCGGAACGGACGTTGGAATTGCGAAAGAGCGGCAAAAACGGAAACTGGCGAATACTTAATGCGATGTTTGCAATCAGAAATCCGAGCTTTTACTTCTTTTGTGGGGGTCGTCATAGCTGTTTGTGGATTTTGCGTCTTTTTGTGCCGCAGCATTTGAAAGCAGCGAGAAAGAGAGATTGCAATCAGCTGCTTTTACACAATATACTAGTTTTTGCTAAATAGTCTCAGACACGGAGCCGCTTTGGAAGTCGGAATATTTTAATTGATGGAAAGAGGAGATCAAAGCGCCTTTTGCTCATTTTAATTAAAACTAATGCCAGAAACGGGCACGATACATTGAAATTTCCATCGGGGGAACAAAGTTACAGAATCAGTCGGGGAACTGAGAGTTCGCCTATTTTAACGACCCAGTCATTAAAAGTGGAGGAGTTGAATGGAATTCTCTCGCAACGTTTCTGCCGCAAACGCAGCTTGAACCATCAACTGTTGTGTATGGGAAGCATGCACTGAACTAAGCGAAGCAAACACTGAACTGCACTAAGGAAAGCCTGAATTTGGTGCACTTGCGTTAGTTCTGAAAATGATAGTTCGCGCATTTAAAAGACCTATTTATTAAAAGTATAGCAGTTGGTTGATGGAACTACATTGGCGACGTTTCGGGAGTTAGAACCGCACACAGCTTCAACAGTTTTGGCGGAAAAAGATGCAACAAACTGCACTGAAGAAAGCTTGAATTTGGTGCACTTGCGTGATTTAATAAAATGATAGTTCGCACATTTAAAAGACCTATTTATTAATAGTAGAGCAGTTGGATGATGGAACTACATTGGCGACGTTTCGACAGTTAGAACCGTACACAGCTTCAACAGTTTTGGCGGAAAAAGATGCAATAAACTGCACTAAGGAAAACCTGAATTTGGTGCACTTGCGTTAGTTCATAAAATGATAGTTCGCGCATTTAAAAGACATATTTATTAAAAGTAGAGCAGTTCGATGATGGAACTACATTGGCGACGTTTCGATAGCTAGAACCGCACACAGCTTCAACAGTTTTGGCGGAAAAAGATGCAATAAACTGCACTGAGGAAAGCTTGAATTTGGTGCACTTGCGTTAGTTCATAAAATGATAGTTCGCGCATTTAAAAGACATATTTATTAAAAGTAGAGCAGTTCGATGATGGAACTATATGGGCGACGTTTCGACAGTTAGAACCGCACACAGCTTCAACAGTTTTGGAGGAAAAAGATGCAATAAACTGCACTGAGGAAAGCTTGAATTTGGTGCACTTCCGTTAGTTCATAAAATGATAGTTCGCGCATTTAAAAGACCTATTTATTAAAAGTAGTGCAGTTGGATAATGGAACTACATTAGCGACGTTTCGACAGTTAGAACCGCATACAGCTTCAACAGTTTTGGCGGAAAAAGATGCAATAAACTGCACTAAGGAATGCCTGAATTTGGTGCACTTGCGATAGTCCATAAAATGATAGTTCGCGTATTTAAAAGACCTATTTATTAAAACTAGTGCAGTTGGATGATGGAACTACATTGGCCACGTTTCGAGAGTTAGAACCGCACACAGCTTCAACCGTTTTGGCCGAAAAAGATGCAATAAACTGCACTAAGGAAAGATTGAATTTGATGCACTTGCGTTAGTTCATAAAATGATAGTTCGCGCATTTAAAAGACATATTTATTAAAAATAGTGCAGTTGGATGATGGAACTACATTGGCGACGTTTCGACAGTTAGAACCGCACACAGCTTCAACAGTTTTGGCGGAAAAATATGCAATAAACTGCACTGAGGAAAGCTTGAATTTGGTGCACTTGCGTTAGTTCATAAAATGATAGTTCGCGCATTTAAAAGACCTATTTATTAAAAGTAGTGCAGTTGGATGATGGAACTACATTGGCGACGTTTCGACAGTTAGAACCGCACACAGCTTCAACAGTTTTGGAGGAAAAAGATGCAATAAACTGCACTGAGGAAAGCTTGAATTTGGTGCACTTGCGTTAGTTCATAAAATGATAGTTCGCGCATTTAAAAGACCTATTTATTAAAAGTAGTGCACTTGGATGATGGAACTACATTGGCGACGTTTCGACAGTTAGAACCGCGCACAACTTCAACAGTTTTGGCGGAAAAAGATGCAATAAACTGCACAGAGGAAAGCTTGAATTTGGTGCACTTGCGTTAGTTCATAAAATGATGGTTCACGCATTTAAAAGACATATTTATTAAAAGTAGAGCAGTTCGATGATGGAACTACATTGGCGACGTTTCGACAGTTAGAACCGCACACAGCTTCAACAGTTTTGGTGGAAAAATATGCAATAAACTGCCCTAAGGAAAGCCTGAATTTGGTGCACTTGCAATAGTCCATAAAATGATAGTTCGCGTATTTAAAAGACCTTTTTATTAAAGAAGAGCAGTTGGATGATGGAACTACATTGGCGACGTTTCGACAGTTAGAACCGCACACAGCTTCAACAGTTTGAAGGAAAAAGATGCAATAAACTGCACTGAGGAAAGCTTGAATTTGGTGCACTTGCGTTAGTTCATAAAATGATGGTTCGCGTATTTAAAAGACATATTTACTTAAAAGTAGAGCAGTTGGATGATGGAACTACATTGGCGACGTTGCGACAGTTAGAACCGCACACAGCTTTAACAGTTTTGGCGGAAAAAGATGCAATAAACTGCACAGAGGAATGCTTGAATTTGCGGTACTTCCAGTATTTGAGCAACTGAAAGTTCTGCCATTTAAAGTTCGCATTTATGAAAACTATACGAGTTAGATGACCTGCCAACGTTTTACCAGCAAGAGCGACTTACAGATTCAAACGCGGTGTATAAAACATATACACTGAACTAGAAAAATCTTTATTTTGGTAGTGCACTTGCCCTATTCGATAAACTTGGCAGTTCTCCCATTTAAAAAAACTATTTTTTAAAGTAGAGGGGTTGAAAGATGGAAATACCTTGGCAACGTTTTGACACGAAGAGCAGCATACAGCTTCAACAGTTTTGGCTGAAAAAGGTGCACTAGACTGCGCTGAGGAAAGCTTGAATTTGCCTTTCGTTATTTGAGGAACTTAAAGTTCTGCATTTTAAAAGTTGAATTTATTAAAACTGGAGGAGTTTGCTGATGTAAATACATTGGCAACGTTTCGACAGTAAGAGTTACATACAACTTCTAAACATTCAAAAGTTCATACAGAACTAAATTTTTCTTTATTGTAACGGTAATAACGGAGAGTCTTATAGAATAAAATTGTGCGTCAGAACATTCAATTCTGCACGCTGTGAGAATAATATCCAAAACAGCTCTAAATAAAACATCGAGATAATGCTGAATAGCCGATTAAATCATTCAAATGCAAGAGCCTTCAGAAGGACGTTACCTAACGAGCGATGGAGATCAGCAGATATTTCCTATTCAAACGAGACATCTCTTATATGTCCGAACCCGAATTTCCAATTTATTCGCTCGCTTATCTGAATTGATGCGTTCACTCTTTATTTCACAATCAATGAGTCTTTTATTCACTTTCTTTGATGGTTCCACTCGATCTCAAATCGAATTCCCACACTGACCATTTGGGCATCTTCAAAGGCTGTTAATTTGCTTGCACTCCAAACGGCTGATGCGATTAGTTCCAGTGATTTAACGAGCGTTTATTAAATGTTCCGACTGTTTCTTGCGTTAAACAATGATCAGTTGCAACGTGTTCTGACACCAATCTGGCTTATCCGGATATAAGAGATCTAATATTCCTACCCGCAAATCCCATATCATGAACATGAAAGAAGAACGGATCGGATCTTTCAATTTGTTTGGCGGCTTATCGCGATTGATACCCTTTACTTGACAATCACGTCGGTTTCCTGGCCCTGTATCTTTGATTTCTACTTCGTTGGATATTGAATTTCCTATATGGTGGCTTAAATGTGCCTGAATAGGTCGACACAATGGAAATCTTTGCTGGGCCCCTAATTTGACCTGATTTGTTCGACAGTAATATGATGTCGGACATAATTGTTCAAATATTGATTTTGTACATTTTTTCCAAAAGTTCGCGTCCAGTTCCTTAAAGCAATGGGGTTTTATTAATCGAAAATCGGATAAATCTTGTGCGGCAACGTCTACCTTCCTTGAAGATAAACCGGTTGCCCGTAGTTGATTTGTAGACAAATAATAATTAACGACTTTGGTTCCGGAAAAAGAAGGAAAAAGGGCCGCAGTAATTCTCGACATTAGTCAATGTTAATGATTCCTCTGCCTTATTACGAGGAAAATTGACGCAAATTGTTCGTGATTTGTTTGGGTCGCTTCTTCAACTCATGGGGAAAATTAGTCGGTCTATCTTTTTCAGACAAATTGTTTTGCCATTTTATTCACTTGATGACTGTTTGACTATTTTTTATTCAATTTCCTAATTCACTCACTGAGGTTTTGTGAACTTGGAACATTTTCCGGAGTATTTTCCAACCATTGAACACTTCAGTTTGTGCGCAAAGTTCCCAGACTCTCTTTCGAGCGACACTAATTACCATCGCTAATTAATTACCAACATGTACACCTAATGTACGTCATTAGATAATTAATCAGTGCCTGTTCACTTTGACAATTCCGATGTGTGATTTACAAGTTCTATAGACATACGAGCTCTAACAGATTATTAGTCAATAATCTAATTAGTGGTGTTTAAGACTTGCCTGCGGTGTTTAGCGAAGACATATGTAACATGCCCCCGGAAAATGCGAAAAAAAATGTTAAAAACACGCCAATCCAGAGTAAAAAATTGAGGAAGTTTTCTCTGACAAAGTTCCCAAAATTGCAGGCAATTGAGCTGGGTGCCTTGAAAAAACATTTTTTGATTCGCAATTGGGTGTTTTAGAGGTAAAACAGTCTCGGAAAAACAGCATTGAGTTATAGAGTGAAAAAAGTGGATAAAAAATGTTAAACTAATATCAATAGACGCATTAGAGGATTTGGTGGTTGAAAATCGTTAATTCCCTAATTAAAGACCAAGCCACTGAAATGATTAACGGATAGGACGAAAATGTATTGGTGGGCCCTCGTGTTTGGCATGAAGCTTAAGTCTGCAGATTACTGAAGACTCTGGCACGGCCAGGAAAATATTGATGTTGGGTTTTGCATTTAGGCCTACCAATTAAAAGCGGCTACTCTCCCAATTCGAACGAGGCTTACATCAAAGCTTCATATTAAAGTTGTTTTAAAAGCAACAAGCAAGTTAAATTTGTTCATTATAAAACCAAATCACTAGTCACTAGTCCAAAAAATTTGAAATTTCGTCTAATCACAGGCTAAACCTTGCGCTATAAAAATCTAAAGTCGGCTTCTCAATGCACAGTCTTTTTTTGAAGAAATGGCACTTAGAAGATGGGAATGTAAAATAGGGAAAATCTGGAAAATTCTTCCCGACTTCAAGAATTATTTTCGAAAATTTGTTTGTCCAATGATTTGAAATTTCGTTTAGTCACAGGCTAAACCTTGCGCTATAAAATCTAAAGTCGGCTTCTCAATGCACAGTATTTTTTTGAAGAAATGGCACTTAGAAGATGGTAATGTAAATGAAGGAAATTTGCCAAAATTCCTCTCAACTTTCAAAATTCTCCTTTGGAAATAATTCGACATTTTCGCCTGTCACACTCTACACCTTACTTTATAAAACGCTGAGGTCCGCTTCTGAGCGCAGAATCTTCTGTTGAAGAAATGGCACTTAGAAGATGGGAATGTAAAATAGGGAAAATCTGGAAAATTCTTCCCGATTTCAAGAATTATTTTCGAAAAATTTGTTTGCCCAAATGATTTGAAATTCCGTTTAGTTACAGGCTAAACCTTGCGCTATAAAAATCTGAAGTCGACTTCGTAAGGCACAGTCTTCTTTTGAAGAAATGGCACTTAGAAGATGGTAATGTAAAAGAAGGAAATTCCGCAAAATTCTTCTCAACTTCAACAATTATTTTAGAAAAATTCTCCTCTGGAAATAATTCGAAATTTTCGCCTATCACAGACCACACCTTGCTTTATAAAACGCTGAGGTCGGCTTCTGAACGCAGAGTCTTCTGTTGAAGAAATGGCACTTAGAAGATGGGAATGTAAAATAGGGAAAATCTGGAAAATTCTTCCCGACTTCAAGAATAATTTTCGAAAAATTTGTTTGTACAAATGATTTGAAATTTCGTTTAGTCACAGGCTAAACCTTGCGCTATATAAATCTAAAGTCGACTTCTTATGGCACAGTCTTCTTTTGAAGAAATGGCACTTAGAAGATGGTAATGTAAAAGAAGGAAATTCCGCAAAATTCTTCTCAACTTCAATAATTATTTTAGAAAAATTCTCCTTTGGAAATAATTGGAAATTTTCGCCTGACACAGACCACACCTTGCTTTATAAAACGCTGAGGTCGGCTTCTGAACGCAGAGTCTTCTGTTGAAGAAATGGCACTTAGAAGATGGGAATGTAAAATAGGGAAAATCTGGAAAATTCTTCCCGACTTCAAGAATTATTTTCGAAAAATTTGTTTGTCCAAATGATTTGAAATTTCGTTTAGTCACAGGCTAAACCTTGCGCTATATAAATCTAAAGTCGACTTCTTAAGGCACAGTCTTCTTTTGAAGAAACGGCACTTAGAAGATGGTAATGTAAAAGAAGGAAATTCCGCAAAATTCTTCTCAACTTCAACAATTATTTTAGAAAAATTCTCCTTTGGAAATAATTCGAAATTTTCGCCTGTCACACACTACACCTTGCTTTATAAAACGCTGAGGTCGGCTTCTGAACGCAGAGTCTTCTGTTGAAGAAATGGCACTTAGAAGATGGGAATGTAAAATAGGGAAAATCTGGAAAATTCTTCCCGACTTCAAGAATTATTTTCGAAAAATTTGTTTGTCCAAATGATTTGAAATTTCGTTTAGTCACAGGCTAAACCTTGCGCTATATAAATCTAAAGTCGACTTCTTAAGGGACAGTCTTCTTTTGAAGAAATGGCACTTAGAAGGTGGTAATGCAAAAGAAGGAAATTCCGCAAAATTCTTCTCAACTTCAACAATTATTTTAGAAAAATTCTCCTTTGGAAATAATTCGAAATTTTCGCCTGTCACACACTACACCTTGCTTTATAAAACGCTGAGGTCGGCTTCTGAACGCAGAGTCTTCTGTTGAAGAAATGGCACTTAGAAGATGGGAATGTAAAATAGGGAAAATCTGGAAAATTCTTCCCGACTTCAAGAATTATTTTCGAAAAATTTGTTTGTCCAAATGATTTGAAATTTCGTTTAGTCACAGGCTAAACCTTGCGCTATTAAAATCTAAAGTCGACTTCTTAAGGGACAGTCTTCTTTTGAAGAAATGGCACTTAGAAGGTGGTAATGCAAAAGAAGGAAATTCCGCAAAATTCTTCTCAACTTCAACAATTATTTTAGAAAAATTCTCCTTTGGAAATAATTCGAAATTTTCGCCTGTCACACTCTACACCTTGCTTTATAAAACGCTGAGGTCCGCTTCTGAACGCAGAGTCTTCTGTTGAAGAAATGGCACTTAGAAGATGGGAATGTAAAATAGGGAAAATCTGGAAAATTCTTCCCGACTTCAAGAATTATTTTCGAAAAATTTGTTTGTCCAAATGATTTGAAATTTCGTTTAGTCACATGCTAAACCTTGCGCTATAAAAATCTAAAGTCGACTTCTTAAGACACAGTCTTATTTTGAAGAAATGGGACTTGGAAGATGGTAATGTAAAAGAAGGAAATTCCGCAAAAGTCTTCTCAACTTCAACAATTATTTTAGAAAAATTCTCCTTTGGAATTAATTCGAAATTTCGCCTGTCACTCAGTACACTTGCTTTTAAAACGCTGAGGTCGGCTTCTGAACGCAGAGTCTTCTGTTGAAGAAATGGCACTTAGAAGATGGGAATGTAAAATAGTGAAAATCTGGAAAATTCTTCCCGACTTCAATTATTTTCGAAAAATTTGTTTGTCCAAATGATTTGAAATTCCGTTTAGTCACAGGCTAAACCTTGCGCTATAAAAATCTAAAGTCGACTTCTTAAGGCACAGTCTTATTTTGAAGAAATGGGACTTAGAAGATGGGAATGTAAAATAGGGAAAATCTGGAAAATTCTTCCCGACTTCAAGAATTATTTTCGAAAAATTTGTTTGTCCAAATGATTTGAAATTTCGTTTAGTCACAGGCTAAACCTTGCGCTATATAAATCTAAAGTCCACTTCTTAAGGCACAGTCTTCTTTTGAAGAAATGGCACTTAGAAGATGGTAATGTAAAAGAAGGAAATTCTGCAAAATTCTTCTCAACTTCAACAATTATTTTAGAAAAATTCTCCTCTGAAAATAATTCGAAATTTTCGCCCGTCACACACTACACCTTGCTTTATAAAACGCTGAGGTCGGATTCTGAACGCAGAGTCTTCTGTTGAAGAAATGACACTTAGAAGATGGGAATGTAAAGTAGGGAAAATCTGGAAAATTCTTCCCGACTTCAAGAATTATTTTCGAAAAATTTGTTTGTCCAAATGATTTGAAATTCCGATTAGTCACAGGCTAAACCTTGCGCTATAAAAATCTAAAGTCGACTTCTAAGGCACAGTCTTATTTTGAAGAAATGGCACTTAGAAGATGGAATGTAAAAAGGGAAAATCTGGAAAATTCTTCCCGATTTCAACAATTATTTTAGAAAAATTCTCCTTTGGAAATAATTCGAAAATTTCGCCTGTCACACAGTACACCTTGCTTTATAAAACGCTGAGGTCGGCTTCTGAACGCAGAGTCTTCTGTTGAAGAAATGGCACTTAGAAGATGGGAATGTAAAATAGGGAAAATCTGGAAAGTTCTTCCCGACTTCAAGAATTATTTTCGAAAAATTTGTTTGTCCAAATGATTTGAAATGTCGTTTAGTCACATGCTAAACCTTGCGCTATAAAAATCTAAAGTCGACTTCTTAAGGCACCCTCTTCTTTTGAAGAAATGGTGCTTAGAAGCTATATGGTAATGTAAATAGGAAAATTCCTAGTGCAAATTAAACTACGTATATTAAAACTATAAAACATCGCGTTTCTGAGGCCGATTATTTCGGGCTTATTTTCCTCAACTCAATTGGCCAACAGATTTTTATTGTCCCCACGTTGGAGGGTATTTTATGGGCATATTACGGTTTTCATGTATTAATTGCCGCTTAAATCATAATAAATTACAGGATATGCCACGATAATGTCGATTATGGCCTGGTGTTTTGCATGGGGAAAATGTCTTAATATTTTACTATCGAAACGACTTGATATCCACCTGTCTACATATATTGAAGAAAAGGTGAAGAGAGCAGCAACGAAATTAAAATATAATTCTTTCAATATAAAAATACGGTTTTCCATAACAAATTGAATGAAAATCGTGCAAGCCCCAATGGTACAATTCAGGACATTAAAACTATCCAATTGAATGTGATCCGTTGCAAATATACCGAAACCTTGGAATATTAGCCTGGAACAAAAACTGAATACAAAGTTTTCATCGCCGAAAGTTTAGCGCGATAAAGTGTACTTACATACAAAAAGTTCGCGTTTCCAGCTGCCATTATTCAGAGCTTATCTGGGCGCGCCCATTTCAGTGACAGATTTTTACTGTTACTATCGCTGAATGTTAATAAAGTTTATGTTCGAATTACCCTTTCTTTGTACGAAAATTAATACCTTCAACCTTGGAAATCACTGTTATTACTGCGAAATCGGCATTGTTAATTTGGTTATTACATTTAAAGGTAATTGCTTTATATTTGCTCGATACTTTTAGTTTTATTTGCAACATAAGTAGATTTTGCGGTAAAAAAAATCACGTCGGCATCTTACAGAAAATAAACAATCTGGATATAATAACTGAAGATAAAAGGGAAGGTTTCCGAAAAAAAGGGTACCGATGAAGAGATACGAAATCGGAGGGAAACTACTTCCGGCTTTCAGGACGACGGCCCTTCGCATATATTACATTAAATTAAATAGCGGTTTCCTAACATTTTTTACGGAAGGTCTGTTTGATCTTCGATCTCAGCATTTTTCGGCCCAGAATAAGGCAATCTTTGCCTGTCCAAGGGCTGGAAAGTTGACCCAATTTTGCAACAAAACGCTTAGTATAAATAAAATAAACCAATTGGGACCATTACACCTGAATAAAATACAGACTTAGATAAAAAGTTTTTCGGAGGTTTAGGCCCTTAGCGCAAGCCAGCTCTGAAGATGCAGGCCAGTCGTGCTTGCAAAACGTCAGGAGTCATTTTTTTTTCTGGGAAGGAATAAACGCTCGAGAAACTCACCAGATTCAAATGCCAAACTCTTCTGGCCCTCAAATTAGCAGATAAATCTGAAGTGAACAAGTTGACTTTAGATTTGCATGAATTGAGCGGTTGCATGAAGTTTTTAATCGAAATGTCGTATTTATCAAAATATCACGGGATGCAACTTGGCGAGTAAATATTCTGCAAGCGTGGAGTTTAAATCACCCCCCAAAAACACGGTCATGTATCTATCGGATGTGGGTTTGTTTATCCGATATATTGAGGAATGGCCCAATTTCAGTTGCAGGATGGCCTTCCTCTAAAAGCTACTGCAAATCCCTTGCTGCTTATCGCAGTTCGTGCTCGGCACCCTTAACTAGAAGACTGAATTGAATAGGAATCAATTTGTTGGATATGGCTTGCATAGAGAGTTATATCATACAGTTTACGAGTTGTGTCTTCTCATTGGGCTGAAACTGGGCCAGCCTTTTTCTCATAGTCCACTAAAGTGGACATAATAGAGGATAGTTCATTTTGACCAATCAACCAATGCCAAGATATTTTTATCATAGTTATATTGCTCTTGCAAGAAGAGAATTTCAGAAACACTATTTTTTGTTTCGCGTTGAACTCTTCAATGAGGTTTTTTGAGTCTTTGAGGAAAATCGAATAAAGTAATGCAATTTTCTAATGTTCAGGAAATCAAGCAACTAATTTTGCCACTATATGCAGCATAAATAGCCGCTAATTTTTCATGAGTAAGATGGAAATCTCCAATTAATGGAAAATCTCAACGGCACCCACAAACGAACAGCAGTGGAAAGTATGCATAATAAGTGGAAATAAATTTTCAATTTTAATTTAAAAATAAGGAAAGGTTCTGAAAATTGCTGAATAACCGACAAAAGACTGGCGAACAATGGCCACCAAAAAGGAAAATAAATTAAGTGTCAGGAACGGCCATTCTTATTATTTATTGCCTCCTTAAACCATTAGGTACATATATTTTAATATAAAACCTGTTCTTTTTTTATTCGGCGAGCACAAAAGCTGCTAAATAATAAATTATGCTTAATATATCCATCCGTTCCATTCCATAGCGAAAATTTATTTTTAGCCGTTTCAACTACGACTTCATCGCTTTTATTTATCGCTATTCGAAGCCCATATTGCTGTTCAATACTTTGATTGTCAATTTATTCGAACACATCCAATAGCCAGCAGACCGAACTGGAGTTGTCGTTTCTCGTTTAAGCTGTTCCAGAAGTTTCGGGGCCAAGTGCAAAGCTCGAACATCAATATCCAGCCGATGGACAAGAACATCAAAGTCTTAATAATCCATTTAAAGCCATCCAGACTACGTCTAAACAAGGGGGGTTTGAAGATTGAAATTGCTTCACTAACTCAAACATTGGACGAATAAATTTCGGTTTTAATATTAATTTGCATCATTTTGTTATACTGAGTGGAACTTTTTGGCTTTCTGGTCGCGACCGCGTTTCAAGGAAATTCTAATTCAATAAAAAGGACATAAATAAGAGCACGAGTATTATTCGCGAAATACTCGAATTTCACATGGAAAAAGGTCCCTTTAACAATGACGAGAATACAACTTCGTGCCTTGCGGCTTTAATGCGAATGGAGCGTCACTCAAATTCTGCTGTCATGTCGAGTTATTAAAAAGTTTTTGTCTGTTCCGGCGCGACATAACCCGCGGCAATAACGTTTCATGATTCTTTTATACTGTCGCCTCTTTGTGAAACGGATTTCAGGACGGTTTTCTGGATACACTGGGCGATATACGTTCACTGGCCAGAAATCTTGCATAGGAGAAGAACAATGAAGGCTTTGCTATTGACTATTCTATTTAAAAGTCTCCTATTTTCTCCTCATACCTTTTCCTTCTTCATACTGTAAGTTTTTGATTGGTTCTCCATATCTAGTTCTTCAATTACGCGTCCATTTCTTCATCTATTTATCCTCTGTCTGGAGTGTTGTTTGTTGCTCAAGTTTCGCCGTCATTCATTAGTAATTACCATTCATCTTTTAAAGCTTCTCTTTTAATCCAGGGAAATATGTATTGTATCAAATGTTGCGCTCTAATTATAATAAATAAGTCGGTTAATTATAGTTAAGAATAATAAATTAAATCGGTTACTTAAAGTCAGCCACGTAACGAGAGCAGAAAAATACGACCTGTCGAGTAGAGGCAAAAGATCACTGGGAGGCGCCTGAACATGTGGTTGAAGAAATTGAGCAGAATTTTAACAGCGTCATTCTTCTTCAGCAAAAGACGCGATTTGAAGAAGCATAAAACTTCAGGTCTGATTTAGTGGAAAGTAATGTCTTCAAATATGCAAAATGAGAATCAAAGATGGGGAACTTACGACCAATAGATAGGAAATATTAAATATTGAGGAGGAATTCTATAAACTCTTTTACACAAAAGTCAATATGATGATGATGACGAAGAAAATCCTGAACCCGAAATCCTGACATTGAAAGGGGGCATTGTCAACCAAGGATCAGAAGAGCTTCCTGATATTACCATAGAGGAAATAGAATTAGCATTAAAAACACAAAAAATAATAAAGCGCCAGAGGAAGACAACATAGTTACAGACGCAATAAAAATAGGAGGCCAACATCTACTTCTAAAAATGAAGGAGCTTTTTAACCTATGTCTATTCAATAGCAAGGTCCCCAAAAATTGGCATAATTCCATTGTAATCCTTCTTCACTAAAAGGAGATATAACAGAACTAGAAAACTACCGACCAATAAGCCTCTTAAGCCACATTTATAAAGTTTTTACTCGAATTATAACCACCCGACTGGAAAATAAATTAGATTTCTATCAACCTGTGGAACAGGCAGGCTTGAGTTGGAATTGGAACGAATGACCACCTTCAAAGCGTCAAAACACTCATACAAAAGACAATCGAATACAACAGAGGTTTAGTAATGACATTCGTGGACTTCCACAAAGCCTTCGATACAATAGAGCTAAATGCAGTGTGGAATGCACTTCAGTAATGTAGAGTCGACTACCGATATACCAAACTCATCCACAATATCTACAAAAATGCAACAATGACAGTAAAACTACATGAAACTACCAACCTCATAACTATTGAACGTGGGGTTCGGCAAGGTGACACGATGTCACAAAAACTCTTTATTACAGCCATGGAGGGTGCATTCAAACAATTGGACTGGAGTCAGAGAGGTATAAATATAGATGGCAAGAACCTAAACAGCTTACGTTTTGCCGATGATATAGTGTTATTCTCGGACAATCTAGAAGAAATGCGACTGATGTTGCAGGACCTGCAGGAGGTGTGTGGGAGAGTCAGTCTTAATATCAAAATTTCAAAAACAAAATTCGTGACAAACCTTGTTCCCAGCTGTGGCCTGGAGCTGAAATTCAGATGGTAGATATATATGTGTACCTTGGCCATGAGGTCATCATCTCAAGGGATAACCAGACATACAAACTAAAGAGTAGACCCACTCTCTCATGGGCAGCTTTTGGAAGCCTTCTCAAGAGTGACCTACCCGTCAATCTAAAAAGAAGCGTATTCGATCAGTGCGTGCTGCCAGTAATGACATATGGCTCAGAAACCCTAACACTAACAACAGCAGCAGCCAAGAAACTTAGAGTGACACAGAGGAAGAGAGAGGGAACCATGCTGGGAGTGGCCTCGAAGGACCACATAAGAAACGAGGATCTGCGCGAAAGAACCGGTGTCAGCAATGTCGTTGGAGCTATTGCGAAGCTTAAGTGGAACTGGGCTGGCCACTTTGCGCGGATGCAGGATGATCGATGGGAAAAGAGGCTTCTTGAGTGGAGACCTAGAACGGACAAGCGAAGTAGAGGAAGACCGCCTACGCGTTCGTCAGTAGGCGTTCAACAGTGGACACAGAGGCTGATTGATGATTATGATGATGAATATCTTCAATGTTCGGCCTCAATCTTCATTCAGCGAATTAATAAAGTTTGACTCATCTTTTATATCTACTTTTCCTCATTCCACCAAACACTTTGGAACATATGATTATTTATTTTTAAGTTCTTTCCACCGAATTTCTGTTTTAAGGCATGTTTCACTTTCTACAATTGACAAATTAAATACATACTACGAGGAATGGTGTGGTTTAGGTTAAAATAATTTTTTTTTCGCTTTCGCATCGTGTTATCTTTTGCTTTATATCTGCACTTATCACTATTTAAAGCATGGTCCCTGTGTCATTTCCATCTCGTCTACATCTATTTTATTACTTCTTCTTCTTGTCCCGCCGCTATTATTTTAGTTTTCTTCGATACCACTAAGTGTTATTTCAGTTCTGATTCGTTTTTTACCAAAAACTTTTGTAACTTGGTTTAATGTGGTGTTCGTGCAATCTGCTCCTTTTCTAAATTCTCTTTCGCGGTTCCTCTCACTAGTTCTTCATTGTGTCCTTAAGTCGTCTTTTTAGACTTTTTTAGAAAATGTCCCACTCCATTTTCGCTTCTTCCTTTTGGCAAACCATTATTATTAGATCTTCTTGCTCTTCCTTGTCTCTCTTCCTGTTCACTCAGGCGCTTTTCTTGCTTCCGCAATCTCTTATAAAGTTTAGTTCACTTTTCAACATTTGCTCCGCTTCTCCAACTTCCTCCATCTTTATAGCTTCGATCTAATTCTCTACCTCTTCTTCAATTTCTTTGCATTCTTGTTCCCCTCCTTGTTGTTTGCTTAATCTGCCATCATTTGATCACGAAATATTTCGATCCAAGCGTAAGCTGTAGCTCCTGTAGACGAACCCAAATTTTCGGTTTGAAATGAAAAATATTGTCGATCATCCATTCTGGTTAGACGAAGACGTACGGCGCACGACGTCTAAAAGCTTCCAACCCATATATTTGTCTTATTAATTTGGCTCATTAAATTGGGGGTAATATTAAATGGTAGTATTAAATCCAGATACTTAATAAACGTAATGGAAATTCAGCGGAGCACAAAATGTGTTTATTTTAGGATAAGCGAGTGTGTGCGACGGTTTTTATTATGATTTAAGCCGTATAATATATCCCTTTAGTAATTAGGGCCTTGGGGCATACCGTCTGAGTTACACGTTTGCGAAATTACTGCTTTGGGGTCGCTTCAAACGATAACTCTCTTTTTGGATAAATGTGCTCTCTATATTGAACATTCACCTAGTCAAAATACAGGTTTTGTTAAAATCATACGTATGAGTGGAACAAGGCAAGGCATTTAAAGCGTGCAGTAGAAAGGGACAAAGCCACGCCTGTAGGCGTGGCCGAAAATGCCTGTGTTAAGCTCGCTGTCGTTTTCCTTGTCTGATAAACGCATTGGGAGCAAGCTGGCCTTGTTCCACTCAAGAAGTCGTTAAAAATTGCCTTAAATAGGTCCGCTAATATTAAATGCAGTGATTGCAACCGTCTGGAACATCTGGGTCATTGATGGCTGTTATTCTTTTGCTATTTTTAATTAGACTGAATGAGGAGCAACTCAGTTATTGCTCCCGATGGATTTGATTTATTTAATAAAACTTGATTTTCCCGGAATTATCATTTTCAAGGAAAAGTCGGATCAATTATGGGCGTTTTCCGATAAAATAGTCCGTGCAGGAAGGGTTTATAACTTGACTTGTGCTTAATGACAATATAACTAAGCTTGCATGAAAACTTGCGAAATGTTTTAAAAAATTATTGTTGTTTGTTTCAGCTGCAAAATTGCAACGCAATGTAATCCGCAGCCCAGTTTAACAATATGGATGTTCCATGGTTCGACTTGTTTCGGCTCGTTTTCATCTTGTCGTCCCTACACTTCACGTCTACATTCAAACAAGGTAAATGTATTTTAGATGCTGTTGACTTGGGTTCATCAAAGCTAAGAGACGATTGAAAGGTGGCGCACACAAGGGGTGCCTAATTGAAACATCAATTAAATCATCCGGTAATAATTGGGTGAAAAGTCGTGATAATTACAAGTACAAAGTCTTCGTACACTTACGCGGAGTTCGACAGTAAAAGGCAAAGCAAGAGAAATCCATTTGCGTATGAATGTCTTATGGAGATGCAACATCCATAATTAATTATCACCCAGACACGAAACCATCGTTAATTTCTATTTTAGAGAACAATCTATTTTCATCTTGCTAATCCGCTGTTTCCGAGAACGAAGCTGAAGCCACGGTAAGATTTGATGAATTCGCTGTTTCTGATCCTTTTGTGTCGGTTTCGAGTAATGACTTGTTTGTTTTTCGGCTTCTTTGCCATCTCGGGCCTGAAAAATCAGATTTACTTCGACAAATACGATACGAAACGGTTTTCGTGCTAATGAGCACTCAGCTCTGATTTAATCGTCACTAAAGTCTCGTAGTTTTCCAGTTCATTTTTAACTCTCCAGCGTCTCCAAGAGTTTTGTGGTTTTTTTTGGGAAGACAGCTGGGAAGGGCTTGGAAGGAGACGGCGTCATAAGAAGAAGAAGCTGGGAACTGCACTGAATCATTGCAAAAAGACTCAAGTGGGTCTCACTTATTATTGGTATGAAACCTGAATATTTCTTTGTCAAAGAAATTCCAATTTGGAGCAAATCCATCAATCAGTGTCACTTACCTGGCTTGATGGTTTATGCCCTAATAAATCTCATCATTCGGCATTTCTATGCTAAGGACATGCCATTCGTGATTCCGCCAAAAAAATGCTAAATGTTGGCTTACATATGCAAAGAGGGGAACCTTATAGATCTCATTCACTTAAACGTTTAGGAAAGCGAGAGCTATCAGACCTGAATGGGGGCGACTGGCAAATAAGTATCATATACATTCCCAGAATCCAGCCATTTTCTTTTTAAATGGCTTTCTTTGTAGGTGAGAAAAGGGCTTATTTAACAGTGCGTTATGAAGGGTTTGTAATGAAGCTCAGTGGCCCACTGTTACTTTAGCAACTTATTCGGTTCAAACTAAAAATTGATTACCCTTTCGGATTATTAGGCCGTCAATATGAATTTGATCCTGATGTTTCGCTAGCACGCATCGTTAGCATCTTCAGAGGTGTGTTCGCTTTGGCGGCGAATTCCGACCAAATCCCTATCGACGACGGCCTAATAATTCGAAAGTCGCCAATTTCGCAATGAATATTTGGGGCGACCCGATGGGTTCGGCGAGTAGATCTTTGAAGGCCCAGGCGTCCCGTCTCCCTGACAAAATCAAGGATCCGTCTTCACTCCAAGGAAGACAATTCGATGAGGGAGAGTGTGGAGGCCCCAAAGAGGCGCCTCCTAGTAGACCACCAACGATGGCAGACTCCTAATAGGTGGTATGATGTTTCTTTCGCCATTCCACATTTCCTAGTAGGGGTAGGTGTCTGTTCAGACCACAGTGGCCTGTCATGGCCCCAACCAGAGCTCTCAGGGCCTAGCGACTCCTTAACATCAACCATTTGGATGTTGTCTTGGCGTTACTTGGGGTTCCAATCAACTCTTTGGCTTGTCTACACCCTTCCGTCTTTCTCCACATCTCTGTGGTGCCTCTAAGAGCCCAGCCCATATGTGAGGTTCGGCAGTTATTGAGCTCTCAGAAGATCCGAGCCTTGCCAATGCATCGGCCCTATCGTCTCCCGCGAACCCCATGTGCGCCGGAATCCATACCAGGTTTACTTGTTTCTGTTGTACCACTTTGTTCAGGGCATCCCAGCAATCCTGGATCAGTCTACTGCCCATCTTCCCCTTGAGAGTGCCTTGAGGACAGCCTGGCTGTCGGAGTAGATCTCGATCACTCCCTCTAGTCCTTCTGTAACTTCCCTATCTGTATTCTTAATGATGAAACAAGTAGACATTTTAAATATCAAGTATAAATTTAAAGTTTTCAAGTTTAAAATGTTTTTTTCGCGCAAAAAAACGTTGAAAAGATTGACTGTTTCTCAAAAAACGAAAGAACAGCACAAAGATTTTCAGGAAAAAAAAGGAGCATACGAATAATATCAATACGATAATTATAAGAAAACATTTTTAAATTAAGCGACTTAAAGGACAAAAAGCATTAAAACCTTTAGTAAGGAATTAGTTGAAAATGAAATAAAAATATTTCAGAAAGTTTGGAAAAGCACAAAATCTTTTAAAATTAATTTTGGAGATGCAGTCGATAAAATTATCATAATAGATGGAAATGCTTGGGAATTACAGCATTATGGATCGAGTGGAGGAGCGTACCTTAAAGAAAACTTGCCTTTATTCCAAAATTTGTACATATTGACTGATGATGGTAGAAAATACCGAAACGTATTGCTTAAAAGGCTGTTTTGTAAATATTGTAAGATAAACGACTGAAACCCGGGAAGTTTTGTAAATTAATTTGGGACTTATTGATTAAGTCAAAATGTTTTTAAACATTTGCAAGAAACCAAACAGTCTGCGAAATTTCCTGAAAATCCTTCGGAGCTTCAAAATCCGGCATAGGGCGAATGAAACAAAACACCCCAGGGGTTGAATGTAATGTTCGGTCAAATATTAACCGGAGGGTTGGTCGATATTATAATCCCCCTTTTAATTGGGAACGGATTAAATCAGGGCCCAGGTAGATATTGCGATGTTGTGTATACTATTAAATTTTGACACGGACTAATGGCCTGGAAAAATACTGTTTTGTGCGTTTGTTATGGGAATTCATTTCAATTTGGGGTCGGCCCATTGGTCTTAGTGATGGGGCGCGCCCTTTCCCTAAACTCATCACGAACACTTCACGACTAGAAAAGAATATAGACATATACCGCGTGTTCCTGAAAATGTGGGCATTTTTTTGCCATAACTGCATAACTCAGTTCCTATAAAAGTTGTTTATGACTCCGAAAGCATGCACAGAAGATTTTGACAATAAAATATGTATATATATTTAGTACGTAGATATAAAGGTAGATAACATTGTATGTTGCGCTTACAAACCTAATTAGATCTCGGCTCTATCTGTAGATTGCCCTCATGGGAAACCTTATCTGCAGCACCATCGAGAAAGTAACTTTATGGCGCTGTAAAATTGCCCCTATAAAGCACCTTACGTAAAAACACAAATTGGCCAAGTTATATGCCGCTTTTGAGTGTCCAGGTTAATGGCTGAGCATATTTTAACTTTTGAATTAATATGGAAATTTCATTTTTATTCCGCGTTGGACACGAACGATATAATTTACGTAGCTACCTATCAGGCCATCGCGTTTTTTTTTAATTTAAACATTCATTTTATGATCTTGCGGTTTGTATTCGTTTTTCTAGTTGATTTTGCCTGCTTCCACTCTTCACGATTAACGAAACAAAGTCCGCATCAAATAAATAACAAAAACCAAAGTAATAAATATGAAATAAACAAGTCGCGATTTGCATGCCGCATATTACACGATGAGATGAATATATATCATGGAAAACTTTGGCCATTAATTAACAAACGAGTGCACTGGAAGCGCCAGGTAAACTTTTATCATCCAGCTATCTTTACACTCTAAAAAGTTCCTGTAACTGTGAGTTTTCGATTTTTGAAACATCGAGTTTCAGTTTCGAGGAAAACTCGGCACTAAAACTTGAAAACGACGCTCGCATATTAACTTTGTGCTCTGATGATGTGACACGTGTTGTTTGGAAATTAAAGTCGTTACCTTGGATTAATCAAGGTAGTCAATGAATGCATAATCGACAGATTTGCGTTGTTTTGGATCAATAACCTTTTGGTTAATTAGAAAACTATTCTATTGTTTTTCGGGAAACTTTCAATAGAAGCTCGCAAGGTTTTGATTCAAAGTTTTCTACACAACCTTCCCCAGACAAGTTCAAGTGCTAAAAATATAAAAGTAAGTAAAGTAAAAGTAAAGAAAAGTAAAAATATTTGCGTCCAAAACTACTGAAAAATCTTACTCTACAAACACACACACACACACATACTGAACCTATTCAACAACTGTATTGAAACGAACACGATACCAGATACCTGGAAAACAGGAAATAATAATACCAATTCCTAAAACCGGACTAGACAATACACAAACACAAAACTACAGACCTATCTGTACTTCCCTGTACGGAGTAAAATTTTTGAAACTATAATAAAAAATAGACTGCAACAATCAGTTGGACAACACATACCACAATACCAATTCGGATTTAAACCTAAACACTCAACTGTTCACCCACTTTTTTATACTAACCAACAACATACAAGACAACTCACCTCACGAACAAGAAAACAGCATGTCTCTTCATGGACATCAATAAGGCCTTTGACAGTGTCTGGCACAAAGGACTTTTATATAAACTTTACCAGCTTAAAACCCCCAAATACATAATTCACGCAATCAGAAACCTACTCAGAAACAGACACCTAGAAGTACGCATAGACAACACCCTCTCCTTTGCTTTCTCCCCTGAACAAGGACTCCCACAAGGATCCCCGCTAT
Organism: Dendroctonus valens; assembly: GCA_024550625.1. Lineage (NCBI taxonomy): Eukaryota > Metazoa > Arthropoda > Insecta > Coleoptera > Curculionidae > Dendroctonus > Dendroctonus valens. The sequence goes on along the minus strand of JAJTJO010000554.1, from coordinate 563,280 downwards.
CACCCCGTCTTTACAATATATACTGCCACGACATATACAATCACAGTCTCCACGACAAAAGACACATTGACAAATCTGCTTACATACTATAATAAGCCGACGACACTGCATTGATCGTGTACGACAAAACTACAGTAAAAGCAGTACAAAAACTTCAAACACTAACAGACAATACAATTGCTTGGTTCTACAAATGGAGACTTACACCAAACACCACGAAAAACCAACTACTTTTACCAAACCACCAAATTAAAGACGATTCTCCATCAATAACAACAGACGGAAACAGAATTAGACCAAAACAAGAGGCAAAATATCTAGGAATGACACTGGACCAAAAACTAAAATTTACAAAACACGCACAGAACATAAGAACAAAAATCATTCAACGGACAAAACACTTCCGATCACTGACGTACAAAGACAAAGGAATTAGTACAAAGGCCGCCACAAAAATTTACCAATCAATATGTAGACCTCTGCTTGACTACGGACATATACTGACAGCGAATGCATCTGGGAAAACTAAACAACACATTCAAACAACAGAACAGATTGCCCTGAGATCAATAACGAAAATAAGACATCCTCAAAACCAACTACACAACCCCTCAAATCAACTACTCTACGAACGAACAAAAATAACGCGAATAACAGAAAGAGAACTTCAATTGCAAACGAGATGGAAAAACAATCCCTACAACTGGACCCTACTGAATCCCCTTTGCCTCACGAGACAATCCCGCTTCCGCTTCCCAACAGCAACACTACTTGAACAGTTCCAACCCCACTGAACCAACCTGCTAGACGATGAAAAGACATGACATAGAAGAGAGATTTTTTTTTGCTTTGTAATAATTTTAAGTTTACAATTAAGATAGTTTAAGTTAGAAAATTAACACAATACATGTATATATGCAAGGGCAGAAAGGCCGAAGGCCGATAGCCTATTGGGAAATAAAGATTATATATATTTGGGTTCATCAATATAATGAAAGTGTAGGCCGGCCTGTCAGACACCGGACTCGACTGGGGAAACTTTTTTGTATCGAAAACTTAAGAATGTTTGCCCGGTGATTAATTGTTTCGACATGATTTCTTATGGGCTTTAGGCGGATTAGAGCTCGGAGGCAATTTTTTTATATTCGACAACTTATCCAATCAATCTGTTATCGTCCAATAAATCTGTCCGTCCAGCTAATCCGGACTTTTCAGACGTGCAAAGCCGGGACGGCCAAGTAAAGAGCCGGATTTGTGGGGGGTCGATGGAATCATGTGTGGCGGATTAGTGTTGTACACCGTTATTGTGAACGATGCACAAAAAAAGCACTGGAAAAGAAATACATATAAATGTGAACAATGAAGTTTTACATTACGGAAATGCGATGAAGAATGACATTTTCAGCCCTTCATTTAAATGGCAAAGTAATGCATGACTAACACATTCGCTCGGATGCCGTCGACCTAGCCTAAGCTCGTTACGCACGAGGAATACAAACGAGACCCATCGAGAACGACAATCAAATATTGCCCACAAGAGACCGAAGGGCGAATCCCTTTAGATTCTCTACGAGAAACTCCACTTTGTATTACAGAATCTCTACCAACTGGATCAAACAAAAAAGGATGGGTATTACAAACCCCTTTTAGAAAGGTTATTTGTCGGATCTAATGATGGAGCAGCTCTATTTCGCTGTAGATGATCATGCTATGGGGAAATACCGCAATATTATGCAATTTAATCGGAAAATTAAGTGAAAATTTATCTTTGATCTTACAAATAAATAGGGATGTTTGTACCAATTTCAATACCGCTAGAAGGTCTGGAAGACTGTACGTTTTTCGTTGATCCTCAACATCAGCGTCAGAAGCTCTATTTTATTAGTATTGTTCATTTTAGATGCAAATATTTGCGACTTTCGGTTTATTAGGCCGTTGTGGATGGATTTTTGAATGATGGTTTTATTACATTTTTCAAGTCGATTTAGCTTTTATTAAGAAAATTGATGGCCACACTTTTCAATAACGGCGGAATCTTGTTTCTGACTTGTTCGGCTTAATGGAAAAACAGCATTTTTGGCCACAAAATTTCTCATAAAAGTTTAGTTGTTTCTATGAGCAATTGACTCAGCCTCTGTAACGTTTGGGAACGTAAAGACGAGGAATATTGTAACTTCTTCTGTTTCTAGCTCTTCTGCAAATGACGAGAGGGAGCATTGCCTGAAAGAACACCATACTTTCTTCAAGCTCTCCTTTCTGCCGAAATTTGTTTCTTCTCTTTTCTAATAGAATCTTAACCAGTTTGACTACCACCAAGAAATTCTGTGTTTGGGGGTTTTTTAGATCGAGGAATCCAAATTTTATATTGCTGCAATGTTCTGGAGCCATTTAGAGCATCGCACATTTTTTGGGTTTTCAAATTTCGTATTTTTGTCGGAAATACCTATCTCGTTCTCCAATATTTTCTGAACGAAAAATGTGTAAAGTTCAAGTCGATATCTCTCACCGTTTTCGAGATATTTCACATTAAGACATTGCAAGTCTCATTTTGAGTAGTTCTCAACATTCAGCCCAAGCACAAACATAGTATGAAGAGAGCTTTTGTTATATCTGCAAAAAACTCTACTGGTTTGGTAGTAAAAGATTTTTGCAAAACGCCCGATAAATTTAGACGTAAATCTCACTTTGAGTACTTCTTAAAATTCAGCCCTTGCGTCGAAGGGAACCAATCTGTGAGGAAACATGGAGTGAAATACGCTTTATTAACTGTCGCCAAAAATGCTTTTCAATTTTAACTAGTTTGGGCGCAATAAATTTTAGGAAAAATTGCGGACAAATTTAGTAGCAAGTCATTGCAAGTCTCATTCTAGGTAGTTCTCAAAATTCGGACCGAGCTGCTAAGCGCACCAAATTTTGAGGAAACATAAAGTGAAGTGTGATTTATTTGTTTATGCAAAAGACACTTTTTATCTCAACTGGTTTGGCAGAAATGAATTTTTGAAAAACGGCGGGTAAATTTTGTCGCAAGCAAGTCATCGCAGTCCAAGCCTCTAAAGAAACCAAACTTTGCAGGAACATACTGTGAAGTATGCTTTATTTATTCTTGCTAAAGACTCTTTTCAATCTCGACTAGTTTGGGCGCAATAAATTTTCGAAAAACAGCGGAAAAAAATTGTCTCAAATCGCACTTTGAATTGTTCTCAAATATCAGTCCAAGCCTCTAAAGCAACCAAACTTCGCCGGAACGTAGTGTGAAGTGTGCTTTATTTGTTCTTGCAAAAAACGATTTTTAATCTCGACTGGTTTAGGCGCAATAAATTTTCGAAAAAGTTTGGGCGCAATAAATTTTAGGAAAAATTGCGGATAAATTTAGTAGGAAGTCATTGCAAGTCTCATTCTAGGTAGTTCTCAAAATTCGGACCGAGCTGCTAAGCGCACCAAATTTTGAGGAAACATAGAGTGAAGTGTGATTTATTTGTTTATGCAAAAGACACTTTTTATCTCAACTGGTTTGGCAGAAATGAATTTTTGAAAAATGGCGGGTAAATTTTGTCGCAAGCAAGTCATCGCAGTCCAAGCCTCTAAAGAAACCAAACTTTGCAGGAACATACTGTGAAGACTGCTTTATTTATTCTTGCTAAAAACGCTTTTCCATCTCGACTAGTTTGGGCGCAATAAATTTTCGAAAAACAGCGGAAAAAAATTGTCTCAAATCGCACTTTGAATTGTTCTCAAATATCAGTCCAAGCCTCTAAAGCAACCAAACTTCGCCGAAACGTAGTGTGAAGTGTGCTTTATTTGTTCTTGCAAAAAACGATTTTTAATCTCGACTGGTTTGGGCGCAATAAATTTTCGAAAAAGTTTGGGCGCAATAAATTTTAGGAAAAATTGCGGACAAATTTAGTAGCAAGTCATTGCAAGTCTCATTCTAGGTAGTTCTCAAAATTCGGACCGAGCTGCTAAGCGCACCAAATTTTGAGGAAACATAGAGTGAAGTGTGATTTATTTGTTTATGCAAAAGACACTTTTTATCTCAACTGGTTTGGCAGAAATGAATTTTTGAAAAATGGCGGGTAAATTTTGTCGCAAGCAAGTCATCGCAGTCCAAGCCTCTAAAGAAACCAAACTTTGCAGGAACATACTGTGAAGACTGCTTTATTTATTCTTGCTAAAAACGCTTTTCCATCTCGACTAGTTTGGGCGCAATAAATTTTCGAAAAACAGCGGAAAAAAATTGTCTCAAATCGCACTTTGAATTGTTCTCAAATATCAGTCCAAGCCTCTAAAGCAACCAAGCTTCGCCGAACGTAGTGTGAAGTGTGCTTTATTTGTTCTTGCAAAAAACGATTTTTAATCTCGACTGGTTTGGGCGCAATAAATTTTCGAAAAAGTTTGGGCGCAATAAATTTTAGGAAAAATTGCGGATAAATTTAGTAGCAAGTCATTGCAAGTCTCATTCTAGGTAGTTCTCAAAATTCGGACTGAGCTGCTAAGCGCACCAAATTTTGAGGAAACATAGAGTGAAGTGTGATTTATTTGTTTATGCAAAAGACACTTTTTATCTCAACTGGTTTGGCAGAAATGAATTTTTGAAAAACGGCGGGTAAATTTAGTCGCAAGAAAGTAGTTTTGAAAATTCAGTCAAAACATCTAAGGAAACCAGACTTTTGGGGAGCATGGAGTGAGATATGCTTTATTTTTTGCGCAAAAAGCGCTTTTTAACCTCCACTGCTTTGGGAGTAATCAATTTACTGTGTAATTTACATGTTCAAACCGGCTAGCAGAAAGCGAATTGTTCAGAACCTGTTCTGAGGTGTTTGTAGATGATAAATTAAAAACTCTGGTTGTTTTTTTGAGCCCATATCCCTTGAACATGAATAAAATTGATGTCTTTTGTCTGTCTGATCTCCATTTGGCTTCCGGCTCATTAATTGCCAACAGTAATTCCTCTCTGTTCTGAATGGAGGAGACATTTGTATGAAAGCCACATTGAAAAATACCTTTCAATTTATGTACGGTTCGTTACAACACCTCGGGGGGTTTGACTGTAAATCATGCATGGCCATAAACTGGGCCGATCCAATTTGAAAATCCACAGGCCGAGAAATTTATCTGCTTTGACACTGCGAGAAAGTCAACGCGAAAATCGCCATTCTATGGATTTTTAACTTGAGAATGAAATATACGCTCTTAGTTTCATATCTTTAAACCGACACTGGCTGGAATATATGGATATTATTTAATTGTAATTAAATTTTGAAGCTCTTCAGAGTCAAAAGCACTCTTTAGAGTGCTTACTGAGTAACTCACCATAGCGTGTTTCTCTTTAAAACTTGTTCGTAAATGTGGATTTTATAAACAATATTACCCAAAACAAGCCCCCCGATTTTGGAACTTAATTCCATTAATTACCAGTTGAAACACCACAGCAATTGAAACTTTCTTGTACGTTGTCATGGCACATATCAGCGAATTTCGGCAACTAATTAGCATGTTTTGGTAATTTTAAATCCCTGATACGTAACCTATTAAACTTTGCTGGAAAAGTTCAGACTTAGCTCACTGTATCAGCCCCCCCCCCCAAGTAATATTGTTGAACTTTCGCTAATTTAAGAGCGGTTTCCAAGCTGTTGTTCCGCCAAGGCGAAAAGTAATGTAATTCACAGATTTGTCGGTTTCACTTAAGTAAATAATTGTGTCGCAGTATTTCGGAATGGCTCCTTAGGGACGCCACTATCAGGAAAGCCACTTTATAACGTCATAAAACTGGGCATGGGAATTATCTCCAGCAGAAAAAAACTGCTCGCCTTGTCTCTATATGCTTTATATCGCTGCGATATGTAGAGGCGCTGATCAAGTGAATAGTTAGCAATAACATGACAATATTGCTTGCAAAACATTCAAGTTCATTGGGCATGACGATGTAAAAAAAGTAAAAAATAGAGCGAATCCAATTTAGGGCCGCAGTATCGCAGTCCTTGGGGGGTAGTATTATGCCGCCATATCACCCTCAGCAGCCGTTTTTAGATTTTTCGACCCCGTTTCAAGTTTAACAAAGTGGAGTGGCCGGAGGCGACCCAATCCAAACTTTTGCGTATTGCGATTCACCCGCACAGATAATGTCGCTGGGTCTTTCGAATTATTTCGAAGGGCTTCACGAGCCTCTAATCGAACCATCCAGATGAGGTTCGATTTGCTGATTTCTTCTGCAACTGCCCGGAATATCCACATTTGTCAACTATGCATCTGCCATATTTCTTCGAAGAAAGTGTGAAATCAATTTATAAAAACATTCGTGAAATTGAGCTGTTTCTAGCAAATCGAGAAAAGGTGGACAAATGTTGAGCAACCAACTGCTCAATCGCGCCCTAAACGACAATCTTATTTCGAAAGGTTTTGAAACTAGAAGTTTTCAAGCAGACAATCAAAAGAGTTCAATGTTTAAAGGTCCCAGACAATGTGGAGGTTCATGGGTTTACTAGTCCACTGTCTTAGAAGATGTATTTTTATCACAACGTTTCAGTTGGCAGTATCTGCAGCCATTTTCAGGCGAGTAAGATAAGATCATCAACATACAACATATAGAGAATATTTAGTTTTCGTTAATTCAGACCAAGTCTCAATTCTTCGCTAACCTCTAGGATTGTGTTCAGCAACATTTGCAGATCCTCTACAGTTTCTAGCAGTAGAGCTGCGTCGTCAGCGTATCATACATTTTTATTGCTCGTCCTGTATGTTCTAAAAGGAAGTTAGAGGTTTCTAAAGCTTCTAACTTTTTGGCGATTAGGTCATCTGAATAGAGAATGAGCAGTTGGTGAGAAAAAGCCTCTTTCTATTTTGGCCTCTTGAAATGTTTCTCGATTTTCGGCGAGTAGCTTTTTGAGTCCAATAAAAGCTCAATAGTCTAGATCATTTTCCTCAAATACCAATTTAACTGTGTCGAATGCCTCACTGCAGCCTCACTAATCTAATCCCCTCCCATAACCTATGGTAGACCATTGACTAATGTCCTGCTCTTCTATGTGATATAAGTCAACTAGTACTTGGAGGTCAACTAGTCCTATTCCCTACAGTTAGACTCTTCCCTTAATGAGGACGAAAATAAACCTCGAGAACTGTAGATCGCAAAGTTTGGATCTGACTGGCTGCCCCCTCAAGATTCAGCCGAGTTTCATTAGCGGAAATGACAAGAATTGTATTAAATTTCGAAAAAAATTGCACAATAAAAACAAAACCCTGAACCAGAAGCTACTTGGGAAAGAAATCGGAGTTTCATGTGAACATAAAGGGCAATTGTGTGAAACAAAGACGACCATCCAGAACAAATGACTAAGAGTGGCTATCGTCTAAATTATAACAATATTTTATGGCCACGTCAAATGCATTCTCTCCAAGATGGGGGAACTAAACTGGACGTAACCTTTTGGGACATAGGTTAATCTGGGGCATGTTGTCAACGTCGTTTGTTTTCTGGACGATGACAGCTACGATGCAGATTCATTATTTTTCCCGAAGAATAATAGAAGGGAAAGCTGTGAAGAGGCCGCACAAAGCCGGCTGCCCGTCGTTTTTAGCTCATCACTTTAATTAAGTTTTAATTTAGTGGCGATGCCATTGCGTTTCTCCGCACTCTCACTCTATTAATTGAACCTTTTACGACTTATTCCTTAGCAAAATAAACAAATGTATCTTGTACACAACGCGGTTTCCTCCGCGCAAATAGCCCCATTTGGTATCTAACAACTGGCCAAAATAATGAGTTTCCCATCAGTTCGAGAATTTTCTCTGCGAAATTAAAGGGGATTCCACATAATAAGGTTCTGCCGCTCCGATGGCATATTAATTTCCGGTTTGTCATGGAAATTTGTTTTTCCAATAGCGAAATGGTATAATTCGGCTTTAGTGGAGAAAGGCCAGTTGTGCACATCTCACCGCAGATGCCACCAGACACAAAGGCTGGCGGTTTTGTTGATTTTCAGCTGACAATGTTGCTTAATAGGTATTGTGCGCTGCAATAATAGGCAGCTTTATTGTTAGTATTACTGCAATCTATTGTCTGCTTGTGATGGTTCATTAGATGGTCGAAAGTAGATAGTAGTAGACTGTTTTCGAAAAAAATTTTATCTCTCGAAATGCCCCAAACACTGTAAATTTACATAATTGGAAAGCTCGTTAGGTCGAAAGCAGTCAGAAAATTCACAAGTGAAATTTTTATTTTTTTGCCGAAAATTTCAGGAAAGTGGAGGAAGATGTTTTCGAAAAAATCAAATATATCCAAATGCCCCAAGCACGGTAAATTTATATAATTGGGAAGCTCCTTAGGTCTAATGTAGTCAAAAAACCCGCTTGTAGCATTTTAATTTTTTTGGCGAAAATTTCATGAAAGTGGAGGTCGATATTTTCGAAAAAAATTAAATCTCTCCAAATGCCACAAACACTGGAATGTACATAATTGGGAAGCTCCTTAGGTCGAAAGCAGTCAAAAAACTCGCATGTAAAATTTTTATTTTTTGGCCGAAAATTACATGAAAGTGGAGGCAGATGTTTTCGAAAAAAATCAAATATCTCCAAATACCCCAAACACGGTAAATTTACATAATTGGGAAGCTCCTTAGGTCGAACACAGTCAAAAAACCCGCTGGTAGAATTTTTATTTTTTTGCCGAAAATTTCATGAAAGTGGAGGTCGATGTTTTCGAAAAAAATGAAATCTCTCCAAATGCCCCAAACACTGAAATGTACATAATTGGGAAGCTCCTTAGGTCGAAGGCAGTCAAAAAACTCGCTTGTAAAATTTTTATTTTTTTGGCAAAAATTTCATGAAAGTGGAGGTCGATTTTTTCGAAAAAATTCTAATCTCTGCAAATACCCCAAACACGGTAAATTTACATAATTGGGAAGCTCCTTAGGTCGAACACAGTCAAAAACCCGCTGGTAGAATTTTTATTTTTTTGCCGAAAATTTCATGAAAGTGGAGGTCGATGTTTTCGAAAAAAATGAAATCTCTCCAAATGCCCCAAACACTGAAATGTACATAATTGGGAAGCTCCTTAGGTCGAAAGTAGTCAAAAAACTCGCTTGTAAAATTTTTATTTTTTTGGCAAAAATTTCATGAAAGTGGAGGTCGATTTTTTCGAAAAAATTCTAATCTCTGCAAATACCCCAAACACGGTAAATTTACATAATTGGGAAGCTCCTTAGGTCGAACACAGTCAAAAAACCCGCTGGTAGAATTTTTATTTTTTTGCCGAAAATTTCATGAAAGTGGAGGTCGATGTTTTCGAAAAAAATGAAATCTCTCCAAATGCCCCAAACACTGAAATGTACATAATTGGGAAGCTCCTTAGGTCGAAGCAGTCAAAAAACTCGCTTGTAAAATTTTTATTTTTTTGGCAAAAATTTCATGAAAGTGGAGGTCGATTTTTTCGAAAAAATTCTAATCTCTGCAAATACCCCAAACACGGTAAATTTACATAATTGGGAAGCTCCTTAGGTCGAACACAGTCAAAAAACTCCGCTGGTAGAATTTTTATTTTTTTGCCGAAAATTTCATGAAAGTGGAGGTCGATGTTTTCGAAAAAAATGAAATCTCTCCAAATGCCCCAAACACTGAAATGTACATAATTGGGAAGCTCCTTAGGTCGAAAGCAGTCAAAAAACTCGCTTGTAAAATTTTTATTTTTTTGGCAAAAATTTCATGAAAGTGGAGGTCGATTTTTTCGAAAAAATTCTAATCTCTGCAAATACCCCAAACACGGTAAATTTACATAATTGGGAAGCTCCTTAGGTCGAACACAGTCGAAAAATCTGCTGGTAGAATTTTAATTTTTTTGCCGAAAATTTCATGAAAGTGGAGGTCGATGTTTTCGAAAAAAATGAAATCTTTCCAAATGCCCCAAACACTGAAATGTACATAATTGGGAAGCTCGTTAGGTCGAAAGCAGTCAAAAAACTCGCTTGTAAAATTTTTATTTTTTTGGCAAAAATTTCATGAAAGTGGAGGTCGATTTTTTCGAAAAAATTCTAATCTCTGCAAATACCCCAAACACGGTAAATTTACATAATTGGGAAGCTCCTTAGGTCGAAATCAGTCAAAAAACTCGCTTGTAAAATTTTTATTTTTTTTGGCAAAAATTTCATGAAAGTGGAGGTCGATGTTTTCGAAAAAAATCAAATCTCTGCAAATGCCCCAAACACGGTAAATTTACATCATTGGGAAGCTCTTTAGGTCGAAAGCAGTCAAAAACTCGCATGTGAAATTTTTATTTTTTTGCCGAAAATTTCATGAAAGTGGAGGTCGATGTTCTATTGATAGAAATCAGCTACAAATCAAGCCAACTGGCAAAGACTAGTTGGAGTGAAATGGTTTTTAAATTAAGGGTACAGGAAGCTACCAGGAAGTAGAAACAGCAATAAAAAACATATGACACCGAAAAAGACCAGGGCAAGATGTTATACCTAGCGAGCTCCTAAAACATGGAGGCCAAACGCTTACACTAGAACTAAGTTTATACGAAAAATACTTTTACGATTTTAGAAACTAGTCCGGAAAGATTTGCACTTTGTTCATTCCAGGAACCTGGAGAATTGAAGTTTTTAAGAATTTTAATTGGAATCAATCTTACCAAAACAATCAGGTGCCCTTGCAATCAGGACCTGTAGAGTAGGTAAAGCTGCATTGATAGTGAGCAAAGGATTAAATCTTCCTCTGATTCTTCTTGTCTGCACGTTACTTAAATGAAGAAAATGAATCTTTAATCGGGACCCAGACGATGAAAGTGCTGCGCCACTAGAAAAAGCTCATTAGAGCCCTTGGCTTTGATTATTACCATTTAACAGCCAAGATCTCGTTTAGAGTAATGAGTTTTCTGAGCAAAGTATAAATTACCGAAGCAGAGAACCAGCAGCTTCCAACTCATTAATCATAAGTACGTTGCACGCGTATTAGACGAGCTCTCCTTCACAATAGAAAATCTCAAAATCATTTCAATATAAAGAGCGAGCAACAATGCATCGCATCCATAAGAGAAATCTTGCAATGTATTCGAGATAAGTATACGGAGCAGTTAGAGCGGTTATTACTCCAGTTTCCTGTGAAGTTTGCGTTATGGTCGGAACAGGGCCTTTTGTTGCTGAAATTGGATGTCATCCTGCTAAATCGAATGCATTTGGAAACGACAGACTGCTACATTATTGAAGCCATTTAGTGTCTGTGTTTAGGAATTTCGAAATAATGATCTTTGGACAATCTGTTGATGATGGTAGTGATATTTTTTTGGGCTCGCTTCATCGCTGGATCAACCAACTTCAGCGTCTAATCGCTGAAAATGCATGTCTTGTTCCAGACCGGCCCTAGACAGATTCGTATCGGGTTGATTTATTCGCGCCACTCAGTGTATCTGACCCACTTTCGAGTTTGAGCTTGTTTTCGAAATTATTTACTGCGCCCTTGATATGACAAGAGAAGCAGCTTTAAAACTACAGATAGTTTCGCTGAAACAAGCCTGGAAAAGTGGCTCTTCTTGGAGATTTTTGTGAAATATTTCGCTAGTATTAAATAATATACTTCTCCTTCAACGTTTGCTTCAAATCGGATTTATATTCAGCATATTTTTTAATGCGCGCCTTTTAAGCTGTAAAAATATGCACATAACTAGACGGGCGATACACAAAATACATGAAAATGACGGAAATATTTTCAATAAAGCTCGATTTCAGTTCGTCGAGCTTCTGATCATTGGCAACATTCTAATAGGATAAACTTGAATGGAAAGGGAGAATTTTATGCGAGGAGCTAATGTAGCTTAAAGATTGGATGTGATATTAGTTCGCTTTCCTCCTTGAATGGTACTTCCATACGCCATTTGTGATAAATCGGAAAATATTCCTCTATTAGACCGTCAGATAACTAAAAGGCTCATTTTGCATTTCCAACGGTGCACCAGAAGATCGGCAACAGCCCGAAAACTTTGGCCATTAATCGCGCAGCCAAGTGCACTTGAAAGCTGAGGTAAACTTTTATCAAATTTCAGTGGAAATTGCCACTTGGACCTGTCTAGCGAAAAACTGGCCCGAAATCAATGTTGGTTTAGTTCGTCATTATCAAGTTTTCATGCTTTTGTTCAAGGCATTCCCTTCAAAATCTTTGTTTAATTAGTTTACTTCAATTGCTGGCTTTATTCAACAGACGGTGTTTCTTTACAGGAAATTTTACTGTTGTTTCAGGAACCTGTTATTTTCCTGAACGATGGGAAGGTGCCTGGTTTCAGTCTGGAGTCCGGGCGCCCGTTCTAATCGAAGGCCCAAGGCTTAGTACCAAAGGCCGCTGTTTGGGTTCCGATGGAGACAAGTTTCTAATGGTAGACGAGTAAGTATCTGATTTTATGCCTTTTTTAGCACTAGATCTTCAGCTTGGTTGGAGGAAGTTTACTAGGAGAGTTTCATTTTATAACGGGATTTGAATCGGTATGAAAACAATAGCCAGTTTTTGCTTTATATACTTTTGTTTTTACATACTTTTGTTTTTTTTCTCTACTATTTTCTATTTAGCCGAAGATTTTCAATAGAAAACTGAAATATTTTATCAATCCTGCTTTGCACGAAAAATAATAACGAGATTTTGATCGGTTGAAAATAAAAAGCCTGTTTTTACACGATCCTACTCCCGTTATTAATCCCAACTTTACCAGGTAAAACTATAAATAAAAAGCCGGATTTCAAACCTACATTCATTTTTTTCCACATCCAGAAGAGTTGCATCCATTCATACAGCCGCGCTCATAAACTTTCAAGAGAACTGTATTTACTGAAAATGTGTGTCTTTGCTAGGTTCTTTGTCGAATGTGGAGTCCATTAAAGTGAGGGATTTCTAAATTTAAATGAGTACGAACTTGTTTACTGAACTCAGTCAAACTTAGCAAGATGAAGCGCTTTTGCACCAAAAACTTGTTCTGCCAGTTTAAATAATTAGTTTGTTTAGATTAGAAGATTTTCTGCAGAACACACAGATAATGTATGATGTATTCTACAACTCTTCTCGATAAGGAGGAATGGTTTAATAACGGGATTTGGATCCAAACCGTTTAGTAAAGGACAGTTTACCATTTAAATTTATGGTAAAAATCAGTGACATTTTTTAATAGATTTAAATTTTTTCTAATGGGGTCCACATGCGACTAAGAACACCAACGTACAGAAATTGGCAGTATATCTATAGACATGGAAATACCATTAATCATGCCAGGGACGGGGTCGTAGCTCTCCTAAAACCAAAATTTAAACTTGGAAGAGCAAATCCTCCTTCCCTCAACCACCCTCTGAACGACTGCATACATTTTACGATACCCTACCTAAATGACCTGATACACATATTTCTGACATACATACATACACCCACACTCCAACTTAGAACAAAACACATTGACCAAAGCAAGCATCTATAAATATGCAATAATTATAGGCGACTTTAATCTGAACAAAAAAAAAACGATACAGCTTAAAAGATTTCTACAAAACAGCACACCCCACCAACTTTTCTGATGCCCGCAAACCCAGACTCAACACCAGACGTGCTACTGCACACAAGAAACTTAACAAACACCATCAACAACATAAACTTAACCAACGAAGTTGGATCCGACCACCTGGTTATTACGTTTAACATAGACTTACAACATACGCAACCTACCTCCAGTACACCTCCTATAGAGAAAAAGTTAAACCTAACAAAGACTGACTTAGACAAAGTGAAGCACAGCCCATTTCAATAGAAACCATACAACAACAACTTTCACTAGCCATAGGAAAATTTAGCCCGGAAATAAAAAATGCTTTCTACCAACATACACTAGCCAAATTCGTACTGAGACTCATAAAACAAAAGAGACAACTGTACAAACTATATACAAACACTCAAAATAACGACCTAAAAAAGACACTGAACCAACTCAACAGAAACATTAAAACCTTGATTGGACAATACCGACAAGACAAATGGCTAGAAACATGTAAAGAAATACAAAAAGACAAAGGCAAAAACGCGTTCGCCAGACACTATCAAAGGGCCTTCAGCATGTCGACAAACCCTAACTTCGACGATGACAACTGGAACTTGATCAACGACTGGTACTTGAACTATTTCAACAGCTCACCAAACTATACATACAAACTGATCACAGACACAGAGTACGATGAAGCCCTAGTGCATATCAAAAACACAGCACCGGGAAAGGATAAAATAAAGGCAAAACTCCTGAAAAGCCTAACTCAAGAAACACACAAACTGATCATAACTGAATTGAACAACTGCATCACAAATGGCAGAATTCCAAAAACATGGAAAAAACGGCTTAATAATCCCTGTACCCAAAAATGGACTGGACAATACACAACCGAGCAATTACAGACCAATTACACTGCTACCAGTAATTAGCAAGGTTTTTGAGTACATAATAAGGCAGCGACTGGGAAAACTGGTCGGAAAGTACATACCATCGTATCAGTTCGGATTCAAACATCAGCACTCGACTATTCACCCACTCTTCACTCTGACTAACAATATACAAACAACCCACCTAACTGACAGAAAGACAGCTTGCCTGCTTATGGACATTAACAAAGCTTTTGATAGTGTCTGGCATAGAGGCTTACTATACAAACTATTCAAACCACACACACCAACATATCTACTACACACCATAAAGAACTTACTAGAAAACAGACAACTACAAGTACGAATTGACAAAACACTGTCATTTTCTTTTTCCCCTGAACAAGGGCTCCCTCAAGGATCCCCGCTCTCACCGTTTCTCTACAATATATATTGCCATGACATATACAATTACAACTTACCAGACAAAAATCAAATCGACAGATCGGCATACATATTACAGTACGCAGCCGACACGGCACTTATTGTACATGACAAAACTACTGAGAGAGCAGCTCAAAGACTCCAAACACTAACAAACAACACAATGACATGGTTTTATAAATGGAGACTAACACCAAACGCGTCAAAAAACCAACTTCTGCTCACAAACCACAGACTCAACGCTGACTCCCCTACAATAACTGCAGACGGCCAAACGACACAACCAAAAAAACGACGTAAAATACCTTGGCATCACAATTGACCACAAACTTAAATTCACTAAACACATACGAAACATCAGGACAGAAACAATAAAGAGCACAAAACACTTCCGATCACTAACCTACAAAGACAGAGGAATTAGCACAAACACCGCCACCAAAATGTATAAAGCTATTTGTAGACCCTTGCTAGACTATGGACATATACTCATGACCAACGGAACAGAAAGGACAAAACGTTATATACAAACAACAGAACAAATTGCACTAAGACTAATAACACGAATAAGACACCCTAAAACCCAATACACAACCACTCCACCCAACTACTATACGAACGCACAAACATGACAAAGATTTCGGAAAGACTCATACATCTACAGACAAAATGGACAAACAACCCCTACAACTGGACCATACTGAATCCCCTTTGTCTTACAAGACCAACCAGACAATCCCGCTTCCGTTTCCCTACATCAACGCTACTCGAACACTTACAAACGCAACTGACTACTGGACAATAAAATAATGTTTCTTGTCATTAGAATTAGAAAGTTTATTGAATTAAATTGTTAACCCCGAATAAGAGAATTTTTATCTTTGTTTTTTTATTTATATTAAGACTATATGTACTAAACAAGGGCAGAAAGACCGATAGGTCGATAGCCTTTTTTAGAAATAAAGATGTTTACTACTACTACTACTGCGACTAAGAACCATGCACAAAGACATGCACGTTTTTATTTAAATACAGCTGTTCTCTGGCAACTCTTTAGGCAACTTAAACTTGCCTAAAATCCTGTAAATTTCAAGTTTCACATCCAAATAATAATAAAAGTTGGCCTCCTCAAGGTTCGCAACAGAATCTCGTTTATCTCGCATATGCAAATTTCCAGTGGGCATTTCACATGGTAATCGGCCCGAATTTAAAACACTTTATTCGGAAACGGCCGCTATTATTTCAATCGTATTTCGGCAATAATGTTGGAGAATTTGAGGCAATACCGTGTAAGCCAAGCATACGAATTTATTGGATGTGGTCGGCCTTGAGCGATATTTTATGTGGCTCTCCATGCTTGGCAACCCTCCAATATATCTGGGCCTGGACATAATACTTCTCAGTTTACAGCGTTTGAAACTTAATCAGAAATCGAGATTGAAATATTGCTGCATTTTTACTAGCACTTTCAATCTAATGCTGCAACAATGCCTTATTCACAAACTTTCCAAAGCCTAAATCTTGTTATAAAATTCACCTCCTTCATCAGTCTGATATGTTTTCAGATCATTCGTTTCTGTCTTTGGAATTGTTCAATTTTTTGCTTTGTTCAAGCAAAGAGAATTTGATATGAACACACTATTCGTGGGCCATCATCCACAAGTTCTTCTTTTTTACTCGTTCCTTCGAAGCTGACCATTTACTTGTAAAATTTCCATCTTCAATTCATTTGCACACAATTTTGCCAGCTTTTTCTCTAATCTGCCTTTGTTTTCTATAGATTTCCTACCTTAGATTGCAATATTTCGTGAATGGTTTATTGCCATTTGTTGGTTTGCTAAGTAAATTAAGTTCGCTTCTTTTTCTTGTGGAAGATGCAACAGTCAAAGATGTTTCCGAAAAAGCTCAGACTTGTATAATGGATGGGATCTCTCTTTCTTCTCCTCTACATCTTCATCTGCACTTCTCATTGACTGCATCTTTAACCATATTTCCAGAACTCTTGTGCTTTTTGTTTCTTTTTAACATTGAAATGTTTTTATTTTCTGTTTTTCCATGCTGCCCT
The DNA here is from genome assembly GCA_024550625.1 of Dendroctonus valens. Lineage (NCBI taxonomy): Eukaryota > Metazoa > Arthropoda > Insecta > Coleoptera > Curculionidae > Dendroctonus > Dendroctonus valens. The sequence goes on along the minus strand of JAJTJO010000554.1, from coordinate 546,404 downwards.
AGCATTCATTTAGTGCTTCATTCAAATACATCGCTCGTTTACAAAATTCACTTCCATTGTCGGTCACAATTTTTTCTTCAATTCGAGACTCAAACTTGTGGATTCTTCGAGAACTGTGCCAAAAAATTCATCTAATTTCTGAACAAAGCTGAATAATGAGTTTCCTGCCCTACATAGTTTCATTGTTAATTACCAGTAGATCCTGAAAAGAAGTTTCCATTTTCCCGGTTGTCATGAAAGAAAAGACGCTATAAAGTTTTATATATTAAAGCGAAACTGCAAAGTTCCAGCATGTTATCGATTAGCAATCAAAGGCGAATTAACGTGATGCAATAACCAGCCTATAACTGAATTAGATCATAACTAGTGACCCGCTTTCACATCGTAAAACCACGTGGACAATAAAACATTTTATCTCCAAATTTACTTTTGAACAGTCGGAGGAGGAGTCGTAAATCAGCAGAGAGGAAGAGGCCTATGGATTTGTGCTGGCGCTGTCCTTGAGCAATATTTTATGTAGGCCAATGCGGCTGGGAAAGCTGCCAATAATTGAATTTTCCCCATTCTCAAACCTCATACTCTTTCCCCGATATATTTGAAGTTGCGAAAGGAACTTTGCAGTTTATGGTCGGCCATGGAAAATTGATTTTCCTTTGAAAGCTTTAATGTTAAGTTATGTAAAGTAATAAGGCTCGCTATCCCTCTTATGCCAAAGGGTATTTTAATACCATTTATTCTGCCCCATACCTGCGAATTGCCATTATTTTATATCGGGTATAGCGTTTTTTATTTGAAAATTCAATCATTTTGCGTCTTGTTCGTTCAGCAATTTCTTCATTCTTTGAAAACTTGTTTATTGAATAATTCTTCAGTCGCAAGTGTATGGTAGATTATTATTTTGCTCCTTGCTTCTGCTTTTTCACGTCAACAGACCAGGCGTTTTTGAAATTGCTCAAATAGACGACAATTAATCGGTTTTAATGGTTGCAGTGTTTCTTGTATTAATGAGGCACTGCCATCTGGAACTCAGTGCAACCATTCGTCACGCAAGCTGTTCGAATTTCTCTTAACGTTTGTTACGTTCGTTTCCATCGTGATTCCGCGACAGAAAAATAGATTGGAAAACGAACGAACCGCATTCCACCCTCGGATTTCAATTATCTTCGGTTCTTTTCTCGTCCAAATAAACTACGGGGTGCCTCGAACTTTTATTCTGTTGATTAAAGAGGTGTGCATTCCTATTATCAATTGAAAGCTTAAACACTGTAGGAAAATGCAAGTATGTGTCCGAAAACAAGCGTTTTTTCTCCAGTTCAATGTCGATGTTGATGCAATTTTATACTCTACTGGGGATACGTTGATGGTAATGGAACGTGACAATTTAAGAGGAAAATCCGCACAGTTCTTGATAGTTTTATGTTTTATGCTGAAAGTTTCTTCAGTAGGATAATTTCCACAGTTTCTCTTGTTAAATATGTAGGCTGCTTCGTGACAAGTTTTACCTATTAAAACTTTATGCTCTTAAAAGCTAGGGCGCAATTTCGTCGAGTGGCGAAACTTTTACAATAATTAAATATTTACGGAAATATGTCTTTTTGTTTCAGAAAGAGGGCATGCTACCGCTGTGTGGTCATTCACGAAAAGCACAAAAACGTGCTTCAATACAAGGAAAGTGAGTATTGGATTAAAAACGAGCACTTTGGATTGATTTAAGTTCTGGTGGAAATATTAAGGAATATTTTACGTAAACTGCTCCCAAAAGACAAAAAAAGTTCATGCTGGTTTTGATGCCTCCACGGCATGGGTTTCCGAAACTTATTACAAACATAATAAAGGACGTAAGCAGAAACCGAGTGATTTACGAGCCGCCAGGGAAACGAATTGCGCACACTAGAAGCAATACTGCATGTTTTTAAATGACTTTGTAATTGGTTTATGGCAGAAGCAACTGAGAATGCGTATTCCGAGTGGAATGCAGATATTAAATATGGAAATCCTAATTCTGATTTGTGGTAAAAACGTAAAGATACTAATCGGAATTTCCATTTTGTCTACGTACCACTGCTGGCTTTCGGCAATATGTTGTCATTTGCCTAATGAGGAACTGTTAAGAATGAAATGTATGGAAATGAACGCGAAAATTCATTTTCAACAATATTTCCTGCGGAAATTTTTCCAATACGTCCAACACTGTATCTTTCGTATTAAAAGAGTATCGTAGGTCCTCATCAGCAAGATTTATTGGTAATCACCGCCAAAATTCCGATTCTTCAGCATTGTTCCCAGTTGTTATTCTCAATGTGATATCAAAGAAAGCAAATCAGCTCCTCATTCAAACCGCTTGACCAATTCCAGGAAACTGCCATTACATCCATGTAAAAGGCGATTTGTGGTTTTTTCCATTTGCGTTTTCCTTCCCCGGTAGCGATCCTCATTCGGTTAGAAGTTTTTCGCGGCATTATGTACATTAACTGGTAATAAAGCTGGTGATGCTAATATAATTATACCGTAAAATTCAACAATACGCGGCGTAAAAGACCCATTCCAAGCGCCAAGTGTGTAATTTCGCTTTTCACCTTCAAGATTTCAAAACCATTTTATTGGCATTATATCTACTAGATAAAGTAGCTGGGTTTGTATCAGGGAGATGCTGAGACGGATGGTTCAGACAATATCGGAAGATGTTTCAAGCAGCGGCTCCAAATACCAACTCGCGCTTCTTCCTTTAAAAATTCCTAACTTCCAACCCAGAGCAAGCAGCAACTTGAAACTCTCACACTCGTTGGAAGACAATTGATCCTAAAGATGAGGAGGTTTTTATCAAAATTGCCAAAAATTCTGATTTTCACCCGCTTGGTAAACATTGGGCTGGAAATGAAAGATGCTTGAACCGAAATGCACTTCTTTCTTTAAAAATTTCTAAATTCGAATTTAGGGCAAGTGGCACACTGAAACTTTCACAGTGCTTTGAAGACCCTTAGGCCTGAAAATGCTGGTATTTTCAACATTTTCATATGAATCGCCAGTAACACTGATTTTAGCTTGCCTGGTAAACGTTGGCCTCAAAATGGAAGTTTCAACCCAAATGCAGTCCCCTGTGGAAAGAAGCCTGGATTACTCCCAGCCACAAGAAGAGAAGTAGAGATGACCAACTATAGGTGTGTCTCCGTTACCAGCACCATGAGCCGTCTCATGGTGCTGGTAAAGTTTAATAGAAGAAGAATACGAACACCAAGAAGTTGAAGAACAGGCAGGTTTTCGAGCAGGTGGCTCAGGCATAGATCATATATTCAGTCTGACCCAACTAACCGAGAAGAAAGTAGCAAGAAACGGAGACATATACCTTCTTTTTACGAGGGCATATGACACCGTTCCCGTACAAAAACTGTGGCAAGAAATGGAGGGATCCAGGATTAGTTATACGTTAATAACAGCTATAAAACAACTTTATGATCAAACAACATCAAAGATTAACCTAAAGGGCGAATTGTCAGAAAGTTTTCCAGTTACAAGGGGTTGAAGCAAGGCTGCTGTCTGTCCCCACACTGTTGAAGATATACCTCAATGAAGCACTCAGAAAGTGGAGAAGAAACATGCAGCGGAATGGGAATGACCATTAAGAAGATACACTCTGTATACTTTGTATTGGTGCAGATGACCAGGTTGTTATAGCGCAGGACAAGGAGGACCTGGAATTCATGACAAGAAGACTATTTAAAGAGTACGATGAATGGGGACTGTGGGTGACCCGATCGTAAACAAAATATTTGTGGGAGGAGACGAAACAATAGGAGCATGCACCGAATACGGATACCTTGGAACAAAAATTGAGACTGGAAGCCGTACAGAGAAAGACATAGAACAACGCATTATAAAAGGGGAGAAAGTGATCGGCAGCCTAAACTCCATCTTATGGTCTACATGTTGAGATCCCGAGAAAGGAAACACCTCCTATACAACTCCATATTTAAGTGTATAGTACTGTATGGATGCGAAACCTGCTACTTACTACTCACCTAGAGCGGAGGTTGCGTTCTCTGGAGATGGACTTCAGGCGTAGAGCAGGAGGGGAAGTCAAGGTTGGAGAGGATTACTAATGATAGAATTAGAGTCAACAGTGAACGTCAAGACAGACATAATAGAGGAAATCCAACGAAGACAGTTGACATGTATGGGCATGTTGAGCGGATGGATGACACAAGAATTCCCAAGCAAATCCTCAGATGGACTCCAACAGAGAGAAGGAAAAAGGAAGACCCAAGATGACATGGATGGATGGAATAAAAAAGCCATGTCGGAACGAAACCTACGACCAGGGCAATGGGAAGGCAGAAGAGAATGGAAGCTTTTCGTTCTCCTTCCTTTAAAAGTTCCTAACCAGAGCAAGTAGCAACTTGAAACTCTCACATTTTATAAAAGATACGCAAATCTAAAAATCCTGAGAATTTCATTAAAATCCAAGAGAATCCTGGATGGAATAAATGTTGGTGTGAAAATGAGCGTTCACCCAAGTGCACTCTTTGCCTCAAAAATGCTTAGATGTTGGTCTCAAAATAGAGGCTTCAACCCAAATGCACTCCCTTCTCTAAAACTCCCTAAATTCGAAACCATAATAAAAGAAAGGAAATATGCTCAAGGGGAATATACAAAAAAATTCTTTTCACGACAACTTTTCCTGATAACCGCACCGGACAACATCGTATTTTTTTTTGAGTTGGCCGCCAGTTATTTACTCTCAGTTTACTCAAAACATTTCGGGATGGTTTAGGATAATCCCGCTAAAAAGCCTTAGGTTTTTACTTGAAAAACGAAATTAATATTTGCTTGTGTTGATCGGGGAATGATCAATTTTTGCCAAAGTGTCCTTGTTCCATTGCCTATACGCGACAAATTGAATGTTTTTATGGTCGTCGTTCACTGATTTCGCATTTAAACAGCAAATTATCCTAATAAACCCTAATTCCTCCATCTGAATATTTGTGTGCCACATGGAAGTTTGAAGGAATGGAGAACGGAAATGAGGCATACACGTGAAGTGAATAGGCAACGGGAGTACAAGATACTAATTTGCGAATATTATATCCCTCATCCTCGATTCCCATTAGTTTTTGGTGGAAAAGGAACAATGCCTTTAATTAAAGCATGAATAAACTAGCACACTACATGCGGTTAGGAATTCATTTGCCACCAGGTTTTGCCGTAATTTAAGGCAAACAGGAATCCTGAATAGGCACAGTAAAGAATAATATTTCAATGTCAGCAGCGACAATGAAATCCGACTTTGCAATGTGATAAATTGCAAACCATTTATTCCTATAATTGGTTCGGGAATATTGTGACATTGCCCGGAAAAATCACCTTTAAATCGCCTGTTTTGTCTTCCAAATTTTGCCATCATTTTATTAATGGCTTGTTGCAATGTTCATCACAAAATTTCCACTGCTACTCTTGAAACTCAGCCTCAAATCAATAGCGAAATCGCTCTAGAATCTAGCGAAGAAACAACCCACCTAAGTGACAGAAAGACAGCTTGTCTGTTTATGGACATTAACAAAGGTTTTGATAGTGTCTGGCATAGAGGCTTACTATACAAACTATACAAACTACACACACCAACATATCTACTACACACCATAAAGAACTTACTAGAAACAGGACAACTACAAGTACGAATGACAAAACACTGTCATTTTCTTTTCCCCTGAACAAGGGCTCCCTCAAGGATCCCCGTTCTCACCGTTTCTCTACAATATATACTGCCATGACATATACAATTACAACTTACCAGACAAAAAATCAAATCGACAGATCGGCATACATATTACAATACGCAGACGACACGGCACTTATTGTAGCATGACAAAACTACTGAGAGAGCAGCTCAAAGACTCCAAACACTAACAAACAACACAATGACATGGTTTTATAAATGGAGGCTAACACCAAACGCGTCAAAAAAACCAACTTCTGCTCACAAATCAACAGACTCAACGCTGACTCGCCTACAATAACTGCAGACGGCCAAACGACACAACGAAAAAAACGACGTAAAATACCTTGGAATCACAATTGACCACAAACTTAAAATTCACTAACACATACGAAACATCATGGCAGAAACAATAAAGAGAACAAAACACTTCCACTCACTAACCTACAAAGACAGAGGAATTAGCACAAACACCGCCACCAAAATATATAAAGCTATTTGTAGACCCTTGCTAGACTATGGACATATACTCATGACCAACGGAACAGAAAGGACAAAACGTTATTTACAAACAACAGAACAAATTGCACTAAGACTAATAACACGAATAAGACACCCCCAAAACCCACCACACAACCCCTCCACCCAACTACTATTGATAAGTATCTATACAAAGATTTCGGAAAGACTCATACATCTACAGACAAAATGGACAAACAACCCCTACAACTGGACCATACTGAATCCCTTGTCTTACAAGACCAACCAGACATCCCGCTTCCGTTTCCCTACATTAACGCTACTCGAACACTTACAAACGCAACGGACTAGTGGACAATAAAATGATTTCTTCTTGCCACTGAAGTCTTATTTATTTAATAGTATTGTTAACCTAGAATAAGAGAATTTTCATATTTGTTTTTTATTTAGATTAAGACTGCATGTATTAAACAAGGGCAGAAAGACCGATAGGTCGATAGCCATTTTTAGAAATAAAGATCTTTACTACTCTAGCGAAAAAACACCCAAACTAATATTGTAAATTGTTTGCTCAAACAATATGCTTTCCCGATCATATATTACAGCAGGTATTCAATTTGATATTTCCTGAATGGCAGGAAACATGCACCCCAGGAATAGAGCGCGGCACGAAAAGCGTATACAATTTTGAAATAATGTGAGTCGAAACTTCGTAAAAATATAATACGGTTTTAATAGGCCGCTCGAAAGGTGCACTGCGAACTTTTGAAATTTTAAAAGACGCCATAATAATTAGAGTGCGATCTAAACTTGGACGGGCAAATTTGAAATAATGCCCCGAGCACGCAAAGTTGACATTAACGACACTTTAGCAAAGCCCAACTAGAAGCTTTTTTTACATTGTAGCAATATGGTTTTTGCTGTTGTGGGGCAAACAAACAGCTCAAGCTACTTGCTTCTCTGCGCTTTTGGGTCATTTAAAATCGGAAAATGTGACTTTAATATTGGCGATCGTTCTGAGGCCTCTTCTGAGACTGGTAAAGGCATCAGAACAAACCGCAGAGTGAAGAAAATGTGTCTTTCTCTAATCGTTGCTCTGGAAAATTGCTTGCTCAACTTAATTTGGTAAACGCAAAGTTTTTTTTATTTGACCCTAAGAAATTACAATCTGTCGAAGATAATAAGTAATTTTTGTTTTACTGAAAATAAGGTGTAGGAGAGGTTCCAGTGACACCCTCCTTTTCAAAATTAATTAACACAATTAAAATTGGACTGCTGTAATCGGTGGAGGTGTTAAATGACGATTTTGTAGGTTGGATCTAAGTAGGATATAGATGTCGTCTGGGAAGGTTTTCTTGATTTTGTAAAGCAGTCCCAAATACCATACTTTATCAAACGCTTGTGCAACATCCAAGAAGGCGGCTGCACAGTCCTGTTTCTCTTCCAATGTTTGACTTATCCTTGTTGTGATCCTATGTACTAAACCCACACTGATGATCTGGGATGTGATGTGTCTTCTCAAGTATTGGTTTAATTCATCCAAGTAGTAACTTTTCGAATACTTTAGATAACACAGGTAGCAGACTAATAGGTCGGTACGACTTCACTTCCTCGACAGGCTTTCCCGAAGGAAAGCCTTCCATTGAAGAGGGATGTGCCCGAGCCTTTGAATTGCATTGAAGACTTGTGTGATGTACTGAAATCCACTGCAAGGTAGTTCGATCAGTACTCTTCCTGTTATGAGGTCATACCCAGCTGCTTTTATGCACTTGTACGTTTCGTTATAATCCCCCTTAGTTCGGAATTTTTTTAGCGGTAATTCCAGTTGTCCAGGAGTGTGAAGAAACTGCTGCATCTCGTCTTCTTCTTGTGTGTGGTCCGACTCAAACGGTTTAAAGACTTCCTCTTTCTTTCACAATGGTGGACAGATTTCTTGGGGCTGTTTTAATTTCCTTGTCGCTTTCCATAGAATTTATGGAATTGTTTGAATACATTTGTTTGAATACTTTGTCCTAAGGCACTTGCGTATGATTTTTCTGGATGAGCAAATTTCGGTAGAACATCCTCAGGTTCTGCATTGTTGTAACCTGCAAGTTTCTTATTTCTCAATGTAGGAAATGTCTTTTCCTGGAGGTTTTTGTAAATCATGCATCCCTTATAGTTTGCTGGGTGGTTGCCATCACACAGAACGCATTTTACTTGCGAAGATTTTTCCTTCTTAGGTAAACGCTAAGTGAGTGAAGAACATGCTTGCAAGGGGTTTGGCTTAAAAATGTGTCACGTTCTTCACTTTCATAAAAAATGCAATTGATATCTTTGGCGTATGCTTTATGTAATGCTCATGTTAAGCTTACCAAAGGCGTAGGCTCATCCCATCGGCCAATCACAGCCGAGCAGTGGTTGTAATTGGTCCGAACGGTTAGTCAGTTTAAGAGGAAAAAAATTGTCGAAAAATGCTATTGGAAGTACCCAATAATGACTCAACTACACCGCCCACATTATTCAATGCCGCCTCTTTTAAAATGTTCTCATTCCGTAGTATAAATTAATTTTGCTCATTTTCCAGTGTATTTTTTCAATATTTTGCAGTGGTTTTTGCTTCTGCAAAATTCTAGTATTGGTTCTTTAGCAGACTGAGAGTCTAGTAAGGAAAACTAACAGCTACTTGGACGGAATTTATGATATGGCTACTTTTGGTGCTGCGAATGATTGTTCTTCGACGCCCGAACTGGCGAAAAACAATATACTGCAAAATATCCTCCAAATGGCGTAATATAAATTGAAATATCTGACTTCTGGGATCGTAAATCATACTAATGGCCCCTTTTCATAAAATGAAATATGTGGATTTGTAATGCAACGGCGAGAAAAACTTTCCAAACTCGATATTTATCACGTTATAGAGCGCTGTGATGAATATCGCCCACATATCGGTAATATTCAAAAAAAACTAAAGGGGTACTAAAAATCGACGAAAATAAAGTTAACAAAACTGCCCAATGTAAATATCGAGGAATTTTGCAAAAAACAAACGTTTGGAACACATGGATTTACGTATATTTAGCTGCAAATGTTCATTCGTTGGGTTTTATCTGTAAAACTAACTTCAATAGCTCAAAAGGCCATTCTTGATGAAATTTCCGGTTTGTCCAAGAGAAACACAGTAGGATTTTTTTTCAACTTTCGCATTAACGTGTTTTGAAAAATTCCAAAAAAAACCTTTACATTTCTTAATCCATAAGAATATTGTGAACACGCCGCTGGATACAAGCCCTACATGGCCATAATTACGTATAAATTTTAAATAATAGACACACACACACACAGAATTAAGTACACCCAAAGGTGATTTATTAAAACAGCTTTTAGCTTATTTAAAAAAATAACAAAATCCGGAATTAAATTCCGAAAAGAAGCGAAAAATATCGAGTTTTTTGTTTCAAAATTTTGTTTAGTTTGAAGAAAATATAGTATTCACTTTTTATACAGAATCTATACCATCTCCAACTACTATAGCATTTTACACCGTTGTTGACAAAAAAATAATTGCAAACAAAATACACACATTTTTTCATTTATTTCACCTCCAAAGAGGGCATTTTTTTCCATTTCCCTTTTCAATAAAGACGAAGGCATTGAAAAAATTGTTGAAACGTTCAGATTGAAATTGTCTTTTTCGAACGTCCCAAATGGTCCCAAACACCCCGAAAAAACATTGAAATCATGATTTTCACTTTTGATGCGAAAAGAGCACAATGTTGGAGTGTAAGTGGATCTTTGCGCGTTAATAAAACGTTCCATATTTCGCACTCTTTTTTAAACCATGTTTTCACATATTAAAAGTTCCGCATATCTACCCAATAATAGAGAGAGAAGTAGGACTACCACCAATCAGAACAGCTCATTTTCACAAGTCTGCCCAAGCTTTTTGGCAGTGACGCAATAATAATTGTCGTTCTTGAAATTGCCATGCTAAATGAAGCCAAATTTCGCATTATTTCCTACCTTTTTTTGGTAGAAAAATCGATTTAGAAGGATCAACTATGGACAATATTCGCAGCCTCGCGCATTTCTCTGACTTGAATAAATTAACGTTTTCTGAACGACATTTCCAAAGAGGTTAATATCGACCGAAAATCGCACTTATTATATACAGGGTGTTGCATAAATATCCCAACAACTTTTAAGGGTGGATGCAAACCACATCATTTAGTGGAAAAAAAGAAGCTTTTGAAAATTTTAACGCACTTTTATTGTTGCCAACCAGAGTAGACCTGTTTTGAAACAATTCAAATTGGTTCAGTAGTTCCAGGGGCGCCCTTACGGGGCAAGTTTATTACAGAAAAAAAATAGACATAATTTGTTGGCAATTTTGTCGCATTTTTTAAGTAAAGCAACTAAAAAGATTACATTTTCCTTGATGTTGACCATTTGCTCCAGAATATGCAGGATTGATATGCAATCAGATGAAAATTCTGCTCAAAAAAATTACAAAGTGTTTGTTATTGAATGTAAAAAACCAGACAGTTGCCCCAAGGGCGCGCTCTTGAAATGTATGTATTACTATATTTGGGTTTGATAAAAAACACACCCTTAAGAGTTTGTAGGCATATTTATGGGACACTCTGTATAATGTAAACTGTCTCACTACAAGGGCAATTCGAAAAGGAAGAAAACTTGTTGGGCACTCTTAAGGAAATAAACAAATAAAACACAGATGAAGTGCGCGTGGAACAAATTGATCTATTGGATTTTTTTAAAAAATAAGTAACATTGGTAAATGATGTTCTTTTTCAGCGTTTTGCCATGGAAGAGACGCCCTGCCAACACTCTGCAGCTTGATAACAGGGGACGCGCTGCTCTACTCCTTGTTCAGGGAGAACGCAAGTCCCGTCGCCTGCCCCTTTCGAGGCCCATTCACTTTCACCTACAATAGGGGGCATGGTGAATGCCGCTCCCCCCGTATCCAACATTGATACTTGCACCGAAGACAGCAAACTATTGCTGAGCTATCAGGCATGCCCGGATATTTATGGATCGGAAAGTACCGGTAAGCAAGATGAATTTTGCCCAGTCCCAGTAGTTTCTGCAGTCTGCACTCGTAAAGGAGATTAGTTTCAATTATCGTGGATTGTCTTAGTACAAGTGCAACCTAAACATGAAAACATACAATCAAGATCAACTGCATTCTAAATAATTTACGAGGCCATATTTATGTTTAACTACCTGGCTTATTTTACGCTGGGACATTACCTTAAACGTGTGTGCTGTTAACTCGCTTCCATTAAGGGTGGCACAAGAGGAGAATTATGGGGGGCGTAAAAATTAATGTTTTAAACCAGCTTATTACCGCTAGCTGAAAAGTTCAAGTAGTAGTAAAAAGGAAATGAGCAAATGTTCTGTTGATGGCGCTCTAAAGAGGAGAAAGCTGAAAATCCACTATAATTAGTCAGTTGCCTCAAATAAAAAAAATATATTATCCTGGCAAGTCCGAGAAATGCGTTTGAGTACAATGCAGACAAAGGCAGCATGTTCTCTATAGGAAATTATAAAGCGCACGTATTTCGAAGCATTACAGAAATACTTAACGTACTTTCCAACTTGAATACTAAATCCCAAACCTCAGCGGAAAATATCAGGAGAATTTTGATTTAGAACGAGCCAGCGCCATAACTAATATTTATGCACGTAGTCGGGCCAAAACCTTCAGTTTGAAACTCGGCGAAGAGATAGAAGATATTGGGCTGCGGAATGAGAACTTGAGACCAAGCAATTTATGAAACACCATTTAATTTTCCGCTTTTCCTAGGCAAAAGCCTTGCACATAGACACTTGGTAAACAAAAGAAAAATTACCAAATGGTTTTTAACAGCATAACAAATACACTAATGAGCAAACATGCAAATCACTTAAACTTTTCACTCTCAAACTAAGTGTGTTCATAAAAAGGCGACTGCAGCTTAGAAATAAGAAAGAAACAAAAAAAAGGAACTTGTCCGGAACAAAAATGTTTTTATTCTTACACTTTTCCCGAGAACATTACTTCGGGGTCCCAGCGATTTAGCCCCAAAAAACTTCCACTCTGCAAAGTTTAACTTGGATTAGCATCCGAAGTTGGAAAGTTTTAAGGCACGAAAGGGGGGTTCTTATAGAGGTGTTTTCAAAGTTTTAAGTATAATGTAAGCTAATTGAAGGCGCGGCGCAGTCGATAGTATATGCTCGTATTTACATGTTTTACTTATGGGGGCCATAACGCTCAAGCGAAACACCGCAGAGTGCTGGAAAATGGAAAATTGCAACCACAAAATGTGCAGGTTCAATGAAGAAAGTTAGTTTTTTAAGAAAAAGAGACAAAACTGAGACTTTTCCAATCTGGGGTAGTTGCGATTGAAGATGGACTGTGGAGGAATATGGAAGAACGAGTAAAAGCGACCAGACTTACTTCTACTTTTTCGAGTCCAGGTCCACAAACTTTACAATCTCTCTGCCCAGTATCGGGGCCTACTTCCAGGCGCTTCAGTGTTAGCAAGCCATAATTCAGCAAAGGTGCACTTTGATGGACATGAATGCTTCGCCTCACGGCGACCTGCCTAGCTTTCGCCATTAGGTCCATTAATCTCCACCCCGTTTAGGACACTACTGTCCTCAAAAAACCACTATCACGGAAGCCCATCTCCCGTTCTCTCATTCCACATCTTCGTTCCAATGGACCATCCACGATCGAGTTTCCCATCCACGATCTTTCTACCTTCTGGCTTTTACATCTCCTACAAATGAGGGCGGCGGCAGGCGTGCTCGAGGTCAGACAAGTCCTTGCTCTCCATCTTCCCAAATCCAAATCACTTGACCCAAAACAGTCCATTTACGTTACTCCCCTTAATGCTCACCTTTCCATCTTGTCCCTCTATACCATTTCCAAACAGTCCCTTTATGCAAAACCCCTTACTGTTCCGTCGGAGATGAGCGGTACCTAACTCATTCCCTCTCGCCCCAACTACTCCAACTCTCCTCTCCCAACCGTTTTCTGCGGATGTGGCCGACAGCCTTCCTGGCTCATTCCACTACCGCAATCCCGTCGGACTGGTCAGCGCTTAGCCGACCATAGCTGCTCGTGAGTCTTATGCACGGTCTCCCAGGGAATACCACGAGGAGGTGGACTGACTTATTCCCCAACACTTTGATGGACAGTGCATACATGCTCTTAGGTGGTTGGTGGTCTGTACTTCTCCGCATTCACCAAACACCTCGTCAACATTTTTATGTTCCACTTTGCCAGATTGGCCTCGGGGCGGTTCTTGTCGGAGTGGAAAATTAGCTGGTGGTTCTATGCGTGTGTTGCGCATAAATCTTCTTCTAGATTTTAAGGGACTGGTTGCATGGGGTTCCTCAACACTGTGGAGAAGGTGTCGACATGGTGGGGTGCCTCGCGTCGATCTTCTGGGCAAGCAAAGCCTGCTGCCTATTATAAGTAAGGGCACGGGGGTAGGTTTCATGTAGCCAGTCACAATTCGGCATGTCTCGTTAGGGCGACTGTGAGCCTGTTTTGCATGTTTAGACCTGCTCCACACGGGACAAGCATATTCCGCTGTCGAGAAACACCAGAGCTTCCGCTGTGGTCCTTAGGGACAGCTTGGGTTTGCACCCCATTTACTTCCTGCGGGTTTTTTAGGAGGTTATTTCGGGTCGAGGCTTTGTGTCTGGTATTTTTGCAGTGGTCTCTATGTGGTAATGACCTGTCGAGGACCACACCCAAGTATTTTGCTTTTTCCGCCTGTTCCAGATTCTGTCCCTCCCAGGACACATTAAGTTTTCTATGTGCTAAGTGCGTGTTCAGGTGGAAAGCACATACCTGGGTTTTAGCAGTATTCGGTTTTAGGGAGTTTTCCTTGTAATATTTGGCCATTATGCTCAAGGCTTCCTCAAGTTTTCTCTCGCTCTCTTCGCAGGTTTTACCTTTCACCCCGATTCCAAGATAGTCTTAAACAAAATGTTAAGCTTGGGGGTGAATAGGTTGACCATTGGTGTAGACGTTGAAAAGCAATGGAGCTAGGAGACTTCCTGACTAAATTCACCAATTTTTGTGTGTATTATGTTATGTATACATTTTTGGAAACTCTAATAAAGTCTCTTAGGAAATTGCCTTGAATGCATCCATAATCATTTGGGTCGGTTTGTAGCAAAAACATTTTCTTTCACGTGACCCGATAAATATCCAGCCTCCATCATACGTTTAATTTATTACATTAATGTACATTATAAAACTGGTTTAATTATCCCTGTGCAAAATCTGGTGTAAATGCTTCTGCTACAACAGAAGAGAGGATCAATGGCGAAGTTTCACGAGATATATCCGGGCAAAACCCGGAAAAAACATTGCCAACACTAATTAATCGACTCGGCGCGAAAATAACAACTTAATCCGAAATAAAATAGCCCTCCGACTAAGCAGAAAACTTAATTAATTCGACTAGAGACGATCGCGCCGCAGCCTCAAGGCAAGAAATCCTGCAGAATTTTAAGTATGTCTGCTATGATTTAGCGGTTTTAATTCGGCTTCCTGAATTATTTATAACGTCAAGAATGTTGCCATTGATAATTAAATCAGCAGCATAAAGCTAAGGCTTCAGTTTTGGTAAATGAATTCACAGAGGAAAAACTGCCATTATTTAAATCGACTGAAACCTAGAAGTTTTACAGAAGATATGATATAGACCAATGAGACAATAGTCCGCTATCGGCTCACTTCTTAGTCTGTAGTTGAAAACGTGGAAGACAATATATATTTTTAATTACTGTGATGGAAAATTAAAAAAGTATTCTTGTTTTTAGTTGAAGAACTCCAATGTTTGGCGTCATGGAAAGAGGGCAGCGTGCGATACTTGGTAGGCCAAATCCACCATCATCACGTCACCTCAAATGAGGACCGATTCAGGTGTTTCGTCTACGAGAAGACCACACCGTCCTCAGAGAATGCCGAAGGCATTGACTACCGGGTGGCGCAAAGTGGAGACGCCACTTGCAATGGGCTGTTCAGTGCAACGGAAGGCAGCCGAACAATGACTCTGCGACGAGGTAACTCTAGTTTCTGGTTAGTTTGTCTTTGGCTCACCCTGTTGCTTAGTGTGTTTTGCTTTTTGCGCCATTGAAATGTGGATGATTAAACCGGACGCAAAATGCATTTCAACCGTTCTGCACCAACATGTGGCTCTTAATAAGTCCGAGATTCGACAATTTTCGCAATTTGCATATTTGAATATTATTGCGCTTAGGACTTACACGTGTAGGGGGCAATAAGAACTTTTAATCATTGTCGGCTTTGCGGTTGCAAATTTTAATTTGTCTGCTGCAGCGGAAATGTCTCTCTGGCGTAAAATCAAAGGACGCGAATTTTTCCTCAGTCGTACTTTTAGGCCGCCAAATTGCAGGTGAAAGCGTGCATTCACCAGCGAACTAATAGAGGAATTTTTAAATGCTACTATAATATCTTTGGAATGGGGTTTTACCTTTGGGTTTTTCAATTTTATACAAACTTTACTTTGCATACAAGTACAAATTTAAAAAGTTTAGGGGCTCAATATTCAATAATTTGTAAGTCCTCGACCGAGGGAGCTGGAACCCTGAAATTTTGAGCAAATATGGACCATAGAGCCTTCTAATTCCCCAGCGAGTTTCAGTTGATTCCGATTTGTTGGGGAATTATTGGTGATTTTTCGAAAATCCGCTGCCAGATGACCATGTTGGAACTCCAGTACCGTCGATTTTCTAAAATTCGCCACGTTTAAACCAAGTCAGCGCAGTGCTTGAAATTGTGCTTAGTTGCTTTAAGCGAGAAAAACCTGTTATAAAGTTGCGCATTTAGGGGATTTAAAGAAATATATTCATGTGGAAAGTGTGCACTTGGTGATGGGCAAACTCAGTTTTCAAAAATTCGTGACCTCCAATCCAAAGCGTAGTTAATTTTGCACAAATAGAGCAGTGGAACCGGATGTTAACGAGAAGAATTCGCGCTTGAATGTTCAATGATTGAATTTTGACAATTTTTCGAATTAGAAGGAAATTTTGTGCTTGACGGGTGAAAGACACAAAATTAAAAAAAATATTCTGGCTTCCGAACCTAAAAACTCTAGAGACTTGCACTTTGGTACCAAACGAGGACAGGAACAGCGATCTCAAAATCGGAAAATTCCAGCAGTACTGCCCAGCAGGAGACATTTTTGAAGTCGTTCAAATTCAGGTGAGAATCTTGGACTTGCGCTGAACGCTTCCAAACAAAAGCCGTCTACAAACCTTCAAGTTTGCCCTCATAGAGCAAACAGTTGCTGCCGTGCATGCAGCAAATTAGAGCTAAATGGCAAGATAGAGCAAGTTTTGCCGATTTTTCTAATTTAAGTTGCACCTTTGGCTTTACGCTGAACCAGACCAACTTTGAAAATTTCGTAATTATCAAACCAAAGCAGATAGAGCATTGTTCATAACTGGGAAAAAATTATGGGATGGAAAAGTTCACTGACAATCGCGGAATGGTTTATTTGGACTTTCATTGTTTTACAAAGAAGTTTTTTATCTCAACGTTGTGCAAAAACGAACGTGCAATGCAAAAAAAATATTTTGTAGGTCCGATTCATTATTCTCAAATGTCCAGCTCTGAAGATGTTGGCCAAGCGTGTTAGCAAAACGTCTGGACCAAATTCTCCATCAAATCTTTAAAACTTAGGCGTTTCTTAAAGTTCTAAAGCCCGTTAATTGTTTTTTTAGCTCAGCCGATAAATAAATGCCGCTTTCCTAGCTGGATAGCGAACTTCAACCATTGGCACACTCTGGATTTTTCCCAGAGTTTCAGCTTCCATCATCGCAACTCTACGCTGCGTATCGGCAATTCCAGTGGCATTGAGATGAAGGTGCTTTGCGTGCAAGTGAAGCACAGCCGAGAAGATGAACATGTTGTTTTAGTCACGCATTTCACTATGGGCTGGTAAGAAAACTTGTTGTTTGGGTGATTTTTCGGCGATTTGCAGCATTCTTTTCGCTGCAGTCAAAGCGGCTTCAATTGCATGTCGTTCTATCGGCGAGACGGCCATGTGGCCGAAATCCAGATCGGCAGCCAACCAATCGGTTGGAGGACGCCTGCAGCACGCCTTTCTTCAACAAATCCAGCTTACCTTACATCACTCTAGTTAGTAAGTACATTAAATTTATGAAAGTTACTATGTAGCTTTAGCGAAAATCATCACAGGTGCCATATACAAATTGAACGAATGAAGAACCCTAGTTCTAGTTTATGTCCATCCATCGGCCAAATAACCCAATCCCTCTAATTAATTAGCGCATCAAAGGGCTGAAGTTGTTATGGGAACTTCACAGGTATTAGAGTTAAGTTAAGAAGGTCGACAAGCACTAAAATTTACAGAACGCTGATTTCCATCCAGATGATAACTCCGGAGTTTGAAGTATTTCAAGGGGGCATTAAAGGGTAGTGATTTGCCAAGTTTCGACCAACAAAACAGGCCATTTGCCCACTATAAAAGCAGTTGAAAGAACAAAGAGAATATGAAAAAACAGCTGGAGAGTGAAGGATGTTTTCTTTCATTATAAATATCAAAGCCCTCATATTGAGTCGAGTTGAGTTGAGTTTGTTTTGAATAAATTCGGTTTTCTTCGGATTATCAGAATGAACAGTTGCCCGCTTTTAATTCACTTTCTCCCGCTGAAAAGTAATTATGTGATTAATTCGATTAAGTCGGCGCAGACTAAAAGTCACGGCCCGAAATCCGATTTATTTCAGAATTTACGTCTGGAGTTTTTGAATAGAGCAGAGATTTATCGGGGCTGTTGTAAAAAAAAGCCGGTTTGGAAGGTGTGTAGCATTGGCGTGATAAATTATCCCGAAGCTGAATTTATGTGAACTGGCACATAATCATACATTTTTTTCCAGTGATTTTTTTCTCTGTCTGTTCATTCTGTTGTTTAAGTGTCTACTTCGGCAGTTCGGGTTTTTTCCTCTCCCAATTCCCCGAATTCCCATTGTTCGGGGTCAAAAATTAGTACAATGAAAGATCCTGCCATTTCGATTTCTAAAGGCTGATTATTTTCAGTGGCATTAGCTTCAATTTCCAGTTTAGAATTCTCTACGCCGTCTCTTTCATGTCGCGTCATTATTAGAACTGTTCTTCTGCCTGACATTCTGCTATATTGCTTTTTCTTTCATTTCCCTCTGTTAACACAACGGAAAACCGGCTGAAATAGTTGTCAATTCTCGATGTCTTCGTTCGTCTCACATTTTCCCAGTCTTTAATTATCTTAAGTGCTCGATTAACATGAAGAAAGGCTCGAGACGGCTTTTGTTCAGTTTTTCGAATGTACTGTCTAAGTCTCAATGTTGTTAAGTGTCTGTCTAAAAATCGTTTCTCAGCCAAAGATTGCTGGCGTTTTTCACCAAGCGCAAACTTGTTTCTGAGGTTTGCAGTTACTTTATTTATATAAATAATTGTTCCATTGAGGAATCTGCGCTTGAGCGTCTATATTTTCTTTGAAAATTTTTTATGCTAGTCCGAATAAAACCGAGCTAAAGGAAGAACGGTTTTGAAATAACAATTTGCAGCAATTCGTCGCTCTTGTTTTTGTTTTTGTTTCATTGATCTTCGTCATTTTTCTTTGGATATTTATTGCTTCATATTCAAGTCAATGAGTTAGCAATTCAGGTTGGATCCAGCTAGGAAAAGTGGAAGATTTTCCGGCATAGTACTGAAAATCGCTCCTAATAGGCAAGAAAACCTGGTGAGTTTGTCTTATTGATTATTCAAAAAAACGAGTAAAAAACCTCAAAGCAACAATGCAAAGATTTAGCAGTAAACATTGGCGCAAAAAAAAATTCCACACAAAAAAGCAGGTAGTGTTAAATCCGGGGCATTTTGGAGGCCACCACATAGACCAAACCGCAAATTATTGCTTTAAAAAAAACAATTATCAGTGAAAGGTTTGTTTGTAAAAATTCTATTCTCCTCGGTGTTTTGCAGATATTCTCATTCTGTTTATTCTGTTTAGCCAGTTCATCAGATCGATCCACACAACCATGTCCATATATGGGCAAATTCGACGTTAGCAATGTGGTTCGCTCAGATGAGGCGAATTATCCGAAGGAGGCAGCGTTTGGAATCGGATAGCGCCTATTTCGATCGAAGAATGCGATCGCGAAGATACACAAAACCCCGCCTTGAAGACTGGGATTTTAGAAGAGTGAAGCGACTGGATCCGAGCATAACTGTGATAGCAAGTCATTTTCGAGTTTAGTGATAGGGTGTAATAAAATGGACACTATGGAGTTTAACACGGAATGTACGACTCCAGATTTAATAACAGGTAATTGAATTTCATTTTTTTTGTTATGAATTGTGTGTTTGAAGCTGCATCAAAGCAATTTTCGATGAATCAACTCTAGCAAAAGGTGTAGAAGGTAAAAAAATGGAGAATCGTCCTTAGATCCGGGTCGAAGGACCAAAATATTTTGAGCAAGAGCAACGCCAGTTCGGGACATTTTTTCCTAATTTCCAATTTTCGCCAGTCTTGTTCATTCTTATATTTTAACTTCCAACTTTTTCGAAATTTTCAAAAAGACCCTATTGACTGGTGAGATATTTTCAACCTTTTCCCAGCTATGAGTTGCTCAATCTTGGGCATTCGTTCAACAAAACGACTTCCAGTTTCCAATCTTTGGCTCGACAATTTCAACTTCCCACCTTCTAAAGATTATTTATGAGTTTCTGATTAAACCTAATTAGCATTAATTCATTATTGTTACTCGTCGACACTGTTAATTTATAACAGGACATTATTCAAAGACAGAGGCGCAAAGAACCAGTGTACATTACTAGAAAGTTTCCAGGTCTCAACAGTCTCAAATTTTTTAAAAAGTGCAGGCTTTCGGTAACAACTTTTAGTTACAAAGACGCAGAGTATAAATTCTTTACCGCATGGAACTGGAGCCTCTCTAAATTACAGAGCCGAGCTCTTGTTTCTGCTTTGAAAAGCGTGCGATTTTTCTTGTTTGAAAGCATATAAGGATAAAATATTAAATTTCCTTGCAGGTACGTGAAAACCGGGTTTCTCTTGAGCTTCTCTGTTCGAATGCTGTTAGACGTTATCATTTCACCAATTGTTTCACGTGCAAGAATATAGCAAAGTTGGTTTGAAACTTTGGAAAAAGCTAATAGTGGTATTCATGAAGAGAAAAATATCAGAACCGATTGCACTCTGTGTAACTCACTGAAAGTCACTACTTTCATATATATGCAGACATTTAGAGCGACATATATTTCTGCTTAAACCCGGACATGCACTTAATGCGGACAGGTGAGAGTAATAAATATTTCCCGAACTAGCGTCATGCACGTTCTCTACACTTACCTGTAGGAAGATTTAATATTTTATATCTCAGTAAACAAAGAAAAATCGAATTCTGTCCGCATGTGAAGCCCGAGCTTCTTTGCAATATTGAGAATTATTGCGGACTTTGAGGAAGAGGCTGGAGTTCGACTAACGGCCCTAAAACGGGCATAAAAACATTAATAAATTATATTATTACTGACAATGTTAATTATTAACAGACAGCTGTATGTTTCCAGCATACTCATGCCATGGGAGATGGGAAGAAAACGGAACGTCTTTCCTCATTACCACCCCAATAAGCCGAGCTCATGGGTCCAGAAAGTTTTGCTTTATGTATAAAGAAATTGGTCCGAATGTGGTCGCATTCTCAACATCCAGTTATTGCAACCGTCTGATTCAGCCGGGAATAACTGGAGATTTGATCTTCAATTTAACAAACAGAGGTAATTGGAAGTTTTACGCAAATAAAACAAAAACCAACAATGGCTCTTTTTCAGGCAAATGCATGGAGACAAACAGCTCAATACGAACCAGACCTATTTCAATTAGATGGCTCATTATGTTCGTTCTTGTATTAATTATCCGGAGGTCCACATATGCCCCGTGGATTTTCAGATGATTAATCTGAGGATTATTAGACCTAACAAATTAAAATAATGAATGAGACTGTATGATATCGGTTGTGTGTAAAATAAGGCTTAGGATTACTGGATTCTAGCCAAACGTATTGTGTTTTCCAATTCCTTGTTTTTAGTCTAGGAATAACCAGTTTGCCCAATTTAATGAGACATTTTTTACTTCAAATTTTGCAACACATTGATCGAAAAACCTGATTCGGTACCGTTCAAGGTTTATGCACCAAACAAGCTCAATATTCATGATATTAGTAACGTTTTAAAAGAACTTGGGAGGGTGTAAGTTCAGACGCCCTCAGTATTTGCTAGTTCCGATCTGTTTCGTTTCATTAGTAAAATATCCGCGACAATATAGATTGTGTCAAATCCAATAGACAACCACACGATCTACCAGAAAATGGAAGAGGTAGAAAATTAGAGACAATGGAAGCAATCAAAAAATAATTATTCCAATGTCGTTCCAAAGCACTATTTTAATTTTAAAGTCTAATGGAAAAACTTCCTGCTGAATCGCATATTTAATGCAATTTTAAACCTCGAGCTCGATAAAACAGACTTTTAAACGAACAAAGCAATATAAGATAATGCGTACGTCTAATAAACCAAATCCGATGTTGTGCTTCGTATTATTTCGACCGCTAGAAGACAAATCTGAATAAGTTTTTAACAAACCCCTTGTTAACATTTTCCTAGATTAGAGTTTAAAATTTAATGCGGAAAAGTAACTATTTCCACAAATTGGACACTAAATGGCATTCGAACATCAAAATCAAGTGAATTGTACATATCAACGGGCGAGCGAAAAAATAGTTACTTTTTCCAGAGCGTTACCTACAGAACTGTGATTTTTAATTTGTTTCTAAAACAAGAAATCGTGTTTATAAAAACTATAAATATTAATGAGCAGGATGTAAGAAATATTTTTGCACGTAATTCGTTACCTAATCCTGATACCGAAGGTGATATTTTTGAACCAGAAGCAATATTATGTAATCTTTAGTTATTGAAAAGAATTAGAAAACTAGTATCAAAACAATTGGGTCAACAAGTTCCTTTGTGTGCTTACTACTAATAAATTAAAATTCGTTGCAAAAACCAGCAAAAATTTACCACTGCAGAATGGAACATGTTGGACCCGCGTATAGGCACCCCTATGTTCATATTAGTTTACGTATTAAGCAATAACCTAAGGTAGTTATCTAAGTGTACATAAATACCTTAAAGTATAGTGCGTAATTGTAATCTATGCGTAATGCTACCCTTTTTTACTAGGCAAAGTCGTTTCAAACTAGCAATTTAATTGAACATTTCAGGCGGCAGGCAGTAATTTTCAGGATGTTTTTTCTACGCTGTTGTAAACGCTCTTTAACGGCATTTACAGCGGTTTTAATCCTCTAAAATATCGATTGCATATCACTGTTTTAAAATTCAATCAGTGTGGCTAATTCAAGTGCAAAATCGAGAATTTAGAAACGTTTTGTTATTTTCTCCTCATAGTTTGAATTCCGAATAAAAGAAAATTACTGAAAGTTTACCAAATCGATTAAACCGGTCACGATGTGCGAATTGCAATCATAAATAAATGTATATTATGTAAAGTTTTAATCTTAGACTAATGACTAGGTAAATCGGTTTAAAGTTAAGGATAATATTGTAAAAATAAGGCTAGTTTAGTTTTAACGAGACAAATTTGTGAATTACTTCAATATGTATGTAGAAAAAGGCAGGGAACTGTAAATACAAAATATTCCATATATTTCTCGAGAACATGGCAACGAAAATGAAATACCTCTCAGTGAATATACGCATATTTTTGTAAGATGAACCATAAAAATCCTTACGATCAATCACAACCGACGTTAATATTCTCTGCATAACTTAGCCAATTGAATATTGACCAATTTAGAATTGCTGTAGGCCTATTATATATAATAAATTAACTGCTTGTGGTAATTCACAAAAATCATGCGATCTTTCAATGGTGCGACCTAAAGAGTCGGGCCTGATGTTTCGTCCAAACACCGACAGACGATCGATTCTCTGTCGATGTTTTGACGAAATATCAAAAGAATTGGCCGCAGATCAGGCTCGACTAGTTAGGTCTGGACGCGGCATTATAGATACTTAATTCAAAAGAAATTCCTGGGTTCCAGTCAATTTTATTGTTTATTATTCAAAATGTTACAAATACGTTTCGGTGTCTCTCTCCACCATCATCAGTTTGTATGTATGGCTGTTTCTACCTTCACCTTAATGGCTTGCCAAAGGTGAAGGTAGAAACAGCCATACATACAAACTGATGATGGTGGAGAGAGACACCGAAACGTATTTGTAACATTTTGAATAATAAACAATAAAATTGACTGGAACCCAGGAATTTCTTTTGCATTAAGTTGAAATACAGTCAGGAAAATATACACAATTATAGATACTGTAATATACTAAACAATAGCAACAAATAAATGGAATATTTTGTAATAGAATAAGAAAGGTGCCTTGATTGTTTTGTTTGAAAAACACAAAAATATGATAAAGTAAGTTTGAAAATGCAATTGTTGTAATTATACTTGTAAAGTACTAATAATAAATACCAAAGCAATATATTACGAGTTTTATTCTATACACTTCCATTTCAAATTAGCATTATGTGTTGAAACGATGATAGATAAGTAATATTTAAAATTCCATATCGGCGTAAATTAATTCGACTGGTCAGGGGCAGACCCTTTAGCTGGCGTGATACTATTGAACAATCTGTCTTTGATCATTTGGGCCATCAAGCCGTGAATAATTTCAATCGTAGTTTTGCAGCTGTCTTTTGTAGCCTTCAACAGTTTGTCTTCAGTGCGCTTCTCCGTCGGATCAGCGCTGCCAACGAGAAATCCAGACCGGCCTGGAAAATAATTACGCAATTTCAAACGGCTGCTGAATTTTAAAAGCACGCGACCTACCAATAGCCGCTTCAGACTGCTCAAGCTTGTCAGACAAGTCAAAGATTTGTCCAGTAGTGTAGTCGGCGTTGGTGATCAAACTGGATGAGCTGAGGGTGTTCACCCAATATTTATTCCATAAGGAATCCAATAATCTTCGGTCCAATGTGGACTTAAAGTACGTCACTTCCAGCGCATAATACTGCTTGCAGTGGACACCAAAATCTTCAATTTTGTTCAGCGGAATCGTTTGGTATTCGGATGGTTCTTCGTTTGGTGGTTTATAGCCCTGAAACAAATCATTTGCTATAGTGTGAGCGTATGTAGTTTAAAGTTCACATTTTCCAAGTTAACAATTAGAGCATTTGCAGAAGCAGTTAACGGAACTAATTCAAACGAATTTTTGCCTTATTTTAAATCAGATAGCGCCTTTGATACGCGCTTGACTTGCTGAACCTTCAACAGAGTTGACCTCAAGAAAAAAATGTTGCTCCCAAAGCTTAGTAGTAATCGACTCAAATTCGAATATTACCTTTGGGTAAGTTCTGAAAGCCCCTAGACAGACTTTGGCAGCCGATATGGTGCGAACTGGATCAATAACAAGAGCCACAATGGTTCTTGAAAGGTCTGATTCAACATTTGGGTGCTGACATCAATGCCAGAAAGCCAGCAACCATAACCGGGATGACTGTGATACCAACCAATCGCATTCTCCTGCCTTCCAACCTGAAGGAAACAGGCAGTGTTAGACTCCCTGCTAACAGATCAAGAACTTCCGAGTCAGTCCTACCATTTTGCAGCTTCTACATAGGAGCTCATATATTCGTAGGCTTGTGCCTGGGCATTCACTCGAGTTTCAGTGCCTTCGACTGGCAACGCGAACGCATCCATCACAAGCATGGTGTTCCCATCGACTTTACCTAATAGCAAGCCCATTACTTCTAGGATTCCTCCAGATCGAGCATGCATTACCATTTTTAAGAGAGCTAGAGCTGATATTTTGATGTCTTTGAAAAAGTGCGGGCTGGAACAGAACAATTAGAGATTAACACTTGAATAGTCTGTATTCTGGTGTTCTTATGAATAGGACCATTCAGTCTGTTTATAAACTTTAACTTGTTTCTAGACTAGTTGGAAACGTACTCTTTTTCCCAGGGCTTAGCAGTAAGAATGTCCTGTTGTTGTTTTCTATCATATTTGTAAATTTCATCCACCGAACTGATTGTTTCAATGTTATTGGACAACTCCCAAGTCTTTTGGGCAATTTGCGACTGGGTATCTCCACTGGAACTCCCCGGTTTCGACATGCTGAACAATAATAATTAAAATCGGCAAAAGTGAAAAAACGATGAAAATTAAAAAGTAGTTTTTTGCTATTTGTCAAATTAGGGATTCAACTTGGGGTTAGCCTATGGTAATTTCTTCAGTTTCTAGCTTTTGCGACACCGGTTTTGTCTTTAAAATCGGCTAAAGAGGACGAAATCGCTTCATAACCCCGATTTTCTGACAATTCCTTCAAGTAAGTTTATTTGAAAGTGTTGTCCTAATTTGTGCAATTATTTGTTTATTTAACTCTTCTAGTTGATTGCTTCATATTCAACATACGTGCTTGTAACCTTGTTAAGTGTCTGTAAGTAACTATATGTAATTTGTTTAATATTTTCTGCTTTTTCTCTTTTGAATCTTGAGTGGCGCTTAAGGCACTGAAAAGCGCAGTTGGGATTCAAAATATTTACTTATTTAATGTACAATATTTAGTTACGACCTTGATATACGTGTCGGTAAATTGATATTGAATTATCAGCTTTATTTTCGCTGAAATAATCTTCGAGGCTACAACAGAAATCTGAGTAAGTTTAAGTTCGTTTTCGATAAATAATCACCGAAACTCATCTGACTTAGCCAAAGAGGGCAATTTTCTAGTTTATAAGGCTTTGGTTTTCGAAGTTAACAATATGCTCGCCTTATAGATCAATCAATCTCTTTCCTAACGACTTAGTGGTGTTTCGTGTGGACATGCAAAAAAAGCAGGCAAAACTTTTCAATTTCAGTTGAAATTGAGACTTATTTGACAAAACTGCCAACATTTCCTAACTTCCTAAAAGCGCCATTTAGTTCTCTATCCAGTGATGTAAAAGTGAGCGCTCTAGCTCAATGTGTTCCCGAGAAATTAGCAAAAAAGTGACGAAAAACACGAAATTCTGGCCTCACGTACGTTAAAACTGAATTCATTTTCCAATTCTTTATGCAAAGATATAAAACGAGCTCTGAGGCTCAAATGTTTTTTGAGAAATTTCGAAAAAGCGGCGTCAATAAAAAAAACAGGCAAACATCAAACTTTGCCAGCTAAATTTTTTTTTCTCACCACTGCCTAAACCGAAAACTTTTTTGCCTGGTTGATAAGATCTTTACGCGATGATTTCTTGTTTAGTATATCGGTACTATCAAAGCCTCCATATATGCATATTGAAGACCATTTTAGGTGGAAAACTATGCATTGAGCCGAAAAAACCTGTTTCCCCAGCTCAAATTCCCGTTCTGACCCTTCTCAATTCAAACACCGTAAGCTTTAGACAATTGCCGACCCTAATTATCGTCTAATTCAAGTCATGCGCCTCGTTTAAACTAGTTTGGTCCTGACTTGTTCAACTGAATAGCTTGGACTGTTTAACGTGTGGTTTCCTTAACGCTGTTTCCGTTTAGCTTGAAAAATGGAGGCCCTTTCTCAAAGCTTGCAACCCTATAAAGAGTTAGTGGGTTCAGTGGCCAGCTACGTGACTATAGCGCAGTTTTTTTCTGGCGCTTTTGTCTGCAAGGATATTTACAAGAAAGGATCGACTCAAGGATGTAGTCCCATGCCGTTTATCGGAGGTGTTACTATGTAAGCTGTTTTTGCGTGTAACGACACAAAAAAAACTAAAAAATGATGTTAGTTAATTGGAGAATTTGCTTCTTTTAGCGCTATTTTGATGTTAAAATATGGTTTGCCTTGTAAATGATTCTGCAATGATAACAGTGAATGTTGCAGCGATATTTCTAAATTCCATATATTCGCTGTTTTTCTACAAATATGCTGCTGATAAGTATGAGGAGGTGCTTAAGCCGGTCGCTTATGGAGTGGCAACTCTGGCAGTTTTCCTCGGATATGCACAACTGGAAAATCCGGAAAACCTGGAGTACCGATTTGGGCTAGTTTTGACCCTGTTAATGCTTGCGTTGATCGGGGCTCCATTGCTAGATGTGGTTAGTTGACTAGCTGGTATTTTTTTCAACCTTCCAGTAATGGACGCTGATGATTTTCAGAAAAACATCATTGCAAATCAAGATGCGTCCTCCATTCCTTTGCCCATTACTCTAATGGGAGCCATTGTAACATTCCTCTGGTTAATCTATGGAATTATTCTGCTCAATGTGTTCATGATTGTACGTATGCGGGCAAAATGTTCCCGATTATCTACATGTTGACGCTTTTTCCAGATCCAAAACTGCATCGGCTTTATTTTGTGCATAGTGCAACTTGGGTTGCTGTTTAAATACCCTGGACGCACTTCGTCTAGTGACGGTCAAAGTAGAAGAAGAAACCCGCTAAAAAAGAGCAATAGTATTAGTTTGGAGGGTGTTTTTTACTTTTCCTTTTCATTCCAGGTTAACTAAACCCCTATCGAAGACATATAGATCATAATATATATTTTTATGTGCAAGATGGCTTTAAATTGTCAGTTCTGTAGTTGGTTATTTGTTAAAGTCCATCAAGAAGTGGAGAGAGTTTTTAGCTCAAATGTGCCTATAGCGAAATTTTATATTTGATAAATATATTTTTTATATTTTTGATTGTTAGAAAAAGTATCGAGCTGCGAACATTTCGAATGTATTTGCTTACATTTTTAATATAATGAATCCTAGATATTCTAGCAAGAGTTTCACTTTATTTATGCTCCTTTTCGCTTCGGTTGCATCCGATAAAGAAGCAGATTATTGTCGCAGATAAACGAGTTTCTTCTATTTTCTGCATTTCCAAACATTCGACTTTTGTCTGGGATTCAAAAGCCAGCTAATTGCAGGTGAAACCTAAACAATGAATCCGCATTTGCTTGTCATTGTTTCCATGATTCACAAAAGACGTTTCTGACAAAAACCGTTTTAAAAAAAAACCGCTTCAAAATTACTGTAAAAAATGCTGCGGCCTCCGTACAACTCCAAGTATCCCCAAAAAGTGTTGATTCCCCCGGGAACATTCACTCCAGAAGAAAACACTATCCTGGATGTTCCTGGCGAGGATGAAGAAGTGTTTGTTGCGAGCAAACCGAGGTAAAAGCTTTTCAATTTGAAAAATCATTTTAGTCAAGTTAAAAATCGCGGTGTTTTTTAACACCAATAAAATTTGTCGGTTATTCTTAAGCAACTGAAGGAGCGAGCTATGCAAAAATGCATCTACATTAAAGTATGTTTTTCTAGGGGCCAACGTCCTGCAGTTTCATCAAAAGTTAGGTAGGTAAACTGTGTTTTATTAACGCAATATATATTATTTTTTTAAATATATTGCAGGTCTGCTTCATCAGCCCACTCGCGCTCAGTCCCTGAGCGCCCTCATACTCAGCATTCTCTAGTTTCTGTAGGGCCAGAACCGTAAGAAATCGCTTTCACATTCCTTTTGGAGATCTTTGAATTTTTTCTGAATAGAGCTGAGCTGGAGACAAGGGAACAAGAAAATTTCGAGGAAGATCTGCTAAGCTTCCAAACGGCTAGAAGGAAACTATTTTACGATGTCCTCACCTTGCAGGTAACTAAGGTGAGATTCAAAAATTCGCCCCATTAGGTTTTCCTGAAAAAAAAAAATTTTTTTAGTTAAAAAAAGGCGTGAAACCCCACTTGACCAAAAAATAAACCCGAAGATGCTAAGCAAATGTTTCTTCAATGTACTTAATATAAGGCCCTTTTGTCCATTCCTTCGCAGAAATAAAACATTTTAAGTAAATACGGGGCTAATGTCAATTGTGCACGCACGAGCATTCGCGATTAGTAGTGATTGCACACACACAAAACAGGCGCACTCTGTTTACAAGTGGCAGAACATAACCTATTGAAACCTGCCACTCTGGTCAGTTTTGTTGTGGAAAAGTTAATAAAATAAACAATTAATCTAAATAACCCAAGGAAGCGAATTTTCCATTCAGCTACAAAAAAAGCATTGCGAAGATGCTTTATATTGATAGAAAGGAAGGAATTTTGCAGAGGGAAAGCAATAATTTTTAATTGAAAATCATGAAGGTGTGGTTAAACATTGTCTTTTACTTGCTTCTTATACCATCTATAAGTCCCAGTCAGCAAGTGATGAAATGTAAGTTTCCATCCTACGTTCTTACCTGGGAAATCTTTCCTTAATCTAATGACCTATTGTTTTCACAGTATCACTTGATAGAGCGCTGTGTTCTAAAACAACCAAAAGAAAATTTAAGTATGAATCACTAGTGGTCAGTGATGTCCGAACCCAGTCTAAGATTTTCCCGAAAATCTGCAAATTCGAAGTAAAGTCCGCCTATAAAAATGGAGGCGTTATTGCAGTTATTCAGGATCTAAATCTGATGACAAAATACCGCAGTAACGAGTGCAAAGAATATGTTCAATTTCGAACCAAGAAAGGCATCAGTAGCCCACGCTACTGCGAATTTGACGAAAGCATGGTCACAACTGTGGAATGGCACCAAGATATTTCGCCTAAATTACGTGGATCGACGCTAAATAAATATATAGGTTCCGTAAATATTGCTAACAATTCTTTCATAGACGTTGATGGCGAGATGGATGTGATTATATTCTTAACAGAGGGAGAATTAGAGCATTACAACAAAACTCTATTTAGCATAGTATTTACTTCATACGTTGGTAC
Organism: Dendroctonus valens; assembly: GCA_024550625.1. Taxonomy (NCBI): domain Eukaryota; kingdom Metazoa; phylum Arthropoda; class Insecta; order Coleoptera; family Curculionidae; genus Dendroctonus; species Dendroctonus valens. Next base: position 516,380 of record JAJTJO010000554.1, on the reverse strand, counting down.
GAACTAATTTATGCATTTCTTACTCAAATATCAAACGGAATATCCCAACATTCTATATTATACTTTTCAGACTGCGCATTTACTGCAAATCTTAGCAATATGAAGGACTGCACTTTTAATCACAGCTTCTGTATAAACAGCATATATTTCCGTGATGGAAATATTAACTGCCCATATTTTGAATGCAGTGATGAATTCGGATGCATGAAACCGGTGAGTTGCCTAATAATCATTAATAATTTTATCTATTTAACTTTTTTGAATTTACCAGGTAAAACACAATTTTTTGGTGTTCGGGGTAAAAAGGTGCTCACCTTTTTTCGCCCGCCGTTGGTTTTTCTTTGTGTCTTTCTAGCCCCCTTTGCGGTCCATTTAGAAACAATCTAGTATTTCCACTGTCCTCCACTTTTATCCGCGCTTTTAGATAACTTTCACATGTCCCTTAATACAATTTCACTTATTGTAGCCCCAACGAAGAGAATCAGTCGGACCCCAATTTGTTGTTGCATCGTTATCGACACTTGTGATACTGTTTGCTGTTTTCACTTTCTTAATATGGGCATTTAGGAAGTACAGCATATTCTGTTGGGCAAACGACTTTTCACATCCCCCCGCAACCGTAAACATTAGCAATGTGAGTATTTACCATAGTTTACCGATAAATTTTCATTAAATCCCGATCGCTTTAGTCTCAAATAGTTGAAATGATGATTGGACGAAACGGGGTCACGTATAGCTGCACTTGAAGCGAATAGCCCCGCGGCTGCTTCAGCTCCAATTCAGGATGAGGAGAAAGATCTACCACCCTCTTATAATAGCTTGTTTCCTCCAGAAGTCACTCCTACCAGTTAACTTGGCTGGATGGTTTGCCAAATAGCGTTTACAGACATACCTGAATCACACGCAAATATGGGTGGTATTTCATTCGAAAACCTTCAAACAATATTTTCAAAATCGCGTGCAAACTAACTGGAATCGGGCTGCTTTTGGTCTCGATGCCTAAAAATTCCTTATCAACGTGCGAGTTTATAGTGAAAAGTGTTCTCAAGGAAGAGTGCCATATTAAAAAAATATATTTTGACGCGAAAACTACTGTGGAAAATAGAAGCACACATTTCTTGACACTTCAACAGCCTGCAGCTCAGTAATGGCCGTTTGCGACCTTTATAATTGGGAAGAACATTCGCCCATAGTCCAGTCAATTAGGCACAAGCCTAAGTTTATATATTGTATATTCAAGACGCGGCATTTCTTTAACATTTTGTCCTCGCGCGAACAACGGATGAAAACTACCCAAAAATGTATGTATGTTTAATGCATTTTTAATAATTGTTCCAGTATTAATTATTGCATTTCAAAGTTCTTGTTACTAAATTGTTGGTATGCACTACTAGTCCTAAAGTACCTAAACTTTGTCACAATGCATAGTTCAGTGTTTTACATTAGTAATACTTAGACTGATTTTTAATTAGATAAAGATCTGTATAATATTTGAAAATTTATTGAATGTGCCTAATTGTAACTCTTTTATAGGATTGTTCAGTTTATACAAAACGGCGAATAGTGAGTAAACATACAAATGTTTCAACTATTTGCAGGTAACCGGGATTAATAACTTAACGTTAAGACTTTAGATGATAATTTTGTACTTTTTCTGTATATTTGTTTAGTAATATACATCTATCTATTTGTAGAATAATTCTGTTTTTTTTAAATTTAACTTTCAGCACTAACACACAACAAACGTTATAAGGAACTAGTGAGATTTTCGCCCGTAAAACTCTCCAGGTTCAAACGACGTCTTTTCCCTTTTTTATATTATCTACATTTAATTCAAAAAAAAATTCCTTAGTATCAGTCAAATATTTGTTTATTATTTCATTCTAAATTACGTTTCGGTGTCTTTGTCCACCATCATCAGTTTGTATGTGTAGTTGTTGCCACCTTCAGTTTTCGGCATGAACTTCATGCCAAAACTGAAGGTGGCAACAACTACACATACAAACTGATGATGGTGGAAAAAGACACCGAAACGTATTTAGAATGAAATAATAAACAATATTTGACTGATACCAAGGAATTTTATTTTAAACTCAATTAAAACACAGTCAGGAAAATATGCATAATTATCTACAGTTACTGCTTGCTTGTGTTGTACTTGTTCTAGTATTTTCCAGGATAAAGGTTAAAGGTCTTTTAACCTCGGTTGATTTTTTATATTATCTACATTTAATTCAAAATAAAATTCCTTGGTATCAGTCAATATTTGTTTATTATTTCATTCTAAATACGTTTCGGTGTCTTTCCACCATCAGTCAGTTGTATGTGTAGTTGTTGCCACCTTCAGTTTTGGCATGAAGTTCTGCCAAAACTGAAGGTGGCAACAACTACACATACAAACTGATGATGGTGGAAAAGACACCGAAACGTATTTAGAATGAAATAATAACAAATATTTGACTATCCAAGGAATTTTATTTTGAACTCAATTAAAATACAGTCAGGAAAATATGCATAATTATCTACATTACTGCTTGCTTGTGTTGTACTTGTTCTAGTATTTTCCAGGATAAGGTTAAAGGCCTTTTAACTCGGTTGATTTTTATATTATCTACATTTAATTCCAAATAAAATTCCTTGGTATCAGTCAAATATTTGTTTATTATTTCATTCTAAATACGTTTCGGTGTCTTTCCACCATCATCAGTTGTATGTGTAGTTGTTGCCACCTTCAGTTTTGGCAGAATTTCATGCCAAAACTGAAGGTGGCAACAAGCTACACATACAACTGATGATGGTGGAAAAGACACCGAAACGTATTTAGAATGAAATAATAAACAAATATTTGACTGATACCAAGGAATTTTATTTTAAACTCAATTAAAACACAGTCAGGAAAATATGCATAATTATCTACATTACTGCTTGCTTGTGTTGTACTTGTTCTGGTATTTTCCAGGATAAAGGTTAAAGGCCTTTTAACTCGGTTGATTTTATTTCCCAATCTAATTAGAGGGAAACACTCCACTAAGTGGATTAAGTTGGATTAGGGCAGAGCATGTAATATGATATGCAATGAAATAAGTTATTTGAACTGCAGTTATGCAATAGATAACTACTGCTAATGCTAACTGTTGGCTTTTCTATGCAAAGTGCATTCAAAAGTCACAACTTTGTCCTTGTTATAAATGTATATAAACATTATCAAAAGAGGACTTCAGACCATTCTATTTCGATTTCATTAACCACTTCTTGAAACAAGTGGGTTTTTCGGGTTTTTAGGCCGTCGTTCGGTAGAATTTCTTCTTGACGTTTCGCAAGCACGTGCGGCTTGCATCTTCAGAAGTGGTTTGCTTGAACGCTTACACTGTTCTGATGAATAAACATTGTTTCACAGTAAATATTTGCCGCTTGTTACTCAAAGTCCACATAAATGCTGAAAAATGTATTTCCTATATAGTATCACATTTTTAGGCCCAATGCCTAAGTTTACAAAGTAAAAACTCTAATATAAGTACAGTACGATTAATCGTGATGGAGTTAATAAATAATTGGGTTTACGTTATTTATGTACAAACAGGTACAATTCACTTCACAACTGTTTTTATAGAGAAATTGCCCCAATTCAGGTGCTGCAGTATCTTTTACATAAAACATCCAAATTAAGTTGAAAAAAAAACCAAAATTACACGTACAAAACCCACTAGAATCAATTCTGAGAAAGCAATATCAACATTATTATGAATCTATGTACGAATGACAAAGCAAAATCTTGTTTTTAGTTGGCTTTATGTTCCTATAACACCTTTAGTTAACGCACGTTGAGATATAAAACTTTATCTCTACATATTTGCTCAAGGCTTAGATGGATTTATCAAAAATTCCACACTGTTTTGAATTTTTTGTGTGTTTACGGCTTGAAACTTGGCAGATCTTTGAAAGAATAAACTGTTTTTCCTTCATTTTACCACCCAGTTGCTTTCTGGATTATGTAAAAGTCTGATTTGCTAACCGAATTTTTTCCAATATTGTCATCACTTTCCATAGTTTGTTTCAACCAAAATCGCAGGTTAAACCATTCTTTCGCCCTAATTTTTTGCAATTCCCAACAAACTGTTTATTTGGCCGAATTATCACGTTACTCTACTAACTGGATGATCCGAAAGACACGTCGCTGCGCTGAACACTTGCATTGGCACTTGGTATGAAGGAGGAGCTTCTTCTGTTTGTTGAACCAGAAGAGTGCCCAAGGCATGCACTGGCACAACGTAAATATCATATTCGTTCTTTCTCCTCTGGTTCCCTGGCTGCTGCCCATCCACAGGTCTTCATAGGCCGGAGGCGCGAAATGGTCATACGAAGGAGGAGTATCTACAATCACCTGCACGGTTTGAGGATTGCTGTCCTCTGGCAATTTCTTCGGGCGTTTCTTCTACAGCACCATTCGCTACACGACACGATAAAGAAGAACAGAACCAGACCGCCAAAAGATGCTATGTACCATATCACTGCACCAGTTTCAATAGTTCTTTCTGCTGAAATATAAAAAAATTGGTGAATGATGCTTGAAGGTAGTGAAAATTGATAATGTTGATGAAATAAATTTGAAAAAATTTGTACCAAAGGGTTTTTATAGTGAATTCTTTAAGAAAGTACAGGGGCAACGGATGGTTGTCGTATGGAAGCGAAAATTGAGGACACAAAAACAGAAAATGTAAAAAAAGTTGGGAAAAATATCAGTTGAAGTCAAAGCTCAATCGAACATTGCAAGAACTGAAAGAAATGGTGAATTGGGAAAACGCAGAAACTGTGTTTAGGCATAAAATTAAATTTTAATTGGTCCAGCTAATTAAAAAGTCATGAGGAAACCTAGATTGATTAGGTTTAAACCTCTTTAAGCTGTATTAAGGCAGCTGATACCTGCTAATTGGTGTGTTAATGGTTGTAATGTTACTTAGGTATTATTAACCATAAGCCAAAGTCTCTAACTTGTCTGAATGTTCCAGGTTTTTTACGATCCTGTTATAATTTGCCCGGTCTATATATTTTTTCAATTAGCGCCTGTTTATTTTAGCAATTTTTAGTAGTTTGCCACCTACGTCAATAAACTGCAATTGGGTGCCCAAACATCTTCTGTTATTGCGGTAGATTATGGATGTTCAACGTGCTTCGCACTAAGCAGGCTGTAGAGTAAAGCTCTTTATTAAAGTTGATTTATGAGCGTCCTTATTTTTTGCTCAAATTCCTCGATGTTTAATAAACGGCGCAACAAAACCTTGCAAGGGATATAAATTAGGATTAGCACCAGAACGACGTAGATTATTTGATAAAAAAATTAGATTTCACTTAAAAAAATTGCCGCGAAGATTAGCAAGAAACTTTGAACTCAATTTAGTTCGAAATATCAATACAATTACTCAAAAAGCTGCAAAAAGGTTTATGGCTTTCGGGTTTTAAGCCGTAAGCACGAGTGCTGCGCCGAGGAAACCACCACTGAAGATGCACGCCACTCGTGATAGCGGAAACCCTTCCATTGAACAGTTAAAAGTACTTACTGGGGTAGAAAGTATTCGCAATAAAATTCATGTTTTTTCCACGGTTCCACACTTCTGTCCAACACTGTCGCTGTACGCTAATTGGCCAAAAAGCTGATAGTGAATACAGGGCAAAAATGAACGCGATAGCAATATTGACTTTAGAATGTTCAGGTGATATGCAAATAAATGAGGAAATAAATAATAATCTAGTTGAGATATCAAAGTAGGTTTCTGATGGGAAACCAACTGAACTTCTCCATACCTGGAATCGGTTCAGCTTTGGTGGTATCCTGAACATATTCGTCGATCGTGATTGCTTTTCCATATAAGTCGGCATCATCCGCATCTAGAATGAAATCGCATCTTAAATGTGAGGTTTCACAGCAAATATTACGTCGAACGTGTAAACCTAATTAACGCAACGTGTTAATTTATGTCCTGACTTGTGATGGAAAAATTGGATAATTTTAACTTTACCACTGCAAATAAAATGCACAATTCCCATCAGAATAATGAGTTTGTTTCGTGTGTGCTAGAAAATTAGGGATTTTGCAAAATAAAAACGTCCAAATTAATTGATTGGAAAGTACAACATGCCATAATAACATTTTCGATAGTTAAGGATCAATAAAAACGTTTTTCTGTACAATTAAAGACTCTGATTGCACTTCCGAATTAAACTGATGAATCACATCCAATTTGATACCGACCTCAAAGGTTGCAATCACTGAACCCATCTGATGGACTATAAAACGCGAAACAAAGGCGTCGTTTGATCTTCAACACAAATGTTTATAAAATCATTACTCTTTTACTACATGTAATCAGGAAACGCATAAAATCGCATCATAATGCCTGCCTTAAACACATCAGCTTATCAAAAATCTCCGTGTAATTGCTGTTGGCATACATTTCTAGAACTTGTTTCACACAATGAGTCTCATTTTTATCGTTTATGGGAAAACGACACCAATTTGCACCAGAGAATGAGATTTTAATGATTTTCCAGTATAAACTGCACTAGCACTGACATTTTTTTTATTTTGTAAAAAAACAAATTATTGTCGCCTTCAGGCAAAAGCTGGGCTTAAATTGGCTGACTTTTATATTTTATTCAAATAAACAATATAAATCATTGTTTAATTTTACACACACGGATTTTTAAAACTTTCATCCTTATTAAATATTTTTCGCTTGCGCTTACGTATATTGTTATACTAATATTTTATATTTGCTCAAGCAGATTTCACAGGCATGTTTCAGTAATGAGTTTCGCGTATTTATTTGTAATCTGATTTCTTTAAATAGTTTAGTTGAGGGCATCTTTGCGCGATAAATCAATCGTCTAGACGTTCAGAGCATATCAACGTGGCAGTTCAAGTTTTATCAAGTCAAAAACACTTAATTCTAAGCACTTAAAAGCGTAATTTTTTTGATAATTTATCCTGCAAAGGATCTGATTACTCAATATGAAGCAAAATTGAATCATTTTGCAAAATGGTGTTGAAAGAACCTGTAGTTTTTCCTATAAAATTCTCATAATTTTGGTATTTAAGTGTCTTGTATGGGCTATGAAAGTTTCAAGTCGCTACTTGCTCCAGATAAAAACGCTGATTTTGAGATCAACATTTACCTCTCGCTAAAAATCAGGATTCTTTTGGATTCTAATGAAATTCTCAGGATTTTTGGACTTACGTGTCTTTTATAGAATGTGAAAGTTTCAAGTTGCTACCTGCTCTAAATTGGATGTTAGGAATTTTTGATGCAAATAGTGCACTTGGGTGAAAACGCTCATTTCAGACCAACATTTACCAAGTCGCTAAACTCAGGATTCTTTTGGATTCTATGAAATTCTCAGGATTTTTGGACTTACGTGTCTTTTAGAGAATGTGAAGTTTCAAGTTGCTGCCTGCTCTAATTGGATGTTAGGAATTTTTGATGCAATAGTGCACTTGGGTGAAAACGCTCATTTTCAGACCAACATTACCAAGTCGCTAAAACTCAGGATTCTTTTGGATTCTAATGAAATTCTCAGGATTTTTGGACTTACGTCTCTTTTATAGAATGTGAAAGTTTCAAGTTGCTACCTGCTCTAAATTGGATGTTAGGAATTTTTGATGCAAATAGTGCACTTGGGTGAAAACGCTCATTTCAGACCAACATTTACCAAGTCGCTAAAACTCAGGATTCTTTTGGATTCTAATGAAATTCTCAGGATTTTTTAAACCAAAGTATCTTTTTAGAATGTGAAAGTTTACCAGAGTACAACAGAGAGTGGACTTGGCTGAAAACCCTCATTTTCAAACTAACATTTCTAGAGTCTCTAAAGATCAGCATTTTTCAATTCCCCCAACTTCTCAGGGTTTGTAGGCTTAAGTGTCTTTTGTAGGTGATGAAACTTTCAAGTTGCTACTTGCTCTAGAATAAAACTTTGGAATTTTCGAAACAAAGAGTGCAACTGGGTGAAAACGCTAATTTTGAGACCAACATTTACCAAGTCGCTAAAAAATCAGGAATCTTTTCAATTCTAATAAACTTCGCAAAATTATAAAGTTTCATGTGTCTTTCAGAGGCTGTGAAAGTTTCACGTTGCTACTTGCTCTGGATTGAAAGTTTGGAAATTTTTTGAAGCAAAGAGTGCAACTTGGGTTAAAACGCTCATTTTCAGACCAAAATTGGACAAGTCGCAAAAACTCAGGAATCTTTTCGATTTTAATAAAATTCTCAATATGTATAGATTAACGTGTCTTTTAGAGGCCATCAAAGTTTCTTGTTTCTACCTGCTCTAAAATGGATGTCAGCAATTTTTAAGGCAAAGAGTGCGCTTGGGTGGTATCGCTCATTTTGAGTCCAACATTTCTCAAGCCTCTAAAAATCAACATTATTTCAATTCCCCGGCTTCTCAGGGTTTCTAGACGTAAGTGTCTTTTATGGGCTATGAAACTTTCGGGTCGCAACTTGCTCTAGATTGCAGCTTTGGAATTTTCGAAACAAAGAGTGCAACTGGGTAAAAACGCGCATTTTGAGATCAACATTTTCTCAAAATCAGGAATCTTTTCGATTCAAATAAAATTCTCAAAATTTATAGGTTCATGTGTCTTTCAGAGGCTGTGAAAGTTTCATGTTGCTACTTGCTCTAGATTGAAAGTTTGGAAATTTTGAAGCAAAGGGTGCACTTGGGTGAAAACGCTCATTTTCAGACCAAAATTAACCACGTATCAACAAATCAGGAATCTTTTGATTCTAATAAAATTCTCAAGATTTATAGGTTACCTGTCTTTTAGAGGATATGAAAATTTCAATTTCCTATGCGGATGTTGAGGCAAAGACTGCACGCTGAGCGAAATCGCTCATTTTGAGACCAACATTCTCAAGCCTCTAAAAATCAGCGTTTTTTCAATTCCATCCAACTTCTCAGGGTTTGTAGGCTTAAGTGTCTTTTATCGGCTATGAAACTTGCGGGTCGCTACTTGCTCTAGATTGAAACTTTGGGATTTTCGAAACAAAGAGTGCAACTGGGTGAAAACCCTCATTTTGAGGCCAACATTTCTCAAGTCTTAAAATCAGCCTTTTCTCAATTCCATCCAACTTCTCAGGGTTTGTAGGCTTAAGTGTCTTTTATAGGCCATGAAACTTTCAAGTAGCTACTTGCTCTAGATTGAAACTTTGGATTTTTCGAAACAAAGAATGCAACTTGGTGAAAACGCTCATTTTGAGACCAACATTTCAAACAAAACAAAGTCGCAAGAAAGGCATGAATCTTTTCGATTCTAATAAAATTCTCAACATTTATAGGTTCACGTGTCTTTTAAAGGCTATGGAAGTTTCAAGTTCCTGCCTGCTCTAAATTGGATGTTAGGAGTTTTTGAGGCAAAGACTGCACTTGAGCGAAATCGCTCATTTTGAGATCAACATTTCATCAAGTTCTAAAGATCAGCATTTTTCAATCCATTCAACTTCTCAGAGTTTTTAGGCTAAGTGTCTTTTATCGGCTTGAAACTTTCGGGTCGCTACTTGCTCTAGATTGCAACTTTGGAATTTTTGAAACAAGAGTGCAACTGGAGAAGCTCACAAAAGCGTCAATTTTTTAGTCAAAGCGATAATTGCAAAGTCTGTGAGTACTGAAATTGAAGCAAATTTAGATCATTTGCGAAACGAATGTTGTTAAAACCTGTACATTTGCATAAACAAAAATTCTAGTCGAGCAATTAAGGAGGAATTTATTTTTAACAAACGTGTTTTGTGTTCTACTTAAGAAAATTTGACAAAAGCATTAGTGTGGATTCAGTGAACTGGTTTCTCATTAACTGAACATAATTTATTAAGTACATACATATTGTTCAAGGTTATTAGACCCAGTCGATTGACTGTATAATTAACTTTAGTATAAGCCAGTACGCACTAACTAAAGATGGATTGTTAAAACCGACTACAAAGTCTGTCTTTTCACATTCAGAGTGAGGAAATACAATTTTTCAAAAAAAAATTGCTGTTATGAAACTTTTTTGCCAATTTCTTTTTACGCCAGGTAAATGTGTGTGTAATAAGACAGTTGCGAAAACCCCCAAAGTGAAGATGAAAAAACACAATATTAATCAAGCTGGGAATGAAGTTGTAACTAAAAGCGAACTAAAAAATTTGGAACATTTGGCCCCTTAAAAAAATGTAATCGACGGTTAATTAACCTGGGAAATTTTTTGGTGGATCGTTCGTGTTTGCAAATTATAGCTGAGCTTTAATAATAAATTATTAATATTAAATTAAATTAAATTATAAAACGAAAATTTTAGGGCCAAATTAAAGTTGCAAGCATTTATGCGAATATGGTTTATTTTGTTTGCAAAAAAAATTGTTTCTATTTTCAATATTTTTGGTGGCTGATTATTCTTAAATCGTTGAATTATACAAAATGGCAAACGGAATAGCTGTATGTAAAGCGAAGAAATGGTCTCGTGTTTTATCGTAATTGAGGGCACATTCGGAGAGTGTTTGTTAGTCAAAAAAAAAAAAAACATTGAGAACTATTTTAAGAGTAAGAATTAGTGAAACGCGCCGCAGTAAAGTTGGAGCAAATTGGAGCGAGATTATTATGATAATTTAATCAACAAACAGCAAATTATTTTACAGATTACTCAATCTCAATTGGAATTTTTCAATGAGTAATCCAGTCATTTTAAGAGCTAGATTAGATACTGTTATTAAGCTCTGAGTGGTTGCTTTGGGAAAGAATGACCCTTGATTAAACTGATTTTCACCAAAAGAAAACCCAGCACGTTTCGAGGAAAGAATTTACAATAAAATAACGCACGCGTGCGGATAAACCCCAAATCCCCAAGCCAGATAAAATAATTTCCACATAATCCCATCACAACTGATTATATCAAGGCAAAAAATATATTTATAATGTCAATGTAGGCATCAATTGACGGCAATTAATTTGCGTTAATTAGGCAATAAATATAAATATAAATAATAGTTTTTCTTTAGCCAATTAATTGCTAATACAATTTGAATAATCTAGGAATAATTTTCACTAAATCGCTGTTAATTACTAAGCAAATTCTGAACAAAACTTCGTTAAAAAACTGTAAAATAAATTGGTACTTACCTGTGTATTGAGCATTATACGCATAAAGGTCCGCAAATCGAAGAAACAGCACAAAAACGAACATTTGGGCTTGACTAAATCAATGGCCATGCTCACGAATTGCAAAAAAAATAATAATAAACGGGGGTAAATTAGTGTTTCTACTCCCGATGTACCACACCAGGTGAGTAGGTCGATACTATGAACGATTTGTGGGTATCAACAACCGTTTGCAAGCGCGAGTTTCAACGAATAAGTGCTTGTTAAGGAGAATCGCTTATTATTTGTGTTTTTACCTGTGATGGCATCTTATCTTACGGTTTCAATTAGCGAATGGTGAGACAGTTTATCACTTTATCTTCTAGGATTTTGCATGGGTTTCGTTAATTCCTAACTGTTGAGCACCATGATTAGAACTTCAAAAGGAACTTTGGAACATCGCGTCTGCAGTAAACGATCTGTTTGGTGATAATTGATTTGCAATTATTGTGCGTCACACTTTTTATTTCACAATGTTTCTAATGGACGCTTTTTGCTTGATTTTACTTTATAGGAAGGCATGCATTACATTATTTTATGTTGATTCTGCTTGCTTTAGAATTTTAGAAATAGAGAATGGAAAATGTCCCTTCAACTAGTCAGCAAGCTAATAGCAATCGCCAATTTCAGTGCAGATGTGGCTCAAATTTCCCTCACAATCACCACCTTTTATTTCACCAAAGAAAAGTTCACGGTGCAAGAACAGAAACTAGAAGAAAAGTAGAAACAGATATGAACAAGAAATTGTGAAACATTACGAAATTGGGCATGACCTGCCTTTGGATCAAGAGAATCATGAATTTGAATCAATAAATCAGTTTAACAGTTGGAAAAACGACATGAAATTAAAAACATTATCTAGATTTATTAACTCTGTAGGATCCAGGAAAAGGTATAAGAAATTTGCAACACATTACTACTTTTTCGACAAATTGGCAACACAGTTTGATTTTTTCTCGGAATGCTGTGGTATCCTCAAGCTCTTATCGTCTGCGATAACTTAATCTTAAGCGCTTTTTAAACACTTCACCGGTCAGTTTACTAGAAGAGTGACACTTTTGCGGTCGCTGCTTGAAATTTACTTCTGAGGATGGTCAGCCAATCGTGCTTGTGAAACGTTTGGAACTCCTTCTATTCGTGTTTGTTTCAGCTTTCATTAGCTTCATTCCGCTGGGGGTGTTTTGGGAGCACAGGAAAAATAGTAACAAAAATGAATTCCTAATAAAAACTGATTTTTGCCAAAAAATATATCAGGACGGCAACAATGTTTTTCAAGGTAATCTGCCTCATTAACATTACGTAAATACCTGCTGCTTCTTAAAGCAATGAATAAATAATTTCGAGTTGCGATGGATTGAGTAAAATTTTGCAATTTCTTTGATCATGGAGATCAATTTCATGGAGATCAGTTTCACAGCTTTTTTCTAATTTTAATTTACCAGGATCGTTATTGGACAACGCCCAATGGATGATCGCAAAGCTGGATGGATTCTAACAAAATGCACTAAAGAACACACCGCACACTAAAGAACCTATTTTGCGAAAAATCCGGTTTGCATCAGGAGAGCAGAATATTCAACGAGCTAGCGAGCAGATATCAAGAGCAGGGGTTTAGCGTTCCGTTATTTTTTGTGTGGATCTAGCAGCTCTCTATTAGTAAGATTTGAATGGCAAAACGAACTTTCTATATGTATCAGGGCAGCAGCTCTAAAAAACAAAAATGTCTGAGGAGGTAGCGAGCAGATATCAGGAGCAGGAGTTTAACGTTACTTTATTTTTTACGTGGGTCTAGTAGCTCCCTATTAGTCAAATTTCAATGGCAGAACAAATTTTGTCTTTGTATCAGGGCAGCAGCATGTTTAAGAAGGTAGCGAGCAGATAACAGGAGCAGGAGTTTAACGTTACGTTATTTTTTACGTGGGTCTAGTAGCTCTCTATTAGTAAAATTTGAATGGCAAAACGGCAAAATGGCAAATCCGCGTTCTAGGTCGAAAGTTGCAAATTTTTATTGGACATGTTGCAGTTGCGATAAAACATACATTTTCACGCCAACCTTTACAAGACGCGCAAAAATCAGCTTTTAAAGTAATTTAGATGGATTTTTCAGCTTTTGCAGATTCAAGTGTTCTAAAGTGACGGCGAAAATATCAAGTTGCTACTCATTGCAGATCGGAACTTGTGAATTTTTATTAGAGAGGCTGCATTTGCAATAAAACGGACAATTTTAGGCCAGCGTTTACAAAGGGCGCAAAAACCAGCATCTGATGCGATTTAAAAGAAATTTTGAGAGGTTCTAGACTCAGGTGTGTTGGATCGACTCTGAGAATTTCAAGTTGCTGCTCTTCCTAGATCGCAACTTATGAATTTTTACTGGAGAGGCCACATTTGCAATAAAACATACATGTTTAGGCCAACGTTTACAAAGAGCGCAAAAATCAGCCTCTGATGCGATTTAAAAGAAATTTTCACAGTTTTCAGAGTTTAATGGAGTTGATAGACTGAGAAAAGGTCAGGTTCCTCCGCGTTCTAGGTCGAAAGTTGTAAATTTTTAGTGGACAGGTTGCAGTTGCGATAAAACATACATTTTCACGCCAACCTTTACAAGACGCGCAAAAATCAGCATTTAATTGTGATTTAGATGAATTTTTCAGCTTTTGCAGATTCCAGTGTTCTAGATTAACGGTGAAAATATCAAGTTGCTACTCATTGCAGATCGGAACTTGTGAATTTTTATTAGAGAGGCTGCATTTGCAATAAAACGGACAATTTTAGGCCAGCGTTTGCAAAGGGCGCAAAAACCAGCATCTGATGCGATTTAAAAGAAATTTTGAGAGGTTCTAGACTCAGGTGTTTTGGATCGACTCTGAGAATTTCAAGTTGCTGCTCTGTCTAGATCGAAACTTATGAATTTTTATTGGAGAGGCTACATTTGCAATAAAACATGCATGTTTAGGCCAACATTTACAAGGCGCGAAAAAATCAGCATTTAAAGTGATTTAGATGGATTTTTCAGCTTTTGCAGATTCAAGTGTTCTAGATTGATGGCGAAAATATCAAGTTGTACCCATCGCATTGAACTTAAATCAGTTTAACTGGCACTTAGACTAAACCAGAGTCCACGTTGGACGATGTTGAGGGTCAGATGGAAGTTTTTCTTAATAGATGGCGCGGCGTGAGAGATCTAGTTGAGGCAAAGCACTGTACAGGAAATTGGTTTAAAAAAACCAAAAAGCTAAAACCGCATTTCAAAGCTAAAAAGTTTTTTAAGTTGAAAAATGAGTCGATTCAAGGGCAGGTTACTTATATTATTTGTAGCTGTTATTCATATTTCTTTAATTGTTTTTTTTGCACGCTGAGGTTTTTATAGGAAATTTGGTTTTGAGGAAAAATATGAACGCTGGAAGAAAGACCGATAGGTCGATAGCCTTTTCTAAGAAATAAAGGTGTTTACTACTACTACTATGAACGCTGGACAATATAGTCGAGTTCAGGAGCGATGTCCAATCATGGAATTCTTCCTTTGGTATAAAAATCCATCAATAAACATTCTCAATCTAAAGTTCATTAGATAAATATTAAAACTTTTTGAATTATTCATCAAAAGCAACAATGGTGTTTATAAATACTGCAAAGTCACATACTTCGGAAGAAACGTTAGATTTTTTCCATTCACATGTAATACTCCAGGTGTTTAAGTGTTCATTTTCCAGCGCATTTGTCCCAAAATGGCCAAAGTAATGAAAACATTGTATGAGGGATATTTGTATTATTGCTATGAACTTGCGGGTAAGTTTTGGATAATTCAGATTAAACAATCTTAACGGATTGGATGGACAACGGATTTTTAGACCCCAGAACACATAATATGTATCCATTCATGATGTCCCCAGTCCCAATTTCTATAATTGCGTTTCTTTGGCATCGGTTTGTGTTCAAATGGGGCCCGGAATACATGAAGAACAGGAAACCTTTAGACCTGAAAAAAATCATGATTGTTTGTAATATCTGCCAAGTTATGGCCAACAGTTACCTATTTTACAGTGTAAGTGTTGGATAGCGAATTTTGTGTGTGTATTTCACACTGATATTGGGCACTTTTGAGACATTTTTAGTAAAGTTTGAACTCAATTTTGCTCAAATCGGTGGATTCTCAATTGCAGTTCAGTTTATATTTTCTTGCCACACAATCCAGGGCAAATAGCCAAATTAAGGAACTAATTCTTAATCTTCAAAAAAATTAGTTCTGATTATTATTAAGTGAGATATTTTCCTTCTTCTTTGTTTCGCTTATCAGTGACTTGTTTCTTTCAAATATAGTTTTAAATGCGTGATTAGTCACCATTTGATCAACATTGAAAGAGCGCTTAAAACCATTCTGGAAATTTTGTTGTTTTGCGCCTACAAATGCGGGTTTTAATCTGGATTTGTTTGGTGCTTATAATGCAAATCATGCTGATTTAAAATTCATACATTAACATGAGTGAATTGACTGCTGTTTAATTCAAAATTCATTAGGGAAGGTTAATATGACGACTTAATATATTTTTTGTTATTCCTTGCTTTCTTTCCCAGGGTTTCAATAAACATTTATGACATCAATTTATTAAATTTTTAGCTGCTCCTGACCATTCATTTGGTCAATTGGACATGTACTCCAATAGACTATTCAGAAAGCTATTGGGGAAGAACGTACCTCACGTATGCGTACCAATATCTCTTTTTAAAAATTCTTGACTTGTTGGATACTGTAAGTACATTTCTTTTCACCAAAAAAAAATTGAGCAGTTTGTTGGCTGCAAACCTTATTTCCATTAAGACGAACTTGTCATCTTCCCCAATTTTTTTTGAAAAAGCACTGAATTTTCAAGGTGTTCTTTGTTTTGCGTAAAAAAGATGGCCACCTAAGTTTTCTTCATACTTACCATCACTTTGCCATGGCAATCGGAACTTGGTATACCGTCAAGTATTTTGGAGGCGGGCATGTCTATTTTATAGGTAAGTTTACTTTAATATGCTATATATATTATAGGCTTTCGAGGCCATTCCTTGAAGCTGAGTGAGTTTTTCAGGTTTTTAGGGCGTCCTTTTCTTCCTGACGTTTCGCGAGCACCAGTGGCTTCCATCTTCAGCGGTGGTTTGCTTGAAAGCTCATCAGTACTCCTACAGTGTAAGCTCTCATGCAAGCCACTCGTGCGTGCGAAGCGCTGGGCAGGAATTTTATTTCACGACGGCCTAAAAACCCGAAAAACTCTCCAGTTTCTTTCTTTAGTATTATTTTGTCTTTATACGTATATAGGATTAGCCAACACCTTTGTGCATACGATTTTGTACTCTTACTATCTACTCACAGCGTGCGATAGTAAGTATGGGAAGCTCCTCTGGTTGAAAAAGTCCATTACCATACTTCAGTTGGTAAGAACGCATTTATTTAATGTTTGTGTATATTTTCCTGGCTGTATTTCAATTTAATCCAAAAGAAATTCCTGGGTTCCAGTCAATATTAGTGTTTATTATTTAAAATCTTTACAAATACGTTTCGGTGTCTTTCTCCACCATCATCAGTTTGTATGTATGGCTGTTTCCACCTTCACATTTGGCAAGCCATAGGTGAAGGTGGAAACAGCCATACATACAAACTGATGATGGTGGAGAAAGACACCGAAACGTATTTGTAAAGATTTTAAATAATAAACACTAATATTGACTGGAACCCAGGAATTTCTTTTGGATTTATTTAATGTTGCATTTTTTTTAGCGAAAACACGAAAAGACTTTTGAAAAATGTTGTTTTTTAGGCACAGTTCGTTTTTCTGGCCTGGAGCTTCACGAATGTTCTATTGAGACCAACATGCAAGTTTTCGAAACTATTCACTCTAATCCTTTTGCCTCAAAACGTATTGATGATCGTTTTGTTCGGCAATTTTTACTTTCAAACGTATATTCGGGCCAAGCCGCGTATAGGAAAAGCCGAAACACTAGAAGACACTAGCAATAAACACATCAATATTAAAACCCACTAATAAAGGTTTTTTCATTTGCGAAAAACCTTCTCTCTTCTGTAGCTTGTAGATTTTGTACTGTTAATGTATGTTTTTTTTTGTATTTTGCTTTAGTTTATAATTATTAAAACTGGCGGGTTTTCCGGGTTTTTAGCCCGAAAAATTCATCAGTTTCAACTCATTTTTGAATCAATTACTAAACGTTTTTTTGTCTATCTGTGTATTACTTTTTTATGTCTTTTTTCCCACTTCCTTGCCACCCAGGGTTCTTCAAATTTGTCCTTTCATTGCAAGTTGCACACACATTTTCCGTGGTATAAATGATACTTATAAAAAACGATATAAAACATAATAAGACCGCATTAGTGAGTGTTCATGCCTGATTAGTTGCGGCAGCTTTTTTCGGACACTTTCAGCTTTATGGGTGGCTTATTCTTAACTCTTGATGTTTCTCCTATTTAAAGTCAGCATTATGTAAGAGGCGACAAATTATTGTTCAATGTTTTCTGGCAAATATCTGCTTGGTAAATATCCGGAGCTCATTAAGCACTGTTTACTGTAATAAATACCGTTACCTACTTAAGGATTTTTTGAATTCGAATTTGTCCCCAAAAAATCCACATGAAAACGGTTTTTTCGTAACTTTCAATTATATATTTTAATATTTAAAATGTCTGCAACTGTCTCTATTTCATCTAATCAATTCAGCACATGTTCTATTAGCGCGTAAAAAAGCGGTTTTAGGGCCAACTTTTCAACCGCAATGTCTTCATCTATGACTAACCATACTGTTATATGCACGTTAATGTGGCTGTTAAATTATGGCCAAAAAATTCATTTGCAAACATATGTGGTACGTGTTAAGGCGACAGCGAATTAACGTTATTTATAAGAGGGAAAACCGACGTAGTCGGACGCATTTTGTTTAAAATTTTGCCAAATCGGTGGTTTTACCTGCTTAAAACACGTTTGGAACTCCACAAGAGTGTTGAAAATGAGATTTTTATAAGAATTTCCGAAAGTTTCCCAACGCAATTTGGTAGGAAACATTTGAAGCACCTGAGCAAAACTCATGCTCCCAGTGCGGAAGTTCAATCAACAAAATTTAACGCCGAGTAGTCAATTCGAAGGCAGCCTAGGACTAGGAGACTTTTCTGGGGCTGGAGCCTACGCGTGTATCATTGGATGCTGGAGCTCCTCCTGAACTCGTTGTACTTTGTTTCATGATTTCGTTGTGAAATAGAGTGAGGTTTCCTCATTATAAAGAAAGCACGAGCAGGTCCGTATCTGGATTCAGTTTCAAAGGGCGATTTAAAAAAATGTGTCCGAGAGTCCTGAAGCGAAGACAAAGTTGTTTTGAATCAAATGACAAAAATTGAGGAAAACACTCATTTGACGGGCAGTTTCATTGGGAAATAGAGAGAAATTCCCTCTTTATACTGAGGATCTCGAACAAAAACACAGTTCTTTTCAATTTAAAATGGATAAATAAAATTGACCAACACACCGATTCAGTTAGGAGTTTTCTTTGAAATAGCGTGAAAGTTTTCCCTTTATACAGAAAGGTAAGAGGCAATCCGTGGCTAGTTTCAATTCGAGATGCGATTAAAAAAAAAATGGTCAGAAAGTCTCGGATTCGAAGAGAAAAGTGGTTTTTCAATCAAATAGCAAAAATTGAGGAAAACTCTGGTTGAATGAGATTTCTGTAGTACATAGAGTCCGATCGTTCTTTATACTGAATGCAAGGCAGATTCGTTCATAGATGAATTATGAATGCCGATTTTTTAACATTTTTTCTCAAAAAGGTTCTCGGAAGCAAAAACACAGTTCTTTTGCATTTCATAATGGAAAAAAATGGACCCAAAACACAGATTCGAGTTTTTAGAATTTTCTTGGTGAAACTCGAGTGACGTTTTTCCCCTTTATAAAGAGGTAACAGCAGGTCCGTGGCTAGTTTGATTTTAGGTGCGATTAAAAAAACTATTTTCGTCAGAAAGTCTCGTAGGGAAGACAAAGTTGTTTTCAACCAAATGGGCAAAATGGAGGAAAACCCGATTTGAATGCAAGTTTCTCTGTGATATAGAGTCAGATCCTCTCTTTATAATGGGGCAAGAGGAGGTCTGTGGCCAGCTCCACTTTTGAGTGGGATTTTTTTTGTTGGAAATTCTCGTAGCAAAAACACAGTTCTTTTCAACCAAATGGTAAAAATCGAGTAAAACACAGATTCGAATGAGAGTTTCTTTGTGAAATAGAGTGAGGTTTTTTCTTTAGAAAGAAGGCAAGGGCAGGCCCATACCTAGTTTTAATTTAGAGTTGTGATTTAAAAAAAAATGTTTTCTCAGAAATTCTGGTAGCAAAGACAAAGTTTTTTCAATCAAATGATAAAAATTGAGGAAATCACCGATTTGAATGCCAGTTCCTGTATGAAATACAGTGAGATTCTCTCTTTATAATACTGGCAGAGCAGATCTGTGTCCAGCTTCAACTTTGACTAACAATTTTTTTAAAACTTCGTGTCAGAAAGTCTCAAAGAGAAGACGTAGTTGGTTTAATTCGATTGGCAAAAATTGAGCAAAACACCGATTTGAATGTCAGGTCCTTTGGAAAATAGAGCAAGATTCCCTCTTCATAATGAGGGCAAGAGCAGGTACGTACTTAGTTTAAGTTTCGAGTTCTGATTTAAAAAAAATTGTACGAAATTGTTGAAGCGAAGACAACGTGGTTTTCAATCAAATGGCAAAAATTGAGTAAAACACCAATTCGGATGAGAGTTTTTTTGCGAAATAGAGTGAGATTTTCGCTTTATAAGAAGGCAAGAGCAGATCCGTATCGGGTTTCAATTCTGAGTGGCGATTTTTTTTAAATTTCTTGTCTGTTCTTGTCAGAAAACTGAAGACGATTGAACCTTATTAACAGCCTAACAATAGTCTGGTGTAGTCGAAAGAGAAAAAGCTGGGAAAATCATCTTTAACCTAGACACTTTCACTTAGAAAATAAGGGAGAGTCTATACAAGAGCCTACAACCTGTCCTGAAGCCACAATTGGGACGCAAAAATCCTGCAGAATCAAATAAATTCGACTGTGCAAAAGAACAAAATGCCTTGGCCAGGAACTCAGCAGGTCTTTGATCGCTTTGACTCATTGCTGAGCTTGTAAACCGCTCAACACCTTGCTCAAAAGTTGGAAAAAGCATTTCACTAACCTGTTTAAATCTCCAAATTTTTCCTCATCAAATCCTTTAATGTTCTTCAGCCGTTAATCGCAGCCATTGAGTTCCTGCGGCAGAATTGACCTCAATTTTTCCCATCTAGCATCTAATTTAAAAATGAATCTACAATATTGTTGATTTCCACAACGAAACTGACACACATAGTTGACGGTACTTTCTTCAGGTATACGTTGAAAATGCCCATTGTAGGTCACTGTGTTAATTGAAGTGCCGGATGGAGGCGACGACTGATTGGAAGATCGTATTCTTCTTGAAGATACCAGCGGATTTGTTGGTTGGATGGTGGATTTTCAAAAGTTTTCTGTTGAATTAAAAAAGGAAGAAAAGAAGCAAATTGGGAAGCTGCAACTCCTTCTGTACATTACGATGATAAGAGTTGATGTTACACTTACAAACATGCTTAAGATCATGATTACTAATTGCAAATTAATTTGTTTACCGACTCAAAAAAAATCCTTTCTAGGCAGTCGAACCCAAAACGCTAAAGCCACTCATTGGCTGCTTGTAAGAATCAGTCTTAAAGTGGAATGATAATCATCATCAAAGACTTTTACCAAATATTAAAAATTCGAAGCCGGAGGCAAACAAAAATCGAACACACCAAATTTTTTTTTACGGATGTGGGTCAGAAATGGGTATCAGCAGTACCTTCACATTTGGTGGGATCAGATGGGCTTCTAGGTCAACTGACGTAATCAAGTTAAATGGTTCTATCCGAAGAGGTGAATATATCAAATGCGCCTAGTGAAGAAAGGCTTGAAGCGGCAAGCAAACATTTTATTCCAAATACATACGATTAGTTATTAATAATGGCCCGCTCACTAAAATCCACATTAAGGCCGCATATTTTATGACCGAAAAAAGGTAATTAATTCACCAAAAATAAACTAGAGAACTTTCAACTCTTTATCATTCCAATTCCACAGAATGTGGTGGTCTAAAAATTGGCGCAATTTATTGAATTTCATTATTGTCGGTTTTTTCACAGTTTTTTTTTATTGGCAAGTTATTTTTTGCATTAATTAATTGATCATCTGGCCAGCCAATCAGCTGGATAAAAATGGAATTTTTACAATTTGCAACTGGCAAAACCTAATTTTTGCACAGCGAAAAGTGCTCATTATGTTTCTTAACGGCCTTTGAAATGGTCCGATGGACGTTTTTGAGTGCAAACATACAGGGTGTTTCAAAAATTATCTGATAAACTTCGAGGTTTTAATACACGGGGGTCCTTAAGGGCATGGTTTCAAAAATATTATAAACCCATAACAATATTAATATATCCGAAACCGCTCAAGATATTTTCATAAAATTTTGCTGATTCTAATAACTATCGAGTGGCCATATCCCTAAGGAATGAAAAATGTTTTTGGGCCACCAGTGGGGCACGTACCAACATGATATTTCCTAAATTGCAGAAAAAAACCAGTGCGCCACAGACTTAATTAAAAATTCATTACTTTTCCCCTTTCAATTTTCAATTTTCAACTCCCAGGATTTTCGTAGCTATCTTCAATCACTTTCTGAAGAAATTTCTTCACTATTCACTAGTTTCTTCAATTTGAATTTCTCCTGATCTCATTTGATACACTTGCTTCTTGTAGGAACGATCCATCATCGAACCAAACGATCTTCTATCAAGCTGGTGCCGAAAAGTAGGCTATTCGATTTACAGCCGGTCATTCATCAATGCACTTCACCCATTTGGAAGAATGGTGGTACCGTGAAAGAGAAATTCGATGGAACATCAAGTACCATTATTATTTGGTTCCATTGCAGGGAAAGTATTGAGTTGCAGACGCGGTTTCTACAGCAGCGACTAGTCGGGCACCGATTGGCAAACTCTCAGGTTGGACGGCAAATCGGGTTCCTTCGAATAGTACCTACCCACAGTGTTGGTACCTTTTGCCATTTGTTTGCCAGATTCGTCAGATTGGTTTGAACGAGTTGGATTTGGATGCTTTAGATTGGTGCAGTGGCTGGATTTGAGGATTTGCTCTGCGGTTTGCAGATTCAACCCATGGAAGTGAGTACTGAGGTATTTAGATTTTTTAATTCCCTCTAATTATTAGTTGGTGGAAGTTTTAAAAAATAGATTTTGCTTAATTGAATTCAAATCCAGTTTCCTACAATGGTCCTATTAAATGCCAACTACGATTTTTTAAATGATTCATTGTTATGAGTACTGGACAATAGATCACCTCAGTCACCTACTTACTTAATTAATTGTCGGCTCTTAATTTAATTAATTAGGCATTGTCGCTCTTCAGCGTCAGCTTTTAAGGTTCGTAAATTACGACGAAAACGACTGGGAATTTTTTAAAGTACTGTTAAAAAAATTTCGGGCATAATTTGGCTTGGTTACTTAGAGTGTTAATTCCTTCATTCATTTGTCACTAGTTTAAAAAAAATTACTAAAAATTTCAGTGAAATACATTTATTCGCTAACGGGGAGGTGAAGAATGTTTCTTTTAAATTATGAGAGAATATTTTAATGTCTTTTCCCCCATCGGTAAGCAAGGTGGAAGGAAACCACCCTCAACATATTTTTCTATTGAATTGTAAAACTCGTGGAAAAATGATTGAATTAATACGATTGAGGATGTTCAGAGTGATTTCAGCTATCTCTGAAGGGTTACAGATTTTATCTTGCCCGCAAAATGTAGCTAAATAAATTAAAACGTTGACGTGTTTTGGGCATTTTTCGGAGTTTTTTCCCCTGCCTGCTGGCGAATTTATTCTCGTTAAAGTCTGTCCAGTAGAAGATGATTTCGTTCGCATTATTCTATTGACTGCTAATTATTCTATTTTTATGGGTTTGCTCTAATTTTCCAAAGCTTTTTCAAAATCTGGCATCGTTTTGTTGAGAAAAACCTTAATGTGCAAAAATTTTTTTTACTGTCTCTTCCTATCTATTCGCAATGATAAAATTGTCTAGTTTTTTAAGTTAAGGTCCGTGTTAATCGTAATTGAAAACCTCTCTTGTTGCAGTTCTATTTAAAAAATGTTTTTGGTGCGCTCAGATTAGAAGTTAAAATCTTTACAAGTTAGAGAGTTCCATTTCTGTGCGAAAAAACTTTATAGGGGGGGCAACATTCATTAAGTCAGTATAAATGAGATTCTATCTAATTTTAACGAAAGTTCCAAAGTTTGAGCCTGAAATGTCTTTCTAAGTAGACTGTAAAATTTAAAGTTGCTGCTCGTTGCTAATTAGAAGTTAGGAATTTTTTTAACAGAGAGGCATTTGTGTGAGAACTTTTATAGTCCGGGCCAGACATTCACGAAATCAGTATAAATCAGATTCTACCCAATTTTAACGAAGTTTCCACAGTTTGAGACTGAGTTCTTCTATAGAATGTAAAACGAAAGTTCTGACCTCGCTCTAAATTAGAAGTTAGACATTTTTTTTACAGAGGATGCATTTGTGTCAGGACTTTTATAGTCGGGCTAACATTCACTAAATCAGTATAAATCAGGATTTTATCCAATTTTAACGAAAGTTTCCAAAGTTTGAGACTTAAGTGTCTTCTATGGACTGGAAAAATTGAAAGTTGGTGCTCCCCCTAGATTAGAAGTTAGGAATTTTTTAAAGACAGGGTGCATTTCTGTGAGAACGTTTATAGTCGGGCCAACATTCATTAAATGAGTATAAGTCCGGATTCCACCCAATTTTAACGAAATTTTTCAGTGTTTGAGACTGAAGTGTCATCTATAGACTGCAGGAATGAAAAGTTGCTGGTTGCGCTAAATTCGAAGTTAGACGTTTTTTTTAACAGTGGGTGCATTAATGTGAGAATGTTTATAGTCGGGCCAACATTCATTAAATCAGTATAAGTTCGGATTCTACCCAATTTTAACCAAATTTTTCAGTGTTTGAGACTGAAGTGTCGTCTATAGACTGCAGGAATTAAAAGTTGCTGCTTGCGCTAAATTCGAAGTTAGGAATTTTTTTTTAACAGTGGGTGCATTAATGTGAGAACGTTTATAGTGGGGCCAACATTCACTATGTCAGTACAAATCAGGATTCTATCAGATTTTAACGAAAGTTTCCAGAGTTTGAGACTGAAGTGTCTTCTATAGACAGAAAAAATTTCAAGTTTCTGCTCGCTCTAAATTAGAAGTTACATATTTTTTTAACAGAGGATGCATTTGTGTCAGGACTTTTATAGTCGGGCTAACATTCACTAAATCAGTATAAATCAAGATTTTATTCAATTTTAACGAAAGTTTCCAGAGTTTGAGCCTTAAGTGTATTCTATAGACTGGAAAAATTAAAAGTTGCTGCTCCCTCTAGATTAGAAGTTAGGAATTTTTTTTTAAAGATGGTGCCTTTGTGTGAGTACATTTATAGTCGGGTCAACATTCACTAAGTCAGTACAAATCAGGATTCTATCAAATTTTAACAAAAGTTACCAGAGTTTGAGACCGAAGCGTCTTCTATAGACTGTAAAAATTAAAAGTTGCTGCTCGCTCTAAATTAGAAGTTAGGATTTTTTTTTAGACAGGGTGCATTTCTGTGAGAACGTTTATAGTCGGGCCAACATTCACTAAATCAGTATAAGTCCGGATTCTACCCAATTTTAACGAAATTTTTCAGTGTTTGAGACTGAAGTGTCATCTATAGACTGCAGGAATTAAAAGTTGCTGCTTGCGCTAAATTCGAAGTTAGGAATTTTTTTTAACAGAGGATGCATTTATGTGAGAACCTTTATAGTTGGGCCAACATTCACTAAGTCAGTATAAACCAGGATTCCATCCAATTTTAACAAAAGTTTGCACAGTTTGAAACTGAAGTGTCTTCTATAGACTACAGGAATTAAAAGTTGCTGATTGCGCTAAATTCGAAGTTAGGAATTTTTTTAACAGAGGGTGCCTTTGTGTGAGAACGTTTATAGTCGGGCCAACATTCACTAAGTCAGTACAAATCAGGATTCTATCAAATTTTAACAAAAGTTACCAGAGTTTGAGACCGAAGTGTCTTCTATAGACTGTAAAAATTAAAAGTTACTGCTCGCGCTAAATTAGAAGTTAGGAATTTTTTTTAAGTCAGGGTGCATTTCTGTTAGAACGTTTATAGTCGGGCCAACATTCACTGAATCAGTATAAGTCCGGATTCTACCCAATTTTAACGAAATTTTTCAGTGTTTGAGACTGAAGTATCTTCTATAGACTGTAAAAATTAAAAGTTACTGCTCGCCCTAAATTAGAAGTTAGGAATTTTTTTAAGTCAGGGTGCATTTCTGTTAGAACGTTTTTAGTCGGGCCAACATTCACTAAATCAGTATAAATCGGGATTCTACCCAATTTTAACGAAATTTTCCAGTGTTTGAGACTGAAGTGTCTTCTATAGACTGTAAAAATTTAAAGTTGCTGCTTGCTCCAGATTACAAGTTATCAATTTTTGAAACAAACGGTGTAATTGCTTGAAAACGTTTTTAATTGGACCAACATTCAGCAAGTCAGCATGAGCCAGGAATCGCTGCAATTTCATTAGAAAATTCCAGTGTCTGAGACTGAGTGTCTCCTACAGGCTCTGCAAATTTCCGGCTGCTGATCGATCTGAGTTAGAAGTTACGAATTTCCTAAACAGAGCGTGCATTTGCGCCAAAGCGATTGAAACGAAGGGTTTTCTACAGGCAGTTTTTTTTTAATACGCTCTGCTCGCTGTAGTTTGTTGACTCATTTCCAAATTACTTTGTTAGTTTGATGCCATAGACTCGCGGCCTTTGAATAATTATATTTTAATTAACATTTACTTCAATAATTACTAGTTTTCGTTAATATTAAAATGTCGATCACTTTGACGGCTTCGCAGCTTGATTAAAATTCGTCAAATGCTAGTGATTATTCGAATTATTATAAGTTGTTGTCGGTGACGCAGGTTTCGTTCGGTATGATCCTACAGAACCACTTAGTATGCCGCAAGTAGCCTAAATACCCAAAACGTCACAGTATTCTTTAAAACTTTGTCACATCCTCAATTTGTCCATGTCCGTGAATCAAGAATAGGTGTTATGCTACAATTTTCTATGGTGATTAAACGGCAAATTAACATAGCTTGCTGCTCGGAATTGACAATATATTTTTTTCAAACTTGTTATCAGAAAGGTTATCGAATTTTGAACTTGGGTTTCATACAAACCGAGCGCGACAAGGTCCGGGAAATTGAAAACTGAAAAATTCCTCTGGTTTATGTCTAGTTTGGGAATTGGCCATGTTTTATGCTAATTCAACATTGACAATTTCTGCTAAACGTAATAGGAAAAAGCATAAACCAGTTCCTGTTGCGGTTTGTTCGAATGGTGCAATACTTTTAATTGCTTAGAGGAATTATCGTTGTGGCCGAAACGAAAAAACCAATTTAATCAGCTATTGGCTACGTACACTTTCCTTGAGGTAGAAAAATTGATAATTTAATCGCAAGCATTTGCCAGGTCCATTTTTTATGAACAAGCTTTGTTTTATGTATTTTTCTTGTCCGTTACAATGGCTTAGTAACGATATTATTTAAATTTGCCTGTTGTACATTGAAAATCTAACATTTAAAGCTTAGGAAACAACTGCTCAATTAACTAGCCAAACGAAAAACACAACTTTGCCCAATTTATCGTCTATTTCATCGGTTATAATGCACACCTAAACGTGCATTTCCTGATATTCAAGAAGCTGATTGTTGGCAAATTTTACATTTATGTGCCCAAACCAATAACGCTTAAATTTAATGTAAATGTTCCAACAATAAGCACGTTCAGCTTTTTATCATTACCATTGTTACAATTCAAGACGATTTCATGGAATTTGAGTGAGAATTTAAATGGGCAAATGGAGATTATTCTCAAATATTGCGCTTTGTAAGTCCCATATGCAAAACCCGATTTGATAAACTCAATTTGAACAAAAGCCCCAATTTAATAAACTGGCTATGACGAAATTCGCATCGGCAACAATCGAAATGTGAATCCGATGACCTGAAAAGCCGTCAAAAAAGTGCAAAATTTGCATTATTCCTAGACGCACATTTGAGAATAGGCACAACTTTACACTTAAACATAAAGGAATATTAAGGTAAACTTGCAAATTGAATTGGTAATATTTGACCCAGATTCAGTCGATTATTGGCAAGGTAGTTTAATTGCTGATGGCCCACAAATTTGCTTATTAAGTACGGTTTCCAAACTGATTTCCAGGAAAATTCCGCCGTTGCTTTAAAAGGCTTTTAATAATTTTTATTTCTTTTAAGGAAACTTCGCCTGTTTTCTCTTGGAATATATGCAATGTGTGTCATATTCTTTGAGCGTTTATTTAGAAAACTTGTTTGAATATTGGGAGTTAAAAAAAAATTCAAACACTCAGTTATACCGCGTGTGCCATCGCTTGGAAAATGTAGGGAATTTCCGGGCCAAAAACCAACATTCTGAGAAAGGCGTTATTTTTTTTAGCAGCAGTTTTATCCACAAACAGCCAAATTTGAATATCACACATTTAGGTGCAAGCTTAGGCCACAATTTCATGTTCTTCGCCACTTTTTACTCATTTTTACACCACTGGATAGAGCAGTAAATGGCTCGTTTATCTATCTGCACAAAAACCAACATTTAAAGAAAACTCGTAGTTACTCGGCATATAAAAAAACACCAGCAGAAAGTTTTGTTACTATACAAGCTCGAGCTTTAATATTGACATTGACGACATTGAAATAATGTCATTTTGCAGGTGATACTCCATAGATAATATACAAATTTCAGAAAATCCCAGGATTTTGTCCTATAATCCATATATCTTTTTCCAGCTAAACATGGCTGCGTTGCTGAACTTGGTAGTGGATAATTATCACGAACTATTGGAGACGACCAAACGTAAGATTCGACCACTTTTCACCACAAATATTCCAACATTTTTGTCAATTTCCAGATCCAATAGTCGATTCATGGCTTTTCATGCAGTCACCGATGCCTGTATTCACCATTCTAGTGCTCTACCTTGGTTTGTCTTGAGCTTAGGTCCCCAATTACATGAAGAACCGAAAACCATTTGAACTGAAAAATGCCATGATTTTTTACAACCTCTACCAAGTGCTGTTCAGCGTGTGGTTATGCTCGCATGCTCTCAATGTAGAAGATCGTGATTCCGCATTTTTTTCAATCACACCTGCAAGAACCCGTCGCCCGACAAGGACTTTCAGGCATTGGTAAGTTGACTTTATTCATTTCAAGGAAAATTCAATTGTTCTTGAAATTTTTCCTAATTTACATGAATGGTGCTTTTGGTTGCAGCTCTCCAGAGGCGCCTGGTGTACTTTTTCTCAAAATCACCGAACTTCTAGACACAGTCTTTTTCGTACTGCGAAAGAAGGACTCGCAAATATCATTCCGCACGTTTACCACCATTCCATCACCATGATTGGCTCCTGGGCTACCTTAAATACCTGCCAGGTAAGTCATGTGTTCGCTACCATCCAATGGAATTGATTGTTTCGAATTAGGCGATTTTGGAAATCGATTTCTGCTATTAACGGGGGTTTTTCAGGTGAACAAGGCGTGTTTATTGGCTTCTTGAACTCCTTGGTACATGTTGTGATGTACTTTTATTATTTCCTGTCCGCATTGGGTCCAAGATACCAAAAATACCTTTGGTGGAAAAAGTACATGACCTGGATGCAATTGGTAAGTTTGGAACACGGTTCGATTTTATGGAAAAAATGCATTGGAAAACCAGTTAAACTCTTCGGATGCAAAATACACGAAAACAGCTACTTGGTTTAAGCGGTTTTTGAGCAGTTTGGATCTTTGGCGACGACATACTTCCTATAGTAGACGCAAACACTTTATAAAAGAAACTGAAGAGTTTTTCGGGCTTTGAAGAGGATTTAATCCTTCCTTCCAAAGGCCAAGAAGAAATTTGAAGCCCGAAAACCTCCGAGGTCTGAGATTTTGTATTGAGCTCAAAAAACACGCTAGTAAAATGTTGATTTTTTGGGCGAAAAACCTCAAATCACGCAAAATGTCTCAAATAGAGAAAACACGATAGACTTCTGATCCGAAGTGATCGAACTTTATGGCTAATTATGGGCGTTTTTGAGCGTTTTTGTTAAAGAACGATATCTGCTCTATTATAGACCCAGGCATCTCTTATGCGCTAAGGGGGACCTGGTAAGGAAAAAACTACTCACTGATCTTAAAAAAACGTTTTGACTTCTGGGCGATTTTCACAGCAAAAAACGTCCATTTTACAATGAAAATGCATTCTTCAATTACTGGCCTCAACAGGATCTTTATCTTATTATTCGATTTTCCATAACATCAGGTGAAACGTGCATAATTTTTCTTGCAATCACTGCCCGCAATTAAAATAATTGTATCATGTTTTATCGCTAAATATACCATACGAGACAAGGCCAATGATTTGTCATTATTATGATTTATTTTTAAACGGGAATAGAAGCAAAAAAATCATTTGCATCTAAGTTCCATTCTATCCACATTTTCTGGTTTTATAAATGAGTTGTTGTTTTTTAGACTCAATTTGGAATTATGCTGCTCTATTTGGCTTTCATTGTCGTGATGGACTGCAAGCTGCCAAGAGCGCTGACTTATTTCTTCGTGGCCAATGTGATGATCTTCATCTACCTGTTCAGCGATTATTACCGGAAGGCTTACTACGCAAACCCGAAAAGACTACTGAAAAATGTCCAGGTAATTGGATTTTATTTGCGAAAAAACCCCTGTATAAATCATTGAGCTTAATTTTCCTTTTGCAGGCCACAGGAAATGGTGTCTGCCAGCACAAGAATGGCTTAGTGGTCAATGGAACATTCATCGAAAATGCCCACATTGATGATGGCGTAAAAAAGAGGCCCATAAATTCGAAATTTGCAGGTGATAGTGGATTTGCGCTTCCAAACGACATCAACGACAAGAAAAAGGGATAAAGATCATCGAGTGAAGGGCCTGGGACATTTTGTGTGCGATTCAGTTTGAATATCAGCTACCCGTGTAATTATAGGAACTAGACGGTTTTGAAAAAATCGATTTCTATGGCTGGGTGTTTTCATAATTTGATTTAGATTAGTCGTCAGTGATAAATTAGGGCGCTTTCCCAGTAGAGTTAGAGGCGCAGGGCAGATTTTCGTCGTTGATCTACAATCTTCAAAGCTTCTGAAGTGCGGTAGTTCACCGACGAATTAAGCGCAATTTTTTTATTTATTTTACCAATAAATTGTGTGCGATATTGAAGTCTCTCTTATGGGGAGAGTCATCAATATTTTACATTAAATCCCAAAAAAACACCAAATCAATTGTGGCCGATTTGGGTTTGTTTTGTATTTTAATTATCATTGACGAGTCAGTTTTAATGGTGTAAATAAAAGGATGGTAGAGTTGATGACAATTTTCGCAACCCGATATGTAGTTTGTAGCTGAATTGTGTAGGGTAATATAATTTTTTAATATGAGTTTTGTATTTTTTTTTGGACATTGATGAGGTTGGAAAATTGAGCTAATACAAAATTTTCTTCGCATTTCTACTAACGAATTTCTGAAACACCTTCAGCTCTAAAGACATTCTTTATTAAATCACCTACAATTTCGTTGGCGTGTTCAAACTGCCCTTGCTTTCACGTGAACCTTTCAATGCTCATGCTTCTACTGCTTCACCCAAGCTGTTTGTGAAACTACACTAAAACTTTTCATTTCTTTCACTTTATCTGCAGATTTTCGCGTTGAAAAATCCAAAATTACAGCAGGAAACTGAATTAGAGAAGTTTGCAAAATGAGCAAGAGGTTGAGGAAGCTGGAATGCCGTGTTTAAACTCTGCTTGCAGTCACGTACATTAGTTTTAGCCAGAAAAATTATTGCAAACTCCCTAACAAAATATTTGAGGAAACTGCACTAAAACTTTTCATTCCTCCTCAAACATCAGCCACCAAAAAAAAATTAAAACCCAACCCTCAATGTTTCAAACGTGTATTTTCCTACTTAGATTTCACATGCACTTTATCGGCTGATTTTGGCGTTGTGTAACTGTTCTTGTAGAAGTCGCTAAACAGGAAGTAAAAAAAGGTGGCATTGGGTAGCGTAATAATTAAGGTCCATTTGGGAAAACCGCAGTCGACAAATAGGATCTGGCAACTGTGGATGAAAACTAGAATAAATTGGACCTAAAATAGAAGCTTCAATTAGGCACATTCCAGACGGTGGTTTGCATCCTTACCAATTGGAGTTTGGTAATGTATTTTTTCCAGCCCAAGTACTTTTGCACTTCTGGTCCACAGCCCGATAGGAAGTAATACCCATAGAGGATAATGTGAACGAAAGTGTTCAAAAATCCGGCAAATGTTATTTGTCCGCCTGGGATATATTTCACCAATATCCTGCAAGCAACGCAAAATTCCCAAAACTCCCCTGATTGGAAGGTACAAGGTGAAACTTACCAGGAAATGATTGGCATAAGAGTGTGATGGAAGAGATGCAAGAAAGTGACTTGGCTGCTTTTCTTCCTCAGAGTAAAGAAAATGGTATCCATCAAGTCGGTTATTTTGTTTATAAAGTATACATAACAGGTCCAAGCGGTCTGAAAAGGTAAGCTCAAAATTACGGCTGTTTGAGCAAGAGCAGCAGTTCTTAACGTTACAAGGAGATCCTAATCGACTTACCGCTAAAGCAACGGGCGAATTTGAGTAATCTATTGGCTGGCAAATCCAGTTGTACCCGCCCCATATTTCTGCACCCTGAAAAAATTATAATCAGCACTTTGAAAATAAATCTCTCCCCAGCCCTTACCTTATAAAATAGGTAAGTATTGAAAATAACTTGGAACAAATTGTAAAATCATGATCGCTTCTTCAGGCTGTATGCCTTTCGGTCCTTCATAAAATTGGGGCCACATTTCAGCACAAAATACAAATAGGATTCAGTATCGCTACCAGTGGCACAGGAATTATCAACAAGGAACCATGAAGAAGTTCGTGGATCTGAAACGAAAAATCCATGTTTCAAGCAATTATTTCTCAATTTGACAATAGCGCTTAAATTAGCAGGAATGCTGGTGTATAAATAGAAGCAATTGAATTGAATGCTTTGGTGTATTACAATTTGCACGCCTAGCATACGTTTCCATAAATGAATAGTTTGATCAATTTCAAACAAATGGGCTTTTGTGACGTTTCGCAAGCACCAGTGGCTGGCATCTTCAGAGGTTCGCATTCAAACACAAAAATGAAACTCTGTCTGCCCTAGAACGCA
Source organism: Dendroctonus valens (assembly GCA_024550625.1). Lineage (NCBI taxonomy): Eukaryota > Metazoa > Arthropoda > Insecta > Coleoptera > Curculionidae > Dendroctonus > Dendroctonus valens. The sequence continues at coordinate 483,749 of JAJTJO010000554.1, read as the reverse complement.
AGTTTTGGTTTTTTATAAATCAGGAGATTAAAGAAACAAAACAATTAAGCAAACAAACCAAGTAAAACAAGCAGACTTTTTTTGTATTTTTGTTTAGACTAAGACTGCATGTACTAAACAAGGATAGAAAGACCGATAGGTCGATAGCATTTTCTAAGAAATAAAGATGTTTACTACTACTACTACTAAAACAAGCAATTTTCCTGTGGTGATGAGTGAAAAACCGCGATAAAACATCCAAAAATTAAATTAAAGTTTCCATTTAGGAACGTAACTGGTATCGGTTATCTCACTGGCCCATATAGGATTCTAAGAGAGACGGAAGATGGACTACGCGCTGCTATGTTCCAAATTGATTCCTTTGCGGCTTAAAATACCCAAGTTTTTTTCGCCAATTTGGAAAAAATGTAGGTACAGTCAACTTCATTGGGCTCTTTCCAACTAAATCGCGTAAAAGTGATTGCTTTTAGTTAATAGGGCCCGTTCGTGGAAAAGAATTCTCTTCCAAAAAAATGTGAAAATTTGAAGCTTTTGAGTTTTGTGGAATTTTGAACCGAAACTCATCCAGAAATGTGCACCTTTGAGCAAAAATAATGAAATCAACTAGCAATAAAGTAGAAAGCAATCAATAAAAATTTAAAACACCCTATTATTAAGAAACACAGTATTTTATGGCTTGGCAACTAGTAGTTTAGGGCAGCAAAATAAAGAAATTAAGAATTAAATTTAAGCAAAATTAAACATGAAACAATTGTACAAAAAAGTAATATGAAAATAATTCCACTTACCTGCTAAATCGTTAATACAAAAATCCCAATGAGTGCTTCATGGAGTCATTATTGGGTAGCCGATATGACATCCATAGCTATGGATTGAGTGTGGACAATGTTTGAAAATTCAACACACAAAATCTTTGCTTAAAGCTCTAAATCATGCCGATTTGCATACAATTAACGTCACACGCCATATCAATTTCCATATCAGGGTTTTGCGGTGCGCATTAGCTTACTTAGAAATGCATAAAAATGTCAATTACAAAGCACTAAATAATTTCAATTGCACGACGAAATTCATTACCAGCCTCCTTTTTTTTCGCTGCAGGGTACAAAGGCCCACGGAAAATAGGCAAAAGTTCACACACTTCCCCAGAGTGAAAAGACAAATAATTCAGGCAAAGTGCTCTGAAGGCTTTGAACACGTTGGAAAATGTCTATAGAGCTCCTTACGAACCCTCTAAAATCTAGGTGAAACAGGGCAATTGCTATACCAATGTCTTTACCTTCAATAAAAATAATCAGCGTTAGCAAACAGGCTTCGAAACGCTAAAGCAATAGAAGAATGGTGTCTTCAGAACACATATACCAAACAGACACACAATTGCAAAGAATTTGTTTGATTTTCAATTTTTATTAAACAGCTTTCTGGGCAAGAGTAAATAATGTCAGCCATGTGGATCAAGAGGTTGAGTGCAGGCACTAAAGTTGTGTTTATTTATTAAGGGTTTTAGTGATCGATTTGCGCTCATTCTGATCCGGTAGCTAAATTGGTTCCTGATCCGATTTGGCCCGCGAAACTGAATAATAAACATGCAAACTGGAAAACAACTTGAAAAAAAAAACCCGTAAGCGACGAGTATAAACACGTCACAAACCCAAAAGCAAAACAACGTTAATAACATGTCCGTTCGTAATTAGTTGCGCATCTTAATTATTAATAAACAACCGTATTCTGCTGTTATGCAATTCGATTATTAATTGAATGGTGAATTAATAAGAAGCCGGTATTTCAAAGTTTGATTATCGTTTGCATAACACATTCTAAGTCCAGTGGGCAACCATTTGAATGCCTTAAACCATTTATCATGCCAACATAGCACTTCAAACGAATGTTTGTTTATTTATACTCCTCAAGGTGGAGGAGAGTTTCTCAGTAGCGCAGCTGTGTATGTTTGAGTGTATCTGAGGCCTTGGACCAGTCACCAAATCCTCCGGAGGATTACATTTTGTAAGTTTTTTTCGTATAATTTTAAATTTTTCTAGGCTCAATCAGGACAATTAACTTTGACACCAAGTCTTTAAACTGATAGCAAATTGCGAAATACGATAATTAATAACAATGTTTTAACATTTCATCATTGCATTAAAGCTGCCGGACAGTTAGACCTTGTAAGTATTATGGCCTACGATATCGTAATAGGAGAAATTTGCTTTGGAATTAACACTCGATGCGTTTATTAGTTTTAATGCATGTGATTGGGGTTTCCACATTAGCAAACCGTCGGAAAATCCTTTTGAGGTATGAAATAAATTTAGAAAAATGTCTTGTTTAGGCCGAAAAAGTATTTGCTAATGCCTGCAGCATTTGCATGTTTAAATATTGTTTAAAATGTTTAAAAACCGACTTAAAGTTAAAGAGGATAATTCATACTCAACTAGGAGGAAATTAATTGAATAGTTGAAGCTCTCATTCTTCTAAATCTACCAGAGGAATGAAAGAAAATAAACTTTTTGCGGGATTTAGTTTGCGCTTTTAACTGGGCATAAAATTGGAAAAACGTCCAAAAACCTTCATAATTATTCTGTTTAAATTACCACAAAACAATTCATGCTCAACTAGAAGGAACATCCTACTGTTGTAGAAGCTCTCATTCTTCCAAATCCACCAAACGTATGGGGGAAACTTTCGTAGAGATGGACGCTTATATAAGAGACTTAGGCGCTTGAGTCCTACGAGAAATTTCGATATAAACCGTAATCTGTGGAGCACGCATATTTTTTAAGGTAAGCCATATCCAGTGCAGTTGAAAGTGCAGTGAAGAACTCACACAAAAGTGGTCTGTAGTTCAGGTTTTTGTCACAAACGTAATTATGTATTTGGATTTTGGAAAGTCGGTGTGTTGGCTGGATTTATTAAAACATTTCTGTCTATTTTAGTGTCTGTTGTGTTAAAATTAAACAAATCGTGTGTACTTTGTCTGGTTCACTTTAAGCTTGATTAATTTAAATGGCAATTTTCTTCTAGCAGCTCAAAAGTCTCAGTCCCCAAAAAATAATTTTGTTATTTCTAGCTAAAATGAAACTGGCAATTATTTCCCTTGCTATTCTGGCCGCAGCTTCGGCCTACCTCAAAAGGAAGGCGGAGCCTACACAAATGAGGCCATCCGACAAGCTCAGCAAACCTTCTTAATTCCCAAAGATGCCCAATTCAGAAGGTAAACGTGGAGCATTCCTGCCCCGCTAAAGAAAGTGTAGTGTTTGGGTAATCAGTTCCTTAGAACGCCCATTAAAAACATCACAATTCTCGATTGAAGATAATGATTAAAAATGAAAGTGCTCGTTTATAGTCGTTGGGTAACAGCAGATGCAACAACTGCTCGCGTCTTACGTAAATGTCGTGGGAACTTCCTCTTGTCCTTATTACAACAGTTGGCATAGATTTAACTTGGGATTGTTTTCAGGTGCAAGAAGGAATCGAAATCGGTGCCTACGAATAAGCATACCCGGGCGACCAAAAAATCAACCTCTTTGAAATTTTGGGGACCAATTCCCTCCAGAAGTGGTCAACAATCTCCAGGGCCAAATCGACCAAGTGGGCAAGCACTAAGTGATCAGTTGAATTGTTTTGATGTAAATTCGAATTTACTGTTTTTGTTGTTATAGTGTACTTTTTCCTTTTTCCGCTACAAACTGTGGTTCCTTACTACCCTTAGCACCATCATTCTGCCCTATTTATTGCACACTGTTTTCCTCAATTATTCCCTCTGTCTGCTCTCTGAATCTTCCCTATTTCCTTACTTTTGCACTTGAATTTATTTTAGTTTGCCAGCGATGTAGGTACTTGATGAAATTCTTCCTAGAACGGTGCCAATCTGCGATCACTGTAAAACTGTATTTTTGTAAATAAAACATTTGAAAAAATCACTTTGTTTTTTCTTTCATTCAACCTTTACAAACATTTAGTTCACATTTTGTTTTTTCTATAACAAAAAAAGTGAAAGCTTCCAATATCTCGTCACCTTATTGGGTTCAAAATTCGCATCATATACAATTAATAAAAAAAAACTTACTTTCACCCACGTCCTTAAAAGGAGGACAGAGAAGATGAACTGAAATTTAATGTGGTCGTGACCAAACTAAGCTATTGTGACTACTGTTGTAATTATGCGAAACTTTCTTTATTTTCTTTTTATTTTATTGGGTTTGCTATAGGTTTCCTTATCGGCACAGTTTAAGTTAAACTGAGGAATTATGGAGCTGAAACATAAGATAAATCAAATCACACTAAACTCGGGCCAGTAAAAAAAAACAATCAAATTAACATAAATAGACAAACTGTCCGACGAAGTAGACCTTGGTTCCGCACTTTTCGATTGGGCCATCAGCACAATAAAGCTGGCGATGAAAATTAAGTAAAATGTAAGTCCAGGCAGAAGAACACTTTGGTGCTTTGGTCGGTGTTGCACCTGAATACAACCAAGCCTAAAAACAGCAAAATCGACATTTCTCGAAGCAAACACATTCGCCAATTTTACCGCGGAACAGTCCTGTAAGTTCCACCGAAGAAATGGGCGTGCCATGAAACCTGCGGCTTCTCTGCTCGAAAATATGTGGACAAACGTCGTAAATCATCGTCGAAGATATCAGCGTTGAAAATCGATATGATCGATATATTCTGTAGTTTATTGGTATGGAAGTTCTGAAAATTTATTGTGTGTGTTTCTCACTTTCATTGGCCAGTAAAAGCGTAGCTCCACATACCAGCACTAGATCAGCAACGTTGGAGAGAAGAAGCGAGTAACCTCCAGCTGAAGCTCCTACCACTAAATCAGGATGAAGACACGCTGCTCCTAATATTCCCGTGACTCCTCCCAGGACATAAATTGTCAACACTCTAAGGCGACCCTGTAAGCCAATTGCCCTATTCCTCACTTTCCACTTAAAACCCTCACTTTCCTACCTGGCTTATCTCCAATAGAGCAGCGAAAATGCACTGCATGACCACATTGAGAGCCAAATGAGACCAGCCATCGTGCACCAACATGTATGTGAAATACCTCCAAACCTCCAGCCGCTTGTTGGGCTCAAAACGAAGCAATTTGTTGAAGCTGGGAGTGGAATATAGGTGAAAACCTATCTATAACAGCGGGAAAGTGCAAAAGCTTGCAGCTGAAGCAGTTGAAAATTCACCTGGCAAATGCTGACTGTTAGGATGGCCATGGGAAGGACTCGAAAATTGTTCCATTTGGTTTTCGGTCTACTGCAAGTCTGGTATTGAAGCTGCAAGGTTTCACCAGCACATTTCCTCATCCATTGAAGACTTCTGGTGTGGCGCAATGGGGCTTGGAGGGCATGGGGAGCAGTCATCTTCAATTGGAACTTCGAAGTTGCGCTCCATTTTACAGCTCCAAAACTCGTTGTTTCTAGAGTCCAAATGGAATTCTGCCCGTTCCACTACACTGATAATCCAAACATACAAATCTATTTTCACGCACGTCGGATTTTCGACTGGGCCTCTTAAGTTTGCTCTAAATTGCCAAAGGAACATGTTATGGTTTGTGGAAAAATAAACAGCGCCCGTTCCAGTATTCGGGTTTAGCGCAATCTACTGTCTTTAAAAATACAAACTGATATAAATTGGCAGGGGGGGAAAGCGGTGGAAAATAGTTTAGACGTGTGATTAGTTACCTGGACGATTTTGTTCTAACTGTTTGGGACACAAACGAACCGTAGCCGACGAGCGCCGCAGTCGAAGACGGGAAATGCAAGATATCGAAGCAATAAAAGTAAAACGACATTTTCCTAAAAATAACCGTTTTCCAGAGGCCGAAACTATTTTCAATTTAGAAGTTCTGTTTATGCGAATGGCAGGCGCGACTAGACAGAATGTGGAAAGTAATATTATTTCCGAAAATATGTGGTTAATTATGGATGGGGTTTTTATATAAGTCTTCCTCAGGAACGAAAGGCGGAACGTGGAATGGAACTATGGATGGTTCGAATTACATTTTTTATATATAAACCCGCCTGATGAAAAAGGTGAAACGTCTACAGTGTACGATCCCAACCCAAAAATTATCCAGAGCAAATTTGTTGGAATAAAAAGTTATAAATTCGCAAGCAATTTTGCAATAAAATCTACACATATAAAAGTATACAAACCTTCCATTTCCCACTGGGCACTTGCAACATCTCAAAAGCTAAAAAATGAAAACTCAAATTCAGGTTTCCATATCGAAAAACCTGTAAAAATGCTCATTTTCAAATTATCTTTTGATGTTTTGAGCGACTGGTTAACGAAAATACGAAGTATCAATAACCCAGCCAAACTTATGCACGAGCGGATATTTATATATTAAATTACACATATCTAAACCATGAAAACGTGGGGCAATTATGACTCCTACTAACAATTGCATCGGCATATTTTCTGTATCCTTCACTTACCTCTGTGTGTTTCGGTGCCAAAAATGAGGGTAATAGGTTAATAGGCACATATCATTTCAAGCCATCTTCCTAATAAAAATTAAAAAGTGAGCAGTTTGGTTTATTCGCAGCTATCTGCGGCATCTTAATATTTTTTTAATTTTAAACAGTCTCAAAAATCAAATGGAACGCGGCAAATTAAACTTGAATATACTGTGTTCCATTCAAACTAAAATTTTTAAAGAATTTTGCGTGTGTGTCTTGCAATTTAATTGCCATTATTTAGACTAGGTAGACTGCAACATCCAAAATTGTCTAGTGGATTTGTTGTGCCAAGCCCTAAGGGCACGGCAGCTGGAACGAGATCACGATTAAGCAAACAGACACCTGGAAAGATTCTTGTGCATTCAAGGCAGTGTCGTGACTGATGTGCTCGGCACAACAAATACATTAGATGCTTTTGGATATCGAAGTCTTCTTGAACGTCCATTAGACTCTTTGCATTTGTTGCGCCGGACCCTACGGGCACGACCCTGGCAGGCGAACAACAAATAATGAAAAAAGACAGTAAAAACATATTTTGTATTCAAACCAGTGTCGTGCCCGAAGGGCTCGGCACAACAAATACATTAGACGCTTTGGATGTCGAAGACTACTTCAACGTCCTTTAGACTCTAATGTATTTGTTGTGCCGAGCCCTATGGGCACGACACTGGCAGGAGATCAACAAAAAAACAAAAAAGACAGTCATGAAGATTATTTTGCATTCAAACCGGTGTCGTGTCCAAAGGGGTCGGCACAACAATTACATTAGACGCTTTGGATGTCGAAGACTACTTGAACGTCCATTAGACTCTAATGTATTTGTTGTGCCGAGCCCTACGGGCACTGATAGGAGAACAACAAAAAACAAAAAAGACAGTCATGAAAATTATTTTGCATTCAAACCAGTGTCGTGTCCAAAGGGCTCGGCACAACAAATACATTAAGACGCTTTGGCTGTCGAAGACTACTTGAACGTCCCTTTAGACTCTAATGTATTGTTGTGCCGAGCCCTACAGGCACGACACTGATAGGAGAACACAAAAAACAAAAAAGACAGTCATGAAGATTATTTTCCATTCAAACTGGAGTCATGTCCAAAATGGGCTCGGCACAACAAAACATTAGACGCTTTGGCTGTCGAAGGACTACTTGAACGTCCTTTAGACTCTAATGTATTTGTTGTGCCGGGCACACCACTGGCAGGAGAACAACAAATATGAAAAAAGGCAGTAAGTAAAAATATTATTTTGCATTCAAACCAGTGTCGTGCCCGAAGGGCTCGGCACAACAAAATAGATTAGACCTTTTTTGGATTGTTCAGTTACACATATGCACTTTTTGAATCATGTTTAACTCAAATTAAAAAACACAAGCTTTCTTACAAGGATTATATAATATTTTGCATATTTCCGATTGTTCACAATCCTGTTTAGCCTCTATTTTACTTAAGCAGCCTATTTTAAACGAGCAAATTTCGCAATAAATTTGGCTAATTAACCATTTAAAAAATATGCGCACTTTGAAACATTGTTCGATTTTTAGGAAAATGAATATTACATTTTTTCAACCCAATGTGATTTTGTCGTCTTTACTGACGTTGACTCCAAAACCCATATTTTTAATAGGAAAATCGACAAAATTTTGTTAAAACTACGAGGGATTTGCGTAAAACTCTATGGTAAAGTGAACTATGGTGATAATTAATGTATGAATGGCACAAATCTATGTACGAATGAATCTGGAATAAATAAATGTTTAGTGGCAAAAGTCTTGCATCAAAGCTAAAATAAAAGCTGTATATTCAATCAAAAATATCTCTCAGTGGTATTTATTTCAATTCCCGATTTTCCGAATAATTTATCAAATGATGTAAGACTCTTGAAAATTGATGAATTATGCATGTGAAATGCGGCTTGTTAAGAGGGATAATCTAAAATTTACAGTATGCAAAGTGGCGAAAATATTCGCATTTTGCTCAGTCTCAATTCGGTAAACTTTCTAAACATTGACCATTAACTTATATACATTTCAAGTGGCTCTTCATGTTAAATTTACGCCTCTCCACCTTGCATACTTCCAAACTCCTAAGAAAATACAATAAAAATACTGGCAAGATCTTGCTCTTAAGCCTAACATCAGCTCATCCACTTATCTTTTTATATGGAATACTTCTAGAGGAACCACTTAGAGAGAGAATATTCTAGTAAAGAAATCTCTGGAAAGGAGAGTCTGGAAATGCCCTAAACCATCCACTCATTCAGATTGAGCAGTTCAATTTTTAATTTTTCCATTATTTTTTTATACAGCTCAGCCTCACTACATTGCACTCCCACTTCCGTACACTTGCACTCAAACAAGGCCCTGATAACTCAGAAATTATCCTTCCCACCCTGTACATGCGGCCGTAAATGTTGCATCCTGCCAGCTTCAGCAGACCCACGCCCACTTAAGTTGCCGTTTTTATCTCCTTTTGCAATTTTTTTGGAGCTCGGACTTCGATTTGCTTGTCTTCTGCAGCTGTTGCAGCAGGGAAGCTTCAGCTTCATCGCATTTAGTACAAACAGATTCTGTTTTGTTTGGTTCAGCTCCCGAACCATCCAGAGTATTGTCGTTGATTGGCTTGATTAGCTGGAGTTGGGGTTTCTCATCATTAGGCGATACGGACTTGACTTGCACAACTGTGGGCTTGTTTTTGTCTAAAGAAGGATTGTGGCTGATTGGTTTTTCGATTACATCGGGTGTTCCGGAGAAGATGAACTTCAGCAGCTCGTCAAAGCTTGATTCTGGCTGTGTTTCTTCAGCTGTTGTTGATGTTGGTCGTTCAGAGCTGAAGCCTGCCAAACCAGAAAAAACTATAGAAAGAGCATTGTTTTAATCAATCCGCCTTTACCTGCTAAAGTAGCTGGTTGTAGAGCTGTTGGTTGTTGAAGCGAAATTCGATCTCCAATTAGACTCTCTAAATTTGGGGCTGGCTCCGTTCTAATGACATCCTTGAAGGGATATAACTGCACTATTCCTTCGGCCGCAGTGACGATTTCATGGCGGCGACTTTGCTGGCTCCAAAAGTGGCACTTTCTGCTGATCTACAAAGGAATCAGGATGTTATTTAACCGGTTAATTAAACTAAGCCACTGGGCATTAAGAAAGTCTCACTGCAGTCGTAATTGGGGCAACAAAGACCTTGCTGGTTCTTCAGTTCTTCCACATCCAGGCTCTGGAGGAGGACAGATCACCTTCTGACAAGCTATATTTCCAAAAAAGCAACTACAAGTTACGCAGGGGTAAATCTGAGGGAGCTTCCATTGCCGTGCTCAATTTCCTGACCTCTGGAAATGCAGTGGGTCACTAAAAGTACGTCCAATCAATGCGGCTGATTTTACAAAAAAGTTATTCCTACCTTTAACCGCTTGTGTCTGGCTGAATATTTTTTACTGAAGGTTTTGCGAAAATGCTGTTGTAAAACGAATCAGCGCTAGGAGCCTTTGGCACAAATCCACCTGCAATGCGAGATCAAAAAAATTAAGCCCCCCTCAATTGAGGACGCGTTAAAACCTTCAGTTTTTATAGGAGGCTTGAACAAATTCGAACTCTGTTCCAGTTCCGATGGTATCAATTTTGTCCTCAATTTGATCTGTCCGGTCTTTTGGGGAGTCTTTAATAACATCCAGAGCATCTGTGGCCAGAAACGGGATAATCCTGCAAAATTTGGTTACCAGATTAGCAGAAGATACGGAGATTAATGTGGGGGACTTCAACTGACTTCAAATGGGCAAGGATGGAGGCAACGTTGGTTCCTTATAGTCATAGTCGAAATCGTCTCCGATTTTTCTGGTTGGTGATGTTTTTAAAATCGCCTCAATGTCTGGGGGCAGTTTGATCCCCCATCTTCACCCTGTTTCTCCCCTTGAAGTTGTCGTAATCCACTTTTCAGTTGGAAGGTTTTCCGATGAGGAAAAAATACATAATCTTCCGTTTGAAAATCCGTGGTGGTGGACACCTGGTCAGTGCGACCTTCTGCCATGTGATTGATTTCAATCGGATCTATTGGCTGATCTAAAAAAATACAAAAATTAGCAAAATAGTACGGAATATTTTTCAACCCAACCGTTCTTCAAGTGGATTTCAACGCCGTTGTTGCAGTCGGTTGAATTGAGGATTGCAGTTACTGTCACCAAATCATCGCTTCTTCAGTTGTGCTCATTGGCAGATCTGTTTCAGTGCTATCGGGTACATTGGAGGAAAAATCTGAAAAAACCGTGGTGGCCCGTGTAGTTAAGGGTTCAGTGGACGCACTGATGCCATCCTCAGTTAGAGAATTCTTCAGATCTTCTGCTGAAATAGTGTCAACTTTCCTGTAGCTTTTGCCATCGAGCAAAGAGTCGACGAATTGTCGAAAATATTCAAACTTCCGAAGTAGTCAGCATCATCGCTTTTGGATGGGTTGGACGAAACGATATTATTTTCCGTTGAGCTTCTGTGCTTTGAGCTGCTAATTAAGAAAAACTTGTCCTCTTCAGCCGAATCCCCAAGTGGCTTCTCAGTGCTGCTTGGCTGGAAATTTGCGCCGAAAAACTGCCTGGTGGTTCCAAACGTTTCAGGGCTGCGCTGCACCCCCAGATTCGGGGTGGCTTTTGAAATGTCTTCGGCTAGCACGTAAAAAGGTGCCACTGTCACCACTCCATCTGCAGATTTACTGTTAACTTCTTTGCGCAATTTTGAGTACTCTTTGCTCATGATGGGAAACAGGCCATAGTTTGGCTCGGGCTCTACTTCAAGAGTGCCATCTGGAAAAGAACAACTTCTCTTGAAGGATTTTGGAGTTGAATCCATGGAGTATGCATGAGTTGAGTGCACGAATTTTCTTTCGGTTAGATGCAGGAGGTTTAAATAAGAGAAAAAGTAAACTTACTTACTACAATTATAGCTAGCAGCACAACATTCTCCAGATTTTACCACGGGAGTGCAACCCAAAAGGGGCGGGGCACAGGATAGAGGTTCGCACCTCAAAAGGCCCCTCAAACAGTAACAGTTATCGCATACAGAGTGTCCGATTCCTACCACTTTGGTTCCTTCGGGATGATACGTGTTTTCCACTAAACATCCAGCTGGAAGAATTGAGAAAATGCTTAACTTGATTTGTTGGAAATTATCCTCAAAAGTCGACCTAATTCTGAATTTTCCAAACTTACATTCGACGTGACTTTTCTTCTGGTAACCAACAGTAGTAGTGGAAGGTTTTTGTGTGGCCAGTTGCAGTGTTGTTAAAGTGCGAGTGCAGTTATATCTGTTTTTCAAAGTAAAAATAATGGAAAGTAATGGAACTGAAATTGATCTCTTCCCCGACTAAGACTAAAATCGTCCAAACACTCACCTAACAGGACAACAGCTGGATGTTTCATAGATGGGCTGGCAGCCTTCGATGAACAGCAAGCATTTGGGCTTAACACAGACTTGTTTGCCGGATAAGCAGTAACAATATTCGCACATTGAGGAACTGTGCATTGCAGAACCGGAACCATAAATGCTGCCATTTGAAATGCATGCTGAAGAACCCATTTGTAATTATTAACTGAAGAAAATTGAAATTGCGGTGAAAATGGTGAGTTTTCCGGACTTTCAGGCTTGTGCAATATGCAGACCACCTATGAAGATGTACGCAAGCAGGAGTGGCTTGTGAGAAGAAATTTCATTTTTCGAGGGCCTGAAAGCCCGACAAACTCTTTTTTTTCTTTGCTGATTTAGCATTTTCCTAACCATTATCATACAAGCTGTTTTCATCGGATGGCATGTCCAGATTGGCGTCCGGTTCAGCTCTGGCTTCCACGCTGTTGCCCCCATCATGAAAATCTTTGAAAAAATCATTTTTATTACTAAACTACATTAGAAACTCAGGTTGCTCGTTTAAAAGCTTCGCACCTGAACAAATCAGCTCAGGGCAGCATGTTTTGTATCTGTGCAGTAAAATGCAGCCTGGTGGTGGAGGATTGGGCAATTTTGGACACACCCTCAAGTAGCACAACAAGGCACTTCTGCTGCAGGTACAGTTCAGACAAGGTTCCCCTGTTAGGACTTCTGAATTTTCCGCGTGTTTCTTATTGTCGTGCCAACAATCTGAAACAAGCCAATTTTCCAATTTCTTCAGCTGAAAGCAATATAATACGTATCACATACAATTAATGTTAAAAAAAATGAGCACGGAAGACAGTGATTAAGGCTCTGAATAAAGCTTGAAGCTGAAGAAATAGAAAAAAGCATGGGGAACACCCGAGGCAAATAAAGCTTGGAAAGAACCAAAACTTGTGAGAACTCAAAATAGGGACCATGCAGGCATAAATCCCATTGGCATGCAAGAATGGGTAGAACACTACCATGGGCGACTAACTGAGGAGAGAGCGGTGTTCATTGTGAACCCACAGGAAATTGGAATCTACAACAAAAATATCCCACCAATAACCCCTGAGGAAGTCCAGTATGCAGTTGGCGCCATGGAAAGCAGAAAAGCTCCGGGCCATTAGCAGTGATTTTTGAAAAAAAATGCCCGTTAAAGATTGCGACCGCGCTAAAACCGCTCAGAAAAGACAAAAAATGATTATTATTTCGGATCTGAAAAGTGCGTCACGTGTTTTAAACAGCTCGTTGCATTCCTCGCCTGGTTCCGGTGAAAATGAGGTAGAGTTCGAGGTATTTTGGGAGACTTGAATTTTTTGGAAAAATATTTCTCTTATTAACCCCTTATGAAATGTTCGACCAAAAATTGAAATTTCACAACCGTCTTTTTTGCGTTCATTGGATTGTTTTCGACCTAAAAACCTGCCTGATAACGAATATGAAATGTTCCGGTCTATAACAGGGAAGATATCGTCCGTTAAAGATTGCGACCGCGCTAAAACCGCTCAGAAAAGACAAAAAATGATTATTATTTCGGATCTGAAAAGTCCGTCATGTGTTTTAAACAGCTCGTTGCATTCCTCGCCTGGTTCCGGTGAAAGTGATGTAGAGTTCGAGGTATTTTGGGAGACTTGAATTTTTTGGAAAAATATTTCTCTTATTAACCCCTTATGAAATTTTCGACCAAAAATTGAAATTTCACAACCGTCTTTTTTGCGTTCATAGGATTGTTTCCGACTTAAAAACCTGCCCGATAACGAAGAGTTCGAGGTATTTTGGGAGACTTGAATTTTTTGGAAAAATATTTCTCTTATTAACCCCTTATGAAATTTTCTACCAAAAATTGAAAGTTCACAACCGTCTTTTTTGCGTTCATTGGATTGTTTCCGACCTAAAAACCTGCCCGATAACGAATATGAAATGTTCCGGTCTATAACAGGGAAGATATCGCCCGTTAAAGATTGCGACCGCGCTAAAACCGCTCAGAAAAGACAAAAAATGATTATTATTTCGGATCTGAAAAGTCCGTCATGTGTTTTAAACAGCTCGTTGCATTCCTCGCCTCGTTCCGGTGAAAATGATGTAGAGTTCGAGGTATTTTGGGAGACTTGAATTTTTTGGAAAAATATTTCTCTTATTAACCCCTTATGAAATTTTCGACCAAAAATTTAAACTTCGCAACCGCCTTTTTTGCGTTCATTGGATTGTTTCCGACCTAAAAACCTGCCCGATAACGAAGAGTTCGAGGTATTTTGGGAGACTTGAATTTTTTGGAAAAATATTTCTCTTATTAACCCCTTATGAATTTTTCGACCAAAAATTGAAATTTCACAACCGTCTTTTTTGCGTTCATTGGATTGTTTCCGACCTAAAAACCTGCCCGATAACGAATATGAAATGTTCCGGTCTATAACAGGGAAGATATCGCCCGTTAAAGATTGCGACCGCGCTAAAACCGCTCAGAAAAGACAAAAAATGATTATTATTTCGGATCTGAAAAGTCCGTCATGTGTTTTAAACAGCTCGTTGCATTCCTCGCCTGGTTCCGGTGAAAGTGATGTAGAGTTCGAGGTATTTTGGGAGACTTGAATTTTTTGGAAAAATATTTCTCTTATTAACCCCTTATGAAATTTTCGACCAAAAATTGAAATTTCACAACCGTCTTTTTTGCGTTCATAGGATTGTTTCCGACTTAAAAACCTGCCCGATAACGAAGAGTTCGAGGTATTTTGGGAGACTTGAATTTTTTGGAAAAATATTTCTCTTATTAACCCCTTATGAAATTTTCTACCAAAAATTGAAAGTTCACAACCGTCTTTTTTGCGTTCATTGGATTGTTTCCGACCTAAAACCCTGCCCGATAACGAATATGAAATGTTCCGGTCTATAACAGGAAAGATATCGCCCGTTAAAGATTGCGACCCCTGACCCCTAAAACCGCTCAGAAAAGACAAAAAATGATTATTATTTCGGATCTGAAAGTCCGTCATGTTTTTTAAACAGCTCGTTGCATTCCTCGCCTCGTTCCGGTGAAAATGATGTAGAGTTCGAGGCATTTTGGGGAGACTTGAATTTTTTGGAAAAATATTTCTCTTATTAACCCCTTATGAAATTTTCGACCAAAAATTGAAATTTCACAACCGTCTTTTTTGCGTTCATGGATTGTTTCCGACCTAAAAACCTGCCCGATAACGAAAATGTTCCGGTATATAACAGGGAAGATATCGCCCGTTAAAGATTGCGACCGCGCTAAAACTGCTCAAAAAAGACCTGACCTGACCAAAAAATGCCGTAAAGGCGACGAAGTTTCAAAGGAATCACGTCAATATTTAAAAAGGGAAGCAGAAGAGATTGCGCAAACTACCGTGGTATTAGTGTAATGGCACCCTTGGCAAGAATCTACGGTCGTATCTTGAAGAAGAGAATTGAAGGGGCAATAACGGTATCTGAACAGCAAAATGGATTTAGACCTGGGCAATGTTGCACTGATGGAGGATTTACCCTCAAAAATTTGGTTGAGAAAAGAAGTGCAAGAGGGCTTACCACTCACCTTGTCTTTAAAGACCTTTAAAACAAGTTGTGGACAAGTCTGGTCATTAATGGTGTGCCATTTGGCTGTGTAAATGCTGACTGGACAGCAATGATACTGACTGGACAGCAATGATACAACTCTACACAGACTGGACAGCAATGGTAAAGATGGAAAATCAGTTACCTCAAGAGTTTGGAGTGACTAAGGGTCTACCTCAGGGATGCACACTTGCCCCCACACTATTATTTAAAGATCTATTTGGAGGAGGCGTTCTTTTAAAATTCTGGAAAAGACAATGCCGGAGGACATGGGTGTTCCCATAGGCAATGAGATCTTGTTCACCTTACTACTTGCTGATGATTCAAGTATATGGCCGGGATCGAAGACGATGCTAACTACATGCGGCGCAAACTAGAGCAAGAAGTATGAAAAGTGGGGCCTCACAAAACATGTCTAAAACAGAATATCTGAAGGTGGGAGAGGATACTGTTAGCAATCTACACATGGATACTGATATTGTTAAAGGATGTCGTATCTTCAAATACTTGGGAGTAAGTACCTCGCAGAACTATGGGAACTCAACCAAAGGCAAAGAGCAAGAGAGCGCCTGTTGGCAGGTGGAGATGGATTTTTGGGAGGCGGAGCATTCCAGGCTTGATCATGTTAGAAACGACATAACCAGAGAGACCATGAACGTCGAAGGCACCATTATGGGCCCTGTAGAAAGAAAACGCTTGTTATGGTTTGGTCTAATAAGGCAATGGATCTCCTCCGCAAAGGAGAAAACGTGGTAGACCCCCAAGAGGCTGGAAACAGGACGTTACAGAGGTCATGCGGCAAGGGGGCCCTTACGAGGGAGACTGGAACGACCGCAAACGATGGAGATTGGGAAGCGAGAGACGGTGACAGCCGTAGAAAATACTTACTCGCAGATATTTATAATAAAAAAAATGATCTCAAGGCTAGCCATCGGCTCTTACAATGCTGAGAGAAACATGCGCATAAGTATATAATAATAATTATTTGATATATAATAACAATTTGTATGGTTTTTCATTAATTAACAGCGACGGACATCAAGAAACGTTAACGAGTGCGAAATAGTATAAGGTCCTGAGAACTATGTAAAAGCGTCTCATTAAGTTTTCAGCCACTCACTCCCAAGCGCTTAATTACGGGTGGTGAGAACGAACAATTAATTTTTCAATTAGAAACGTACAATTCGTTAAATGGGGATATGAATTAAAGATGCTAAGGAAAATGAGAAGTAACAAATATGGGTTCAAGCCTGGTTGTCGTAGTTTAGGTAGTTCGAAAGTTGATTTTTTTTCTGAGAACAACTTAATTATCAACTCTGATAGTAGATGTTTCGCGGAACATCATCCCATTCATATTCAATGAAACTAGATCAGTCCCATGCTTTCCATGCAGACATAGAAAACTGATTAAATAACAGTTTAGATGATTAGATCTAACGGATGATCGATTGGTTTGAGTGATTTCTTCAGCCAACACCCACCGGCCTGAAGGTAATATCGCTAGTGTGGCCGACCACACCAAAACAGCGGCTTGTCTTTTGCAGAAGATTTATTATCTTGATGCAGCAGAGTCAGGAATACATGAATAGAATAGCCGGCAACTAGTGATTGGATTGTTCTCTTCGATGCAGAACGACAGAATAATTATTGTAGAGGGTTTTTTGTTGCTCTTTTCATCATCCCGTCTTATACATACTAATGTTTTGCAATTGATCTAATTTGGGATCTAGTAGTTCAAGTGTGGTAGTGTCTTTTGGACTAGAAGTCATTTATTTAGATGAGAATGTTGCAGGGGGAGAAATATGTAGTATTTCTGGGAAGATTTAGAAGATGGTTCAAAGTGAGGCAGCAATTGATGAAGAAGGTGATTTGGTTTCTGGATGACTGCAAGCATTTTTGAGCAGCAAGAAGCAAAATAAAAGAAACTGACTTGTTTTAGATATGAAAGAAGAGCATGACGGTCAGCAGCAAGCTTACTTTCAAGCAGAGGAAACTTCTCGGGAAGCATATCAAAAGTGGTCTAAAAAGCGTTAATAAAATGGACAAGTTGAACTTTTGTAAGTGACTATTTTGAAAACAAAACAATTTTGCCTTAAATTTTAGCAGTTTCAATTTGAGGTTCGAAAAGTCCAGTGAGGTTTCACTAAACAAGTTGGAAAATAACGCCTTATTTTAAGGGCATTTAAACTGAGAATTAATTCTCGTTTGTAAGCAAATTTACACACGGAAATCCCTTATGGTTTTATGCCTAAACGCTTTATTTTAAGCACATTTCGGTACGACTGATGCTATTCACACAGCCGAACGAGCTTTTATTAAGTAGGCACTTGGAAAAGTGGAAAAATGATGAGAAAATCATAAAATATTGAGTAAAATAAGTAAAACAAGAACATACTTGGAAACGTGCTTATCAAAAATTGGAAAAAATTTTTTTAAAGGTGCAGAAATTGCATAAATAAATTTAACTCTTGAAATTATTTTTTTTAATTCGGGCTGTTTGGGGTCTTTATAAAAAACCCAAACGTTGAAGCAGAAAACCATGCAAATATTTTTTTAGATGCCATAAACACAAGAGGAAAAATGGATGTCTCAAAGCGGAAATCTTTGAGCGGAAAAACAGAAATAAAAATTTAAAAAATTTTAACAATAAAACTTGTGAACTGAGAAACGAGAAGCACCATATGATTTCCATGCTTGCACGCCATATTTTAAGCGCATTTGGTATTTCTAATGCTTTCTACCCGGGAGATTGAGCTTTCGTTAGGCAACTAGAAACATAATTTGCAAACTTACAATAAAAAATCAACTAAAATTTCATGAGCAAACGTCTTATTTTGTGCATATTTTGATGCTATCGCCCCAGCCGAAAAAGGTTTTATTAAGGAAGCGTTTGGAAAACTAGAACAAATATAAAAGTAAAACAACTACATACTTAAGAATGCTACTACTAAAAATTGAATCAGACTACAAAAAACACAAAAAAGTGCAGAAATTGCATAAAGAAATTTGACTCTTTCTTTAATTCCTGTTTCAAAAAATGTTTTTCTTAAATCGGGCTGTATGAGGTCAATATAAAAAAGCACAAACGTTGAAGCCGAAAACTATGTAAATATATTTTTTTAATGCCATAAATAGCAGACAAAAAATGGACCTTTTAAAGCGGAAACATTGAGGTGGAAAAACATGAATGAAATATTTAAAAACATCGAAATTCAATGCATTTCTCAAAGCTTATACTTTGAAGCAGGAAAACAATCAAAAAGATGAAGAAAGCAAATTTCCCGTAACGCCCCTTCTGATTAATTCCTCTTGCTTAGCTCCTTGTATGCAGAACAATGGTCCAAAGACAATCAGATAGTAAAGACCCGAAAAAACTCATCTGATCATATAATTAGCTGGGACAAAAGGACTGAAATGATGGTTTTGCATAGGCAATCGGTTCTGGTCGTGCCTTACGCAACACCTGTAGGAACTTGTAGTAAATGGCTATTTTAACGGTATTGTCAAAAGGGCTTCGACCTAGCCACTTAATTGTTCCGTATTGCGTAGACGAGGAAAACGCTACAAACAAAAAGCGAAACGCTCGGAGCGCGATGACACATGTCCTCCATACTCCACAGACTTTAATCACTTTGACCGTTCTTTTAAGCGCTCTTAAGCCGTTTCGCCTTTTGCATTTTTCCGCCGTTGCATCTTTTGTTTGGGTACGTGTAAAATGTAAAACGATATTCCGGTGTAAGTTCATTGGAAACCATTGAACATTACCGAAACGAACTCGGATTTATTTCGCTTGAAATTCATCTTCGGAGAAGATAAATTTCAATTAGCAGCTTCAGCCCTATTAGTCGAGCTTGCTGGTATCATGGCCTGTGTATATTATAATTCAGCATTTGCATATCTTGTATATATCTGGTATCGCGCACCTGCATCAGGCAAAAAACTTATTAAAATCTGAGACCAATTCCTGCTGTGGTTTGTTGGCCGAAATAAATCACTGCCAGTAATCATCATTCAATATCATGCCCAGAACTCGATCATCGTGTGCTGTAAAGCAATTTTTAATTTTTATTATTTATGTTGTGTGTTTTTTGTTGCTGCATTTTCAATTGCTTAAAATATATTTATTTCTCTTTATACGCTTTTATTTTTTTGTTTGTTGCTCCAAAACACAAACAAAAGTTTCCTGCAAAAGTTGGAATGGTTTTTTCTCCCAATTTTCAATTCCTTTTAGCGTCTTAGTGTTAAGGTAAATAACTTAAAGAAGAAGATTATTTCATAAAGAGCTAAAACACTTTTCAAGTTCAGCTTCAATGTGCTATTTTAAACCGAGAATCAAATGGAAAATGGCACCTTGTTCTCACCTGCTAATTGCGGGTTTTTAAGCATCTTTAGGCTAAAAACAATGCTTTTAGGCAAATTTTGCCATTGCATGCTCATTTTAGTTCATGTTCAGGATCTAATGGCTATTTTATGTGCTTTTAACTTGTTTTTGCCAGACTAATGGCTCCACTTGTACTTGCACTCTTTATGAGTTCAATTTTTAAGCGTTTTGAGTTTTAAAGATGTTTTAACTTTTACACCTTGAAGCACTCTCTACAAAGCAGTTTTTTATAAATTTCATCGTCAATTTATTAACATTAAAACATTTAAAAAATGGCAATTTTC
The DNA here is from genome assembly GCA_024550625.1 of Dendroctonus valens. Taxonomy (NCBI): domain Eukaryota; kingdom Metazoa; phylum Arthropoda; class Insecta; order Coleoptera; family Curculionidae; genus Dendroctonus; species Dendroctonus valens. The sequence goes on along the minus strand of JAJTJO010000554.1, from coordinate 463,659 downwards.
AAAGAAGCTGAATAATTTTTTTTAGGGTGCACTTTAAAAATTAATTGCGAATAAAACGCTTCACAAATGAAGTAGAAAACCGGCACTCTTTATTAAAACTCACACAAATAAAAGCACTTTCAAAAGAGCCCGTTTAGTTGTTCTTATTTATCTTCTATGGGTACTATCGAAGACCCCCAGAAGGTTTACAAGTGCATTATCTGCAGTCTGCTTCAGTACGATCGACAGACTGAGCCCTGGATGTTTCAAGAAAAGCTGAGCAGTAAATATTCCAAAAGTAAGTTAGGGATGTGGATGAGTAACTTACCACCATGTACCAGGATGATTTTCGCCTGCATCAACCCCGCGAAGAAAATGTACGTGATGAATCGCGAACTTGCGGTCATGGCATCGAATCTGAACCGCCGTTGCGAACGGTGTCGGCCAAGGACTGAAGAAAAGAGCACCAAAGTACCATGAGGTGGAACCGCGCTGACCTCCGGATACGTGCCCAAGGCGTGGGTGATACTACCAAGATAACATCTTCAGATAACAGCAAGATATCGCGTCTCACGTTTAGGACTAGCTCGTTAATTGTTGCCGCTACAGATGTCGTTCTTTGTTCGACCGGTACATTTCTATCTGGTACCGATTTTACCGCAAACCTCTTCTTCATGGTGGTACTTTACATAAAACGCTCTCAATCGATTAAGGGGCAACCACAGGCTTTTATTTGAAGAACCAAGGCAGGGAGTAGGAAAACTTTTCTAAAGTGGGTGATTTATAAAAGAGTTTCAATTTTCTGAAGTCTTGTCGTGTTCAATTTGGGCTGATTTGAAAAATGGCTAATTTTTGGGGAAGTTTGAAAAAACATTTTTTTATTTAATTGTCTATACATTTTTGAGATGATTTTTAATATATTCGATAGTCCCGTACCATAGTGTACGATTTAATGCGCAAATTAGGCAATTGAGGTAACTTTTTGCCATGTTGTTTCATCTAAAAATCAGCTTTTACAGAGTTATTTTCAGCTTGAAAAAGTGGAAAATGATTTGGAGAGTTTACGTGGAAAAGCTACTTTTAGAGCCACCGAAATTTTCAAAAGTTTCCGAAAGAAAAGTGTGTATTTTTTCCAAATGAGCGTCTGATTAACATAACTATAAATTGTAACGCTTCTAAACTTTTTTTCTGTCTGGTACTAAAAAATGTCAAGAGACCTGTTTTGTTCCTAATGGATCATAAAATGGGAAACTAATTTTTAGTATATGAAAAATCAGAGGATTTTCAATTTTTTTTACTTAAAAGATCCGGCTTACATTAATATGTTTTGATCATTTGGTAACTGGAATACTGCAACGGTTCGATTTTTATTTTTTACTCAAAAATGGCAGTGCGCACAAAATAAAGTCAAGAGACCTTTTCTCTTCCACATAGATCACACATTCGGAAACAAAGTTTAGTTTTTTCGTAAATCAGCAGCGCATATTTTTTTCCTTTTAAAGAATCCCATGTTCGGAGCACTTGGGAACTGAAATACTGCAACGGTTCGATTTTAATTTTTTTCTCAAAAATGGCAAGGTGTACAAAAAAATGTCAAGAGACCTTTTCTCTTCCACACAGATCACACATTCGGAAACAAACTTTAGTTTTTTCGTAAATCAGTGGCGCATCTTTTTTTCCTTTTAAAGAATCCCACGTTTGGAGCACTTGGCAACTGGAATACTGCAACGGTTCGATTTTAATTTTTTTCTCAAAAATGGCAAGGTGTACAAAAAAATGTCAAGAGACCTTTTCTCTTCCACACAGATCACACATTCGGAAACAGAGTTTAGTTTTTTCGTAAATCAGTGGCGCATATTTTTTTCCTTTTAAAGAATCCCATGTTTGGAGCACTTGGCAACTGGAATATCCAATCACAACATTCGGACAACCCACCGGTTTAGTTTTTTCGTTAAATCAGTTTAGCGCAGTTCTTTTTTTCCTTTTTAAAATTCCCACTGTTTGGCGCACCTTGCGCAACTGGAATACTGCAACCAGTTCGATTTTAATTTTTTTCTCAAAAATGGCAAGGTGTACAAAAAAACTTTCCAGAGACCTTTTTCTCTTCCACACAGGATCACACATTCGGAAACAAACTTTAGTTTTTTCGTAAATCAGTGGCGCATCTTTTTTCCTTTTAAAGAATCCCATGTTTGGAGCACTTGGGCAACTGAAATACTGCAACGGTTTCGATTTTAATTTTTTTCTCAAAAATGGCAAGGTGTACAAAAAAAAGTCAAGAGACCTTTTCTCTTCCACACAGATCACACATTCGGAAACAAACTTTAGTTTTTTCGTAAATCAGTGGCGCATCTTTTTTTCCTTTTAAAGAATCCCATGTTTGGAGCACTTGGCAACTGGAATACTGCAACGGTTCGATTTTAATTTTTTTCTCTAAAAATGGCAGTGCGCACAAAATAAAGTCAAGAGACCTTTTCTCTTCCACACAGATCACACATTCGGAAACAAACTTTAGTTATTCGTAAATCAGCAGCGCATATTTTTTTCCTTTTAAAGTCTCCCATGTTTGGAGCACTTGGCAACTGGAATACTGCAACGGTTCGATTTTTATTTTTTACTCAAAAATGGGAATGCGCACAAAAAAAGTCAAGAGACCTTTTCTCTTCCACACAGATGACACATTCGGAAAGAAACTTTAGTTTTTTCGTAAATCAGTGGCGCATATTTTTTTTTCCTTTTAAAGTATCCCATGTATAGTAGCATGTTTGGAGCACTTGGCGAGTCGAATACTGCAACGGTTGGACTTTAATTTTTTTCCCAAAAACGGCGGGTTGCACAAAAAAAGTCAAGAGACGTTTTCTCTTCCTAATTGATCATAAAATTCGAAACTAATTTATAGTTTCAGAAAAATCAAGGATTTTTTGCTTTTTTAAATTAAAATAATCCCCTATAAATTAACAGGTTTTGAGCATTTGCGACTCGAAGACTGCAACGGTTTGACTTTTATTTTTTCAACCGAAAACGGGAGGTCGCACAAAAAAATGTCAAGAGACATTTTCTCTTCCTAATTGACCACAAAATTGTAAACCAACTTTTAGTTTAAGAAAAAAAGGGGGCTTTTCACTTTTTTAACTAAAAATTTCCGATTTATGTTAATATGTAAATCTCCTCAACCTTACAGTAGAGCACACATTTCCTGTTAAAAAAAATAAACAAACAACTTTATATTAATAGAGTTAATTTATTCGACGCTCTATGTACAGAGAAAAATTGCATTTAACATAATTATCAGACTTTATACAATATGGTTTTGCAAATTGTAATACAACAAGGTATAATTAATTTACAGAAATATCCGGTTACACAGTATGCTGCTGAAAAAGCGCAATTAAAATATGGGAGAAAAGTATTAAATATAAAAATATAAAGGGTAACAATTAATAGCTTAGTCTACAAATATATGCCACATCGTTTCTAGTTAAACATCTATTACAGTTTTGCTTTCTTCGGTAAATAATCAAATCTTCCAGAGTTTTTATGACTCAAATTTCCTTAAACTCATGTCCAATATTTACAATTTATTCCGTGATCCTCAACGAACATCAGCAACAAGCTGCCAGTTTCTAACGGTAGTTTTTATACAAAATTTCACTCGAAAACCTAAATTATTTACCACTATAATGACTTCCAATGTGTGAAGGAGGGCCCCGACTTTTCGTGTTATATCCCCTGCTTCCAGGTCGGGAATGGACGATGGCATAGTGATCGCTATGGGAGGAAATCGACCTAGCTGAGTTCAGTGTTGAGCCTCCAGATGTGTAGCCTTTGGGGTGTTGAGGGGCTCCATTTAGCGAATATCTATAAAGAAAAACAATGCAGAAAATGGTTGGGAACTAGCAAAGGTTCATCAGTCAGCATGAGGATTAGTTAACACCATAGGAAATGTAAATTATCGAGGATTAAGAGACAGAATCTGATTGAAGCTTTAAAGGGGGAGGGTTTACTGATGGAAATTTGTTGAGTTTTACTGAAATTTTGCTCACTTTTTCTCCTGGTTTCAAAAGAGATTTGTTCTCAGTCTGAATACCAATATTTTGGTCTAACTCATTGTTAAACTATGAGGGATTACTTTGGGTGATTATTCTCAAAGATTTTAATTCGAGGATTGTTCCCTACTGGCCATTTCCACTAACAAATTTCACTGGAAGCGTGCACTGAATTTCCTATCGAAAATCTAGCAGAAAGTGAAATTAGTCCCATTAAAACAACCCGATTTCAAATGGGTTTAAATGTAGTTTTCCCGTTTTTTTTTCTGAAGAATGCAAGCTAACTACTGCCCACACTTCCCGTTATTGCACTAAACAGATGGTGACAATAGAATTATTCCAGGAGAAGTGCAAAAATTTTGGAAATGTTAAGCTTCAAAGTCAGTATCGAATTAGAGGAGAATCATTAATAGTTACTGATTGCCTACCGGTTTTGACTCCTAGGGAGTCATCCTCAGGCTGGCCCTGTAAAGCAAACAATTCCTGTTCAAGACTCATTGCTTTGTCTATGAAAATTTGACTTGGTCTTATTCTAGGGACTTAACCAAAAGGCTCAAAAAAACGGAATTTACCTGGAACCATACTGGCTTCCATGCCAACTGCGGTATGGGTCGTAATCTTCAATTATACTCGGTTCTTTTTCGATAATCTCAGTTCGGGCGCAGGCACAAGTCATAGCCGAGCATAGGAAAATATTGATGATCAACATGATCAAGAACAAAATCCCGAATGCTACGCAAAGCCACAATAACCAGCTTGGATGGACTCCGCCTGTTTCATCGCATAGCTCCTGAGCTAGAGGAGCTTCACCTGAAAATTATCATTGAAGGTTTACTGTGTTCAATTGCTCAATATTCATATAACGGTTTAGATTATGAAATAGAGTCTTGACTCTGAGTTTATTCGAAATCTGCCACATGGCTTCTGAGCGCTCAAAAGCGAGTTTATGGGGAATTTGAGGACAATCACTGGCGGGAAACTCATGCTCGTTTTCGACTGGGGCGCTTGCGAGTGGGTTTCCTAATAAATTCAGCTTTGAGCGCTCAGAAGCCATGTGATTGTTTAAATTAGCTAGAACTGAGTCAGGGGAAGCTCAAAGTTGAAACTAGCCGCACTAGTAAACTAGAATATTTCAATACGTTTCACGTTTCAGAGCGATTGAAGGTGAATTTACCACTTGCAAAAAAATCAGTTGATGTAATCTTCCTCAAATTCCTCATGAGTCACCTTTGAGCGCTCAGAAGTCCTGAGTTTGTATAAATTAGCCTGAACAAACTTAGGACTTTCTCATATATAGAGTAAAATAAAAATAGAACTGCGATTAACTCACTAGGGTCAAGAACAAACACGGTATTGGCAGCCATGAGAACTCCTTCGTCATTATTTATCGCTAAAGAGTTCGGGACGTCTCCAGAGCAGGAGGGCTGCAAACAGGCACCTTTGCAAAGAGCCACATCGCACTGAAAACAGTCAAAAATGTTCAAATTGAACCTGAAAATTGCCAACTAGACTGACCTGAAAATGTACTTCTGAGCTCTCAGGGAACTTGAACATGGATCGTATCGGTGCGTCAGCAATTCCTTTGGCCTCATTGTAAGTGAATGCACCAATGGCGTCGCCTTTAGCAGGACAACCTCTTTCGTCTGTTAGAATCACGCTGGTATTGGCCCGATTGAAGGCAAAGCAGTTTTTCACTCGAAAGCCGTATGAGCTGTCGGGTTTCGAAATTTCGATCCTAATATTAAAAAAAGAAGGATTTATTAGTCGAATTGCTTCCATTGTTAGCAAGCTTTTGCCAAGATTAAGCCGTGGCGAAATAAATGTTCGTAGTGGTCTTATTTCTTAATCGGATCCTCGGCTTTTGGATAATGTTGCGAAACAAAGCCGGATTTTACAAATACATTTTTATCATTATTTATAATTGAAGCTATTATTTGTTGACTTAAGAGGAACCTTGGTCAAAGACCAGCAACTTAGACAAAACCGAGGAATGTTGAGCATTCTAGAAGCAAACTAAGTTTCAATAGAATTAGTAGATTCTTGAGATTTGCCTTCACTTTTTAGGGCTTCAAAGTGTTAGATTTTCTTCACAAAAATTCAATAGTACTGACCTTAAAGTATACTGGTTACTATAAACCGCTCTAGTGACTCTTCTCTCACCATCCAGCAGTTGCAGTGAAACAGGCGAAGATTGGTTTGTCTTGAACGAGGCCTTTCCGCAGGTTATCACGTAGAATTTATCGCTGGCCAACTCGAGGGTTCGGTGAATCCTCACGGCAACCGGAACTGACTTTTCTTGCGTCCTCTTTAACGAATAAAAATGACTGAATTATCCGCGCATTTGGTAGTAATTGCAATATTGCATAAATAAATTGAGCCGAGCTAGACGAGTGGTTTTTGCCTTTATACACACTCTGCTGATCCTTTGTACCATCAACCCATTTTGCCGGGGTATTCATCCATTTAGGCCTATCAAGATTTCATATTTTATATCTCGGCTCGGATCTAAATTAACCAATCACGATTATCGGGATTTTCTATAATAACTTTCATTTCGCCACAGTCGTTGATCAGCATGCCTACCTGCATAATTCATGCCTTATGCGAAAAATTCCTTTGTGGGAACTGTTTGCGGTAACCAGATCTATAAATTCACTGTTCCAAGGAGAGAAAACCAAACTCCCATCTGGGAAATGAATGAAAATAAATGGCATTATTTATTGCGACAGTTAAAACGTAATTGGAACTTATTAAAGTCTATTTGTCAGCTTGTTTCTTCTGTTGCTGCCGGCATTCAGTTCTTCTTCTCGGGACGTTTTTTGTAATCACCAGAAGATTTTTTATTCGATTTGCAGATTCTTTTGTTCCTTTAGTGAATTCCACAATAATTGACCAGTGGAATATTTACTGTGAAAACGGTTGATTTTACTCAATCGGGAACAGTATTCACCCTCGTAAAAAAACTCGCCAAAAATTCAGAGAAAAAGCGACAATTTTACCATTTGCTGCACTCATAGGCACGAATTTCCTCCATTTAACGGTGTTATTGCTTTTTGGCTGCCTGCTCCCGTTTTCGAGAGACACATTTTGAAAAAAATGGCTCGGTATAGAGGACAATCGTCAGGCTCATATTAAAAAAATTCGGGAAAGGTTGGAAAAAAATCACAGACAGAGAAATAGTTCCTCTATCTAATGGCTTCATTAACTATTTGTTATCTGCTTCAAATTATGATTGAGGAATTTAAAAAAAATGCCAAAAATTTTGGGAAAATGCGGGTTATTTGGCAATAGAGCAGTGTTTCTTCTAACAATGGCGTTTATACCAACTCTCTATCTACCTCTAATAACCATTGACAATTTTTTGAAAAAATCTCAACAAACCTTTTGTGCTAACCAGAAATCAATTCTCACACTTGAATTTAAAAAAATGTAAAGAATTCAGGAAAAATGGTGTAAATTTGGCCTTTGGCCCATTAGTAGCGCCCCATTTTCTCTATCTAATGCCGTTAGTCTTAAGACATTATCTGCTTCGGGTTGTGAGTGAGGAATTTTTGAAAAAATCGCGACAAACTGATTACACAGCAGAGACCAATTATCAAAGTTGAATTAAAAAATATGAAAAAAACTCTAGAAAAATGTTGTGAATTTGCTAATTATCACACAAACAAGTCAACATTTTGTCTATCTAAGCATGCTATTACCGACTCGCTATCTATTTCCATTTAGAGATGACAAATTTTTTAATTTAGAAATATTCCAAAAATTTCAGAAAAATATGGCAATTTGGCAATTGCCGCCAAACTAGAGCAATACTTTCCTTATCTAGAAGTGCTCATACCGATTCGCCCTCTATTTCCACTTATAATTGAGGGTTTAAAAAATTGATTGCATAAGAAAAATCAGTTCTCGGACTTAAAAAATGCGAAAATTTCAAGAAAAAATTACCAATTTGGCAATTACCGCACAAATAGAGCTACGTTTTTGCTTTCGAATGGCATTGATACCAATTAGCTATTTGCTTCCAGTTAAGATTGACGAATTTTTGAAAAAATCGCGACTGAATGTTGGCACAGTAGAGATCAATTCTCCGGATGAATTTTAAAAAGTTCCTAAAAATTGAAGAAAACTGTGACAAATTTCGAAACTGCCGCAAGAATAGAGCAATATTTGCTCTATCGAATAGAGTTAATGTCAGCTCGCGGTCGTCTTCCAGTTAAGATTGACTTATTTTTGAAGAAATCGCGACAGACTGCACCATAGAGATCGATTCTCGGACTTGAATTAAAAAGAAAACCGGAACAACTTCAGGGAAAATCGGATAAGTTTGGCAATACACACTAATAGAGCAATATTTTCTCTATCTGGCGATGTTAAAACTAACTAGCTTGCGACTTATAGTTAAAATTGACAAATTTTTAAAATTTTCGCGACAGTTGGCGGTAGAGATTAATTTTCAGACATGAATTTCACAAAATTTCAAAAATTCACGAAAAATGACACAAATATGGCAATTGACACACTAATAGATCAACATTCGTGTATCTAAAGCCGTTAAGACTAACTCGCTAGACACTTATAGTTCTAATTGACGGATTTTTGAAAAAATCGTGACTGATTGTTGGCACAGTAGAGATCAATTCTCCGGATGGATTTTAAAAAATTCCTAAAAATTCAAGAAAAATGTGACAAATTTCAAAACTGCCGCAAGAATAGAGCAATGGTTGCTCTATCGAATAGGGTTAATGCCAACTCGCGGTCTTCCTCCAGTTCAGATTGACTTATTTTTGAAGAAATTGCGGCAGACTATTGGCATAGTAGAGATTAATTTTCGGACTTGAATTTCACAGAATTTCAAAAATTCACGAAAAATTACGCAATTTTGGCAATTGACACACGAATAGAGCAACATTTTCTCTATCTAAAGCCGTCAACACCAACTCGCTATACACTTCTAGTTAGAATAGATGAGTTTTTGAAAAAATAGTGACCGAATATTTGCAAAGCATAGCTCGATTCTCGGACTTGAATTTTAAAAAAATAACAAAAATTCAGGAAAAATGGGGTAGATTTGCGAATTTGCACACTAATAGAGCAATATTTCTGCTATCTAAAAGACTTAATATGAACGCGCCATCTACTTTCATTTATAATTGACAAATTTTTGAAAAAATCGCGACAGATTGTGTGAGCTATAGAGATCAATTCTCGGACTTAAATTAAAAAAGTGACAAAAATTCGGGAAAAACGCATGACGTTTGCCAATTTATGTACTAATAGAGCAATATTTTTCTATCTAAAACGGTTAATGTCAAATCGCGATCTATTTTCAGCTATAATTGACGAATTTTTGAAAAATTTACGACAGAGTGTTTGCACCGTAGCGATTAAATATCGGACCTGAGCTAAAAAATATCTCCAAACTTGAGAAAAAATCGGGTAAATTTGGCAATCGGCGCACTAATAGGGCAATATTTAAGTATGCAAACGCCGTTAATAGCAACTTATTATCAACTTCCGGTTCTATTTGACGATTTTTTTAAATAATCGCGACAGACTATTGGCACACTGGAGATTAATTTTCGGACTTGCATTTCAAAAACATGGCCAAAATTGAAACAAAATGTGGCAAATTGGACAATTAAACTACAAATAGAACAAGATTTGCTCTATCTAATGGCGTGAAAACCAACTCGCTCTCTGCATCCAATTTGATTTGACAAATTTTTGAAAAAATGTCGACAACCCGAATGCAAAGTGGAGATCAATTTTTGGACATGAATTTAACAAAACGCCAAAAATTCAAGAAAAATGTGGCAAATTTGAAAGTTAACGCCGTTAGTAGCAACTCGCTATACACTTTCGATTATGATTGACACATTTTTGGAAAAATCTTGCCAGGCTGTTTGCAAATCGCAAATCAAATCCGTGACTTGAAAAATGTCGCCCAAATAGAACACCAGTTAAAATTATTAATTTATCCTCCTTAGCATGTTGAAACAATGTTGTAGAATCCGCACTAACAAAACGGGCCATATTTGTGTCTAATTAACAAAATTAATCAACATTGCTACCTTGAAACCAGCCGAATTTAATGGTTTAACTATCATTATAAATTGAGTCGCATTGTTTAGACGACTTCCGCAAAGACTAAAAAACTAGTCAAATGTACGGCAAAATTGCCCAACATTGGCTGCCTTAATTTGCATTTATTTATGTAGCTTGAAGGTGTTGAATAGCGATTCATGAATCACTTACTGAAGAACTTGTTTTCGCAGTTAAATTCCCACATCAGCTGGCGAAAAAGCAATTAATGCTTGATTTTCAACACCCTACAGGAAAATGATATCGGCTAAAAAGTACCCAAGTGATTGCGGCACCTTCATGATGATATCTGACCTGGTAATGGTACGCAGCTGGTCTTCAGTTAAGCGCTCTTGACCAAGCAAGGCACTTATTAAAGAAGTACAATGCCCAATTCCAGTTGCCATTATCGGCGCTTTGATTGTTCGGGTACAATGCAAATGGTTGCTTAATGCACCAAAAGGATCTGCTCAAGGCGTTCGGTACCGTCTGTTTCTTCAAATAACTATCACAACCTAGATGGTAGTTGGCGCTAATAGCGTTAAACAATGCAAGTTTATTAGGCTTTAGAAAAAGAAAGTTAACCAGCAGGAAATTACAAAACATTCAGTCGCCCTAAAGTGCCAGCAGATAACCAAACAAGGCAATTTATTATTAAGTCACCCATTAAATTGCTTCTTTTAGCCCATATTATGCAGCCGATTACATAAGTGGTGAAATCTGAATGTGGAAGGTCGAATTTCTGATGTTTTTTTTCCAATTTTCACGCTGCAGACAATGTAAAAGGGCATTGTGTTTTTGTGGTGTGTTTCATCTTCGAAAGCCCATTCTTCACAGTGAGTTATGTAGGCATTGGCGGCTGTTATTTACAACGCAACACGTTTATTATTAAGTCATTGTAATAACTGGGCGTATGTGACCATAAAATATGGTAATGTGCACGAAGCGACGTCACTGATGGCAATGTAAGAAACCCACAACCTATTACATGGGTTGTCTGTATTGGCTTGGATACCACACATATACCAGAACATGAATTATGGTTTGGGCGCTACAAGTTGCATCAGAACTGGAGTGCTTCAAATTGCTTCATTGTGAATTCGTCAAAAATTTCCTTGGAACTACTTACATTGTTAACTAGCAGCCCGCAATATTCTGCAGACCCTTGCGGTGCAGCAAACTTATATTGAGGGTGACCGATTTGCCTCCATCGCCTACAGACATACAGGCTGGCGTTCTGTAGTCTCTAGCATGAATTGTTCCATGAAAAGAACTGTTGAAATTCACTCGAATGTTCATTGTGTGGTCGGCTTTACATGTGGCGCTCACTTGAGGATTGAAGTCGGTGTCTTGAAGCTGAGTCCATACCTGGAAGGAAATAAACCGTTTAGGTCTCCAATCGATGGGATTTTGCCATTTTTTTGCCTTTTTACCACACTCATCTCGATACTAAATGTCCAATTAGAGATATATCGTCAGCATAAAGACGGCAATCTTTACACCAACCATATAAAGATGTTGTTACAAATCAGTATGTTGTTTAGAAATCTGCCTATCATTGAATATGCGAAGCACAATCGTAAAGTATCATTTTGTCGTTGCTGCTCACAAGGTTGCGAATTACCATATCTATTTGGCTTAGTAGGTAGATCTTAATGGGTTGAGCACACTGAAATGCATGAGTGTTTAATCAGATGGTGGTATGTACTTTACTTTAATAGAGTTGCTTGGTTTCACCCGAAATGACCAAAGTTTTTAACTAAATAAAGCAAGGAAGCAACACAAGAGACAATTCTGAACCAAAATGAGTAAAACCTGCAGAGTTTTTCAGGCTGTTATACTGCCATGCACCTGTTAAGCACGTGCGGCAAATTTTGAACATGTTAAGTACAGGCATTGCTCTACCTACTGCCCAAATTTTGAGAAAATCCAACCGCTTTCTGAGTTTCCAGAGCCGTTTGAGAATGAGCCTGCGAAATAAGCGTAGTGGACCATGGATATTTATACCAAACCAGTGGATATTTATACCAATCAATTTTTTTTATTACAAAATAACACACTGTAAAATAAAACTAGTGGACACTTCATAGTTTCAGCGCACGAAGTCACGGACTTGTGATCAAAATTCACTCAAATCCAAACACTTTCTGAGTGTTTACAGCGATCTGAATATGAGTGAACGAAATAAGCACAATGGAGACTTACACACTTGTCTAAAAAAAATTGCCTACTTCAAACAAAAATCAGTAGACACTTCAAATCTGGAGTGTGTTGGATAAAGACATTGCTCCTCATATTGGTAGAATTTCACTCAAATCCAATCACTTTGTGAGCTTTCAGAGAGGCTTGAGTATGAGCGAGCGAAAAAAACTAGTGGATATTTACATACATTTCTTTAAAAAATCTCCCACCTCAAACTAGAATCACTAGACTAAATCACATTTTGAGTGCCTGAAGTACGGGAATTGAGCTCCATTCTGATCAGAATTCCCTCAAAATCCTGACGCTTTCTAAGTTTGTAGAGCCATTTGAGTATAAGCGAACGTACTAGGCGCAAAAGAGACTTACACGTTCATTTTCAAAAAATCACCTTGTCCAAACTATCAGTACTAGATGTTTAATATTTTGAGGGTTTTAAGTAAATACCTCAGGCTCCATACGCACAAATTTTCATATAAATCCAAGCATTTTCTGATTTTTTTGGGAGCATATGAACATCCAAAATAAGTGGAGTGCAGAAATAAGACATTTCCACTCTGAGTGGACATTTGCCGCGACCTCAAATCCCCAGCAGTGCTGGCATAAAGGGTGAGTAGGACTTTTATTGAAGATACACCCTCCCTACAGGGTGATTTTAAGTGCGTCTTTGCAGATAGTTTCGATCTTTCACTCAAAAAAAACCAACCAAACTCATTCTCAAACTCAAACCATTACACATTATGAAAAAAACTGCAAAAATTACATTTGAAAAGCTGTGTGGCAACGAACTATCGATCTTCACTAAGATTTTATCTCTTCGAACCCCAATGGACATTATATAAAGCAGTTACAAAGTAAATATCCCCTTGTTAACCATTTGCAAACTATCCAAGGTTTCATACCTTTGCAAAGAATTCAGACACGAAATAGGCGTGGCAAGTGTTTAACAATTAAGCACATTCATGAAAGTAAAAGCTCGGATTGTTTATTAATAAATTAAAAATAATACGGAATTGTTCCATTGCTCAGCTACATTCTTCCGGTAAATCGAACCGAATGCAAGCAGGTTTCACTTCGCTTTTTATTCAACTCTCTTCCGATGTTAATTAGAGGATGGCATTATGTGCTTTATTAATATTGTTTTTATTAATTCCAGTCATTAGATTTTGAATAATTGTTTTCCATTAATAAAAATGGGGCAATTTGTGATTGTTAAACGTCCATAACCACTTTGCATTGAAGATTGTGCAAGTTTAATTTAACTAATTTGCTCAAGTTTCAACGATTTCCAGTGTTGTAAAGTGGACATTTGCATATCCAAAGACTTGGGCAATTTGAGCTTTTATCGAGCTGTTTAGCTGTGGGCTTGTCAGCTTGGAGGTTTAAAAAAAGTCATTATCTTTGTTTAGTGATTATCTTCAGGAATGTAGGTTACAGAACTTGCCATTAAAACGTGCCATAACGCCGGAAGAAATACCAAGTACTGAGAATTGACGTGCCCGAATAAAAATGAGTAATATTACGGTGTTGTCCTCTTGTTCCCTGCATCGTCAATGAGGCGTAACACATTTTCTAATAGCGGTATATCTATATCTTCTATTAGCATTACTAAATCGTACGCAATATCTGCAGGTATTGCCACATCGGCTGGTCAATGCCAATGTAGCTGGAATTGAAGCTTGTTAAAAAAAAATGATGGTTTCAGACCGATGAAGCAACAGAAAATTTTCAAACAACGCACAAATTGAGAAACTAAAACCCGATTTTAAACAATTACAGAATGCCGATATTAATAAATTATTACACAACTGGTACGTGCGATGTTTCAATGTTATCTAATATTAGAATGTTGTTAATTTCCTGTCGGTGAAAGTGGCAAGTTTCGGCCGAAATAATTAACAAATTTATTACAATTTTGTTGTCTGCTGCAGCAACTACATATTATTTGTTCGGTTTATTGGCGTTATTTAATCGAATTTGCATTACTGCACCTGGACCCGCCCATATATTTTCGAATATTTACTAGCAGGAAAGGCATAGAGAACTTCTGGTAATGCATGCATGCATGGTATTTTTGTTTATTACCAAGTGTTTTGCCTTAAACTTTCCAAGTAAATTTGCCAAATGCCATTTTTCTTGGCTGATGTTTCGCTTCATGTGGTCTCAAACATTCATTAGTGACTATGCACAAAAAGAAGAAGATATTTCACTAGCATGCATGGTTGGCATCCTCAGAGATGTCTTCGCAGCCGAATGTCTATAGACGCCGCAGCAATTTTTGCTAACTTTGCCCCCCTTTAAACGAAAATATTTTTAGCCGCGAAGGTCTCAAGTTCGAACGTAGCCAAGCACTGGCCATCTAGCCTCTCTCATAGAGTCAAGTGTGTGCGAGTGAGATAACCGATGCCTCACACGTTCCTGAATGGAAATTTCAGTTGTGTTTTTTAACTGATTCCAATGAGAGTTTGAGCACCCAAAGTGAGTAGGGTTTTGAAGATGCTTTTTATCACTGAGTTATCTTTTCTTCAGTTCTTATTTTAAATTTGTTTGTTGGGTGTAAATTGTCTTTTGGGTTCCTTTCCTGCACCTGCATTGTGCCTTGGAGCTTTCTTGTTATGTTTAAATATGGAAAAAGATATCATCACAAATAAAATTTGTATGAAGAGTTTGTTTTTTTTAATGTTGGTCACATTTCCGTTTAGTGTTATTGCACTATTAAATCTATATCTTTTGTCACTTGCAAAAGTTCGGTTTTTTTATATTTGGTTCTCAAAACGTTTCTTTCGGTGTGCCACTTTTCTTGAGCGCAGTTTAAATGGTGTTCAAATGTTTCGTTTTGCGCTTTCGCTCGTTCGCTCTGTGTTCTTTTTCTTCAATTTTTTTTTGGATTTCAGTCCTATTGTAAAATTGACATCTTTTTTTGATATTAGGCAATTATTTGCATATAATTCTTATTATTTCTCCTTGTCACTTTGAGAAACATTTTATGCTCCAGTTGAAACAATTGGGGGACTTTCGTTTTCTTGTTTTTTTGGAGATTTTGAAACTTTTGGGCAACTGGAAAAATCTGAAATGGGAATTTGCTCCTTAAATATAAACTTTAATAACTAATTTTATTTTCAATGGAAACCAACATTTAATATCTTCACTATAACTACCAAACTTGGTCCATTCGTTTTTAAGCTTCTTGCAAGTGAGTCAAAACCGACAAAATCCAAGCCGGATTTAACAAACAATTTTTTCTTACGCTGCCCATGTCATAAAGTATAAATAACAAATTAAATTATTTAAATAACATTCAATTTTACACAAAACGTGGTTCTTTGAATCGAAAACCGGCTTCGAAATTTGAAAAATTGTGGTAGAAATTTATTGGTTCGTTAGCCTCAAGTTCCAGGGGGTCAAAGCACGTTATTCAACAACAAAACTCATCAGTTCCTGAATGATTTTTTTTAAATATTCCTCAATTTAAGCCAAATTTTCGCTCCACTTGAGGAATTTTTTGCTCTACTGAAGGCAAATCCAAACGAGGCTGAATCAATAATATAGATTAACCACCACGCAACGAAATCTGTTATCTCCGATTTCATAGACATTTCTCAGTTTCTATAACTGGTCACGACTGATATTTGTATGTCAAGATTGTTGCATAAGAAGCCTGGCCTGGGTAAGGTCGAATTAAAATACCAATTCCGTTTACATGATACTGTAATTTTAATCTGGCAGGTTTTTTTCATCATCAGGGCCCAAGCGCTTCGTTAACGGTCAATTGGTTTAGAAATGTCCAAATAGATATATCAACTTTAATTTAAACGGAAAAACCCCATTTGAGTGGCAGAAGAAGTGATTTATTTTCACACTTAAAGAAGTGGTTTACAAGAGCTGCTTCTGCATAAAGTTCCTTTCCGGTTTTGAGCAAATGATTAGACCAAATTAACAACGGTTACTGAGCCTGCAATTTTCATTTCAATAGTTACTGTCTTAACGCATCAGGATTTAATAACAAAAAACAGTTCCTGCAAAGTTCAGTAGCTCGGAAGACTGAGCTAATGACTCAGGAAAGGTATGCTCCAGTTAATTGATGAATTGCGTGCACTATTTACTGGAACAAGGTGTTTAATGAAATATATCTATTTAGATTTAATGCAGATTAACGAGTTTTATTTCCCATAACTTTCCAAATTGTCTCGAGATTTTAATTATGAATATAAACTGCTCAACAAAATGAGCTTTATACCTCCAAATTTGCCCTATCTTTGGAACTGGATAAATTCTGATTCCTTCAAGCGATTTGGTTTCTGTTTGAAGCGTTATTGAGCCCCATTTTTTAAATTGTTAGTCAATGTTTTGCTAAAAATTAAGCGCCTCAGATACATTTTCTACAGGGCGACAAATAAAAAAATGCAAAATTTTGCAAAGTTCCTGGTTGGTCAAAAAAAGGTTTCTTTGGATCTCTAGGCGGTTTATTAAGATCATTTGGAAATATTGGCGGGTTTTTTGGTAAAAACGACAACAAAATGGAGGTTTTTCCGAATCCGTGGCAATTTATGCATCAGTCCAAGCCTCCAAATGGCATTTTTCCATTCAAAGTCGCGGGCTTCATAAACTGTCGCTTGAACTTCACTAACGTTGTGACGGAGAATTGAAATGAAAAATCGGATTAAACTTTTCTCTTTCCACTACATTTGTCGAAAAAATTCACTTTCAAGCCAAATACCAGAATGGGGTAGATAAAAATTGAAGATTTTTTACCTCAAACTACGCAAAAATCGCGCTTCTAAAACACTAACTAACAGCCTGAATTCGCCGGTAAATCCTCAGAAGTAGAATCTTTGGCAACATTCCCACAACTCAGAAAACATTTGGCGGCCACTCAGAAATAATATTTTAAAGTTGCAGTGGCTCAGACAGCGCGATCTTTTTCTTAAAACTAGTTCAGGTTCAAATTTCACTTAAGCTTAACACTCAAGGCTCTTAATCGTGCAGAAAAAAACTCAGAAATCCTTCTTATTACAGCAGCGATTTTCTGGATTTCCGCTGATTTTTGTTTAGTTGACGCTTCAGCAGCCTCGTTAAAGGCTTCAAACTACACAAGTGACGCTGTTCTGAAGCTCCAATCAGAAGCTAATTATCCAAGCTGTAATTTTGCGGTATTTGGCAGCAAAAGCCTCAGAACAAACAGTGCTTTAGAACAACCGCACTCAGAAAAGTGTTGCCAAGGCTGCAGTGGCGAAACCAGGATTTTGATCTGGAGGGGAGTAGGTGGAGCAATGGCTGGGCCACCTCGACCACCTGACTTGAAGAATCCGGATTATTTTGGAAAATTTCGACGTTCACCTTGTGGGCGGGAGAAAAGGGAGGAGTTCCTTTTGAGTCAACAAAATCCCTACACTAATTTTTGCTAGTTCCGATTTGTGCTGCCACAATGGGTAAAATCTGAACTAGAATTTCTCGTAAACAGGTGATTTATATCCATGAAAGGGCTCCGCCTCATTTCTTCCCAATATTACATAAAATCGATCACTTGGAGTAGGTGGAGCAATGGCTGGGCCACCTCGACCACCTGACCTGAAGAATCCGGATTATTTTGGGAAATTTCGACGTTCACCTTGTGGGCGGAAGAAAAGGGAGGAGTTCCTATTGAGTCAACAAAATCTCTACACGAATTTTTGCTAGTTCCGATAGAAAGCAAGTTAGAGACTCAGCAAAGACTCAAATAACGCGACTTGTTCTTAAAAGCTGAAGTGAGGCTTAAATGTGAATTATCACATTTTTGTTGATTTTTTTGGTAAATTAGTGGCTTTAACACTCAAGTGGCTAGAAAAACGTTCAACGGAGACTCAGAAGAATTTTCAGTTTTGCTTGCACGACGGTCAGAGAGAGGCTCAAATTAAGAAGATTAAATCGAATTTATTTCAAACTGCAGTGAAACGTACAAATAAATGTGTTGTTTAGTGGAAATATTTCCTGTTTTTTTAGTTAAATTGGTGAGTTGAGTCACAAACTTTCAGGAATTTTGCTTTGCTTCCTTTGCCACCCTATAGAAACTTTATGTGACGCACGATTTTTTTGCAAAACCTCGCACTAACGGAGGAAGAATTGGACTAAATAACGCTTCAAACCGGAACCAAATCACTTGAAACAGTCAGAATTGATCCAGTTCCAAAGTTTGTCCAAATTTTTCAGTGTAACCTTGATTTAAAAGAGAAAACAATTTGAAAAATTGCATAAAACTTTCCTGTAAAGTTGAGTTTCAATTTTATATAGTCACTGTTATGTGTGGTACTCACTTTGGCTCATTAAATTAAGCCTTATCGACTAATTGAAGTGCGTATAGAAAACGAAAGTTTCAGCAAGTGCAAAATCTTGTTTCACTTGGTTTCTTCTTAAAAAAAAACGCATTAGAAAGCACTCACTGTCTTAGTTAAAAGAGTGTGGCTTTCGCGGCTGTTGGTTGAAACTGGTGAGTTTTTCGGGCTTTCAGACCAAAGAAATGCTTTGCCACGACGGTCTAAAGACCCAAAAAATTCATCAGTATCTTTTTTGTTCATCAGTACCGGTTGGTAACATGCACTTTCTTATTTGAATGATTTGTATATAGAAATTTGCATGAGCTGTTTATAATGAATGGTGAAATTTTAATTATTTTATACTCGCTCATCAAGGATGAAATATTGCGGCTTTTAACACGGAAAATTGAAAGCGTCGAGTGGTTTATGGCTCAAAATGTTCAAACTCGTTGCGGAATTTTCAACTATATATAAATATGAAACATTAAATCAACCGCGTGTCTTATGTATTATTAATAGGTTTTATTTGAACAAATTCCGGGGATTATGGTTTTGAATAATTCATAAACCAATTAGATAGAGTGTAATAAACGCGCGAACCACCATTTGCTCTCAAGAGTTTTTCAATAAGCTCTATGGTTGACTCCAAAATTTTGGCAAAGCTAATGGATTTTCTGGAAAAATTCCAACCCACTGCTTTGCTAACTGGAAAAGTTCGCAGATTTGGATCAATAAAAAACCTCCAATTTGGGTTCCAAAACTCGATAAAAAGTATCGTTAATACGGTATGTCCTTTCGCATTCCAACCGTAACATCTGCGTCACACAACATATTGATGAATAAACAGTATCCTGTTGTTAGTCAGTTATTGAATAATACTGAACATTTTACTCAGAACTCTCGGCCTCTTGTTAATTGCCTCATTACTCAGACACTCAGCGTTTGCTGACCTCATTTCCGCAGACACAAATTGTGTCTAACTTAGTCACAAAAAACCGCCCAAAATGCGCAAATAAACAACTGAAAAAATATGCAAATAGTGCGCAAAACTAAAAAAACTTTCAATTGTTAAAAGGCGTCACGGTTAATCTGCTGTTGGTTTAAATGTACCATCAACCAGCAGACTTGCAATGTTGTAACCCACTGTTGAACCGAAAGCTCATTTTGGTGCAAAACAAACAGACTTAACTGTAGTTCTGCGTTCAGTTTTAATTCATCCGATCACGTCTGCACCGAAACCGGAAATATCGAAGCCATTTGGGCGAGGATGTAAATTGATGAACATGGTTTTAATATGCATGAGCAAAAAACACTGAAAATCCGCATTATAAGTGCAACATGCAAGCAACTGAAGGTGAAAGTAGTACACTGAGGCGACTTACCAAAGGGACGAACCCGATGAAGAAGTAAGCCCCAATGGGAAATATCCATTTGGTGCAAGTCCGCGCCATACTCGTAGTTGGCACAGTACACAGAACAATTGAAAATGCACCGACGACCAACCAATCACATGTCAATATTTCGAAATTTCAAACAAAAGCTACCGAACGGCGAGCATTGCAAGAGTTGGGTACCGCGAATGGTTGCGCGATTGCTTTGGGTTCCTCGCCTAACTGAGAGTTGAGTTCTCCCAACCCATTGGGTATAGGTATGGGCTGGGGAATGTTGTCGATCTTTCACAGGGGAAACTGGCTCTTGATTAAGGAATGTTGCTCATTACTACTTCACTCATATTCACTGTGTATGTTTTACGATGGATGGTTCAGAAATAGGTTCCATTTAAGTTTGGTTTTCGAGTTTATTCGTTTATTTTGTGTTACTGGTAAAAGTACTTTTCTTGTAGCATTGCAATGAATCTCTGCAACCGCATGCGTGGCTATCTCTAGCCATTCCTTTTCTGGAGTGGTATTTTGCAGATTTTGTTGCTCCACGTGAGTCTAGGCCTGTTTCTTTTACAAAATACATTTCTTTTACAGTTTTTCTGTATTTTTGCCTTACTTATTTGCTTCAGTATTGCCTTGTGTGCTCCTCAAGAAATATCCTCCATTCCAGTTGTCTTCAACAACATTTATCTATATATATTTTTCTCCAGGATCTTCTCTTCTTGGGTTGCTTCTATTTGTTTCTTCCTGATTTCACAAAACAAATATTAAATTTCACTTCAACGGTTTTATTTATTATTTTCTTTTGCTCTTTCTTAATTGTATTTTTTTGACTCCTTAAACCGTTTCAATTTCTTCTTCTTTGAAGTTCAATTTTACTTAAACGGATTCATTCCTTAAGCTCTCTTTATTGTAGCTCGTTTTTGTTTCTTCTTAACCGCGCAAATTCTCTACATTTTGCCTCCTTTACTGCTCAAATTTGCTTTACTACGGTTTCATTCATTATCTCCTATTTTTTTGATGTTTCCATTTCCCTTTTTTTGACTCTTCAAACCCCTTCGATTTTTTCTTCTTTGAGGTTGAACTTTACTCAAAGAGTTTTATTGTTTACTTTCTCTTGTTTCAAAAGTTTTTTTTGGTCTCTTCTGAACCGCGCAAATCAACTAGAATATTTCATTTTCACTTTTCAATTTTACTTTAACGGTTTCATTCATTATCTTCTCTTTTTTTGGTGCTTGCATTTGTCTCTTCTGAACTGCTCACACCCCCTCGATTTTTTCTTCATTGATGTTCAATTTTGCTTCAACGGTTTCAATTATTATCTTCTTTTGCTGTTTCTAATTTGCCTCTTTTAGACTCTTCAAACTCTTTCGATTTAATCTTCTTTGAAATTCAATTTTACTTGAACGGTCTAATGACTTATTTTCTCATCTTTTGGAGCGTCTTATTTGCCTTTTCTTAATGCCACAAATCCTCTCGATTTTTTCTTCGCTACTGTTCAATTTTACTTCAACGGTTTCATTTATTATCTTCGTTTGCTGTTTCTTATGTGTCTCTTTTTGACTCCTCAAACTCTTTCGATGTTTTCTTCTTTCATCTTCAATTTTACTTTCAGTGTATCATTCAGTATCTTTTCTTCTTCTGTTGCTTCTTGTTTGTCTCTTTTTAACGCCACAAATCCTCTCGATTTCTTCTTCGCTACTGCTCAATTTTACTTCAACGGTTTCATTCTTGATCTTTTCATTTGTTGCTTCCATTTGTCTCTTCTGAACTGTTCAAACCCCATCGATTTTATTTTCGTTGATGTTCAATTTTACTTCAATGGTTTCATTATTATCTTCGTTTGCTGTTTCTTATTTGTCTCTTTTTGACTCCTCAAACTCTTTCGATGTTCTCTTCTTTGATCTTCAATTTTACTTTCAGTGTATCATTCCGTTTATTTTCTTCTTTTCTTGCTTCTTGTTTGTCGCTTTTTAACGCCACAAATCCTCTCGATTTCTTCTTCGCTACTGCTCAATTTTACTTCAACGGTTTCATTGTAGATCTTTTCATTTGTTGCTTCCATTTGTCTCTACTGAACTGTTCAAACTCCATGGATTTTATTTTCTTTGATGTTCAATTTTACTTCAACGGTTCATTTATTATCTTCGTTTGCTGTTTCTTATGTGTCTCTTTTTGACTCCTCAAACTCTTTCGACGCTTTTCTTCTTCGATCTTCAATTTTACTTTCAGTGTGTCATTCCCTATCTTTTCTTCTTTTGTTGCATCTTGTTTGTCTCTTTTTAACGCCGCAAATCCTCTAGAATTCTTCTTTGTTACTGTGCAATTTTACTTCAAGGGTTCTCCTTTTTTCTTGTTTCCTTTAGTCTTTTTTGACTCCTGCAACCCTTTCGGTTTTTTCTCCTTTGAGGTTCGATTTTACTCAAAGAGTTTTATTCTTTATTTTCTGTTATTTGGTAGCTTTTTTGCCTCTTTTCAACCGCAAAAATCATTTCGATTACTTCTTTTTTACTGTTCAATTTTACATCAATTCCTTTAAATCATAACTGTAGTTTTTTTATATTAAGTTTCATATCATTGTTTTGCATTTTTTCTTCACTTTTATGAGGTTTTAAAGAAGATTGGCGTCATTTTCCGGCATGATTACAGTGTCGTCCGCAAAAAATAGACACTGTGCCAAACGCTCATTCGAAAGCTGCGTCTTCCGTTCTTGTAATATTGATTTTTCCTGCTATTTGTGCGTCTATATTTGTTGTTTGATTGTTACCGCTCATGTGTGATTTTCTCAGTTTCTATTTGAAAATGTTTTAGTACAGTGATTACAGTCTTTTATATGCGATTTTAAAAAATCGGTGCGATTAGCTGCCAGTTTCCCTCTGTTGAAACTTCTTAATGATTCAATATTTCATTTTAAACATTCTTTATTCTTATTTATTTCTGTTATTGCTTTGGCATGACTTGACTATTTGCCACTAATTACTTTTTTGCGTTTGTTTCATATTGTCTTCTATTGCCACTGCTTGTTTTGCTCTAAGTTCTGCCTTCGTTTTTACTTGATCCTGCTGCCTTTTTATCGTCTGTTTCTTGTTCTGCTTCACTCATTTCTTTATTGTTTTCTTCCATTCTCAATTTTTCAATTTTTAATGTAGATTCTTCTCAGGCCCTCAAATTGGGTTCGGTTCTACAATCTACATCAAATCGCATTCACAGTTAAAGGAACTTTAAAATTGAATTCCGTTCCTGAAAGTGCGAGAATTTGGAGTCCTCAACAGTGACCCAATAGAAGTTCTTCGATAATCAACATCTAAAGGAAAATATCGACGAACTGGTCTGCAATTTTCCCGCCACTGGGGCGCTAACGCATGTCTTACGAAACATCGCTTTCCTGCTTAGTTCAGTTTCACCCTTGCGTGTGTCAGCTTCGGTTTCCGCCCTCCGGGTTTCGTGAATCTTACATTTTTCGATCAAAAGTTGCGATTTCCAGGCACGAATCTCGCCGAGGAAAAGTAAGTAATTTTCTTGCATCATTCTCACCACGCAAACCATATTAGATCATCCCAAATTGTACCTTGAACATTCCGAAAGCCCCTGCAAACATGTCTGGATTAGCACTGGAATATCCATAGCAGACAGAGCAGAGCAGGCGACCAAATGAATTTTTCAAAACCCTCAGCAAGTTGGGGAAGAAGCAACTAGTTAGGTTATGAAAACGCGTATGTAGAACTGGATCAATAGGGGGTTGGAGAAGCCATCCCCACACTGGAGGGGCGAAAAACATTGGCGCGGACTCAAAGACCGACCTAAAGGCCTAATTAACTTTTCATTTATCTTGATCGGAAATATGAATCACCGCACTTGACTCGAGGATGGTGTGAATTGTCGGGGTTTTGAAAAAATTGCCTAATTTTAATGACTCAGTATCGATTATCAGAAAATGGTGTTCTTATACACGTTCAAATTCCAGCAGTTTCCACTTTGAGCTCTTAATCCCAAGAATAACTTTTTGGGGTTTTTGGAGATGTAGGTGCTCTTGGACCCCAAGGATTTGTCTCCCTAGCTACACTCCGCAAAGGCTCTTATACAGGGTGGTTCCCTGGTTGTTTGGGCAGCAATATTGTGTTCCAGACCAATTTGTTTCCTACTTTTAATACTAGTTGTTGTCTGGCTTGTTTTTCTCACTCGAGAAAGAGTTTTATTGAAGTTTTGAGGCAACAAAAATGTTATCTCTTGTGATATTATAACTGATCATACCTCAGGGAATTTTGTCCCATAAGTTCAGGACCATCCTGTAGATGCGAACCGCTTGTTGCAGCAAGTAAAGTGGCCAGATTCGATCGGGATTAAGGCGTAGGGTGTCCAAGGGCGAGGGTGCTTAATTTTCTTCGGCAAAATTAACGAGTGCGGCAAATATTGCGGCCAACCCGCCAACGGCCCCACCATTTCGTTCAGCAGCTTCCGACAGTCTTTCACCTCCAATGTCAACTACTTGAAACGTCGATTCAGCTCCGGGGATTTGTCCTCGGAGTGTGATGAAGCTGATGCCCATATCGACCCCTACACGAAACCACCACCAGTCACGTCCCAACCCCAGGTACGCCAGAACTCCTCACGGATCTTCATCATCGTACTTCTGCACGAATGTTGTTTAGGCTCCGCCACCTCCTCCACCATCGCAATCGAGCACCAGCAGTGATCTATCGCTCAATCTTCGGGCCGGATCGAAGACAACCAGCGCCCCCAGTTCTCCAGCAAAGTCACGCGAAAGTCTCCTCCAAAGGGTGCAGTCTTTGACCGGACAGGCCCGGGATCAAGGAGCTTCTATTCTAGGAGCAGCAGTGTCTAGGTACACATTTTCTTCGGATTGGGGAAGGTTGCCAAGGGTTTGCAAATATGTGGTTTTTCCAGTGCCAGTCGAGTCACGTCTTCAGTCTCAGGCCGCCATCTGAGCCTGTTGGTGATCGATGATCAGAACACCGATTGGAGCAAATATTTCCGGGGCAAGCGAATTGGGGATTATGAAATTCGGGTGGAACAAGCAGAGTTTCGTGAACTGACGGTGACTGCCACTTCGGAGGGTGCTAATGTGTCCATGGCCGTTTACAGAGGAGGGACGCGTGTTGGGCGCTCTTTCCGCCCAGACTTTCTTCTCGTGAGTAAAGAACTTTAGATTTTAGCCAGAGAAGCATGAAGAGTTTTTGCCCTAACAATTTTCTGATGAATAACTGTGGATAACAATTCTTAGAGGATTTTTATGTAGAATGAACTCCTAATTCTGTGTGTTTGACGAATATTTTTGATTTTTTTTCAAAAAGCACGTTGCTGAATTTTACATGAATTTGTATGGAAAACTAAGTCAACATTTTCTATCTGAAAAAGTTTTCCTTGTGGAAATCGAAGCAGTTTTTCACCTGAAGGAACCAAACGCACAGGAGGGGATTCAGGTGGAAAACTGCAGTTCGATTTCGAAAGGGAAAAATTTAGCAACAAGACTAGAAATAAAAAAAATCAGGCTGAGAAATAAGCGTTTTTATTAATAAGAGAAAGGTTTCTAACCGCTTTACAATAAATCAACATATAAAAAAACTATACAATATATTATACATAGAGGCTTTCGAGGCCATTCCTTGAAACTGGTGATTTTTTCGGGTTTTTAGGACGTCGTAATACAGAATTTCTTCCTGCCGTTTCGTAAGCTTTCACTGTACTAATCTCAAGCTCTCAAGCAACCCACCTCTGAAGATGCAAGCTACTCGTGCTTGCGAAACGTCAGGAACAAATGTTATTTTACGACGGCCTAAAAACCCGAAAAAATCACCAGTATACAATGGATTATTAGGAAGCTTTGTACAATAACTCTTAATAGGTACAATATTTAGGTAACACATAAATTAACTAAAAGCTACAAATCAACAATACTGTTAGTAACGATAAATTCCAAATTCAACAAGATTCGACTTAAAACGAAAACAACAAATTTTTGGCTACATTTTTGTATCAGATTTATACAAAAAAAACGTGTATTAAATTAAAAAACTCCTGTAAAATGTACTGCAATAACCAATATTTTTGCATGGAAATTCATCGGGGTTATTTACGTAAATATAGTGCAGGGTAAGGGCATTTCCATAGCATGTCGGCAACATGCAAAGTTGTAATCAATTTTGTTAAAGTTTCAACTTATTATCAAGCTGTTTTACAAGTAAAATTTAAAAAAAAGTCTTTATTTTTTCCGGATTTAAAAAGGGATTTTTAGCATTTTTAAAAATCTTTTAGGTCAGGCAGAATCTGAAAGACGCCGGTGAAGATCACAAAAAACTGCTGCTGGCCATGAAGTTTGGTGGAGTTCCCAGCATCAATAATCTGAATTCGATTTACAATTTTCAGGCAAGTGGAAATTTAATTAAAGTAAATCCAACACGATTTTAGTGGAAATATTCAAATTTTAATTGTTAATTGATAATTGTGTTCCACACGAGAAAACAGTGTAAAATTCGAACGATGCAAATATAATTTTAAAAAATTACTGAAAATTCCTAAAAATAGCTTTTCCTCCGCAGGATAAACCATGGGTTTTCGGACATTTAGTGCAACTGCAAAGACGATTAGGAAAGGACAGTTTCCCTTTGATCGAGCAAACGTTTTACCCCGACCATACAGAGATGGTAAGTGCAGAACAAAACACAAAATAATTAATTTAATTGTATTATAAAACCCCATATAAGTGGCGTGCTTCATACAACTTGAATGGACGTGTTAATCGCGAATCCTTATACCCGCAGGGATTTAACAAAAAACAAAACAATGTAGCCTAAATAAATATCGGAGTTTTGTGCATTTTCACCAATAATTTAAAAAAATTATACATCAACAATTAACTGCATTTATATTTAAATGACCAATTCATTGACGATTATAAATGCATTTAGCAATTGCAAAATACGCCGGTGAAAATCGTTCAAGGTTCGAGAGGCAATCGAGGTGGTGATGGATGATAATGTGGATTTCCTGCTGCTACTGAAGAATTTCCATGCACCAATCCGTTTCTCACTCTGCAGACAGTTAGCATTTTGTTTTTGTTCCACATACACGATCCGTTTGCTTGGCGTAGACAAATACCCTTAAAAAAGTTACAATAACGTACAATAAGACGTGAAGTGCAAGTCTTCCACAAACATTAGCAAACGTGCCCCTAAAGCCCTGTTCTAAGAAAACTTTATTTTTACTGTACTGAAACTTACGTCGAGTGTTTCACATTCGCTGTTCCAAATGCAGGTGTCTCTTTGCTTGAAACTGTTGTTGCATCTGTGATACAGGCAGTTTTTGATCTTGCAGCTGCAGCCATGCTTGTACATCAATTTCAAGCCTTTCCTTTGCCTTTTCGTCAGGTGCTTCCATTCTGCTACCATGTTGCACATATTTACGTTAGCCTTAAAAAAATTTGAAGATAAGTAGTTTTAAAACACTTTTTTAACACAAGAAACTCCCACAAGAATGCAATGGAAAAATGCTTATGCAGGATTATTTTTCTGTTGACTAGTTTTTTTGAAAGCTAAACTCCAAGGCTCTAAAGCTCCGGCATTAAAACGATACATTTAGAGCAGAATGCGATGGTTTCCAATTAAGGCTCTTTTTCAATTAGCAATTTAAAAAAACATCGATTCTGCTAGAAATTAAATGGAACAAGGCTTCGTTTAGAGAGCTTGTGAACTCCTTCTCTGATAAATCAGGGAATGTTCCCACCTTTCTCGATACGCGATCGTTCGTTCCCCGAAAATCCATTTTAGCAAACTTGACGCCTTTCTGGCTGCTCCGGATAGAATCCGTTTTTATTGGCAACGATTCAAATGCTCGATGCCGCTTTTATGCGAAAATCCATTCTGAAGCTGCGAACATCGCTATGAAAGGTGTTGACTGAATTCCAATTTAAATTAGGGCTTTATTCGCTGTTTGAGTGCCAACAATATTTAATGATATTATCAATTTACGGAAAAAAAAATCAGGATCCAATCATTTCTCGGATGCAAAAAGGTGTCTTACCCTTAAACTGTTAATAGTTCCAGAAAGAACGTACAATTTTCCAATGGTAAGCTGCACTCCACACATGGATCCGAAGATGCTGGTATGGATTTTCCCGGACTTTAAAGCCACTAATCCTTTTTCCGATATCTTGAACTCCTTCCTCACTCGGACTTTGTATACTTTGGAGCCAGTCGATTCAATGGTTTGTTCCTTTTTCACTCGGGCAAGGATCACTGAAAAAATATTAGGTTTTGAACGTTTATAGAGAAAAATGTGTACTTTCACAAATTGGCCTAAAATATAGTTTCGACAATCGAAATCGGTTGTAATTTTACGGTTTAATAAAGCATCAGATCAAGATTGTATAATAACTTTTAATTTACTAAAACTGTCTAAAAACATGCTAGCTCGCCAAGGTTCTATTTTCCAAATAATAATGTTGTATATCTGAACTTTTCAACAACGTCGGATGTTTTCTATTGCAAACGCTGCATTTTAAGGTAAACATTTCATAGTAAAAATCTATTCGAATCGACAGGATCGTTAGCGGTCTATAAGTAAATCAGTGCCACGAACATAAATGTTATTCCAGAAAGCCTTTATGTTGTCAATTAACCGGAAAGGACTAAACAATAGCAAATGGATAATAATATTATTTTCCGAAGTCACCGGTAATAAATACATGCTAATCGCGCACTATTATTCAATCGCTTATATTAAAGTCGGAATTGTTTATGGTTTTGCATTTTCTTTGAGACATTTGTTATTATTATTTCTGCATTTTCAGCAGTGGAGAGTTACGAAATGGTGGTGTTGCCTTCGGGCCAACGTTTCGGCTATATTTTAGCAACCAATCAGCGCGTGATCAAGGCTAAAGTATAGCCTAAATGCTGGTTCAAGAGAAACAGTGTTAGTTTCGGTTAGCTTGGGCTCTTTTCCATTAATCTCGTCAACTTGCACTGCAGAAAAATGCAAAACTAATACTGTTTTTCTTGGGCCAACGTTTCGGTTATATTTTAGCAAGCAACAGCGCGCGAGCCATTATGGTGGCTGACATATAGCCGAAACGCTGGCGCAAGAAAAACAGTGCTACTTTTGCATTTTTTCTGCAGTGAATAGTTACGAGAATGGCGGTGTTTTCGGGTAATCGTATACGTAAACCAACACTGTTGTTCTTGGGTCAACGTTTCGGCTATATTTTAGCAACAATCAGCGCGCGAGCCATGATGGTGGCTGACATATAGCCGAAACGCTGGCGCAAGAAAACAGTGTTACTTTTGCATTTTTCTGCAGTTAATTGTTGAGAATGGCGGTGTTTTCGGGTAATCGTATGCGGAAACCAACACTGTTGTTCTTGGGTCACGTTTCGGCTATATTTTAGCAAGCATCAGCGCGCGAGCCATGATGGTGGCTGACATATAGCCGAAACGCTGGCGCAAGAAAAACAGTGCTACTTTTGCATTTTTTCTGCAGTGAATAGTTACGAGAATGGCGGTGTTTTCGGATAATCGTATACGGAAACCAACACTGTTGTTCTTGGGTCAACGTTTCGGCTATATTTTAGCAACAATCAGCGCGCGAGCCATGATGGTGGCTGACATATAGCCGAAACGCTGGCGCAAGAAAAACAGTGTTAGTTTTGCATTTTTTCTGCAGTTATTAGTTGAGAATGGCGGTGTTTCCGGGTAATCGTATGCGGAAACCAACACTGTTGTTCTTGGGTCAACGTTTCGGCTATATTTTAGCAACAATCAGCGCGCGAGCCATGATGGTGGCTGACATATAGCCGAAACGCTGGAGCAAGAAAAACAGTGTTAGTTTTGCATTTTTTCTGCAGTGAATAGTTAGAGAATGGCGGTGTTTTCGGTAATCGTATGCGGAAACCAACACTGTTGTTCTTGGGTCAACGTTTCGGCTATATTTTAGCAACAATCAGCGCGCGAGCCATGATGGTGGCTGACATATAGCCGAAACGCTGGCGCAAGAAAAACAGTGTTAGTTTTGCATTTTTTCTGCAGTTATTAGTTGAGAATGGCGGTGTTTCCGGGTAATCGTATGCGGAAACCAACACTGTTGTTCTTGGGTCAATGTTTCGGCTATATTTTAGCAACAATCAGTGCGCGAGCCATGATGGTGGCTGACATATAGCCGAAACTCTGGCGCAAGAAAAACAGTGTTAGTTTTGCATTGTTTCTGCAGTGAATAGTATGAGAATGGCGGTGTTTTCGGGTAATCGTATGCGGAAACCAACACTGTTGTTCTTGGGTCAACGTTTCGGCTATATTTTAGCAACAATCAGCGCGCGAGCCATGATGGTGGCTGACATATAGCCGAAACGCTGGCGCAAGAAAAACAGTGTTAGTTTTGCATTGTTTCTGCAGTTAATAGTTGAGAATGGCGGTGTTTTCGGGTAATCGTATGCGGAAACCAACACTGTTGTTCTTGGGTCAACGTTTCGGCTATATTTTAGCAACAATCAGCGCGCGAGCCATGATGGTGGCTGACATATAGCCGAAACGCTGGCGCAAGAAAAACAGTGTTAGTTTTGCATTTTTTCTGCAGTTAATTGTTGAGAATGGCGGTGTTTTCGGGTAATCGTATGCGGAAACCAACACTGTTGTTCTTGGGTCAACGTTTCGGCTATATTTTAGCAACAATCAGCGCGCGAGCCATGATGGTGGCTGACATATAGCCGAAACGCTGGCGCAAGAAAAACAGTGTTAGTTTTGCATTGTTTCTGCAGTTAATTGTTCAGAATGGCGGTGTTTTCGGGTAATCGTATGCGGAAACCAACACTGTTGTTCTTGGGTCAACGTTTCGGCTATATTTTAGCAACAATCAGCGCGCGAGCCATGATGGCTGGCTGACATATAGCCGAAACGCTGGCGCAAGAAAAACAGTGTTAGTTTTGCATTGTTTCTGCAGTTAATAGTTAAGAATGGCGGTGTTTTCGGGTAATCGTATGCGGAAACCAACACTGTTGTTCTTGGTCAACGTTCGGCTATATTTTAGCAACAATCAGCGCTCGAGCCATGATGGTGGCTGACATATAGCCGAAACGTGACCCAAAAAACAGTGTTTGTTTCAACCCATTATCGAAAATGTTGGACATTCTCGAAACTATTGATAAATGCAGGCACGTTTTTATTTATTTTACTGCCCAATTACATAGTTGTCGTTTGGAAAAGTGCTTAAACTGATTGATTGAATCACGAATATGCAAAATGGCCCGTATCATGCGACCAAATCGGTATAATTTATGAAATCTCCGTCATTAATCTTCCATAATAAGCATGAGAAAAATAATGAATAATGACACTCTATCGATGTTTGTTCGTATTATTATGGCGCCTTGAGCGCCTAGGAACATTAGAGGAAATTACCTTTGGTAAACATGTATTTAAGTCGATGTCTTCGCAATGTAATTACCAAGAGTTTTATTCCAAACAGTCTTAATTCGAATCAAATAACGTGAGTGATAAAAATCGAATAGAACCCCCTATAAGCGGCTCACATCGTGCAAGGTTTCTCCGGAAAGAATCCGGGAAAACTTTAGATTAAAACAATAATAAACCACTGATGAAATGACCTTCGTGCTTTCAAATGCGTCTTAGCTGATTTTACATATATTTACTTAAATAAACATCGCCAAAAATACATTACAATGGCGTTGAAAAACATCTTAGGGATCAGGACTAAAATAAAAATGTTTCCTAAATTAATCACAGTTAAGAAATGCAACAGGCAACGCATACATCCGCTAATTAAAAGCATTAATATTTGGATTCGGTAATTTAATATTAAGCTGAACAATTTCTGACGCAAAACGTTGTTTTCGTTCTTGTTCATAATACCGAATTTTAATGTGTACCTACACAAAATGTTTTCAGCAAACAGATGCTCGTAAACCGTAATGGTCTAGTTTCGTGTATATAAATGCGGCCAGAAAGGATGTTTAAAGATTTTCTCCATTATAACCGACAATTCATTTTCTCAATCCAGAAAATGCAGACATTTCAGAGAACGTTTACTCAGAGAAAGTGGAAAGCTCGCTTGAGAGCGTTGGATTTTTCGCAGCTTTTGGGGTTTTACCTGCACTTTTATGGCTTTACTAGGACATTGCTAAATTGCGCAAAAAGTGTCTCTACTTAGGCGTAAAGTTTGAAAACATCAAGCGGAAATCTGCGTTTCAATGCCACAACTGTTTGCTCAAACTTGTTTGCGTTCCGCATATTGCGGTAAATTTGAATATCCCGAACAACCAGAAAAATGTGTTTCGGTCAGCGAGATTAATACTGAATTACAGTAGAAGATTTATTGTTTTGGCGCAGTGGTTGGCCTATTTATTCCGTTTTTTTATGAGGACTTTTCAGAATTTCAGTCAGCTTTTTCAGGAGAGAATTCAGTAATGATTATTTTCAGTTCGAGTAAACTGGGTACTTACTTACCAAAGTCCGATTTACAGTAATGATCCTGCGGATGTGCAATCATGCAACTGCACGCATGGCAGTAACTGAGAGAGCTCAAAACACGGCCAAAGACAGCGTCCAAACATTGGCCTTCATCATCTGAAACATCCAAAAAAATCCAGCATAATTCATAGGAAAGCTCGTGCACTTAAAATGGGAAATGCCTAGAATTCAAGTGTCAAAGCTGAGTTAAAACTTCAATAACGAAGTTCACTAAGAAGTTGGGAAATCGCTAAAACTACGAGCTTTCCACCCAGCTTCAGCTGAAGTTTTCCCGTGTTTGGAATAGGGATTGAGTTGGATTAATTCGCAACTTGAGGCCTTGTTGGAACTTTCCTGTTGAATAATCTAGATTTGTTTAATTTGGGTTCTTAATTTATCACGTTTTTTGCCAAAAAGGGGAAGGACTTAATGAAGAATCCAGAAATCCTGAAAACTAGAAACTTTCAATCAATGAAAAGGCTTTTTAAGGTGTCTTCAAAAGAAATGCTGAAAATAATTAAACTGCTGGGCATCAGTTTTATTACCAATTTTCAAAGTGGCGCTTTTCTTCTTCTTTTTCTGTTAATAATTCGATCGGTTAATTGTTCTATAGCATCCATGGGAGCTCAGTATTTTTAAGTCATAGGATAGCCCTCAAAGGAAAAAATCCATCGGCTTTAAATCGGGTGATCTAGAAGCCCACTCTACAAACCAACTTTGTTCCTATCCACCTCTATGGAAATCTTCGAAAGGAAATGGCAAATGATTCGTCAAAAAATCTTCAGTAGGTATATTCAGTATTGAGTGTTGAGTGTGACATAAAGTGGACTAAATCCTTCTTGTGCCCTACAGTCATCTTCAATGTGCAATTTTTCAAAAATTTACACATTTTCCTCAAAAAAAGGGGTTGATATAAAAAAATCTTAATACACTCACGAAAACATTGCACTTGATCTGAGCTAAACCCTTCCAAAAAACTAAGACTGCAAAATTAAAATAAACCGCCTCAAGGTTCTGTAGACCAGCGGCTTTCATACAGAATTTTGCGCAAAAACTTAACTTAAAGAACTGCTAATTTCAAATGAAGAAAGCAAGCAAACCATTGATAGTCCAATCGCCACTGGTTGAGAACAAAAAACAGCAAAATCGTCAAAAAAGACTAAGATAAGCGACGCATCAAGCTTTTTGGAGACTAAATTTTGGAAGCTACTTGGCTCTGGAAGTGAAGCGGGTCCAAGACTAAAGTTTGTCCAAAAATCGACCCGTTTATGCACAAATTATGGGTTAGAGTTGCGTTTTTCCAGTCATTAAAGCCATTAAATGTGCATATTGGGGAGTTTTTTCCGTCGAAAATCTTGTACTCGAAGAACACGCAAGAAAAATTTTTGTTTTTAACCGAAAATTTCATAAAGGTGAGGGTCGATTTTTTCAAAAAATTCTCTACAAAATGCGACATTTGAATTTCACATCATTTCCATCGCAAGGAAGCGAGGAATCCATCGAACTCATGGAAAAACACATGGAAGCTTCAGATCCCAAATAATCGACTTTTTCGACTCATTTTAGCCAGTTTTGGGACATTCACGATCTTTAACTGACGATATTTCCTGATTGTAGACCCAAACAACTTTAAATGTGCATATTGGGGAGTTTCTTACAGGAAAAGAATACATTAGGCTCAAAAAATAAGCAAATTTGAACATTTTGAAAATTTTTCTAGTGGTGGCGGCGATTCTTAAAAAAAATGATTTCAAAATGCTTTGAATTCCGCATGATTTTCATCTTAAGGAAGCAAGAAACTCATGCAAAGAAAAACACATTGGAAGCTTCAGCCCCGAAAAAAACCACATTTTTCACTCATTTTGGGCAGTTTTGGGACATTCACGACTCTTGAACTGACGATATTTTCCTTATTGTAGACCCATTTTAAAACGGCTAGCTTGAATCTTCTAGCTTCAAAATGGTGGTATCTCGAACCAATTTAGACTTTTTTGTAGACTCTTTTTCAGCCTTTTTGCATAAACTTTCGGTTAAGAAGCAAGCGTTTTTCAAACCAGCAACATTTCTTCAGGGCATTAGACCTGCTCGAAGATAAGCGGCTTCATGGCCCCAAATTGCCTAATTAAATAAACCCAGGTAAGATAGAGGCTTCAAGACTAAAGTAGGAGGCCTCAGGGCTCGAAAATCTCTTATTGTGCCTGACTTCACATGTACGAAAATGTTTTTACATGGGCTGAAGAAAGTACGGTCATTATGTGCACTCTCCTGCACAGATGATGCAGCCTCATCTGTGAAAATTGAAACGCAGTTTCAGTGAAGCTACAGGATCTTCCTCACTTAAAGCTTGGATCTTTTGAAACCGATGCGAAAACAGAAACTCCTGCAAAATCCCGTTTACTAAACTTAAACCATTTTCATCAGCAGCAATTAATATCATGCTACGCTTCGGGTTACTCTCAACAGAAATTATCCGATCAAAGAGTTTTGCAGTGAAAGACCCTAATCCTCTCCAGTCTTAGGTATAGATGACCCCAAATGCTGCAAGCCAGACCATTTTTGCCCATCATTTCCGGACACTCTGTATGTATGAGAGCGTAAATGCGACATACTCACTTTGAACAAATCATGGTTGTTCTACCTGAAATTTTGCGAGTAGGCAGACAAATGCAAGCTAGATATACGTTTTGTTTGGATATGGTAATGGGCTTTGTAGGTGTCACCCACCAATTTAAAACTGGTTGCAAAAATCCTTGATCAGGGTTGGGCTAAAAAGACACCCATTTGAAAATAACGTTCCATTATTGAATCTGTCGTTAATCTTTATAGTTGGCGTTTTTTATGCCATGTTTTTATTGCCGATGGAAGCATGCGACAATACTCGATTAAATTACGCTAATAGGAGTGCTGACAACTACTGAATTTTCTCTATATCTATTTATCTATCGGCGGAAACAATTGATTCAAATAAACTTGTACTGGGACTAGTGGTTTTTTTGACTACAAATATCAATAATTCTGAAAAATAATGACACTTTAAGTAGTCCCTGATGGAAAAGCCCTCATAAATCTTCCAGTGGAGATTTATGTGGACCACGGATTAAGCATGTTCTTTTCCAGGGACAATATAGACTCTCTCTACTCCCAGCTTGTTAGAGGCTATCGCAGCTAAGAATTCGGCTCTTTAGAATTAAAAATAACATCGGCGTTGTTTTGATATTCTCGCAATTGATTTATGTGAATGAAGTCTGTGTTTACTGAAAGCATCATTTCGTCATTGATTTATTTTCATTTGGCTTTCACTCACTGGCTGCTTCAATTGACAACCTGAAGACGCTATTTTAGGTCGAAACTGATATTAGAAAAATATACCAAAGAAGTTTTCAACGTGTCAGTTTCCAGAAGTTATCGGTGTGCTCCCCATTCTTAAGTTTTTCGAAAAATTACTACTTAAATTGACCAATGGCAACATCTGATCTAACCCTTGGTGAGGGAGTAATGATCCTCATGTATGCTGATGATACAGCCTTCTAGGTATCAGATGAGGATCCAAATATTGCAAAGCAACATTTTACAAATTGAAAAAACATCACATTCGCCTAGGCTACGAATTTCGCAGATAAAACATGTTGGGTTCTTGGACTGTACGTTGATGGGCGACTAATCCGGGAGCAGAAACAGTAGAATTCATGGTTAATGCTCGAAAACTGCTATACTCAGATACAATTATTTTAAATAATGTCCCTACAACGGGACGTAAAAATCCCCAACGATCAAGGAAAAATAGATTTTATAATTTATCCTGCACTGCACTCCTGTAGCGGTGAAGGTCTTGAGGCACTGAAAATCCGGCCACATCCTTTACCATAAGGGAGAAGAGGACGATTGAGGGGGAGGTGTCGGTTTCTTATACACAAAAAGTTGGCAAAAGAAGTGATTTCTATTAAAGCAATTTCCCACTAGCGAAAAAACTATTAACCAAGACCAAGAGCCGACTGGACAGACGACCTAAAAAGGATCTCACCAAATTGGAGCACAGCAGCCCTGAGCAGAGAAAATTGGAAAATTTTCGAAGAGGCCTATGTTCACAATGTACGTAAAAGAAGGCTGTTTGAGGCTGGATGATGGAACCAGCTGTAGGGTAAGCGCGGAATAGAAACTTTTCCGTCACAATTTTACTGCAAAAAATACATGGTTTTTTCTTAAAAGCGCACTGAAATTCAGTTTACTTTGGCAGTTCAGAGATGGAATTAAATCGGATTGGAAAAATGCATAATCGTATCAAGTATTTTGAGAATAATGTTGTTTGATTTGGAGCAACGCCAAAAACACATTCGTATCGTTGGCGCCTTGGATTTCCCATTCAAAATCCGTCTAGTGCTCATCAATTTTTTTTTATGTAAACTCGCAAATTATTCCAGTTTTCACATGAAATTTCCCAAGCTTTAACCATCCAAATCTGGGTTAGTTCAAGCTGTTTAAGAAAAGTGATTTTATAAGTCGACTACATCAGCAATGGCGTATGTGCAGCTCATGGTATTTAAATAGACTTCAGCATGAGCAAAAAGCAATTAGTAAACAAATTAATGCAAAATATTGAACACTTTTAAGTTCAATATCAGACTTAATGAACAAGCATTAATAACAAAAGTCAGCACACAGAATCGTGATTAAATATCGCAATGTTTCATTCAAATGTAAGTTTAGACGCAGGGCATACAATGTTGGCATGCTCTCCCTTCTCGCCGTAATATTTCAAATAATTTTCATTTCAATTGAAATATTATGTCATATTCCATAGTGATTTGACTGGTGGTTCATGTGGGGGATTTCTGTCGATATTCGGCGGTGATACCGGTTTTGTGGAACAGCGGCCAAGCATGTCAACACCATTGCACCTCAATTACATACGAAAATCTTAACAGGTTCCATGGGTTTTTTACATTCAAGGCTGCAACATTTTTGGGAATTTCCATTTGTATTGCAACACTGTTTATTCAAATAGGGATCACGCACAAATGAAGGTTGATTTTTTTGGGTGGTTGCTGCAATTGTGCATAATGAAAGTGCAAGTATGGGATTGAAAGGATTGGCAATTTCAACAGGATTTTTTTAATTTCTTTGGTGTGTTGTGGTCATTGCGCCAACTGTCCTGGGTAGATGACGAAAATTTCAAGTGGCCACCTGCTCCGGCTTGGAAGTTGCACATTTTTGAAGGAGGGCAGGCGATTGTTTCAATAAGATGCATTTTTCGCTCAGCATTGCCTGCGCTGTCAAACATCAGTACTCAATGCAATTTTAATGAAATTTGCTGACCCTTAAAAGCCAGTTATCTTCTACAGATGGTGAAAATTTCAGGTGGCCACCTGCTCCGGCTTGGAAGTTGCACATTTTTGAAGGAGGGCAGGCGATTGTTTCAATAAGATGCATTTTTCGCTCAGCATTGCATGCGCTGGCAAACATCAGTACTCAATGCAATTTTAATGAAATTTGCTGACCCTTAAAAGCCAGTTTCCTTCTACAGATGGTGAAAATTTCAAGTGTTCACCTGCTCCGGCTTGGAAGTTGCACATTTTTGAAGGAGGGCAGGCGATTGTTTCAATAAGATGCATTTTTCGCTCAGCATTGCTTGCGCTGTCAAACATCAGTACTCACTGCAATTTTAATGAAATTTGATGACCCTTAAAACCCAGTTATCTTCTACAAATGGTGAAAATTTCAAGTGGCCACCTGCTCCGGCTTGGAAGTTGCACATTTTTGAAGCAGGGCAGGCGATTGTTTCAATAAGATGCATTTTTCGCTCAGCATTGCATGCGCTGGCAAACATCAGTACTCACTGCAATTTTAATGAAATTTGCTGACCCTTAAAAGCCAGTTATCTTCTACAGATGGTGAAAATTTCAAGTGGCCACCTGCTCCGGCTTGGAAGTTGCACATTTTTGAAGGAGGGCAGGCGATTGTTTCAATAAGATGCATTTTTCGCTCAGCATTGCCTGCGCTGGCAAACATCAGTACTCACTGCAATTTTAATGAAATTTGCTGACCCTTAAAAGCCAGTTTCCTTCTACAGATGGTGAAAATTTCAAGTGTTCACCTGCTCCGGCTTGGAAGTTGCACATTTTTGAAGGAGGGCAGGCGATTGTTTCAATAAGATGCATTTTTCGCTCAGCATTGCTTGCGCTGTCAAACATCAGTACTCAGTGCAATTTTAATGAAATTTGCTGACCCTTAAAACCCAGTTATCTGCTACAGATGGTGAAAATTTGAAGTGGCTACTAAGCCTTTGCTGAAAGTTGTGAACCTTTAAATGAGGGCGAGCAATTGTTTAAAAAGATTGACTTTTAAAGTAATATTGACTTGGTTGACAAAATTCAACATTTACACTGATATTAATCAAATTTTCCATACAGTGAGACTCATCTGTTTTCTATAGATGGTAAAAATTTGAAGAAACTATCTGGACTGGCTTAGAAGTTACAGATTTTTCAAAGAAGGTCCTTCCTTCATGCATATGAAGATGTATTTTTAAGCTAGTATTGAATGCGTTGGAAAAAAAATGGTCATCTCCGATTAAAAAACAATTCAACGTTTTGAGGCCCAACTGGTTGCTGGAGAGGTTGAAAATCACAAGTCGCTACTTGCTCCCGATTAAAAATTATAATTTTTTTAAAGCCGGGGAAAAAATCAGATTTTGGTATCATTCTACTCAAATTTTCTGGGCTTTCAGCACCCCAGGTGTTCCAGACACAGGAAAAATTTAATGTTCCAGTTAATCTCAAGTTGCATCTCAAGTCTTAATCCGCAATTTTTTTGGTGATCACTTTTCCGAATGATTGTGACAAAAACAATGCTAACAAGAATTTGGAGCATTCTTCAAGCTCCCCATTGTTCAGTTAATCATATTCACATCATACCGAACCTGAAAGCATTCCAGTGATCTTTTTAAGGCATTAGTCATTATTACCCACCCACCCATAGCCCCCCCAAGCGTTTCAAAGGCAAATGCGAATTTTCGGAGTCAATTATCCGATTTCTTGAACAATAAACGTTGTTAAAAACGGAACAGCTCTAAACGGAAGTGGGTGACTGCATTCTGTACCTACACAGTATGAAACCGCTCCTATTTTCGGACCCTGAATCACCTGAACGCATGTAAAATCACTTAGACCGGTCCACCCAGTCAAAGTGCATATTTTGTGCTCTTTTATTGCTCCGATAAAATGACCAGAAGCCAGTCATGTGCCGAATTTCTTTAGAATTTTGCAGTCGATAGCATCAGTTACATTGCGTATTTTACCGGAGATTTTAAGCGCCGGATTAACTCGTTCTGTATTTTTTTTTTCAAATTATTGACTACACATTTGTTTAGAAAATCATTGGCCGAGCGCTTGATCATTCAAGCTGGCGTATGTGCACGTTTAGTCGGTGCACGTGGTGTTTACGGTCGCTTTGGATTATTTCGACTTGGGGGATTACGCGAATGGTGGAAATTTCAGAAAAGATCAGTCGCACTAAAAGCGTTTTAATTCAACTACACTCTTTCGTTTAAAAATTGGTTCCTCCCAATCTAAGACAAGTAGCAACTTGAAACTTTCATCATCTGTAGCAGATACTTTGTTCAAACACTGGTAGAAGTTTCAGGAAAGTCATCCAGAATCCTGGTTTTCACCAGCTTAGTGCGCAGCAACTACGCTCCCATCTTTAAAAAATCGTAGCTTCCAAAATAGAGCAGCTACCAATTTCAAAATTGCATCATCTTTAGACCGAACTTGCCTTTAAAGCTGTGGAAAGTTTCATAGAAATTGATGCAAATTGTAATTTTTGCCAGTTTAGTAAAAGTTGGCCTAAAAATTGATGTTTCTGCTAGACTGCAATCTCTCGTTTAAAAAATCGCAGCTTGTCAATTAATGCAAGTAACAACTTGAAAATTTCACTATCTTTAGAAGATACTTTGTTCGAAATTTGCTAAAAGTCTCAGGAAAATGATCCAGAATCCTGGTTTTCACCAGCTTAGTACATATTGGTCTCATAATGGAATTTTTCGCTCAACTGCGCTCCCATCTTTAAAAAATCGCAGCTTCCAAAATAAAGCAGCTACTAATTTCAAAATTGCAGGATATTTAGATCGAACGTGCCTTTAAAGCTAGGGAAAGTTTCATAGAAATGGTTGCAAATAGTAATTTTTGCCAGTTTAGTAAAAGTTGGCCTACAAATTGATGCTTTTGCTAGACTGCAATCTCTCGTTTAAAAAATCGCAGCTTGTCAATTAATGCAAGTAACAACTTGAAAATTTCACTATCTTTAGAAGATACTTTGTTCGAAATCTGCTAAAAGTCTCAGGAAAATGATCCAGAATCCTGTTTTTCACTAGCTTAATACATTTGGTCTCATAATGGAATTTTTCGCTCAACTGCGGTCCCATCTCTAAAAAATTGCAGCTTCCAAAATAGCAGCAGCTACCAATTTCACATTTGCAGGATCTTTAGACCGAACTTGCCTTTAAAGCTGCGGAAAGTTTCACAGAAATTGCTGCAATTGTGATTTTTGCCAGTTTAGTAAAAGTTGGCCTAAAAATTGATGCTTTTGCTAAACTGCAATCTCTCTTTAAAAATTCGCAGCTTGTCAATTAATGCAAGTAGCAACTTGACATTTCACTGTCTTTAGAAGATACTTTGTTCGAAATCTACTAAAAGTCTCGGGAAAATGATCCAGAATCCTGGGTTTCACCAGCTTAGCACATATTGGTCTCATACTGGAATTTTTGCTCAACTGCGCTCCCATCTTTAAAAATCGCAGCTTCCAAAACAAAGCAGCTACTAATTTCAATTTGCCGGATCTTTAGACCGAACTTGCCTTTTAAAGCTGCCGAAAGTTTCACAGAAATGCTGCAAATGGTGATTTGTGCCAGTTTAGTAAATATTGGCCTAAAAATTGCTGCTTTGCTAGACTGCAATCTCTCGTTTAAAAATCGCAGCTTGTCAATAATGCAAGTAGAAACTTGAAAATTTCACTATCTTTAGAAGATACTTTGTTTCGAAATCTGCTAAAAAGTCTAGGAAAATGATCCAGAATCCTGGTTTTCACAGCTTAGCACATATTGGTCTCATACTGGAATTATTCGCTCAACTGCGCTCCCATCTTTAAAAATCGCAGCTTCCAAAATAAAGCAGCTACTAATTTCAAATTTGCCGGATCTTTAGACCGAACTTGCCATTAAAGCTGCGGAAAGTTTCACAGAAATTGCTGTAAATTGTGATTTTTGCCAGTTAGTAAATGTTGGCCTAAAAATGATGCTTTCGCTTCCCTGCAATCTCTCGATTAAAATTCGCACCTTCCAAGCTAACGCATGTAGCAACTTGAAACGTCTACTATCTTTAGAAGACACTTTACTCGACGGACGCTGAGAGAGTTCATGAAAATTCTAAAGAGTCTTGATTTTTACCAGCTGAATATACATATCGATCTAGAATGGAAATTTTTGCCCTACTGCGCTTCGTCAAGTTCTTCAAAATCAGACCTTCCAGACTAAAGCAGGTATAAATTTGAAATTTTCTCCCTCTTTAGAAAGCAGTTGGCCCTAACGCTGTGGGAAATTTTGCGAAATTCTCGTTTTGTCAGCTTAATCTGACTGTCTAAAATTAATGTCTTAATCTGACTAAATTAATCCTTTTACTCAACGGCGTTCTGTTGCTTAAGAGTTCGCAACTTCCAAACTTATGCAAGCAGCAATTTGCAACTTTCACCACCTTTCGACGAACTTTGCGACAACGATACTGCAAGTTTCAGGAAAATCGTGCAGAATCCTGATTTTACCAGCTTAAAACATATTGGTCTCATAAAGGCACTCTCTCCTTTAAAAAATCA
Organism: Dendroctonus valens; assembly: GCA_024550625.1. Classification (NCBI taxonomy): domain Eukaryota; kingdom Metazoa; phylum Arthropoda; class Insecta; order Coleoptera; family Curculionidae; genus Dendroctonus; species Dendroctonus valens. The sequence continues at coordinate 421,351 of JAJTJO010000554.1, read as the reverse complement.
CAGCGTCCCAAATAAAGCAGATTCCAATTTGAAATTTCCACCATCTTTAGACGATACTTGGCTCTAAAGCTGTGGCGAGTTTCATAAAAATCGCCCGCAATATGTGGTTTTGCCAGCTTAGCAAATATGGGCCTAAAAATGGTTGAAACTCAACTGGGCTCCGCCCTCAGAAATCGCCTTCGCCTCAGGATTCACCTTAAGTTATCTCCAATAGACCAAAAGGTATGAAATTAATTCGAAGTCTGCCGTTTTCACTAGGAAACGAGGTTGTCAAAAAATTGATAAATAATTAATTTTTTGAATTAAAAACCCCAAAACTGGCGTTTAATTAACGCGATTAAACAGACATCCCTCCGGGTCATAAACTAATTTTCTCACTGGTTCTAAAGCGCTTTTTGCAATTGCCGTGTACTGTTGCATGAAATTCGATTACCTAATTAGATTTCCGTTCACCCTAAAGGAGTGAGCCGACCGGAAAATCTAAAAAAGGCCGCGTTTTTCAGTAACATTTCGATGCCTTTAAAAGAAGTTGCGTCTTATGCGATTGCCATTTACAGCCGGTTTAATCGAGCAAATGATGTTAAATAATTTGGTCCATGAATCGAAGGTCGACATGAAAACTGGCCGGCTAAAAATATCAGACTGCAGTCATTACCGAATACCCTCTAGTCGGTTATTGGAAACTTGAATACCTAGCATTTTCGATCTCAATCGTTCAAAAAAGTCATGTTCAAACTCAAAAAAAGGCAGATATTTTTACGGTTTTATCTAAAAGAAAATGTTGTTATTGTCGATGAAGTTTGGCTTTTAGTGGGGCCGTTTCCAGACCTGTCTGAAAAAATTCATTGCCCAAACAATCTGAGCAGGGGATTTACCTAAACAATTAGAGAGATTCCCAGACACCTGCCGCTCGTAAATTCGGTGCATTTTGTAAATAACCACCGACACTGCATGGGCTAATTTTACACTTTCATTTAATGCGATCTTGAAGGTTTTAAACCCATTTGAAATTCACCTTAGTTTAATCGTTTTAGAAGTGATTTGTCTTCAAGCCTACGAACGGCTCAGTGACGCTGCTTAGATCCAAAAAACGGTATTTTATCATAAAATCGAGAGTTTTAATGTGGTTTTGGACAAAACTAGGCGAGAAACGGTTCAAGGCAACCTGGGCATTTTCATTATTATGCCAGATCGTGCTGCATTTAAGCGCATCTGACCTAGATTGCATCGGATTAATTCATTACTATGAAAACCGCAAAACCTCGTAACATAAAGTAATAGTTGCTCTTTTAAGGAATTCCATTCATCACAATTCAGTCATGATGTCACCACAGCAAATTTCAACTAATCTAAATGGGTTTCCCGAGACGGAATAATCAACATGAAATTCCATCGCTCAGTTTGTTTGCTGATATTTTGCCTGTGTATTACTCTTTTTGTTCATACTGCTAATATTACTCTTTTTGTTTACACTGATTAAGTGGAAGCGTAAATTTAGCGACTTGATTCAGATTAAGATGTCAGAAATCGCCACTAAGTATTCAGAACTGTGTTAATCTAATTAAAGCTCTGATCGGCTTTTGCTACAGCTTTTATTTCACGCTTTTATTCAATTTAACCGGTTTAGACTCTCGACTTTAAATCGGCTGTGACTTAATTATTAGAAATGTAAAATTAATATAAAATGATCATTCCTGGCATCAATTCTCGGAAGACCCACACACGATTAGTCCTAGTGCTAAATCGGTTTTCTATAATTAACTTCGTAACGTAATTTATTATTCAATCCATATCCGCGAATTCTTCGCTTATCTGCAAAAGGCTGTTAAAATTTCACGCTTCAAAACCGATTCCATTAATTTTTTGGCATCAGTATCTGTGTTCACTAAAAACCTTCCTGCTGAAGCATCTTGACTTTGCATTTTGTTTTTTCGTTATTTTTAAACCGGTGAAAGGGTCAGAAGTGTCTTAAAAGCAAACAGATGAATAATTTGCTAGCATTAATTTGCGAAAAAAATGCGCCTGCTGAATGAATTAAATGCTGCTAAAATCCTTCAGAACCACTCAAAATTCTTTCAGTTCGGTCTTTTTTTTGTTTACTTGTCGATTAGTCGTGGGTTTTTATCGATTTTTGTGCTTTTTTATTGAGTTCTTAGTGCCGATTTCCATTTAGAAGATTTATTGGAAGAGAGTGTTTGTGCGAAAACGTTTATTTATCGATTAAAAATAGTCAAATTAACAAAAATTTATTGCATGAATCAGTTAAGGTTCTTGAACGGGATTTTTTTGCCCCTAAGTTCTACGCCACTGTGAAAAATGCCAAATTTTCCACGCACTTTAAAATGCAGTTGTTTTCTACACAAAAAAGTGCTCTTGGCCCAAAGCTCTAGTGCGGACAGTTTCAGAGAAAAATTACATTTTAGGGCCAAAAACACGAACAAATTTTCAAAAATCAATACTTTGCATAAAAAATTGAAGGCGTTTTCACTAATGATTTGGGCACGATTATTTGGTATTATTTTCCAAAAATTTTTAATTTTTTATGTTTTTATCGATTAATAATAGTCAATTTAACAAAATTTTATTGCATGAATCGGTTAAGGTTCTTGAACAGGATTTTTTTGCCCCTAAGTTCTACGCCACTGTGAAAAATGCCAAATTATCCACGCATTTTAAAATTCCGTTGTTTTCTGCACAAAAAAGTGCTCTTGGCCTAAAGCTCTAGTGCGGACTGTTTAAGAGAAAAATTACATTTTTTTACCAAAAAGACGAAAAAAGTATCGGGGAACTTGAAAAAAATTCATAAACCTTTTAAAACACGAGTCCCTCTAAACAAGGCCCATTTTGAAAATCGCCAGCGCTTCTTCCTCCTAGAAGAGAGAGGAGAATCGGGCGTTTTTTTTAATTCATAATTTTGATACGGTTAGTAAGAGCTGATTTTTCAAAGCCCCAAAGTGACCGATCAAGCAAATCAAAAATATTTGTTTGTTTAAAAACACTGAGGGTCAGGTTAAAGTTGCTCTGAAAGCCTCTAAAGGGCCTCTGTTGGAATCTTCAAACCTTAAAAAAATTGGAGCCAAATTGTGAAAATCCCTGTTTGAAAGACCAAAGTTTCAAAAGCTCTTGCACATTTTTACACAGGAAAATGTCAATGATTCCATTTGGCCCTTTACGCTTAAATGAACCTTTCTTTAACTAGTTTTAAGGGAAAATTGGAAAATTCCTTTGAGTATGTTTATAAATAATAAATCCTTATGAAACCATGCCTGGTTAATATTGATCAAGCCAGTGAAAGCTTTCAATATTCAATATAAATTTGGTCAGTTTACGGTGCATTCTTAATGTGGGAAAGTTCAGAAGGGTTAATGCGGTTCATAAATAATTAAATTGGCCTCAAAAAACTTACGAAAAGTGAATGCACATATTTGGACTTGAGTTTTCGTTAAGGCGAATCAGGCTTATCGGCCATTTACCACTGCCGAATTTTATGCCCATAATGAAAATGTATGAGGGTGGATGATTTATCGCCTTTAGCCGCTATAAAAATGCAAATCCCCGCATAAATTAGTGCTTCAGACAATAGGAATTTTGAGTAATCACCACTAGCAAATGCACCTGGAAGTGCCAGGAGAAAACACCCGTTGCTGTTCTTCCATTTCCATGCAAATCGCTGTTAAATTGTGCAAATTAAAAATTGCCTGTCCGAAAAAGCCATTTCTTTTAATGTCTGCTTTCACACTCTTTGCTGCGATATTTCGTCTTAAAAACACGACACTTTCCAATAATCTTAAGCCATGGGAAGCTCGAAAGGAAATCCATATTCCAGCTGAATGGGTCATGGAGGCTATTTTCTTTCTTAATGGCATCTGGCAGGGATAAAACGTGAAATAAATTGCCAAAGAAAAAACCAGCGTAACAAACATTTTTTATTGCACAAGTTGAACGTGAGAAATGGGCTTTATCGAGTTAACAAACTAAATAAATTCGGACAGGCCATTGATCACAGTGCTCTATTGGATGGAAGTTTGAAAGTTACTAAACCCGATTTAAGCTGGGCTTGTACATATGTACAGGGCGAATTCGGAGAAAGTTGAAAAATCTTCGAAAGTTGAAATAGGCATAGGGTCAAGGCCCATTTATACCCAAATCAAAAGTTAACTTTGCTAATAAAAATAAAGGGATTAGAGGAACCATTAGAGAAACAAGTTCTTTTGGAAAATATGTTAGAAACTTCCTAAATACACATTTTGTCTCACTCTCTAGATTGTTGTCTTTGGAATTAGCTGAAGTGAACAATATTTGTTTATAGTTATCTCATTTTTTGTCCGTTTTCCTACACATGTCCTCCTGCATCATCCAATATTTCCTGTTTTCACCTGACCCAAATTAAAAGACAGTTACGTGTTTTTATTTTTTAAACACTTTGGGAAAAATGTAAATTTAAACCTTTCCTAAAGGGGCCTGCCGGTCCAAGACGTGTTATGCAAGATTTCTTAAAATGGTACTCGAAACAAGTCGAGAATTCGTAAATAGCAACTAGAACCGCCAATGTAATTGTTCAAAATGTTACTACATAAATAAATTGTGGCTGCACTGTAAATAGCGTTAAACTACTGCAAATAATTGATGGTTATTTAGATTTAAGCGCAATTAATTGCTGCCAGTCTGCAAAAAGTGGGAATTTCACGCGATTGTATGGGCATAAAAAGGTTTATTAAAAATCGCCACAAGATCACAAGTGGGGAATTTTGTGGCTTTTTTAAAGGCAACTGAAATGGCGCAAGTTTGGAGTGTGTTTTTTCATAAAATTTTGTGTGCCAGGCAGCCAAACTCTACAATCTGCAACCAGCTTTAAATGCGCGCATAAACTGGGGCAGAGTTACAAGAATGACCAAAATTCGGTTTCTCTAGCCCCCAGGTTAGCTCAAACAGACGTAAGTTGGTTGAAAATCATCCTAGAAAAATCCTAATATTATTTATATTATTTTATACCTAAGAAAACCACCAGTTTCACTTATGAAATATGACAAGAAATATAAAAAAATAACAAAAACTAGAGACTAACTAACGAGAGGTTTGCAACACTCGATTCAAAAATTTGTCACAAATCACCAAAACCACCCATCGCTATAAAACTTTCAGCAGAAATGGACCCAAGGGTGTTCTATTAGGCCCTCTAAAGGGTTGTGAAGTAGGGTAGGTGTTTGGGCAAAAATTTATTTTAAGAAAAAGACCGATAAAAATGTTTGAATCTACAGTTTCACAGTTTGCAACCCCAGATTCAAAAATTTGTCACAAACTACCAAAACCTCCCATCCCTATAAAACTTTCAGCAGAAATAGACCAAAGTGTGTTCTATTAGGCCCTGTAAAGGGTTATGAAGTAGAGTAGGCGTTTGGGTAAAAATTAATTTTAAGAAAAAAACCGAAAAACATTTTTTAATCTACAGTTTCAGAGTTTGCAACCCCAGATTCCTAAATTTCTCACAAATTACTAAAACCTCCCATTGCCATAAAACTTTCTGCAGGAATAGACCAAAGTGTGTTCTACTAGGCCCTGTAAAGGGTTATGAAGTAGAGTAGGTGTTTGGGAAAAAAATTAATTTTTAGAGAAAGACCGATAAAGTTTTTTGAATCTACAGTTTCAGAGTTTGCAACCCCAGATTCCAAAATTTGTCACAAACTACCGAAGCCTCCCATCGCTATAAAACTTTCAGCAGAAATAGATTAAAGTGTGTTCTATTAGGCCGTATAAAGGGTTATGAAGTAGATTAGGTGTTTGGGCAAAAATTAATTTTTAGAAAAAAACCGATAAGCATTTTTTAATCTACAGTTTCAGAGTTTGCGACCCCAGATTCAAAAATTTCTCACAAATTACTAAAACCTCCCATCGCTATAAAACTTTCAGCAGAAATAGACCAAAGTGTGTTCTACTAGGCCCTGTAAAGGGTTATGAAGTAGATTAGGTGTTTGGGCAAAAATTAATTTTTAGAAAAAAAACGATAAACATTTTTTAATCTACAGTTTCAGAGTTTGCGACCCCAGATTCAAAAATTTCTCACAAATTACTAAAACCTCCCATCGCTGTAAAACTTTCAGCAGAAATAGATTAAAGTGTGTTCTATTAGGCCGTAAAAAGGGTTATGAAATAAATTAGGTGTTTGGGCAAAAATTAATTTTTAGAAAAAAATCGATTAACATTTTTTTATCTAGAGTTTCAGAGTTTGCAACCCCAGATTCAAAAATTTGTCACAAATTACCAAAACCTCCCATCGCTATAAAACTTTCAGCATAAGTAGATTAAAGTGTGTTCTATTAGGCCATATAAAGGGTTATGAAGTAGAGTAGGTGTTTGGGCAAAAATTCATTTTAAGAAAAAGACCGATAAAAATTTTTGAATCTACAGTTTCAGAGTTTGCAACCCCAGATTCAAAAGTTTGTCACAAATCACCAACATTTCCAATCGCTATAAACCGGTGAGAATAAATAGAGCCAAGTGTCTTCTGTTACGCCCTAGAAAGGGTTAAGCGCTAGAAAAGTTGTCTTGGCAGAAATACATTTTTCGAAAATAGCTGACAAAATTTGAGGTTGCAACTCCAGATTGCATTTTCCAAATTGGGTTTCTGTAATCCCCAGATTAGCTGATAGCATTTCATAGTAAATTGCTTGAAAATCGTTTAGATTATCCTAGAAAAATCAACAATAGTTGCAACAACACAGCATAAGTTCCCCTAATAAAATATAACAAATAAATATAAAAAATAACAAAAACTAGACACCACTTACTTAGCTTCGTCTCTATTAAGAAATCCAATGGAAAACAGTCCAAAAAAGTGCGCTCGTTTGGTTCAAAACACGATCGCGTTCGTTATTTTTCACTCGCCGCGACCGACAAATTACCGGCAGCGATACAACGACTAACTGAAATGAATCCAATCTGTATATAAGATTTACGTTGGTTGTTGGTTTATAAATAATGCCACCTCTCCAAAAATGCAGTCAATGTTTATATTCGGGTTTTGCACACCGTGTAGCTAATGATCCTATTCGATGGATTGTTCGGATGGACTTTCTCCTGTGCATCCAACGAATCCATAGGAAGACACTAATAACTCCAATAAAAATATATTAGTTTCAGTACTTAAATTCGCCTTTTTTTCCACTCCCAATGAGTTTTTTTGCGAACTAGAAATCGTTTGCATGAAACTGTGGGCTCAAAATGTTTGGACTTTAAAACTCGAATGCGTCAGAGGCTTAATCAGCGAAAAACTGAAAAAGCAAAGTGGTTTACCCAATATTTATCATTTATTATCTTAAGAAGGCCTGTATTTATTGTTGCAAAGTGTCTATAACAATAATCTGCAAACGGGCAATGTTGATTTGATGACAAAACATTGCCAAATTTGCTTATAATAATGGAAACTAGAGAGTTTTTCGCGCTTTTAGCCTATCGTGGCAAAGAATTTCTTGCTGATGCATCCACCTCTGAAGATGCAAGTCACAGGTGCTTGCGAAACGTCAGGAAGAAATTCTTTTCGCGGCGGCCTAAAAGCTCGAAAGTCTCACCAGTTTCGATGGCAAAATGGCTTCAGTTCTAACCGATTTCTTGGATTATCATTAAACGGTTCAGCCAAAAAATACCGCTCAATCGACTCCTTCTGTATTTTTAACTGGTTTGACGTCCGTAAATATCCCGATTAATAAGATGCAAAACTCGTCTGGAAACAGGATGCCCAATAAAGTTTACAGCGCCCTAAGCGACTGCCAGACGCTGACAATTTCCAAAAACGACGCCAACAAGACTGACCTACATCCTGCTATTGAATAACTCTTCTATAACATTCTATACATCCTTCCGTTCTCCTGTTGAAATATTCTGCTTGTGAAATGTCCCAAAAGAGCCGAACAGTTGAGGGCTTTGGGGCATCAAAACCAATGTGGGTTCTAAATTTTCCAAAGCTCTAAAGCCGATAAAAGAAGGAACTAGTTTGGATTCTTAAGCATGAATGGCAGGCACCAGATCACAGACTCCGCAAACGAAAAAACCATCAAACTTTTGGCTAAAGATTGAGAGTTTATTGGCCATGTTCAGATCGAACATTTCGCTTCAGAATGTGAGATTTTCCTTATCCGAACCAATGTAACACAATCAATTACACAAATCGAGAAAACGTGCCAAACACCCATTACGGCGTCTTTGCAATCCAAATTCCTCTATTTCAGATAACCGCGCCTCGATTTCCAGTTGTGCTGAAAATTGGACACGCACATGGCGGCCTAGGAAAAGTCAAGGTGGACAACATTAACGATTTCCAAGTAAGTAGAATCCATCGGAAACTGTTGGAGCCACAAGAGCAATTTTCCAGGATATGGCAAGCGTGGTGGCTGTAGCAAACACCTACTGTACTGTTGAACCATACGTCGACTCCAAATACGATATTCACGTGCAGAAAATTGGGAACAATTACAAAGCCTTTATGCGAAAATCCATTTCTGGTAGATTATTTTAGTTCCTTTCGCGAGTTGAAACCATTAACTTTCCCCGTGAAACTCAGGTTGCTGGAAGACAAACACTGGATCCGCCATGCTTGAGCAAATCTCCATGCCAGAACGCTACAGGACTTGGGTAGACGAAGTGGCTGATCTATTTGGAGGTCTGGATATATGTGCCTTGGAAGTGGTTGTGTCCAAGGATGGCAAAGAATTCATTATAGAGGTGACATTTTTCCGCGAGAGACTGTCCAAACAATGCCACAATTTTCTGCTAGGTCAATGACAGTGCGTTGACTCTACTCGGCGACTCTCAGGAAGAAGATCGAAGACACATCGCTGATCTGGTGGCTTCAAGAATGCAGGCCATTTGCAGACCAAAAACCCCTCCGGGAGGCGAAGAGCCGGTTCCACCTCCAGTAGGTCCAAGAGGAATTCTGAGCAGTATCAGCAGTCTCACCCATTCGGATACTCCACCAATGTCCGCTTCTGATCATCCTTCGCTCAGCAGCATTGGAAGACGTGATAGTCAAGGTACGTTAACTTGAGGGAGTTTTCCACATAATAAATCCTTTTGTCAGTTATGTATAAATTCAGCGTTCATTCCCGTGATTGGAATTGATGACATTTGCGCATCGTCATTGCAATAAGAAAAACGTTTTCAACGTGAATAAGTGTCAATCGTGATCTGCATTCTAAAGGCTCAAAGTTTCCTAGTCCATCTGTCGTTCTTTCGTTAACCGCTAAACGGCCATTAATCTTTAAGTGACGAATTTCCCAGGCTGGTAAACTTCGGCAGATTTATAGCTGGAAGCACTTTTCACCGGAACCACTCACTATTGATCGAAACTTTCCCAGCTGAAGGTGGTTTATAACTGCAGGCTTTGGCCTTAATTTTCCCCTGATTAATTTGCGAACATTTCGAAAACTCCATTAGATACAAAGAGCAAAGCGTGTTTTATTGAGTAGTGTAGAGCGTTAACAGCCAGAAAAGATTCGGCGATTTCTGATAAATAGCGGAAAACCCGAGAGTTGGCAACAGAATGTTCAAAAATTCGCCACAAATCACTTCAACTCCACATCGCTTTGAAGCTTTCAGCAGACATAGAGCATCGTGTGCTCCATGAAATACTATAAATGGTGAGTTAGAAAGGGAGTGGTGTCTTGCTTAGGTGGGGGGACGAGAGGTTAGGTGGGGAGACTGAGAGTAAGAGAAGGGGGACTGAGCTAGGAACGGTGGTAGTTAGGTGGGGGGGACCTGAAGTTTTTGGTGAGGGATACTTAGGTGGGGGACGAGAGGTTAGGTGGGGGGACGAGAGGTTAGGTGGGGGACTGAGAGTAAGAGAAAGGGGACTGAGCTAGAAACGGTGATTACACACTACTGAAAAGAATTTGTAGAAAATAGAGAGAAAAATTTGAGTTTGCAACTTTACATTCAAAAATTAACCATAAATTACCGAAACTCCCGATCATTATGAAACTTTCAGTATACATAGAGCCAGGCGTTTTCTATTAGGCCCAATAAAGGTTTTGCGCTAGAATAGATGCATTGGAAGAAATTAATTTTTACAAAAAACTGAAAAAAGTTGAGTGTGCAACTCTAGAGTCAAAAATTTGCAACACATTTCCAAAATCCCTTCTACCATGGCTATAAAACTTTCAGCATGAATAGAGTAAAGGACGTTCTATAAGAGAGTGTAAAGGGTTATGAGCAGGAGTGCACATTTTTGGTGAAATTGATTTTTAGAAAAAAACTGATAACAGTTGAGTTTGCAACTTTGGATTCAAAAATTTGTCACAAATTACCAAAAACACCCATTGCTATAAAAATTTCAGCCTCCTTAGATTAAGGCATCGTCTATAAAGGCATATAAAGAGTCATGAGCTAGAGTAAACGGTTTGGAAGAAATTAATTGGTTGAGAAAAACCGATAAAGTTGATTAGTTAAGTTGAGCAACTCTAAATTCAAAAATTCGCCACAAATCACCTAAACCACCTATTTCTCGGAAACTTTGAGGACCAATAGAGCCAATTATGTTGTATAGAACAGCAGGAAAAGCTACTCGCTAAAGAAAGGTATTTAAGAGAAAAGAATTTGTAAATAACAGTCCTGCTGTTAATTACGCCGCTGTTATAGTGCCAAAACACTAGTTGGAAACTACATTTTTAAAAATTTGTCACAAGTCACTAAACCCATTAATCACTATGAAACTTTCAGGAAAAATAGAGCAAAGTTCATTCTGTTGAGCGATAAGAAAAGATGTTCGGCAAAGGAGCTCATTTCATTGAAATGAATTTGAGAAAATAGCAAAAAATACTCAAAATTCTATTGCTGCAGAAAACTTCCTAATAATTTTGTGCATTTTTCAATTGATTGCTTCTTTATAGCATCGCAGTCCAGCACAATTAGTAGCGCCCCTAGCACCGGACGCCTTCCAGAGCCGCCGCCCAGGCCTTTCCAAAGACAAGGCAGCCAGCAGGCTTCGGCAGCTGAAGATGCTGAAGACACAATGAAAAATCTCAGGAAAACCTTTGCCGGAATCTTCGGCGATATGTAACTTTTTGCATTATAAAAGCAACGTTTTTTATTTCCAGTTCAATCCCCCGGCATTGCAAAAAACTCAGAAGGTGTGAGTAACTTAAGACACAGATTAATTTTTAGGGGCGGTTTTAGGACCCATTTGTTTTGGTGGTTCACACTAATTCAAAATACTGGCAACTTTAGATAAAACCCGTGAAAGGAACTAGCGGGTATTTTTCTTCATCCAGAGCCATTTGGACTGGAAAACGACCCACTAAACTCAAGCCGAGATGGTCGTTAATGCAATTTGTACTCAACTCACTCAACCTTTTAAATTTAGGCATGACATACATCGATCCTTTTAGAGTAACTTTAGGGTAACTGGCGAATACCCCAAAATCAACAGCATTGGAAGTGTATTTCTGTTACCAATTTCTGTTTAAATAAATGTAATATTTGCTAAGCAATATAACAAAACTCATGTTATACACTGCCTAGGGCCAAGGTACTGCCGCCAGGAAGGTTTCCAATGACCTTGCAACGTATCACGGCAGTACCTTCTGTTATTTTTTAACTCGTATGTAGCTGCAGCTGATATCGGTGTCTGTTGAAATTTGAAGAATTTTCTATTCGTTGGTAGTAATTTTGCGTAGTTATTTAATACAAAAGACAATATTATTAAGGATGATGCACCTCTGTATGTGGTAGAATAGAAGCGTTATATTCTAGGTACGTAAGTTGATTTATCATTTGCAAATGGCAACGAATTTTTTTTGGTTACATATAACGTACAACTAGGGCGATTACTTGAAACTACTGTTGAGTTCCTTAGGACTGTAACGACTGCCTAAACTGATTAAAAGTGTCTGTTCCTTAGGATTACGCCGTATGTTGTCATTTATTAAAGTTTATTTTTGGTTGGTCGATTATGGTTTTCCATGGATTAATCGTAATAATAATTCAATAATAGATTTTACATGAGATATCGTAGTGAATTCCCAGGTACATGATAAGGGAGGAAGCAGCCAAGCTAAATAATTAAGCACAAAAGCAATTCCATTTATTCCCCCATCTCTGTGAGAGCTTCTAACCAACTGGACCTCCAAACTTTACCATTGTCAATAGCCAGGTAGGCAGTCAATAGGCTGGAAATGAGTTTTCCCCCAATGTAAGTCTCGTCTTCATATGTTTTCCCATACCTTTTTGGAGGTCTGGTGTAATAAGGTTGTGTAGTTATTCTGCTTATTATCATGTTACGTTTATGAGCATATTGTATAGTGTTATATTGATGGAATAAAAACCAAGCAAATGTGGGGATTTTCATTAATTTCCCACTCTTTTTTTGAGAAGAAAGTGGTCAAGCTTTTTGCCCTAGGAAGAAGCAGCAAATAAAACAAAACCTGCTTGTAACTTGCTGAAAACAAAAGCGGTTGCTTAAGCGCGACTGTTTTTTTTAAGAATTCCCAAACAAGCAAAAAATGCACATTTTTGTTGCTCGTTGTACCTTGAAAGTCTGCGAGAATTTTTGAGAGAACCTTAGTGTAAATTTAATACAGAATGTTAACGTGGGTATTGCTGGTTGCTGACATGCAAGTTAGTCCTGGCGGGGCACGCTACAAACCAATCAAATTGTAGATTGAAAAATGTCAGTTTAATGACGTTTGACTTTGTCATTGTGGCTTTAAGCAAGTGACATTGTTTAATGTTTTAGAGCGCAAGTGTAGAAGAATTAAATGGGAGATCAAAGGTAAGAAGAAATAAGATTAATAAACATAATAATAATATTTATTGTCATCAAGATTATCATAATTCACAACCAAGCGACGTTTAAATAAAGGGCTAAAATTTGTCACTTTTTTCAGATCTTGAAGCTTCGCATTACTCGATTGCTTCCGATGTTAAATGCCTAAAATTTAAGGCCTTTTAAGACACTCGATAATTTTCAAAAAAATTGTCATTTCTTTGCGAAATTTTGAGTTAAAAATCAAAATTTTTCTACTGTGTTTTTTATGCTCACTGCATTTATTTCGAACAAAAGAGCTCCTTAATATGTATATTTTGAATATTAGATTTTATAAAAATGAAGAAATCGTCGACTTAAGATCGTGACCTATCAAAAACCGCTCAAAACAGGTCAAAAATGTAAATTATTTCGAATATGAAACTTCTACTGTTTTTTCTAGAGCGCCTTGGATTACTCGCTTGTTTCTAATGATTATTATGTAAAATTGAAGGCCTTTTAAGAGTCTGGAAATTTCTTGAAAAAATCGACCTCCACCCTTATGAATTTTTCGAACAAAAATCAAATTTTCACATGCGTGTTTGTTGAGTTCAACAGATTGCTTCCGACGTTAGAAGCCTTTCAATAAGCAGAAATAGCGTGTTTTTAGCTATAATAAGGGCGATACAGTCGATTTAAGATTGTGCCGGATCAAAAACCGCTCAAAATAGGTAAAAAATGTCAATTATTTAGGATCTGAAACTTCTAGAGTGTTTTTTATTGAGCGCCCTGCACTAGCCGCTTGCTTGTGATGATAATGATGTAAAATTCGAGGCATTTTAAGTGACTGGATAATTTTCGAAAAATCTACCTCCACCCTTATAATTTTTTCTTACAAAAATCAAATTTTCACATGCGTGTTTGTTGAGTTCAACAGATTGCTTCCGACCTTAGAAGCCTTTCAATAAGCAGAAATCGCGTGTTTGTAGCTATAATAAGGGCGATTCAGTCGATTTAAGATTGTGCCGGATCAAAAACCGCTCAAAATAGGTCAAAAATGTCAATTATTTAGGATCTAAAACTTCTAGAGTGATTTTTTATTGAGCGCCCTGCACTTGCCGCTTGATTGTAATGATAATGATGTAAAATTCGAGGCATTTTAAGAGACTTGATATTTTTTAAAAAATTGACCTCCACCCCTTGCGAAATTTCGATTAAAATCGAAATTTTACTAATGAGTTTTTTGAGCTCAATAGATTTACTTCGACCTAAAGCACTGTTAATGTGCATATTTTGAAATATTTGAGTTCATAATAATGAGAAATAGTCAATTTAAGATTGTGGCGGAACATAAACCGCTCAAAATAGGTCAAAAATGTGAATAATTTTGGATCTGAAACTTCTGGAGTGTTTTTTATTGAGCGCCCTGCACTTGTCGCTTGCTTGTGATGATAATGATGTAAAATTCGAGACATTTTAAGAGACTTGATATTTTTGAAAAAATTGACCTCCACCCCTTACGAAATTTTCGGTTAAAATCGAAATTTTACTAATCTCTTTTTGAGCTCAATAGATTTATATCGACGAAAAACGCCGTGTAATATGCATATTTTCAATATTTCAGTTTGTAATAATGAGAAATTGTCAATTTAAGATTATGGCGGACCAAAAACCGCTCAAAATAGGTCAAAAATGTCAATTATTTCAGATCTGAAACTTCTAGAGTGGTTTTTATTGAGCGCCCTGTACTTGTCGCTTGCTTCTAATGATAATGATGTAAAATTCGAGGCATTTTAAGAGACTTGATATTTTTCGAAAAAAATGACCTCCGCCCCTTACGAAATTTTCGGTTAAAAATCGAAAATTTACGTGCGTGTTTGCTGAGTTCATCAGATGGCTTCCGACCTAAGAAGCCTTTCAATAAGCAAAAATAGCGTGTTTGTAGTTATAATAATGGCGATACAGTCGATTTAAGATTGTGCCGGATCAAAAACCGCTCAAAATAGGTCAAAAATGTCAATTATTTAGGATCTGAAACTTTAGAGTGTTTTTTATTGAGCGCCCTGCACTTGCGGCTTGCTAGTGATGATATTGATGTAAAATTCGAGGCATTTTAAGAGACTTGATATTTTTTGAAAAATTGACCTCCACCCCTTACGAAATTTTCGGTTAAAAATCGAAATTTTACTAATGGGTTTTTTGAGCTCAATAGATTTACTTCGACAAAAGCGTTGTATAAATGCATATTTTAAATATTTCAGATTATAATAATGCGAAATTGTCGATTTAAGATTGTGGCGGACCAAAAATCGTTCAAACTAGGTCAAAAATGTGAATTATTTCGCATCTGAAACTTCTAGGGTGTTTTTCATTGAGCGCCCTGCACTTGTCGCTTGCTTGTGATGATAATGATGTGGAATTCGAGGCATTTTAAGAGACTTGATATTTTTTGAAAAATCGATCCCCACCCTTATGAGATTTTCGATCAAAAATTAAATTTTCACCTGTTTTTGGAGCTCTGCCAAGAAATAAGTTGCTGACTCGTTGGCATTAAAATTTTATTACCTAAAAAATGATTCAATTTGCTAAGTAGCAAAAGCAATCTGTGGCGTCAATAGATAAGAACTTTTGGCACATTAATGCTGATAAACTGGTTTGTTTAGTACTAGATGAATCTTTCCAATGAAATTATAAAATCCTTGCACAATGAGTGACTAAGAAATCGACTCATACCACATTAAGATTAACGAAAAAAAAACAAAACTACGATTTATTTCGATATGACTCACATTGATCATGGAAATACATGTGCCGTTTCAATGACATCAGAAACTGATCTTGAATGACGATTTGCTAATGCATATTGAAAGCGGATAGTTCAGGGTGAGCAACAACGGTTTTTAGTGATTCTGGACAAAAATGCAGATGCATAATTTTACTGATTATTAATTAAACAAAGGTCAAGATTTATCTGGAATTTTATCATAAAGTAACGGGAATTACCGATAATATAAACTCCTGCTTCGCAGGAAATTTTTAGCCAATGACTTTCTAAATTAGAGCTAGAATTAGACTGAAAACACCAGAACTAGAGGGAGGAGTGTTAAATTTCTGTTACCATTTTGAACCTAAAAAGCATTATGCAAAGACCCCCGTGTCTAGATAACCGAAATGCGCAAAATACAACATACAAATTCAACAATTCCATATCGGCTGTAAAGACCGGAAAAACGGATACGCGCTATCAGACAGTAAAGAGCTACGGCCTTCCTTAGACCCAGTTAATTACTGGCTCAATTCATTTTTAGATACCCGAAATATGCACTCGTTTTTTCCAGCTGCAAGCATTTTCTGCTTAGTATAGAGTATTTTTCCCATTTTGAACAAGGCTGGTTTATAGAAGTTTGCGTAAATTTTTAAAAGGGCCGTAGCTCCCACCCGCATAAATAACCGCGGATCTAAACTATGTCACCATTCGCAGGATTCAACAGTTAGAATTGTGCCATCGCGGAATGTTTGGAAACATGGTTACAACCTGTGTGAACCCCGGTGTGGTTTTACAACCCGCTGCTCCTTTGATGCAACCCGTCAATTTCCCCGTCCAAGTGTTCGAGAAGAGACGGGAAAAGTACTGGAAAACTGCAAAAAGCTGGCAAAGTTGCTTAACAATTCTCTTGTAGAGTCCCGTTAAGACGAACGCAGTCTTGCAACTACGAGGCTCAGCTGCCGAATCTTGAACATGATCAGCGACGTGCCAGCGCCTTAATGGACGAACTGTTGATGGACATTTACAACAGCCCACAAAACTTTTCAACCGACTATTACTCTACTTCGGGAAAGAGCCAGAGAGGGTCCTGGATTGAAGTCGTGGATCTACATGAGAAAGGCGAGAAAAGGGTGGGTTTGGGGGTATTCGTCCAGGTTTTAAACAGTTTTATATCTTCAGATGTAAATGAGCTGCAAACAATTATCGGTTGCTTACAAGAACACATCGGACGCACTGGTAGTGTCCTGGTTCGGCAGTTGAAGCGTCGCGACGCCTTGCGTCGCCAACAGCAATCAACCTGCGACATTATCTCAAGAATGCTTTACGAACGTAAGTACAGGCAGGAATCGATTTTGCTGCAACCAAAGCTGTTTCATCTGCACAAACTTTGCAAAAGGTTTTGGGTGAAACTTCCATCTATGAAGGCTTGATTATTAACAATCACTGATAACGAACACAGACGGAAATGGAAAACGTTTCTGTCCGCATTTTCCTCGGCTGGAAATCACCCTCCTACGCTCCATCAGTATCGATTTTCCACTCCGCATGTTGAAAAGAGAGCCCAAGCAGTTGGTTCGTCCTCGCTGAGTTTCCCACCTGATTGTGATAAGTGTGCCACGTCAAATATGCATTTATTCAGTTCGTGTTTTGCAATGTGACCGTGCGAACGATGTTCTAATGAGTGGTTTTCTTAGTTCCTTCAAAAAGGCTGGTGGCGATGCTTTGAAAAGTTCCAGTAAGCTGAGTTGTTTTCCTATAAAAACCTCCAGGTTTTCCAGTTGAAATGAGAAGGAATTTTCAGTTGAAAATCAGTTGTTACTCGGGTTTCTCAGCCACGATTATTGAAATGTTGTGTTCGATAAAGCAGATAATGAGCAAATTATAAAAAATGCTTGCTAATGAGCTTCGGGAATTGGTGAAAATGTTTCTTCAAGGGAGCCTTTTTGTAATCAGTTTCTTCAGTTGGGAAAACTGTTGAGTTTACCGCAAATGTTGCACCGACAATGAAGAAGATTCCACTGAATTAAGCTCGTTATTTAGTTTTCATTTATTCCATTATCAAAAGCCACTTTTATGCACCAAAAGCGCCTGTTTGTTACTGTATGTGGCAGCCTTTCAAGCCTTTATACATCAGGCTTTATGCATAAATTATGTTGTGGGGAGATGGGACAAGGTGGTTTTTGTTTTTTTTTCTCAAAAGAGACTAAAAAGTTGTACTGGATGTTGCTTAATGCGAAAAAAATATTCCATTTGATCAAAAACCAGTGGTGTAATTTTTTTTGTCAAAATTATTGGCCAGATTTTTTTCCGAAGAAATCTAAATACTGCTGAAAAATTTCAACAAAATTGACCAAAAAATAATGGACTTATTTTCGAAAAACGGTTTCTGTTATGCAGATTTACGCAAATTCAAAATCACCCCTTGAATTTTGGCAACGTATTTGGATAACATCCTGTATATAAATCTTGTTTCGTTTGTAAGTTTCTTCCTTCTCACTTCCTGCAAATTTTCCTAGAGCGGTTGTGCCAAAAATGCGAAAGGAGCACAAAAACTTCGAATATTTTATTTGGCTACGAATCGTTCTACTTAAATTGAATAAAAAAATAATAAACAGCAAAAAAGCAAAAGATAAAACAGCACAGAACCAAGTGGAAAAAATTTTAAAAAATCCTTAAACAATCCGCTGATTTAATTTAAAAAATCTTTGTGGAGCAATTGCGTTGAAGTAGAAAAATTAATCTAAAAAATACACGAGAAGCGAAAAAAATCCAACAAACCCGACGTCGTTAAAAATAGACTTTCCTTTATCATGGAAGCATGCATTATTTATAATGTATTCACGCAATCGTGCGTGAGATTCCTGCTAATTTTGCCTTTCATTAGCAGTGAAATTAATGCAAGTTTTTTAGTGGATTCAGTTTAATTTTTGTGGATAATTTTGCATTACATTAGCGGCTCCTGCCAGCTAAAGAATAAAATATAATCGATAGATACAAAAACTAATCGGAAGCAGAACGGAACTGATTGTATCTAGCCATGGAATATCTATCTCGCCCATTGCTTATCTGGCCAATTGAGTGGAAAATAGATAACGCACTAGATCAAGTGCCGCAAATAATTCACTGATATTGATCGTGAGATATCAGAGCGCAATTTCAACTTGATTAGTTCGAATGGAATTATCTCATCAGGTCGGGCTCAGTTTGCATACTGTATTATTCGCGAATAATCGGCCGGCTTGTGCCACGGCATGCTCGCTTTGGGACAGTTTAATTAAAAATTAGTCAGATTTTCCAATTACGTATTCTGTCCAAGCTCGCAGAACTTTTTAGATATTCATTATATTTGCCGCAAGAAACCTGCAACGTTTAATGGAATAAACTGATGGCGGGAAGAATCAAATTCAGTATTGATTTCTGATGATGAGCGTTGAAAATAACGAAACGTTCCCGCAGACTCCCTTACTCAGACATACAAATGTGTGTCATACACACTTAAATTATGAAAATATTGTAAATCACGGAAAATATTATTCCTCGTGTAATACAACTAAATAAAAAAAAGTGTTACTTTCGGCAAATTATTTGAAGCAACTGAAAGATCTTAATCGGGAAAACCAGCCAAACACAGCAAGTTTTCAGAATTTAAATTAAAAATTAACATTTTATTGATTTTAAGCAAATTCAGCAAAATTCCAAAACTGTGATACCGTTGAGGCCAAAATCATTGAAGAAGTTCCCAGATTAAAATTTTAACAAAAAAACAGTGCTCAATAAAATAAATAAATTTAAAAGACAAATGTGTTTCATACACTTGCAAGTTATGAATTTTAAGTTTTTATTTATTTGCTTTGTTTAGAACTATTTTTCGATTATAATTTTTGTGTTGAGAACTTATCGCACTCATTTTTCTCCTCAGAATGCACCCTAGAACCATTTTTTCCAGGTGCCTCTGAACCTGCAAATATGCGTTTCACCATTCAACCGGCTCCCGGCGAATCTGGATTTTCTCAATGGGTGGCTGCGATGAAAATGGTCGCTCAATTGCCCGGAGGAATTCCTGCAGAGTTCCGCAGGAGACTTTGGCTGACAATGGCCGAACGACATCTGGACTCTCAGGATGTAAGTGCGCTGCTCAGCATCTTAAGTAGGAACTTTTGTGGAGGAAAAACGAGGATCTATATATTTCCTGTAACTTTAAAGTGCGATAGTTTAGTGAGCGTATTTAAAGGATTTGAAAATGCAACAGCCAATAGACACTGTAGGCCATAAAAGGGAGGATTTTTGAGGCGGAAACCGCAACAGCTTTAATAGAGGATCGATCCAATATTGGGTTTTGTCAATGTGAAACTCCCGAACACAATGACTAGCTGAGAAAACTTTAAAACTTCGACAAATTCCCCGTTATTTAATTTTATTAATGGATTTTCAGATCGATTGGTCGGAAACAGAAAAATTCTGCTTTAGCGAATGGTCGCATCCAACTGACGCAGAGCTGGGCATTCAAATCGTCAAAGACCTGCACAGAACCGGTTGCAGTCTTTTCTGCGGCGAAGATGGCCAGGAAAATCAGGCCCTGTTGAAGAAAGTCCTTTTGGCTTATGCCCGCTGGAATAAAGCAGTTGGTAAGAAGAACCTGCCATCTGGTTTTTTTCTCTAATCCTGTCATTTTCCATCGAAGGATATTGTCAGGGATTCAACATGTTGGCGGCTTTGATTCTTCAAGTGACCGATCGATGTGAAAGCGACGCCCTAAAACTGATGATCTACTTGATTGAGGGCGTTTTACCCGATTCATACTTTGCAGACAGTTTAAGAGGTTTGTCGGTGGACATGGCAGTGTTTCGGGAACTGCTTCGCAGCAAACTGCCCAGATTATCCAAGCATTTGGATGTTCTTCAGAATGCTGCTAAAGATGGTTCGCGCAGCTACGAACCGCCGCTAACAAATGTTTTTACCATGCAATGGTAAGTTCAGGGTTTAACAGCGCTAATTGGTAAGCAAATAAATAACAAATAAAAAAGCGTAAGCGGAACAAGGCGATCTATCAAAGCGGCTGATAGAAAAGAAAGAAACCCGTCCAAAATAGGAGGGGCTTTGCCCTCCAATACCAGCACATACACACATTATGTCATTGTTCTGGTAATGGCTTCTCTTTCCAACAGAAGCCTCTGGCAGTCCTCCCTGTTCCACTCATTTAATCGCCTTAATCATTTCCTAAAAAATTCTCAGGTTCCTCACGTTATTCTGCAACTGTTTGCCCCATCCGACTGTTCTAAGAGTTTGGGACCTGATTTTCCTGGAAGGAAACGAGGTTCTTCTGCGCACAGCCCTGGCCATCTGGCAAGTGCTGGCTCAAAGAATCCTCTCGGTTCGAACAGCCGATGAATTCTACTGCACGATGGGAGCCTTAACCAGGGAACTGCTCGAATCCAATCTGATTGACGCCAATACGCTGATTAAAGCGATCGTGGCAATCGGGCCTTTGAAGGAGCTGAGAACTTGAGGGATCATTATCTTTACAATATCACGCCCTGGGGAACGTCGATGCCTCGGCCGGTGGAAAAGCAGATCAGCCTTGCATCCGAAGCACAACATTCCTTTGGATATCAGCGCCCTGAAGAAGCAGTATTTGAAGCTGAAGCAGCGGCAGCGGCAGGCGCATGTTATTTTTTCTTCGGCGATTTCTGGACAGCCGGCTCCCACCCCTGCCATTGCCATTAACCATCTCCTAGTGGGAAAACGAGCTTTAGGTAAGAGCTGAGAAGGGTGAAAGTTTGGGATTGTTCACGCTGAGGTATTTGGTGTAGGTTCTGCAAGACGTCCAGCACCTCCAAAGGGCAGCATCCCGCCAGCTCGTCAAATCCACCCCAGCACTCTCCAATGGAAGGACGCAGAAAAACAGAGCTCCAGCTCCAGTTCGAGCGACACCGAGCTATGCGACGACGACGTGAAGAGTTCTTCCGAAGAAGATGCGAAGCCTCCAACCCAAAGTCAATTAACTGACAATCTCAGTCCTGGTGATATTAGTTTTAAAAAATGCGACAATACTGAAGGTAACGCTGCCTCTGTAGCTAACAGTTTACGAGCGTCGCCGGTGAAGCTGATGTCTGACTCGGAGGACGAAAGTGCAGAGTTCGAGCACTTTTTAGCTGATCGTGTTAAGTATCTGAAGGAGAATAGTGAGAGTGAGCCGGCTAATGTGAGCGCCAGCAGCCATTCCAGGCGCAATAGTGAGCTGGCGTTGCAAATTATACAGGAGAATTCGATGATTCTGCGCCGAATGATGCAGTGTCAGTCGCGACTTTCTCCTTCACCTCCACTGTATTTTAAGGATGAAGCCGAAGGCGAGTTGAACCCAGCTGAAGCAGAAGCAGTCACTGAATTAGAAACTCAGAAACAAGACAGTGTTTGTTCTTGGATTGGGGAAGGTGAGAATTTTCCAGAAACACCTCAGATTCACTCGCGATATCACAACATTCTGGAGAAAAGCAAAAGCCTGGACGAGCGCTGCAATCACCTGTTTTATGGTGATTTCTTGCAGCAGAAGAAATGTGCCCTACTGGAGGGTTTGCACGAGAGCAAGTCGGAAACGCCTTTGGCCAGTGCGAGTGATGATCTGCTCAAAGACAAGTTTCTGGATAATAGAAAGTCTGGAGAGTTGATTCAACAGAACGTCGACTTGCTGAAGGCTTTATCAGCAAATAAATGCAAAGACCAGCAGCAGGAGAGATTGCAGTTGTCCACCAGGCTCATTAAGGAAAACGTGGACTTGCTCAAGTCCATCAGCAGTGAGAAACAGTTCCTCAGCGACTCAAGGGATGAGAATAGTGAAACTTCTAAAGCGGATATTAGGAACTTGGTTGCAACTTTTGAAGATTCAGCTTCAACATTGGCAAATGAAACACTTCAGCCCAATGGAGGACGCTTGGAATGTTCTGGTGTAAGTTTGGACAGTTGTTCCCAACTTTCTCCTTTGAATGAGAATGATTATACAGTGCCTGCTCTCAACTCTTCAATAGCTGAAGAATTCTCTTCAGTTAATCTGCTACCTGATTATCCAACCGAAGATTGCGTCTGGAATAAGGAAGAGGATAAAGACTCAGCCATTAGTGTAAATGGTGGGCAAAGCTCAGACACTGGAGCTTCGCACTGCTTGATCAATTTTGACGATGATTTACCGCCAAATGAACAGCAGGATCGATATGCTATTAGCTATGAAAGCTGTGATACACCTTCGACTAGTTTCAACTTGAAATATGATAATTTCAGTGCGAGCACTCCAAGCTTCTCGGCTTCTAGAGCGCTTTGCGAGGAACAGTTCAACCTGAGTAAGTCACCCAGTCACGTCTTTAATCCGTTCCCTGTTGCCCTCAATTCCAGACAAAGTAAGGAAGTTCCTTTAAAGCTAGGACTTTATAAGAAGTAAACTGGAATTGAAGTATTCAATTGTGCCTGGAAAATTAGGACTTGTTGATCCATTCCAATTGAGAGTTTGTGTTTTGATTATTTCCTGATTTTCTATTAATTATTGATGAGCTGAGAGAGTATCTTTTAAGGTCAGGTTTTTTTTGGTTAAAGATATGGATTTTAAACAAGTTTTCAACGTGGGTTTTTGTTCGCTTTCTCGTCTTATGAAGATATCAAAATATATACTTAGTACAAAATTAGGTTACCGTGTAAAATTAGTCGTTGGATGTCTGTGCTGTAATAATCTAGTTAAGTTTTTCCCAACTTTTACGTCCAAATTCTACTAAACCATTTATGAAAAACTGGTAATATTTGCGGGCTTTTTGGACCATTTTTTCCGTGATGTTTCGAAAGCTCAAAAAATGTTGCATCTTCAAGCAAAGGCCACGAAAGCCTGACTTGTTCGATCGTTTAATAAAAGCTCAAGTTATTATTGTTGCGTATAGAACTACTTTAGACAATGCAGCTGAATGTGAATGAGCTTTTAGTTAATTTTCACAATAAAAAAATGGATGATATTGATTTTTGTATGAAGATATTAATACAATAGTAGCCTTAAGTCGTTTCTTGTTGGAAACATTTTAATTGCGCTGTGCCAGTCCACTTGTTCTAACTATTGCCTCGTAATCAAAAATGAACTTGATATATTTTCCAAAGCCTCTGATAGAATATACTGTGAAACTGTTATTGAAAAAATAAATTGCAATATTTCGATTTTTTCCTTGTTTAGCACTTTCCCTTCAAAATAAAGAAAAGTCAAGTTTTTGAACGACATCAGAAAGGTGAGGATATTTTCAAGAAAAAACTGATAAGCAAATTTTAGCTGATTTACACTTTGGTCCTCTTCTGAAGACGATTTCTGAGCAACCAGTTAAGATATCCAACCAAGAGTTTTAGCACTCGATAGCAGAAACTCTGTTTTC
Source organism: Dendroctonus valens (assembly GCA_024550625.1). NCBI lineage: Eukaryota > Metazoa > Arthropoda > Insecta > Coleoptera > Curculionidae > Dendroctonus > Dendroctonus valens. The sequence goes on along the minus strand of JAJTJO010000554.1, from coordinate 397,461 downwards.
AATGTGATTAGCATTTGGTTCCATTGCAGATATTGGTACCATCATAGTAAATTTTTGAACTTTGGAGTTTTTTGCGCGGATTTTCATTTTTACATCATACCACTCGAAAAACAGTTTCTGAGCAACCAGTTGAGATATCCGAGCAGGGCTTTCAGCACTCGATAGCGAAAACTTTGCTTGCAATGTGGTTAACATTTGGTTCCATTGCGGTTATTGGTACCATCACACTCAATTTTTGAACTTTGGATTGTTTTTGCGCGGATTTTCATTTTTACGTCATACTACTCAAAAGACAGTTTTCTGAGGCAACCGATTTGAGATATCGGACCAAGGGATTTTAGCACTCGATGGCAGAAACTTCGTTTTTAGTGTGGTTAGTCATTTGGTTCCATTGCGGATGTTGGTACCATCATACTAAATTTTTGAACTTTTGTAGTGTTTGTGCGCGGGATTGTCAGTTTTACATCAAACTACTCAAAGGGCAGTTTCTGAGGAAGCCAGTCCGTTGTCCGAGACAAGATTTTAGCACTCGATCGCAGAAACTTCGTTTTCAATGTGTTAGCATTTGGTTCATTGTGGATATTGGTACCATCATACTAAATTTTTCAACTTTGTAGTGTTTTTACTCGGATTTTCATTTTACATCATATACTACTCGAAAAGACAGTTTCTGAGAACCAGTTGAGTCGTCCGACCAGGGTTTTAGCAACTCGATCGCAGAAATTCGCTTTCAATGTGGTTAGCATTTGGTTCATTGGCGGATATTGGTACCATCACACTCAATTTTTGACTTTGGATTGTTTTGCGCGGATTTTTCATTTTACGTCATACTACTCGAAAGACAGTTTTCTGAGCAACTAGTTGGAGATATCGGACAAGGGTTTTAGCACTCGATGGCAAAATTGCGTTTTATAGTGTGGTTAGCATTTGGTTCCATTGCGGATATTGGTACCATCACACTCACATTTTTGAACTTTGGATTGTTTTTGCGCGGATTTTCATTTTTAACATCAAGCTACTCAAAGGCATTTTCTGAGGAACCAGTTCAGTTGTCCGACCAAGGTTTTAGCACTCGATCGTTGTTTTTGCGCCGATTTTCATTTTTACGCCATACTTCTCGAAAGACAGTTTCTGAGCCACTAGTTGAGATATAGGGTTTAGCTCTCGATGGCAGAAACTTCGTTTTCAATGTGGTTAGCATTTGGTTCCATTGCGGATATTGGTACCATCATACTAAATTTTTGAACTTTGGAGTGTTTTGCTCGGATTTTCATTTTTACATCCAACTACTCAAAAGACAGTTTCTGAGGAACCAGTTGAGTTGTCCGACCAAGGGTTTTAGCACTCGATCGCAGAAACTTCGCTTTCAATGTGGTTAGCATTTGGTTCGATTGGCGGATATTGGTACCATCATACTAAATTTTTGAACTTTGTAGTGTTTGTGCGCGGATTTTCATTTTTACATCCAACTACTCAAAAGACAGTTTCTGAGGAACCAGTTGAGTTGTCCGACCAAGGGTTTTAGCACTCGATCGCAGAAACTTCGCTTTCAATGTGGTTAGTATTTGGTTCGATTGCGGATATTGGTACCATCATACAAAATTTTTGAACTTTGGAGTTTTTTGCTCGGATTTTCATTTTTACATCCAACTACTCAAAAAACAGTTTCTGATGACCTAGTTGAGATGTCCAACAAGGGATTTTAGCGCTCGATTGCAGAAACGTTGTTTTCGATGTGGTTACCATTTGTTCTAATGCGGATATTGGTGCCATCATCCATACATTTCAACTTTGGCGTGTTTTTGCGCGGATTTTCATTTTACATATTACCACTCGTAACCCAGTTTCTGAGGAACCAGTTGAGATACTCCAACCAAGGGTGGCTAGCACTAGAGTGCAGAAACGTTGCTTTCAATGTGATTAGAATTTGTTCCATTGCCGATATTGGTACCATCATACTGAATTTTTTCAACTTTGGAGTGTTTTTGCGCGGATTTTTCATTTTTACATCATACAACTACTCGAAAGACAGTTCTCAAGCAACCAGTTGAGATATCCAACCAGGAGTTTTAGCAGTTATAAGCAGAACCTTCGTTTTCAATGTGGGTTAGCATCTGGTTCCATTGCGGAAATTGGTACCATCATACTAAATTTTTGAACTTTGGAGTGTTTATCACGGATTTTAATTTTAACGGTCATATTTTTTAAGACTGCCACTGGTAATGTTTAGTACCCGATAGCAGAAAAAAATTAACAGAAGAAATATACAGGACACTTCAATTAAAATTAAAAATTTTGAAAAATTCCAAAAAAAATTGTTTATATTTTCGTACTTGTATTTTTAACATAAAACATCTCATCACACCAGCGTTTTGCCATTGAAAAATGCCATAAAACCTCACAATTAACCACCCGATTAATAATTGTACTGATCCAAAAGGGGGGACACGTGCATACCAAGTGCTTATCCCCATAAATATCATCAATCCGGGCCACCGTAGGCCAAACCTTCAGTTCGGGCTTGACAAAAGGAGCTGGAAAGCCGCCTGTTTCCCTCGTATACGGTCTCTCCCAAATGCTACTGATCACTTGCTCCTGAGTATGAGGAGCCATCTTCAACGGATTCACTCAGAATGTCCATCTTGCCATCTTCAATGTCTTTGATTTCCTGCCGGATGGAGATCAGCGCCTCACAAAAATCGGTCCAGTTTCCTGTTTGTCTTCAGGGATTCTGTTGGTTCTATCATCAAAGTCCCGGGGCACTGGCCACGACATGGTCGGGGCATGGAAGCTATAATCCATCAGCCTCTTGGCAATATCAGCAGCTTCGATGTTGGGCCGACTTTTTAAACTCTCGAATATCAATGATAAATTCATGCGCCACTAGTTGCGAAGTGGCGCTTTTGAACAGCGTTGGATAGTAAGGCTCCAGGACTTTGGCCATATAGTTTGCGTTTAAAAATGGCCACCTGGGTGGCCTTTCTCAGTCCTCTAGAGCCCATCATTTTGATGTATGCCCACGAAATGGCAAAATCGCGCTAGAGCCAAAAGGGGGCGGCACTTACAACCTCATAAGAAAGTGAGTTGGCCCCTAAAGGATTGACCACTGGGTGACCTGGGAGGAAGAGGCCTAAATGCGACTTGACCCCAATAGGTCCCATTCCAGGGGCCGCCGCCCCCGTGCGGAATGCAGAAAGTTTTGTGCAGGTTCAAGTGCGAAACGTCGCTGCCGTAGTCGCCGGGCCTACAAAGCCCCACTTGCGCGTTCATGTTGGCCCCATCCAGGTAAACCTGCCCTCCATTCTTGTGCGTTATTCGGCAAACTTCCGCCACCGTGTCCTCGAACACCCCATTGGTAGAAGGATAGGTGATCATCAGGCAGGATAGGCGGGTTCGGAACTTTTCAGCTTTAGCTCGAAGATCCTCCACATCAATTGTGCCATTAATGTTTCACCTTCACTGGTTCAACTCGCATGCCAGCCATTTGGGCGCTAGCTGGGTTAGTTCCCGTGGGCGCTGACTGGAATCAAACACACGTCCCTTCTTTTGTCCTCCTCTTGCCTCGTGGTAGCACTGGATGGCCCTCAATCCCGCATATTCTCCTTGCGCGCCACTGTTGGGCTGGAAGCTGATCTTGTCGTAGCCTGTTATTGCACACAGATCCTTCCTCCAGCTCGGCAAACAGCTGATGATACCCCAGCGATTGATTCAAAGGCGCAAATGGATGAATGTCCGTGAAATGCTTGAAGGAACACGGCATCATTTCAGTGGTGGAGTTCAGCTTCATGGTGCAGGACCCTAGGGGGATCATGGAATGCACCAAGGAAATGTCCTTGTTTTCCAGGACTTTCATGTATCGCACTATGCGGGTTTCTGAATGATGCGAGTTGAAAACTGGGTGAGTGAGAAAGGGGGATGTACGCTTGAAGTCGCTGCGGTAGATTGCTTGGGAGCGGACTTGCGGTCTTCGACCAAACTCGGCAAAGGTTTGTGTGCTTCCCAGGACGTAGAAAATGTCGTCAATGTCTGCAGGTTTGACGGTTTCGTCCAGAGCAATTCCCACAGCCCCGTCTTCGAAGTAGCGGAGGTTGATCTCTTTTTCTTCACATCGGGTCTTCACTTCCTCAGTGTCCAACTGAGGCTGCACTCGCAACGTGTCGAAGAACGCCTCGTTTGTCAAAACATTGCCATCCCTCCTGAGTCCATGGGAAAGTACCTGGGATTTTCATCATTTCATTTATATACCAAGGGTGTTACGGTTTGGAAACCGTAACCGGAGGGCATGATAGATCATGCCCTGAAGTTCGAACAAGCCTGAGGGTCTTTGACCCGATGGGCATTGTTGTCTTTATATTAATAAAGCGAAGCTTACCAAGGCAAAGTGGTGGATCTTAGTAGCAATATCCTTAAGACCTTGCGGTCCGTGATACACTGCGAACATTGCCGACATGTTAGCCAGCAATGCCTGGGCAGTGCAGATATTGCTGGTAGCCTTATCTCTTCGGATGTGCTGCTCTCTTGTTTGCAAAGCCAGGCGATATCCATCTCGTCCAGCCGCATCCCTGGTCACCCCAATCATCCTGGCCGGCATCAAGCGAACCAGGGATTGGTTGCAGGCGAAGAATCCAGCATGAGGACCGCCGTAGCCTAAAGGCACGCCAAGTCTTTGGGATGTTCCAATCGCGATGTCAGCGCCAAATTCACTTGGAGGCCGCAGGAGCGTGAGACTTAAGAGATCAGTAGCGCAACAGACCAGACTACCTAACATTAATTCAATCCATTTATGTTAGTTGATTCATTCGATTTTCGACGAAAAGTAGCTACCATTTGCATGAGCGTCTTCAGCCACTTGGCTGAAATCCAGCACATTTCCATCGGTATCTGGATATTGGAAAAGGACCCCAGCTACGTCCCGATTGGTAAAATCCGCTTCAAATACATTCACCACTTCCACTTGCAGGCCCAAGGAGTTCAACCTGCGACCCAAACCAATCAACTACTATACCAAGGTTTCACTGGACAGTTGATAGTTCACCTGTTTGGACTACCGAAATGGTCTGCGGATGCAGTTTATCGGAAACCAGCAACTTGCGCCGCTTGTTTTGTCTGTAGCACAAAGAGAGCGCTTCTGCTGCAGCTGTGCCTTCATCCAAAAGTGAGGCGTTCGCCACCTCCAAACCGGTCAGCTCGGATACCATTGTTTGGTAGTTCAGGAGGCCTTCCAGTCTACCTTGAGCCACCTAAGGAGGCATCAGGTTGAGTTTAACAAGGCACAAATAGCAGATTATGTAGTGAGACTGAGGATAATTCAGAGGACTGTTTTGGTTGAAAAAATATATTTTTTTAAATTCGGATTTTCTAAACTGACGCAAGTAACAACTTGACATTTTCATCAGAGTTAGAAAAGAAAAGTTTCATATCAATCGTGCAGAATCTTGATTTTTGGCGGTTTAAGAAATATGAGGATAAAAATGCTAGGTTTTTACAAAACTGCGCTTCTTTGTTTAAAATTTCGCATCTTCCAGACTGAAACGAGTAACAACTTGCAATTTTTACTATCGTGAGGAGATTCTCGAATGGAGAGATGCTGAAGGTTTCATTTCAGTCCTCCAGAATCTTGATTTTTGCCGGCTTAGAAAATATGAGGATAAAAATGCAAGTTTTTAGCAAACTACGCTCCGTCGTTTAAAAATTCGCATCTTCCAAACTGAAGCAAGTGCAAACAGGAGAGTTTCACCATAGTTAAACAATACTTCAGCGGAAAGATACTGAGAGTTTCAAATCAATAATCCAGAACCTCGATTTTTGCAGGCTTAGCAAATATGGGGATAAAAATGCAAGTTTTTTCCAAAATGCGCCACCTCTTTAAAAATTCGCACTTTCCAAACTGAAACAAGTAACAACTTGATATTGTCACCATAGTTTGAAAACACGTCAGTGGAAAAATACTGAAAGTTTCATATTAATCGTCCTGAATCTTGATTTTTGCGGGCTTAAGAAATATGAGGATAAAAATGGAAGTTCTTACCAAACTGAGGTCCTTCGTTTAAAAATTCGCATCTTCCAAACTAAGCAAGTAGCAACTTTAACTTTTCTGCATCTTGAGAAGACACTTTATTCTAAAGATGCTGAAATTTTCATAACGATCGCCCAAAATTCCTGATATTTTACTGGCTTGCTAAATGCGGATCTCAAAATGCAGGTTTTTCCCAACTGCGCTCCCTTCTTTAAAAATGCGCCTCTTTGAAACTGAAGGCAAGTAGCAACGTGAAATCGTACTCATCATTAACAGACACTCGAGCCAAAGTATGCTGAAAGTTTCAAAAAATAGCCCGCAAACCTGATTTTCCCAACTTGGTAAATGCGGCTCTCAAAATTGGTAAATGTAGTTTTTACTCAACTTCGATCTCTCGCATGTTCGAAACAAAGAATCTTCAGTGTTTTTGAACGAGCGGGTCGAATTCAATTTTCCAAAATGCTCGCAAAGTGGATGGTCGTAACGTATTTTTGAACCACCCTGTATAAATAAATTGGTATAAAAAAAACACGCACGTACCCGATTTTTCCGCAAAGAACTCGTCTGAATTTTAAAGGAATTTAGACATTACTTCCGGGACTCACTGTATAATATACAGAGTGTTTGGTAGCTCGATGCATTTGTGTTTTTGCGGCGTCATTTCTGTGAGGTTTTTATGTAAATTTAAACGCCCTGTAGATGGGAAACCGTGTCGCAAATTCTTTGCATTTTAGATTGCATTCGAACAAACACCCTGTAAGGCTTACCTCCGGCTGGTAAGGCGTATACTGGGTGGTCCATACCAGGGTTTTCAAAAATATTCCGCATAATGGTATGCGGTACGCAACAGTTGTGGTAGCCCATTCCGATGTAGGATCGCCAGATTTTGTTCCGTTCGGCGATGCTTCGAATACGGTTAATTAGCTCGTATTCGCCTCAAAACAAAATAAAAAATGCATAAAACAACGAGAAAAATAACTGTAAAAGTAGAAAAATAAACAGCAAAACATTAAGTAAAAAAATTAGTAAGTTTTTTTCAAGTGAAAAAAGTTCCAGTTGAAAGTTTCCCTTATAAAACTTCTAACTGTATATTCAAAGAGACTGTGGAAATTGTATACAAGTAAATGTAATGTTTTTGGAAATCGTGCAAGAGTAAACTTGTTTTGATTTGCTTAAGGCGTCATTGATACCAGCCTTTTCCTAACTACTGAAGAAGAAAACAACAGCTTCTTATCTCATTCGACCCCCACGAAGACTAATCAACATCAACATTAATAATCGTGTTAAGGCAATAACAATTTTATTAGTCGAAATGGAATACATTGCACAAATACAAATTGTGTGTTTTTTTTTAATATACAGGGTGATTGATACATAAATGGCACCAAATTGCCCAACAGAATGGAGAAATGCGTTTCGCCTCACCCCAAGTAGTAACTAGTTTGTGCATGTTCCAGCCAAAAATTAATATATTTTGAGTTAACTCTTGCTAACTTCCAGCTCTTAGACTGTAAATAATTGAAACCAATCCTTACCCAAAGGTTCTTCAATGTCCAAGGGCTTATTTAAGGAAATATTCTTTGGAACCGCTTGATCGGTCAGCTGGTCCAACGTCTGCGATTAAGATGGCAACGAAGGAAACAATAAAGAACAATAAAAAAAATAATTCTTAACGATTGACGAAAGTCTGTTTTTTTATTGCCGACGTTTCGCCATATTTATTTTGGCATCTTCAGGGTGATGTTCCGTTGTTGCAAAACGTCCGCAATATAAGAAAAAAACAGCCTTTTGTTTTCTCATTTCGATAACGGGAGTTTAAATCGGGGTTAAAGCAAAACGCTGTTTTTTAAAATTGCCGACGTTTTCCACAACGGAACATCGCCCTGAATGATGCCACAATAAATAGGGCAAAACGTCGGCAATTTTAAAAACCAGAATTGTTTCTACCCTGTTTGGAGTGCTATTACTAGCGCAAACTGATCAAAATCTAGCATTCATTTAAACCTGATTGAGGAAAAAAGTGAGTTTGAAAACATGGAAAAGTTGAGATTTTCCTTCTTCGTTCAAAACGTTGCACAAACCTTAAACCCGATGGTATCCAACATAACGATGATATCACTATCCCTAGGCCCAATATGCCGATTAGGGAATTCATCTTTGTGGGGAAACAGCGGCTGGTCCGGTTTGGCCGCTGAACTTAAACACCTCATGCTGTTTATGCGACGAAAAGTCCTCAAATATAGGGCTGATCCACTTAGAGCTCGATTCATTGTAAAATAAATTAAATTATAAAGGAGTAAAAACGCGATAATACGACTAGGTCTTAATACTTTTGCTTACTGAACTGAACGGTCGCTGCGGCGGATAAGCCCGGACTGAGGTCGAAGGGCAACAGATTGATAAAGATGTAATTAAGAAATATCTCGGTTTATTAATCAACAAATTTTAAGGAAAAAAACGTTAGTTGCACGTGTTTAGTACCAATATAATTGTTCCAATGGCCCTTTTGAAGCTTCAACGCATATTATTGCGACCTTTTCAAGCTCGGCAGCCGGCCTGGGGAAAACCAGGAAGAAATAAAAACCGAACTTTATGAAAAATTGTCCTAAAATTAACTTTATTCAATAAATTACTCCTCATACTCGAGAAACTCATACACAACCGTATGGAAATGCAATCATAATGACAATGATGTAAAAATAAAAAATACAGCAAATTTACCAAACGCAAAAGTATGTAAATATACAATGAAAATATATTTTTCGTTCCTAACAAGTCCAGTACAAAAAAAACATGTACTTTGTACAGAATTGTATACACCCTTGCAGTATAATACACATAACTAGAATCTATTGAAAAATATTACTAATTGCACACACACATTTGTGTCTTGGGCACCATCACACGCGGCTCAGTCAAGGCCCTTAGAACAAAAGCGCTCCCATTCCACCCATTTCACTTTGTTCCTTGACGAATATTTCAAAGTACTGGTAGATGATGGTAACGGCCAGTAGAATACCCGTGCCCGAACCGATTGCGCCCAAAAAGTCAGCCAAAACGGACAAGGCGCCGATACAGAGACCGCCGAAAGCTGCAGCAGTTGGAATGTATCGGTTCAGTTCGTGGATCATTGAGTTGTCCCGATGTCCTCTCATCACCATCTGTTGTTCTTTGAGCTGTTTGGCTACGTCTTTGGCTGAACTGCCCGACACTTCGATCCAAGTTTTGGAGAAAAAGGCACAGGATCCCAACATGAAGACGATATAAAGCAGAGCATGCACTGGATCTTCCAAAATGTGACTCACGCTCTCGGGAGGTGAAAGATAGTAGCATAAGCCTCCAATTGGGTAAGACCTGGCAGGGCCGCCGCCTCCGACATCCGCCCAAACTCCCAGCAAATTAATCAGGATGTTTCCTTGGAACTTCACGGCCAACATCTGCGAAATTACGTACAAGTTCGACACCAAAGCGGACTGGAGAATGATGGGAATATTCGAAGTATAGAAAAGCTTGATCGGGTAGCTGGAGTATTGGCCGCGGTATCTGGCGCTCTTGATTGGCAAATCCACTCTGAATCCTTGGAAGTATATCACTATAGCAAACACCAGGACAGTGGCCAGCAGGTTCATGAGATTGGGCAAGTTCTGGCGATAAAACGCCTCGCGAAGCGCCCGGATTTTGTCTTGGCGGGTGGTGAGCAAGTGGAATAAGGCAATGACGGCTCCCTCAAACTCGGTTCCTCTTCCAGTGTTGACTGTGGCTGGCGAGAACGCTTTCCAGATGATGGTTTCGCAGATATTGGTGGCAATAAACAGCGATATACCCGAACCCAATCCGTATCCTTTTTGCAACAGCTCGTCGAGTAAAAGCACAATCAGACCGGCCACAAACAGTTGAATGATGATCAGTAGACACACTCCAGCTCCAATTTCGGCCGGGTCACCATACATTCCCGTCATTACATAGACTATGGCTTGTCCCACGGTGATAACCATTCCAAACACTGAAAAGCACCAAAAACAAAACTTGTAGGTGTTTTTTCATGTTTTATTTCAATGGAGACTTACGTTTTTGCGCCCCATTGAACAGAGCTCGGTCTTTTGGAGTGTCGCCGACCTCAATATCTTTGCGCCAGCTAACAACTGCATAATCAGTCCAGACGTGACAATTGGTGAAATACCCAGTTCCATAAGCGTTCCTCGGTTTGAGGCCAGGATAACTCGAATCCAGTAGAACGGATCCGCTGAATCTGAACTCATTATTCCGAAAAGTGGAATCTGCAAACAAAAGTCGAAATTAGTTGATTTAATGGCTTTGGTTTCATTGAAATAGCAACAGAAAGTCGATTCTACTAGAGCAATCTGAAACGAGAACGAAAATTCAATTAATGAACTTGAACTGGCTCGAAAACGGTCCATTTTTTTACTTAAAAATGTTGGGGATCCATGAATTTGATGTGTTTTAAGAGGCAATTTTCGGGGTTTATTGTTAAGAATGTATCTAGTTTTTTATTATTTAAATCAATAGAATTACACAGTTTGATTCTGAAAATGATTAATTGAGGCTCTGGAGAAACTAATAAAACTGCGACAGTTTCCAGTGAAACTAAAGCATTCCGATGAAGATTAGAATGAAAAAAAAAAACGACGCAAAGGCGAGTAAAAAAGGGGCGAATCCCTTTGCGTGAGAGATATTTAAACCACGCGACCAACAACCGAAAAAAAATCATCTTTAATGAACTATAATGAACACAAAAGCGCTGTTATTTATAGAAAAATTTCATTATTGGGGCGCATAGCTTCAAAGAATACATGAATATTTAATCTCTTCAACTGCTAACAAAATAAAAGAAGGCAATCACTATCTTCGGGTCAATAAAAGTCCATTATTGTCCTGCTTTTTGTCTGTCCAATTTTTGACTTTCAGGGATTATTAATCGTTCTTTTGTTGGCCCCCAATTTGAATTTGACTGCATTTAACGAAAATATATCAAACTGCATAATCTCTAGAGCTACTGGATGCTCTCCAGTCCCATCTTACCTGACAGCATACTAAGAAGATGAATAGTGTGATTGCAGTCCATAGTACCTTCTCCCTGAATTGGATCTGGAAATTTCAAGAATACAAATATTCAGTTTCAACTTGAAGCTTCCTTGCAATGTTTTTGCCTTTCTAAAAGCACAATGTAATCTACTGGAGCTCTGCTTGAGCTGTAAGAATGTAAAAGTAGAGCACAGCCTGCCTGAGGGGAAAGTGGCTTTGTTTTTGGATAAATTAGGTTCTTCATGGGCTTTGCTGCTGCTTTATATACAAAAGTTGCTAGAACCGTGCTGTATGTTAACAAGTAGTGGGCTTAAAAGCATTCCAACTGGTTGCCTTTTAACACAGCATGTTAAGGAAACAGCTGTTGATGAATTTTGAATGAAAATATTGAAATAAAATGCAGAAAAGCCCTGCTGAACCTTCTATGAATATAAACAACCCAAAATATTGGTCGAAAGTGTGAAATAATAGCAGCAAACAGATGTTTTCTACGCGAGGCTCACCTTTCGTTCTGGTTTGGCAATTTCAGGCAAAATGCTGCAAAACGGCTTGATCACCTCCAAGAATTTTACTGGAAAAGATGAAAACAACAAAATTAGGGCACAGATCGGTACCACGTAGACACGCAGCCACAAAAGCCCCCAGAATTCGCCTAATGCCCCAACTAAGAGGTTATTAGCTGCCAAATAAAAGCGACAAAACGATGGCAAATGTGGGCAAATACTTACTCCCCATTTCGAAGGGCTTTAGAACCAACGGCACTTGGAATAAATGATCGTTTTCGTACGTCTACGGTGTTTTAATGGGGCTGAGACTCGAGAAAGTGGCATTCGCCAATGCTTTTTGTACGGTACTTTGAAAGATTTTTGGCTTGCACGTCGAACACGTAGACATAAAACCGGTCACGTGACCGATGATGTTGGCCGCTCGCTGCTGACGACTACAACAGATCACACAATTGTGCATAACTGGTTGCCTGCAATTTTTATGTCGTCTTATTTCGATTATAATTTGTTAATAACAATTAAAATTATTTCGAATCATCGAGCAGATGGTCTCAACGAGCGCAGTTAAAAATAAGCTCGAAATTTTGCGCCAAAGTTAATTGCTGTGGATTTTTGCGACAATTTTGTGTGTCGAATCATGAATTGTTAGCACTCCAAACACAATTTGGACAGCAGCAAACAACAGAATTTCGTGTGTAAATTCTTTGGAGTCCTGCCAAGGACCACCAGAACCAGAACTTTGTTTCTCTACGCTTAAAATACGGCCCCAGAAACAACCCCAATTTACGAGATGAATTACACTCTGTATATTGCAGGGAATTTATAGAAAGTGCGGCAACAACGCTTCACCCTCTCCCATTGACGTCATAGTCATAAACGTCGATAGAAGGATGAATTAATCGAGTTTAGTAGGTCAATGAGTAGGAGCTTGACAACCTCAAATCTTAGGTTATGTTAGTACTATCCTTTGCTATCAAACTAATTTTTTAAAATAAAACTCAAAACTAAGAACATTTATTTAAGTTCAGTGCGTCTCCTAGCCAGTACAATGTCAATGAACCATATCAGACCCCACACCATGCTCCATTTGTGCAAACGGACTTTAAAAATCCATGAGTGTTCGCTGAAATCTAAAATTACCACTTATTCGAAACACAGTTATTTGGTGAGCAGGCGGAACTTTCGGGTAAACTCCCTGCTGGCAGGCACAGCAGGCCATGCTGAGACCACAAGCACTCTGCAGGGGCTGTCCAAGTTGCAGGCTCAGGAGCTGGTTCTCAGGCTGAACGATGAGGAAAGGACTACTTTAACATCAGCATTGCACGAGTACAGGTCGAAATTGATTAAAGATGAGTACGAAGGTGAGGGCTTTGCTACGATCTTGCCCCCCCCATAAACCCTTGGCTGCTTTGTGTTCACTTAGTTGCAGCAAAAGTTACACAACACTCATCAAACGTTGGTTTTTCGTTCACTGTTTTCGTATGATTGGGAGGATCAAACGCGCAAAAATCGCAAAAAAAGTTCATATAAACGTCCGCAAACGCTTCAGTTCTGAGATACTGGGTGTTGGGTTGTTGAAGCTAGACTTTGAGGTACTCGTTCCTTAAGTTGCATTTGGCTGGAAAAGGGGGGCAGGTTCAGACAAGTTTTAGAGGCAAAACAGTGTCTAAATGGTTCAAGGAGTTTCCGAAAATTCCAGAAAGTTTATATGAAATTTGTCCGCAATCGCTTACTTGCTGAGATACTGATATGCGAGACTCATGCATTCGCTCATTCGTTTGCATTTAGCTGGAAAACGGTGGCAGATTTGCAAAAATGCTAGATATAAAAAAGTTGCAAAATTGATCAAGGAGTTTAAAAAAAATTAGTTTGAGATCAGTGGCGCACCACAAAAAATTTGGGGGGTAAAATGGGGCATGGCCCTTAAGCAAATATCACCCTGTAGATTCACAAAACCGTTTGCACTATTGAAGGATGGAGACTCTATGGCGTAGCTTGTGTGCTAAATTTCGGGCAAATGTCTCAAAAACTGCAAGAGTTGCACTCAAAAACCCCATAAAAGCTCCAATTTAAACACCCTGTATCTCCAAATTCTAGTGTTTGTGAGCAAATGTTTATATGGACTTTTCTACTTATTTTCACGAGTTTTATCCTCGCCCATTCTCCCAATTAACAATTGCTAGAATTCTGTGCTCAACTCGCGTAAATAAAGAACAAATAGACACCTTTGCACACTCCCCATAGGTATAATAAAACACGTCTGCACACCATAAGTAGGTAAACATAACAATAAGCGCTTTATTGCGTTGATTTCGCAACTTAATAGGCATCTTGCTTGCTTAGTTTGGGATTACACAAGTCCACGGGGCCCAAATCGGGGACGTAGTTGGTACCTTTGCGAGTACCTAAGGGCCAAGAACTATTTTATATCTTTATCAAACAATTTTTTTTGTATGTTTATTTATTTTTTATTTTATTACATATCAGCAACTAATTTAAAGGTCAGCTAGCGGCATCGAGATGGAGAAGTAAATTTGGGCGGCCTGCCAAGCTGCCCAAACTGGGCGACGTTGATCCTACAGGCACATACTGCCCTTTTCCCGAAGATTGGTTACAGAAGAAGTTTGGTAGGCATTTCTTCACACTTTTTTTCGCAAGAATTTGGTGACGGGCGGCGCATTGAAACTTTTGGACAAGTTTCTTTCATTTCTTCACTAAAATTTTTGCTTGGTTATTACTAATACATTCATACGTTTTTTCCACTACATGAAAAGCAGGTGATAAATTAGGTAAGCGACACTAAAACGGGCATTTTCTTCGTTTAAACACTCGCCATTCTGCATGCGCCTTAGAAGCTCTAAACTAGGTTTTTCCGTATTTTTTACATTGCAATTTGTTTCAGCCGAGTCGGTGCCCAGACCGACAACAAAAAATCTCATAGATAGTAAGTCAGTAGCTAGAAACTCTCTTAGATCGTTTGACTCATGTTGATTTAAACCTTTCAGTTGCGATTGCAAATTCGATTCCTTTCGTTGGATTTGGATTTTTGGACAACTTTTTTATGCTGTTTTTTGTAAGTATTGCGCATTCACTAATGGCTCAGCGCAACCAAAATGTTATTTCCAGGGCGATTACATCGACTTATACTTAGGTTCCTACTTCTGTTTAACAACTATGGGGGCTGCCGCTCTAGGTAACACCCTCTCCGATATAATAGGAATCGGATCGGCGTTTTACGTGGAACGAATGGCCAACCGAGTGGGCTTCAGCCCCCCAAAACTGTCTCCCGTCCAGATGGATATGAATTGTTCCCGAAATGCGGCCAATTTTGGACGAGTGCTTGGCGTCACGGTCGGCTGTTTTTTTGGGAATGTGTCCGCTTTTGTTCCGCAATCACGACAAAGAAGAGGAACCAGCACATCCAGCAGTTCTAAGTGAGAAATGAGGTCGTTTTCATGCTATAGCAACTACTGTCTAGTCACAAATTGCCACTATTTAAATCTGTTTATGTATATTATCGATAGAAAAGTATATTTAAGAAAAAAAAACCTACTGATTTTATAATTTGCTCGACAATTGTGACACTGGAATCCTAACTGTATTTCGCATTAATTCAAGGGTTTTATGTAAAAATAGTTAGTTGATGTTCTAGATAAGGCCAAACGCTATTATTGTTTGTTTACGTTTAGTTATATAAAGACTGTATATGCGTTTACTCTTGTTATATAAAACTGAAGCTATATACTCATGTCCTGATTTTCACTCCTTTATATACTGTATATATACCTGTTAGGTGGAAATTCTATTTTATAAAATCGATAGTTTGTAAAACATTTCAGTATTCGACCTTCTGGTAGGGTAGATTGAAGTCTCTTAAAGTACAAAAAATACGTATAATTGTTAAATACAGCCAGTAATTAATTATAAAAGGCAAAATATGCATTTGAGTGTACAGAAGACTCGTGAAATCAGAACTAAATAATTCTCAAAAGGCTTATGAACCAGCATGTTTTACGCTCTTATTCGGTCTTATGCAAGAACGGGTTTGATGCCCGTTTTCATGCAAGAATCCCAGTTTTAAGGCATTTGCTTAATGTGAAATGGGTTATTGTTACGTAGAAGGTTCTCTTCTAGATTAAAAAGACTTTTATCAAACAGAGACAATCATCTCTATGTGCAAAAGCGATGGGCAAACACCTGAAAAGCTTCAAAATAGTCATAAATTAGGGATTTTGACGAGATTCTCGTACAAATTGTTGAATAAGTAAATCGAGCTTGTTATGGGCGGCTTTTATAGAAAAAATTGATGCATCTTCCTCTGAAACAGGGTAAAAGTAATGCGACTGGTGTGCAATTTGATTTATTTACGCTTTTAGTGTATTTGGTTAATGGTTGTGTTTGAAAATGTAATAAATGCTCTTTATAATGTGGTATCTGTTTTATTTCACCGCCAGTTTGGAGGAATACTTAGTGGCCTTGGTGGAAAAGTGCTTTAAAGTGTTCTAGTGCAAAACCTTCCAGCTTCGCAGCTCAACTGGTTCTCTAAATATGAGCCAAAGATTAAGGGCCGTTTCTCAAACTCGCATTTATTTGAATTTTCGCTTTTGCATGAAAACCAGAAACATTGCTAAAATAAGTTTTATGCAAAAAGGAGCGCAATTTAAGGCTCTATCTCTAGACGGCCACTAGAGTTTTTCAGCTCACCTGGTTCTCTAAATATGAGCCAAAGGCGAAGAGCGGTTCTCAAAACCTGCATTCTTTTATCTCGCATTTTGCATGGAAACGAGAAACTTTTCTAAAACTATGTTTCCCACAAAAAAGTGGGAAATTTAAGGCTCTATCCAGAAATAGCAACTAGAGTTTCGCAGCTTAACTGATTCTCGAAATATGCGTCAAAGACTAAGAGCGGTTCTCAAAACCCGCATTATTTTTGTCTCTGCATTTTGCATGGAACGAGAAACTTTTCTAAAACTATATTTCCCACAAAAAGTGGCCAATTTAAAGCTCTATCCAGAAATGCCAACTAGAGTTTCGCAGCTTAACTGATTCTCGAAATATGAGCCAAAGACTAAGAGCGGTTCTCAAAACCCGCATTATTTTTGTCTCTGCATTTTGCATAGAAACGAGAAACTTTTCTAAAACTATGTTTCCCATAAAAATGTGGGCAATTTAAGGCTCTATCCAGACATGGCAACTAGAGTTTCGCAGCTTAACTGATTCTCGAAATATGAGCCAAAGACTAAGAGCGGTTCTCAAAACCCGCATTATTTTGTCTCTGCATTTCGCATGGAAACGAGAAACTTTTCTAAAACTATGTTTCCCACAAAAAAGTGGGCAATTTTAAGGCTCTATCCAGAAATGGCAACTAGAGTTTCACAGCTTAACTGATTCTCGAAATATGAGCCAACGACGAAGAGCGGTTCTCAAAACCCGCATTATTTTTGTCTCTGCATTTTGCATGGAAACGAGAAACTCTTCTAAAACTATTTTTCCCAGCCAAAAAGTGGGCAATTTAAGGCTCTAATCCAGAAATGGCAACTAGAGTTTCGCAGCTTAACTAATTCTCGAAATATGAGCCAAAGACTAAGAGCGGTTCTCAAAACCCGCATTATTTTGTCTCTGCATTTTGCATGGAAACGAGAAACTTTTCTAAAACTATGTTTCCCCCAAAAAAGTGGGCTTAAGGCTCTATCCAGAAATGGAAACTAGAGTTTCGCAGCTTAACTGATTCTCGAAATAGGAGCCAAAGACTAAGAGCGGTTCTCAAAAACCGCATTATTTTTGTCTCTGCATTTTGCATGGAAACGAGAAACTTTTCTAAAACTATATTTCCCACAAAAGTAGGGCAATTTAAGGCTCTATCCAGAAATGCCAAGTAGAGTTTAGCAGATTAACTGATTCTCGAAATATGAGCCAAAGACTAAGAGCGGTTCTCAAAACCCGCATTATTTTTGTCTCTGCTTTTTGCATGGAAACAAGAAACTTTTCTAAAACTATGTTTCCCCCAAAAAAGTGGGCAATTTAAGGCTCTATCCAGAAATGGCAACTAGAGTTTCGCAGCTTAACTGATTCTCGAAATATGAGCCAAAGACTAAAAGCGGTTCTCAAAACCCGCATTATTTTTGTCTCTGCATTTTGCATGGAAACGAGAAACTTTTCTAAAATTATGTTTCCCATAAAAAAGTGGGCAATTTAAGGCTCTATCCAGAAATGGCAACTAGAGTTTCGCAGCTTAACTGATTCTCGAAAATAGGAGCCATAAGACTAAGAGCGGTTCTCAAAACCCGCATTATTTTTGTCTCTGCTTTTGCATGGAAACGAGAAACTTTTCTAAAACTATGTTTCCCATAAAAAAGTGGGTAATTTAAGGCTCTATCCAGAAATGGCAACTAGAGTTTCGCAGCTTAACTGATTCTCGAAATATGAGCCAAAGACTAAGAGCGGTTCTCAAAACCCGCATTATTTTTGTCTCTGCATTTTGCATGGAAACGAGAAACTTTTCTAAAACTATGTTTCCCATAAAAAAGTGGGCAATTTAAGGCTCTATCCAGAAATGGCAACTAGAGTTTCGCAGCTTAACTGATTCTCGAAATATGAGCCAAAGACTAAGAGCGGTTCTCAAAACCCGCATTATTTTTGTCTTTGCATTTTGCATGGAAACGAGAAACTTTGCTAAAACTATGTTTCCGAAGAAAAAGAGTGGGCAATTTAAGGCTCTATCCAGAAATGGCAACTAGAGTTTCGCAGCTTAACTGATTCTCGAAATATGAGCCGAAGACTCAGAGCAGTTCTCAAAACCCGCATTATTTTTGTCTCTGCATTTTGCATGGAAACGAGAAACTTTTCTAAAACTATGTTTCCCACTAAAAAGTGGGCAATTTAAGGCTCTATCCAGAAATGGCAACTAGAGTTTCGCAGCTTAACTGATTCTCGAAATAGGAGCCAAAGACTAAGAGCGGTTCTCAAAACCCGCATTATTTTTGTCTCTTGCATTTTGCATGGAAACGAGAAACTTTTCTAAAACTATGTTTCCCATACAAAAAAGTGGGCAATTTAAGGCTCTATCCAGAAATAGCAACTAGAGTTTCGCAGCTTAACTGATTCTCGAAATAGGAGCCAAAGACTAAGAGCGTTCTCAAAACCCGCATTATTTTTGTCTCTGCATTTTGCATGGAAACGAGAAACTTTTCTAAAACTATGTTTCCATAAAAAAGTGGGCAATTTAAGGCTCTATCCAGAAATGGCAACTAGAGTTTCGCAGCTTAACTGATTCTGGAAATATGAGCCAAAGACTAAGAGCGGTTCTCAAAACCCGCATTATTTTTAGTCTCTGCATTTTGCATGGAAACGAGAAACTTTTATAAAACTATGTTTCCAGAAAAAAGTGGGCAATTTAAGGCTCTATCCAGAAATGGTAACTAGAGTTTCGCAGCTTAACTGATTCTCGAAATATGAGCCAAAGACTAAGAGCGGTTCTCAAAACCCGCATTATTTTTGTCTCTGCATTTTGCATGGAAACGAGAAACTTTTCTAAAACTATGTTTCCCACAAAAAAGTGGGCAATTTAAGGCTCTATCCAGAAATGGCAACTAGAGTTTCGCAGCTTAACTGATTCTCGAAAATATGAGCCAAAGACTAAGAGCTGGTTCTCAAAACCCGCATTATTTTTGTCTCTGCATTTTGCATGGAAACGAGAAACTTTTCTAAAACTATGTTTCCACAAAAAGTGGCAATTTAAGGCTCTATCCAGAAATGGCAACTAGAGTTTCGCAGCTTAACTGATTCTCGAAATAGGAGCCAAATACTAAGAGCGGTTCTCAAAACCCGCATTATTTTTGTCTCTGCATTTTGCATGGAAACGAGAAACTTTGTTAAAACTATGTTTCCCATAAAAAAGTGGGCAATTTAAGGCTCTATCCAGAAATGGCAACTAGAGTTTCGCAGCTTAACTGATTCTCGAAATATGAGCCAAAGACTAAGAGCGGTTCTCAAAACCCGCATTATTTTTGTCTCTGCATTTTGCATGGAAACTAGAAACTTTTCTAAAACTATGTTTCCAACAAAAAGTGGGCAATTTAAGGCTCTATCCAGAAATGGCAACTAGGGTTTCGCAGCTTAACTGATTCTCGAAATATGAGCCAAAGACTAAGAGCGGTTCTCAAACCCGCATTATTTTTGTCTCTGCATTTTGCATGGAAACGAGAAACTTTTCTAAAACTATGTTTCCCATAAAAAAAGTGGGCAATTTAAGGCTCTATCCAGAAATGGCAACTAGAGTTTCGCAGCTTAACTGATTCTCGAAATATGAGCCAAAGACTAAGAGCGGTTCTCAAAACCCGCATTATTTTTGTCTCTGCATTTTGCATGGAAACGAGAAACTTTTCTAAAACTATGTTTCCAACAAAAAAAGTGGGCAGTTTAAGGCTCTATCCAGAAATGGCAACTAGGTTTCGCAGCTTAACTGATTCTCGAAATATGAGCCAAAGACTAAGAGCGGTTCTCAAAACCCGCATTATTTTTGTCTCTGCATTTTGCATGGAAACGAGAAACTTTTCTAAAACTATGTTTCCAACAAAAAAGTAGGGCAATTTAAGGCTCTATCCAGAATGGCAACTAGAGTTTCGCAGCTTAACTGATTCTCGAAATAGGAGCCAAATACTAAGAGCGGTTCTCAAAACCCGCATTATTTTTGTCTCTGCATTTTGCATGGAAACGAGAAACTTTGCTAAAAGCTATGTTTCCCATAAAAAAGTGGGCAATTTAAGGCTCTATCCAGAAATGGCAACTAGAGTTTCGCAGCTTAACTGATTCTCGAATATGAGCCAAAGACTAAGAGCGGTTCTCAAAACCCGCATTATTTTTGTCTCTGCATTTTGCATGGAACGAGAAACTTTTCTAAAACTATGTTCCAACAAAAAAGTGGGCAATTTAAGGCCTCTATCCAGAAATGGCAACTAGGGTTTCGCAGCTTAACTGATTCTCGAAATATGAGCCAAGACTAAGAGCGGTTCTCAAACCCGCATTATTTTTGTCTCTGCATTTTGCATGGAAACGAGAAACTTTCTAAAACTATGTTTCCAACAAAAAAGTAGGGCAATTTAAGGCTCTATCCAGAATGGCAACTAGAGTTTCGCAGCTTAACTGATTCTCGAAATAGGAGCCAAATACTAAGAGCGGTTCTCAAAACCCGCATTATTTTTGTCTCTGCATTTTGCATGGAAACGAGAAACTTTGTCTAAAACTATGTTTCCCATAAAAAAAGTGGGCAATTTAAGGCTCTATCCAGAAATGGCAACTAGAGTTTCGCAGCTTAACTGATTCTCGAAATATGAGCCAAAGACTAAGAGCGGTTCTCAAAACCCGCATTATTTTTGTCTCTGCATTTTGCATGGAAACGAGAAACTTTTCTAAAACTATGTTTCCAACAAAAAAGTGGCAATTTAAGGCTCTATCCAGAAATGGCAACTAGGGTTTCGCAGCTTAACTGATTCTCGAAATATGAGCCAAAGACTAAGAGCGGTTCTCAAAACCCGCATTATTTTTGTCTCTGCATTTTGCATGGAAACGAGAAACTTTCTAAACTATGTTTCCAATAAAAAAGTGGGCAATTTAAGGCTCTATCCAGAAATGGCAACTAGAGTTTCGCAGCTTAACTGATTCTCGAAATATGAGCCAAATACTAAGAGCAGTTCTCAAAACCCGCATTATTTTTTGTCTCTGCATTTTGCATGGAAACGAGAAACGTTTCTAAAACTATGTTTCCCCACGAAAAAGTGGGAAATTTAAGGCTCTATCCAGAAATGGCAACTAGAGTTTCGCAGCTTAACTGATTCTCGAAATAGGAGCCAAATACTAAGAGCGGTTTTCAAAATGCGCATTATTTTTTGCGTGGTAAACTGGAACATTTCTCAAACGATGTTTGGCATAAAAAGTGGGCAGCTTCAAGAAAAAGTTTAAATTGTATGGATGAATTCTAATCAAATACACATCTGAAAACATGCATTCTGGTACGGCCCTGAAATCTCTCTCTTTGCGTTTCTATAATGCCAGAAACACACATTATCAGTGAGAAACAAAACGATAAGATAAAACATTTGTATGATGTACCCACATAACGTAGTATCACATAGCCGAATTCTCTCTTTGTTCCATACAGTTGAATATATTTTTTGCGGTGGAAAACCAATTTTTGGAATTTTGGCCCTCAAAAAAAGTGAGAACCGTGGCTTTTCAGCATCAAAAAGTGTCGTGATTAAGTCCGAAATGTAGGAAGTGTGTATAGGGTTTAATATGAATAAGAACGTTACCATTTCTGACCTGAATGTGGAGATCCAAGGAAAGGGAAATGGTATGAAACAGCATCTCCTTGCCAAGGTCGGCATCGGGATTATCGAAGTGAGTAATAGCTCATTTTTCGCAATTTGTTATATAAAACGCAGTGTTGCCCATGCTGGAAAAAATATAGATATTTGGCGCAAACATTTCAAATTGCATATTTTTTGCCAAGTTCCCCACTCAAAAACGAGACGCCAATTTTAAAAGCAGATTTTTTTCCAGTTTTTTCTAGCCTCGATAGTCTACTGCTATGGAATCATCCTCTCAGAATATGTTTTTTTGGGAGTGCACGAGTATAGAGAGGGGATTTGGTCCTCCGTCTTGTACATTTGCTGTTGGAGTTTTACGGGTAAACTATTAAAAAGTTCAGCTGCACAGGATCTGGCTAGTCGGAATTAACAGGAGTATTCTGAGCGCTTATAGAACTCACTTTTCGCCTCAACAACAGCGAATTTTTTAGCTTTTCTCCGCCCCTGATAGAGCTAAAGATGAAGAAATAAAGTCGATTTACTAGTTACTCCCCAAAAAATATAATGAAAATGTCATCTTATCTTTCATTCTATTCCTCTAAAGTAACTCAGCCTCATTTCCAATAGTTCAAACTTTTTTGAGTATTTTGGGCTAAAACTTACAAAAAGCTAATTCTGGTTCTTTGAACTTCTAGGAAAAAATTCTACCTAGCAGTTAACTGCTCATTTTTGCTTTTAAATAGGCTCAAATTGGTCAAAAGCTTGCTGAGAGTTTGAGAGAGTCCTCAGAGACACTTACTTCTGATTGGAATAAAACACATAAGGAAAGTCCTGTATTTTGGCGAAAATCGGCCTACCGGTCGGGAAAATCTTCATAGATGCCGAAGAAATAATTCCTCTTTCAAACAATCTGCAATTTCCCGGGCGAAAATGGAGAAAGTCGTGATTTTGCGCTTATCAGGTGAAAAATTGCAAATTTGGGTTGAGAAACTGAAAACTCTGTTCGTTTGCTCTTTTTAACTTTAAGCTACTCGTCAGTTACGTCATCGTTTGGCAAAGCTAACAAAAAAAAACTTTGCTTGTCATGCGCGCTAGATACGGTAATCTATGATCTAGAGACGATAAAAAGTTCAGAGAAACTCGTAAAAATCAGCCGAACTCAAACTATTTTCCTTCTTTTTCCTCCCAGGCGTTAAAATCTGCTGTTTTCTAGCTCTGTCACACTTAAATTCAATTTTTTTATGGATCTTATTAACGTCAGTTTTAGTAGGAGAATTCCACTTACCATTTTCGCCTTTGAAAAGTAGCAAAATCGTAGAAACTTTAAAAAGAAAAGGAAACTTCCAATCTGCACAAAACACAAGTTAGTTGTCCTAGTGTCAACTAAACGTCAGATAGTTCACGACATTAAAAGTCCTCTATTTTTGCAAAAACCTCCATAACGATCAAGGAAATTTCGTCAAGAGGTAAAGAAGAACTTGCCTCTTAAGCAAATCTTCACTTTTCACAACTGCAAACCCCGCAAATCCGTGAATAAATCCTCAATCAGTCATAAAAACGCTTGTGTTAAAGACATTTAGTTTTGATTAGTAGGCTGAGCATCTAAGTAGGTTGTCACATTTTGTCAAGTAAACGTCAGAAAGTCCACGCTCTAAAATGTTCAATATTTTGGCCAAATCACCCTACTGATCGGGACACTCTCGACAAATGGTGAATAGGAACTTTCTCTTAAAGAAAATCCGCAATTTTCCGCACAAAAATGCAGAAAATCGGAGTTTTTCTGCCTTTTTTGACGCAACAAATCGCGCACAGTCGGTTACCGTTTGACAGTAAACAATAAACTGAGCCCAAGATACGAGGGTTGGCTAAAATGACGCTAATAAACAAGTAATAACAAAATTCCTCAGGATTCCCAAGCACACAAAAGCCAGATTCTTTTGATAACACAACACGAATTGAAAACTGGTTATCACGAAAAAGAAATTAATATCAAATACTTCACGATTTGTAGATCCATTCTCAAGATTCATCTCCGATTACTTCGAAGACCGCAAAAGCATATTTTTTCGGTACCTGATTGGAATCAGTGCGGTTCTACTGTTCATGGCCACAATGGTCCCCAATACCATCCTAACTTACATGATTTTTGGAGGTACAACAGCTGAATCAAACGCCTTTTGCAATGCTTCACCTTAATTGGTTCCAGCCATCCTCTCCAATCTTGTATCGACTCAACTCAGCTACTTTGCTATTGACAAGCTGGACATGGACCCAAAGGTCCTCGAAGTCATCCGGCAGGTTTCAAGAGCGCTCAGCTTACTGATCATGCCCCAGTTCGTCTGGTGGTTGATTACTATCTTCAGCGTTAACCAAGCCAAGCTGGTGTTTGCCTCAGTTTTACTTAACATTGTGCCGGCTGCCTTGCTTATTCCTCTGGATGATCAATGGAAGAACCGACCTGAAAAGTGCGACATGACTCGATACCAGACTATTGGGTAAGATTACATCCTGTCAAGGTTTATTTGGATTTATATTTGCGCCCTTACCAAAGCCGCGTTCGTCCATCCTACGAGTTGAATGAAATTAAAAAATCCGTCGAAGACGATCCGGAGTGTGTAGCTGAGTCCAGCTCAACATCAAGCTCGCAATCCTGCCACGACAGCGACGATGAGCCTGCTGTAGCTGAGCGAGCCCCCGCATATCTCCCAGTAGCCACAACCTCTACAGAGCCGCAATATAACAATCAGTATTCTGTAGAAGAAGCTTTTAATCAAGGGTTCTACAACTACGGAACTGCTGATCACACTGCAGATGATGTTACGATACCCAGCTCCCATTTGAGTCATGCCACTGTGCAGTCCTACTACATGAATATGGGGATAAATATTCTACCAGGTGAAACCACAAGCAAGTCCAACTGGAAAAGCAAAGCTCAATGGATTTTTGCAGGTATTCCCGAAGAAAACGAAGACGAAGATCAGGAGGACCTTAATTACATTGACCCAAAACGCCTGAGCGTCATTAGCAGCAAGCTGGAGGAACTGAACTTAGACCAGATTCGTCGGGATAGTATCAGGGAAGTGTTCACGATCAACGAGCTGCTAACGAGCACAGGCCGGAGCCGATCAACACAATCGAGTACATCTCCAATTTCAAAGAAACGAAAAACCGCGTCTCGGTTATGGATGAACTGAAGAATTTCCAGAAATCCCGCCACTGTTTCCACTGCAGTCCATACCGAAAGTACGTCTGGACCAGACGCTTGCGAACAATCAAGGACTTCTTCTACGACAACGTCCTCCGGCCGATCTACTACGGGATCAAAAACATCTACTTCTACCCATCCTTAACCACCAAAGTGGTAACCAGCACTGTGTCGACTCTCTATATCACCTTGGCGCCATTCATGGCAATGGAAAAGTCTTGGAAGCAAAGCCTGGTGTTTAGCACGGAAAATGTCACTTTCCTTCTCACCTATGTGGCATTTGCTTGGTGCTTTTTCCTAGTGAGTTTACCGCTGGTTCTGAAGCTCAGCCATGAGAAGATGCGACTTGTGTTCGTGTTGGGGCTGATTGTCAATGGAACCAGTCTATGGAGTGAGTAGTTGTTTGTCGATAAGTGGAACAAGGTAGAGTTGCAATGTGTGCATTAGATAAAAAGAGGCGCCATTCAAATGGACGACTCAGATTTGTAAGTGTCAACGGGGCTCCGCCCACTAGGTGTTTTATGTAGGTTAACATGCGCTTTCTTTGTCTAGTACACACATTCGGCGACTTTCTTTTTCAGCTTGATGGGTTACCTGACGACGATCAGTCAAACGCGTTCAAAACCCGTCAGGTTTTTTGCTTCCTTTGATTGAAGATTTGTGTAGATCTTTACGAATACAATTCGATTAGAAACGCAAAATTTGTTAAATTTAATAGCATTTTAAACTTACAATGATCACTTCTGCTTCAGAAAATCTTCAATATCTCACAGAAAAGTGATGATATTTGTGTGTGAAAAAAGTGTTATTTTAATTTTGATCAATAATTGAGAATAATTTAAATGCAAACTATATTTTAAGAAGCTTATTGAACCCTCATTTCGTTTTTTGAGTGCTGTAAACGATCCTTTCGCAAAAATCCTCCCAAGCAACCTTGAAGAACTGAAAAGGCGCATTTTTCGCACATGATCTCTCTCAATGGTTGAATTTGATTTGTAGGCCCCGCCTACAAGGCTGTGTTTATTTATATCTACTTTTCTTTCTAGCACATGGATTCAACCATGTGCTCTATTGCACTTGTTGAATTGTTGAAAATTGTTGAAAAAAAAAAAAAAGTTGAAAACTTGGTCGCACACTAATCTTGGCTAATCTACAGGGTGGCTCGCTTGACTTGTGCAACTTTTCGGCTGTTTTCCCACAAGCATTTTTGTTTTTTTCCTCAATTAATTTCTGATTTTATTGATTTTTTTCAGTTCTATATCTCGAGACATCACAAACGATGTCATCACCATCAGCAGTCTACTATTTGGTTTCGGTACGGTATAATCACTTTTACCGAGAAAATCGTCTACAAAAGTTCGATGGGAATGCGGCCTTGGCACTTGGTCCGAGGACCTTTGGAAATTCTGTCCGGCCTATCAGTATTGTTAATTTATTATTTGATTACTTTTATCGACTGCAACTGAGCTTTTTGTTATTTATGGCGTCGCTTTCCTATTATGCGAATGCAGGACTGTGGCTTTGTTTGCCGTTTTTCAAGTATTTTACCAAAGCGATACAACGTGTGATTTTCGACCATAGAAGTCAGCACCAAGGCTTTTTTTAACTGGAAATATATGTGATATTTTTTTGCGGCGTCTGGTTTATTGTTTTTTTCTTTGAGTGTGTTATTCCTGCCTAAATTGAGGCAAATGAATCACATAAATTTACTTTGAGGCCTTTATACAAGACCTTCCTCCAGGATGTCTACAGATGTCCAGCCAACGATTGGAAACATCCAAAAATGTAGTTTGTTATACCATTTTACCTGTTTTACGATAGAAACGTGCTCGTTTGATTGTTTTACTTAAAAAAAAACGTTAATTTGGAAACGTTGAAAAAGGTAAGCATGGCTTCAAACATTAAAATTAACCTCAATTTAATCCAGGATGGTTCAAATCCACCCGATTTCATCTTCCTCAGTTCATTTCACAGATTACCAAACTCTAAGGTTCATTTTAAGATATAAGATAGTCCTGATAAGATAGGTTGAAATCTAGGTTAGATAGTAAGCACGTGTTCTCCCTGTTCCTGGTGGTAAGTGGTGCCATTCCAAACATTCTGAATTGATTACATAGAATGCGCTTTGAAGTATTTGGTTGTCTATATCTAGATATCCAGAATGGGGGTAAATATACAGTAAATTAGGGAGACAAGGATCTGACAACGTTACAAAATTAATTCATATAAATTTTGTTCAAGAGGTATAACAAAATACATACAAGATACATTGAATGCTGCATCCAGACGTTTCGCTTGCACGTATGGCTAGCCTCTTCAGAGGCGTCTGCACAGTTTGTCAGTCACACACAAACCTTTTTTTTTAGCCGCATCATTTAAGGTGTTTGTATGTTTTTTCGTATACATCTTTGAATAAAGTTTATTTAAATTGACCACAGAACAAGTGAAGTGGGGCCGATCAATAACAAACAAATTAAAGAGTTGGTCATATTGCGAAACCAGCCGGAAATTATGTAGCATGTGTAAACCTGCAAGGAATATCTTAACGGAACCAAAAGTAACTCGTGCAGGCCATCCGAAGGAGAAAGTTCGTAACTTCCTGGCAAAGTGTGTTACAAAACCGGTTACTTCCAATGCTGCCAAGATTGTTCAGAATCCTAATATTCACATATAAAGTTGTTTTTCTATTTGGCTGCTGCTAAAGTTACTAACTTTGCTCAAACGGGTGATGAAAGGAAACAGGTCTTAACAGCGTTTCTTTGGAGCCAGCAAGTGTTCCATGAATCCTGTCCAATTGCTCCGAAAAATTCTGTATATTGATCGCCACACTCTGAATTCTTCTGATTTCTCGCTGCATAACGTGGGCAGCATGGCTGTATGGTTTTTCTCTCCGGTTTCAGCTTTACCATCGAAGACCCGAATATATGCAACGACAGCAAGCGCTGGTGAAACTACATTGTGCTTAAAACATTGATATTTAAGTAAAATCGAAATGATTCTTGCTATCGGGTTTTTAGTGATAGTGTGTGCCACTACTGTAGCGATAATCCGATCGAAAAAGCCTCTGAAATTGATCATATCCGAGGCAAAGTACGAACTTTTGTATAATGCCGTGGGATCGAGGTATTTAATGCAGGATTTTCTGATGCGCAAACAGAATAAAATTGGTGAGACTTTCTAGCGATTTATAATTAGTCTGTTTAAGGATGACTTTCTAATTAAATTTGAGATAATTAAATAAATTGGTTTGTTAGATTTGGCAGGTCAAATCGGGGAAAACTGCTGTGATAACTGGAGGAACCAGAGGAATTGGTTTGGAAGTTATCAAATTTCTTCTTAAGTGTGATGGTTAACGTGATCATAGGTATATTTTTTTGTTCTTAAATTGCTCATCACTCAGCTTTTTGCTGATCTCAATTTTTTCTAAGGGTTTAAGTTTTTTTTTTCTTTAAAGAAGCGCAACTTCAAGCGATGTTATCCGACTATTTATATCCGGATTATTTTCGGGATAAAAGTAGGTTTTAGACTGTAGGGCGATTGTTCAAAGACAGTTTTTCTTGAGCTCAAAACCGGCTTAACTTTTCACCAATTTTTAAATTTCAAAAAGTTTTAAAATCTTTAAAATGAAAGAGAATTTCTAAGTTTAGAGCTTCAAGAGATTACACGCAGAAAACCTCTAGACTCTATAGTTAATGCAGCTTTTGACCAATTTTGAATCGTCAGGAAACGGAAGAAATAGGCAGTTTTTTGATTTGGAATGATTTAAATTTTGAAAATTTTGAAAATTTCGAAAGTTTGAAAATCCATTTTTAAAAGGAAAGAAAATCTCTAAGCTTACAGAGAAAACACAAATAGACAGTTTTTATAGTTCAAGTGTTTTCGAAAATGGTTAGAATTTTGAGCTCAAAACCTTCTGGGTGTAAACGAGCTCAGTTTTTCACCACTTGAAAAAATTTCAGACAGAAGAAAGAGCTCTTTTATTCTTTCGTTTATATTTGAATTTCTTCGTTTATATTTGAAAAATGTACATTTGAAAACTCTATTTATTCCAGTTTTTTGCGAGTTTCATGTTTAAAACACAAAGGAAGAAAGTGCGTTTGTTGGTGTTTTTTGTGTTTCAAACGCATTGGTAAAATATCAGAAATTCTTGTGCCCAAAGGCTTTCGGGAATTATTCAATAAAATGAAGAATTTTGAAGAACTCAAAACCTTTTTTATCTGAAGAAAAGAACATTTTTTACCGGGTTTGTAAATTTTGAAGCCACCAGGAACAGAACACTTTTCTCTTTAAGGCAACGGATCTTCAACCGATCATATTTCGGAAACTTCTGGCATTTTTGAATTTTTCCAAAATTTAAGCTCATTTTCAAATAGCAAAAGTTTTGAGTTTTAAAATTTCGAAAACGCACAACGGAGTTTCAGGCCTATAAAGATGAAGAAACGATCCCAAAAATGTTGAATTCTGCAGCTCAAAACGAGAATTTTCAACAATTTCAAATTTTCAAAAAAAACGCCTCTAAACAGCGCTACAGATCGAATTATCCGAAAAATGATGAAAATATTGAAAAATCGCACCTTGTGCTTATCTTTCAAATGCATTGCTAAAAGTCCTCGTATTCTTCAAAGTTGCGATCTTCAGCACAAAACTGGTTGATTTTTAGAAAAGTGTAAAAACTTTTTGAAAAAAAAAGGTTGCGTTGTTGATCTATCGGCTGCATTTTGAGTATGTTGATTGCTCAAACTCTTTGTTTTCTTATTAGGATGTAGGAACGTTCAACAAGGCGAAAATTTGCTGTCCAAATTCAGGGATGAAGACATCAAGACGGGAAACATCGAAGTGTATCAATTGGACATCAGCGTGTTGGAATCCGTGAAGAAATTTGCAGCAGAAGTTAAAAAAAGACACTCTGAAGTCGACTATTTAATCAACAATGGTAAGACAGACTTGCGCGGCTGTTGACTTTTTCGGTTTTATAGTTTTCCCTGGAGTTTTCCTGAGCCTAAGAGACTTTTCATTTCGTTTCATTTAGTTTCATTTATTGTGAAGAGTGTTTGCGTATTAAATAAGAAAATCGCTTAAAAAACCCAAAGCGTTTGTATCTAGCTCTACAGTTGGCGCTTATCTTCTTTTGTCCATCCTTTTCATGTATTTTAATTACTATTTTTACTTTCAATAGTTTGATCTTTTGCCTCATTTATTTGAAAGCAAAAGAAGAATAA
The DNA here is from genome assembly GCA_024550625.1 of Dendroctonus valens. NCBI lineage: Eukaryota > Metazoa > Arthropoda > Insecta > Coleoptera > Curculionidae > Dendroctonus > Dendroctonus valens. Next base: position 367,168 of record JAJTJO010000554.1, on the reverse strand, counting down.
GAAATGAAAAATAATTCAACTGAACAAATGGATTTTAATGATCTATTTCAGCTGGCATCATGTTTGGAACCTTATGTGGACATCCAGAGACGGTTTTGAGTCGCAATTTCCACCAACTATCTGGGGCCATTTCTTGTTGACGCATTTGCTGCTGCCCTGAATTGAAGAAAGCAGGAACTGATAAGTTCCAGGCCCGAGTGGTAAACGTGTCGTCTTGTGCTCATGTAGTCGGAAAAATCAACTTCGAAGACATCAATTTCCGGTAGGAAACTGATTAAGTGCCTCCAAGGTCTGGAAATTAGTCAAATTGTTCCAGAAAGCAATACATTCCAGCTGAAGCTACGCACAGTCCAAACTGGCACAGATTTTATTTCCAACTACTTCAACGATATGATGATCAAAGAAAGTGAGCACGTTCAAAGCCATGCGTCCATCCTGGACTGGTTAACACGGATCTTTTCAACGATACGAACTTAAAAAACCGTAGCACCTTGGCTACCTTCGCTGCTTTTTAAGGTACAGTTTCACCTTTTGCTTTGCCAATTTTTCAGCTGAAATATCGCTTTAAATAGACATCAGAACAAGGAGCCTATCCAGTCATCTACGCCTGCCTTTGCCCGGACTTGGAAGGCAAAGGAGGAACTTACATACATAACTGTGCAACCATTTCGCCTAGCGATCGAGCTTTGGACGTAGAACTGCAAGAGAAGCTGTTTAATTTCACGAAAAACCTGCTGGAGATTGAAAAATTTAGTTCTGCATTATAATTGTTTGTTTTTGTTAGTTTTGATTATATTGTTTTTGTTTACTGTTGCGTTTTCATTTTCCGGTGAGGTTTGTGAAATGCTCTCTTACGCACACCCAGAGCTGATGTTCTGGCGCTCTGAGCAGTGTGGGGCTCCAGCTTAGCTATTTACCCACTAAAACCCTTCCTCACCTCCGAAGTGGTGTTTGGCCTAGCACCGCGGTCATTTCTGTCCTATTGTGCCTTCGCATTTTACTCCCTCATTATCCCTGTTTATTCAATGAATTCCAGAAGAATCTTGATAGTCTGGTAGAACTTCATCTCCTCCCAGGAGTCTTCGTCTACCTGTTGCATAGGACGTGCAGTGACACATAATATGTAGAGTAGTTTCGTCCTCTAATTCGCACCCCTTGCAGGTTGGTTGATTGCTCAGTCCCATCCTGAAGAGGTGTTTTTTCCAGGGAGCGTGAACTGTTAAAAAGGCATCCTCCTTATTTTTTACTCCTACTGATTTCGGTTCTACGCCACCATATTACGGCCGCATATGTGATTATAGGTTTCACGTACGTCCAGTACGCCATCTTCGGTGAAATTCCCCATGTTTTTCCAAAAGTGCGTTTGCAGGTCCATAAAGCCCTGATCGCCTTGCTTGTTTTCTGTTCCACATGTTCTTTGAGCAGCAGTTTCTTATCCAGGGTACCCTAGGGGCTCTAAGATCTCTTTTCTTTGTGAAAGCGATAAGAGATGTTTTGGATGGCCTGATTTTGAGCCCTTCCGTGTTACATTGTTCGTGATGTTTACCCAGCTCATAGAAACCCCTCCCCTCAAGAAACAACAGGACTGGTCCACCACCAGGCTCCACAGCAGAGGTGACAAATCTCCTCCCGCATCATTCTCCTGTTGTTACCATGATTGAACACACACAAAAGTGAATGTGAAATGAAGCACAAATGCAAGAAAAAATGCCCGCTGGCTTTGGCTTTTCGAGCATTTCAGGTCGCTAAAAACTCTCCAAAATAAATACAACATTTCCTGTGCATGAAATTTCACGATTTTACTTCTTACGCATTACATCTGCTAGTGACTTAAGTGGCGCTCGTACACCAGATCAAGTTCAGTCATTATTAATTAAAGAATGTGTTAAAAAATGCCCATAAAGTGCCGCTTATCGATTTTTCGCCAGAACATAAATTTGTATTCCGACGTTGTTTGCTCAATATGAACAAATAAATTTAATTGTTTTAGAAAAGCAACGTGCGTACGATGGTCAATTGCATACGTATTTCAGTTTTATTCAAAGCAAGTTTCGTATTCAAATATGTGATTGCCATAAAAGCGAATTGGAATAACTATTTCGTTCATTTCACTTTTCGCAATTTCTTTTCCTTTGAAAACATGTCGGAAATTTTGATGATGGCCATTGTATTCAAATTTCGGCGGTATAGAAACGTAACTCAAATTTCTATTGTTGTCATAAATCTAATTAAGTGAGTTATTAATTTGGGGTAAAACCAACGATTTGGTGTTTGGTTTTTGGGGCGCACGTCTTAAGTAGAACGAGGAAGAATCCAAATAAAATATGTCTCACCGGCTGCACATTTTATCTGGCTCGAAATCGTACAAAAACCTACAAACCATACACAATTAACATCATTAGGAATTTTAAAACAGGTCCTAATTACGGCGCGCTAGCGCGTTTTGGAAATGTAATTTTCATCTTCAGTGGATGGGCTTAAACTTCTCTGGGTTCCAGAGCGTCAAAGTCAAAGCCAAAAGCACTTTGCACCAAAGCACTCCGATATGGTCAGACCAGCGTAAATGTGTATTCCATGCAAGGTAAAAATATCACTTTCCGCATACCAGACGTAAAAGTGAATCCGTCTCCATAAACATTCAAACGAACTTCCTTATCACCATGATGGTACCCAAACCAAATGCATACATAGCACCCCCACATCGACTCGTATAAAATGGCTCTTCAACCTTTTCCACGGCTCATTACATAGCGCTTCAAGTGGTACCTAGCTCCCAATCATACTCAGTGAAGATTGCATGAAGATTCACAAGACCTGCTTCGAACGGTACGCTTTCAACCAAAGGCGGCACGACTGCATAGTGTTTTCTTCCGATCAGTGTTGAAGGTTGCAGCTATTTTGTTTTGGTCTTCGTTTCGGTGTCGCGAGAAGGTTGTGATTCTGTGATTGTGAAGATTTTATTCATTTATTGCAACCTTTCAATCAAGATGGATTACACTACAAGGTGAGGAAAAGAAATTAATAAAAACAGCTAAAAATACATTTTAAAATCTTAAATTAGACGAATAATACATTTTGCATAGTTTTGCAGAAGAAAAGCCTAGTTTTCAGATGTATTTTTGCTCTAGAACGTAAGAAGGAGGAACCATGAAAACCATCCAACTGTGTTTTTCAAAAGATTAAATAGAAACACCAAATAAAAGACTCAGTTAAACATTTCTCTATTGAAGATGTTAAATAATTTTTATCTAAAATGATCTTTAACGTATATTTAACTACAATTTTCGTAATTTTTGTCATTTCTCCATCAGATGATGTTTCCCTTGTTTTAATTAACGTCTTTTAAATTATGTAGGTGTTTTTGGGAGAAAATCATTTAGTATGAATTAGCAAAGACTAGATTTGAAGCAGAATATAAGACTGCTTAAAATTTAAAAAAATCAAGGTGAAGAATAAATAGAAAATGAGACAAAATATAAAGAAAAACCGGTGAATACAACAATGCTTGAAAATTTTGTGCTTATTTCCGTTTTAGGTCGATTTTCTTATTTTATGCCTTGTTCTCATGTGAAGTTCTTGCAAATTACTTTATTTTAAGTAGGTACATTGATTTCAATTTCTTTCTTCCTTTGTTTTCGAGGAAAAACCTTGCTTTTAAAGTTTTTCTGTTTCTCTTTTTATGTGCGATGTAGTTTTAGTATTCATTTGTCTATCAGTTTTGCCTTTTTCTTCTAAATAATTCAATTTTAAAGCTGCAGAGCATAGGAATAAAGAAGCCCACAAAAGACACCATTTAATATTTCCTTATTAAATCTCTTGAAAAAATCGGTTGCAATTAAAATATGTTCAAAGGTAAATATAAAGTTTTACAAAATTATAGATTGATATCGTTCCCTGGGTCGATCGATGTAGTGCAGACCAAATATACTGTATAAAGGCCCGTAGCTCGACTTAGGAACAAATAATTTAATATAAATTGATAAAGCTTAGAAGAAGGAGCAACTTGAAACCGTGAAAAATAATATATGATTAATAAAATCGGAGATTAAAGTTCAAAATGAAAAACAATCGCCGAAAACTCAACAGTAAAAACAAGAGTAAAAGCAAAACACATTTCCAGAAAAAATTGCTAGGAAGTGGAAGGAATTTGCTAAAGATTTTGACTTTTACATCAGATATTAATCACCCGGAAGCGCAATGTTTCAAATGCAGTTAAATTGCACGTGATCGTGCTCACATTAATGAAGACCTTTAATCACTTTCAGTTTTCGTGTTTAGTAAGGAACTTTCCATGTGTGATTAGCTTTACTGGCGCTTAGAAAAGAAACTTCCATTATTTTGCTATTAGAGGAGATCGTGGATATTTCCGCAAAAATAATATAAAACAAAATACATTTTTGCCAAAAGTCTTTTTAAACTGCCGAATGAACTATTCAAATAATACAGATTCACCACAATGAGAGTAAACAACTGTCTTCAAACTGTTTCTGAAAGCAAATTAATACCACAACAAAACCCATGATTAAATCCTAGCATGTCTTTGCAATGAAACGAAGATCACCGCTCATCTTTCACATAGTTTTCCCATATTTCGTTTCAGACAATAAAATTGGCTTCAGGAGAATTGAGAAAGAGACTGCACGAGGAACTTGCCAAAGAAGCGCTTTCGTAATTAACAATGCCGAAGACGTAGAAGCATGTGTACAATATGATCAGATATAGGGTAAGATAATTTTAATCTTCACTTCTAAGGAGGTCAAATGTGCGAAAAGTGTAGGTACTTACTCTAATGAGCGTCTGTGATAATTGATTCTATGTAGATCATTGAAAGAAATATCCACTCTAGAGCTTGGATGATTCACTTCAGATTTAATGAAGAAATCTGTGATAAATTTTATAATGTTTCAAAAGAGTAGGACCTTTCTGGGCAGGAAGAAGTTTTCCACGACAGCCTAAAGCCCGACAAGCTCAAAACTTCCAGTTTTATGGTTGGTTTTTTGAGTTTTTCTACTCATTCTTGATGGTGAAAATGTAATCAATCCATGTTATTGTTTATATTGGCGGACTATTTAGAAATCATTACGTTAAATGCGTGCCAATGGCCGGTAAAGGGAAATTTCCATTTGTGGGTTACCATCCCGCAGAATTTCAGTCGATGGTTATTCATAATTATTCATTTTATAGCTTCAAGTGAAATCTGCTAGTGCGACAAAACCTACATCGTGAAATGCACGAAAACGTACGTGTCGCCAGTTCGAAATCGCCATTAGTTTTGTGGTGGAATTCGTATTTGTTTTTTTAAATGTTTAACATGAAAAACGAATGTTCCATTAAAATTCCCTGGAGAAAAGAATGCGAGGAAAATGTTTACATGAAAATGCCACATTGGCCAATTTCTCCTAATATTTGGAACGGTTTTTTAATTGAACCAATTTCGGCTTTCTAACTTAAAGGACACATGATTAATGGCCCGTTAAATGTGATTGGTGATTAGTGGCTACGATTAGTGGTTACAAAATCCGTAAAAACGACGAAAAAACCGTATGAAGCCTTAAAATCGAGTCCGAAACAAGGTGCAGTTACTCATATTTATCGCAATTGCAAAAATCTCAAGTATGCACTTGAAGACTTAAGTCATCGCCTATTTTTTCCACCAGAAACATTGATTTTATTTAAAACGTTTGTTGGATAAATCTACAACGCAACTTACAAAAATTACACTCGGTTTTGCTTCAATTTAGTTAATCAGATAAACCGAGTCAAGTTGAATCAAATATAATTTAATTTGACTAAAAAAATTTTATGTTCCAATCTCAAGTACTGCAGGTGTGAATAACTGGTTTAATTGTAAAGAGGATTATGACTACAAGTAGGTAATTAAACTCCAATTAATTAAACATAAAGTAAACAGAGCCATACACCCAAATATTAGACGTAAGAAGGCCTCATAGGATCCCATCACTCCTTAACCGTGTGTAAGCTGCGAATAAACGTACAAAAGAAGAAAGCACCAGACAACACAACTAAAGAAAAATGAAACATAGAATCCATCAGAGACCCAACAACAAGACGATCCACAAGGGCGCTGGTAAAAGATAAAAAGGAATATCACCGTCGCAGCTATCGAGGCTCTAGGTCTTAGGAAAGTGGGAGTTAAAAAGCTCCCCGTAACAAACAATGGTATACACCCGAAGGGAAAGCTCTAGCCAAGGAGAAACGTGACGCGTACCGAAGGTATAGGGGTAACCAAACACCGGAAGGAAAGAACCAGTACATACAAACAAGAAATGGAGTGAACACAGAAATCAGAACCATAAAACGAAAATTCTGAGAAAGGTTTGCCAGCGAAATGGAGCACGACCCATCCGGAGCACACAGGAAGGTATGGGGAATGCTAGAAAGAAGGAAACTCGAAATCGTGGAATATACACAAACACTACAAATTGATGAACTGCAATGGAAACACTGTACACAGATATACCCGAACAGGAAAACAGAAACGAAATTGAGGAGGAAGGTGAAGAAGTTGAAGAACCTCCCGAAATATCCGAAAGAATGACGATGGAACAGACAAAGAAGATTGAAAATAGGAAAGCACCTGGACTGGATGGGATACCAAACGAGTACTGATATGGGGGACACCAGCTAATGATAGACCTGACAAAGCTATTTAAGAGTATACTGACAACCAAAAATGTCCCAAATGGTTGGAAAAAGAGCATAACTATCCCAATATTCATAAAAAGGCGCAAAAATCCCAAGAAAACTATAGAGGCATAACGCTACTAAGCTCAGTCAGGAAAAAGTAATTAGCGAACATGTAAAATATCGGAAGAACAAGGGTTCAGGAAGAATCGGTCAACCATGGATGCTATCTTCATAGTCAGGCAAGTGGTGGAAAAAGCTATAGGATACGGAAGCCCCCGCATATATATGTTTTTGATCGTAATTTACTTACGAATTTTGTATGACAATCACGTCCAATGCATGAGTTTTCAAAAAATTTTGAAAATTTCTCAAAAATCAACCGACATTTCTGGTAAGCTGAAAACTTGGTTTCTTTGTCATTGGGATCTTTTCTATGAAAACCTCAATTTATTTTTCCTGTAGGCTGCAGTATTTTAGGCTTGATGAATTTTCCAAGGCAATCACGCACATTTCAGCCAACAGCTTTTACAGTGAGTTGCAAAAAATTTCAAAAATCAACAACTATTTTTTAATTACTTCTGTTCTACACACCTGCACTCGACAACTAGGATGTTTCTAATAAAAACTCCAACTTTCAGCCCTTTTGGGTCTCAAATTTTTTATGGATTTATCAGTTTTTAAAGCACATTTTTTACGGCAATTCTTGCACGACTTATATTTTGGACTTTTAACTCGCTCCTTTTCTATGAAAATCTTAAACCACTTTTTGTTGACCTTCTTTTGATTACTTCTTAAATTTTTAGAGACAACCGCGCCCGTTTCAGCTGGCAGGTTTTAAAGGGAGTGAAAAAAATTGAAAAAATCAACAAAATTTCTAATTTGCTCAAGTTTTACATACACACACGTAATAACTGGAATCTTTTTAATTCAGGCCCTCGTTTGCAATTTATAATTTTTTTAATAATCCCAAAATTTATGAATTAGGGCACATACCTTTTTTGCTTGTTTGATAATTCTCAAAAACCCACCGCAAAACCCTACATTTTTCCAATTTTGGGGGCTTAGCAGGTAGGATATTTTTGACATGAAAGTTCAAAATATCAGGCCTTTATCTGCTCTTGATCGCAACTTTTGAATTTTAGGTCTCAATTCCGATATCAGTTTTTAATCAAATTTTGAAAAATTCTCGAGAATCAACCAAAATCGTGCGAAGCTCGAATTCAGGACTCTCAATAACTAGCACCTCTTCTACCAACATTAACACTTGTTTATCAAAGAGATAGACTTTCGAGGCCATTCCTTGAAACAAGTGGGTTTTTCGGGTTTTTAGGCCGTCGTTCGGTAGAATTTCTTCTAGACGTTTCGCAAGCACGTGCGGCTTGCATCTTCAGAAGTGGTTTGCTTGAACGCTTACACTGTTGTGATGATGTTCATCAGAACAGTGTAAGCGTTCAAGCAAACCACTTCTGAAGATGCAAGCCGCACGTGCTTGCGAAACGTCTAGAAGAAATTCTACCGAACGACGGCCTAAAAACCCGAAAAACCCACTTGTTTCATTAACACTTGTTGTTTTTTCTCTTGCTCTCGATTGCGATTGAGAATCTTTAAATATAATCGCACACATTTTACAAAGTGAGATGTAAAAAACGTTAAAAACATTAACAAAATTTCTACATTACCGTCAAGTCGCCGCGAGAACTAGAAAAATTTCGAGAAAAACTCACAATTAGCTGCATTTATTGCAAGTTTAAAGGTTTTTACGACAAAAAAAGGTAAAAATTTAATCAATCTTCAATCATCAAATTTTCTTCAATCATTTTCGTATATTTCTATTATCGCTCTAGTTGCTGTACACCCTGTATAGTTTTTCTTGTTAACCATCGATTTAGTGAACGGTGATTTGCAACATCTTGCGTGTCATCACGTATAAACTGCAAAAAACAAGTGGATCAAAGAGGAAATGCCATCCGAGGCCAAAGAAAACAGAACTACCGTTTAATCGGAATTGGTGATTTCCGTCGTTTCTTTGCAGTTGTGCCGTAAATTCCTTATAAAAGTAAAAGTCATCTTTTGACATTGTTTTCTCGTCTTTACAGGCAACGTTATGTAATGAGAGATAATGTGGATTTTGCTATTTAATGGATTTTTGGGACTCAGCCACTAATAAAGACTAAATTAGGCTTTGTTACTTTAAGTGTGTGGAAGTTGCAAAATATAAACAAAAATGGATAAATGTCTAAATAAGATCTGAAATAATCAACTTTACACACTAGATGAGCACGACGGACCATTAATGTACCGTAACTTTAACGGATTTAACAGATAATTAAGCCCATAAAGTGCATATTACTAGAGTTACTATTGGTATGTAACTTAATACATATAAATTTTCATTACTGTTACGCGCCAGTTCAAGCAGGTTCTTGTTTTAAGATTCCACGTTTTTTACTCCACAGCTTTCCTATATTGGTGCATTCTTGTCCGATATTCTTATGGGACTATTTCGCATTTAAAGGCATCATCAGAGGCACAAATTTAATTGAAGTTACCTACACCGCTAGTATTTTAACCGCGAGAATTCCCACTGATTTCACTTTTCACTAAACATAGCGCCTACTTGAACTTATCACCATTGTTTGGAGCTTTCTCACGGCAACAAAAAATATTCATGACCAGTTTCATTGGCTTCCTCTTCATTCTAATTGCTTTGCCATGAACTTTACCGGAGAAACACTCGATCAAGTGCTACTAATATGCGCACTTTTAGCTCCAGTTATGCCCGAAAAATCTTATTTCTCTAAATTCTAGTTGCATACTAATGTGCGCACCATTTCACCATATTATTTATTTGAAATCTACTACCTGATTAGCGATTGCTTTTCATGCAGCTGACGCTTTTCAAGCCTCTCTTGCCATTGCATCTCTGATCTTGACCCAGACCTTAATTGCAATCCGCGTGCCTACATTGTTCTTCTGCTTTCACGATCCTCTAGAAGAAAGTCATATCTTCTTTGGCTTAGTTTCCATCAGGTTTGCCCCATTCAGTTTGCATGGTTTTTTTCAGATTTTCTGTCTTCTACTTCTCTGTGTGCAACTATCCGACGTCCTAAGCGATGCTCAGGAGACGGAAGAGAAGATTGCCAACTCCCCAGCTAAAAAGTCGATGCCAGCAGATCATTTGGTGCATACCTTAACCGACTGGCTCTACCCAACTAATAACTTGGAGGACTTAAGTGCGTCAGCCTCAGAGTTTAATGAGGCAAAGTATCCTCCTCCAAACTTCCACTTGAGGGGGCAAGGAAGAAACTGCTATGACTGCAACAGTGAGCCCTGGATTCCCATAGCAGGGAGGAGCCTGTATTTCCCCACTCCAGCCGCTAGTCACTCGAATAGTTTAGAGTTCAGCAACAAGCCCTATTTTAAGGAGAAGGGCAGCGGCCAGTTCAATTTGTTCCGACCGCCCATTGATCAATATGGGGCGCCTCAGGCCAAATTCAACTACCCAGCTACTGGGGAGGTTGTGGACTTTATGCTACCCCCACCATATATACCTGCAGCAATTTCCAATGCATATCTGCCAGCTCAAAAGTTCAATGCTCAATCCAGTCCGGCTCCCAATATTTTCAACTTGCGCCCCCCACCTACTTGGTCTGGTTACACGGCTCCGCCCAGGCGCCCCTCACCTCCAAAGTATCTGCCCCCATACCCCACTACTCCTCTGAGGCCAGTTTCCGAGAACTTCCAACCTCCTCCTTTGATAGGCATTCATAATTTGCCTCTGGAGAAAAACCATAACTTGCCTCCTGCCATGCCTAGCGATAGCTATGGGAGGCCGATAACTGCAGGCCATCCTGAGCCGATAACTGCAAGCAGTGAATATACCAGAGTGAATCCTGTGGGGCATTATGCCAATTTCCAGCAGTCCTTTGTTAGGACGCATCCGAGTGATTTCAGCAATGTCCAAGTGGTGCCCAGTGTGCAGATTGCTGGTTATACTGCCTCGATTGAGCACCCGATCAACTTGATCCAGTCTCCAATTTTTGACGTGAATGTAGCGGATCTTAAAGCAGGTGGACAGTCGAAGGAAAGTAGCTCGCGGGAGAAGCTGAGCGAGAATCCCATTGTAGTGGATGACTCTTTTCCTAGTAGCAGCGACATGAATACCACATATTCCTCTGAGCTGGCGCATAAAAGGCACAATGATAAGTACCTGGCTTCTGGAGAGTTTAGCAATCTCAGCAAGGAATTGCGGGTGGATTTAAGTGACAAGCTCATTCAAAAGCTGCTCCTTGAGCAGAATATCATCGAGGATCCCAACAGTGTTGGCACCAAAAAAAACCCATGCTACAGGTAATACTTCCCAGAAGCTCCAAATCATTGTGCCGTATGTCCGATCGGGAAATCCTACAGCCATTTATAATAGAGAGTACACCACGTTGGCTCCTGTTTTCGTGCCTCCTCCTATTTCTTCTGAAGCAACCACTTTGTGGAGCCAGCTGGTGGATGATATACAAACCATCAGCCATCATCAGGAGCCAGCCCATGGCTTTGCAACTAGCACATCTACGGAAGTTTATAACATCAACGATTTTATTGCCAAGAATAATTTTCCTTCTTATGACTTGAGGTCGCTTCAGAAGAATATTGATCATTGGACGCATCAGGCCTACTCCAACCGCCATAGCCCTATTGGGCAATTCTCTACCAAGCTGAAGAAGATTCCGCAGGAATACTTTAGCTCCACAGCTAGAATCAAGGCTTCCAGCCATGACCACGAGCCAGCCAACAGCGACAGAAAGGAGGTGGTGATTGAACCCATTGAAACTAACTCAATAATACCGCAGCAGTCATCGGAGAAACCATACAACCCGCAGAAACTTGCAGTGAAGGTCGAGAAGCCTCCATGGGAGTCCAATAAGGTGACCCTATCAAACTCTACACATGAAAAGGTCTACGTGGTCACTCCTCAAAGTTACCACATCTTCCCTACCAGCACCCCAACCACTGCCTTCAGTATGGCGCCTAAAGTGGAGAATGGCCAAGTGAATAATGCCTCAACCATGACCAGAATCAGTGTTCGCATCGAGAAGTCTGAAGAGGGCGACGACAAAAAATCGAAACCTCTCAAGGTGGTCTACAGCGAGTGGCCGCATTTAAGTAAGTTCAACATCCAGCTGATTTAACATTAGCAATGTAATTATTTTTTTAGTTAACGATTTAGAAACAACAACTACTTCCAAGCCCACAACAAGACATCCATTGTTTGGGTTGATGGATTTAGCCCCTTACACTGTTTCGTCTAATTCGATGGTGGAGACCATTGGGGGACATTCAAAGGTAGAATTTTAGCTCAAATTGAACTAAACTGCTCTTCAAAATGAACGTTACACAGTCCAATTTGGCCTGACTTTGGAGCTGGATAAATTCTGATTGGTTCAAGCGATTTGATTTCTGTTTGAAGCATTATCGGGCCTCGTTTGTTTTTGTTAGTCAATGTTTTGGTAAGAATTGGGCACCTGAGATAAATTTTTGACAGGGCGGCAAATGAAAAATTGCAGAAGTTCCGCATGCTCTTAGGTGGACACCAAGAGCTTTCTTGGCCCAAAAGTTTGAAGATAAACCAAATGGCTCGAAAAGGTTTTTGAAATTTTTGGCCATCTCTTCTACTTACAGGGTGATCTAAAAAGGTCTAAAAAATCAACTTTTTGGTTTTGCAGCGTTTCCTTTCAAACATTTTGTTCATTCATGCAACTCGGTTTATCGCAATTGGTTCTCAAGTCCACTGATAAGCCCTGGATTTTGAAAATTGGTTCAAAAGCTGATTTTTTTGAGACCACCCTGTAAATAGCCTAGATGGGCGTATTATGTATCTCAATGCCTGTAGTGTTAAAATAAAAAAAAAACGTTTTTTGACCCAAGCAAGAGCATGTGGAACTTCCACTAATCGTGCAATGTTTGACTTGCCACCATGTAGAAACTTTATCTGAAGGAGTAATTTTTTGCACAACCCGGCACTAATCGAGAAAGAATTGCACTAAATAACGCTTCAAACAGCAATAAATTCGATCTAAGGAGTCAGAATTTATCCGGTTTCAAAGTTAGCTGAAATTTGTCAGTGTAACGTTGATTTTGTTATGCAGTTTATTAGCGTAAAAAATCACATGCAAAGACTGCACGGAAAGAGAAAATCTTGCACTTTAAGTAAATAATCAGGTTTCAGTATCGTGGGAAAATGCGCGTAATGGTATTTCGGTATACGCTCGGAAATTCTGCAGGAAAACTCAATCAGCTCAGAATTTTACTGAAATATTTCCTAATTCCTCGTATAAAAGTGTTTAAATAATTAGTGTTTATTTGCAGGTCACTAGTGTTGGAACTTCGCCATTGTTCAAGTTTACCAGCACCACGCCCACTCCATTTAAGCATGCCAATGGGACAGTGAAAGTGTCTGCAGAGTAGCCAAGTTCTTTCACCTTTACTTGAACCTTAACTTCTATGAAGTTGATATGAAAAAGGAGTTGAAATGAAAGCACAAAACCACCAGAGGGTAGTTTAGAACAAAATTGTGACAACTAGAAGTAGTTCATTGAAAAAAGGGTATAATCGAGAAATATTAAGATACCACATAGACTACATAGACACATATAATTTTAGTGTACATTTTTTCTTTTACTTATTTATATAGTTTAGTAATTTATAATACAGAGTTAGCAAAGAGACGAAATCGATGTGAGTCGCGCTGCGCGTTTCATATGAGCAATCTTACAAAACAAATAAACAAATTAGTATATTTTTTATATTATTTTATTTATTATACATGTGAAACCTCACAAGGTGACAAAAACACTCATAAGTGCAACTTTTTTTTATTATCAACCAAGTTTGTTTATGGTATTCAACTTTATCAGTGTATACCGAGAGGATTAACTCCGGTAATCAATTAAGTTGTATATGATAAGTCACTCATTTTGAATTAGATTGATCGGCGGTTTAATCCCCAAGTTGCCCCATAAAGAGTGCGACAAGAAACATTGCCTAGTGTGTGTATTAGAAAGAGCGAAAGCATGTGTGATGTAGGCGGGGCTGAATTTTATTGGCCACCAATCCAGGCACGCACAATCAATTAGCGTTGGCGACAAAGTTCCGATTAAAACCGAACGAACCCGAGTGCATAGGTTGTCTCTTTCCCGTACAGGAGCTGATGATTCCGCCTTGTTTCGCTCGTGTGTTTGTTTCAAACCTCTTGAAGGAGTTTTCTTTATCAAGAGCAAATGTTGATGACTATCGTATTTGTGTGGATTTCCCACAAACGAATGAAAATGCAAATTCCCAAACCGAGCACTTGCTATTGTTCCGTTAATATCTTAAAATATCAAATCAGTAATAGAATTTCGAATGACACTTAATCCTACTTATCGGATTTTGGAATTGCTGAGAATATTGTGATATCATTTATCTTATCAGCCTCGCTCTAATATTGGCATTATAGCAATTTTCGTTTTAAATCCTTTTGAGTAAATGTTTGTGCTTCATTAAGTGCTGAACATAAATTGGAAAAAGTTCTTGTTTTACTTAGTTTTGTGTTAATTTTTTAACACAATTTTTTAAACGGGATTTTGCTCACATGGATGACGACGATTTTGATTATTTCGACGAGGAAGATTCTCTTCTTGGATCAAATGAAAGGTAAAGTTAGGCTTTTGCAGCATTACCTACTTGAAAGCTCGAATGAACACAATGAAAATGGAACTGGTGAGTTTTTAGTGCTCACCAGTTCAATCGAAAGGTGATTTGTTATTTCGGATATTCACGGCACTTCCTGCTCTGTAGGGGGTTTCATGTAGGAAAGCTCTTTTGCGTTAAACAAAAAGCCACTTGAGTCGAGAAAAAATGCTCTAAATACGAAATGAAGAAGAACTTCATGCTTCATGCTTAATGCTTCCTTCCATGTTTGCTTCAACAATTTTTCTTTTAATTAGTTTTAGTAATATTTGCTTTAATAACTCTAGTCCAGAAAATTGTCTTCCTGCGTCATTGTTCCACTTAAAACTTGGTGATGATACAGATATAAATAATGTATATTTCATTTTATGTATATACTTGATGGTAATCGATTCAGCTGATAAGCCGGAAATCTCCATCAATCTCTCTTAAAACTTGAAAACCTTAGTCATAACATTGTTTTTCGAATAACTTCCGCCCAATTGGTTAAGGAGTAAAGCAGACCAAACAGGCATAAGCTAGAACTGCATCAAGCAAATAAAACAAACAATGAAGAAAACGCAAAAATTGAGTAGAATCCTGATTGAATTCTAGGCAAGGAGAAGAGGTGGAACCATGGAATAGTTTCCAAATAATACATAGAAAACCTGCCAGTGGTTCGACAGTGGAAACCAAATTCATCGATAATGGAACCATATTCTTGAAATTGCCACCCTCTTTGGGGTTGGATTGGTCGTGCTCCTATCAGCGGTCACATCCAAAGGACTGTTGCTTTTATGACATCGCAAGTGAAGAAAAATGTGACCAGGCAATATTGCAACCAAGGCTTAGGTAAAAAGCAGCTGAAAACACTTGGATTTTTGCTAAACCGTTCAATTGCAGACGCATCTCGTCAATACGTGTTTTCTATGCCCGATGTTGAAAGATCTACGTGGATCTGGTTGTTGATATTCGCCTATTGCGTCCCTGAAGTTGGAACATTAATCAGGTGATTCGTTGCTTTTGGTCATTGAATGCTACTAGCTACTAGCCTAAAGTTTTCCCTTGTAGATCCCTCAGAATTCTAATCTTCAAGTCCAGATCCTATCCGCATCCTGGAGAGTTTGTCGCTCTGTTAATCACAGAGTCTCTGCCAGCCATCGGAAGCAGCTTGTTAGTTTTCAACGTCTTACCTGAGATAGATGTGATCAAAGGTGCAATGCTTACTAACGCCATGTGCGTTGTGCCTGGTCTTGGTAAGACGTTGTTAATTCTCCTAATTGTCCAGTGTTTTACCGTGATTTTTAGAATTGATCTTGTTCAACATGTACTCCACCAAGAGGAGAGTCAGTATGGATTTAGTAGCAGATATCGCGGCCCTGATCGCTCAGGTTTCAGCTTTTGTTGCATGGCCATTGCTGGCAGATGGCGACTCAAGTCTTTGGCTCATTCCGGTTTCGGCTATTTTAATTTCTTTCGGCTGGTGGGAGAACTTTATTTCGGAAACTTCTTCGGTAAGTTCCCGAGCAGTTTCTTCAGAACTGGTTTCTTGATGATCCGCATTTCCAGATTGAATTTGTCAGAAACCTGGCCAAGTCCAGAAAGAGTTTCCCAAACAGCAAATATTTTTCATATGCCATAATCTCCATAGTGAAATGTTGCATCTTCTTCGGCACCACAGTGGCCAGCCTTTACATCAGGGAAGGAGACATTGGGTATATGTTTAACAACTTCACTGCCACTTTCGGAAACCATCAGATGATGGTCACTGAGGTAAAGACACTTCTTTGTTTAACTAATGGAAAATAATCAAATGGAAATCCAACACTGCAGGTAATACCAACGATAAGCGGAATAAGTAATGGAGTAGATGACGCTGTGAGTTCCGGAGTAACTCAGCCCATCTACAGCGATATAACTCTCCAACTCAGCATATGGTTCGTGTGTATTGCTACAGCCTACATATGCTACGCTTTTGCCAAGTTTTCCTGCAAAATAATGATCCAAGGTAAGAGTTAAGAGTGTTTCCATAGCAGGATTTTTCAATAGCTCCTGGTTTAGGCGCAAGTTTCGCCTTCCCCATCGGACTAACAGTTCCAGTCCTCATCACCATCTTGGTGATTCTTTGTGGATATTTTGCGAAAGACGAGTGTGCCTTTCACGGTTCCATTCCATCCTATCTATTCTTCAACGCCCCGCCTTTGATATATTTGAACGATTTCATTGGCCATCAGTACGCGTGGGTGTGGCTACTTTGGCTACTTTCACAAGTATGTATTGTGCCTAAAAAATGTTCAGATTTATTTAAATCATTAATGTAATTGTTACAGATATGGATTACCAGGCACATCTGGTCGAACAAGAATTCCAAACTGGCTTCAACAGAGCAGATTTTTATGAGACCGATGTATGATGGAATTCTCATCGATCAATCGATTGCGATGAATCGACGAAACGTTGCTCACCAGTTGAGAAAGGATGATGGTAAGTGGTCAGATGTACTTTCCTTATCAACCAACAGAAGGAAAAGAAATAGACTATTCGAGAATAATAAGTTCTTGTACCTGTTGTACCTTGTTCTGTATGGGATTTCAGCTGTTGAGGGCGACGATCGAAACAACATAGATGTGGATAAGATAACGCGAATTTTCGCCTGTGCAACCATGTGGCATGAAAATCCCGAAGAAATGATGGAGTTTTTGAAATCTATATTCCGAATGGACGAAGATCAAGCGGCTCATCGAATTGTTAAGCAATATCTGCAGTATCCAGTGGAGGGTTACTACGAGTGGGAAAGTAAGTGCACGTGGCTGACTTTCCAGGTAAATGTTTGAAGGATTCTATTGATTTCCAGCTCATATTTTCTTTGATGATGCTTTCTGGAGAAAATCCGCCGATGACAACGACCCAGAGCTCAACTCCTACGTAAAAGATCTAATTGCTACCTTGGGAAAAGCAGCTGATGAAGTTCATAAAACCACAGGTTAATCAACATGTTTTTTTATTTATTGAAAACTAAAACGAAATTTCCACTCAACCTACAGTGAGAATTCGTCCTCCGGTAATCTACTCAACTCCATATGGAGGCCGCTTGGTTTGGACCCTTCCAGGAAAAACCAAAGTCATCGCCCACCTGAAAGACAAGGCTAAGATCAGAGCCAAGAAAAGATGGTCTCAGGTCATGTACATGTACTATCTTCTTGGACACAAGTAAGCTCGCCCCATAGGCGTTTGAACACCTGATAATGAGCACGACTTTAGAATAGTGGACAATGACGAATTTGACGAAACCAGAGTCGCCAATCGATCGAAAAACACTTTCCTACTGGCTTTGGATGGGGACATAGATTTCCAACCAGAAGCTGTTCATTTGCTGATCCAATACATGAAGAAGAATGACCATTTAGGGGCTGCATGTGGGCGAATTCATCCTGTAGGTGAGTGTTTCCGTCAAGTCAAGTGAGTATTTTCAAATGGTCACAAAAAAATTTACATCCAGGATCTGGAGCAATGGCATGGTACCAAATATTTGAGTACGCGGTGGGGCATTGGATGCAAAAGGCCACTGAGCACGTTATAGGATGTGTTCTTTGCTCACCTGGATGCTTTTCGTTGTTCAGAGCCGGGGCTCTTATGGACCATAACGTGATGGCCAGATACACAACAAGAGCGACTGAAGCGAGGCATTATGTCCAATACGATCAAGGTAAATTGAAGAATTGAAAAGTGTGTCATCCAGCAAACTTTGAAGAACACCACTGAAGCCTTTGGCAAAATATTTCATGTGAAACCTTTAGGTGAAGACAGATGGCTTTGCACGCTTCTTCTGCAGCGAGGCTACAGGGTGGAATACTCAGCAGCTTCAGACGCCTACACTCATTGCCCTGAAGGCTTCAACGAGTTCTACAACCAGAGGAGAAGATGGATGCCTTCCACTATGGCCAATATTCTGGATCTGCTGGACGATGCCGATCACATCAAGGAAGTGAACGATGACATATCAACGCCCTATATTTGGTACCAGGTGAGCTCCAGTTGATTTTGTGAATTTGCTAATTTAAAAATTCATCGAATGTTTCAGATGATTTTGATGGTGGGAACGGTGATCGGCCCAGGAACGATTTTCCTTATGTTGGTAGGAGCTTTCGTGACAGTGTTCAACATGTCCCAGTATAGCGCATTATGGTGTAACGTGGCTCCTATTTTAATCTACGTGCTGGTTTCCCTGACGTGTGAGTCCAAAACTCAGGTAGGAATTTTTATTAAAAAATCCCGTCTTGAATGAGGATAAAAGCGAAATACTTCAGCTACTAATGGCGGCGATACTCAGCGCCGGTTATGGCCTGGTGATGATGATGGTGTTCATTGGAGTAGCTATGCAGATCAATGAAGATGGAATTTTGGCACCTTCATCTCTCTTCTTCTTCCTCATGATGGGTGGGTACTACTGAGCAACTACCCCTTTGGTCAGTTTAAGATTCCCTATATTTCCCTAGGCGAGTACATTATAGCAGCCTTAGTTCATCCAAAGGAGTTCTACTGCTTGAAATATGGCTTAATCTACCTGATGACCGTTCCCAGCATGTACATGTTGTTGGTCATCTATTCAGTATTCAACATGAACAATGTTAGCTGGGGAACCAGGGAAGTAACTGTGGCTCCCAAAGCGGTGGTAAGTAGAAAATAATTTCAGATTAGTGGGCGTGATATTGACGACCTTGCAGCCCGGTGAGCCAAAGAAGCCCGAAAAGAAAAAAGCCTCCATGGTGGCAGAGACTTTGAATAAAGTCAGGGACTTTTTCAAATCGTGCAGCAGTGATCCGAAACATTTGCTAATGATTAATAATTCCCTGATGGCAATACGGGAAAAAGTGGACCATATCGACCAAAACTTGCTGGACCTGGAGATGATTACGTTGGATCCTGATGCAGAACGCCCACGAAAATCTACTTGGAAATCAGGAACTACAATGTTGGAAGGTAAAAACACCTCAAAGTCGGCATTTTCATTGCAAGAAGGAGTGGAATTTGCAATGGGAAATCCACTCAAAAAAGTGGCGCATCTATTTTTTTTTGGAAAATTTCAAAGTCTTCTAACTCTTATACTAAATATCCGATCTTAATGATTTTTTTGCTGTTTGTAGCTTCATTCTTTGGCTATCGTTGAAAGGTCAATAAATGCGCATTGGTCATTGGTCCCAAGACAAGAAATAGAGCGACGTTACAGTATTACATTCCTTTGCCTTGGGTTTTCAAAAAAAATGGCTTGATATTTCCCTCCTTAATTAGCACGGAAAATAATCAGTCAACATTTCCTACACACACACACACAGAATTATAGCTGAAGATTGAAGCTAGCAACTGCAAAAAAAATAATTCAAATTGACTCTTTAGTATAAAAGTTCGAAGACTTTGAACTTGACCAAAAAATCTGGAACGGAGTGCATATGGTATTGAATGTCTTAGGGACCAAACCATCCAAGATGTCCGTCCATTCGCGGCCTTCAGCTTTAAGGAAAAAGTCCACTTTAGACAAACACGGAGGAAGTTACCCTAACAGTTCATTGGTGGATGAAGAATCCGATGATGATGACTCCATTGAGACACTATCCGATGATTTGCAAAACAATAACTGGCTGTACAGTGACGAACTCATCAGAGGCCACGTTACGTTCTTGGAGAAGAAAGAAGAACTTTTCTGGAAGAAGCTGCTTGATGCCTACTTGTACCCAGTTGAAGATGATAAGGTTAGATAAGCTCTAGTTGGCTAACAAAGAATTTTCAACACATTTCCTCTAGGAGAAAGTGGCACGGGATCTTAAAGACTTGAGAGACCGAATGGCGATGAGTTTCTTCTTCATCAACATCATCTTCGTTGTGGTGGTGTTCCTACTTACCATCAAAAAGGAAATTTTGCACTTGCAGTGGCCCTTCAATCCCAAAGTGAACTTTACCTACTCGAGTGCTTTGAATGTGCACGAAGTAAGACTGACAATGACCAAAATATTAGCGCTACTTACCTAAATTGATGACCATTTCAGATAGTCATCCAAAAGACCTATTTGGAACTAGAACCAATTGGATTTGTGTTTCTAATATTCTTCTTTCTGCTGATGGGGATCCAGTTTTTCGGAATGCTGGTGCATCGGTTTGGAACTTTTTCGCAAATCATGGCAAACACCGATGTGGAGTTTGGAAAAACTAAGGTAGCTATTTAAGCGACTGTTAATCAGCTTTCATTGAAAATTGATACGTTTCAGATTGAGAATATGACTGAAGATGAGCTGCTGAGGCGCGACCCGCTGAAAACCTTCAAGAAACTGATCAAACTCAAAGGAGTAAATGGAGATGACGAAAAAGAGGAAGATGTAGATGCTCACGTGTCTAGACGAAAAACGGTGGCAGACCTGGCGAAGAACAAAGACAAAAAACGGGCAATTATCAACGATCTGGATTCAGCGTTCCAGGCTAGAATGGAAAAGATCAGAAACGGGGAAGAAAGTTAGTAATTTCTCTGGTCCTTTGACTGGAACTGAGCAATTTGATTATTCCAGCTGATGTGGCTGTTCCGAGGAAAACCCTCCAAGCAATCCATCGCCGAAGAAGCACAGTGATGAATATAAGAAAGTCGCAAATGCGGCCCTTCAACCCGAACGCGTTCCGTAGTTTTCCAGAAAATAGTCCACAGGACAATTCCTCAATAGTCTATCAATACGATAATCCAACTTTTGATGGGGCGGTGGAAGAGTCAACTGGCTGTTAATTTTTTTAAAACTGAAGAAAAATTTTAAGCACTAAATTACAATGCCATTATTTGTCCTATTTGATCAATTCCCCGGATCTTTTTAAACAGTTTTGCTCCTCTAAAAGGAAGCAAACAACATTTCTGTATCAATTCTCTTTAATAATGTATCAGATACTTTTCACTGGACGAGAGGCTAACATTACTCTACAAATGTGTACATAGTCGTGGGCTCGAATCGATTTTATTTCTCTTTCTCTGGTAAATTGAGGGAGGTTTTGCCTCGATCGAGGTCGGATTGCTCATCCGACTTCCCATAAAAATAAAAAATATATACATCAGGGGGTGAATATATGAAACAACCAAATAGTCTGACTAGAAGTGTGTATTTCATTAGTATATACATCATTTAGCTCTAAAAAAGTCGATTGTCTTAACCCTTAAGAAGTATAAAATTTTAAAATATTTAGGATTCTTGTAGGTTTACAAAAAAATTTCTTTAGGAAACTGGCTTAGTCCTAGAGTCCGTATTAGGTGGGTATGTTGGAGAAGAAACCTACAAAGACAAGACTTTTCACTTTTCCCAACCCCCATAGGAAGGCATCAAAACGTATCAATTTTACCACTCGAAACAATTTCCAATACCTGATGCGCTCCAGCAAAGTTTAATAATCACAAAAAAGATTCTTGCGCAGCAGTCTCCGTTTCCGACATCTTGATCTCTTCGCCTTCAGCCTCAATGTACTCAACACCTTCATCATCGTCCAAATGGTACCTGGCAGGGTGCTGCTCAGGATCGCCGTATTGGCTGTGGTAAAAGTCTTCGCGCATCATGTGATTTAGACTGCCGCAATGGAAGTAGAGGATGGCCTTAAAAGGCTTGCGAAAATCTCGGTTCAGGGTCGCATAAATTATTGGGTTGAACAAGCTGTTTGCGTAGCCCAACCACAGGAATATGCTACCTGTAAACCCCAGGAAAAAAAATTATTTAGACTTATATTTTGAAAAGAGTTAGAAGTGCGCGGGGATGCTTAGAACTGGTTAGTTTTTCCGGCTTTTACCCGGACTTTTTTAAAAAACTCAGGTTTATTTTATATAAAGAAAGGTAGACTTTTGCGAGCATTGCTAGGCACTGGTGATCTTCAGTGTCTTCTAAAGGTGCTGAAAAAATGTAGTTGCTGTTAGCCTTAGTTTGGAAGACGCGAATTTTTAAATAGAGAGCTGGCAAAAATCAATGTTCTGGTCGAATTTTGAAAACTTCCAGCATCTTTAGACTCAAGCGTCTACTAAAGGCTGTGATGATTTTTCTGCTTCTGGGCGCATTTTTTAAGAAACTTTTAGCATTTGTACAGTAAAACACTGTTGGAAAACTTACCCAAAGTATTCAAAACTGTCGTAGTCTCGACCAAGAATGGCCTAACAAGCGCTAGCACAAAGAAAGGTAGCCAACAAAAGATGAAGGCGCTCATAATGATCCCCAAAGTGGTGCTGGCTTTCCGTTCTTTGGCCAGCTGGAAGCGCAGCTTTTTTGATTGGATGCGGTGGATGGAGAAGCTTTGACCACACCTGAGATCAGATTTGATTTGGGATTCTTCAGTTTGGTGGTCGTCTTCGAAATGGAGGCGAGCATCGGACATTGCGACTCGTTGCTGTGCCTCGACTTGAAGCATCGGCCCAAAGTGGGATCGAGGCTGCACTGTAAACCCTTTTGCTTCGACCTTTAAGTTTGATACTGTCAGCCGTGGCGTTAACCGCCGGCAGTTTCAACTAGATGACCAGATCCATCCGCCCCCGCCCCGACCGGTGCAAGGACCAGCCAACACCAGCCAGAACGAGGCAGGACGAACCCGTCAAGTCACGTTATGTTGGATTTGTGCGTTTCCAGCCTGCTAGAAACGACTGTCTGCAACTGGCAGGCAATGTTAGTTTGTCCTCATAAAATATGGGAAGTCGCTTATACAGGGGACCATGGGTTGGGCGATCGTTTGCTCTTACTTGGGTGATATTTGGCGTGAGGACTGAGCCTTGCACTCCGCTATGATAAAATTTTTCAGCGATGGTATCTATATAGTCGGCTATATAGGCCATCCCTGTAGCTTCGTGCATTTCGGTTATTCTGGTGTATCTGTCAGCCGATAGGACGCCTCTTAGGAACCTATTTTGGGTCCTTTGAACACGTCGTCTCGTGGAATCACAGACAGAGTGCCAGACAGGGGAGCCGTAGGTCAGTATGGGCCTTATAGTGGAGGTGTAGAGCAGAAGTTTATTTCGAGGTGATAGGAAAGAATTTGGCGCCAGAAGAGAGTACAACTTTCTTCGGGCCATGGCAGTCTTTTGTAATTGGGCGCAAATCAATAGCGAAAAGGCCTGAGTAATTAATGTGAAACAAATAGGAACTGGCAATGGACCCAGATAAGTGTTTACTCTTTCCGATTAATTGGTTCGTAATTCAGGCCTGACCGAAATGGCCATTTTTCGAATTGGAATCAATCGGGCCTGTCCCGGCTTGATATATTGCTGTTGTTTCAGCCGCCTGACGAGAAAATATAAATTCGGGAAAATCCGCCTTTATTTCGGATTAAGCCACTAGTGTATAACGATTGCTTTATCAAATGAGTTTGCGTTTAATGCAAAAAACTCAGGAATAAAAACTTAGGAAAACTTTGGGGATTCTGTAATTTAAACCGTGACCTTTTGGTTGCATTTATCCAGACTTCCATGCCAGCTAATTGAACGCGAGGATAAATCCCCGAAAATTTTCCTACAAAGTGTTATCTACCGTGCCACTGCTGGCAAAGTTGCAGGAATTTGGCTCGGGTTAATCACCAGAAACTTCCCACTAAAATCCTCATTATTATGAAGCATTATAGAGAAAATTCACTTGAACCCCCCATTGAAATCCCCATAATTAATCAAGGGTTAGTGAGTCTGTTTCAAGTCCCCGCAGGACCCGATCATATCGTCGAGTCATTCCCCCCAAAATATTGTTAAATATGGATGGTCTTGACAGTTTATTTTACCATTATTTATCCAGTGAAAATCCGATGGTCAGGCACAATAACGATAAGGAACAAAAGCGCCGGCTTTGCACGCCCCCAAAACCGGTTTCCAGACATTGCTCAGTTCGGGCGAAACAAGGAAGCGGCGCTCCTGTTTTCCCCCTTAACACCCTTTCAAGTTTCGTTTTGTACTTCGAACTGAGGTACGATGGCGCAATAATTGATTGTTATTTTCGCCCTTATTCCTCTAATTGAGGCCACAGTTATTGCACTGAATGAAATAACCCGATTTTCCTGCAATTTACCTGACTAATACTCCCATCCATATCCCTAAGGATACCCAGTCTGGATTGGGAGTTAATTCAAAAAAATTTTCAAGCTCAACAGTGTTGCAAGCAACAATTGCAAAAAATTGCGCAAATGTTCCATTCCCCAAGATTCTCGTTGAAGCTTTTCATGATCGAGTGTTCTTCCAAGTCATTTCTTTGCCCAAATTGTTCCAGTTGCATTTCGCACACTTCAAAATTCACTTTTAATTAAAAAAATATCTTCCATTTAATAAACATTTCCGCCCAACAGCCAATTAAGTAGAACTTTCGTCATTTGGATTTTTCCTCTCAAGAACAACGTGAATGAAATTTTTATGGTTTGCAGGCCCCTTTTCTTTCTCCAGATGGAGGATATAAACCAGCAGGGAATTTTTGCACTAATTGAATCTCTGCGCCACATGTTTTCGATTTCTTCAATCATACATGAATGGAAAAGTTCCTTATTAGTGTGTTGAAGAATTCCGGCATTTGTTGAATATTCGAAATAACTGGAAAATGGGAAATTTTAGGTGAAACTTCCCGGATTTTTCAGAATTAAGTGTCTTCTAACCGTTGTAAAAAGTTGATACTTGTTTTAGTGCAAACGATACCAATTTTTAAAACAGAGTTGACGGAAAACCGACGACATTAAGAGTCACATTTACAAATTTTGAGAACCATATTTTCGAAACTGAAAAAAATCGGTTTTTGGGCGATTTTTATGAAATTTTCCAAAACTTTAGAGCCAAGTGTTTTTTAGACGTTGTGAATTTTTTTCGCTCATACTTGCACTAGTTCGGAAGTGACGATTTTTTTAACTAGAAAGCGCAGTCCAATATTTACAATTCTTGAGACCCACATTTACCAGGCTGACAAAAACTCTTTTTTCCTGGAACTTTCAGCATCCTTCGAGACAAGTGTCGGCTCAAAAAGTTGAAAACTTTCAATTACTACTTGCTTTAGTGTGAAAAAATCACATTTTTAAAATAGGGAGCGCAGAGTGAAAACGTTAACTGTGAAATTTTGAGACCCATGGTTCCCCAGCCGGTTAAACTCAGGATTAGGGACGATTTCTATGAAACGTTTAGCATCTTCAGAGCCAACTGTCTTCTAAATACCGTGAAAATTTTAAATCGCTGTTGAGCTTGGGGTGGACGACACGAATTTTTAAAGGAGAGGGTGCATGTGACTGAAAACATTGATTTTGATACCGATATTTCCCGAGCTGTCAAACATTAGGATTCCTGATGATTTCTATGAAACTTTTCTCATTTTTACGCTTAAGTATCGTCTAACGATGGTGGAAACTTCAAATCGCTGCTTGCTCTAGTTTCGGAGATGCGAATTTTTAAAAGAGAGAGCGCAGTTGAATAATCACATCCATTTCGATACCGAAATTTACCAAGCTGGAAAAAATCAACATTCTTAACGATTTCCATAAAACTTTCCGCATATTTAGAACCAAGTGTCTGCTAAGGATAGAGCAATTTTCAAATCATAGCTCATTGTGGTTGGGCAGAAGCGAATTTTCAAAGGCGAGAGCGCAGTTGAGTCAAAACATCACAAACATTTTAATACCGATATTTACACAGCCGGAAAAAATCAGGATTTGGGACAATTTTTACGAAAATTTTAGGATCTTTATATCTGCGTGTATGCTCCCGATAGCGAAATTTTCAAACTGCTGTTTCCCTTAGCTGTGAAGATGCGAATTTTTTAAGAAGAAAGCGCAGTTGGCTAAAAACATAAATTATGGGTCCGCTATTTACAATTTTGAGACCCACATTTACCAAGCTGCCAAAACTCGAAACTCTAGGTGATTTATGTGAAACTTTCAGCATCTTTTGAGGCAAACCTTGTTTAAAAACACTAATAATTCTAAGTTGCCACCTGCTTTAGTTTAGCAGATATGAGTTTTTAATTTAAAGAGCGCAGTTGAATGAAAACGTTCATTTTGATACCGATATTCACACATTTTGAGACCCATATTTACCCGGCCGGAAAAAATTCAGGATTTTGAGTGATTTTTAAGAAACTTTCAGCATTTTTCCTGTCAGATGTCTGCAAAAGATGGTAAAAATTTCAAATTGCTGGCTCAATTAATTGAGAAGGCGCAAATTTTTAAAGTAGAGAGCGCAGCTGAGTCGAAACATCTATTATAATACCGATACTCACACAGCTGGTAAAAATCAGGATTCTATGCAATTTGAATGAAACTTTGACGGTCTTTGGAACCAAATATTGTCTTAAGATAGGGAAATTTTGAAATTGCTACTTGCCTTAGTTGAGTAGATGCGAATTTTCAAAGAAAATAGCGAAGCTGATTTAAAACCTCCACTATGATATCCCGATATCAACTACAAACCTCTAAAGCTTCTTTAGTCGATTGCAGTTTCAATAATAGATTGGCAATTGACCTGAACATTAACTGAAGGATTAATAATAAAGTACAAAAGCAATCAGAAAACTTTCCAACTTCCCCCTAGTTGCGGTTTCCTTTAGTTGATGTCTAGAACTTTAAATTCGATTATGAGGGCTTAAAAGGAAAAACCACACAATTGGCGGGGTGGTTTTTCGAATTCGATGGCATTTAAACTTCACATTATAAGAAAAATAAAGAGATTGAATAAATTATACAAGGAAATTCGAAATTTATCCCTTATTGCCAAAATTGCCAACTTTTAAGCCAGCAATTTGAATACACCAAATATACATATTTACTGTGCCAGAGGTAAAGCGGATTAGGTACTGGCTGAAACGTCTGGTTACAAAGGGAGTTGCCCAATAAAGTTTAATTAGTTTCATTTTATATGCCTAAATTAATCCGGCAATGTGATGGAACACTTTTAGCGCCTGCCGCTTGCTTTGGGGGAGAGTTTTTCCGGAATTAGGAAGTTTTGTTTGAAAATCCTTAATCCTCAGAATTTCAAATATTTTAACTCTTAGAATCGATAACACCAAGCAGCAATTATTATTTTCTTTACACCATTTATTGCAACTCCCAATTGACTTTGTCAGCAACTCTAATTCACTCCATTAGTTCGCCTAATGAGGAGCTGAATTGCCCCTACAGTGCCTTAATGAAAAAATCGTTTTTCTCTTTACAAATGTGGGTCAATTTCAGAGCTTACTCGAGTCATTAGGAGGGTAGCGCTTTATCTTGGGAAATGAAAGAAATAATCTACCGGATTTGTAGGGGTATAAGAAATAATGTTTGTCGAGTTGTTTTATAAAAGGCCAAGATTTCTGTAATGCCGGGCGCAAAAACAAATGGCTGCATTCGACTTGAAAATGCCCTTAATTAGTTGCTTGAGTATGATTTCCAGCCGACTATATCTCGATACGATTTCAAACTTTACGTGCTCAAACGCTGCTGCATGTGGGAAAATTAAGTGAAAAGCTTGCAGCCGTACAGTTCGATACCAGATGCGATAGTCTCGACACCATTTTTCTATTAATTCCGCTGCACGTTTCAGATTTATTTGCTCGAGTGAAAACTTTAAAAATTACCACTTTGCCTGAAAAAGCTTTGCACTTAGGCGCTCGCTATTTTAAATACCTTGTAGGTTTACTGGAAATGCTTCCTAATGTTATTTAATTAAGGCAGGGAAATGGAGATTTTTTGTTACTTATTTGTCATTAAGGGCTTGAACAGCTGAAAAAAAGGCTAGTTCTACTCTAATTATTTTGCTACTCAAACAGTTTTTGTGGAGATTTTCTGCTTTTTTTAATGCTTCTTCATTTTCACTTCTTTTCATCTTCACTAACAAATTTGCTCAGAAACTGGTGAGTTTTTCCTGGCGTTTCGCAAGCTTGAGTGACGAGGCATCTCCAGAGTCGTGCTGCGTTGAGCAAATCGTCTCTGAAGGTGCAAGCCATTAGTGCTTGCGACACGCCAGAAAGAAATATTTTCAACTTGGCTTCAAAGCCCTGAAAACTTACCAGTTTTACTTTACATACATACAAGTGTTTGCTAAAAGTGGTGAAAATTTCCAGTTGCTATGTGCCTTAGTTCGGAAAATACGAATTTTTTAAGTAGAGTAAAAACTTCCATTTTTATACCGATTTTTACCGAGTTGAAAAAATTTTGGTTTCTGGGCGATTTCTAAAACACTTTTATCATCTTTAGACACAAACATGTAGTTAAGATTGCGAGAATTTCAAGCTGCTACTTGTTTTAGTTCGGAAGATGTGACTTTTTTAAGTAGAGAGCGCATTTGCATAAAAACTTCCATTTTGATACCGATTTTTACCGAGCTGGTAAAAATCAGGTTTCAGGGCGATTTCTTAAAAACTTTCTTGCTGTCCTCAAGTGTGTACTAGCGGCTGTAAAAATCTCAAGTTTCTGCTTGTTTTAGTTCGGAAGATACGAATTTTTTAAATAGAGAGCACATTTGCATAAAAACATCCATTTTGAGACCGATATTTACCAAGCTGGTAAAAATCAGGATTGTGGGCGATTTCTTCAAAACTTTCATCATCGTTAGACTTAAATATGTACTAAAGATTGCGAGAATTTCAAGCTGCTACTTGTTTCAGGTCGGAAGATGCTGCAAAATGGATGTAAAAACATCCATTTTGAGACCTACGTTTATGACGGTGGTAAAAATCAGGTTTCAGGGCGATTTATTAACAAGTTTCATCCTGTTTAACCTCGCGTGTGTACTAAAGCAGTAAAAATGTCAAGTTTCTCCTTGTTTTAGTTAGGAAGATACGAATTTTTTAAGTAGAGAGCGCAGTTGAGTAAAAACATCCATTTTGAGACCAATATTTACCGAGTTAGTAAAAATCAGGTTTCAGGGCGATTTCTTAAAAACTTTCTTACTGTGCTCAAGTGTGTACTAGCGGCTGTAAAAATCTCAAGTTTCTGCTTGTTTTAGTTCGGAAGATACGAATTTTTTAAATAGAGAGCACATTTGCATAAAAACATCCATTTTGAGACCGATATTTACCAAGCTGGTAAAAATCAGGTTTGTGGGCGATTTCTTCAAAACTTTCATCATCGTTAGACTCAAATATGTACTAAAGATTGCGAGAATTTCAAGCTGCTACTTGTTTCAGGTCGGAAGATGCTGCAAAATGGATGTAAAAAACATCCATTTTGAGACCTACGTTTATGACGCTGGTAAAAATCAGGTTTCAGGGCGATTTATTAACAAGTTTCATCCTGTTTAACCTCGCGTGTGTACTAAAGCAGTAAAAATGTCAAGTTTCTTCTTGTTTTAGTTAGGAAGATACGAATTTTTAAAGTAGAGAGCGCAGTTGAGTAAAAACATCCATTTTGAGACCAATATTTACCGAGTTAGTAAAAATCAGGTTTCAGGGCGATTTCTTAAAAACTTTCTTACTGTGCTCAAGTGTGTACTAGCGGCTGTAAAAATCTCAAGTTTCTGCTTGTTTTAGTTCGGAAGATACGAATTTTTTAAATAGAGAGCACATTTGCATAAAAACATCCATTTTGAGACCGATATTTACCAAGCTGGTAAAAATCAGGTTTGTGGGCGATTTCTTCAAAACTTTCATCATCGTTAGACTTAAATATGTACTAAAGATTGCGAGAATTTCAAGCTGCTACTTGTTTCAGGTCGGAAGATGCTGCAAAATGGATGTAAAAACATCCATTTTGAGACCTACGTTTATGACGCTGGTAAAAATCAGGTTTCAAGGCGATTTCTTAACAAATTTCATCCTGTTTAACCTCGCGTGTGTACTAGGGGCAGTAAAAATGTCAAGTTTCTCCTTGTTTTAGTTCGGAAGATACGAATTTTTTAAGTAGAGAGCGCAGTTGAGTAAAAACATCCAATTTGAGACCAATATTTACCGAGCTAGTAAAAATCAGATTTCTGGGCCATTTATTAAAAACTTTCATGGTCTTTAGACCCAAATATGTACTAAAGATGGCGAGAGTTTCAAGTTGCTACTTGTTTTAGTTCGGAAGACGCGCTTTTTTAAGTAGAGAGTGCAGTTGCATAAAAACATCCATTTCGAGACCGATATTTACCAAGCTGGAAAAGATCAGAATTCCAAGCGATTTTTATAAAACTTCCAGTATCTTCAGACTCATGTTGGTACTTGTGTTGGTCCCGAAGATGTGATTTTTTTAAATAGAGAGCGCAGTTGAGTAAAAACATCCAGTATGCAAACTTTATGACCCTGTACATTTACATTTCCTCCCCATTATCAAGTCTGACTTTCCATTACATGTTATATCTTTAAATTTTATTGCAATTTTGAGTTTTAATTGCTTCTACCAGGCGTGCTCTAAAACTTAGATTTTCGTGTAGCCAGCCAAAAACCATTACTCCGAGTCCACGTAGTGCATTAACTCGAGTATCTATATAGTCGACATCAAAAGCAATAGAAACTTTACTGCAAGTGTGAATACCAAAGCTGCCAGTTCATAAAACTTTATAATCTGCACTAAAACTCGGCCCATATAAAGCTGGATAAACTGAGCTTTACTCCAATTGGTGTTGAGACCAACTTTTCCCCTAAAGTTCCCCAGATTTGTGCATATTGCTCTTTGATTATGATGGAAATGAGCTGCGGCATCTAAATTATCCTCAGGGGCCGTTTGAGTTGCCTTTTTTTAGATTAGAAAAAGACTGTTGCTGTTGAAAATGAACACTTTCATGCGAAAATTCACTAGTGGCAACACGCGTGACATTAATTACGGTATCACTTCAGGACAAAAGCATTGGAAAGTTTGTTAATTACAACAGCTGCCAGACATGGAACTTTATATCCACACTAAAATTCATCCATATAAACCTGCCTGAACTTCGTATAGCTTCAATTGGCCTGGAAACCGGCTTCCAGAGAACTTTCCCGAACTATGTGCATATACATGTAGCCTTTTGAGGATAATGGAAAAGAACATCAGCTTCCATTGTAATATACCTACTCTCTAGTAATTTATAATGTTTATAAGCCATTGTTAATGGAGAATTTCGTTCCCAAGATTCCCTGCAAAGGTAAATTCTGTGTCTAAATAGAGGTCCAAGTTTAAGGAAAGTTATACTTCAATTTAAACCGATGTCGCCCACAAATTTGATTCCTCACGAGCCGAGTCATAATCTCCTAAAAGCGGGTTCATGGAAATAAATAAAGCAAGGGTTGGTTATTCAATTCCATTAAAAATGTTTCCCTTGGAAACTCTTCCCCGCGGCAATTTGCAGCGGAAAGGTCCCGTCTCAAAGATTAGTAAAATAATAACGACTTTGCCGCAGCCCCTTGATAATTATTTAATTACTAACTGGATGAAATTGAAGGTTTTCCAGCCAATGACTAGTTTTCCTTTCGCAATAAATAAAATAAACCCCTAGAACGAAGCAACATAAATCTATTGCTGAAGTGATGAAGAAGCGGAGGAAAAAAGCGACAATAATAATTTTACAGAAAAACCCGACACATGCTCGAGAAATTAAATTAATATAAAAGTAGAATTTGCTGTGTGAACCGCAATCTCATTTTGATAATAAATGGTGTTTGGAGATGTGCCAAAATTTCCCTTTTTTAATTCCTAACATGTTCATTCTTTGGACTGAGTGTAACACATGAGGATCATTTATCACCACTTTTATGCGAACAGACAGTTTGATGGAAAAAAGTTAAACACCATCGGTTGGTTGGGGAGCATGTGCTTTTTATCCGTTCAAATTGCAACAAGGCTCAACCCATACAAAATTGAAATTCCCACATTGCAATCAAACAATTCGATCTCTTGCAGGCAAAAAAGGCGTTTTCTTTTTCACTTTCTGTTTCAAAGTTCTTTTTCAAAGTTCATTGTTTCGGATTTTTTAGTTAGACGAGCCTCACTGATGGGCTTTTGCTGTTGAGGCTGATGAATTCTATGTTTGGTTTTCTTTCGTCGTGTTTTCTAGTTTATTTTCCGTCTGCATCCGCAGTTAGCAAACTGGCAAGTTTTGTTTTTTGCTGCAATTTTTTCTGAATGTATGCGTGTCGTCATTAACTAGCCTCAACATGGTGCCGGAAAGAACGCAGTTGAACCAATATTCACTGAGCCGGAAAAAATCAGGTTTCGGAACATTTTTTATGAAATTTTCCGAGTTGATAGAGGCAATAGTTTTCTAAATCAACCAAAAATTTGAAGTTGCTACTGGCGATAGTTTGGAAGATGCAATTTTTTAAGGAGGGCGCGCTGTTGAATACCTATAAGGTTCATTATAAAAGCGATATTTATTAAGCTGGCAAAAATCGGGATTGCCGGTAATTTTTTAAAGCACTTTTAGGGCATTTAGAGTGAAAATTCCAAATCGTTACTTACCTTCTTTTGGAAAAATAAAATTGTTAAAAAGCAGATTGCATTTGACATAAAACTCCATTTCCATACCGCTATTAACTAGGCTGGCAAAAACCAGTATTACTGTTGATTTTTACAGAACTTTGTTAATCGTTAGCAGCAAGTGCATTCTAAACATGAGGAAAATTGCAAGTTGTTTCTTGCTTTAGTTCCAAAAGTGGGAATTTTTAAAGGAGAGAGCACAATTGTGTAAAACAAACACTATGAGACCGATATTAACTAAGCTACCAAAAATTTGGATTCCTGTTGATTTTGATAAAACTTTCAGAACTGCTAGAGCGAAAACTCGTCAAAACAATGTGAAAAACTCAAATTCATACTTGCCTTCGTTTGGAAGACAGACATTTTAAAGAAGAGAGCGCTTTTGAGTCAAAACTCTGGCTGGCAAAACGTTTATAATCGTGAGTAGCAAGTGTCTTTTGAACATGAGAAAAATTCCAAGTTGTGCCTTACTTTAGGTCGGAAAGTGCAAATTTTTAAAAACGTGCGTTATAAGACCGATATTCACTGACATGGTAAAAATCAGGATCACTGATGATTTAAATCAAACCCTCAGAACCTGCAGAGACAAGAATCTGCTAAAAACTGTGAAAATTTTAAAGTGCAACCAGGAACCGTTCGGAAGAAGAGAATTTAAAAAAAAGATGTGCATTGGAAAAAACTCTATTTTGAGACTGATATGAACTAAGCAAACAAAAATCAGTGTCGCGGGTGCTTTTAACAAAACTTTCAGAATCAGCTGCCAAACGTGTTTTCTAAACAAGAGGAAAATTTCAAGTTGCTACCTACTTTAATTTTGAAGTTGCAAATTTTTGAAAGAGAGAGCGCAGCAGAGTAAAACGCCCACTAAGACATTAAAAAACTAAGCTGGCAAAACTCTGGAATCTGGGCGACTCTGATGAAACTTTCAGCGTTTTCAAACCCAAAGCCCTTCTTCAGATGAGGGAAACTACAAATTGCTCCCTGCTTTGACTCGAAACACTCTCTCTCTCTCCAAAGATCCCACTAAAATATTCACTCACCTCAGCAGAACGCTCAGCTTTTGCATTAAATTTCCGTACATTTTTAAGCCTTTTGCTTCCCAATTAAACAACATTAGCACAACTCTTAAATTAAATAAAAAAGAACATGTTGAAACACTGAACAAACCGGTTGATTCCATTACCCAAACATCCACTACATTTTCCTGAAATGGTATGCATAACTTCATAAATGGAAAACCGTATTACCAAACTGGTTAATTAAGTTAGCGAAATAACCGGCATTCTGCGAGTTTATTCTATTACAAATAATAATATAGGAAAAGAGGGTTTAGAAATCGTGTTTCGAAAATTACACACAGCAGCTCTTGCCATTTAAGCCCGCCTTTTGAACGGTTTCTCTCCATTTAAATCCTTTCAAAAAATGGCTTTTCCCGACCACTTGGCAAATATTCCGTTTTTTTTTCCATTCCAAAACAAGCCATTTTAAATGGCGTGTATCTCGTATTTCCAGATTCGCCGGCCTCGGAAACATAATAGGCATTCGAATTCAATGAATACGAAGAGAAGCGTGTCATCCAGAGATGAAAGAACGCAAATATCAGAGATAATGGGACATAAAACAAACTTATCGTTAAAAGCGGATTAGCATGCCACAATGGAGTATAAATATAACGAGCTTATGAGGGAACTGGAGAAATAGGTTTAAAAATATTTGAAGAGGAAATAAATAAACATACACAAACCGTCCTCTGAAGGTCTCCGAAATACCGTTGTAAGAGGAGTTCTTTTAATCGGGTAATTCAACTGCACATGTTGCGTAGTTATTTAACTGCAATTTGGACCAAATTTATCAAAACAGATATCGAGAATTGGCATTATTGCAGGTATTAATAATCAATTTGCGCTACAGGTTCAATAGCGGGTTATACATTTGATTGCGTCCGATTAGGTTTGAATACGATTATTATACTCGATGTGCTATTGAGTTACTGTAATTAAAGAGCACTAGCATAATTCCCCAACTTGTACTGATTTTGCATGGAAGATTCTGAAGTTGGTAACATCCTGATGACAGACACAACACTCTAGCAATCTTGTGGTCAGCGCAATTAACACCATTTGAGAGGACATATTTGTTCATATGGATTAATCGCATCAGCAATTCAAATCCCAGTTCAAACTTCTAGTTAGTAGTTAATATGCAGAATGAATAATAAATCAACGTGTGAAGGTCGAGGGTAAATGCATCTGTATAATGCAGGTTTGCCACCATTTACACTAGCAAACTCTGCCGGACCCAAAAGGACACCAAAGTAGTATTATCTGTTGCTAATTTATTCATTAATTAAACTCATCAGTCTACGCAGCTGGCAGTCCGGGCACTTCTTTCGAATGAGGACACGAAGGTAAAACACATTAACCTGGAATTAATGCTATAACTTCCGAAAAATTCAGAAGCTCATGCATTATTCAGCGAAATTTCAGAGAGAAAGAGTCTTTTGAAAGTATCTAAATATTAAATCTGGAAACTATTTAGGCATTTTCCGCTGCGACTGATTATCTACATTTCCAGCACATGAACATGCCTAAAAGCAATTTAAGATGTGAAAATGGAACCATCTAAGGCAGCTCAAAGTAAAACTCTGTCTGTGTGCCAGGTATATTTGAAAAGCGCATATATCCAGATTTTCAGTCACTAACGAGTTCCTGTTATGAATATCGCTTTACTGTCGCTGCAGGAAAACAGAATTACTTTCAGTGCGCCCAAATCTACATATCCAGGTGGGCTTTCTCTAGCAAATTTGAAATCGTCATATGGGCAATATTAGTATAACCTGTAGCTGGGGGAGGAAATCAATATAGCTTAGCTCAGCTTCAACAGTGCAATTATTAATTAACGGCAAACCGCAAGGCCGATATTCGGCGCAATGTTATTTTTAGCAGCTAATTCCGTCTATGAAAGGAAGATGAGGAAGTTTGGACAGTCGAAGAAAAGTTGCTTGTTTTAGTTTGGCAACAAACTCAGAAGAAGACTGTTCTTCCTCGCCCTCTTTTATAAAGAAATTAAAATAAATCCTGTCCTTCTCAAGAAATTATTTTCCCTAAAGGATCATCCTCCTCTAAAGAATTTAAAAATCCAAAAACTCACCAATTTCTGGAAATGTGTGCGAAATATTTTTCTGAACAATGGCTTGAAAATCGTTCGTTTACAAGAACTTCCGCACTTGAATTGGCTTGCGATTGAACTTACTAAGCGATTTTTGAGGGTTTTTTCGACAACATTTTTGAAGCGTTTATCTGAAGTGTAGTTTTATGTGCTTCTAAAGGCGGTTGAATTGCGGAAAGTACCAAAGGAAATTTTCGAAAATCTGGGTTCTTTCTTCATGGTTTACTCGTGATTGTTCCCAGAAAATTATCGGGTCCAAGACGTTGAAAAGTTGTAGTAATCGGGGATCAAACTTCTGAGTTTATTAGAAAACTTTCATGGTAAACTCAGAAGTTGTTTTCTGAAGACCACAACGGACCTAAATTTCTCAAATTTTCAATTTTTTCAGTAAATTCTGCACATTTTATCAAAAACATCTTTAACCACTTGAATCGTTTAACACAAATGTAATTTCATGTGACCCTAAAGTCGTTTCATCTGCGGAAAGTACCAAAGTAATTGATCTTCAGTAAAACAATCAGGGTCCCAGTAAAATGAAACATTGTCGGTACTTAAAACTCCTTTATTGCCGCAGACGCAATAAAAATTCGACGAGTTTTGGAGTAATGAGGGAACAAAAGAAGCTGTAGGGAAACTTCTCGCTGCCTTTACCAGCAGGAGCTTATTGCCGCTTGGATGAAATTTATAATAAGCGATTTTTTTAAATCAAACGCGACACTTTAAATTACTGCTTCTGAAGCTTAGGTATTATGAAAATCACCATTTAGTATTTGTAACGTTATCGACGATATGTCAAGCATAAAATCGCTTCCACTTCAATTTATCACTCTTATATGAGAACCGTTGCCACACTATCGGTGTTTGTAAGACGCTTTCATACATGTATGAAGCCTAAGCGGCTTAAGTAACTAATAGTGGGTTTAATGGATGTCGCGCTAGAAATTATTATTCTGTTCCATGCATCGACAACATGGAAAGACAAAAGTAGGCTACACTTGACTGCACATCTACTGATAGAAGATTTATGGGATTTGAAAGCTCGGATGGCTCCAGATTTAATAATTGAATCCTCTTTGCCGGAAACGTGATACGGTTACATACGGTCGTTAGCTCAGTTAGTCATTAGTAGCCATTAGAGCATCGTTTGTAATAAATGTTCTCCTGGGTGTTTCTTCGCTATTAATCCTTGTTTCAAGCAAGAGTTTTCCATTGATAAAACGGAGAAATCTGGTGGCTTTCATTTGGAATGCTAGCATAAACCCATATAATTTATAAGGACGAATTACGCATCGAAAACTTTTCAGATGTAAACCAGTTTATCCCACTTAAAAACGACACGATTTTTCCGAACCCTCTGTACAAGCTAGGGTCGTTTAAAAGACTGAATATTTAGCACCCAATTGCCCTTGACAAAATGAAACTGTCGTGAAACCGGAAGCCCTTTCGATGGGATCTTAATATTAATTAGTCCGCATCAGTTGGGAAATCGAATTATTCCCATTTTCTTTTCGACAGCGTTTCGACTTGGCCCATATAACTCATTCGAAAAGTCATCGAGCTAATTGGGCATGGTATTTATCGACGTCCAATTGATTTCGTTGAAGATTATGCCCGAAAAAACCCTCAAAACTCGCCTAGTAAGTGCAATTGCAAGCAAATTCAAGTGCAGAAGAAGAAGCTATTATTCAGAAAATCTTTCGCGGATATTTATTGAAATTCGCGAGTTTCTTGGGGTTTTAGACCGTCGTCGATAGGAATTGGGTTAGAACGTTTCGCTGGTACGCACGGCTACCATCTTCACAGGTGTATTTGCATCCGCAGCACAGTGAAAATTCAGTGAAACACTTCAAGAAGTTGAAGTGAATGTGAAGAGTTGACTGAAACTGATGAAAGAGTGTTCATAATTTTTTTTCGAAAAGTGCGTCTTCTTTCGAAAGAAGAAACATATTTTCGGAAGTTTGGTCATAAACTCAGGCATTTTTTTCTGAAGACCGCAACAGAAGAATCCCCAATTTCTTCACCTTTTCAAAGTCTTTAATCTGCTAATTTCCTGGGCAAAAACACGAGAACACCCTGAAGAAGGCACTACATTTTCCGAAAGAACTCCAATATCGCCAACTCTCCAGTCTCAGAAAGTTTTTTTGCTGCTTTCCGCAATCGAACCACTCTTAGGATCACATGAAATTAAGTTTCGGTTAAACACTTCAAAAAATTAAAGATTCTTGGAAGAAGTTTCCTAAATAATGTGAAAAGTTGACGAAAACTGATGGAAAACTTTGAAAAGTAGAAGAAATTGAGGATCGGCCTGTTGCGGTCTTCAGAAAGAAACTTTTCAACTTTCCTTCTTTCAAAAGGGGACACACATTCACCGAAAATTTGGTAATAAACTCAGAAGTTTCTTTCCGAGGACCGTAACAAATCGATTCCCAATTTCTTCAAGCTTTCAAAGTCTGATCTGAAAATTTCCTGGGAAGAAACCCGGAGTACACCGTGAAGAATAAAATTAATTTTTCGAAAAATCTCCTATATCTTCAATTCTCCAAAGTTTCCCAAAAGTTCTTTGATTCTTTCCACACTTGAACCGCCTTTAGTATCACATGAAATAAAATTTGGGCTCAACACGTCAAGAAGGTAAAGATTCTTAGAAGAAGTTGCCTAAACAACGTGAAGAGTTGACTGAACCGGCGGAAAACTTGGATTGGGGATCGCACTCGTGGGCTCTAGAGGACGAGACTTTTGCGTTTATTGCCAAACTTTCGAGAAATGTGTTTGTTCATTTAGTTGAAGATATGGCAAAAAATATATAAAAACTCGCTTAGCTTAAAAACCCATTCCCAGCTATTGAAAGGGATCAGAAAAATCGTTCTTGGAACTTTCTTGAAATTGGTGATTTTTTGGATTTTTCAAAAACCACATCAGCTATTAAATATTTACTAAACTGAAAAGACATAGAAGGTACTTACCACAGTGTTGGTGCTGGCCGAACTCGACCTATGATTAATTTTAGATGAATTAGCAGGCGATTGACTAGAAATCTTGTTCTGAGGCGGGCCTTCCCCATTCTTCACACTAATCTCTAAGTAACAGTGCGGCTCCAAGTGGCTCTGCGCTCTCCTCTCCTCATTCACTATTCGTCGAGCTGCGCGGAAGATCTTGTAGTAAACCGTTATCATCACCGTTAGCGGCATGTAGAAACTGCACATGGTCGCATAGACCTGATACCCGATGTCCTGCGACACTAAGCACACATCGTTTATGATCTCGCCTCCTTCCTCCTTTTGCGTATGTTCGTTGCCGATGATGAGGAGAGGAGGCAGTGAAATCATGGCGGCCAAACACCACACTAATACGATTCCCATGATCATGCGACGAGGAGTCCGTTTCACTCCATACTCCAATGGTTTGGTGATTGCCCAGTAACGATCCACCGAGATCAGACAGAGGTTCAGTATCGAGGAGGTGCAGCTCAGAACATCCAGACTCACCTGGAAAAATCAAGTTGAACAATGCCACATTGTCGAGAGAACATTTTATTTTTATCTCGGCCTCAGTTCATCAAACCATGAAATTATTTGGAGTGTTACTTGTGGAATGCAAGCCCTTTAATCAAGTCTCGAAACACCGGCTCAAAAACATGAATCCATTATTCAAAGTGCACAGGTGCTTATACGGGAATACTTGTCGCATTTCCTACCCTTCGTCGATTCGCTCTTACTTACACCGATCTCGACTGGAGTGGCACTTTACCGACAGGATAAACCACATTTTAATTCATTAAAAATTAAATTAATCTCACCCACCCGATATCTTCTCTCGTTACCGTTGATCAGTTTAATTAATCAGAAAAGTTGTTTCCTTTCCATTAGCTTCCCCAAAGATAATATCGTTTCGGAAATGAAAGAATAACACTTGCGGCCACTTTGGCACGACGCCTGAAATATGGATTTTCGTGGCTTGACAGGGTGGCATATATTTATTCACGATACATTAGGCCCTTTCATGTCTATATGCTTTTAACGATATTTTTCTTAAAGGGTATTATGGGAATCTTTGCTTTGAGCGTGTGCTGTTTTTTATATGTCCCGAAAGGCACTTCTCTCTTTCGTTGTAATGTTTACGCTCGAAAAAAACTAGACGCTTTACAAATTAAGAAAACATTATTTTGAAAATGAGGAGTCGTCTTTTATCAAGTGAAACATGAGGTCTGGGATCGAAATAAACCACCTGAGATTTATCCTGGGATGCATCTTGGGATGTATTTAGCCTAAAGTCCCAGCAGACATGTAAAACCAATCAATCGATCAATCAATCACTAAATCAGACCAAGATTCGCCGCACACGTAGATCAATGCATAAAAGTACGTTTTCGTTTACGAGTATACTAATAAACACTCTTAGGCTTATGGGATTTTAAAGTCTAATGATTTTAGTCATAAAACCTTTCCTGTGATTTCCTTTGAAATGCTGCCAAAGTTGAATTGTTGCATGTTTTCAAATTCGGTTTTTTTATTACTGGTCTGACACTAAATCATGATTTATTCAAAAGAATTTATCGGGATTTCTGGTTTATTTTGATGTAATAAAATAAAAATCATGATGAGTTTGCAAGATTTAATCTACTCAAGTGGATAAGCAATGGCGTAACTAATACCAAATCCATCGAAATTTAATAGAAGAGAAAAAAAACTAAATCAAAGGAAAAACACAAGCAGTAACCAAAGTAGAAATACAACTATCAACTGTATATCTTGAGTAGATTTTTAGACAAAAAATGGCAAAAACGCTATTAAAAAAATGCTAAGATGAGAGCTGTAAGACTGTAATAAAAAATACTCTACAGGGTGTCAATTTGAAAACTTCCCACCCTTAATATCTTTCTTGCAGTTCAAAATATGAAAAATCCGAAAAACACGTCCATTTTATTAGTAAGGGGGACACTTTAAGTAAATATTTTTAGTCTTCTTGTTTCAACACCCTAGGAGGGGTCGATGCCACCCTTTAGAATCTTAAATGGGAATGGGGGTCAAGTGGCGCATCGTTTTAAAGGGCCTTCAATTCTCTACTCTGTTGCTTTTTATCCAGAGTCGTCCGACTAATCGCGTTTCAAAGTTGCAGAAACAATTAAACTTTCCCGAGAACGAGAGTTGGTTTCCACTTGCAGTACAAATGACTCGAAGAGTAGGTGACACCGTTAATATCGTTGAATACCGGAAAAAAATGAAGTCTGTTTTCGAACTCCTCCCGAATATTTCCAAAAACTTCACTGATAATTGACCGGCATTCTGCTGCTGCCTTTTAAGATCATCAATATCAGCAGGTTGTGTCTTATAAACAATGGACTTTAGATGTCCCCAAAGAAAGAAGTCTAAGGGTGTTAAGTCAGGTGATCTTGGAGGCCATCAATTGGTCCCCTTCTGCCAATTCGGGAATCTCTCGTTTATCCACTGTCAAACCGGAAGAAAATAATGAGGTGGAGCACCGTCCTGCTGGAATGTTTACCAATCCTCCTCTAAAACTGAATTACCTTCTGCATAAATTTGAGTTTCTAGCTCATGCGTGATAAGAGGATCAATAGTCTCTTCAAGCATCTTAACGCACCATGATTCATGATTCCGATTTCTTTCATTGAAAACCCATGCCGTCTTTCGGGCGCACTTTCTATTTTTTACGCGTATTTTTAGAATTTCTTGATAGAATTTAAGGGCTTTTGTGGAATTTTAGCGATAAGACATCGAATAATGATTGTCAAATAACGTTTGAAACGGTGTCACCCATGGGTGTAGCCAGAAAGATGCAGGGGAGGGTCATGCCACTGAAAGGAGAATTGAAGGCCCTTTAAAACGATGTGCCACTTGACCCCCATTCCAATTTAAGATTTTAACATGGGTGAGGGGTGACATCTACCCCTCCTATGGGTTTTTTCATATCTTTAACTGTAAGAGAGATATTAAGGGTGGCAAGTTTTCAAATTGACTCCCCGTATTGTTCGGTTTAATCATACACAAAATTCGATTTTCCTCGTCAAATAGCTTTCGATTGAATTAATTGAATAAAATATTTGACAAATCATTATGTGTATAGAATTAGAGACTAACAGAAGCAAGCAAAATAAAAAAATATAAAAAAAACAAATTGAATAAATATGTCAGTTACATCGCCAGATAATCTGTTTAAAACAATTTTGTTGGCTTGGTTAATGAATGGTAAATTACAATTCAGTTTGCGTTATTTGGTATTCGCGTTTATCATTATAATTACTATTTTCCGATAATGTGGTTTTGTGGAACCGAATTAAATTGATGAGCAAAAATTGGAATTATCTATCTAAACCAGAGCGGTATTTGAGTTGTACAGTTTTCATTGATTTTCCATCTCTAATTCCGGTTAAACGACAATTATTGTGCGTTGTTAGCAAAACTTACAACTAAGCAGAAAACCATTTCGAGTGCTTCTCAGCCAGCAATTGAAAATATTAATCTTATCTTATTAATCAATATAAAATGCCAATCGTTTTTAAATGGACTAAAACTGTTTTTGTATTGAGTTTGTAAGAGTGTTTTGAAGAGAAATTGGCCAAAACCCGGATTTTATATACTGTTTGGGGTCATTTGCTCGAAATATCCACCCTTAATAACGCATGCTGTCTAGACTAGTTTGTTTGCCTTAGTCCATTCTCTCTCCAAGTTCAAATATTTATTAATAACCATTTTCAAATAAAACTGTGTGAGGAAAATCAAATTAATTCCAATTTAGCAGAATTAGCGCCCGGACACCCACCAACCAATTAACAAGTGACAAAAGCGGATGGTAATAATTGCATTACGTATTTTTAAATTTTGCCGGCAAGATTAGTTAGGAAATTTAAATTGCGAACGAACATTTTTATTCTTATATCCCTACATCGTGCAGATGCTACTCAGTTGGGGAATATTAAAACACTTTGCGCCATAAATTTCCCGTTCCTCGTCAAAAATATAATTACGTATTCCGAGCGGATGTTAAGACAAAATGACTTTTCTGGAAAATGATCGATTAAATGGCTGTAATTTAGCTGTGAATTGTTCGCAAGTAATAATTGAGGTTATTAATAATATCTTGAAACGACCTAAATTTTTTTTAAAATAATGGTTCAAGTTTAATATCATATACCCAAGTCTAACCGTTTTTGATATATAGAATTAGTGCGGCTGTTAAGGCAAGTGCGGGAGTTTTGCCTGCCTGCTAACTGCAGGATTAAAGTTTTTAGTGTATTTTTTTTACATTTTGTTTGATTCCGAATGAAATCTACTCCATGCTGATTTGATATTATTTTTTCTATTTTTTTATATATATTTTTAATATATTATTTACAATTACTTTTTGAGCTTTTCCTCAAGCATTCATATTATTGTGATGGACCCAAAAGAATCTGCAACATTCCTCTCTTTCGTTTTCGGCAAATTCCAAATAAAGTCTGATTGTGGTTTTAATTAACCAAAGCTTTCTGGTTGATGAAGCCTAATTAGACTTATTGAGCCCTCCACAGATCTAAAGCGAATTTTCGTGTATTATTATATATATTCGGAAGATTTCCTGGAAAATGTTTACTGATGGAAAACATTCATCAATATAACTTCCCTTTTGATCTTTTCCAGTTCGAGTCATAATGCATTTTGTATATTAAACGCTGTTCGAAACAGGTATCAAATAAATGTGCTGGTTGTAAGAAGCGTGGTAGGAGCGGAACATTTATTATTCCAAAGCTGCCGTAGCAATTTAGATGGAATAAAACTTTTCTTGCGAGCGAATGGGATAAATATTACATTTCATGCCTTTGCCTGACTGCGATTGTACAAACTATTCGGCTGCATTGAATTTCTTCCAGACCGTATTCGTTTAATTACTCATGTGAACTCACCCACAAATTGCAGGCAATTTCTCCAAAAATCCATTTTCCCTTAATTTCATAGATGAGAGCCATGGGCATAACTAGGATCGCTACACAGAGATCACTCACAGCTAGACTAACTAAAAGATAGTTGCAAGGTCTTCGCAGTTTCCTCACGAGAAATATACAGACACAGACTAGAATGTTTCCTGAAACAAAAAAATTATTGTAACTTTCGCAATTAAACTCTTTTCGGCAGCGTTTGGTTTTTCCAATCCCCATTTCGCCTCTAAGTTTAATTAATTTCACGAACTCCCCATGTTGTATCAATGACTAATGAAAATTCACTGAAAATTGGTTTGTGAAAAAAAATTAATTACTCTTTTCAACTTCAATATCAGCAATGTGTAGCCCATGCAACTAAATAAAGTACAGTAAACTGGAAAAGTCGTTTTAAGTTTTAAAATGGGAATTTCAGCCGAAATTGCAACAATAAATGGGAATGTGATGAATATTATCCTAGAGCTGAACTGCAAAATGTGAATGCTAAACTCTAA
This sequence comes from Dendroctonus valens, assembly GCA_024550625.1. Classification (NCBI taxonomy): domain Eukaryota; kingdom Metazoa; phylum Arthropoda; class Insecta; order Coleoptera; family Curculionidae; genus Dendroctonus; species Dendroctonus valens. The sequence continues at coordinate 322,873 of JAJTJO010000554.1, read as the reverse complement.
ACTAAGAAAAAGTTTAGATAATTCGCTCAAAGGCGAGGAGGCTGCTAGCGTGTTTTCCACATCTTAAACTTTAATTACTTTCCAAGTTTATTTGCTCGACGAGTTTTGGCTCGATTTTCTTCTTCATTGATTTTTTTAAGTGTTTAATTAGTCCTCATTCAGAAGCAAAACCGGTTTTTTTTGTGTAAATACACACTTACCTATAATCGTTGTGATAATGATCCCACCCAAAATAAGACACATTGCAATACTTTCAACCAAATTATAGCCAGCAGTAGTTACTATAGTAGCATTGTAAGAAGAATGATTTGCAAGCACTATATGCGAAATGTTGGTCTCCATACGAGTGCTCTCAGGTGGTACGCGAGTTGCTGCTCATCATTTTGGGCTTTTCATGATCAATTCATGTGGTGCAAAAGCCATGGTTTTAGTCTATGTAGTAGCTGAGAGTTGCTTCTATTCCATGGTGTATCTGAGGAAGAAACAGAACCAGGTTACTCACTAGCAATCGTCCAGATTGAGGCAAAATTGAAATTCCCTAGCTTGATTTTGGTAGGTTCAAACTGCCTCTGTTTATGACGAAAGTATTCAAAATTTTCCAAGAATGTTCCAGAAGATTATTAGAGAAATATTAACCAGCAAATTATCAACTAGATCAACTACACTAAATGCATTTCCTCATGGCAAAGCACAACTTTAAATTTCCGTCAATGAACTACGATTCCACGCAACTCTTTGTTCTCAAGTGTTAACTGGATCCAACTTTGTCCATTAAAATCACACCGAAATGAACAGCACAGTTCAATTTACGTGATCTGAACGAGCGACTATTGCCTTAGCAAAGATTCAATCATAAGCGCCCGTAGAGACTGGCGAAGTGCGAGTTCGACCGAAATTAAATATTATTTTGGCTTGATCCTCATTGTTTCAGCAAACACGCCGAGTTGGCTTTCTTAAAAGTTTTGGGAAAACAGCCGAAGAATAAACCGGCAGAGTTACGGAAAAGGTGAAACTCAAATAAACATAAGAGCTACTAAGCAGGATAAAGCCGGGATTATCCTTAAGGGTCTTTATTCGGTTTTGGTGCTCCACACGGAAATATTATAAACAGTTTGTGGAGAATAAGTCAAGAAATTGTTCAGCTCTTACCCATCGGAGGCAGACACATGCGAAACATATGCGAAATTGTCTCAAACTAAACACTAACACTCGACGCAGACCAGAACTTATGGCAAACTTTATCACAACTGACTATTCTTGCCATTGATAACAGAAAAATAATAAAAATACACCAATAAAGTCGGTTTTATCTCAATATTTATTTACCGCTTTGCCACTTCATTTCGTTAATTTGACTGTAGATATAAATGTTGAAATTAAATAATCAGATTTTTATTTGTTTTGCTTTTGACAAATAACCTCGCAACAGTGGGAGTATAGCGTAATAAATCCTGCAGTAATTGAAAAAACTCCCATCTAATTAGAATTTTTTTTTTATTTTAGGGCCTCGATAAGCGCTTTATTAACTCACAGTTCCCCTTAAGTACCCAAAGTTCCATCTATTGAACTTCCAACATCCCTGGCAGGAAGTTAAGGCAGGGGTTGTAATTGAATTGATAAACGACACATTGAAAGCGAACTTTTAACTAACTGAGGCGTTTTGTAAAGTTCGAGCTAGGCTAAATGTCCTAATTAATATTGTGCTGCCTGTAATTTTAGGAGTGTTGATTATTCCTGCTTTCAAAGCATATTTTCGAATTGTTTTAAAGGGAGTCATAATTAAAATTCGCCTTTCCGAACTTCCTGTGGCATCCCATTTACATAAGGTTCAAATTGAGTTGCGAACATTAAAGAGCATTTGTTGAGAACATAGAATAGTTCGGATTTTTCTCTAATGGATGTTGGGTGCTTATAGTCAGTTATTCTTAAAGAAAAGTTCATTCAGTTGTTTCTATTTGTAGTTTTAGTAGTCGCCTCTTTCGACGCAGTTTGTTTTTTTCTTAAATTGTTGCTTTTGTGCCCTTTTTGCAACTTTCTCACTAGTTCTGCCTGCCAAATTTTTTTCACTGATTTTCCTATTCATTCTTTGTTTTGTTCACTATGTAGACGCTCCACTTTTAGTTGCTCCCTTACGTTTTCTTCTCCACTGACAAAATTCATTTCCACTACGGCCAAAAAGCCCGAAAAACTCACCAGTTTCGAGTAACATTGCTTAGGAGCTGATTTCTGTTCATAGATAAAGACAAATATTTCTGTGTATTTAACCAAATTTAATGTTCTTTTAAATACCCTGGAGACAATTAAACATAGTGATTTTGCTTTACAAAAATGTCCAAATTGTATTTTGACGATTTTTCAATTTTCATCGTTTACGTCATTTTTTATTATTGCCTTTTTTCTCATGTGAAAACTACATTTTTTGCAAAATAAAAATTACGTTTTTTGTATCAAATGATTCTTTAAAATGTGCTTTTAGGAATTCTCAAAATAGTCCCAAAAACTACGGCTTTTTTGTCAAATACTCATTTGGCATTTTGTTCTATTAGAAACTCTCGCATAACTTCTATGGTTTTAAGTTTTTTGCAAAATTGAAGAAGTTTTTCATATAAAATCATTCTTTAAATTGTACTTTTAGGAATTCTCAAATTATCCCAAAAACTACGAATTTTTCATCAAAATACTCATTTGGGATTTATATATATATTGGTATATCGCATAACTCCTATAGTTTTTAAGTTTTTTGCAAAATTGAAGAAAGTCTTTCATATAAATCATTCTTTAAATTGTACTTTTTAGGAATTCTCAAATTGTCCCAAAAACTACGGATTTTTGTCAAATACTCATTTGGGGCTATTCTTATTAGAAACTATCGCTAACTCAGATAACTCCTATAGTTTCAAAGTTTTTTGCAAAATTCAAAATGGTTTTTCACCTAAAATCATTCTTTAAATTGTTTTTCGGAATTCTCAAAATTGTCCCAAAAACTACGGATATTTTTGTCAAAATACTCATTTGGCATGTTTGTTCTATTAGAAACTCTCGCATAACTCCTATGGTTTTTAAGTTTTTTGCAACGTTTTTCATATAAAATCATTCTTTAAATTGTACTTTTAGGAATTCTCAAAATTGTCCCAAAAACTACGAATTTTTCATCAAATACTCATTTGGGATTTTTGTTCTATTAGAAACTCTCGCATAACTCCTACGGTTTTACGTTTTTTGCAAACTTGAAGAAAGTATTTCATATAAAATCATTCTTTAAATTGTACTTTTAGGAATTCTCAAAATTGTCCCAAAAACTACGGATTTTTTGTCAAAATACTCATTTGGGGCTATTCTTATTAGAAACTATCGCAACTCACATAACTCCTAGAGTTTCAAAGTTTTTTGCAAAATTCAAAAATGGTTTTTCACCTAAAATCATTCTTTAAATTGTGTTTTTAGGAATTCTCAAAATTGTCCCAAAAACTACGGATTTTTTGTCAAAATTCTCATTTGGCATTTTTGTTCTATTAGAAACTCTCGCATAACTCCTATGGTTTTTAAGTTTTTTGCAAAATTGAAGAAAGTTTTTCATATAAAATCATTCTTTAAATTGTACTTTTAGGAATTCTCAAAATTGTCTCAAAAACTACGAATTTTTCATCAAAATACTCATTTGGGATTTTTGTTCTATTAGAAACTATTGCATAACTCCTATGGTTTTTAAGTTTTTTGCAAACTTTTAAAAAAAATAGTAATTTTCATATAAGATTGAACTTTTAGGAATTCTCAAAATTGTTCCAAAAACTACGGATTTGTTGTCAAAATACTCATTTGGGGCTATTCGTATTAGAAACTCATCACATAACTCCTATAGTTTCAAAGTTTTTTTGCAAAATTTAAAAATGGTTTTTCACCTAAAATCATTCTTAAAATTGTCTTTTTAGGAATTCTCAAAATTGTCCCAAAAACTAAAGAGAAGAGAGAGCGTTCTACAAGTATTTCTATCTTTTCAACTTATAAACCGTTTCTCTCCCGTTTTTAACCCTTCGCTGTATTTTGTTGTCTTGTTTTGACCCCATTCTCAGTATATGCCTATCATGTATTATTTGCCTTCTCTTTTCTCAGAGCTGGTGAAACCCACTAATGAAAGCTTTGAATTTTTATTTTAGCTTTTTCCTTCTTTGAACCTTTGCCCCATAACTAACTAAACCCTCTCAGAAAATTGCTTCAAAGTTTGTTTGATAAATTCGATAATAAATGTTAAAATGCATGGAAACAGACGATATTCAGATAGCGCTCAATGTGATATTATGCCTATTAAAACGAAATTCGAACAGATATTTCAAGTATCTCCGCCCTACTGAATATGAGATAGGAGGCATTAATTTACAAATTGAACCTTTGGAAAGTTAACTAACTTTTAATGAATGTGCCGTTAAATAGTGGAAGGGAGTTTAAATTTTAATGTAATGTTTATAATTCGTTTGTTTAAAGTTTGTCCATTTGAAAGGCGGTCAGGATATTAATTATATTTTACTTTTTCCATGTACGTTTGCTTAATTTTGTTACAAACTTTTAATCGCTTTTGCGAGAATATTCTTACAAGTTACCAACATATCTACAACACACCATAAAGAACTTACTAGAAAACAGACAACTACAAGTACGAATTGACAAAACACTGTCATTTTCTTTTTCCTCTGACCAAGGGCTCCCTCAAGTATCCGCTCTCACCGTTTCTCTACAATATATACTGACAAAAAAAAGACAAAAATCAAATCGACAAATCGGCATACATATTACAATACGCTGACGACACGGCACTTATTGTACATGACAAAACTACTGAGGGAGCAGCTCAAAGACTCCAAACACTAACAAACAACACAATGACATGGTTTTATAAATGGAGACTAACACCAAACGCGTCAAAAAACCAACTTCTGCTCACAAACCACAGACTCAACGCTGACTCCCCTACAATAACTGCAGACGGCCAAACGACACAACCAAAAAACGACGTAAAATACCTTCGAATCACAATTGACTACAAACTTAAATTTAGTGAATTACCAAAAAACTACAAACGCAACTGACTACTGGACAATAAAATAATTTTTTCTTGTCATTAGAATTGGAAAGTTTATTTAATAAGATAATTAACCTAGAATAAGAGAATTTTCATCTTTGTTTTTTTATTTAGATTAAGACTACATGTATTAAACAAGGGCAGAAAGACCGATAGGTCGATAGCCTTTTTTTAGAAATAACGATCTTTACTACTACTACTCTTACAAGTTTGGAATTTTCAGGGCTTGTTCGCAATGAAACTGAAACCATTTAAAAACATGAAAACAAATGTATTTCTGGTTAAGAAAATTGTGCGTTTGATCCTGCCATGAGAAAGCTTTAGTGGAAATTGCAATTTCCAGCTGGAGTCTACTTGTATAATCCATCTACAGTGGATTGTTATTAAGCTTACATATCGAAGAGTTTGAAAAGTGGATTAAATCTTCGAATTAAGGGCAAACAGATTTATTATGCAATTACTTTAAGAGCGCTAAGGCGAAGTTTTGGACTGTTCCTATTGAATATTGATGATTTATTTTCGTTTTTCCAATTGCCTGCTCCAACTATAACGTGTAGACGCTAGATAATTTAAATTCTTCCCAAATGACTAAGAATTCCTGGGATAATCAATAGCCGCATTATGGAAAAGTGGCAATTACAAAGAAAAAACGTAAACCATTCCAGACATAAATTTTCCTATTAGCAAATTGTTTATAGAATTGGGAATTGAATATATAAATAATTGTAATCACAGGCAATTATTTCAGCCGCTAATTAGCCATCTTCATTCGGGTGTTTGTTTTAAAAGTTTCAGCATGTAGAATAAATAGCTTGGAAAATAAACACTTTAGGTTCCACTTGGTACTTTATGCACAAAAGCTATTTTCGGCAGTTTTAATCGCCTAATCAGTTGAAACATTCGCGATTATTCAACAGTAACCAACTTTGTTCAAGGAAATTGCGTTGGAAGTTCGAAAAAAAAAACATTTGGAAAATGTTGGATAGCAGTTAATTGCCAGCAACAGGCGTTAATGCACGCGGATGCATCAAAGGAATTAAATAATAAAGATCGCAAAATGAGCAAAATACTAAACAGACATTTTTATAAAAGTGTGCGAAAAATCGAGCAATTGTTGGCAGCACATTTTATGGAGTTTTCTTGAGATGAGAAATGAAAAATTGCCAAGGCTTCAGGCCCAAAAATGTGGAACTCTCAGGCTACAAAACAACCTCAAACCCCCAATTTTCCAGTCTTTTAGCCTGCACTTGATTCTGATGATCTCTGATGTCGAGCGCACTTTATTCCCTTAGAAAAAGACTGCAGATGCTGATGAAATCGACCAATTGTTGATCGAAAGATCTGATGGAGTTTTATTGATGCCGAAGTCTGAAAGTTAGTGCATCCGTTTTAAACATGCGATGGGACATAAAGGAGCCGTTTCGGGAAGCGTCAAAGGAGCTGCACCGAATAAATGAATATTTACTGCGTTTGGATGGCGCCTAATCGGTTTTCACCTTTGACTGGCTTTATGGAAATGTTTGGCAGGCAAAATTACGTTGACTTCACGTCAACATTATTTGGACGATCAAATGGCACTTGGGTTTCGGCGGAAGGAAATTGCTTTTCCAATTTTAAAGCCCGCTAAAGTCAATCCTCGATGCCACAGGTGTTAGTTCGCAATTGATGATCGCTTTGTATTTATTTTTAATTTTGCGTTTGTTCAAATTGTGTGTTAAAAGTAAGCAAATATTGCTTCAGAACCATTACAATGAAGCCATAAAAATCCGAACAATGGTTGTTGTGAAAAGTCGTAAAAAATTGGGAGATTCAGTAAACTGGAAAACTACAAACCTTCGAAATTGTTTAGAATCTTGCAGTTTCTAAAATTGTTTGACTAATTTATGCTTTAATGGACTGAAATTACCGTTTTCGCTTCGCAGTACAAGGGACAAATATTAAAAAGTCATGTTTTTTTTTTACTTTGAACATATTTAAGTACAGTAATAACAGGAGGGTCGCGTGGGTTTAGCGTTTCCGGGTTGCAAATATTGAAAAGCGCCCCTTTGAATATGGAGGGACAGGAATCATCGTTATTGGGTGGACGTAGTGGAAAGGAATATCGCGTTTGTCCGATTACGAACTTTTTATTCAACTGAACCGTACTGGCTAAGTGATCGGTAAAAATTGATTTCTTCTGGTGTATAAAGGTTATTTATTTATTTATTTATTATATATTATTTGTATGTCTATGCAGTTGTTGTTCAATATCAAATTTTCAACTTTCATAATAAAAACAAGCCATGTAATAAATTGTGCGGTGTTTGCGCAGTGTACAGACGATCCTGCACATGGAGCGCTGCCACTAGAGCCAGTAGTAGTAAACATCTTTATTTCTAAAAAAAGGCTATCGACCTATCGGTCTTTCTGCCCTTGTTTAATACATGTAGTCTTAATCTAAATAAAAAACAAATATGAAAATTCTCTTATTCTAGGTTAACAATCTTATTAAATAAACTTTCCAATTCTAATGACAAGAAAAAAATATTTTATTGTCCACTAGTCACAGTAGTTGCGTTTGTAAGTGTTCGAGTAGCGTTGATGTAGGGAAACGGAAGCGGGATTGTCTGGTTGGTCTTGTAAGACAAAGGGGATTCAGTATGGTCCAGTTGTAGGGGTTGTTTGTCCATTTTGTCTGTAGGTGTATGAGTCTTTCCGAGATCTTTGTCATGTTTGTGCGTTCTTATAGTAGTTGGGTGGGGGGGTTGTGTAGTGGGTTTTGGGGGTGTCTTATTCGTGTTATTAGTCTTAGTGCAATTTGTTCTGTTGTTTGTATATAACGTTTTATCCTTTCTGTTCCGTTGGTCATGAGTATATGTCCATAGTCTAGCAAGGGTCTACAAATAGCTTCATATATTTTGGTGGCGGTGTTTGTGCTAATTCCTCTGTCTTTGTAGGTTAGTGATCGGAAGTGTTTTGTTCTCTTTATTGTTTCTGTCCTGATGTTTCGTATATGTTTAGTGAATTTAAGTTTGTGGTCAATTGTGATTCCAAGGTATTTTACGTCGTTTTTTGGTTGTGTCGTTTGGCCGTCTGCAGTTATTGTAGGGGAGTCAGCGTTGAGTCTGTGGGTTGTGAGCAAAAGTTGGTTTTTTGACGCGTTTGGTGTAAGTCTTCATTTATAAAACCATGTCATTGTGTTGTTTGTTAGTGTTTGGAGTCTTTGAGCTGCTCTCTCAGTAGTTTTGTCATGTACAATAAGTGCCGTGTTGTCTGCGTATTGTAATATGTATGCCGATCTGTCGATTTGATTTTTGTCTGGTAAGTTGTAATTGTATATGTCATGGCAGTATATATTGTAGAGAAACGGTGAGAGCGGGGATCCTTGAGGGAGCCCTTGTTCAGGGGAAAAAGAAAATGACAGTGTTTTGTCAATTCGTATTTGTAGTTGTCTGTTTTCTAGTAAGTTCTTTATGGTGTGTAGTAGATATGTTGGTGTGTGTAGTTTGCCACTAGAGCCATTTATCTAAAAAGGCCAATTTCGAGCTTGTGAAAGACCCGAAAAAACAACAAAAATTAACACTTTTTAAACAAAATCTGTCATCCATCCCTAAGGAACTGCGCCGTAATTTTTTACGATTCTGACTAGCCGAAAGCATATCGAAGTTAAAAATAAGCTTGCTTGTTGCCATGAGAAAATTGCACTTAAAAACCATACTCTACAATGCTTCTAAGAATATTCCTATTTATGAAAAATGTAAATCCAAAGAGGGGCTTGCAATTCGTATTGAAACCGACACAGTTTCATTAAAATTTTATTCAGCAAAACCAAGTTTATGCGGGATTTTCGAGCGCGGCAGTTGCGATGCAGAAAAGGAATATTTTTGCCCAAGAAATGTGCCGGATTTAGTTTATTTAAAGCTGAGTTTTGAAATTATCAAGTAAAATTGACGATGTAAATAAGAAGAGGTAGTTAAATTTATACCTGCTGAATCCGATATAAAGCCATTTTTTGCAATGCAATTCCTTTTCCTGGCTGATATCAAAAGGTCGTTTGATCGAATAAATGAATATTTAGTACGCAGCTTAATCGGCTCTAAGCTTTCGCTCGATCTATGCAAATTGGTGACACCTAGATAACTAAGCGTCGGCCTCATAGTCAGGAAATTTGAATTTTAGCCCTGCTGGAAACGACAGTGTTTATTTGCTTTCATTAGTTGCAGCCAACATTGTCTTTAAAGCATCTAATTAAAGACACCGCTGTCTTTCCAGAGGAACTGTAGTTGACCTACATGTTAAGGGCAGAGTAGTTGAACCTCCGGTAAATATTCTTGATAGGTTTTGAAAAAAATACCCTGACTGTTCAAGGAATTGCTTCAATTCACCGAACCTTTTCTTTATTGCTTTGCCCTTTTTGTGTCTTTTGATCGAGGCACAATGCCGATTCTGCCCTCGCCTGCTTTGCTTGAATGTGGGTTTCTTGTATTTTCATACAACAACAATTTCCCGAACAATATTGTGTAGACGCCAATTCACACTCCACTCAATTTGCCATCAGAAGCACGATTTTTAATGAAAAAATGCACATTTATGGAACATTCCCACAGCATTGCAGCTTAAAGCATCTCGAGGCGATTCGGAGAACAAAGCTAATGGCACTCAATTTGCTGCAAGCAGATTTATATGGATCGACTCTAAGTAGCTTGATGAATCCTCTTATAGAGAAGCTTTAGCTCAGCAAGCTACTGCCCTTTGAAAGCCCTTGTTTCGGGCTGTTTTTGCTAAAGACCTCAGTTTCCTCTTGTTTGCAAGCAAAGCTATTGATGCATTTGATAAGCTTTGCAAAAGCAAGATCAAGGCAACTTTCCACTGATAAAGTCCTTTGAAACTGGTGAGTGGCGTGCATCGTCAGGGGTGGTTCACTCGATGCAGCACCACCCTGAAGATGCCAGCCACCTATGCTTGCAAAACGTCTGGCAAAAACCTCTTTCGATAAATACCTTTGTCCCAAAAATCCAGCTGCATTGTGTGCGTCCAAGAAAGCATACATCAGTGCATGATTTATGCGGGCGCTCGCATAACATTCACTTCTGAGTCTGAAATGGAAAAAAAAACTGGTTCAGTGCTTGAAGTCACTAAGGCATTTTACGCAATATTTCATAGAACAAACACATTAAAAAGCTCTTTTATCGAACGCCAACGCGTTAATGTGCCTCATTCGTGCAGCTAAAAATAAATTAATATTAATAGTTTCTTACCAAAGAGAATTGAAAAAAAAGTGCTTTTCCGACACGAGCAAACGAATATTTAAAAACCCATCAGTTCTGTTTATCCAGCTTGGAAAGAATGGATTATGTCTTTTCTAGTTTTAGTACAACTTTGGTTTACTCAAATCTTAAAACGTTCGTGACTGCTTACTGATTCCGATTGTTAATTGAATGTTTTTTTACTCAACAATTTCGACTTGATAGACATCGGCTTCTGCTAAGTAAATGATGGATTATCATGAATAAATAAATTGATGCCTCTGATTTACTGGAACAAACATAAATATTTTCAATAAAACTGTTTTTAACGAATTGCGGAAATATCGGATGAAAAACTGTTGCCAGCTACATACATAGGAAAATAAAATTTGCACAGCTGAATAAATACAATAGAAAAAACAAAGTTAGTGAACCTTAAAATAAATAAAATATAAAAAATGCAATTTTCACATGTTCACAATTCAGTATTTTACTGTCGGGCTTAAAGCATTTCCGCGCTCAAATGTTTCATAATTAAACCAATGCCATCAAGAACAGTGGAAAAATCTGCGAGCTTTCTGGAAAATCAAATCCGACAATAAAATCATAAAAGCCGCTTTCCATTTGTTAGAACATTACAGGTTTATGGGCCCTAATAAAAATAAAAATACAGTCCCAACCCAAAATCGAACGAAAAGAGGATATTTATCTTATTTTATTATATTGGGGCATCAGCCACAGCTGCTGTGGGCTGTTATTTTTATTTAGTTGTTTTTATGCGACATAAAGGGGCAATGGAAACGCACTTTTTTCCATAAAACCTTCAATTCGCTTCAACTTCTTTAGTTGCGCTAACAAGAGCAAAGTTGTTCCAATGCAGTGCGAAAAAGACACATACAAATTAAAAAAGACAGAGCTGATGTGGGCTGTTATTTTTATTTAGTTGTTTTTATGCGACATAAAGGGGCAATGGAAACGCACTTTTTTCCATAAAACCTTCAATTCGCTTCAACTTCTTTAGTTGCGCTAACAAGAGCAAAGTTGTTCCAATGCAGTGCGAAAAAGACACATACAAATAAAAAAAGACAGAGCTGATGTGGGCTGTTATTTTTATTTAGTTGTTTTTATGTGACATAAAGGGGCAATGGAAACGCACTTTTTTCCATAAAACCATCAATTCGCTTCAACTTCTTTAGTTGCGCTAACAAGAGCAAAGTTGTTCCAATACAGTGCGAAAAAGACACATGCAAATTAAAAAACGACAGAGCTGATGTGGGCTGTTATTTTATTAGTTGTTTTTATACGACATAAATGGGCAATGGAAACGCACTTTGTTTCCATAAAACCTTCAATCGCTTCAACTTCTGTAGTTGCTCTAACAAGAGCAAAGTTGTTTCCAATGCAGTGCGAAAAAGACCACATACAAATTGAAAAAAGACAGAGCTCATGTGGGCCGAATCGTTGCAACATGCGTTATTATTGTCTGAATAAACACATTGCTGTGTTGGAAATTTGCAAAATTAATTTTAATAAAATTTGAACATAATAGACCAATTTAACCTAATGATACTCATGAATAATTGGGGCAGTTTAATTTTAATGGGAGATTATTGGTGGATAATGTTTATGCTAATAGAACGCAATAATAATACGCGGTTAAAGTGCCTAATTGAGTATAAGCACGCCAAAATATGAACAATATGAAGAAACCATGAAAGGAAACAAATAAAACGAAAATTTTGCCTTTGCTTGGCAGTCCTTCCCTGATTTTCTTGATGCTCAATTTTCCCTGCACCATTTTCCAAAGGAATGGCGAACAAGGCCATTAACGCCGTTTGCTTATAATTTAGTAAACATAACACTGACGTAATGGAAAGTTAAGTGTCATAAACACTGTGGAATAATGTTTTTATTAGACCTTGCTGCTTGGGCGAGCCTCCGAGCTGAAAGACGGACATCTTAACTTTATTGGATTCCTGATGGTGGGTTAAATGGGCTAACGGCTCTGGAGTAATGCTATGGCATGTTTACAAGATTTTCAGCACCTCTTCATGGGAATTTCTTTGGCTAAGTGCACTTTACCAGTGCATATTAGCGGCAGCATCTTTGAGGAAATTAAGTTGTTTAAACTTTACTAAATAGGAAATGAGATAATTCGAAAAAGACAAATTTTAGCGCTGCAAACGCAAAATGTTGATTTTTTTGAGACCACTCCGAGGTTTGATTTTATGCCTTTGATGTTGAAATCCAAAAAAAGCGATATTTTGAAGTCAAAGTTTCAGAAATTTTGCATCATTGCCTTGTCCACCCTGTAGAATCTTCATCTGGAGGACGCAATTTTTGCAAAAACACTAGCTGGCAGAGAAAGAATCGATCTAAATAACGCTTCAAACTTGAAGGAAACAGTTTGCACCGTTCAGAATTTATCCAGTTTCAAATTTAGGGCAAATTTTGGCCTTTTTTCGGCAGTTTATGCAAATTGTAAATGTTTCACTGTCTCCTGTCTGGCTCCAAGGAAGCGATTACCCGCACAAAAAAAATTTAAAACTTTGCAAAAAATAGAGTAGACTAGACTCATTTTGGAAAACCGCAAATGGAGTTGGTTTTTTGGCGCAGAAGATATTCAGAGTGAATCCACATTGCCTCGCTGAAAAGACTGCTGCCAGCGGTTTGCTTTCTGATGTAAGCAAGTGCAGATTTCGAGGTGTGCTAACCTCAAGCACCTCCAGAACCGGTTTCGAGCCTATTAGCTCTCGTTCGTAGCTGGGTTTCGCCTGAGAGCAGCAATCCCGAAAACCTGCACTTTATTTCATAAGCTCATAAGCTCATGACGGCCCTGCTGATGCCAAAAAATTTTTCGATTTCATTTCTGTTTGCAGCGTTCTCTAGATCAATTCCTTTTGCGTCAGTTGGTGTTTTTGCAAAAATTCGGTACAGCAGACAAAAATTCTACCGGGTGGAAACTGAAAGAATGTAAAATGTGTGAAATTTCGGGTACAGAAAACGTTTTCCTGTACCATTTCATCATCACAAGCATAAATATAGACCTCATTTCTCGAAACGGTTTCCCATTTCTTTGCCTAATTGGTTTATTTACAGGGTGGTCCAAAAAATGTACGTGTTGTATGTGTGCTCTTGGACCGATTGCCTATGTATCACCCAGCATAGTCTTAGCCAGTAAACCAAGGACGGTTTTTAGGCCGTATCCTGAAAATATCGGAGAATTTTTTGGATAGATAACAGTTCCCCACTGAATAGAGAACACAGTAATAAAACAGCAATATCGTTCAGATATTCAAATCGACGATAAATTTGATAAAAATGCGAGAAATGTCGGTAGATTCACCAGTACTCCCAAGAGATGGGAAAGAGCCGTGTGGGTTCGGGGATTGTGTAGCAGGCGATTAGACTTTTCAATTTTTCGGATTATTTTTAAACTTGATCGACAGCAACATAAATATTATTCGCGAGATTCAGCAGGATTTTCGACAAATTGCTGTGCGAGTTTTTAAACGTTGCGGGAATTTAAAAATTCTTATCACCAGCAAATGGAGGGTATTTTTTTACCGTCCAGGAGGACGTATTCCAGGACGATTTCCAGCAGCAATTGCCAGTTAGGAACTATCGTAAATACCAGAAAAGCGTTAATTTTTACATTGAATTTCCAGTAGAACTGGAAGGATTTTGACTGCTGTCTCCTGCAGCAATCACAAATCCATTCTCGTGCTCGTTTTTTTGGATTGATTTCATCGTCTTTTGAGGTCCAAATTCGACAAGAAACTGATCAATTTTTGTGTTTTCTACTGAATAATTTCATTGTAACAACCCACTTGACTGAATAAACGGCACAAATTAAGCGCTATTGTTGCTAATTGGAGTTATCCGAGCAATTACTCCGCCTAACTCGCGTAGGATAAAATTAGTGGAACTTTTCCAAACAATATAGATTCCGAACAGAAACATAATGTATTATTTACCTAGACAATTAATGATTTGAATAATGGTCTTTACCAAATAGCCACTCGACAATTAATAAATGTCGTCGCGTTTAATGAGGAAATTAAACTCGTATCATTAACGGAACTGTTCCAAGGAAGAAATTCGATTGACAAACACTGTTTTACGATACGGTGTTTTATTGACAAAGTTCAGATAATGTTTATGGCTCGTAATATTCTATTGAGGGTTTATTATCTTTAGGATGTTTTCCTAGTGATATAAACCGTTGTTTTTTAGATAGAACTTGTGGCATAAAAAAATTTAATGTTTTCTGTGCTCCCAAGCGGGTTTAGGACTCGATTGAATTTAATATTCTTTTATAAAAATTGCCAACGTTTCAACATTTTTTGAATTTTTTTGAACCTGATCAAGAGCAGCATTTTTCATTATTTATTTAGGTATTCATCAAGGCAATTCTTGATGCTGAAGTGCGTTCGGGCCTTTATTTAGGCTTGAATCAGTCGGCCGTTTTCAATCAATCAATCCAAACAAAAATAGCCTTGATAAAGGCCTAAATACAACGTCAAAACGTTCCAGTTCCAGTTCCTGAACAGACAGCATGAAATTTCCTTCGCAAATTAAAAAAAAATCTATTAATGGCAAATTCCAATCTCACAATCCACTCCATCCGGATTAGCTTATTTATCAGTAAGTTCCTTATTTACTCTCTAACTTAGCTGCTTAAAATCTAATTTAACAGATTAAAGTAGAGTGCTATTGAATTTTAGGAGCCATTAGTATTCAGCAACTTCCCTGAAAGTAGTTCGGGGCTTATCTCTCCTCAGCATAATTCCATGTAGGCGACTTGAGCCTTCTTTCTGTGCGCTATTGTGATTTAATAGCGACCACAGCATAAAAATGCCCTAAAATATTGCCGTTTAATTGAAATCGATCGAAAAACCTTTTGGATTTGCATGCAAAGCTATGAAGTGGCATTGAGAGCGAATAAAACGAGCGTAAACTTGCTTCTTTTAGAGTAATTGGGAAAGGAAACTCTCAAGCAGATCCATCTATTTAAGAGTGAAAGTGCCGGCTAAATAGCTTGGTAAAGCAACAAATCAAGTAGCCAGCGGAATTGAGTTGCGGTTAGAGCCGAAAATAGAACCGTTTTACTCAGTTATTGGATTAATACACCTGCAATTAGTAAATTACTTCCCATCACATGCATTCGCTTGCCGACAAGCCACTAATCTCTCTCGTTCGGAACAACGCGGTTTTCGCTTGTTTTTGAGATCAATTTATCGTCTACAATTAGACACACATACAGAAACAGGTTTATAAGCACGTTTTCCAACTGGAAAATTGGTTTTCAATTCAACTACACACATTTTTTTTACATAATCCGTCTCCTTTATGCCCCTACTGCCACTATGGCTATTATATAATTCAGTCGCTATTCCTTACTCTACTGCCCACTTTGCCGAAACATATTTCAGAAAGTTGCTCGGCGAAGAAAAAGACAAAGCAGAAAGAACTGTTTCGCATACAAGATGAACATAATGGGAAAAAGTTTCGCATCTCCATTGCATAATTGAGTTAGCCCCCCCAAACTTTAAACGGTTAAAATATTTATGAAACTCAGTCATTCATAGAGGAACCTTTGAATAAATAAAGCAAGTCAATGGATTTGGAAGATTTGTGGCGCATGTTTTATTTTATTGTGAACACTAAAGCGAATCTTTAAGTGTTGATAGTAGGGGGCAAAAGTCAAAGTTTTTAGGGTAAAATAATGAAAAAATGATTTGAAGAAATAGATTTGTAAAATTTGGAGTACAGCAAAGTTGTTTAAAACATTTTAACTTATCGAGAAGAGAAAACAAAAATTTAAAAGTCATCATGGAAATCTTACTTTTTTGCCGGGTTTTTAGCCTGTGCAGGCTCACTTTCAAAGATTCTCAACTTCCAAACTGAACCACTAGAAAAATGATCGTTTAACAGTCTAATGAGGAGACTGAATCTAAAAATCCTGCAACCATCGAAAAATGGCACCTTTTTGGGGAAATTACAGCTCTATTAAGTGACTTTCCATTCATGGGCAGGCTCAATTTCAAAAAAACTCGAAACTATCCGAACCAGGGGCCCTCTAGAACCTGAAATTTCACAACCGTCTACTCAGATGAGTCAGGTCTGCAAAATCTGAAAATCCCGCGGAAAATAGCAGATTATTCTAACTTTTAAATCGCTTTGCAAACATGGCGGTTGCAAGTGAATTTGCCATCCATGTGCAGGTTTAAGTTCAAAAAATTAAAAACTTCTGAAGTGAAGCAACTATAATAGGAAACTTAAGAGTACAATGAAGATTCTTTAGTCCACAGTGTCGGAAAATAATCGTAAAATAGTACATTATCCATATTTTTAATCGCTTGACAGAAGGGGCGGTTGCAAGTGAACTTTTCCATCCTTGTGCAGGCTCACGAAGGCTTATTTACGAAGAATAAGGAATTTCCGTAAACTTGTGTATCACCGGTGATAACATATGGAGCAGAGACCAGGACTCTCCCAAAGAAATGGTGATAAATTGAGGACAACACAAAGAGCCATGGAAAGAGTGATGATAGGCGTACACTAAGAGACAGAAAGAAAAACGAAGATGGATTAAACAGAGATCAAAGGTCGTAGATATAGTGGAGAAGTCACAAGCCTGAAGTGGAACTTTGCCAGGACATATAGCCCGCCTTACAGGCGGCAGATGGAGATAGCCGAATAATACGCTGGAGACCATGGGAAGGAAAGAGAGGAAGACCAATTATGCGATGGTTGTTGACGACATAAAACGAGTGCAGGATTTGGATGGACGAGAACAGCACAAAACTGAGAGAACTGGAGAGAGGAAAGGAGGCCTTATGCTCAATACCGGGCGCAATAAAAGGCTTGATGATGATGCTGATGAAGGAATTTCAAAGGAAAGGAAAGAACTTTGCCCAAAAAATTATTCAATTAAGTCAAATAATGGGCAATTTATTAACATTATTCCCTGCCAACGAGAAATTTCCTTTATATAACTGATATAAAAGGGAAATAGTGAACAGGCCAATATAACTAGCAGCGATGTCCCTAATGAAAGACAAATAAGAATCCTCTAAAAAATTTCCAGTTTCAGTGATGATTTTGTATTCCAGACAAGATAAAGTCCGCAACAAATCAGAGCTGAATATTTTCAGCAACTACTTACAATTGGCGCATTGAAATATATCAAAGGTTGGTGACACAATTAAAATAATTAATGCCCTTAAATCCCCATTCAGTTCCATCTGGCACGATTTTCGATAGAAACAGTCGAGCTTTGGTAGTATCGCCATAATGCCAACAATTATTTTATATCGCGCACACATTTTTGCAATAATCTCCCAAATTAGCTGGAATGCGTAATTGGAGTTTGCAATTATCACATTTGCGTTGGAAAAGACTGTGCATTGGCGCAAAAAAATGTATTTATAGCTCCAACATTAAGGCAAATTCTACTCAAATTTGCTAAGGATTTTCCAGCTTCCAAACCTATTTACCCGATAGCTTAAGATGCTGGTGGTGGATTAGTGGAATCACGTTCAGTCCGTGTTTATTTTATTACAATAACCAAACTCATTTACCACACACAGTAAATTGCTGATAACCGCTAAATAATGACGAAAATTGTTCAGCAATTATCGTCTGTTGGTGATAATTTTGGCGTTGTGGTACTACCTATTAAGACATGTTCATATCAAGCATACGTGCGAAGGTTTTCGATACTCAAAAGTCAAATTAATTCACACAAACATTTTTTTAAACAGTTAATTCATGCATAAGAGTCGCAGTCTATCAATAGAGACATCTCCAAAGCCACCAGGAAGCATTTACGACAAACTGACCATTGAAGAAAATAAGAGCATGAAAGTGATGAAAAGGAAATTTACAATTGCACAAAGGAAATCTTTAAACTTAAGGACGAAACCGGAGAAGCCGCAATTAACAGAAACAGCCAAAAAGTTCTACGAAAATTTATATAAAAATCAACAGACAATGAATCAAACGGACTATCTACAACAAAAAGTCCAAAACCAAGGATCGGAAGATCAACGCAAGAAATAGGCCTAAAGATGAACTTCTCCAAAACCAAAATGAGGACAAACCTGGTTCCCCAGTGAACAAAAAACAGATGAGCAATAACAACATCGAAATAGTAGACAAGTACATATACCTGGGTCATGAGATGAGAATTCACAGAGATGGGAATGGGCAGCTTTCGGGAAAATGATGGATGTTTAGGGCTCAGATTCCAATATCCCTGAAACGAAAAGCATTCAACCAGTGTATCCTCCCAGTCTATGTCACCTATGGTGCGGCGACATGACTCTCACCAAAGCAATCTGCAGAAAATTTGAGAGTAGCACAGAGACAAATGGAAAGATCCAAGACTTTAAAGACCGAGTAAGGCAATAATGTGATCTGCAAAAGAACTGGGGTGGACGATATCGTAGAACGTATTGCAAAACGAAAATGGAAATGGGCAGGCCACGTCGCAAGATGGACAAAAAAAACTCATTGAGTGGAGACCAAAAGCCGACAGGCGAAGCCCAGGAAGGACTCCCCACTCGCTGGACTGACACACACAACTAGTCAGAACAGAGAAAATTGGAAAATTTTAGAGGAGGCCCATGTTCAAGAATGGACGTAAAAGAGGCTGTTTGATGATGACGAGGATGATTGTCAGTCTAACTCTTTTCATAACCGTATGTACTACTGGGAAAACTGTAATGAAGATTTATCGTCATCATCATCATCAAGCGACCAATCGCGTCCACCACTGGACATAGGTCTCCCGTAGCTTCCTCCATCCTGGCCGATCCTGTGCTGCCTCTATCCAGTTGGTCTTTATCCTTTGGATGTCGTCGGTCCATCTGGTTGGTGGACGGCCTCTACTTCTGTATGCGTCTTGGCGCGGTCTCCACTCAAGTATCCTCTTTGTCCAGCGATTGTCCGTAAGTCGCGCCACATGACCAGTTTATGTTGGTGTCCAAGCTCACTGCATTTTTATCGCTATATAGTGTCGCGTAGAAGTCTTCTACAACCTTTAATATTTCCATTTTATTTGTTGTTATTTGGCCACTCTGTTTTGCTAGCTTGCAGATGTTTTTTCTGCCTTCGTTAGACATGATGAAGTCGATTTCATTTTTTGTAGAGCCGTCAGGGCTGGCCCAGGTCCATTTTTGCTGTGGTGTTTTGCAATAGAAGCTGTCCATTGCAAATAAGTTATGTTGCAGGCGAAATTCAAGAAGCGTTTGAGCTCTCTCATTCTTTGCATCACTCTATTACTGGTACTGTGGGTCTTGGTGACGTTTTGTATATGCTCTTTGTGTACTAGGAACCTGACTCCTCCTTCGTTCATCTGTAGTGTAGCAGATGGCCTGAATGAAGTGTTAGTTGTTCCTCATCTGTTCTTTTATGTTCGCTTATTCCTAGTATATCTCATTTGATGTGGGAGAGTTCTTCCTCGAGTTCTTGTAGTTTCTGGGTTTTTGATCACGTTCTGGTCAGTGGTAGCCTATCCAGTACCGGAGAGTCTTCGCAATGAAGATTGCAGACTAATAAAAAATCTATGGGCTCACAATCGCCATAATTGTAGACAATCCAATGGGGAGTTCACTGTAATTGGCCAAAATGAATTAAATTAATTGAATTTTTCTGTTTACATACAAGTGAATTTCAGCTAATTATATTGATTAGTCTGCAATCAGGCTGTGCGGATCAGCTGTTTACTTCGCCGCTTAAACAAACGTTCTGCCTGTTTATTTTACCCCCAATTTTTCCCAACTAATTAACAATTGGTTTTGCCATTAGCTCACGATTGACAATTTCAAAGTTCGTTTCTAATTAAGCTGGAAAATGGAATTCAATTATAAGCGGTGTGAATGAAGTGAATGTCACACATTTCAAACCATGTTCTTTTCAAAGGAGAAAAACTGCTTTTACCGCAAAGTGAGTTTCATTTAGTTGTGGAATTGCTAATTATTTTACTGAAATTATTATGATTAGAGTCTTTTTAGTAATGTTTGTTGGGAACAATCAACAATAATCATTTATTTCGATTGACTAGTAAGGATACACTCAAAACGGCCACATTTCCATCCAATAATCCTGGAACTTCAAATGGTATAAACACAAGATGCATCAGGATGCTCTTTTTTCATTTATTAAGTTAACGCTCGTTTTTACTACACACTTTGGAGTTAGAGTCCTTTGCCTCCTGGGTGATAAGTTCTTTAAGTTTGACCCACTTTCTGAGCTGGCCAGAACTTTGGACATTTTCTTTTGCCTTTGACCAGACTATTTCCTTTAAGGCAAAGTAATCTGCAAGCTGAATTCCAACAATCAATTACTTTGTCGGCAATTAATCAAAGTGACAACACAAATGGCCATCTGAAAAACATATTCCTTCGGGCCACTTCTCTTCAACTTAAGCCCGTTAAACTTCGATTGCTCGCTAACAAGTTGGAAATTAGATTAGCAATTTCGGGGGCCATTTCCACACAGATTCTCCCGAAATTGTAAACGGCACAATAAGTTTCCTAATCAATATTTGTCAGCTTCCATTAGCCGCTTATATACCATAGCGGAAATTACGGATCTTTCCTAATGTCGATCGATTAAATTGTAACAAACAGCCATTTCTCCTCCGGCCTCCAAATATAATAATCCTTTTCTAAACAAACGATGGAAATCTCGCGCGAGGCGCATAATCGCCTCAAAGCCATTGTTTTTGCCATCTGAATTATGCGGAACTTTATTGCAATAATTCCGGTATAATTTGGGATTTTATAAAGAAAACACCAATTTATTTGTAAACATATAGGCATTCCAAATCTGCTCAGATAATTTTATTGGCCATTTGCTGTTCCAACACCCAAACGAATTCCCGATATATTTATTAGCCAATTATGTTCGCCACTATCCAGAGAGAGCGGCTATTAATATCCCCAAATAATATCCATATTGCAGTTTAAACGAAAAATGAAACATTTATAGGCGAAGACGGTGTAAATATCGCAGAGAGCAACACGATCTATAAACTTTTAAGACCGTCATAATTCCGCCCCAACTGAGACCATCTTTCGAAGATTTTCGGATTTAATAAGAAAGTTGAAACAACAATAAGAGCGGAGCTTAACACTATTAATCTAGCTTTAAGGGGATGTTAATCTACTGCATTACATGAAGGAATTTTTTGTTTAATAAACTCTGTTTTTGGGTGATTGATGAACATTCATTTTTTTGCTACCTCAACTTTTTTTTAATTGGCCAATTCAAATCAACTGAGGGCGTTGAAACTTTGGAGTTTGCAGGCCTTTTCGTCCGTTGTCAAAATAACTCCTTCCTGATGTTTCGCGAGCATGAGGGGCTGCATCTTCAGATTGCAAAAAACGCAGCCCGTTTACACTTTCAATAAAGTTACAAGCTTTCTCTTGCTTCGGCTCCAAACAGCCTTGTTTTGTTATACGAATTTCGATATGCAGCTGTTCCAACCAATTCGATTCACTTTCCACTGAACTTTGGGGGCTTCAGTTGACAAACGCCAAGTCGCGTGTTGTTCGCTCTGGATGCTGAATTGTCTGGCTGCTTGTGGCATTCATAAGATCATGGCTTATTGGATTTTCCATAGCTGTCAGATAACACATCCTGGCAATAGCAGCCTTCCAAAGATAAAGTGATCCACAAATGGGAAATACTCTAAAACAATGGCTGTTTTCCAGCTTTGCAGGATTTCACATGGCACAGCAGTGCCTTCGGGGAAATCAGATCTAACGCAGCATGAACTAGACCTAGAGCCTAAACGACGCTTTATGCAATTTATCCTGTTTTTGCTTGGCGATTTGCAAAAATTGAATTCCTGTTGCCTTTTCAGGCAACAAATTTTGTCACACTGGCAATTTTGAGCATAAAAAGGTTCACCAGGAAACCTGCTCTAGTTGAACTTCCTGGATACTAACGACTATTTGCAACCGATAAAATTCAACTGGAAGTTGGCATAGTTAGTGGAACATTTGCGAATTAAACCGATTTTCAATTTCAGCAACTTTGAAGTCGTTAAATAACTTGCGGAAAGTTGCGATACCGCGAAAGTAAAAGATCGCGTAAGCCGCAATCGCAAAAATCTAATCCTCACGATCGAGGCGAACTAAAAGAAGGCGACTGTTGGCGTTGAAATTGAAAAGTTGGCAAAGTAATCAAACAACTGGCTGAGAAACAACGCCATTCTCAGTATTTGTGTTATCTCTTAAGGAAATCGGTTCGGTGGGAAAACATTGAAGAAGGGTGGAAACTCACGAATGAAACGGAGGCCTGCCATCGGAAACTTTCCCACTCAGACCAGTAGGAAAATATGGGCCCGAAAAGCTTAGGGAAATTGTTATTGGAAGTGTTTCGATTTAAAATGGGTCAGCTTCGTCACAATAACGTGACGATCGATTGCTGGCCCCAAAAGGCTGCTTTTTATGCCTCCGCGGTCCACTTTTCAACCCTACGAATTGTTTATGCCGTTAAGCAATCTAAGCCAGCCGCTAATTACAGTCCAACCCCCCCACAGAGCTTATTTGTTTCGGCGGAAACGGGAATCTGAATAAAACACAATTAACCGACGCTACCGTTTATTTCAATCGCAAATGAAGCTGAAAACAATAAGTCTTTTCAAGCAACGTGAGCAAGCAATATTTCCCACCTAAAAGCACTGTTTCTGTGCGGAAAATGTAATTTTTACCTGCTTTATGGGAAAGTGAACAATGGAAATTGCAATCGATTTAAGCAGTTAGAGGGACATTCGGGTACTCAACGACACAACCAAGCACAAATATAATATATGATTTCGGGTCTTTTATTCAGGGTGTGAAATGGTTGAGTATTGACGGAAAATCTATTTATAATTCGCACCTTTTTATCAATTTTACAGACCTTTTGCCCTTAGGGCGCGTCCAGACCTAACCAGCCGAGCCTGAACGGAGCCTGAGCCGCGGCAAAATTCCCTTGATATTTCGTCAAAACACCGAGAGACGATCGATTTTCTGTCGGTGTTTTGACGAAACATCAAGGGAATTTTGCCGCCGCTTAGGCTCGACTCAGACTCGCCTCGTTAGGTCTGGAAGCACCGTTACAAGACAAATAAATAGGTTGCAAACGCGCTAACCTTTTGGAGCCAGAATGCACTGCTGAAAGTAGTTTGTTTGAATGTTATTTTCTACTGTTTTTCTACCTACATTTTTTTCAAATTCTACCTTCTGGATCTTCAAGATCCAGGCTTTCGCTGTCATCATTTGAACAACCGATATTTTTCGGGTTTTTAGACCGTCGTCCTTAGCAACTTGGCCCTGACGTTTCACCAGCACGCATGGTTGGCATCTTCGGCAGCATAGACAAAAACCCGAAAACCACCAATTGTTCAAATGAGCACATTCTTCCACATATAAAAAGCTAGTGTATTGTCTAATGTATAAACTCACTTTCTTCAATAAATCATCAAATTCCTCACTTGTCTTTGGCAGTTTCCCTAAGCTAAAGCCTCATAACTTTTGAAGAAACTGGGGGCCAATCTTCTTTAAACCTGGAATTAAACAGAAAGTGCTTTGTAGGCAAGAACTTGTAAAAAATTGTGGCTTTTCATCAAGTAAAAACAGTTTTAAACTAAACCACACTGAAGTTTAGCAATTGAAAATGTTGCATGGTACTTTGAAGAGAAATTGTATGTCTCGGTTTAAAAGCTTTACATTTTAAACACTGGAAAAGTTTCTGGCCAGCTCGTTCGCGCTTTAAAAGTCGCTTTTTTTCCCACTTTTATTTGCACCTCAGTTCCTAACTGTTTAAGTTCAACAGTTTTACGATCCCGGCTCGTTAAAAAGTAAATTGACTACTTTCTTATCTAGAAAGTTTCGATGTATTTGGAAAAAAATGCGATAAAGCGATCATGGAATAAATACAATTTTCTACTTTAACCGACTTGATTCCCGAGTGGAAATGTTCAGTTAATTATATTCGGTTTTTGCTGGGCGTTTGTCGGCGAGTTTTAGAGTGAAACTTTGAGAAACAAAGCCACAACAAAGTGGGGGAAATCGGAATTCAATTCCGCTGGCTGCCTATCTGGAAATTGCCTCTTCCGGCCAGTTATTTATATAAGAAAACTGCAGTTTGCACCTGTAAATAGCAGGTAGTTTATATTTCTGCAACAATTGCAGCCTTGGAATGTGATTTATGCAGCTCTTTCAGATACATCAATCAAGATAAGTTTGCAGTTTTCTTATCGTTTGCTTTTATTCTCGGAAAAAATCAATAATCAGCGGGTTTTTTTATGCAAGTTGTCTGGGCTGGCAAGTATAGAGCACAGTTTCACAATTTGGAAACACATTTTGAAACAAAATTGTGAATATTTCAAGAAGAAACAACATTTTTTTTGGGCAAATCTAATGACTCACCAAAACTATCCTAATCTCACCTACATTCCGTTAAATTGCATTATCCATCCCCCAGATAGAATAAGAACAAGACGAGCTTCCTCAGTATGCCAAAGCAACCCCGGGCGGCTTAAAATCACGGCAGTGTTTTGGGGAGGTTTTTGGGGAGAAACTCGATCTGACAAGAGCGAGAGGGTTGCAATATCGATTTTCCCACCGAATACAGGTTTAATGGACTTTTGCTAAACTTATGGATAAATGAATGGGATGAGATGACTGGCAATGTTCTTCCATTTAGACGCGGCGTAACCATAATAACACGAGGTAATTTATTATCATCACCTATAGGCGCTCATCTGTCTAAATAAATAGGTATTTGATAGCGGGATGTTCAAATAATAGCGAAGGTAAACGCTTGCTTGAAATAATACTAATTAATGAAATATTAAGGGTTTTTACGGTGCGGCGCGCCTAAAAGTTGAGACAAACGCGTGAGAAGCAAGCTTTGCGACCTTAGACAAGCATCTTTGGTTTTTAATTTTTGGTTTAAATTTGGATTTTTTAGGCCAGAGGAACAGGGAGTCCTACTAGTAAGGTCTAAATTCTAAATTTAAAATTCAGCTGATTGTTTTTGAAAAAAGCTCAAACCCGGCGATTTTTTTATTTGTATATGCTATTTTTAGTTATACAAAATTTATTTATGCAGTACTCCAGAAAGGTTTTGTAGTTTTGGCAAAAAAAATGCGCTTGCAAAAGCAAATATTGAATTTAAAATAATTCTGGTTACAGCAATCTAATTGGCAGAATCAATGATTTTCGCACAATCGAACATCGTCTAAAATGGGCAGGCGATTTGAGAATAAATGTAAAACTCCAGTCGCTTCTCCGAAGATAATTAACGAGGCAGAACCTAATTCTCTTTAGTTTATTTTCAAAAAAAACAGCAGCATTTGAGAGGTTTTGAATCGAGATTCCCACTTAGAGTAGGAATAGGGTCTGCATATTTTTAGGCATTTTAAGTAAATTCATTCTGGTTTTAAAGGCTTCTTCCTCATGCTGATTAAGTTCTTGCCCAACACTTCCATATCTGTCTTCAGCTATAGGAATAAAAAACTCGTTTGAAACATGTTAGCGAGCAAAATATTCATCCAGACTATCTTGAAGATCTTCAGAAAAAAACTGAATCCAATGTTTCCCCAACTTCCGGCACTAAAACCGTCTTGATAACAAATCTTCAAACAAATGACAATGAACCTGTCCAGACGTTTTTCGGCAATAATTACACTCGTTTATACAGAATTATTCTGTCTGATCTCTGCAAAACACATAAACTCGACATAATGTGCATCCAAGAGACCCACCGAGATAAACTAGCTCATAGACCAAAAGTAGAGGAATAAACTCATAAAGCCTCATGGCAGTTGCTATATTAGCGCCAACCCAAGCGTCCTAAGGAGTACAACGGAAGCTTTGTGTTGCTCGACAGCGGAATATGCTTGTCCCGTGTGGAGCAGGTCTAAACATGCAAAACAGGTCACAGTCCTACTAAACCAGACATGCCGAATTGTGACTGGCTGCATGAAGCCTACCCCCTGCCGTTACTATACCAGGCAGCAGGCTTTGCCTCCCCAGAAGATCGACGCGAGGCAGCCCAACATTCGAAAGATTCAAACAAACGTTTGATGACAGATACCTTCTCCACAGTCTTGAGGAACCCTATGGAACTAGTCGCTTAAAATCTAGAAAAATATTTATGCCCAACACCAGCGAATTTTCCACTCCGACAAGAACCGTCCCGAGGGATGAACCTGGAACGGAAGACATGGCGAACCTTGAATCGCATGCGGACCGGTGTTGCTCCCGTTAGGGCTAACTGGAAAAGTGGAACATAAACAATGCTGGCGAGGTGTTTTGTGAGTGCAGAGAAGTCCAGACCACCGACCACCTAAGAGCATGTGTGCACTGTCCATCAAAGTGCACCCTGGATGTAGCCCGATGATGGGCAGAGAGAATTGTAAAATTTTTGGACCTGGACTCGAAAAAGTATAGAAACTAAGTATAAAGAATTAATGAAAAATTGGCATCTTGATAGGCCATTAACACAAGAAATTTACGACTAACTTAATTTATATGATAACACCTCTATCTGACATAAATTAAACGCCCGTTGTTTATGGCTGGAATTTTGAATTTCATTAAGCCCGGATATTATGCAAATCGACGGTTATATGAGAAATAGTTAAGCAATCGAAGGACTTTTTCGCGTGTTTGATGGAAATGGAAGCGACATGAACGTGAGATATTCTGAGGATAATAAAGATGGCAAGGAAATAGAGACATTCTATGACTAAACTGGGAACATTTCAGTTGCGTGCCAGTTTTTTTTTTTTTTTGAATAAATCCGCATCTAAATGGTTCAGTTAGTGAATGAATCTCTCAATAGGTTCTAATTTATGGATATAAAACCCTATCAGGAAGAGGAAAGCGACGGATTCGAATCCGTTGAAACTCAACACTTAAGTGGAAACCAAACTCGTGGCCGGCAATAAAACTGTTTATTTGTATTTTTTCGGCCAAGTGAGATGCGCTTTGACGATTTCCCAGGAAATCGATTTGTCCCCATTTGCCGAGCACAATAACGCATTAGGGAGGAAAAGATAATTTATATTTTTCATTGTTTTAGAAGAACGTTCAGCTTTTAAGAGATATTAATCTCAAGCATGGAGGATCGGTTTCGAACCAATTAGCTCTCATCAGCCGAGTTAACCGGGGCACCTGCACTGATATTTTATGTGTGTTTGCATCCGGCTGATGATCTCTAATAGGCTCGAAACCCGTTCTGGGGGTGCCTGAGATTACCACCAGATCTCCAAGTCTGCACATACTTTGACTGTTTCCGAAAGTTTCCAATCATTAAATAGACAAATCCAGTCAAAGTTCGTGGCTTATTAATTGGAAAATCCAGTTGACATTTCCCACCACAGTCTCGCACCCTCTTTAACAACCATAATTTCAGTCGATTCTGATTTTCGATAAATCATCATCATTATTTTGTACATCTCCAAAACACTTGCCAACTTTGCGACCGAGGGTGGCGTTCTGTTGAAGTAGTTCCGGGTGCCGGATTGTTAATTATTTAAACTTCCATTTTAACTGGGAGCATAAATCAGATTAAACAGCACAAAACACAATGTTCCGGATTCGTTCGAATGCAGCTTTCGGTCTGGTGTCAACCGATCCACAATGCGAGTGAACCATTGAGTGGTAGAATTTTGAAACTTTAGGAAAACTCCAAAAAAATCTTCCAACTTCAAGAAGATGGTTTGGATTTGAGCACTTGGATTCTAAAGCTGGCGAGGCCATTTTTGCTGTGCTGGCAAGGCAAAAAACTGAAGATTTTAAGAGTTAAAGAGACTCAATTGACAAGAACTCGTTGGAAATCTTTTGAATTGAAGTTGAATCCAAAGTTCCAAGAATTGGGCTTGTTCTTGTCTGGTTCAATTCAACAGATTTCTAGCGAGTTATTCTGAGTTGTTGGTTTTTTTGGTGTCCCATCCGAACCTGCAGATTTCTTATTTTTCATGGATTTAAGAGCACTGTCTACCTCAGGCTTAGTTATTTCAGATCCTATGTCTCCACCGTGGTATTCCACAGGCGCGTTTTCCTGTATCAGATCTTGAAATAAGTCCTCTATGTATTCTGTTAGTTTTCGTTTCTCTCCTTGTCTAAAAGTATGTTTGGTTTCTTCCTTCTTTCAATTCCTGCTTCTACTTCCTTGATCTTTTTGCGTAAATTAAAACTGTCGTTCCTACTTTATCTCACACCATTTTTCAGAAAAAAAAACTTTCTTTTGCTTCTCTCACTTGCTGCTTTGTGGAAAATAAATGGTTTTTGAAATTAGAATAACCTGGATGCGATTAAGTTGGGCACCGTAGCGGAACATCTACAATGTATAGAAATAGATTCGCCAGAGACAGTGTAATCCAGTAGGGGCAATCCAGAAAAGCTTTTCATTTAAACTGGGCTGACACACAATAAAAGCATTGCGCCCGATATGAGAAAAGCGACTTGAAACTCCGGACAGGGTGAAATCCGGTAGTCTGTTTAGAAATCTTTTGTAAATCCCCGACGAACGGTGAGACGAAAACGTGAAGGCGGCGCCATATTGATGTCCATGATAAATCACCGTATCATTGAACGGTATTCGCGATGCTTTCGAACCAAAACAAATGTACCAAAACCCTTTTGTGTTTTGCAAGACAAGCGACGGAAGATTTATCGTTCCACTTTTTCTTTTCATTTTGACATTGGATCTGGATTCCTGGAACTATTGATACCAATCAATGTCATTATTTTTCTTCCGGCATCGTCCCGGAAGGTTTGTGTTTCGGTAGTCATTACACTGTACCGTTATTTATCACTTATCGCGTTGGCTCCGGAACGATTACTCTTCCTCTCCGCTAAAGGCGAGAAATCCATTTAGTTCCCCAAAAACGAATTTTTACCATCCAGACGGTTCCGTTTCAGCTTCTTCTATGCACTCATCTTGCATCCGTATAAAATTCCTGCAGTTACTTCGTTTGTCATGTTAGAACTTTAAAAGTTCCATTCCTTCATGTGGGCCTTAAAACGACAATATAACATTCGCACCAGCTGCACAAGATCGCGCATATAATTCACGTTTACCACTGAAGATATTTTAGAATTCACTTGAACTTCCACGTAACATATGAGAGATATCACTTTGGTCTGAAACCATATTGATTTCCCTGATAAATGACTCTTTCATGTGGCCTTCGGAGATGCTTTTAGTATTAATAAAGCACAACCTGCGTTCACGGAATGCGAACTATAAAAGATTTATAGAGCTGGAGGAAATGAAATCCTGAATTCGTCAGAGAGTCGTTTTATCTACTTGAATTGTTCCTTGGAGAATCTTCCATGTCGATTCAAATTTTAAACTAGGTTTATGCCCCTATTCTAAACCCTGGCTGTATGAGCCATGAAGGAAACATGTGGCTTTAACGACCCAACCGTAATCATTCTCGACAACGTCTTTTGCGAACAAGTTTTCACTTCACATCCAAAAGATATCGAAACTGAACTGATCATTTTTAGCTGATTTTGTGTGGATTTTGCCTAGTGACACTAAAGGGTTCCAATATTCTTCAATTAATACTTCCAGCCGAGCAATTGCCTGTTTAACACAATCTATTTTCCCCAGGAAATTTTAAATTTCAATAGCAAAAGTTCACGCTGACGACTGAATGATGGAAATAATAAAAGTAGTTTATAAATTGGAGCTTAAGAAACTGGGATTGTTTCCTGGAATTCTTAAGTTTTCAACAAGAAAAGCCAGTTTGAAACAGTATGTGAATTTGCAAAAGGAAATGGAAATGCTCACACCAAGTTATAAAGAAAAGTCGAAAAAGGATTGGAATTTGCTTTTTCCGATTTTTAACAGGTGAAGAAGACACAAAGAACAACGCAAAGCTCGCAGCTTTGGATTCAGTGGCAATCCAACATGTTTCCAAATTGCACCAGATATTTTCAAAGGTGCTGCTGAAGCGAAGAAGAACTCGATAGAAATCCGCTGAATTGAAGTTCAATCCAAAGTTTTGTGCCTATTTTTTGTAGGGAGACGAATTTCCAATTGTACTTACGAAACGAAGAAGAACTCGTTGGATTGAAGTTCAATCTTCTGAAACTTCTTCACCTCCTCAATACTTTACGACACCGAGAAAAAACCCAAATTCAGAAGAAAATTCAACAGATTTCTGACCAGTTCTTCTTATTTTCATCTTTTGCACACAAAAATCAAAATTTAATTGCAGCTTTGATTCTTTCAATGTTTCAATCCAGCCAACGTTGTCATGTTGCAAAGCCCTTCCACCATCAGCATTTCCAAAAATCCTTCTAATTATCTCTGTCACGTAAATCACTAACACCAGCATCTCCAAGGGATTAGTCAGACTTGGAATCATTTTGCCATTTGATTGTCTTTTGCGTACCTGAACCTGGCAGGAATTTCGTGCTTAGTAAAGCTTAGAAAACTTGATATTTTCAGCATGAAAGCGCCGCTTAAAGATCAGGCATTTTGGAAAGGATTGCTGATAATAACAAAAAGAAAGATTCCTTGAATGGAACGGCTTTTTGCAATCAGTTGTTGGCCGATATTTTATTCATACCATTGGCTCCCAATAGACGTGACACGACGCAAAATTCCGTTTTTACTTTGTCTCTGCAATGGAATCATCGTAGAAAAACTATTTCTCACGGATCCGTCGTCGTTGTTCCGTCACTTGGGACACAGGATTGTGCACGTAAAACAAGATTTACGTGGACCATATCGTGAATACCACCTAGATGAAAGTGTATTTTCCAGGCGAAATCAATATGGCTTCAGTTATCTCCCACGTTTTCTTCGTAGATTTATAAACGATCCTCGAAACAGACCTGAGATTTAACACTGTGCCGTCTCCAGAATTTTAAGGCGATTTCTGATATTAAGTTTCCTGGCTCTTATTGTGCCGAAATAATCCCAACAATTTAAAGGCAAGACCCCGGCTCCGAAACGGACTAGAATTTCAAGTTTTGATCGTGTGAAACATTTTTGATATTTAGGCTGGCAAAAGAGCACAATAACAAAAAGGAAGGTTCAACTTCGCAGGCAAAAAACCAACTCTTTCATCAGCTTATAGACGGGTTTTTGCCAATGAATCTAAATGGATTTCTTCAGAAGATCTTTAACTCAGATTGGACACTAAAGATTTAACACTAATTCACTTGAAAGTGCTGACTTGAGATTCAGAAGATAACTTTATCTGGATGGAAATATTCCTCTCGATTAGAGGAAAAATCGCGCTGCTAATCTCAAACTGGTTACGAACTTTAATTGATGACATCCCGATAATTACCTAGTGTTTGAATAGCTGCCGATACAGTAAACACATGTATTTAGTGTGTGTTAGAAAGTCGTAATAATGTTCTAGATTGAGTGCTGTGTGCATTCCGATATTTGCTGCTTCAACGTTTCAACGTGCAAAATGTCTACATAAAGTAATATTGACCTTATTCTAAATATTTCTCGTACGAAGTTTAGGCAAAGCGCATTTCCGCGCTGAGGGACATGAATAGGAGATAGAATCTGCAACAAGTAATTTCCCATTTCTGTCCAGAATTGGGGCAAACATTTGAAATTTAATTTTCTGCCAGAGCAATTTCTTATTAAAGTAGATGCATTTAGGAGGCGATCGATATTAAAATCTTAGCTCAACCGACGGAATGCTTTCCAGCAATTTTGATGATGCGATAATGGAGTAGAAATAAAATAGGGCACATTCAGCAAAGTAATTAGCACAAAGGCACAAATAAGCGACTTGCTTATTTGTGAAGAGTAAATGACAGAAGCGAAGAGAATTTAACTTATTAAAGTCGCATATCAGTGGAAACGTGCTGGAACTCAATACCACTGCATATGAAAAATTGGTTACTCGGAAGGGCAATTTGGCTAATTAAAACCGGCAGTGTTTGAATTTTTTAAATTAAACTCCTTATCTGCACTTCATCAACGGCAAGATTGGCTTTCAAAGAAGTTCCAAGGAAAAAACTAGAATTTTAAAAAATATTAAAAACCCTGCGACTTAATTGGCCAAGTCCTCATTTGGCCATGAAAGAGAATAAGCAGCGTAATTTTCTGCCATACAAATACAACTTTATTTCCTCCGGTCTCCAGACAGAGCTGCGGCCAAATATATTGCGGATTTAAAAATCAACATTAGTTTTAGTTCGTTCAACACAAAGATGAAACTTCGCTGAAGTCGAAGGAAAAATTCTATTTACCTTTATTAGTTGGAGTTTTATCTTGGAATTACTTGGAAAGCTTTGATTCATTAGAGATTTCCAGAAAAGCTTCATTTTCTTAGAAGCTTTTGTATGTATTTTACCCATTTTTTTTCAGGAGAAGCTCTAGGGAAATTTTACTTGTAGATCACAATACAATTCATTTAGAACCTTCTGTATAGTCGAGATTTCCTGGGATTCGGAATGCCTCGAATTCTACATCATTTTCATCAGAAGGAAGCGAGGAATGCAACGAGCTTAGAAAAAAATATCCTAGGATCTTCAGACCCGAAATAATCGACGTTTTGAGTCCATTTTGAGTCGCTTTTGAGGCGCTAGGTCATTTAACCGACGATATCTCCCTAATACAGGCGCAAAAACTCTATATATGCACATGGGGAAGCTTCTTTGGTCGGAAACAATCCAATGAGCACAAAAAACACGCTTGTGAAAATTTGATTTTTGACCGAAATTTTCATAAAGGGGGAGGGTCAATTTTTTCGAAAAATATGAAATGTCTCAAAAAGCCTCGAATTCTACATTTTTTTCATCAGAAAGACGCGACGAATATAATGAGCTCAGTAAAAAACACGCTAGATTTTTCAGATCCAAAATAATGACATTTTATGTCCATTTTGAGTCGTTTATGTGCGGTCACGACTTTTAACCGACGATATCTCCCTAATATAGGCGCAAAAACTTTAAATATGCATATTGGGAAGCTTCTTTCGTCGGAAATAATCCGATGAGCTCAAAAAACACGCTTGTGAAATTTTGATTTTTGACCGACAATTTCATAAGGGGTTAAATAAGGGGTTAATTTTTTCGAAAAATATCAAATCTCTCAAAATGTCTCAAATTCTGCATCATTTTCATCGCAAGGAAGCGAGGAATGCAATGCGTTCAGGGAAACACACACTAGAAGCTACAAAATTTAAATAATTGATATTTTTGACCCATTTTAAGCCATTTTTGATCCGTTCGATTTTTCACCGACGATATATTCCTTCATATAGACTCAAACACTTTAAATATGCATATTAGGGTGCTTTTTAGGTCGGAAACTATCCATTGAACACAAAAAACAGGCATGTGAAATTTTGATTTTTGGCCGAAAGTTTCATAAGGGGGGAGGGTTAATTTTTTCGAAAAATATCAAATCTCTCAAAATGTCTCAAATTCTGCATCATTTTCATCGCAAGGAAGCGAGGAATGCAATGCGTTCAGTGAAACACACACTAGAAGCTTCAAATTTTAAATAATTGATATTTTTGACCCATTTTAAGCCATTTTTGATCCGTTCGATCTTTCACCGACGATATATTCCTTCATATAGACTCAAACACTTTAAATATGCATATTAGGGTGCTTTTTAGGTCGGAAACTATCCATTGAACACAAAAAACAGGCATGTGAAATTTTGATTTTTGACCGAAAATTTCATAAGGGGTTAAGGGGTTAATTTTTTCGAAAAATATCAAATCTCTCAAAATGTCTCAAATTCTGCATCATTTTCATCGCAAGGAAGCGAAGAATGCAATGCGTTCAGTGAAACACACACTAGAAGCTTCAAATTTTAAATAATTGATATTTTTGACCCATTTTAAGCCATTTTTGATCCGTTCGATCTTTCACCGACGATATATTCCTTCATATAGACTCAAACACTTTAAATATGCATATTAGGGTGCTTTTTAGGTCGGAAACTATCCATTGAACACAAAAAACAGGCATGTGAAATTTTGATTTTTGACCGAAAATTTCATAAGGGGTTAAGGGGTTAATTTTTTCGAAAAATATCAAATCTCTCAAAATGTCTCAAATTCTGCATCATTTTCATCGCAAGGAAGCGAGGAATGCAATGCGTTCAGTGAAACACACACTAGAAGCTTCAAATTTTAAATAATTGATATTTTTGACCCATTTTAAGCCATTTTTGATCCGTTCGATCTTTCACCGACGATATATTCCTTCATATAGACTCAAACACTTTAAATATGCATATTGGGGAGCTTTTTAGGTCGGAAACTATCCATTGAACACAAAAAACAGGCATGTGAAATTTTGATTTTTGACCGAAAATTTCATAAGGGGGGAGGGTTGATTTTTTCGAAAAATATCAAATGTCTCAAAATTTCTCAAATTCTGCATCATTTTAATCACAAGGAAGCGAGGAATGTAATGCGTCCAGTGAAATACACACTAGAAGCTTCAAATTTTAAATAATTTATATTTTTGGCACATTTTAAGCGATTTTTGATCCGCTACGATCTTTCCCCGACGATATATTCCTTATTTTAGTCTCAAATGTTTTAAATATGCATATTAGGGAGCTTCTTAGGTCAGAAACTACCCATTGAACACAAAAAACACGCATGTGAAATGTTGATTTTTGGCCGAAAATTTCATAAGGGGGGAGGGTTAATTTTTTCGAAAAATATCAAATCTCTCAAAATGTCTCAAATTCTGCATCATTTTCATCGCAAGGAAGCGAGGAATGCAATGCGTTCAGTGAAACACACACTAGAAGCTTCAAATTTTAAATAATTAATATTTTTGACCCATTTTAAGCCATTTTTGATCCGTTCGATCTTTCACCGACGATATTCCTTCATATAGACTCAAACACTTTAAATATGCATATTGGGGAGCTTTTTAGGTCGGAAACTATCCATTGAACACAAAAACAGGCATGTGAATTTGATTTTTGACCGAAAATTTGATAAGGGGGTTAGTTAATAAGGGGTTTAATTTTTTCGAAAAATATCAAATCTCTCCAAAATGCCTCGAATTCTGCATCACTTTCATCAGAAAGGGCGCGGCGAACACAATGAGTTCAGTAAAAAACAGGCTAGATTCTTCAGATCCGAAATAATCTAGCATTTAGGCCTAAAATCAATTTTGTCCTCAATCTATAGTTATTGTTATATATTGGTTGCTGCTCCAAGCCAACTACCTCTGAAGATGCAAAGCACTCGTGCTTGCGAAACGTGAGAAAAATCCTCTTCGGCCGCAAAGCTCTTCAGTTTGAATATCATTTAAATTTTAAAATATCCTGTTCGTCTCACCTATTCATTATAATTTTTCCAACGAACGCTCCGCACCAATTAAATGGAAAAATATCGTTCTAGAATGATTTCCATTATAGTGAACAATATTTAATTTCTATTTAGAACACTGAATATGGATTCGGCCGTTGTAAAAATGGCAAAGTTGAGCCTTCCACTATTTTTAGTCGAAAAAACATTACGTGCGACGGAAATAGCCATTTTTCTGCTTTGTTTCGTCAATTAAAGGGACTGGATTTATAGCAATTCGTAAATCATGTCGAAAGACACATGGAAAAGGCCACAAAATAAAGGGAATATTTTCGTTGGGGGCGTTTTCACCGGCACATTGCCTTTATGTTCATTGAAAATCCAGCGAATTAATAGCTTTTCATGCAGGCAAATTGAAACGGAAAATGAAATTGATTGGAAATAAGGGTTTTGCATTTGTTCCTCGAACCTTATCCTGAAAATAAACGACGAAAAAATAAATAAAAACTTGCAGCGCGTGTGTGATTTAAATGTTGGTCGCATAAACACCTCCTAACTTATGCCATGTGGAAATCACTACTGCAGCCCTTGACTATGTAAACAGCATGTTTTTAACGAATTTATTGCACAGTTTGTTTGCATACACATGAGTTATCGGCGCCATTTTTCGGCCTATTCAACAGCCCACATGTGAATAGACTAATAAGATGATTTATGAGTGTTTATTAACTTCATTTTTCACTGCCAACATAAAAACCTGCCAACATGTAAAATGAAACAATAAATTTTATGCAATCTGAACAAGAAAATTTTAGAGTTAAATCTCGACACTCTGAAAGCCTTCTAGAGAAAAGCCTTCTGCTGATTTTCCATTGCCAACTGATCAAGTTTCCACTTCCACGAGTTTGGACTGTGATAACGCTACAAATAGAGTTTCTCGAGATGAAAACATTTCACTGAGCTCGAGAAACTTGATATGCGTATAATTTTCCTGCTGGTTTATGACTGTTCTATTGCTGGATTAGTCCATTATCCGACTAACTAAAGTTACAAGATGCCCAATAACGTAGTTTATCCACTTAACTGAGCAAATGGTGTCACAAGACTGAAGCTTTCAATTATAGTTCATCGTTGTCCCATTGACGGCAAATACAAGAAATCCAGCTTGTTTGTTCTGGTTGTTTGCTGACACCCGAGAATAAAAGCGAATAAACGGGATTTTACCCGAAATCCAATTAAATCGATTCACTCTAAAACTAGTTCGAATGGCCATTTTCGATTTTATTAACTGCTGGTTTCATTTAGCGTGTGGAACTGGACCATTTTATTTGCCCGCTAGAGAATCAATCGTATCGAGCAATTTTCGGCTTTAAAGCTTCAAAAAATCCTGGACTTTGTCGTTGATTAGTTTAGCTCCTCAATTCTATCAGCACCTTTGACAAATTTAACGGCGGAAAATCGTCAATTGACGATAAAAGCTTTAAATAAAAGTGCGATTTTTCCTTTTCATCAAGAAAACTCAACTTTATTGCCAATAATTTTTTTTTTGAAGCCAGACTTCATCAACAATCCAGAGAATAAATCACTTGAAACCTCGAACATTTGGATGTCTGTAAATTCTCAATTTCCCTTCATTTTTCATCCAAAACCTGTAAAACGAAAATAGAATTCGTTCACCTATTGATTCAACTACTTATAACGATCGAAACGAATACATGGATATTCATTCCAAAGAAATTATGTATATAAAAATCGACATTTCATGCTGTTTAAATTAGCCTTCCCACATAAATAAAAGTATAAATTACGGTCGGATTCTCAACATTCGAAAATAAATCCAGGTCACAATAACGCCATGCAAAACGCTCATTAATTTCAATTTTAAATTTTCACGTCTGTATTCGAAAAAGTCCTGTTGCAGGTTTGATATATTCGCCAAGAATGATTTCCTCTTGGCGGTTTGCCTGTGCCAGTTGTGTTCATGTAGACGATTCATTTTTCATCTGTAAATTGACAATTTTAACCACCATTTACAATTGTAATCGAGTTATACAACTCGATTGCTGAGGGAACTAGCGACTCTTTTTTCTGTTCTGCCCAATTGCATATACAAATTGATGTGTTAAACTTGGAAAGCTCTATAAAGAAATATCGGCTTCAACTTATACTGATTTAAGTTTGTTCCGCCAAGTTTAATCAATGTTTCCGTTCATGTTTCCAATGGGAAGTTGAAAGTGCCGCATTTGCTGAAACGTTCCTCAACAGCAATAAATATTCAAAATTGTATTTATCGTTTTGCCTTCTGAAACTAGGCATTTGCAAATAAGCAATCAGCGATTTTCAGAGTTTTGCCTGTTATTTCGTTCTGAAAGTGCTATGTAGTACAAGACACTGCTATAGAAAACGATCGTCCTGGGTCTAGCTGGTAATGGGCGTGATGTGGTAATTCTTCTGGTTTTGTCAAGAGAATTCTTCTGGTCTGTTTTGTGGCTCCTCAGCCGTCGTAAGCAGGCAGCAGATTCTAAGTTATCATCCACAAAAGCAAAAAACTGTTGCAACTCAACTATTAACCAGTTAGTTCCTTTGAAGAACACGCAATTCAATTAATTTCTCCGGGAAACTCCAAAAGGCCCTTTATTAGCGCTCTGTTTAAATATCTGCCAATAATTGAATTGAGCAAGAACAATACGAAGAAATGAATTGAATTTTCGCCCAACTAAACGAAACTCGACTAATTTCTGCAGTTAGCAAGTCGACTTAAATTGAACTTTCCGTAGCGAGCTGTTGAATGCAAACGGTTTAATTTTTCGTTGGAATTATTGCTATTGAAGAGTGTTTGTGTTGGAATTGGCCCTCTAGAGCAGTTGACAATTGAAATTTCAATATGCAGCGGAAGCGATTGTTTATGCCCTCGAAGGACGGGAGCTCGCAAAAGTTTCTTAGCCACACAAAATGGAATGGGGTTCAATTAGAGGAAAACCTGTGAAGTTTGCAAAAACCGCATCGTTACTCTAATTGAATCTGCGGGACCAAAATAGGACTTCCAATTCCAGTTGAGACTTCAGATTAAAGAGCGGCCAAGTCCTTGACTGAAAGTTCAGCAAGATGCCTTAATCAGCCAATCAATCTTTCAGGTTTGGCGTCAAGTAGCCCGTCAATATTCCAACTCCTCTAATAACATGGCGCTCTTCATCGAGAACCTTTTCTATTTTTGCTTGTTCTGTACTCTCTCCATCATTCTCCATTAGCGATTGCGGTAATTCGATATACAGCTGATTTTCTTCTGTTTGCCCTTTTGGGAGAGACAGCGAATCGATTCGCTGAACTGCCTAAAATCATTTTAGCGTTTCGCTATCTTATTGGGTCCGAGAGTTCTTTTTCAGTAAAACGCTCTTTCATAACTTAATTTTTTGCTGAAAAAATCTTTGAGTTGAACTCAGGCTGGACACACTAATATGAAAAGAGGGTATCCGGCGCCAATAAGTGAAACTGTTGAGTTTTTCGAGCTTTTAGACCAGCGTGGAAAACAATTTCTTCAAATCAAGTCGAAATCAAATCAAAATTGTTTTTCACGCCGGTCTTAAAATTCGAAAAACTACACAGTTTTAAACAATCTCAGACATTCTCAATCTCAACATCCCGTCATCTAAACCACTATCTGGCAAACTCAACCCAAAAGATCCGCAAATTCAACACGACAATTTGCCGGCTAATTCAAAAGCGTCCGGAACTTAAGCCAAAATAACCGCAGTTTGGCCCTAACAAAGAAGCAACATTAAAACCCTTACGGAACTAATGGAAAGCGATAGGAAGATTTGTGCACGTCACTGCATGTATTCGGAAATTAGAACGTGGTTTATATTGATCCGAACCGAAGAGCGGTAAATATAAAATAAAGTAACAAATTACCCGAAACTCTTAATGGAGAATGATGGAAAAGGTGGAAAACAACAAACAACTAGCACCTAAATGCTTGGCAGCTTGATGGCGTTGTTTGGAGTTTTATGATCGAAAAGCTGAACCTTCCAGACGATATTTCAATGAGCGATTACACTTTTTTCTGAACTTGC
Source organism: Dendroctonus valens (assembly GCA_024550625.1). Classification (NCBI taxonomy): domain Eukaryota; kingdom Metazoa; phylum Arthropoda; class Insecta; order Coleoptera; family Curculionidae; genus Dendroctonus; species Dendroctonus valens. Next base: position 283,213 of record JAJTJO010000554.1, on the reverse strand, counting down.
ACTTCATTAAGAACCAACACAGTTTGCACATATAGATGTAGGAAAATTTCCCACACATGATTACAAAATGTAATTTACTGCTAATTAACTGAATGGAGTTTTCAACAATGTTCCCTTGCTCCATTGAATTCAACATTTCCACCAAAGGGCTTATTTCTAAATGTGCGGCTACAATTAAACTCTGCTAATGCTTGTACAGTGTCCTGATAAGGCATGAATTGTCCAGCATAAACGTGATATTTTGTCCGCATAGAATTCGAGACAACGAGGGTATGCCACCCTCTCATGGAATATACCACTTTAGGTCACATCTGAGCCTATTCTAGTGTATTATTTGCGCGATGGGAATCATAAGATTATTATACATAATGCCTTTGGCCTTATCAAAGTTATTAATGCATAGCTACACGGTGGAGCAAACAGACAAAATCGCTCTGAAACGGATTCTCGTGTAACTGCACATTGCACTGAGGAGGAATATTTTGTTACAGAAACAAAGAACAAGCCGAATTTTCCAATATCGGATGATTATTCAAATAACAGAAACTGCAGTAAATTCCTGAAGGTTCTAAAAATACGCCAGCGTCCATAAGCTTTGAGGAAATGGATTTCGTTCCTTTGCATATGTGGGCGTCTAAAGGCATTGACAAACATGGTTGGAATAAAAGAAAAATCCAATAATGAGCCATACGGGGGTTGACATGTTTACCAAAGCAGATCAGTAAGGCACTACGTTCAGTAGAATCCGTGTTTTTCATGAGCACGTAGCATTCTTCTCTATAAAATTTGAGACTTACGAATTTTCGATCAAAAAATTGATTGCCTTCGACCTAAGAAGATCTGCAATATGCGTATTTACATTCTTTGGGTCCACAATCACGAAGATATCGTCGATCGAAAAAAAGCATGAAAATTTCGATCAAAAATCAAAATTTCGATCAAAAATAAAAATTTCATATGCATGTTTTTTGAGCTAAATGGATGGCTTTTGACGTACGAAGCTTTCCGCAATCCATACTTACAGTGTTTGGGACTACGATATGGAAAATATCGTCAGTTAAAGATCGTGACCGTTCAAAAACTGCTTGAAATGAACCAAAAATGTCGATTATCTCCGATCTGAGGCTTCGTGTTTTTCAATGATCATGGATCTGAGATGAACATGATATAGAATTGTGAGTGAATACATTGTGAGAGAATAGAAATTTTTCGAAAAATCGACCGAAATTTTCGATCAAAAACCAAAATTTCACAAGCGTGTTTTTTGAGCTAAATGGATTGCGGATTGCTTTTGACCTATGGAGCTTTCCAGTATGCGTATAAAAAGTATCTGGGTCCACAATCAAAAATTTATCGTGACCGCCCAAAAACTGCTTAAAATCAACCAAAAATGTTGATTATTTCGGTCCTGAATCTTCTAGTGTATTTTTCAATGACCTCGCCGCATTCTCGACTTCTCTAAGATGAACATGATGTAAAATATGAGGCATTTTGAGAGAAATAACATTTTTCAAAAAAATCGACCTTCAACCTTTATGAAATTTTCGATCAAAAATCAAAGTTTCACATGCGTGTTTTTTTGAGCTAAATGGATTGCGGATTGCTTTTGACCTATGGAACTCTCCAATATGCGTATAAAAAGTATCTGGGTCCACAATCAAAAATATATCGTCGATCAAAATCGTAACCGCCCAAAAACTGCTTAAAATCAACCAAAAATGTTGATTATTTCGGTTCTGAATCTTCTAGTGTATTTTTCAATGACCTCGCCGCATTCTCGACTTCTCTAAGATGAACATGATGTCAAATTTGAGGCATTTTGAGAGAAATAACATTTTTCGAAAAAATCGACCCTCAACCGTTATAAAATTTTCGATCAAAAATCAAAATTTCACATGTGTGTTTTTTGAGCTAAATCGATTGCTTTTGCGCCATGAAAACCAAAAATATCGATTATTTCAGAACTGAAACCTCTGGCGTGTTTTTTAACGATCACGAGATCAAAGAGGAGTATTTTGAGTGTTGAGCGTCCCCATAGCGGGGGATGAAAATATGTCAAGTTGATTAAACAGGTGTATCAGCCGGAGGAATATTGTGCACAAAGAGTGTTGTTTGCGGCAACGAAGGGATATGAAAGAATGCTAGAAAACATTTTACGCCCCTAAATCCCCGACGTGAAGTTTACAGCTCGAGATGACGGTGCACAGAGGCAAAAATCGCCGTTGAGAATAAATTATACTTTTACCTGGAGGAACATAAAATATTCCCAGCGATCCTTGTTTTCGAGCACCGACAATATAGTGAAACACGCTCATAATGGAATGGTAAATATTAACACTGTTTTGTTCGGTCTATTATTGCTCGTTGGCAATTTTAACGGTGCAGGCACATTTCAAAGGCATTTCCAAGCAACGCTAAACTGGACGATTGAATGTGACCAATTGGCGATGTTGCGCTAATTGGAAATCCTCACACTATGGGATTAGTTGAATTTTATTTGCAATTCAATTAAACACATCCGATAGAGGGATATTGCAAAATGCCCGGGATAAATGTAGGAAAACATAAGTCCATCCAACAGATATCCTGCTTTGAAAGTTACCTCTCCCTCAATTTTTCATGAAAATAATGATAAGGGTAGCCTGACACTGACTCACAAATTCACTTTAGTAAAGTCCCTGTAAGTCGAATTCTGGGTGTTTGGGAACTGTGGCGAACTCAATTCCAAGTCGTCATTTATTCGTTCCTCCCAATTTCAGTTCTAAAATGGTGTAAAAATAGTTTTGGCTTATTAATTTGGGAAACTGAGCGCATGTGAGCCATTCCGTTGGAGAAATGATGAAAACACGGGATTAATCCATGTGCGAACGTCTGTTTCCTCATCAACAATTATCTGGAAGTTTTAGGCGAAAGCAAACTATCTGTAAACGAATTTCTACCCGCAAAGTCCAATTATTTAAACATTGGAACTCATTTGTTATTATTTTGAGGTCCGTGTCTCAATCAAACAGATTCGCAACATGTCAATATCCATTTATTTTAATATGTGGACGAATAGTCCAAATGGAAATCAATTAAAATCGCATTCCGATTAACCTTCATCGCAAATTACAACATTTTCACCCAAACTGGTTTTTCATATTCGCTCTTTGCTAAACAAAACGCTCCATGTAACAAATGTATTTCGATAAAATTTAATCATTTATTGAATATCAACGTGGCTTCAGAGCGAATGCAAATAAACATTCATAGATTTGACTAGTGGAGATTTTTCATGCCATTTTCGAATCGGATGTGAACGATTTCATGCGTTTTTAAAACCGGTTTTTGGGTATTTTGCCTCCAAATTTAAAGCCTGCTGAAAAAACAGAATCTCCTGACGTTTTTTATTACGAGTTGATGCTGAATGCTCTTAATTTTATATGGAGATGATCATATAAAAAGGAATTCGAGAATACAGAATGGGTATTTGGCCTCAAAATGTGTGTGTCTTTTGGACAGACAGCATTTTGTCACGTACTTTTTTAGGAATTAATAACGACTGCATTCGTTAAAGAAAAAATATGATCAGGAATATAATATAAAATAGACATACAGAATGTAATACAGAATATACATATATAGAAAACATAATATAGAATGGGTATTTTGCCTCAAAATTTAGTGTCTTTTGCACAAAGGGATTCAGTATGGTCCAGTTTGTAGGGGTTGTTTGTCCATTTTGTCTGTAGCTGTATGGTCTTTCCGAGATTCTTTGTCATGTTTGTGCGTTCGTATAGTAGTTGGGTGGGGGGGTTGTGTAGTGGGTTTTGGGGGTGTCTTATTCGTGTTATTAGTCTTAGTGCAATTTGTTCTGTTGTTTGTGTATAACGTTTTGTCACTTTCTGTTCCGTTGGTCATGAGTATATGTCAAAGTCTAGCAAGGGTCTACAAATAGCTTTATATATTTGGTGGCGGTGTTTGTGCTAATTCCTCGTCTTTGTAGGTTAGTGATCGAAGTGTTTTGTTCTCTCTATTGTTTCTGCCCTGATGTTTCGTATGTGTTTAGTGAAATTTAAGTTTGTGGTCAATTGTGATTCCAAGGTATTTTTCGTCGTTTTTTGGTGTGGTCGTTTGGGCCGTCTGCAGTTATTGTAGGGGAGTCAGCGTTGAGTCTGTGGTTTGGTGAGCAGAAGTCAGAATATTTTATTGCGAATTATTAATGAGTTCCTCGATAAAGAAGTCGGAGGAACTTCTGTCTGTTTATAAAAACAAAATAGTTTTGAAAAGGTCACAGGAACAGTCATTGCATTTAAATAACTAGAGTGTAGCTGAATGCGAATGAAGACCTGATTACTGTTAAGAATAATTCAATTTCCTCCTATTTTCTTAAGCAAACAACGGAACTAAATCTCCCCATCCGTAAATAAAATGCTTCAATAATCAAAACACGATAAAAATGTAGACCGGCAACAGAAACTCACTTTACTGTATACATTGGGAAAGTGTGCCCTTCATGAACAATCCAGTGCCGATGTTTAAATTGCCCGAACGTGAGATGGGAATTTAAAGAAAAAGGAATGTTCAAAGGCAACTTGCGCCAAGCCAGTTATTTTGGGAACAAGAGATTTTAATGTAAACTGTTGCAACTTGTTCTCAAACTTGACAGTGCCGCAACGAAAAACTTTCTTAATTAACCAGCTACATAGACAGAGGAAATGCTAATGAGTGGCTTTCCACAATGTGATTTTAGGATGATTGAAAAAGGATTTTCAGAGAAAACGCTGAAGATGAAGCTTTGCCACATGCTATTAAGTCCCAAGCTAATTACGCCCGGAAAACTACAATCGTGCAACAACATTGGCATTAAATTGCCGATTCCAGAAAAACTGAACATTCGTTGCTACAAATCAACCTGAAGCAATCAGCGTTAATTGACCAACTACTAAAAAAACTTCCAGGCCTTTATCAGCTACAACCGGAGTTTTAGCTGCTGTTTCGTCACTATGCAAAATGGCAAAAGTTACTCCTTGGAAGCTCACAGGGCTTAGAGAAACTGGAATCCGGGAAACTAAAACCCATTACCCATTACTGACCGTCGACTAAGCAAAATTCCAATATTGACATTCCCTCCAGCAATTAACATCTGCCCAAATATCAAAATTGGCCTGTCTATACTCCGAGTGCAGGATATGCTGCAAATTCCTGTATCCTATTTAATGGACGCTCTAATAGGGGCCGAAGCTTTGCAAATTCCATCATGGGCCATGAAACGTGGTATGGCACGATGTAACTATGCCGAAAGGTACAGAAATGATATCAATGGAGAAATAAACCAATTTGTGCCTAATTGTGATCGGTTCCACCACAGAGACATGTGCTGTTTGATGAAGACTAAAGCCGATAATTACACACACAGCTCGGGTTTCGTTTTCATAAATTGGCAGGCGATAAAATCCATTTTTGCGGGTTTTCTATGCAAAATCGCCCCTTGATTCCCGGCATATTATCTAAAGCCATCAATTTTTAGCCCCACTGGAAATCACATTTTATCCTTCATGATATCTTTTTCAATATAAAGTATGATCAATCGTTCAAGCCGAGGTTCCTGCCGGCAAAGGCAGACAATCTAAAATTGATAAAACTTTCAGCACTCATCCGGGAATAAGAATGGGACAGCTCGCATCCCCATTTCCAATAACTCCCTCGGCCCCTTAGGAATGCGACGACGACGACGAAAAATGCACGCGCATTCTAGTAACGCTTTGTATATGAGGAATTTGATGACGAATGTGCAGCCAAGTCTACCTTGCCATGATTTACCTCCCGGTTTGCAGAAAACGTCGCTACACTTTTAGAGCTTCAAAGTTTTAGTCACTTCCTATTAGTTAGAAAGTTGATTATTGGTTGTTAATCCTGGCAGAGCGCTTGGCCAAAGTTTGACTGCTTGCTCGAGAAAGTTATGTTAGTGATCTTTTTTCCTGAGTAGCTTGATGACTATGCTGCCGGTCCTAAGCCCGGATAAAGGAGGAAGGTTCCAGGGTCAGGCTAGCACCCTACCCTACGATAAAGTACCTATACAAAAATAGATTACAGCAAAAAATCGAAGAAACCCCGATTTCAAATACTAAAGACATCAATCCAGCAGGGGAAAGAATCAAGAATTCAGCAAGGGAGGCACTTGGAGAACGAACCATAAAAGTGAACCAAATAATCAACCACAAGACACCATGGTTCCGCCCAGAAATCAAGGAACAGTGCAAAGAAAAACCTGCCTAAGATATTGCACTCTGCGAACGCCAGAGTCATATAACGAATACAAGCAAGTTAGGAACAAAACTAAAGAATTAATAAGAAGAACCAGAAACGATCACTGGGAAATGTTCTCCACACGCCTGGAAGGTGATTTCTACGGGTAACTCGTAGCCCCTGTTGAAAACAATACTTTTCTGCGACTAAAGCTCGAAAAGAAAAACAAACCATTGCGCCATTATTACATTATGATAATGCAATAATTAATTGAAACTTTGCTGTTTGTTATTGATTGATTCAAAGCTCAAATTCCATATGTACCATGTAAATATTTGCACGTTTGTGCATTATTTCATAATAGCACTTTTCAATTAAATTGCTAAATTGATTCAAATTACCTCAAATTAAAAATGTGGGCGTTATTTGAACCGATACTACTAGATGCGTTTTTTGCTCCCCATTAATTGTATATTTAACTTATTTTAATTGGAAAATCGCTTACAGAGTCATTATTCAATGGGAGAGAGGGAGTAATGGGATTCGGATTATTACAATTCCAGGAGAAGATATTCTTCCAGGATAAGATTCTCCGGGAAAAGATAAAATAAAGGCAAAACTCCTGAAAAGCCTAACTCAAGAAACACGCAAACTGATCCTAACTGAATTGAACAACTGCATCAGAAATAATATAATTCCAAAAACATGGAAAAACGGCTTAATAATCCCTATACCCAAAAAATGGACTGGACAATACACAACCTAGCAATTACAGACCAATTACATTGCTACCAGTACTTAGCAAGATGTTTGAGTACATAATAAGGCAGCGACTGGGAAAACTGGTTGGAAAGTACATACCATCGTATCAGTTCGGATTCAAACATCAGCACTCGACTATTCACCCACTCTTCACTCTGACTAACAATATACAAACAACCCACCTAACTGACAGAAAGACAGCTTGCCTGTTTATGGACATTAACAAAGCTTTTGATAGTGTCTGGCATAGAGGCTTACTATACAAACTATACAAACTACACACACCAACATATCTACTACACACCATAAAGAACTTACTAGAAAACAGACAACTACAAGTACGAATTGACAAAACACTGTCATTTTCTTTTTCCCCTGAACAAGGGCTCCCTCAAGGATCCCCGCTCTCACCGTTTCTCTACAATATATACTGCCATGACATATAGAATTAAAACTTACTAGACAAAAATCAAATCGACAGATCGGCATACATATTACTATACGCAGACGACACGGCACTTATTGTACATGACAAGACTATTGAGAGAGCAGCTCAAAGACTCCAAACACTAACAAACAACACAATGACAGGGTTTTATAAATGGAGACTAACACCAAACGCGTCAAAAAACCAACTTCTGCTCACAAACCACAGGCTCAACGCTGACTCCCCTACAATAACTGCAGACGGCCAAACGACACAACCAAAAAACGACGTAAAATACCTTGGAATCACAATTGACCACAAACTTAAATTCACTAAACACATACGAAACATCAGGGCAGAAACAATAAAGAGAACAAAACACTTCCGATCACTAACCTACAAAGACAGAGGAATTAGCACAAACACCGCCATCAAAATATATAAAGCTATTTGAAGACCCTTGCTAGACTACTGGAGATATACTCATGACCAACGGAACAGAAAGGACAAAACGTTATATACAAACAACAGAACAAATTGCACTAATACTAATAACACGAATAAGACACCCCCAAAACCCACTACACAACCCCTCCACCCAACTACTATACGAACGCACAAACATGACAAAGATTTCGGAAAGACTCATACATCTACAGACAAAATGGACAAACAACCCCTACAACTGGACCATACTGAATCCCCTTTGTCTTACAAGACCAACCAGACAATCCCGCTTCCGTTTCCCTACATCAACGCTACTCGAACACTTACAAACGCAACTGACTACTGGACAATAAAATATTTTTTTCTTGTCATTAGAATTGGCAAGTTTATTTAATAAGATTATTAACCTAGAATAAGAGAATATTCATCTTTGTTTTTTGTTTAGATTAAGACTACATGTATTAAACAAGGGCAGAAAGACCGATAGGTCGATAGCCTTTTTAAGAAATAAAGATGTTTACTACTACTGCCTGGTTCTTGCTCTTTTTTTTTACCGTCTAAATTCACCCTTTGAGACAAGTTCAACTCCAAATTTCGCTGCACTTTCAAATGCAAAATCAACAAAACACAACGAAAACTGACAAATGAAAAAAAACTTTTACTTCATCTTCCAGATTTACACCTTCTAATGGCATTTAAATCGTTTTAAAGAAAAATTATAAAATAAATACAAATTAATATATTGACCAACAAATAAAATGTATCGCTAATAATTCACGGCAACAATAAAACATAATTAAATGTAAGTGTCATTGAAATGGCTGCATTAACTAACCACATAAAATATTTATTTGCATTATTTATTCCCCATAAATGATGGTTGAGTAGACGATCCTGGCCTTCATTTAAATGGATAGATTTTTGTATTTGGCTGCAATTTATCATCGTCTGTCCTGACAGGTTGAGACAAAATATCGCATAAATAAGTCTATAATTAAAGCATCTTGAATGAATTCAAGGATATTATCGGGCTTAATATTGTGTGCCCAATAATGGAAGGATTTAAATGATTGGAAATTTGAATAGAAACGTTTTGCTTTTTTCAAACAATTCGCCCAGAATAATTCGATATTCCATGGTGAAATAATGTTTATCAAATTGCGTCCAGAGTAAATGATATTATTGATATGGCCGGTATTTTCCTTCCTAAATGGATTGTAATAAAATATAATTGCGCTTGAATAATACATGAAACACAATCACATTAGCGGCTCAAAAAAAAATAATCCCATGCCTTTTGGATTATTTTCGAATAATTAATCAAAAACCTTATTTAGACTCGGTCTATTTCAAAGCCTCAATGAGATAATATGACACACTTAATTCGATTTAGCCACTTGGTATCAATTATCAAGCATTTAGATAAATTATATTCTGTGAAAGATCAACTTGACGAAATGCGTCAAAGTCGGTTAAATTGATGGATGTTTTACAGACGCTTTTCCTCTTTAAATAGTATTTGATATGCTAATTACTCTCGCTGGACTAATTGTTCATACACACTTGCAAGCTACTAATTTTAGTTAATGTGCAAGCGAATAAAAATAAACAGTTAAATAGCAACTTTGCCACTAATTTTTCAAATGCTTCGCCCACAAAAGCAACGATGATTAGAGTCGAGGAACTGACGCCAAATAATCCCATTTTAGCCAAAACAGAGAGAAACCCCATTTTTTAAGGCGACGATTATTAACTTGACATTGAACGCGTTATGAGATAAACGGCTGGGTCACCAACTGGCTGGATGTTACTACTTGCTATTATCCCGTAGTAGCACATCTTTAATGTTTAACTAAACCAAAAGGAAACGCTTGATTATTATTAAATTTATGAGCCGCAATTTTCACCTAATAGCACATTCAATACATCTTAATGTTTTATGGCTTTTTTATTCGATGAATAAATCTCTAGGTAAAATGCGATGGAACGCTTTATTAGTTTTCTTTCCGGGCGAAATCCACGCTGAGACTTGTATAATCTTAGTTTCGATCGCAGTGGCATCCCGACAAGCGGATTATCGTATCCAGATGAAAAATGAGCAATAAATTCACCCGAAATACGGATTTGGTTCGATCAGCTTTAACCATTCGGACATAAACCGGAATTCGGAATAAAATAGAAACGCTCCAAACCTCTAGAATAACAATCAGTTTAAAAAGATCTTAACTTGATATCTTCAATTGTATCTTAACCAGAGGATGTTCTGTATCTCGAAGCAACTAACTTGGCTGGAAAAATTCCTTTACTTCTACATCATCATCATCATCATCATCATCATCTGTGGCTTCACAACCCTGGGTGGGTTTTTGTCGACTCTAACCACACATCTCCATCCTTCTCTATCAAGCATCCAATAGGCGCCATCTTCGATTTTCATTGTCTTTTGTAATATTATCTCTCCATCTGAGGCGGGGCCGACCTGATGGACGTTTTCCCCATTGGAAGCCTCCTCCCACACCAGTTTTACCAGTCTATCATCTGGCATTCTTTGAACGTGTCCTTGCCCACTGTCTCCTGGCCTTATTTCGTTTATTATGCTAGTGTCAGTGTGGAGTTCTTTAAGTTCTTGCTTGGTTTTTATTCTATATTGCCCCATATTTTCGTCTCTTGTTGGACCAAATATTTTTCTTAGCACTTTCCTCTCAAAGACCTTAAGTCGTTCTTCGCTTGCAACCTCTTAGTGTCCAGGTCTCACATCCATATTACGACAGGCCTTATGATTGTTTTGCATATGTTCAGCTTAGTTTTCCTGGTAAGTATTCTAGATGTTATTAGGTTTTGAAGAACAAAAAGCCATCTGTCTGCAGATACTTAAATTGTCTTGTCCGCTCAAAGTTGCAGTCTCCGATAGAGAAGTTTTGTCCTACTCTATCTCGGTTCCGATTATTTCTACTGAGGTACATTTACTTGGTCTTGTCCTCGTTTACTTTGAGGCCAATCCTTTCTGCTTCCTTTTCGAACTTGATGAAGGAGCCCTTGAGGTTGATCCTGCTTTTGCCATTCACATCGACATCATCTGCAAAAGCCAGGAGCAGGTGATCAAAGACAGCAGTTGGCTTCTCGATTTAGGAGTTCCTAATCACATATTCCAATGCTATGTTAAAGAGTTGAGGTGAGAGGGCGTCACCTTGCTTGAGACCATTATTGATTCTGAAGGAGTCGGAGAGACTCTGTCCCATTCTTACTTTACATCGCGTATCATCCATACATACTTTTGTCAGCGATATAAGTTTTTTTGGAGATCCAAGTTCTTGTATTGCTTACCACAACTTTGATCTATCTACTTCTGTCGAATGCCTGTTTGAAATCAATAACCAATTGGTGGAGTTCTCTGTCGAACTCCCAGCATTTCTCCATTATTTGTCTATTGGTAAAAATCTGGTCTACGGTGGACCTATTTGATCTAAAACGCCACATTGGTAGTCGCCAACAATCTCTTCGGTATATGGTCTCATTCTCTCCAGCCAGGATATTGGAGAGTATCTTATAGCATGTATTGAGGAGAGTTATTCCACGATAGTTTGTGCATTTCTTTTGTCTCCTTTTTATATATAGGGACAATTCCTTTATTTCTACACTTACCTCTTAATATGAAGCAGAAGATTAATATGTAGATGTAGAATGAGAAGCATTTTTCCACACACACGCAACATGTTTTGGTCTGGAAATACGATTGAAGATAATAAATTTGTCTTCGCCATCTCAAGCATGTTGGGATCTGAATCTTCTATTTCATGATGTAGGAGTAGAAGACGAAGATGCAGGTGTAGAATCGGAAGCATTTTTCCGGCAGTTTTCATTATTCGGCGGTAAAACATCGATTGGTGTTGGTATCTTCACCATCTGAATCTTTTATTGCATGGTGTAGTATTGGAAGATAAAGATGTAGGTGTAGAAACTGAAACACTTTTTGCGCCAAGTTGATTAGTCCCAGATACACCAAATCAACCGCTTGATATAATATTGTCGGTATAAGTGCTTTTTCACTATCTGAATGCTTACTGAATCTGGATCTTCAAATCTGTTATGCACAAGTAGGTGGCAAATCTGTATTACAGAGATAGAAGAACTTTTCCAGTCAGTTTTTATACTAAATTTATCTTTACCATCTGAATTATGTTCGAATCTTAATCTTCGAAATCAAGATGTAGAAATAGAAGCATGTTTCCCGTCAGATTAATTATTTGGAGATGCAACTTTTGCTGGTCGAGCCCATATTTAACATATGAAATGTATCTTCACTTTTTGAATCATGTTTGAATCTGTCTTCTATATCATGATGAAGAAATAGAATATGAAGATGTAGATGTAAAAATGGACGCATTTTGGGAGCTAATTGAATTATGAAGAACTACACAAAAATTCGGGATGATATGACAAAATGTAGAAGGAGAAGAAGTAGAAGATGGCCGAGCTCAGATTAAACATATCCAATGTATCTTCACTATCTGGCTGATGCTGGAATAGGAATCTTCCATATAATCATGAATATATAGAACTGGAAACAGAAGTATTTTTTGAACCAGTTTGATTAATGTGAGATACGCGACATTTGCTGATTGGGACAAGATTGAAGATCATGTTTGAAATAATGCTAAACAAATACTAGATTGAGGTTTTCTATCTTTATAACCGACTATAAAAGCAGGAAAAGCGGACCGTAACCTATTGCTTTCATAAGAATGTAAAAATAGTGGTTTCTATAAAGTTTTTCGGTTATTTTTAGCATGAAAACTAATCGCGGAAATGGACACTATTTCCGGTAGCCCTTTGTAATGGCACAAATATCCGTTCTTGACCCATTTTAGATTCACCTTTCGAGATTACGCGTACTCCACGTAGTCTCCCTATTCACTAAATATTTTAACTCCTGATAATATACTGGCACCTTCGGCCTTTTGACGACTGAAGCCCCGAAAGTTATATTCGTTGAATATACCACACGTTCCGTTTCAAATTTTCACCGAGTTGAAGCATACAGCTTTTATATCATCCCGTTGTCAGGCCATCTTTTGCATCGACTTTAATATATTCTCGAAAGGGTGAGGCCGTATTGGCACATTCTTGTGGTTAAATGTGGAAGATGAGGCTTCGTGCCTTCATCTATTTACCTGCTTGTGGGGCTGGTATTGTGTAAGCAATATAGGGAACCGCATTTCGTTTTTTTGGCTTGTTATCAGATCATCAGCTTAAAGTGCCGCATGAGGCCGAAGATATAATAAAACACTGAAAATTCGTCAAAAAGAGTCTAAGAAATCCATTGCAGCAAGTTTGATCATTGACATACATAATATAAAAAATGTCATTGTAATTTCAGTTTGTTTGCTATTTATTTGTGGGGTTTCTTTACGACCCGGCTTTTGCTTTTTTGCTACTCATTTGCGTTTTCGGCTTTAGAATCGTGTTCTGAGATATTATCCGCAGAAATCTGCTTGAATCTAATTATTTCGTTCCACGTCCTACTTTGTGCGGGAAAAATAAACCATCGGTCTAGACTAGGATTTTGACAATAAAATTCGCATTAAATGAATCCATTTTGCCGTGTAGCTTTCATCGGCATTTCCAAGAGTGTTTTGCAGGCTCAAAAATATACCTCTGGGCAGGTTTTAATTAAATTTCATAAAGTAAATTAATTAAAATTACTGAAAAAACCTCTATTTATCCTGGAATATGTTTCACGTTTTTACACAGCCTGCAACAGGCAGTCAAATTTTGAATTCAAAGTGAATAATAAATTGATGCAGTCAGTTCAATTGGGAATATTTAATTATGGCTGAATAATCCCCATTGTTCCCAATGCACATTTCCGAAAAAAAAACTATTTAGTTGATAAAGCAAATTAGGGCTAAAAAATGTAAAGTTTGGCTACAAAATCCACCGACGAGACCATTAAAAGCTACTTAATTTGAGCAATTTTCATGACACGTGTACAAAACACACATTTCAACTGAATTTGTATCATAAAACCCGCAATTATGCTTCGTTAAGTATTTCGATGGAAAAAACACACACAACATCAAACAATTCAATTTGAAACTTTAACAATTGCGGCTTAATTAAAATCACGAAAATTGTATGCATAACACGAAATTTTATTATCGGGCGTGTCTTTATGAGTTGGTTAGTGGCAAATTAAAAACTGGTGCCAAGCGAAGATTTTTATTAACCGCAGTAATCGTTTTCCAGTGGACGTTGAATGCAAGAGAATACTGCCAGTCATAGGCTTTAGTGAATTTTTCCGATCCAAACTGGTGTAAATTTGAATGCATTTATCATAAATAATGATTAGGTCTAATTAGGTTGCAGGTCGCTGAACCCTTGACCGGATTGATATATCCAAATATTTACAAGCCAAAAGCGCTGAATTAAGTATTTATATTGTAGAGCATGCTGCTAGACAACAAAATGAATTAGTTGTGATTTTGGAAATGTGACTTGTTTAACCAGATACACCCGATTACGTTCGTCGATGTATTCGACCGTGAACTTTTAATAATAGACATTTTGCTTGATCCCTCAAAGGTCGATATTTTCACATTTTCGATCAGGGGATTTTAAAATAGCAATCGATTCATTTCATTCATCAATGTCCATTGTAACATTCCCCTTGGAAATTTACTATTTCAATCAGAGCTCCGAGTCTATTCTATTGAAAATATCCTTAAAATCACATTAAGTTAACAGTGAAAAAGACCCTTTTGCAGCCTTTTAAAAGACGAAACACACACACACACACACACACACACACATTTAAATAAACTTAGTTTCCTTCGCTGCTGCATGTAAGCATGTCAACAGGCTTCAGGTTATTTCGCAAACTAATTTGCATGGGAACATCAAAAAGATGACGAGCATCAAAAACAGCATTTTATAGAAAAGGAAAATTCAATTTTGCAACGCGAAGCTACATGATGTTTCTGCATGAAATTGAAGTTATGGCTAATGGCCAGAAATATTCACTTCAACTTAACACTAAACACTGATGTTGACGTTGTTTTACGCCTAAATATACAATAGACTGATATAAGCGGGTACAAATTTCAGCATGATTTAAACTCAGGTACCCTCAGGACCAGGTTTCGAGCCTTTTAGCAAACGCTTCCAAAACCCGCACTTCACATAGCTTTCCGCGCCCAAAGTGCAAATTTCCAGAGTGTTATTTTCAGGCTAAACCCAGCTGATGAGAGCTAATAAGCTCGAAACCTGCTCCTGAGGGTGCTTTTACAGCTCTGATGGTGCCGAAACTACTTTCATTTTCTGCACAATAGACTGCTTGCCATCCATACGTTGACAGACTTTTCGATTATTAAAAGTTTGCGGTGAAGATTTTCAAGGCTCAAAAAATTGGAAAAGTTCCCCGATCACTCCAAAGTTGAGCACATTGGACTAATAATAAGCCCATTGTGTGAAGTAGACTGAAAAACTTAATTGAATTTAAATGTTTAAATTTAATGGGCTTCTGTGGAGTGGTCACATTTAATTATCCTTGCTACTCACTCTGCTAGGTTCAAGCATTAAATTTTCCTCAAATATAAATAAAATATTCACGCGATGCAATTTTAGTTTGTAGGCAAATGTTTTGTATTTTCACTCCAATTTAACAACTGGTTATAAATCGTGTTTTTTTCATGGAAACCTTTCGGAATTCTGTGCGGAAATTTTTAATGTTTTTCGCGAAAATCAAACACCGATGAATAAGTTGCAAACGCATTATTTCTGCACCATTGAAATTGTGTGGGATAATTCATAATGCAGTGGTTAAACTTGAAAAACGTAATGTTTTCGTAAGTCTGATTTATAATGGGATCATCAACTTGAACTGACTGTCCCATAACACTAAAAATAGACTGAGTGATTTGCCATAAAACATGCCACGTGGATGTTTACACTAATCCATTTTAAGGCTGCAACAAAGATTAGGACAATTTTCAGTTCAGGTTTTATGGCCTTATTGGGGGCTGGTTGCGTGACTTTTAACACGACAGAAGCCCGAAGGGAATAAAATTTAATTTTTCAATCAATCAATAATGGATAAATTAAATCAAAATTTGTTTTTGGATCGTCATAGATCTTCTTCCCGATTTTTTTTTGGGGGGGGGGGTTTTTAGACCGTCGTCGATAGGAATTTGGTCCGGACGAAACAAATCGAACATCAGGAAAAATATTTCATCATAATTCACCAGTTTCTAAATAAAAAGTAGTCAATAATTAAAAATACACAGTTCGTTGACGTAAATGAAAAGCAATCAAATGACACAAATAAATAAATTGTTTCGGTTACATTATGGAGGGTTTTTTAATTAAAATGCTAATTAAACAGCCAGGAAAATTAGGGAGTCATTTACCTAATTGACATAATCCATTTCACACAGAGCTGCCCTACCGTGAGCATTCATCAAGAACGATCTCATTTTAAGACGCCATACACAGACTAAAGGTGTTTACGTAAACAAATTAAAGCGGGCAGAAGGATTTAAATCCTGGCAAGATTTCGACTGGTGATTAATTAATTTTTTTTTTCATTCGCCTTTAATATGAATTTCCTAATTAAGCTCGTCTAGGCTGCGTTGCATATTATTTTGAATTAAGCTAGGAAGTTTATCAGTTTTAGGGCCATTTATTCATAATGAAAAGTTGAGCTAAACGATATTAAAATTCCTGATGTTGCGCTTAAAATTTCATGGAAGAAAATACTTGCAAAGTGATAATAATCGAAAAAATGTGGCAAACAGCAGGAAGTAAAAGCTCAAAGAATTTCAGATGCGTTCAGTTAGGCGACTTACTGCCGATTGTGGATCAATGTTGATCTTGATGAAGATTCGCTGGAAAGTTCGCATGTGGAAAATGAATCTCATGATTTACCTTCTATACAGCGCTCATAGGAATTCGTTGACTCATTTTAAGCAACTTAATTTTTTATATCCATCCCCACAGGCATAAAAAATTTGGGAGTATGAACCACTAACGTATTCTTCATACTCAAACGAAAAATTCAACGGCACAACTTCGACATTCTACACTCTTTAATGCGTTTGTTGTGCCAAGCCCTTTGGGCACGCCACTGATTGGGTGGCAAAAGTGAACAAGAATCAACTTTGCAGTGTTTTCTGGATCCAAACAGTGTCGTGCCCGAAGGGCTCGGCACAACTTCGACATTCAAGGCTCCTTAATTCTTTGGATGCGTTTGTTGTGCCCGAGGCAACACGGGCACGACACTGATTAAGCAGTAAAAGTGAACAATCAGCAACTTTGCAGTGTTTTTTGCATCCAAACCAGTGTCGTGTCCGAAGGGCTCGGCACAACTTCGACATTGAACACTCTTTAATGCGTTTGTTGTGCGGGCACGACACTGATTTGGTCTCAAAAGTGAACAATCAGTAACTTTGCATTGTTTTTATTGTCGAAGGGCTCGGCACAACCTCGACATTGAACACTCTTTAATGCATTTGTTGTGCGGGCACGACACTGATTGGGTGGCAAAAGTGAACAACCAGCAATTTTTCAATGTTTTTGCATCCAAACCAGTGTGGTGCCTTAAGGACTCGGCACAACAAACTTCGACTTTCAACATTCTTTAACTCTTTAAGACGTTTAGCGCACCCAAACCGCATTTTCGCCCGAAAAATGCCGAGTTTCTTTTCTAATTTCCAGTAGATTTAATCCAGTTTCTCTGGAGCACATGGTTAGGCCTTGCCGGTTTAATCTAAAGCTTGGTCTTGGTCAATAGCCAGCTTTCAATGTAAATGCAAATTCGCACAGCAACTTGTTTTCCGCAACTTTAACAGATTAATGAGCAAAAAACGTTGGGTTTTGCAAATGTTGAAAACACATGTTACACCTTGACCTGTCCAGAGATCACGGTACGAAGAGGTCTACTTCCACTATGGATCTCAGGAAAAGTACGCGAACATGATTTTCGTGTTCGTGCAAGAGTAGAGAATTAAATTTTTGCTCAAAATTAGTCGTAAAATATTTCAAATACCGAAACAGCCCAACCACCACTACAAGTGATTCACTCAATTCCTTCCAGTGATGAAAGTCGTTGAAGATATCAAAGAAACTGGCCAACCTAATGGGAAACATTAAATTATAATAATTGTTTGTTGCATAGTTGAGCAATTTTAAGTGATTTTTAATAATAGTTTGAAAATTGACATGTGGAAATTGGAATAAATTACATGTGTGGATCGCTAGGTCGTTTATCTTAATTACTTCAAACATCAAGTATTGCTCATATGGGCTATTATTAAAATGTTAAATAATTAAAAATAACTAAGACTGGCAGACATTGCGCGTAACCAAACACTTTGCCAGAATTAAAAAACCTGCTGTTTCACCCGAATTTATTTTAAATTGGTTTCAGGGCAAACCATTTTTTTTACTCTGAGATTTTGAAAATTTTTTACTCTGTCGTTTTTTCGGCGCATTTATTACCGTTTAGAGTTGGGCCAGCATTGCGAACCCTCATTTAATGTGGTCTGTTTTCTTCCAGACTCTTCCGCTCTAATCATCAGTTTAAATAAAGTTTTTATCTAAGTGAAAATATTTATAGGAATATTTTTGAGGAACGTGTGCTTTGCGTAAACCACAATGTCAGACGTATTTACTCGTTAATCAATTAAGACGGATGTAAATTTAGATATGTAAATTCTGAATGCGTGTGCGAATGAATGATAGAGTTTTATTAAAGTCAATGAAGCGCCAACGTATTTATCGTGGATTTGATTGATTTCATATATTCGTCAAAGTTGTGAAGAATTTTAAGCAATATATTTTTTAAAAGTACCCTTAATTGGTGAAAAAATCGGGTTGCGAGCTTCAAACTTACTTTGCGGCTGATTCCTGACTGCGGGCTTAATCCATTCCTCTCCGAAAAATTGGGCCTTTGAAGTGCAGATTTTTGGAGAAAGAAACCCTGAGAAATCAAAAATTCCCCAAAAAAAAAATCTAGCCGGCTTACTTTGCACGAAAGCAACGTTCAAATGTTCACATAATTTGCGCCTAAATTTCCGAGATTCATGCCTAGTTTCCAAAAAATTGAAAAACTTTAGAGCGCACCGGAGGAACAGTTGAATTTTTGAAAATTCGCTTATAATTTTTGGAGCCACTGGTCTCGAGAAAACGTTGGCTATCCGAGCTCCGACCGTCAACTGTTTCGACTAGCGGATTCAACGCGTTGCGCACTCACTCTATAGCCGAATGAAAATGTATGTGTATACTTATTCAATATAAAACGCTAAGGGATGAAAATTTTTGGGTTTTCCGCCCTGGAAAATATAAAAATGCATTGCGAAGCAATTGCACTTAGACTCGTCAGACTGTATGGCACTGCGAAATTTTCGCCGATCCTGAACAGGTCTTCTTTGGTAAATTGGTAAGCAACTTCCATACAGTATAGAGTCGGATAGAGTTCCTCTGGGTCATAAGAAGTGGGGCAAGCACCTGCTTGGAATTTTTCAGCCGGCTGAATAATGATTTGTCCGGGTCGAAACGCCGCGTGAAAAAATCTTAGGCGTCAACCCCTCACCCTAATACATTAGGGTAAATGTACCGCCTTTTTACAATTTACTTTAAAAGTCTCCCCATTTCGGGAATTATGCCCGCGGACTCAAGTATCCGTTGTAGGGCGAGTGAAGCACATCCGATAAATGTAAAAGGTTTGCAAATTTTTTCTGGAAACGAAGCAGTAAAAGGTTGAGTTTCTATTCATTTATACAGGGTGATTCAAAATTGGCGTCATTCCTCGCGGGGTGTTGTCTGGGAGTGTTTAGGGCGTTGAGGAAAAATAGTTAAAAAAATTAATTGTTATCAAAAACTGAGATATTTGCAAAAAACTAGATCAGAAGATCGGCAACAATGTTTTTCAAGGTAATCCAGCTAGCTCATGATCAAGAAACCATAGATAAATACAGAAAATGACAATGAAATAGGTTAGGGTAACCGGTAAATTCAACGAATGTCAACAATACCTCCTATAAAAGGTGATGGCTAATGATCTATTTACAATTAAACCCACGGTAAGTGATGAAGAAGAAAGTCACTAACCTCCAAATAAGAAAAACATTTTGGTCATTGGCGATGAAACACAATTTTTAGATACGAATCTGTCGGTTTGAAAAGAACCGTTCTGAAATGTGGACAACTCATAAAAGGAGTTTGAAGTTTGGCCCCTTTCACTCCATTTTAACATGGTGGTGCCCGTGCAATCGCTTTATTGGGGTCACATTTTGAGCAGCTTCTCGCCTTCGGTTAATTAACTCCTGCTCAATTTGTACCGGTGATCGGTAGACCAGATATTTAATGTGTCCTTGTGTCCTATGCCTCTTCCATACATGGTAGGGATGCATCCCTTTAAATGTTGTTGATGAAATGTATATTGGTTTTACTGAAATTGCACCAATTTATTGCAAGAACAATACAGTCGATGACGGCCAAGAAGATGTTCAATAATTGGCCCAGTTTATTAGCCAATAAATCGGGGAAAAGTTACAAAAGATTAAATTTAGTAAAAACTGTTTCGTTGACCAACTTCTGCTCACAAACCACAGACTCAACGCTGACTCCCCTACAATAACAGCAGACGGCCAAACGACACAACCAAAAAACGACGTAAAATACCTTGGAATCACAATTGACCACAAACTTAAATTCACTAAACACATACGAAACATCAGGGCAGAAACAATAAAGAGAACAAAACACTTCCGATCACTAACCTACAAAGACAGAGGAATCAGCACAAACACCGCCACCAAAATATATAAAGCTATTTGTAGACCCTTGCTAGACTTTGGACATATACTCATGACCAACGGAACAGAAAGGACAAAACGTTATACACAAACAACAGAACAAATTGCACTAAGACTAATAACACGAATAAGACACCCCCAAAACCCACTACACAACCCCCCCACCCAACTACTATACGAACGCACAAACATGACAAAGATATCGGAAAGACTCATACAGCTACAGACCAAATGGACAAACAACCCCTACAACTGGACCATACTGAATCCCCTTTGTCTTACAAGACCAACCAGACAATCCCGCTTCCGTTTCCCTACATTAACGCTACTCGAACACTTACAAACGCAACTTACTAGTGGACAATAAAATAATCTCTTCTTGCCACTGAAATTTTATTTAGTAAGATCGCTAACCTAGAATAAGAGAATTTTCATATCTGTTTTTTATTTAGATTAAGACTACATGTATTAAACAAGGGCAGAAAGACCGATAGGTCGATAGCCTTTTTTAGAAATAAAGATGTTTACTACTACTACTACTACTGTTTCGTTGGACCGTATTGGCCGGCGGTTTGGTCCTTCGAGCCGGATCATAGATAGAAAATTACAATTTCCTCAATTTAAAATTCGCTTTTTCTCCAAAAGAAGAGGCCACAAATTTCGCAAAATCTTTCTGGAATTGGCTAAACCTCCAGTGGCTAGGAAAACTAATTTTTTTGAAGATCACAATCAAAAACCTTGTAGAAAGTTTCTTGAGCATGTTGATTCTCCTCACGTTTTCACCCGAAATAGTAAATTAAGATTAGGCAAGACCTCGAACCAATTCCCAGTGCATCGGCAATAAACAGAAAGATAAATTTCCTTAAAAAACTGAACGTCTTTTGCTTTCGTGAATCTAAATCGTGCCCTCGACAGTCTGACTCCAATTTGGCGCGATTTCGTTTACCTACCAATATGTTTTCCTCGGCGTCGATTCCTCTTTAAACATCCCTTCTCGACTTTGGTAAACCGACTTCCCATGGAATTTGCTGTCGGAAACAGGAAAACGCATCTTAGGCTCGAAACAATTCGGCCATTATCTCTAGATAAAGTTGTGTAAACTGTGGCGCCTGCGACGCTGCAGTCTGCACACGAAGTCGAACGAACCACATTGTGTGGTTTCCTCAATTTTCCAACTTGATAAACTGGTGTAAATGAGATCACGTACGAATCTTACTTGCTACAGCATGTCGTCCAATATTGACACTGACATAAAGTGCGACATGGAGCAAGATTGTGCTCAGTTATTTGAATGAAACACGTATGCGTTAGGATCATCTTTCAGAAATACCTTTGAATATATACATATATCAGTGACGGTTTCCATTAAATTAAATAAACTTTATTAACGAAGAAGATGAAGGTCCGCTGGATCCCATAGAAGCCGATTTAATCGCATTTATCGAAGTATTTGAGCCATCAAACAACAAATTTTCGCCCTTTACTCCAACAAAGTTATACAAAAATTTCGACTTCAATCCAGTTCCACTTTGGTTTCGACAGTTTTCATAAAAACAGGCACCCATTTGAATCAAAAACATGTAATTTATTCTCCCCCGAAAATATAACCTGTTTCCAAAAGGTGCATTAACTTACTCCTGCCATTCGCCAAACTTATAAAAGCTTCTTTCAACTCGAGCTTTATAATCGGCCCCCTTTTAAATGCATACGGATCCAGACTGGCAGTTTTGCGGAACTTTTATCCGGAAAAATCAGCGACTGTTTCATTGAATTTAGGTTTTGCCTTTATTAACTTTATTGCTTTGCTTTGGTTGATTTTTTAAATAATTATTTTGGGCTTTTTTCAATCGCTTTACTCCGCTGTTCATTTTATTTTTCTGTTGCACAAAATGCAAAATCGCGTGTAAACTTTTCGTGCAACAAATTCTTCCTATCAACTTTTAAAAGAAAGTTTTCTTATCGACTTTACTTTGATTAATATTTGCTAGTTGGAACCTATAAAAAATTCAATTTTTGGAAACTTTCATTAACATGAGCTTGATTAATTAAACTCAAGAAAACTGAGTCTTTAAATAATCTCATAATGAAAATAATAGAATACTTTAACAGCAGATTGAGGTGGAGTTAAAACAAAGAGAGAAGAGAGGAGAAGGGTAATGACAAGTTAAGATGAAGAGAATAAAAGTATGTGGGTATAAAAGTTCCTGCAAAACCAGCAAAAGTACGAACAAGGAGTGGGAAACATATTTATAAAACCTGTATTTTACATAAGAAAAAGATGAAGAAAAGACGATGCAAGTACTTGAAAATGGAGGAAAACTTCAATGAGGAAAGAGTTAAGAAATTGCAGAAAAGTCAGCCAAGTCCAAGTCCCGCCAAACAAATTTCTGTTGTAAAGTACTGCAGAAGAAAATCAGAAAAAAACTACCGAGTTTGAAAAAATGAAAAACAGCATAACCATTCCCTTAGTGAAAAAATTACAACGTCGCATTATCCAAAAAAAAAATTATTAACGCATAAACGAAACCAGCAGTTGAAGAAATCGATCAAACATTGAAGAAATAATGAACAAGGTTTCAAAAAATGCAGTTTTTCTATGAAATAAATAATAGAAAAGCACTGATATTTGGAAGACTAGCATTTGCAGCACTGATATTTGGAGGACCAAGTAAGCCTCTCGGGATCTTATCAGAATCTTAATAGGAAAAAGCTTTTGCAAATCAGCATTTGAGAGCATTGACTAAGAAAAGAAAAACAACAGGCAGAAAAGCTCAGGGAAAGAGGATTCTCAGTCTGATATAGAATGGAAGAATGCGATGAAAGCGAGCGATCAAACATGGCAGTGAAGCAAACATCAATAAAACCATAAAAATGTATTAATATGTAAGTAGGAAATTGATAAGAAAATCAACAATTTCCACATTCAGAGGCAAATTTTAAAAGCAATAGAGAGCTGAAAAAATGCAAGCACAAATGATTCAAGCCGATATTTCAGAATGCTCAAAAGATGTATGAAAGAAAGTACAGAACGTAAACAACATCGACTATGTTGGAAAACACTCTGAAATGAAGACGGAGGAAGAAAAGGAAAAGAATTTGGAAAAGATACAAATAACTGATGAAGATTCAAAAGAAGATCAAGTGGAGTAGGTGAGTGCCCTCCATATGGAAAACCGCATTGTAATTGGACATCTCACATATATTTTTTTAAATATGTATTACTAATCCTATAAAATTTAAGAACTATACAAATTCGCCAGCAGAATTGTATTTAAGTTATAATGGAAACAATGGAGACAACGGGGGTAATTCCACTAGTTTGTCCTAGTTCCTGTCAAGAGTAGGCCAATCGGCAAACAATATATTTTCCCCATCTGTTGGACTATACGCCGCCCTTTATGTGGCCAAGTCGGGTTGTTTCCAGATTTATTGCGCAAAGCGAGAAAACAACTCTGTGCCGACCGGCCATTATCTGTATTTATTTCTTTTATATAATGGTTAAATGTGCAGTACCCCATTGAAGCGATGTCCGGTGTAAAAGTAAAACTTAAGTGTTTTATACGGGGAAAATTCGTCAAAAGTTACTACAACAGTAGTAAAGACAAGTTTACATGTTTTACGTGGAAAGACAATAAATGTAACTGATAATGGAAGTAAAAGCATGAATCTAAATAATCCTTTTTGGTGAAAGACAACAAAGAAATTTCGTGGTTGGTAGACCTTGATAGGGCCGTTCTGAAGCAACAATTTAACCATTTTCCCTAACGAGACGAGGCTTTATTTCGAGCACTAACGCATCTTATATAGTCTGTTAGCTGGAGGGTGCACATAATTCTTGCCTTTTATGCGGCTGAGTGGAAAGTTGAAGCTCATTTGTATGAAGGACTCCCAACTACTAAAAGCCGCTTATAAAAGTGCCAATTTGTTGTCATCCCTCAAGCCTAGTGAATGGGAAACGACGCTAATACTGTTCAGCTACTGTAAGAAGACGCAACGGAGATCAAATATTCTTGCGCCAATCTAATTAATAACTCCTTTCGATTGACAGTGTAAAATCATCCTCGCTATTTCGGTATATTTATATCATCCCTCGGGGTCTGTTTTCATTTAAGTTTGCCTTACATAGGATTCACATTACCGCTTTGCCGGAAAAAGGGGGGATTAATTTTGGGGTGTTTTGGTCCCAACCTCAATGTCATTAGACGGTGTTTCCTAACCAGATAAGCTGCTCCAAAGATAGAGTGGAAATGAGATGACTTAGGCAACTTCCAAGGAAAACTTCGACTTGCTGTTAATAAATGATTCACTGTTTATCTGCTTTACAAAGTGTACAACCGAGTTTATGTCATCGATTTATTTTATATATAAATATACTGGAAAATAGGCCTTGGGCATCCTACGATGTTGGAAATGGTAATTTTTGTGCACTCCCATTGATAAGCTAACGCCTACAGATAAGCAGGACAGTATCGGTTTAGTATATGTTAAATAATTGCCAACTTTTTGTTGTTTCCATTGCGTAAAAGCAGTTTATCCACCTGCGATGTACTAGAACATATTATTCGTAACACGTAAAGCTGCAAAGCGGTGAGCTCTTTATGCGTATAATTATAATGCTGTTATGTGATAGTTCATTAATTAGGTCGAATCGACAGGGAATATTCCACTATTACTTGGAGCTTATGGTAATTAGGCAGGTAAATTGTTGAGGGGGAGAGACACTCAATTAATATACAGGGTGATTCAACCAGGGCAATAGCAAAAGGCGCTTTTTTACGTAAGTCAACAGAGCAAAAATTCAAAATTCAAAACAAAAAAAAATAAGAATATTTTTTAAATACGGCGTGGCTTAATAATTTGGAAATTCAATTTTATTTCAATAATACCTCCAATAAAAAGTTACAGCTTAATGAAACTAACCTACAGTAAGTGAAGAACCTATAAAAATTGAGTCATTAACCTTTAAATACGAAAATAATTTCGGTGCTTGGTGGTAAAATGAAAATCTCAGATATAAATATGTGGTTCTGAAAAATGAGTTGAACAGCTTCTTGTTTTCGTGTAACTAACTCCTGCTCATTTTGTACCGGTGTTCGATAGACAAGAGATTTAATGTGTCCCCTAAGGAAAAAGTCCATAGGAGTCAGGTCAGGAGACCTTGGTGGCCAGTTTACTGGTCCATTTCGGCCTATCCACTTGTCCGTGTGCTCCTGATTCAGCCAAGCTCTTACCGGAGCAGCGAAATGGGCTGGAGCCCCGTCCATTTGGAGCCACAGATTTTGAACGGAGGCTAGGGGCAGATTGTCAACAAGATTTTCAAACTCCGAATGAAGAAAAAATAAAAAAATTTCACCAATGATCTGAGATGGCAAAATTACGGGTCCCAGTAGGTGAATACCCAGAATACCTGCCCAAACATTCACACTAAAACGGTTTTGATGATGTTGCGAAATGGAAGCATGTGGGTTGTCGGTGCCATAAACATGAGAATTGCGGGAGTTGAAAAATCCATCGCTACTGAAATTGGCTTCGTGGGTCCATAAAATATGTGATAAAAACTGAGAATTTTGTCGGTTTTGCTCCAAAAGCCAATTACAAAAACGCTGCCTTAATGGAAAATCTGAGGGTAAAAGCGCGTGTGTCTTGCATTAATGGTCAAGATGAAGCCCTTCCTCGGCAATAATCCTCGGTGTACAGTTGATTGGGAAAGTGTCAGTGGTCGTGCAATGCTCCGTGTACTCCTGGAAGGATCTGCTGCAATGATATCCAATACATGTTCCTCTATGTCTGGAACCCGAGGACCTCTTGGTCGTCCAATATCTACTTCAATTACAGGAGCCAATCGTCCAGTATCTCGAGTAAGTAAGTCACAATTTACAAATGCTTGTTGTTCTTGACAAAAGATATCTACCTGTGACTACCTGATAATGACAAAAAACATCATTGCCGCTTTGACTTTTCATCAAAAAATTGTAGAAGAGTAGTTTTTTAATATCGAAAATTTTCGTAATTTGAAGTAAAGATGGTAATTTCTCTTTTCGAATGCTTAAGTATTCCAATATGCTACCAATCAAACATGGAACAATTTCAGAATAATGCTTAATAACAAAGTTGAAATTCGATTTTCAACTGTTAATATCTTCTATAAATTTTCGAAAAAAATGTTTTCAATATTTTTCCCGTACTCTCCAAGTGAGCACCTATTACCCCTTAAAAGGAATGACGCCACTTTTGAATCACCCTGTATACTTGAATTTTGAGGAATATATTGAAAAATATATATGATATCAAGATTAACTGTAATAAAAAGTGTAAGCAAAAATCAAGTAGAAATTCGGCAAAATTTTCCGAACTGTGCCACCGTGATGGCGAATGTAGAAATCAGCGTGTTCTTTGTTAGCCATTAGCCCAAGAAACCCCACCAACAAAAGTCGTGAATAAAGAGATTATCTATAACGTGTTACAACGAGCTACTGGAGGTGTGTTTTTGGGTCAAATTAGGGCGAGAAATTCCGAAATTTGACAATTTTTGATCCTGGCAGTTTGAGCCCAAAAGTTCACTTGGCAATGCCCAATTGGCGCTAAATCAAATACGTTTCAGATATTCAAAATCAGTCCTTTGTGTAAAAAATTAGATAATTTTGTGGACATTTAGATGGTTTAAAGAGGTTTGAAGTTTCAGTCTCCAAAAGCTCATTCACAAAATGTTTCCCGAAACAAACTATCCCATTTTAACTTATATTGAGTCCATATGTAAAACCCTATAAAGGAAAGGCTTTGGCTCCGGAACCATTTGCTGCGCCCAGACCTGACGAGCTGAGCCGGCGCCGAGCCTGAGCCGCGGCAAATTCCTTTGAAGTTTTGTCAAAACACCGAAGGAAAATGGATTTACTACGATTCTACTTCTATTTTGAGAAACATTTTCAACTTGAAACTTGATAAACTGGAAAATTACCCGAAAATTATCTGCAAACACCCAGTATGACTATATATGATTATGCGAAGTGTGGTTGTTGATGGTTTTCAAATTTTTCGCGAAATTTGGGCTAAATTCAATGCCATTAAACTACGGAAGTTGATAAAAAGCTCACTTACCATTTATTGGCAACTCTGGATCTAATTGATGCATTCCAATTGTGACAACGTCGGGACTGCTAGTAGACGCTCCTCAGACTGGCTTTCACTTGACAGCAAACGCCAGAAATTTCCTTCGGTAGAAAATCGCGTTTTTTCCATCAAAAAGAGTCCTACCAGTCGGGAAAATACTACAAAACGGTGAACTGAACACTCTAGTTTACAAAAACTATCAACTTTCCGCACGAAACCGGAAAAGAACTTGGATTTTGTGGATTTTAGGCGGAGCGGCAGCGCGTTGCCTTTAACAGCCGTCATTAAACTAGTCCGATAAAATGACATGAGAATTGACGTGCTTTTGACGGCTTGTAAATGAATGATGGCAACCCAACAAACAAAGCTAAGCACACAAACATTAAAATCTATCACTTTTCTCATCAGACACATTTGAAATGGACAAGTTTATCAAAAAAATGTGGAAAAAAACGAAAATTTTCAAGAAAAAAACTCAGATTTTTGCAAAAAACGTAGACGTGGTTAGTTGAGAAGTTTAGTAACTAAATAATTTTTTTTAAGAGGAAAAGAGCATCTGTATTTTCTGATCAAAACTGCACAACTTTCCTCTTTGAATCGAACGCAAGTTTTGCGAGTAAATGCAGCTGTTCCATATCTCATCGTGAAAGTTCACGTCTATTGAAATGCTCTATTGGTCGAAACTGTTTGCCGCGCTCCCTCTTCATTACGGAACAAGTCTATTCAATTTCTCCAAGGAGCTCGGAAATGTTCTAAATCAATTCTCAGATGTTCAGTTTTCCGCTAAGAACTCTATTCCGTTTGACCGCTCCAAGGGCGCAAGTACGTAACTTGTAAGTGTTAGTGGAGCTGTTTGGGGTTGCCCAAGCAGGAGCATGTTTGCTCCTAAATAATTCACTCAACTCTGTCCCGTTATTCGCGTTATCCTCAAACTTCTGGCGGTCATCCATTTTCGGCAAACATATTTTAATTTCCAGCAGCGCAAAGTTTCCCAGTTTAGTTCGCTTTATTGTGCCACTTTAGTGGCTTTTGTCATGAATAAGCAACGTCCTATTTGAGGCCAGTAATTTCATCATCTGGATGTTGTATTTTTAAGGGAACCATCTAAAAAAGCCAGAGATAAATGGGGGAGAGAATTCCTCAATTCAATCTATCCATGTAGCTAAGGATTCAAGTTTGCATTACACCAGATCCTCATTTTGGCATCCAAAAGCGGGAGTTTTGAGGACTCAAGCGGGATTAATTCGGAACTATTTATCCTGAAGTCCTGAAAGGATTCGGCATTGTTAGCATTTTAACGGGATCGAGTGACTTGAGAAAAACTGAATCGAGTTTTGAGGCGCTAATGACGATTTGATGGCGCAAAAAATGCGGATCCATTTATTTGGAGTTGAAGCGAAAAAACGCTCGTTCACAACGGCGATTCTGATAAAATAACGCTGCACTTGGCAGACAAATCGTTGCAGCGTTGCGCTTTTCTATCGAAATATGCAAGTTTTTCCATTGTTTGAGGATTGTACACTATTGAGGAAATTCGGTTGTTTCAATTATCCTGTCTCAAATCCCATGGACCGAAACACAGCTGGAAGTGTCTTGCGAAATTCCGAAGAAATTCACTTGCAGGCTGTGGAATTTCTGCACGATTTAGCTCCAATTTAACATAGCAATTAGGTGGTTTACAGCGCTTAATTGATTGTTAAATGGAAAGTAATCCTCTGCAAGGGTTGACCGCAACCAATTGATTAAACCTGGCTTGAGCAATATTCCATAACTACTCCTCCTAATGGTATGTTTAATATTAATAAAATCCAGTCTGGCGATTTGTATGGATTCCTATTAAATTCAAGGATAATCGATTTTTGATCAGCCTCCTAAACAGCATGTTGTTTGGAGGATTTAAGCCGTTTCATTGCACCGTTTAATGAACCAAACGAACATGTTAAATGGCGACTGTCCCCAGAAGAGCACTTCAGTTAATTCACAGTCAACTAATGGGCTGATGTATTGATTTCCATCCACAGCGTTAGTTTCAATTACATTTTCTACAAGCTGCGAAAAATAGACCCCGAGAACAAAAATCAAATCGACAGATCGGCATACATATTACAATACGCAGACGACACGGCACTTATTATACATGACAAAACTACTGAGAGAGCAGCTCAAAGACTCCAAACACTAACAAACAACACAATGACATGGTTTTATAAATGGAGACTAACACCAAACGCGTCAAAAAACCAACTTCTGCTCACAAACCACAGACTCAACGCTGACTCCCCTACAATAACTGCAGACGGCCAAACGACACAACCAAAAAACGACGTAAAATACCTTGGAATCACAATTGACCACAAACTTAAATTCACTAAACACATACGAAACATCAGGGCAGAAACAATAAAGAGAACAAAACACTTCCGATCACTAACCTACAAAGACAGAGGAATTAGCACAAACACCGCCACCAAAATATATAAAGCTATTTGTAGACCCTTGCTAGACTATGGACATATACTCATGACCAACGGAACAGAAAGGACAAAACGTTATACACAAACAACAGAACAAATTGCACTAAGACTAATAACACGAATAAGACACCCCCAAAACCCACTACACAACCCCCCCACCCAACTACTATACGAACGCACAAACATGACAAAGATCTCGGAAAGACTCATACAGCTACAGACAAAATGGACAAACAACCCCTACAACTGGACCATACTGAATCCCTTTGCCTTACAAGACCAACCAGACAATCCCGCTTCCGTTTCCCTACATCAACGCTACTCGAACACTTACAAACGCAACTGACTAGTGGACAATAAAATAATTTTTTCTTGCCACTGAAATTTTATTTAATAATATTGTTAACCCAGAATAAGAGAATTTTCATATTTGTTCTTTATTTAGATTAAGACTACATGTATTAAACAAGGGCAGAAAGACCGATAGGTCGATAGCCTTTTTTAGAAATAAAGATGTTTACTACTACTAGACCCCGAGAATAAATACAGGTTAAAACTTCCTTACTACCTACCGTAAGATTATGAGCGAATTACTTCGGGTTAAACCGCCAAGTCTGGCATGATTTCGAAATCTTTTGAGCCATCCAGAGCAACAAGATTAGCCAGAGGCAAAGTAGCTTTGAGCCAGGTCAATTTCCAGTTCCCAACATGACTTGGCTAGAATAATATAGCATAACTAGGAAAATAAATATGCAGGCATTAAAGCAGCATTGCTTCCGAGCAAAAAGCATTTTGGCTTTTAAATTATGTTCTTACCCGCTTAACTCTGGAAATTATTTTGTAACTTCCGCCCGCCAACATATACTTTTACGTCGTCCGAGGAAAACTTTACTTTTTTATGAGTCGGCTGTATTGTTTCCTACTCCTGTTTAATTTAAACACTTTCAACAGCGGCAAACTTTTTCGGGGGAAGAAATGGAATTAGTGCCATTTACAAGCAAATGAAAAACGGGAATGAGATTCGGGACTGCTGCATTTTAAATTCATATGGGACGGTCCCGGAAAGTTGGATAATATTTTGTCATTATGGCTTTATAAATATATTTCTGTATACAAATTTTAAAATACATATGGCGTAGCGGCAAGACTGTATTTGTTCGTGTTTTTGATTTTTTGTTTGAGAATTTTAATGTTTTTGTGCCTTGTTGTGTATGTTGGGTTGCCATCAAGTCCTCAAACGCACGTCAATTATCCTGTCATTTGATCAAACTAGTTTATTTTTTCATGTTGGTTGTTAAGCAGGGAGCGCGACCGCTGCGCTTCAAATCCAAAAAAATCCAAGTTTTATCGGTTTTTGCGCGAAAAATTGACGACTTTTGCAAAATAGAGGTGCCATTTTACCGTTTTGTCGTATTTTCCCAATCGGGAGGGCGATTTTTGCTTAAAAAAACGCACTTTTCTAACTAAGGAAATTTCTGACGTTTTGCTGTCAAGTGAAAGCCAGTCTGAGGACAGTTTACTATCAATCTCAACTGAGTATGTTTACATCTAATTGATTAGTGGACGTTTGTTTTAACGATTTTTGAGGTGTTTTTTCATCATTTTGAGGACTTTGTCACAGTGGGAATGCAGCAATTAGATCCAGAGTTGCCAATTAATGGTAAGTGAGATTTTTCTCTCTTTTCGTGATTTAATGGCATAGAATGTACCCCAAATTAAGCCCGGATATTTTAACCATCAACAACCAAACTTTCAAGCCCTCGCGTTCAAAGTTAACAATATGCTGACCTTTTAAGCTAATCACTTTACTAACAACTTTCTCTAGTGGTATTTCTTGGGCAAATCGATTTTCGACCACTTTTCTCTCATTGAAATTCACTACTTTCCATAAGAAAACAAAGAACCTGCCACTTCCTCTCTGACACCAACGTCCCTGCGACACATTTGGAAAAATTTTACGCATTTGCCAAATCTATATTATGTTTTCGGATTTTTTAGGTTTCTGCTTGATTTTTAGACACTTTTGAAGGTATAGTAGCGCTTAATTGCCTGTTTTTTTTTATAATATCAAGCGCCTGACTCTTTAAAACGG
Organism: Dendroctonus valens; assembly: GCA_024550625.1. Classification (NCBI taxonomy): domain Eukaryota; kingdom Metazoa; phylum Arthropoda; class Insecta; order Coleoptera; family Curculionidae; genus Dendroctonus; species Dendroctonus valens. The sequence goes on along the minus strand of JAJTJO010000554.1, from coordinate 250,864 downwards.
GAAATTTGACAACTAGTACAAAATGAAGATTTATTTGCCCGTACAGCATCGACATGGGGCCGGGTAATTGCAAACTTCAATGAGCGAAAACTAGAGAAAAACTGCATTTCCCCTAGAAGCACCGTTAAGAAAAGTTGTTAGTAAAAGGATGATTTATGAAATGAGCATATTGTAAACTTGAAACGCCAGGGGCAGAAGAACCAGTAATTTCTGAAAATTTTACATTATTTGGCTTTCGACGTTCCTTCAACAAAAATCCTCTCTTTATCTGTACTTGCAACTTTATCTCTTGCAACTGCAACTGCAAATGCCCACATTCGAATAAATCAATAATTTAGACGGCAATTTATGCCGCCACAAATTCGAAAATTCTACTTCAATTCAAATAATCCAACCGTAATATTAGCCTCTAAGTAATTAATTATCCTACCAGGGGTTGGCTCCGTTGGGCATCTATCAATAATGCATTGTTTCAACATGAGAGCCACCACTATACGTAAATAAATCAAAATTCGAAAATAATAATAGTTTATGACGTGTGTTATTAAAGCGAGCATTTATAATGCAAATTACATCATCCAAGTATGTTTTCATTTCGTTTTGGAGCGACGATAAACATCCGAAAGTGGCACTTTATGGTTGCCGAAATTTTCCATCCGGAAAACGTGTCCAAGTTAGGATTAATTATTTAATCGTAAAGTTTGCGTTGTTCAGATCTTAAAATGGAATGGAATATGTTATGAAGTCAATTATAATTAAAAAGTTGCTCTCTTAAATAACAAACTTTACTTTGCATTTATTGTGCTTTTGTAGGCAAAAAACAGGCAATTGTGAACAAAAAGAAGCAAAAGTATTTTGAGATTTTGCAGTTTTTACCGCCGAATAGGAGGTTTTATGGACTGTATATTCCCATTAGGAAGCTTTCTATGTGTAAAACTACGTTTGATTCTATTCTATTCTGTTGAACATTCAGAAAATACTGAAAAGTGGCCAGTTTTGGTGATGCAGTGGCACTTGATTTGGTTGCAACTGGACAACTTTTTTATTTTGGATTTTAGTTTTATTCCTATTTTAATGGTTTTTTTTATAGCAGGGTTTTCGTTTTTATCTAATTTTATTGATCAATGAGTCTATTTTAATTTTCATTTGAGAATTTAAGCCATACACCCGCATATTGACGATCTTCCCGCGTAAAAAATGTCCATTTCCTTTTAAACCAAAGTCAAGAAGACGGTGGTGATGAAATATTAATAAACGAATTATATTGGCCTTGTGAGGAGTAAAAAAATTGAAAGAAAATGGCAAAGGAATGCTGGAAATACAGCTGAAAGGAGGGGCGAAGCGCCCCTGAAAGCATCAACCTACAAATCTAATTTTATATTTGAAACTGGGTTAGCCGTAATGGCACATTGTATCATCTTTTTAAATGAAAATTCTCATCTACATTAAATGCGTTCTTATGGTTCTTTTCTACGCGGTGACGGCGGTCTTTTTTTATGCCCCCGTGAATTTATAGCCGTGAAAATTCGTAAACATTACCTTTCAGAAATTGCGTTTAAGGCGGGTCGTGCATTAATCAAACTTGAATTACGAATTGTCGTTTCTCTTTTCCGTAGATAAAAAATTGTGCCTCAAATTACAGGAAGTCGGCTTGGATAAGAATAGACAGTCAATTAAATACAGGTTTATTTCATATAGGTGGAAACCACATACATTTTGAGGGTTTTATCCAAGCTTAATAGACTATTGCAGGATTTATTCAGATGTAAGCTGCTAGATAAATATTTAGCAAAAAAAATCAGATGCTCTAAACCTTTGAATCCATATCGGTGTATTCCTCCATGGCTGCAGTTGGGGTAACCGGCTTGGGAGCCTTCACTGGCGTTTCATATCCGAGGCATTGCTCTTTGATCCCGTTCTTTTTCTCTCCGATTTCAAAGTTGCTCTTACTCACAGAGTATTGCAGGAAATTTACCTTCTCACCTTTCCCATCAGCAGACCCTGAAAACGCTCAATATATCAGTGATACTGTAAAAGCAGGCCTTAAGCTTGGATGGATTGAAGGAAAGGGGATTTTTCTTGTATCCCTAAAGACCAAAATCCTTTCGATCCTTCACTGGTAATTTGAACACGGTGGATTCGTGATGTGGGTCTTGTTGGACTTTAATCAAGGGACATCAGGGAAATTGTTTGAAAAACATTACAGTCGATGTTTTTACCTGAAGTCGCCTCAATGGAAAAGTTGGTAAAGTAACTTCTATTGATTATGGAGTTATCGGACAAATCTAGATAGCTCACATTGTCCGTCAGGAGATTGTCGAAACAGTGATAGAGGTCCAAAAACGAGGGTCTTGCCTCTGGGTTAACATTCCAACATCGGTTCATCAGCGAATACCTGTAAAACTCATCCTTAGTACCTACTTTACTTTGCTTCTATTCGTTCTCCCAACTAAACTTGCTGCGAAAGCAATTTATTACTTTTCGAACTTCAGATAGCAGCCGTTGTAAAATGGAAACATCATAATTAACTAGAACTACCATTATTAAGCGAAGTTGAGTAAAACTTTATGCGAAATCATTAGTTCACATCGGAAGTTACTTGGTTTGCTCGCAGAAAAGATTCTCGTCTGGTTTAAAGCAAAACATACAAATAATGCGTTCACATCACTTTAGAAACACAAACAGAAAAACCGTGCCGGCTTTAATCGCATCAGTCGAGTATATTCAACGAGCCCCTCGAGTTCTCACAATTTAATTTAAAGCCACGTAATCCAGGGGCAATTTGAGGTGAATATTAAAAAGTTTAAAAAGTTAATCCAGTTAAGGAATTAACTGCCGTTGAAATTTAATAACCGCCCACCTCGGCGTTCTTTTTTTTTAATGCGCCCACACATTACGGCCGTCGCTAATGCGCGGTACCATTAAAATGACCAAGAAAATTTCCCCATCAATAAAAAGGTTGATTTCGAACTCACAACACTGTGGAGCAGTTTGGTGGCCTTTCCATTCTGTAGCCCTGCTTCAGCAAGTTGTACAAGTTCTGGACCTGGATGCCTGGATAGGGACTGGCTCCCAGTGTGACCAGCTCCCATATCAGCACTCCAAAGCTCCAGACATCCGATTTGGTCGTGTATAAATGATCTGCCAGCGATTCTGGAGCCATCCATTTCACGGGAACTGGAATTGATTTTAAAAAGTTTGAAACTTTTTAGAAAATGATTAATCTAGAAGACTGTGAAGAATTCCCAGCAGTTAAAAATGCTGATATCGCTTTTAATAATTGGCGAAAAAACATGTTTCTTGAAATGTTCTGGCAAAAGTATCATTTTACGTAACTCCCTGAACTCTTGACTAAATAGTGGAAGTTGGCCACATCGTGCCCGATCCTTGTTCAATATTGATCGCAAATTTTAATGATTTTTCGCATAAATTTCCAGATTCCCACTCATTATTAAGTGGGCTGGTTTTCTCTAAACTGGCAATGAATCCACTTGTTCAAAAATACAAACCTCGTCCCTTGCTTTTCTTGAAATAAGCATTGTCCTCGTAGATATCTCTGGTTAAGCCAAAATCGGATATCTTGCACACCTTGTTTTCGGCCAGTAGGATATTTCTCGCCGCCAGATCCCGATGAACCAGCTAAAAATGCGAAAATTACTACCGTTTTTTTTAGTAATAATGCAATTTTATTGCAAATAGTCTAGTAACCTTAATATCGCTTAGATAGGACATCCCGCTGGCAATTTGTCTAGCAAACGACAAAATATCCCTGGGCGTCACTTTGTGATCAAATGTGTCTTCGAAATGCCCCAATTCGGCGGCTGTTAGAATGTGTCGGCTTTTTCGCAAATAGTTTCTATAATTTCCAATATTACACTCAAAATTCCTCAACTGGGTACTTGTTACCTCAATGAACCGAAGGCTGCATACTCAATAATGACATACAACGGGCCATCCTCCGAAGAACAAACGCCCAAAAGCTGAATAACATGAGGGTGATTTACCTCTTTCAACAGTTGATATTCGGAAAATAAGTCGTTGTAATCCTGATTCCTGGCGTCGTTTTTCAGTGTTTTAACTGCGACTAGTGAATATCCTAAAAAAAATTGTTTAATAAAGCTGTATTGATTAGAAGCTTGTTCCCACCTGGACGGGATGCTATATTGAAGGCTTTCGCTTTGAGCACTTTTCCAAACTCGCCCTCTCCCAAAACTTGCTCAATGAAAATTTGATGTCTGGGAAATTTCCACTTTGAATCAACCTGCAGACTTTGGATATATAGAAACCAGAAAACGATGAAAAAATGCGTACTTTAATGCTTTTGAGGCTGTTGGCGCTGGTATTTTCCAGACTCCTGCTCATATGGAAATTCAGCACTAGAGGCTCATTGATCACAGTCCTGTCGATGTAGTCGGAAAAAGGGGTTTCAGCTTCCTGCAAATTTTCCAGGTACTTATCCTTGGACGACCTCCTCTTGCGAACGGTCCTCCATAGAATGATTGAGAAAAAGATCGCAAATATTGTCACCAAAAGTCCTCCAGTGGCCAGGAAAATGCATTCGGTGTCGCATGCCAGTTTTTCTGAAATTCCCCCTTTTTCAAACCATTCAGCAATATTCAGTTCAGATGCTTACCAGACTGTTCATCAGCAATCAGTCTATCATCTTTGGGTTCCACTGGCCGAATTTCGTTCGCAAAGGATTTTAACTGGCAGGAACATCCCATATCATCGCACACCAGCACTCCATTGCATTTGTCAATGCCGCGACCTGCTTTGCTCAGCTTTGCAGGAAATGCCGGCTCTAAAATCCAAAGTTTTACTCAAAAACATTACGCAAAAGCTGGATAGTTTGCAAAAGGAAAAAACAGAACCTTTGCTGAATGCATACTTGTGGTGCAGTCTTGAGGGCAGAGATCCTCAGCAGCTAATTCTTCCAACGAGTCGCAGTTTCCATCGGGACAAAAACGCGGATCTGATGTACAGGTGGAGTACAGATGGGTTTCGTGATTGTCGGGGTTTTTGTCACCTCTCCAGATGCAACGATATGTTTCCAAATGGTTCCTGGAATTAATTTCGACATTCTTCAACAGGCTAGCTGAGGATGTGATTAGAGCTAATCGGTTCGAAACTAGTCCGGAAGTGCTTGCATGATGGATAAGAGTTACCGGATTTTATAGCCGGTGTCTCCTCCTGTTCCCAAGCCACAAGAGTCTTTTCTAGTGCAACTTTTCGGGCTACTAAAAGATGCGCATCTTGAGTGAATCCAGTCATCAGCGCTGTAGTGGGTGCAGGTTTGGGTTGGCTCCATCACAAGCCTCACGTTGATTTCCTCGTATTCTGTTGCGTTGTTTCTGATCCAGGATATGTTTAGTCTGGAAAATTCGTTTTAAGGATTTTAAATGTAGTGTAAGTAGCTAATAAAGGGTCGGGATCTTCTGGTGGCCAGTGCGCTTTCCCGATCTGAACACGCGTGATTTTTTTTGTTGCTTTGGGTTTTTTTGGCTAGGTTGCGTGCAAAGTTTTTCAGCTAGTTTTCAAGGTTTTAAGCTGATGTTTTTGAAAAAACGCTTCTGTACAAAAGCTTTCCCGCATTAGTTCGCATGGTTGTAAAATTTGGGTTGTTGTTGGGTGGAATTAGGCGACTATTGCCAGGAGCCATTTGGTGATAGAAAATATGGCCCTTATGGAGGGCCCAATTTCCTTTACCTGATATTTTCAGGGGCAACTTTCAAAGCCTCAATATCACCCACGTAAATAATTCCCTCGCGAGTGATACTGAAAGGGTTTCTTGGGGAATTATGGCTTCGCATCGATATTTGACCATATAGGAAGAATGGGCGGCTGGTTGAGTTACTCGGGCAAAAGGGGCGGCCGTTCTGAAAATTTCCCTATATTACTGCCAACATTAATTAGATCAACTCGGGGGTAAATCACCGAAATATTTTGCTGTTGTTGTTGAAGATATTGGCACGTTTTATGCGTCTGCTTCCCATGCCGAACGTTACATTGATATAACCCTGGAAAAAATCGATCAATTTGAGCAAATCTTCGCACAACTGTCACTTACCGTACTGTCCTTGTCCTGGCAGGCTGAGTTGGTGTTTGTTAGGCCAAACAGGAAGCTAAAATCCGTTTTAAATGATGTACTTTTCATAGCTTTTAGCCCTTGAAATAACGACACTGTATTGACAAGTTGCATGGAAATGGAAGGGTTTCACTTACTGCAATGTATTATTGTTCCTCTGCGTCCATTACGATCATCCACATGATAGGTGCAATTCGGCACCAAAAGCTCTAAAACACTCGCATTTGGTACAAAGGTCTGGTATTTATTGGTCCCAATTGGAGAGGGATCCAGGAAGAAAATATTATCAATGAGCTCGCCCTGCAAAAAAGAAACAGTAGCAAATCAAGTGGAAGTTTTTTCAGAATTACTTTGCGCAATTTTCTGGCGTGGATTTTATGAGTCTCCTGAGGTCGTGGCGTGGTACATCCCTGGAAATCCTGCTGGATTTCCAGCAGCTTTGAATAGTTCCTGGAATGTTCAGGGGTAACTATGAAGCAGCTGATATTTACAAGTGCAGAAGCTTCTTTAATTGATATGGTCCAAGTATCAGAGTTTTCACTGGCAGGATAGACCTCGATTTTTGTCCCTGCAAAATTGAATAAACGTTGAAATTCGGAGCAAACTTTTTAAAGGCGCATTAATAATAACCAGCCAGTTAATTTATTCGGCTAAATTCTGCATTTAACTGTCATGAACGTGGAATATCAATTAACGTTATAATTAATAATGTAAATTCGATTAAAGCACCACATGGGCGAGATAATGAGGTGCAAACATTTTCTGATTGAATAAACACAAAATGTAGAATCAAAATTTACATTCTGGCATTTGAAAAGGGTAATTACCACCGAACACTTTATAAGAGATGGTTTTAACATCGCATTTATCTAGATGATAGGGGCCAATACTAATGCGCCCTGATGTACTGTGCTGTCGGTAGGTGCCATTTTTCTCGAAGCAAATCTCTTCCAATTCATTAGCTTCGCAAGTACGGCTCGAGGAATTTGTCTGAGAAAAACACAGTTTCATGAAACACAGTCAAAGTTTAAAAAAATTGCGAACTACCTTTGAAACTGGGGGTAAACTTGTGGCGGCAGCATAAAAATCCACAATTGCTGCAAACCAATTAATTAATTAACTCAATTTTAAATGCATTATGCCAAAGATCAACATTGAATTACAGCAGGCAAACATCCACACCCTTAAAGTGGTAAGTCGTTCATACGACTGGGATGGAAAGGTTTGGTGGAACGTTTCCGGTGACATAGCTCGAATACACATTAGCAAATTCACTCCCTTTTAGCTTCAATTTGGTAATTGGAGGCGCTTAATTATCAAAAAATGGGGACAGGCAAAATGCGCGGGCAGGATGATTTTCATATGCCCACTAATTAGTTATTTGCTGAAAGTAGTATTTTTTAATCAATTATTAGGCAATTGAAACGTGAAATCGAGCCCAAATCATAGATGATGTTGCAAAGAAAATCCCCCTAATCTAATCTACCTAATATTGGCAACGGAGTTCTAACGTTAATATTAACGGCCGTTAAGGGGTGATTCCTAATTAAATGACTTAGGCAGGTGAAAGACTAGAGCGTGGGGTATCGAATGTTCGTAAACACGATAATGTTTCAAGACGACCGCATTGACAATAAACCAGTGTTTTCTTTCTGGTCGTTTCTCCTCTATCAACAACGTTGATACCCCACGCGAAACTGACAAGAGACGGGCTTTTAAAGCGGAAAGGAAGGCGTTTCTTTGTCAAAGTCCCAGCTAGAACGAGCTTTTAGACGGCATTATTGTTAGAAGTTAGTGGGTGGTGTATTTAGCTAATGTTCCTTTTTAGTGTCTGCCACAGGTTAACAGCACAAGCTAATTATTTGAAAATCGATTCAAACGCCATTTAAGTGCATTGCTAATGTTGATTTTTCCTCAACCATGGATTTTTCTCTTGGTTCTTTCGTTTCAGTGTTTCATTTTTTTCGCTCGGTTTAGTGTCCTTTTCGCTTTAATCCACCTTTTTGTGGTGTTCATTTAGTAATTTTTAAAAAATGAATATAAATATAATTTTAATTAGGCCCTCCACTTTAAAACCAACGAAACATGGCCAGTCCTATGCCAAACACGCATCGGTGCGTTTTATGAATATGTGCCAATTTTGATAAGGGAATAATAAGCAGCTGACGTGTAATAAATTCAAAAATCGCTCTTATGTGGGTGTTTAACCGCTATAAACTAATTTGGTTAATGTGTGTTCCTAGAGCGACAAGTTTCTGGAATTTTTGAAGTGTTGCATGTGTTTCCCGCCCTATTGCTTCACTCATCCACCATAATTCTGTAGAAGTTAAACTATTATTTTGTTCATTGCCAGGATTGTTGACCGTTCACTAAAAATAATTAAAACGAAACGTCGACTTGGCCCATTCATGGCAAAAAAATCTGCAGAAAACGATCGCGTGTGGCCCGATTTATACACTTCTGTTAAAGAAAACCCGAGTATATTTAAGACTGCATCGATTTAAATTAACACCCGGCATTTTCTTGCAGCCCTTTGAAGGTTGTCTATTTAAAGCCGCATTTACTGCAAGCAGCAATATGCGATAATGATGAACAAATAATGACCTTTTTCGAGCTGGGAATTTTGCTATTAACTAATCAACTAAATGTGCCAGCGTGTATTTAATAACAATTATTTTCTAGGGCAATAAGTATCCCCATATAACATCCGATGATTTGTTCAGTTGGAATCAACCATTAAAGCAGTTTGATTATTTTTTCATAATTTCTTGATGTATGATACACACGTGTTTTTCAGCTTTTCCAGCTGTTGTAATGCGTAATCTAAGTGTTTTTTCATGCATTCACTTATTTCCTTTGCTTAGATTACTTCAGTTGGATAATAGGGGGCAATACTATACAGGGTGTTAGGCCCGTTTGCGACTAGTTTTGTTTGTTGACTTTTTACAGATTACAAAACATCCGAGAGCGTTTTTTGTTCAATAGACCTCAATTTCACTTTGTACGTATTAAGAACCTCAATACAGTAGCGCCTTTAGTTTACGATTTTTGGCGCTTTCTCAAATTTACCTTTTGCTTTCCTTCATGGAATATCTCAAGTTCAAAAATTCATTTCGCGAAGACCGCTAGAGACAGACAGTTGAGTTTTACTCTGTTGAATGGGGCACATTTTTGGTTAAATGTGCCGAAAGTTCGATCCAGTGGCCAGCTTTGCTCTTTAAAACCAATTTTTCAAAAAATTGTGTGCTTTTCTTCATCGCATGTCGCGACGTCTAGTCCAATAATAACTTACTCGAAAATGGCTTCAGGTAAACGCCAACACGCTACTTTCTTGAATAAAGCACGCTTTGACCTGTAGATTTTGAAAGTTGCAAGTCAGTGACGTGCCTGAGCAATTTTGTGCAAAGTTTCCGAAAATAACTAATCGTTCTATTCCATGGCAAGTTGCATGTTGAAATTTAAAAACGAAATTTTTAAAACTTGTCTTCATTAAACCTGAACTCGTAGATTTTTAAAATAGAGCACATTTCGATTTATATGAGTCAAGAGTTTCTAGTTCAGTTACACCCTTAAGCAATTTTGGGCAATTTTTCAAAATATTCCTTTGGCTTTCAAGTTCAAGTCCAAAAATTAGTTTCGCAAAAACATGCTTGAGATTTAGAGGCACTTGCGTTTTAGTGTATTGAATAGAGCACACTTTCTACTGTAGGTGCCAAAAAGTTTAATCCAGTGTCGCCCTTAAGAATTTTTTTTGCAATTTAGCGCAAGGGAATGTTTGAGTAACACTAGATTTTGCAATAAAGCTCTAGTTTCACTAGTAAAATTGGAATTAACGCGCTGTACAACCGCATTATAAATTTACATAGATTTATGTAGGTATTTTTATCGTAAAACTGTGATTCGGGCGCTTGTGGGTTTAGGCTAATTGAAATTATTGATTAAACGTTAGCTCGTCAAGCGAACTTTTATTTTTCAATGACATTGAAAATGTCCCAAAATCGATCCCGGTTCGTTCACTGATATTCTTTGGAATTTAAATAGATCCGGGAAACATAATTTGTAGATCGAAGATTTCCTCAAAAGTTGTTAAAATTCTCACTCCAAACTATGTTATTGATTGAATATTCGGATAGTGTCGAATCCAACTGCATTGGATCGTGTTAGGAATATTGCGTGGTAGGAGACGATCGGAGGTTCTCAAAATTTATCGCCTCAAATTCCAGTTACTATGGAATTGCAATTTTCCGATCCCTTGTACGCTGTAACGAGAATATATGGTTTTACCTAAACCCCGGTTTAGATACGCAGCCGGGAATAGAAAAACCAAACTAGCTGGAATGATGGTGCAGCGATTAATTTGGGAGAAAATAAAACAAAAAAAATCAAATGAAAATGACAGTAATAATAAAATCCCATTATTCTAAAAACATTTCGAACAGTAAAAAGTTAAATGGGTTTCCTTTCAGCCCGAGACGTTATTGGGTTACACTGGCAATTTTTAATAAAGCAAAGGAGCAAGAGAACATTAAGTGCCCGATCTTCTTATTAGCAAGAGTGACAAAGTAAATATTTTAAACAGTCTAAGGTTTCAATTAAGGTTGGATCAAGTTGAGCGTTGAGTTCTCTTTTTACCTCTTAGAACGTCGCAATACATTTTTAATAAACAGCACAATTTTAAAATTTAAGACTTTGCAAGTGGTGGTGGCTTGTAAGAGAGTTAAAAGTTCAACCAATTTGCATGCGAACAAGTGTGAAAATAACGGGAAAACTTAAGAAACGCCGTTCTTTTGATATGCATTTACCAGCGCCGCGGTCCATTATCGTAGTCGGGGAATGCCAATATTTCCTCCACATCACTGGAATTTTCTTTACGCAATTCCACTTTACGGTTTGCTCTTTTCCGGATGAATCATTACCCGAATGGTCGAAACGGCATTTTTATGCAAAGGAATTGCGGTTAAATAGTGTTTTTATGTCACTTTTAATGGAGGTTGAGTGTAGAATTGCGCGTACTACTTTCTTTACTATGCATGGAATTTTCGTAATTTCATACTGATGGTCCAATTGTGAAGTTAACCGATTTAAAGAAGAAAACAGCTAAAATTACGTAGGTAAATTACTCTTATCAGGTTTTTTATCTCTAACATTGTTATAAGGTTTAACATGTGTCAATTGGCCGATAAGGCCAATATATTTGCGACAATATTGGGAAATCTATAGGCTTTTCGATTGTGCAAATTAGCGAACAGTGCTGATAATTGCTTGGCATTTTGAACCTGAAAAAATATTCCTGTTTGTTTAGGAAAATATACCAACAAAGCACTTCGGAATAGATTCCCAACATTAATCTTTTATTCCGTCAGAATTAATTTGAAATTCAGAATTCAGTTTGATTATGGCGCTGCCTGAATAAATTTTAATATCCGTCTAGAAAACGGCGAAATAACAGACAGAGTCAGTTAGTTGGGAAAGTTGACAAGAAAAGCTTTTCATGGGCATCATCAATAAACCATTTGCGTAATTCTTAACTAGACAAGCAAAAAAAGGTCGCCTGTCCACTGAACTCTTTATTGAATAGAGATTTAAAGAAAAATTAATTGAAAAAACGCAAAATTAAATAGAAAAAACTATTTCGATATTGGCTCCTCTTTACAAAAAATCGGTGTGTAACACCAAAGCCAGCTATGAAAATATATAAATAAATTGGAAAGTTACAAGGCAGTAAAAGTAAAAAGGCCGTAAAAGTCTATTTTTGTATTGCGTCCAGTTGATAAACATCGGCATGTCATACCATACTAAATTATGAAAAGTATTAATTAAATTAGCAAATGAGCGTTTAAATTTTAATGTCCGACTTGAGCACGACGAAATAACAAAATGAGTCGGTTAAATTGCATTAATTCACAAAATATACGCATTCATTTTTAACTATAAAATGGAAAATTAAGGCGCTGAAACACAACATACACACTTTGTTCTTATGTACACTCAATTGTCATCACTCCGTAGCCAGCTTTACACAAAACGATATTGAAATTCGATTATTAATACGCCGCAAAAGTGTATTTTGAGAATAAGTCCAATTGATAAACATCGGTGAATCATGCCAGGGAAAATTATTTTTAAAAATTTTAAATCTACAATTGTTTTTTTAATCTCCGGCCAGAAAACGACGGAATATTAAGTCGGCTTATTTTTTATTCAATCAGACAATTCGCTTAATTTGTAACTAGAAAAGACAAACTCAATATACAGGGTGAGCACATGATCAAAAGAGTAGTGATTTTGTGTGCCGATTTTAACAAACTCGCTGCGAATTTGCTCTCATCTAAGACTTATATTTTGATGAAGCACCAGAGTTCACCCGCTTGTGTGCTTAAGTGGTGCAAAATAGGGGAGTGGTGTCTTGGTACAAAAACGACCAGAACTTTTTTTTATTAGCTGGAATCAATTGAGTTTTTATAGGTCGATGCACTAATCCTTTTTTGATGTTTTTGTGCTCTTTCTTTGTGAAAAAATGATTTCTGTTTTCTGGCTATTTAACTCTGCTTTTGATCGTGTGTTTTCGAGACTCCGTGTTTATTTTTTTTTTTCGTTGCACTCAATCCTCATCGCCCTCTATAAAACCGAACGCAATACTGCACCAAATTAACTAAAAATTATAATCGAAAATGGTGTCATACCAGACCAAATTATGAACAATAAATTCAATAAATTAGTACAAAAAATAATACAAAAAACCCTCTCATGCAACTATTGGACCTATTTTAAAATGTCAGTGCTAAACTTGTTCGTTTCTTTGCCAGGAGAAAACCATTAAAAACCCTCATCCTATAAAAGATTTATCCGGATTCCCGTGTAAAAGCATCATTACCAACGTTATAAATGCTTGGTGGAAGTTTTAATGCCATTTCATTATTAATCAGCCGGTATTTATTACGTGTTGTTTCACGCGAAATCCTAAAGAACGAACAGTAACTAATTCAAGCGGAAGAATTGCGGATAATAAAAAAAGGATTAATGGGAAATCTATAGACAATCTAATTAGGTGCTAGTGGAATTTTTCTTAAAATTGCTTCATTTCAACTTATATTAATCACGTTTTTCGTTGCACTTGGAAAGTTACAAACGGCGCCAGATGGTGGGAATTTAAATATTTATTTTCGGTTTGCTTATCGCTTGCATTAAGTTAAGCGAAAATTAATGTCAACAGTCCACAGTTCGATATAAGCCAACATCAATTAAAAATCGATTTCGCACATTAATTTACGGATCGATTTCAAATGCAGGCACCGTATTTTTTGGCTCATTACAACGGCCACGTTTTTGTTATGTTATTCAGGCAAACTGCGTGTGTTAATAATATTGTTGGAGTGTTCCACGTGTGCACATGATTACACAAATAATTAAAATGCAGTTGAATTTTCAAAAAATCGCCCAGTGGATAAGTTCTAATGAGATTTCCGTGGGGGGTTTTATCTGCTTTTTTTCGTTTTTTTGGTGGATGCTGCATATCTGAGCTTGTCTGGATGTTAATAGTCAAGTTTCCAATGCTACCTCTCGTCTGTCCTTGCCTAAGATAAATGTATCCGATGAGAATAAATACTCATCAATCAATCACATTTAACAAAATACCGAAAAGTCTTATATGTATAAAAATACGGGGCATCAAATTTTGAAATTACAATGTTTGAAAAATAAAGGAGTTTTTTAGATACGAAAGGAGATACGAAAAAATGTAAGAGGGACAAACGTTTCTAAATTGAACAGGGAATTTGCAGGAAAGACTGTCAGACTTCAGAAGCGCACCAAAAGAAAGGCATTTGGAGTGGCAACAGAGTAAGAGCCTAAAAAGATTGTAAAATGTGTAGTATAATAATTTAGATAACAAATATGTGCATAGCTCTAGAAAAAGCCATAAAAAGTTTCAAATTTTGACGCCCTGTATTTTAAAACAAAGCGTTTGCTAATCCATAAAAACGACCAATTGTGCCCACCCTGTACAATATTTGCAATTGGATACACCAAAGTAAAGGACGACAGTCAGGATTGAAGAGAAAATAAAACCAAAAAATCACAAAATTTTTACATTTTTATTAATCTAAAGTTGACGACAACATTTTAAATTTAATTCGGGTTGAAATGAATGGCTATCAAGAAACTTTAGTAAAGCAAACAGGGTTTCCTCATTATTCAAGGGCAACATGCGTAAAACTAGAATTCACAAATTGCGCTATTATAAATGTGCATTGTTTTATGTAAAACCAACGGCATCGCAAAGTAAATAATGGAAATAAATGGAAATATGCACTATCTGAAAGCATCTAATGAAAGCTGTAAGCAGCTAACATGACAATGATTTATTAAATCATACAACACTGAGTTTAAAGTTTCCCTATTTGGGGACATTTTGTTAATTGCGGCAAGGGAATGACGGTAAATTGAAATATTCGCTTAAAGGGAAACTCAAAAGTTTCAGCGTAAAAAGTCCATTCGCAAGAACTCTGTTGAAATATCGAAACATGCTTTAATTTCTGCTGGTGTAAGCGCAACTGGTTAGAATTTAAAACATTTTTGTTATTTTTGAGTCAGAAAATTCAAATTCATCAGAAAATTCATCACTAAAGGGCTGGGGGAAGAGGAATTTTCGCCTTCCTAACGCATTTTCAAATGGAGGCATAATTTTTTGGAACTTAAAACTCTAAAGACATTTTACGAATTTTGCACTCAAAACCAGGTGAGATTTTGAGAAAAAATGCATTAAAATCAATGTCTCTGACTTGAAAATGCACTTTTCAAGGATGGAAGTTTTCAAAATGCCACAGAGCTCAGTGAATATACAGGGTGTTTTCCAAATATTCCGAAAATCAGTGGCTGGTGTTGCGAAAATCAGCAAAACTGACCAATGCCCAAAACCCATTTCGAACTTTTGAAATTTCCCAAATAATAAACCTGCCCGAATTTTGAAGTTTTTTTCAACAGAAGCCAAAAAGTGAAACTTACCAAATAAAGTGACAACCGCAGCAAAAGGGCACAATCTCGACAAAGTCATTTTGACCAAAAAAAACTATTAAATTTAATGTGCAACCCGAAGAGTTTTTCGCAATAGCGCGAACGATGAAATGAGCGTCGGTTAGCGCAAACAGCGTCGCGATGCCCGACGTTTTCTGCGTCCTTCACGTCGCGCCGCTCCCTTAACAGGTTGCGTGTGTGTCATTTGACCAAATATCTGCATAGTTACGCTTTTTCGCGCCACAACACTTGCATGCCTTAATTTAATTGATCCTTAAGCCCACACTAGAACATGGATTGGCTCCAGCAGAAGCTTTACAATGCAATACCGAAAACCAACTTCCAACTTGCGGTCCTTGCAAAAAAAACCACTCCCTTTGGCGGCAGGATTGCGTGTCTTGGAAACGCTAAATATATCTTCATCCAGCCAAAAGTCGCAATATTTTAGCGGTCATTTTCCAGAAACGTGTGTTATTACAAGTATCCGAATTGAATTAATTAGCTTTTGCCCTTTTTTTCTTGCTGTTTCGTTTAACGCATTGAAGGCGAAACGAGGTCGCATTCTTCGAAAAAAATATGTTTATGGCCAATGCGTTCATTTGCGGCTTGCAATAAAAGGATAATTTGCCGTATATGAACGCCCACGTTTAACTAGATAGAAACGCTTGCAAATATTTATGTGTGGAACGCTGGGTGACGCGTGTCGGGATCAGTCGCTCGTAAAATCTGTTTAAACTGGGATAAATCATAAAAATCTGGACTAGGAAATAGCGGTTAATCAACACATGCTTTGTGGTAGAAAAAATTGAAATTGAAGCGATAATTCAGTTAAAAAATACTTCAGGTATATTCCTAGCTCAGAAATGCACCCCAAAATATGTTCATCAGGATATTCATTTTTGTTCAATTGAGGATGAGGACCTGAAGCTTGGGCAATTACGGAATCTGTGAAGTAAAGAATTTTAACGCCAGCTGGTCGGAAATACGGTTTGTTCGATCAGCTTTTACCATTCGGACATAAACCGGAATTCGGAATAAAATAGAAACGCTCCCCTGAAGTTTTTCCCCTGAACAAGGGCTCCCTCAAGGATCCCCGCTCTCACCGTTTCTCTACAATATATATACAATAAAATCAAATCGACAGATCGGCATACATATTACAATACGCAGACGACACGGCACTTATTGTACATGACAAAACTACTGAGAGAGCAGCTCAAAGACTCCAAACACTAACAAACAACACAATGACATGGTTTTATAAATGGAGACTAACACCAAACGCGTCAAAAAACCAACTTCTGCTCACAAACCACAGACTCAACGCTGACTCCCCTACAATAACTGCAGACGGCCAAACGACACAACCAAAAAACGACGTAAAATACCTTGGAATCACAATTGACCACAAACTTAAATTCACTAAACACATACGAAACATCAGGGCAGAAACAATAAAGAGAACAAAACACTTCCGATCACTAACCTACAAAGACAGAGGAATTAGCACATACACCGCCACCAAAATATACAAAGCTATCTGTAGACCCTTGCTAGACTAGGACATATACTCATGACCAACGGAACAGAAAGGACAAAACGTTATATACAAACAACAGAACAAATTGCACTAAGACTAATAACACGAATAAGACACCCCCAAAACCCACTACACAACCCCTCCACCCAACTACTATACGAACGCACAAACATGACAAAGATTTCGGAAAGACTCATACATCTACAGACAAAATGGACAAACAACCCCTACAACTGGACCATACTGAATCCCCTTTGTCTTACAAGACCAACCAGACAATCCCGCTTCCGTTTCCCTACATCAACGCTACTCGAACACTTACAAACGCAACTGACTACTGGACAATAAAATATTTTTTTCTTTTCATTAGAATTGGAAAGTTTATTTAATAAGATTATTAACCTAGAATAAGAGAATTTTCATATTTGTTTTTTATTTAGATTTAGACTATATGTATTAAACAAGGGCAGAAAGACCGATAGGTCGATAGCCTTTTTTAGAAATAAAGATGTTTACTACTACTACTAGAAACGCTCCAAACCTCTAGAATAACAATCAGTTTAAAAAGATTTTGATATCTTCAATTTTATCTTAACCGGAGGATGTTGTGTATCTCAAGACAATCAAACTGGCTGGCATAATGCCTTTATTTTTACTCGTACCTCTTAATATGAAGCAGAAGATGAAGAGGCAGAAATAGAAGCATTTTTTCAGATTCTAAATCATGATGTAGAAATAGAACATAAAGATGTAGATGTAGAAATAGAAGCCTTTTCCAGCCAGTTTGATTATTAAGAAATACACAAACATTTTTGTCTTCTAATGATCGTAATATTTTCAAATTGCTACTTGCATTATTTTGGATTATGCGAATTTTTGAAGTGGAGAGTGCAGTTGAGTGCAATCATACATTTTGAGACCGAGATTTACCAACCTGGAAAAAAATGAAAATTCCAGGCGATTTCTGTGAAACTTTTCGTATATTTAGAACCGAGTGCCATCTAAGGATCAGGAAATTTTCAAATTGCTTCTTACTCCAGTTTTTAAGATGCGATTTTTTAACACCCAGAGTGCAGTTGAATAAAAACACACATTTGCAGCTGCTGGCAGCTGGAAAAAATCAGGATTCGGAACAATGTCTATGAAAATTTTTAAATGTTTAGATCCAAGCCTCTTCTAAACATGAAGAAAAATTCAAATCACTAGCTACGTTACTTTGGAAGACGCGATTTTTTAAAGGATAAAGCGCAATCGAGAAGCACATTTATTTCAGACTACTGATTTTTCCTGAAATTTTCCGCATATTTAGCCCCAAGTGGGCATTCTAAATCGATTCTTTCTTTAATTTGGTAGAACTCACTTTTTAAAGGAGAGAGCGCAGTTGAGTGAAAATATGCGTTTTGAGACCGATATTTAGCCAGCTGGAAAAAATCAGAACTCCAGCCGATTTCTATGAAACTTTCGGCATATTCCGAGCCGAGTATCTTCTAAAGATTGGGAAATTTTCAAATTTGCTACTTCCTCTGGTTTGGAAGATGCGATTTTTTAAAAACAGGGCGCAATGGAATAAACCGTCCATTTTCAGACCAATATTTACCAAGTTGGCAAAAATCATAATTCCGGACGATTTCTATGAAACTTTTTCATAATCCCAACGGTCTTTTCTTGAAAAAATTTGAAATAGCCATTTACTTAATTTTGGAAAATCACTAATTTAGGGCGTTCCGCATCGTTGCCACATTAGTCGAGTGAAAAGGCCGTTGGCGCCATTCTTGGTTATAACCTGAAAAATCTAATAGTTGATGCTTTTCGAGCTGGTGTGTATATGTACGACTAAAGTTATTTTCGGTTTTAAATGTGACTCAAAAATTCAACCTCCTGTGAAATACCGCGATACGGACATCGGTTTAATGACTGCGCTTTTATTCCATGAGCGATTCTACTTAAACACGTTTATAGCCACACCTAAACATACCTCCTCAAAGGAATGGCGTACCCTCGGACACTTTCAATGAGCACTTCTCTGAAAAATGCCAGAATATTTGACGATGTAAGAATTGCACATTATTCTATGCGAAGTTGTGATCTAGAAGGCAAATGCCACAAGTTTTCCAAGTGTTTGGTTTACTTGATTTTAAGCAAATTTTCCCAAAAAATGGCGTCAGCCCAGCCACTGAAGGAACCTCCATGGCCACCTTGACTATGCTAAGGCCACAGAAGCATGTAGAGTAAAATTTCCTACGTTTAAAGTTGTGTTTTATAATAATGTAGCTAAACTGAGCCCGGGGATATTGACTGGAACACTTCCATTGCTATTTTGAGTGAAATTAAAGGTCAGCGAATCTCTCCTGATTATCCAATCTTAATGACAAAATATTAGATTTTTTGTGGTTATGAGGGGCAATTTTACTGCTTAATAACTGTGAATGTTTCGTTTTTTATTCAATTCGAGCCCCCAGTTGCCCTGCTGGGCCTTAGGAAAGTACCAGGGCTGTTCGCAAACTCCCCTGCGGATTCCTACAGTAGTTCAGATTCTTGGCATTCACCCTGTTCACAAAAGGACCACATTTTGTGGAACTGAGTGTATTTGTTGAAATTGAACACATATATTTCTTCTCATAGGATGCATGGGAAGATGATGGTATTACGCCACGAAAAAAACCAATTATAAAAAACGAACAGTGTGATCCTGCCACTAGATCAACTCCAATCACTGCAAACCATAAGATCCAAGTAAAATGCGAACCTGAAGATGAGGATGATATATTCGAAGAAACGACACATTTGGTGTGCAACGTTAAAAGTGAAAATAAAGACGAAAGTCTGGAAGAAGGTGAACTGGAGGACACCATCTGTGAATCTGATCAACTGGACCATGAGTTGTGGAAGCGACAAAGATTAAGAAGGAAACCTCGCCAGTGCCGGTTCCGGTAAAACTCGAGTCCGATGCTGCGGTCGATCGAATGTTTGATGACTCGCCCTATAACAATAAATTGTTCGAAAGCTGGAAAATCAAAGAGCAAACTCCGGTGAAGAATGAAAATGACGAGGCTGGTTCAAGGCGCTCGTTCAAAAGTGCTAAACGAACGGTGTTTGCTAGGAAATCGCCATATAAGAAGATGGAATCTGTTACGTCGGAAAAACGGATTTCGGTTAAAACTCGCTTGGGACCCATTGTTGATGCCGATGAAAGCCAAACAAAACATACGAAAAAGTAAGTAGTTTCTTAAATGCTTATCTCTGTGTGTATTGCTTTGCTGCTGCTTATTCATCCGAATGGAAGTTGACTCTGTTGATGTTCCTTGTTAAGAAAATGACTCACTTTGAATCATACAACCTGCATTTTTCTTATCAATGATATTGTGGTTTGTTTGCTGTATTAATAAGCACTTGAGATGAAATGAAGCAAAAATTCATTTTGGATTTTTCTTATTCAAGCCTACTTTCGACTCAGTTGCAAGGAAAAGTTGACTCATTTTTCATGTTTCACTGTTTTGAAGTCGTTTTATTTGGGTATTTTGCCTGAAAAACAGCAAAAAGCGCTTTGCATTACTTTTTTAAACTGAAGAGGGCCAATTTGGTCTTTGGTCTTCTGATGGTTTTTGGCCTACCTTAGACCTGCAATAATGAAAATTCTGCTTTAAAAAAATTGACCAGATTTCGAGAATTTTTCTCCAAAATTTAGCGGGAAATCAAGAAACTCACTACTTCAAAAAAATTGTTTTTTTATGTAGCAGCTTCAACCTTCTCTGCTTACTTTTTAGTGTGTACAAGATTCCTTAGTAAGTCATTATTGAAAACTTTTCATTTGATTCGTTTCAGAGCCAACACAAAACCTCGTAGGGATATGGAATCAGATCCAGAAGTATTGGCAAGAAGGGAGAAACAGATTCAGTATGGAAAAAACACTATCGGCTATGAGAATTATCTTCAAATGGTGCCCAGGTAAGCAGTACACTATTAACATCCCACACAGGTGTTTTTATGTCAATTTTTTCCAGAAATGAACGAAGACTGGAGGATCCCAGAACTCCTCCTAAATATGAAAAGTATTCACGACGAGGTTGGGAGGGACTGATCAAGCAATGGAGAATCAAACTTCACAAGTTCGACCCCAAGGATGAAACGCTATAATAATTTTTTGCTGTTTTGTAAGTGAATGATTGAAATGATGTCATTTTTTCTCCCGTGGCTACCAATTAGTAAGATGTTACTATCCTTACTAAAGCATTATATGAATGAGTTTTTAAGGAAGGTACGGAAGTGGGCGATTATTTGATTGGGATTTTACTTTAATTGATTGATTAATCGTTATAGTATAAGTGTTTTAGAATGTTTATTTTTTGAAAACATAGAAATATTAGGCAATAACATAGTTTATCACTTAACCTAGTATTGAATTGCTTGAAACTGAACCTTTTACATGTTTTCTCTTGTGTAGTGCAAATGAATTACTTGATTTGTTGTACGACTCACTATTATTAATTATTTATCAATAGTGTAAATATCTGTTGTCAACTTTCATGCACCGAAAACAATTATCCAGGGTTCTGAACGCGGTTTGCCTATTTTCTTATTACTAAAATTGCTTTAAAAAGTTTAATTTAAGGCGATGGCATGCACTTGAGGCGTTCGAATGCTTGCTTTTCCAGTTTTTCCCTGTGGTCTGGATGGGCAATGTTAATAAGAGCGTGCGCTCGTTGCCGAAGCGATTTTCCAAACAAATAAGCGATTCCATGCTCCGTCACCACATAATGGGCGTGAGCTCGTGTCGTCACAACTCCAGCACCTGTTGCAATAAAAAAAAATTAGTTTAATGAATGGATGCCTGGATCGGACTAACGAACCTGTTTTGAGTGTTGGCACAATTTTGCTCTCGCCCTTGCTAGTAGCTGATGGCAAAGCAATAATGGGCTTTCCTTTGCCGTCGAAGCCCTCTGCCGCTCCCCTAATAAAGTCCACCTGTCCTCCGAATCCAGAATACATTCGCGTTCCAATGGAATCTGACGAGATTTGACCGGTCAAGTCTACCTCGATACAGGAATTGATGGCGGTCATTTTGGGGTTTCGGGCAATAATACCTGAAAAAACCCTCTGAAGCCAGCTGAAGGAATTGATGAAACCATCACTTACTGGTGTTATTTACATAGTCCACAACCAACATTTCAATGAACGGATTGTTATCGACAAAGTCGTACAGATCTTGGGTTCCAATAAGGAAAGACCCGACGATTCTGCCTTTGTGGATGATTTTGCGGTTGTTTGTTATGCATCCTCTGTTGACCAGATCAATCACGCCTCCGGCAAACATTTCTGAGTGGATGCCTAAGTCTTTGTGATTGGTCAAGGCGGACAGGACTGCATCTGGGATACTGCCGATGCCTGCAATTGTTTCGAGTTCAAGTAAAGTGAGCTAGTCGGTTGCGTGATTGAACTGACCCATTTGCAGAGTAGCTCCATCCTCGACCAGGTTTTCCGCGATATTTTTCCCAATTTTCGTTTCCACATCAGTGGGAGGCTTTCCCCCATGAACCGGCAAGGGAGTGTCAACTTTCACCGCATAGTCGATATGGCTAATGTGAATGATACCGTCTCCGAATGTCCGTGGAAGTTTGGGGTTGACTTGGGCTGCAAATGATACCCATAAGTTATCGGTGACCGGAAACTTTTAGACTTTGCCTCGCCTACCAACAATGATTTTGGAATGTGTCATACCAGCTCGAACACAGTCAACGCTTGTTCCTAAACTGCAGTAGCCATGTTGGTCCGGGGGAGAAACCTTCATAAATAAATTAATTTCGTGTGATTTAGATGATGATTAGTTGCACTGTTGGGATTTACTTACTTGGATGACCGCAATGTCTGGCTTAATAATCCCTTTGTAGAACAGCAAGGGGATTTCGGAGAGGAAGATCGGGATTGCATCCGCTCGGCCATCGGCTACAGCCTTTCGCACATTTCCTCCCATGAAGAAAGAGTTCGACCTATAAAACATCTGCCTTTACATGATCCTCATCTAGTTCTAGATTGCAGCTAGAAGTATTGGCGCTTTAGTAAATAACTATCCAAAGTACATATATAAAACATCCGGTGTGGTTTATTTATTTATCACACGTAGATACGAGCCATGAGGTGAATTAGTTCATGGTTTTTTTTTGGCTGGAAAACTCGAAACAGGCGCCAAAAAATAGCCGGAATGAACTTGGCGCCTGTACATTTACAACAAGGCTTTTGGCTAATCGCTAACCTCGAGAACTGAATGAAATAAACATTTTAAAAAATTCCATTTCAGAAAACTTGCCTGGTTTACTTGTGACCAGACTCTCGTTTCTCGTTTTCTCACCTACCTAAAAATGCCTTCACATGATGGATCAGTATAAGCCGCTGGTCCTTCCGTGTGCATATGGCAAACGTGGATATTTTTCAAGTTCTTTTTTTTGCCTACTTCGGTCATTGCACTTAACAGGGCAACTGGGGTGGCTGCTGCTCCTTGGGCAAACACAGTTTGGCCTGACAAGACAATAAACCTTAGTTGGTTATAGTTAATAAGAATAATAATTAAAAAATCTATTTTGATGCACAAAAAAACAACATGTAAACATCTGTATAATCGTCTGGTGACCAATCGCGTAAATATTCGGGCAATATATGCGAGAATGAATTTTGCACTTTGGACCAAAATCCGTATAGGATCAGAAGGATCTTCATCTTCATCTAGAAGATGGTCAAATATTGCGACAAAAATCGGGCACAGAACAACTTTACCACGTGCTTGTACATTTCATTTGATCCTTCCAGATAATGTTTTTTTTGCTAAAGAAAGGGCATGGTTCAATATAGAAATTGAGAAACGAATACAACAGTTGTTTTTCAGATGCTGTGTAATTCAAGTTACGCAAAGCAAACGAACACGAGATCAGAAAAAATATAAGATTTTTCTTCTGCAGTTGTAGACAGCAGGGAAGAAAGCTCAGAAAATGTCGAGTTTCTTCGAGATACTTTTTGATTGGTATTTGTTTATCAAATTCCATCTAACCAATTTATAATAAAAATATCTAGTGATCAAAAACGAATTAAAATTAATCAGGTTTTCATTTTTAAAGTAGCGCTTGCAATCTAATCTCCCAATAAAACAACGTCTCTGAAATTGATTGGGGAAAACATAAAAATAGTGCAAATTCTATTTAAAATCTCGGATTTAGAGACCAAAATTCAGCCAGTTGAACGTTAATCTCAAGCTGATTCTCCAGCTAAAATCTGTTTTATATCTCACAGTATTTTCGGTCCAAATATTTACCATTTATCATGCTTAACATCCAAGCCAAAACTTATCAATTTCATTTGTATCCTCTACGGTACGAACGTATTCAATCCAGTGCAATGTTCAATTTTAAATCAGACCTACTACAATATTTATGTTTTTCACAGATGACCATGTTTACTTATAAGCTAAAAAGTCAATTCAACCGTACGTATTTGCGGCGTGAACTTTGGACTGGAGATTGGTCCAATTTTCAGTGATTAATGGATTTGTTTGTGCTTTTTGTCGCATAACAAAATTTTATACTGTGTAGTTCGGAACAATGATTACATTTTCATATATAAAACTGACTAAAATCAGTAGCAGAACTAATACTATATCACTTAAAATGCATTGTTATTTGCAGCTAGGGCTGGATTAGCCAATAAGCGAGTGTTTTAGGGCTCAGAATCGGGGCCATGAGACAACATGCTACAAAATCAACAACATTGTAAACATATTGTCGCTTTCTTTTGTATTTGTATTTTTTATATTTGTTCAATGCACGGTTGAAAGAGTTTAAAGAACGCATGAAATATTCATGAGTGATTTAAATCTCGATGGTTTTTAGAGAGAAGGGCCTAAAATGCTTGGGGTTTTAGGCCTGCAAGGCTCTTAATCCGCCTCTGCTTCCAGGACATGTTTCTGACGTGTGCATGGCAATTAAAACCCTCTTAATTAGCAGAACTTGTTGCTAAACAATTATCTTGAAGGTAATTTATTGGGTGTTCAGAATTATCAGCTGGAGTATTAATATTAGTTATCTGTGCTTATCTAGAAAACGTTATTTATTTTAAATTTGGATATTAATTGTACTATTGTGTATATTTTCCTGACTGTATTTCAACTTTTATGAAATTCCTGGGTTCCAGTCAATTTTATTGTTTATTATTTAACCATTTTACAAATACGTTTCGGTGTCTTTCTCCACCATCATCAGTTTGTATGTATGGCTGTTTCCACCTTCACCTATGGCTTGCCATGAAACGTATTTGTAAAATGGTTAAATAATAAACAATAAAATTGACTGGAACCCAGGAATTTCTTTTGAGTTAAATAATAAACAATAAAATTGACTGGAACCCAGGAATTTCTTTTCAATTAATTGTACTAACAGCGGAAACAATAACAAACCATTTGCTTGTTCGGTAGTTTTAGAAATCAAATTGTTTTGCTGCTTTTTTGAAAAACTCTAAATTGCGCTCATTGAAGAACACCTGAGACTTTAGGCGCTTGAGAATCGCACCTTTTTTGAACGGTTTCGATCTTTATCCTTCCCTATTTTAGACTCAAACACTCTTGCAAACTGAAAATGTCCTTAGATCCTCGTGGCTTTGGGGTATTGGGAAATTTGTAGTCATTTACCAGAAATAAACTCAACTGAGATATGAAATCGGCCAGCAATTAACATCGCTTGATAACAGGCCTTTGACAAAGCACAGTACATGTGGTGATTGACCAAAGTCCGTTCTTGTTTGTTGATAGGAAATGGACAGCATTTTGGGGAGCAATCTAAGAAGTGTTGGTTAATTGAAAATTAGTAAATAGGGTTTAATGAGCCTATGTCTGGAGCATCCTTTAGCAAGTCTATTACATAATGAACGTGGTTTACGTGCGCTTTGAAGGTTTTTTCGTGTGTTTACAACCAGTCAAGGACTTAATCCACTTGACATGGCTCAAGTGGAATTTTGACCAGAAAACCCATTCATAAGTGATTTCTATCAACTCAACATTCAAAATCGGGGTTACAGAACAACTGAATTCATTATAAACAATCCAGTGCCACTCCAAAAGCAAAATTGCATTAATAAAAGCCACGATTAAATAAACGCTGGGTATTCAGCATACTGATGACTATATGGACCAAAGTCCATGTCCTCTGATTAACTTCGCGCACCTCCAAAGGAAAAACACATGCCGTGGGGTTGCATAACAGCTAAAGGGGGCGCATACCTGACTGCAAGTCCTGAAAGGCTTCTTCTGCAGTGCACCATTTAGGTTCCTTGCCCTTGATGGGCTGCGCTGGCTCGTTTACATAGGTGAAATAGGTGCGGGAGGTGGAAACCAATTTAAGGGGCGAAAAAGGCACCCCCTAGCTTGCTGGAGAGGCTCCGTAAGGAAACAGCCATGTTGCACTATGTCGAAGGACTGGTTCGGACCCGTAATTGAACTTTTCCAACTGACTTGACTCGTCGAAGCCACAGACATCTGTGCCACAACACAGACCATGGAGTAAATAAAGTAAGAGAGGTGGCAATCTTATGGGTGACCTTGACGCCGCGCTGCGCCACAACTGGCTGACCGGCAACTGGCGGTACTAAAATATCGAGTTTTCCAGCCAGGAATTCTGGGGATGTGCGAAACGGACTGAGGGGTTAGTTCTGTCTCTTATTAACTTGTGGAGCAACGCGGCTGGAGATTATCCCTGAACTGAATGTTGTTCACTGAATTCCAACTAAACTAACCCAAGACGAAAACAAATTTATGCATGGCTAAAAGAAGTGGCAACATTGCATTTTGTTTAATTTACCGGGTAGTTTGAAGATGAGAGACTCGAAACTCGGACAGACATAAAGTACGTGAGCACCATTGCTTTATGTTTTGGACTAAAAAAACCAAAGTTAAAATATGGGATGTCGTCAGGGGGGTACAACAAGGTCATTATTCAGTGCGGCCAGCATCAGTTATGCCAGTGCAGTGAGACAAATATCCCCAAAGAGATAAATATAAATAACCTTCAATGCGGTCTTGACAGTTGTCAATGTTATTTGAAATTGCCGGGTTGCCTAATTGAATGCCTGTGCAACTATTAAAAAGGGAAATTACTGCTAAATACCAACATCCAATTAGTTAACTGTCTAAAAACGCTCGTAACTAGTTTCGGTTATAAAAGGCTGGAATTAAAACTGCAGTTAGCCGGTTGAAAACATTCCACAAGCCGGATAATCGGGTCCGCCTGCCCAGATTGTAGCAGATTAATGTAATTGCCGCACAAGTTGACAATGGCGCTGAAATAATCAGCTATAACAAGGCAAATCCCATCAAACTTGACTTTGTTCATGACATAACTAGTCAAAGGCAGTTGTGCTGGTGTTGACTGGTTATAAACGGCTTAAAATAGTGTGCCGCGAAGTTTAAAATAATTAAAGCTTGCCAATACCGTTTAGTGCGTCCGCATTTGTCGAAGCGACCCGGCAATTCTTGTGAAACGTGTGTCTTCTTCAGTCGTGCCTTAATCTGCTGAAGAGATGAGTAGTGGCCTGGACGTGTTGAGTGGCTCTTTGCGAGTGCGAAATGGTACTTACAAGGGCTCTCGCAGCGTGAACAACCTGAAAAACTGCCGGAATGATGAAGTGAAATCCTGCCCTAGTGTCATGTCGGCCGAGACGAAAAGGCTGCTGCCACCGAACACCGAAACCGTCCAAACAAAACCGTTCCCCATTAGAGGTACTTAAACATCCAACTTCCCACACAGGGTTTCGATAATTCCGCACTCAAAAGCAGTCTTTGCCAGCAAACAGTTGGGGAGTCGTGGAGGAAGAGCCTGGTCGAGTTGTCAATCACCAGAAATTAGGCCTTTTAATAAAGTGCAGTGTTTACACTTGGCACGTGCTTTAATTTATTTGGCCCCTCTTGGATTTGAAATCTTTTTGCCTTGGCAAATTGGGCATGAGCTACTGAGACGTTGAAGCACAAAAAAATGGTGCTTCTACGTGGTTTTCGCCAAAAAAATGCCAGGAGAAGCTGGCAGTTTGGAACGCAGCACTTTGCCCTGTAACTGAAATTAGGCTTCCTGCTAATGAGTGTCCGCAATTCTTTGGGTTTATTCGCTAACAAGGAGGGAGTTTTTTAGCTTTTTTGTCCATTTTTAACACAAAAATCCAATCCAATTAGCTGCACACTTTCAATTTTGGGAATTTAGAAGACGTTTCTCGTAAGACGTAGATACTAAGTTCATCTACTCCACCCTTTTGACTCATCATTTGGTATCTCTAAGATACGTGACCAAGAAAACGTATCTTGAAGATACGTGAGTGTCTAGACACGCTCCCCCCAGCGGTTGTTTCAGTGAAGAAATCCCCTTGAAGTGCCGAATGGGATGATTAATTTTTACGCAATATTGCTTTCTTGGATCCATCACTGATTTTAATGGGTTCTCGTGCTAAATGCATTTGAAGTTAGTGCATTAGAATGCATTTTTGCACTTTCTGCAACCTGAACCTGGTTTATCAGTCGAATATTGATAAACCTTCAGACAATAGATTTCAAAATTGACTAGAGGACACCGATAATTGCAACGGTTGTGCAAAAGCAGCTTTTAATGGGAAAAGTGATTTAGGAGATTGTAATGCACTTTCTTTCACTGTCTATTACAAAATCCACCTTGACCGCTTTGAGTTTAAGGAAACTGGGCTTTTATGATGGATAGAAATGGAACTCGCAACCAACATGGGCTTGAAAGAATAAAATGCTTTAAATGGCTAAAATGGTTTTATTGTTTCGCTAAAAGACTAAAGTTCTGTTTATCGAGTGCTGCGACTGCCGAACCGATATCGAAAATGATTCTTCAAAAACAAGCTTTAGATGAGCGTGATGTAAAAATGATAAACCGCCCAAAATTTTTTCAAAGTTCAAAAATTCATTCCAAGAGAACAAATTGCTGGATTGAATCCAAATTGACACACCAGGTAAACTAAAGTTTCCTTTATCGAGTACTAGAACTCCGGTTCCGATATCTAAAATGTTTCTTCAGAAACGAGGTTTAGATGGGCGTGATGTAAAAACGACCAATCGCCCAAAATTTTTTCAAAGTTCAAAAATTCATTCCAAGAGAGCAAATGGCTGGATTGAATCCAAGTTGACACACCAGGTAAACTAAAGTTTCCTTTATCGAGTACTGGAACTCCGGTTCCGATATCGAAAATGATTCTTCAAAAACAAGCTTTAGATGAGCGTGATGTAAAAATGATAAACCGCCCAAAATTTTTTCAAAGTTCAAAAATTCATTCCAAGAGAACAAATTGCTGGATTGAATCCAAATTGACACACCAGCTAAACTAAAGTTTCCTTTATCGAGTACTGGAACTCCGGTTCCGATATCGAAAATGATTCTTCAAAAACAAGCTTTAGATGAGCGTGATGTAAAAATGATAAACCGCCCAAAATTTTTTCAAAGTTCAAAAATTCATTCCAAAAGAACAAATTACTGGATTGAATCCAAATTGACACACCAGGTAAACTAAAGTTTCCTTTATCGAGTACTGGAACTCTGATTCCGATATCTAAAACGATTCCTCAGAAACAAGCTTTAGATGAGCGTGATGTAAAAATGATAAACCGCCCAAAATTTTTTCAAAGTTCAAAAATTCATTCCAAAAGAACAAATTACTGGATTGAATCCAAATTGACACACCAGGTAAACTAAAGTTTCCTTTATCGAGTACTGGAACTCTGATTCCGATATCTAAAACGATTCCTCAGAAACGAGCTTTAGATGAGCGTGATGTAAAAATGATAAACCGCCCAAAATTTTTTCAAAGTTCAAAAATTCATTCCAAAAGAACAAATTACTCGATTGAATCTAAATTGACACACCAGGTAAACTAAAGTTTCCTTTATCGAGTACTGGAACTCTGATTCCGATATCTAAAACGATTCCTCAGAAACGAGCTTTAGATGAGCGTGATGTAAAAATGATAAACCGCCCAAATTTTGTCAAAGTTCAAAAATTCATTCCAAAAGAACAAATTACTGGAATGAATCCAAATTGACACACCAGGTAAACTAAAGTTTCCTTTATCGAGTACTGGAACTCTGTTCCGATATCTAAAATGATTCCTTCAGAAACGAAGCTTTAGATCAGGCGTGATGTAAAAATGATAAACCGCCCAAAATTTATTCAAAGTTCAAAAATTCATTCCAAAAGAACAATTACTGGAATTGAACTCCAAATTGACACACCAGGTAAACTAAAGTTTCCTTTATCGAGTACTGGAACTTCGGTTCCGATATCGAAAATGATTCTTCAAAAACAAGCTTTAGATGGGCGTGATGTAAAAATGACCAGTCGCCCAAAATGTGTTTCAATTTCAAATATTCATTCTGAAGGAAGAAGTCGCGTGATAGAAACAAAATTGACGCGACAAGTAAAATAAAGCTTCCTTTTTCGAACGCTAAAGCCAGCGTTCCGATATCTAAAATGCTTCTTCAGAAACCCGTTTTTATAGACACTGATACGAAGAATAAATAACAACAAAGTGAGCTTCAGTCCAGGCACTTGATATAATATAAAGCGCGTCTTATCCTATCTTCAAGTGCAATTAGAAACACGTGAATATTCCGTGAATCCATAATTGTTTTCGTTAACAACTGAACGATAATCTGCGTGGTGAAGCATAAAAGTACTTAAATTCTGCAGCGCAAATTGTACGTGGTTAATGCCTGCAAGAATCATGTTTGATGAACGACGCAGAAAATAATCCTCGATTATTTTCAGCTAAATCAGTTTAACATGTAAAGTCGCGAAATATTCATTATAAAATTGAAGAATTTCGATGGGTATGGGATGATCTTCTATTGCGCAATTTAGTGCCACCATAGTGAAGACATCCAAAGAAGTCAACTGATTGAAGCTTTGAAAAAGTCAGCTTTGGAGGGCCGAGGTTTCATCAATAGATGTTCTAATCGCATATCAGCTGTCGTTTCATATTTCTCGGCATTTAAGTGGAACCGAGGCAAGTTTTCCATAATCACACGCTGTATTTCGTCCTCCACAATTAAGTCGATTAACATGCAGCAGCACCGTATTGTATTTCCCTCAGCATTACAAAATAGACCGAAAATAAGACCCTGTGATTGGCTGGCCTGAGCTGTAAATAACCAGCAAATACCAAAATGTTGGTCGACACGCCCACATCACATGATATCAAACTGAACATCACCTCCGGTTTACGTTTAGCTTTCGTCTAAGCCTCATCTCGCCAGTTATTATTAAATCGCAATTTTTTCCCCAACAGTTCAAGTGAATCTTGATCGCCATCCAGACTTGTGGGAAAGTGTGATTATTTGCGGGAAATGCGAAGCAACGGTGCTAGTAATGGTTCCCTGGGAATTTCGGTTACGACGGATGGACGGTCCTACCGAACGAACAGACTTATGTCCATCAGAATCGGTGAGTTTCAGGTGAACTAAGGGGTCGTCCTAGATCAACTGCCGTATTTATTCAAGGCAAATAGCGCGCATTACGTGTTTTGCGTACGGTTTACGTGTTCATTGACGTCGGATTCAGCTATTTCAGATTTATGATTTTTTTACTGCTAGTTTACGCTAAGCGCCAAATCTCGCTGTTTTCGCAAACGGTTATTTCCCCGAGAGTCACCGACGACTGAGTCCTTTTAGGGCCCAATTAATTAGGAACGTCCAGAAGCACTAATAATGCATGCCTTGCATGCATGCTAGAGTTATTGTTGCCCACAGGAAATTGCCATTAGTTCTCTAATTAATCCGTCTGCGTTCGATAAGAACCAATTTTATGTATGTATTTTTAGTACGATTATTTGCGTCAAGAGTTATCTCTTGCTTAACTTTTATCTCTTGGTTTGCATTCCCTTGGCAAGCCAGCCGATATCCAATGGAAGATTTAACTGAAATATTTAATCTTGTCACATTTTTCCTAAACACAAGACTCATATATTAAATAAAGCCGAAGACTTATTGATGGGCCACATCGACTTTTTTTTTAGAGAGTGAGTCACAAGACTGGTGACCGATAAAACATCATATCTTATGTCACATTATGAGATACTTGTTACAAAGTTTTGGATTTTTTATGGACTTTTGTGTACAACTTTTGGAGTTTTTGTGGTTTTTTATGAATCATTATAGATATCGAAATGGGGGGTTCAGTTTTCGATAAAGGAAACTTTACTCTACCAGTTGTATCAATTTGGATTCAATCGGGCAATTCGTTTCTCCGGAATGAATTTTTGAACTTTGGCACAATTTTGGGAGGTTTGTCATTTTTCCATCATGCCCATCTAAAGCTCGTTTCTGAAAAATCATTGTCCATTTCGGAACGGGGGTTTCAGTACTCGATAAAGGAAACTTGAGTTTACTCGTTGTGTCAATTTGAATTCAGTCGAGCAAATGGTTCCTCCGGAATTAATTTTTGCACTTTGAAAAAATTTTGGGCGGTTTATCAATTTTGCATCACGCTCATCTAAAGCTTGTTTTTGAAGAATCATTTTGGATATCGGAACCGGAGTTCCAGTACTCGATAAAGGAAACTTTAGTTTACCTGGTGTGTCAATTTGAATTCAATCCAGTAATTTGTTCTTTTGGAATGAATTTTTGAACTTTGAAAAAATTTTGGGCGGTTTATCATTTTTACATCACGCTCATCTAAAGCTCGTTTCTGAGGAATCGTTTTAGATATCGGAACGGGAGTTCCAGTACTCGATAAAGGAAACTTTAGTTTACCTGTTGTGTCAATTTGGATTCAATCCAGCAATTTGTTCCTTGAGAATGAATTTTAGAACTTTGAAAAAATTTTGGGCGGTTTATCATTTTTACATCACGCTCATCTAAAGCTTGTTTATGAAGAATCATTTTAGATATGGGAACCGGAGTTCCAGTACTCGATAAAGGAAACTTTAGTTCAACTGGGGTGTCAATTTGAATTCAAGTCAGCGATTTGTTCCTTTAGAATGAATTTTTGAACTTTGAAAAAATTTTGGGCGGTTTATCATTTTTACATCACGCTCATCTAAAGCTTATTTCTGAAGAATCGCTTTAGATATAGGAACCTGAGTTCCAGTACTCGATAAAGGAAACTTTAGTTTACCTGGTGTGACAATTTGGATTCAATCCAGCAATTTGTTCTTTTAGAATGAATTTTTGAACTTCGAAAAAATTTTGGGCGGTTTATCAATTTTGCATCACGCTCATCTAAAGCTTGTTTTTGAAGAATCATTTTGGATATCGGAACCGGAGTTCCAGTACTCGATAAAGGAAACTTTAGTTTACCTGGTGTGTCAATTTGGATTCAATCCAGTAATTTGTTCTTTTGGAATGAATTTTTGAACTTTGAAAAAATTTTGGGCGGTTTATCATTTTTACATCACGCTCATCTAAAGCTCGTTTCTGAGGAATCGTTTTAGATATCGGAATCACAGTTCCAGTACTCGATAAAGGAAACTTTAGTTTACCTGGTGTGTCAATTTGGATTCAATCCAGTAATTTGTTCTTTTGGAATGAATTTTTGAACTTTGAAAAAATTTTGGGCGGTTTATCATTTTTACATCACGCTCATCTAAAGCTTATTTCTGAAGAATCGCTTTAGATATAGGAACCTGAGTTCCAGTACTCGATAAAGGAAACTTTAGTTTACCTGGTGTGACAATTTTGATTCAATCCAGCAATTTGTTCTTTTAGAATGAATTTTTGAACTTTGAAAAAATTTTGGGCGGTTTATCATTTTTACATCAGCTCATCTAAAGTTTGTTTCTGAGGAATCGTTTAGATATCGGAACGGGAGTTCCAGTACTCGATAAAGGAAACTTTAGTTTACCTGATGTGTCAATTTGGATTCAATCCAGCAATTTGTTCCTTGAGAATGAATTTTAGAACTTTGAAAAAATGTTGGGGCGGTTTATCATTTTACATCACGCTCATCTAAAGCTGGTTTATGAAGAATCATTTTAGATATGGGAACCGGAGTTCCAGTACTCGATAAAGGAAACTTTAGTTCAACTGGGGTGTCAATTTGAATTCAAGTCAGCGATTTGTTCCTTTAGAATGAATTTTTGAACTTTGAAAAAATTTTGGGCGGTTTATCATTTTTACATCACGCTCATCTAAAGCTTATTTCTGAAGAATCGCTTTAGATATCGGAACCTGAGTTCCAGTACTCGATAAAGGAAACTTTAGTTTACCTGGTGTGTCAATTTGGATTCAATCCAGCAAATTTGTTCTTTTAGAATGAATTTTTGAACTTCGAAAAAATTTTGGGCGGTTTATCAATTTTGCATCACGCTCATCTAAAGCTTATTTCTGAAGAATCGCTTTAGATATCGGAACCGGAGTTCCAGTACTCGATAAAGGAAACTTTAGTTTACCTGGTGTATCAATTTAAATTCAATCCAGCAATTTGTTCTTTTAGAATGAATTTTTGAACTTTGAAAAAAATTTCGGCGGTTTATCATTTTTACATCACGCTCATCTAAAGCTTGTTTCTGAAGAATCACTTTAGATATCGGAACCGGAGTTCCAGTACTCGATAAAAGAAACTTTAGTTTACCTGGTGTGTCAATTTGGATTCAATCCAGCAATTTGTTCTTTTAGAATGAATTTTTGAACTTTGAAAAAATTTTGGGCGGTTTATAATTTTTACATCACACTCATCTAAAGCTTATTTCTGAAGAATCGCTTTAGATATCGGAACCGGAGTTCCAGTACTCGATAAAGGAAACTTTAGTTCAACTGGTGTGTCAATTTGAATTCAAGGCAGCAATTTGTTCCTTTAGAATGAATTTTTAAACTTTGAAAAAATTTTGGGCGGTTTATCATTTTTACATCACGCTCATCTAAAGTGTGTTTCTGAAGAATCACTTTAGATATCGGAACCGGAGTTCCAGTACTCGATAAAAGAAACTTTAGTTTACCTGGTGTGTCAATTTGGATTCAATCCAGCAATTTGTTAATTTAGAATGAATTTTTGAACTTGGAAAAAATTTAGGGCGGTTTATCATTTTTACATCACGCTCATCTAAAGCTGGTTTCTGAAGAATCAACGGAGATATCGGAACGGGGGTTCCAGTACTCGATAAAAGCCTTAGCTTACTTCCGCGTCAATTTTCGTACCAATCGAGCACTTTTTGCTAGCATAAACTGTTACTTAATTAAAACAATATCTGTATACTATCTAATAAACTCATCAACTCTCATAACATAATTACGATCTTACGCACGAAAGGTGACTGTTTTTATCAGAAAATATCGCGCTTTTTTGCGAGATCACGAACGAACTGAATGTATCCGTCCCATAAATTAGTCTCACTTGCTTGCAACGTGATGCGCGTTCTATGTGTTTGTCTATTGACTTTTCAAGCTTATTTCAACCGTATTATTATTATTTTGTTTATTTCAAGTATTATTGAAAATTTTTGTCGGATCAAAGTCTCCTATTGTTGTGTTAACAGCGTAAAATTGCGCACCCAATTTGTGGAAGCACTCAAAGGTTAAAGTTTGAACTATCATTCTCTCGTAAAAACCACTATTTTGATGATGCGATTAGTCTCGGATTGATCGACAACGCTGAAACTGGCCAGTCAGTTTTGGTCGTTTTGAAAAAATCATCGGTGTTTGGAATTTTTTTCGTCTTATGTAACTGAAGGTTGAAATCGTGTTTACGCGATTTTGTCTGTTTTCCGTCGACTTGGACTGAATTCAAAACATCTCCGACGATATTTGGAAAGAGTTTTTACGTCGAATTGAAGGACCTTTTTTTATTGATCAACATTCATGCGCTGATCGAATTTAATGGGAATTTAACTGTTTGGTTAATTTTTTAAAAGGATTTCGATGCGAAACTTGGCGAAATGGCGAAGGACAAGTGACAAACAGGCAGAAGATTTGATGAGACAGTTGATGACCGGCGGAGAATCACGTATTCGACAATCATTTAACAAGAAAATTGCAGCAATTTATTTAAATGTAGATTCACCTATTGGCTGGCGCTGATTTAAAAATAGCTGACCCTCGCAAGCAATTTTTGCAAATCCGATTTTATTATTTTGCGTCTGGGATATACAAGGGCGAGTCAATTTTTAATCCTCACACTCACAAAAAAAAGGCAAAAATGTTGTTTTTTTGGATTCTGCTGTAGAAAAAGTTTAGTCTTTGGCAAAGTTTGAAATACCCGCCCGTAAATAAACAAAGTCCGAGTTGTGATGGTTACGGACTGATGTCATGAGTACGTCAATGTTGATGTCATTTGGCTCAGTTCGCGTTTTGTTTAATGGTGGCTGAACGAACGGTGTGCGATTTGTTGGAAAAATCGTCGGATTTTTCGTGTTTTTTTGCGAAAAGTTGTGGTTTATCCGAAAAGCCGAGTTTTTCTTTGACGGTTTTTTGCGTTTTTTGAAGCCGGTAGTGCGAATTCTGCGAAAAGAACTGAACTTTTCCAACCGGTTGACGTTCGCTGTCAACCCGCGGTCGTCCAATTTTTGGTCTCAAAACGCTCAACAAAACCCGCCCTGGACACATTCAGATAATGTTCCCCCAAGAAATCTGCTGGTCTCTTTCAAGGTAACTCAAACATTATTGTACAAAACTCACCAACTGAAAGCCGTTCAGCTCATGAGTCTTGAGTCAGACAGCCCTGCGTCTTATCTACTACCTGCTAGAGCTAAAGCTGATAGATGGCGCAGCAGTCTCTAACTCACCTTCGCGAAAGTTTTCATTAGTCTTTCGGCTCAACTCGACGGAGACTGAACATTTTTATAAATAAATATTTTTTATTAAATAATAAAAAAATAAAATAATAATAAATATAGAATAATATATAATTTTTGAAGTGTGTCATATTTTTGGCGTTTTTTGGGTTTTGGTCTTGGACTATTTGGACAGGAAATCCAGCCACCGAATTGAAATAGTCCCCAGCAATAAATCGTAGGCATTTAGTTCAAATATTGGGAGTTATCTCCATACCACTTCAAGCCTTTGGATTTGAACTGTGACTACACTGTTGATAGTGATGAATGATAAGATTATCATTGCACGGGTTGACTAACGAATGTTTGTCGGACAAAGATCAGCCTTTTTTCCTTTAAAACTGGTTGTAGTGAAAGTAGTAGGTATCGGTTTTAGTCACGAATTGTCGATATTGCGGCAGTGTGAATCGGTGAAGTTTGATTGTGGTGACGAGGCGATATGACTAGCAATAACGTCAGCAGGAAGCCCGAATTTCGCAGAGCGGTTTCCATACGAATTGGTATGTTTATAATTCCATCTCGTTCAGTAACAACAATATATTCCAAGCTTTACGGGATTTGTTGACCAAAAGAGAATCGAACGCTGCAGGTTTTATTGAAAATTAATTCCTGTCAGTCAACCATCTGGCTGAATGTTAATGAAAACTCACTTAAATTATGGAAATGCGAGCTTGCCATATGCCGATTTGCCATCAAGGAATGTTGGTGTTGCACTGAATAATTCTATTTAGCCCATTTACGTTTATAAAAACCACAAATTTATTTCAGGGGAACGAGCGAATTATGTTAATAGTCCTCACGTTATCGCCATGGTGGGCCTGCCGGCCAGAGGCAAGACGTACATTTCCAAGAAACTCTCCCGCTACTTGAACTGGATTGGCATCAATACCAGAGGTAAAACAAGCAAAAAAACCGCTCAAAATCCCGGATTCTATTAAACATATTCTAGTTTTCAATTTGGGCGAGTACCGGAGACATGCAACCTCAGCCTACCAAAGCCATGACTTCTTCAGACCGGATAATACCGAAGCGATGGCAATTCGCGCTCAATGTGCTATCGAGGCCCTCAAAGACGTTTGCCAATGGTTGGAGGGTGGCGGAGAAGTGGCCGTGTTCGATGCGACTAATTCAACGTCGGAGCGCCGAAGAGTTATTCAGGATTATGTGGTGAACAAGATGGGCTTCAAGCTGTTTTATGTGGAGTCGATATGCGATGATCCACAAATCATTGAACAAGTACGTTAGTGGTATAGTTTGCGGCGTTTATGGACTGCATCGGTGGATTTTAGAACATCATGGAGGTGAAAATTAGCAGCCCCGACTACGCCAACATGAACAAGGAGACTGTTCTTGATGATTTCCTCAAAAGAATCCAGCACTACCAGGAGAAATACTCTCCCTTAGATGAGGAGAAGGAAAGTGACGTGTCGTTCATGAAGATTTACAATACTGGGGAAAAAGTTGTGGTGCACAAGCATGAGGGCCACGTACAGGCCAGAATAGTCTACTATCTGATGAACATCCACATTACTCCTAGAACAATCTACTTGACCAGAGTAGGTTCTTTGAATAGTTTCAAAGGCCTTAGTCCTAATCAATTTGTTGCAGCATGGGGAGAGCGACCACAATCTCATAGGACGCATTGGCGGCGACTCCAACTTGAGCGGCAGAGGGCGACAATACGCCAACGCTTTATCCGATTATATTCATGAGCAAAAAATCGAAGGACTGCGGATTTGGACTTCGTGGCTCAAACGGACCATTCAAACTGTGTCGGGCTTGGATGTGCCCCAAGAAAGATGGAAAGCCTTGAATGAAATTGACGCTGGCGTTTGTGAAGAAATGACCTATGAGGAAATCAAGGAAAGCTTTCCAGAGGAGTTTGCTTCGCGCGACCAAAACAAGTTCGCTTACCGGTATCCAAGAGGAGAAAGCTACGAGGATTTAGTTGCCAGGCTTGAGCCAGTGATAATGGAGCTGGAGCGACAAGGCAACGTCTTAGTTGTGTCTCATCAAGCAGTCTTACGATGTCTCTTGGCCTATTTCTTGGATAAATCCGCAGGTACTTAACAGGGGGGACTTAACTCAAATTTGGGAAATACCTACTCAACCCCGTGTTCCTTTCCAGATGAGTTGCCCTATTTGAAGGTGCCGCTTCACACGATAATGAAATTGACCCCCGTGGCTTACGGATGTCGCGTAGAACATATTACATTACCAATTGATGCTGTCGATACTCATCGTAGCAAACCTAAGGTGAGCGCACAGAAAACTGATGAATTTATATGGACTGGGTGAATGTTGTTGGTGTGCGTCCCCATCTTCTATATGTAATTAATACATGAGGATGGGAATAGTTAGGACATAAACATGGGGGTGTGTTGTTAGTAATTTTCTTGAAATTTACTTCAATATAGTCCTAGAGGGTTGAGCTTAGTAGCAGCTTTTTCAAAGAGATTTCGTTTGCTTTGTCGCCGCCTTTGTATAGACATGGTGTGAGTAAAGTTATAAACCCTGTTTCAGGAACCAGGCCAATGTTCATCTGCCGAAATTACTACCAAAGAATAATCGCGTAATCGAGTCTCTAAAATTGAGTTACTTATCGTGATTATCAAATTTGTATCAAACTTACACAACTTTGATTGTGCCAGTTTCTTGCCAACGTTCAGTTGAAGTTGTGCAGAATTTGGTCTGTTTCCTCTACTTAGTGAAGCTAATTCTGCACTTTTTTCTACGTTAACTCGCAAGGCCATATACTGTACTGTGTTACTAATAAATACCTATATTAGGTAAAAAAATAGTGCCATGTCCAATGAGCTGTCGATAAATAACATTATTGAGCTTTTAACCAGCAGCACAGAATAGAAGAGACTGATCATGACAAATGCGAATCTGAATGTTTCAAAACCAATCCTTAATCACTGCTCTCAGTGGCCAGGCCATTTCAATGTCTCTATTTAGTGTATTTTGCATGCTTAATACCTTTTATATTCTAAATGTAAATCTTGTTTTGTATTACAACATGGTGGTGTATAAAGATTTCGAAGTACTTTTACGTAGTTTTAACTCTTATAAGGCGAGTGTTTTAATTAGTGATGATTAGTAGTGTTTTATCAAGTATATAAAGGGAGGGCTTCATCACTAATTGAAATTCAAAGCTTATACAATTTCACGATGTGCTTAAGAGCACGCTATTTCCAAAAGAGTCAAGCATTCATTAAAACTGCTACCGTTGAAATCTCCATTCTTTGATCTTTAAACCCTCCTTATCAAAATTGTGGTGTTGTTCTGTGATGCTTTTTATAAAGGCTTCAAAGTCCGCTTTTTTCGATTTTATATTGTAAATATATTTCCTGCTTGTCTCGCATAATTCTGTTACTGGAGATATCGCACTAGAAAGCAATACTTTATTTGATCTTATCGGTGGAAAGTTGCGTTTATATACTGGTTTATGTTCCCTTAAGTAAAGTTTCCTCTTGTAAAAACATGAGCAAACGATAATAATGTAGGTTGTACAGGTGGTGATTAGGTAATAAAATGCCATCGGTACAAAGAGAATAGCAACAAAGCAGCTGTAATGGACTGGACAACCTAAAGTTTGACTTATTTTTGTTATTTTTAAGGTTCCCGGTGACCTGGAGGAAAAGTTCAGGCTCAAGAATAAAATAAAATCAGATAATACTGCGATTTGAGTTTATAGGGAACAGTCGTGACTGAACAGGGTGCCTCTATGATATTTTTCGATTACTTGTGATCATGCCTTTTTGGTTGCCGTTCAAAAGATTAGACGTATTCTACACCTTGACACCCATCGATTTCACGTAACAGTGCAATTTATATAAGTATATATTTATATTTATTTACCTCTTAGAATGAGAACATATTGTGAACCTTTCTGCTGTGGATTAGTACTATTTAGATTTGAGGTAAAACATACTTGTACATGTTTGTTAATATATTATATTTTTTAATTACTCGTGGTTTTTTTACTCGATTCTGCATGTTGTGCAGTTCCGAATACATGGAAAATAGTTGTTGATTTAGGTTTTGGGGCTCCAGAGACATTAAAGGTTAAAAAAACAGGTTAAAAAAACATCAAGAGTTTCTCAGGGACAATCTGTAAAGTTAAAAAATTTGCTTGTTGAAATTTGCACAATTTTTCACATTTTTTTTGTGGCTTTTCAGAGAGAATGTTGAATATTTTTTTGCCCAGTCTCTTCTACCTAGTGAAGCTATTTCCGCACTTAGCCATAATTGCACCAAATTCCGGAGTAAACGCGGTAAAAAAACCAAAAAAAAAACTGTTTGCAAAGGTTTTATTAACAAAAAATCGAATCTTCATTTTAATTTCATTTTGAAAATGGGTCAATAAATGTTCTAGAATAACAAAAATAATACTCGGTTAATTTGTATTTGTATACAATCGGGGATTAGCACGCACGGCCAGTTAAAGTAGTTTTTTCTATCCCAATTGAAATTCAATGCAACAATCATATTTTGGTACAAAATATGTAACATTTTCTTAGAAAATAAGAATTATCGGGCTTCTGTAAAATAAATTAATTTAAATTCTAGGAAAACAATTATCTTTCTCGAATCCAACGGCCTTTCGATCGCCTCAACATTCGAGGTGGTTTTGGCGAGTTTGCCGGTACTATTCGCCTCTTAGGCCTCCTAAAAGTCCTGCGATTTGGCGGCTTAACAACGATTTTTTTCACACTGTAGTTCTCACAACTGTCCAGTTTTTTCACGTATACATACGGTTGAAGAATAGTATCCCTAACTTCACCACTATTTCCTACTCGATTTTTCAACGTCCTGATCACATTTGTTTTCTCGATTATCGAGGTCTGTATCACCGGTTGGTTCAATAATACTGTCACTGTTCTCGTCTTCTTCCGATTCGACATTCACACCGTTTACTGTGGAGCTGTTGCCCTCCTTTATTACTTTTCGTTTTTTCACTTTGTTGGGCCACCCAGTGAGGTTTTTCTTTCGTTTGCCGGGTTTTCGTCCAGGGGCTCCATTCAGGAACGTTTTGCAATTAACGTCCGTATCTTTCTTCGACTCTTCACACATGTTCAGTATGTCAGCCAGTCCAGGTGGAAAGTCCAAAAAACTAACATCTGCCTCGGTAGTAGGCTCGAATTCGGTGTCAAAATGCAATGCAGTGGTT
Organism: Dendroctonus valens; assembly: GCA_024550625.1. Lineage (NCBI taxonomy): Eukaryota > Metazoa > Arthropoda > Insecta > Coleoptera > Curculionidae > Dendroctonus > Dendroctonus valens. The sequence goes on along the minus strand of JAJTJO010000554.1, from coordinate 209,260 downwards.
AATTCTTCATCGAGTTTGGCAGCCATTGCAACATAATCCAGCTTTTTTTCCTCTGCTTTTGAGGAGTGGTCGGTTTGGATCCTACTGGCTTTGGCGGCTCGACAGTCACTTGCGGTGAAGATTCCTCGGAATTGTCTGCAGGGATTCATCGTTGGCAGTTTTCGTGCGTCGATTCCTCTGGTGCATCAAGCTGCTTAAAATGGCCAAAGTCGAAGCATGTTGCCGCGGCGATTTTCTGGCATTTCTGCCCCTTACAGAGCTCGGCGATAGAGGTGCTTTTTCAGACTGTTTTTTCACATTGGATCTTTTAAACGTTCGACGTGATTTCTTTGATTTCCTCCGTAGTAGCCGCCGAGGCTGAAGACGCTTCGCTCTGCTTGCTATCTTCGTCATTTTGCTCTATTATTGGAAGCTTGCTGGCTTCGCCGCTTGAAGAGTTTTCACCTGTAATATCGCACACCTCCGCATCACTTCCCGAACTTGCTGCCACCGAATTTGGCTCAGCAAATGCTTTGCACTCTTTCAACTTCTTGTAGGCGCTGTAACAGGTTCGAGGATCTATTGCTTTTAGGTGCGGAATTTGGCGGGGAAGAACGAAATCGTCCCAATGATCTGGAAAGGATTATGCGATTATTAACAGCTGAAGTAGTAAGGAGGGAAAATCCTTACAGTTTTGACTAAAGTGATATCGCTGCTCCACCCGATCCTGTCGCCGGAATGTTTGGTACCATTTCTCATTCTGCGGCACTTTTTCGAATGCGAACGTGAACTCTTCCATGTTCAGCAGCAGTCTTTCACGCTTCGGCTTTTTCGCCTCTTTGTCCCCGATCGGCTCGGTTTTGGTTTCAATTTTCGCAAAATCCCCGTTGGATTTCGTGCGGACCGGAGACAAATAGGAACCATGATACCGTAACCTGTAAGAACTGAAAAGAGTGAAGAATCGGCATTTAATCGCTAGGAATATAACAGGACCTTGGACTTTCTGAGCGGAGACTTTGTGTTAAGTGAGAAAAATAAACGGATTTAATTGTGTTAAAGCAACAGTGGTTAACTAAATAAAGGTCGTGTTACATGTAAAAAAACAAATTGTGAGCAAAAAAGACGAAACACAGCCAATAAATTCTACATAACCAACCTTGAGCCGGGAGTCTCAAACTTGTAGTATTTCTGATTGTCCATAATAAACGCTTCGGCGTGGCTTTCTCCGTTTCGTGCGTCTCTTGCCATCCGAAGAAGTGCTGTCCATTGAAAGCTTCATCTTCCACTTTAATTTATCCGGCGGTTTCACTTCGTCAATTTCACTTGATGGAATATCTAAGAGCAAGATCACAAACTTCTAGAAACTGTTTTTAACTGTACCTGCAAATGTACCTTCAATATTGTCACCCGATGAAGATTCCTTTCCTCCGCTGTGGAATTATCGTCTTCATCCTCCTCATCCGAGGTGTCGTCTTTTTTGGGGAATAAAAAGTTGGTGGCCTCATTGTTGAGTTGGACCAGTTCTACAACAGATGAAAACCCTTGATATTGTGGCGCAGCCAAAAAACACTCAATCCTCACCAGAGTTTCGGAGCTTTCTGAATTTGACTATCAGCCCCTTGTCCGTTTCACTGGCCTTGGCTTCCTTTCGTTTGGCGCATTCCTTCTCCTTATCGTTCGATCTGAGTTTAGTCGAGAGCACTTCCACTTTGTAATACGTCTTGTTATCCGACACGAGCCTTTCGTCTGCGGAAATTCGCTTCTGCCTGTTAATGCACGCTCTTTTTGGCCGTCCCGATTCCCATAATTCCGGCTCATTAACATCTTTCACAGCCGCACACGCAGTCAGCTTCTAAAATTAATTTTGCTACTTCATTGTGTTGGTCTCACTCTGGAATTTAATATTGCTGATGGTGATTGCCTGGTGATTTTGCATGAAATTACAAAATTAGTTAATAAAGTGATGTTAAAAAAAGAGCGCGTCTACAAAACAGGGCGGCTTTCGCCGCCTTTTCTGGAAACTGGGGAGTTTTACGTGATTTTAGGTCGAACGAGTCGTGGAGAAAACTCGTGATGAAATTCTTTCGACTTAAAACCCCCAAAAACTCCTCAGTATACGGGACGATTTTGCTCTAAGGGTGCAGGTTGCAATGTATTCAAAACACTGATTGAATAAATTCTGATTGGTATGCAAGTTGCAAAGGCAATGGATGCAAAAAATTAGCAAGTCATGCAATGGGGCAAAGTCTGAACTACTTGTACCATACCATTCAACTACTAAAAACTTACTGCTAACGCTCTTGTACTAGATCTCAACTCTCTATATTCCTTATACTCAAGACGTACAGGCTCAATTTGGGGTTTTTCCTGGAAACTGTCCTCGTCCAGGGAGGACGACGTGTAGTTGATGGTTTTTCTGGATCGCAGTCGATGTCCCACGTCGTTTTCCAGGCGCTGAGTCGGTTTGACTATATCGGAAACTACAGAGGAAGCCCGCGTTCTTGGCATGTTGCGGCACTTCTTTTTTGGGGTGAAATCCTCAAAATCTGCAACCATTTGAGTTGGTTTTAAGGGGATTTTTCAGCCAGTCAATGGTTGAGCTGCTAGGTCATGCCACTAGTAAATAATAAAACGTAATAAAAGCGTGAATGCGATTAATGTTGAAGCGCCGTGAATTGTTGATATGAACGGAAAACTGCTTTCGAGGTGGAATGCAAGTAATAAAAGTTACGGCACGATAAAAACTGAACTTTAGCATTGTGAAGTTGAGAAACTACAAATGGAAAACTACCTAAATGGAAATCAATCTCATCCATACTCCAAACTTGACTACATTAAGGAAACTGAAAGCGATTGCTACTGAAAGTTGTTAATGTTCCTGACCTATTGCATCAATGCCAGTCAAACTCAATAGGGACTCAATGCCAACATCAGCATGAATATAACCGTTCAAAGCTATGTAATTGGTATCTTCGCCAATGAGTTTCTGATGCTTTTTCGACTGTACATGATCTTCGAGACTGTTGTAAGGGAGGTTGCAAATGGCACAATACCCGGACTGTAGTATCGGGATACGAGGTCTTCTGATCCTGATGGGTTTCCGAGTCATTATACTGTCCTCATTAGGACTGAGAAAACTGCCGTTTCCTGAGGCTTTTACTAGCGGCGATGACGATCTTGTATGCTTAACAGCGCTCTCCTGGAACATTGAATTTTTTTCAATTTTTTTTTACAAAAAATTCAAACGTATTTGTGAGTTTTTGTCTAAATAAATCTTCAACTTTTTGTCGAATTGGAAAACACGTTTTTTTTCAGGCATTTAAAATGTTCTGATACTCACTAGCTTCTTCTTGCTGCCTTCCAACATGGCATGGTTTGTCCATTTCTGAAAATGATTGATTATTAGTTATTTTTAGTTGTGAAAAACCTGAACAATTTTATCAATTTTTTTGCAGAAAATAGAAAACCAGTTGTTTTTTTTTTTGAAAAAACTGATTTTGCTCCCTCTATAATTTGTAATAAGATAGAAAGTGATGAAAATAAGAACAAAGGCCAAACATTTTAATGGATTAATTTATTAAAGATTGTGAAAGTTCACCAAAATCGCCCAGAATCCTCAGTTTGAAAGACTTTTCCTAAAAGCCTCAAATCATTTTTTTTCAATACTGTGGGGCCCCGATATGCAGAAAAAAAACGACGAATTTTTCCAAAAAAATTGCAACTATGGTTGTCAATTTTTTTCACCAAAAAAAATTGTTTTGCGAAAAATTCAAAACCTCTTGCAATTTTTGAAAAAACAACGACTTTTTCAAATTCATCGCTAGCTACCTGCACTTGCGCCCTCTATAATGTATAAGCAGATAGAAAGTGATGAAAATAAGAACAAACGACAAAAATTTCAAAGAAATGATTTACTAAAATTGAACAACAATTAAGAGGAAGAGGAATCAAATCGAAATAATTTGAATAAAAATAAGCAACACAGTGAACAAGAGGATGCGTGAAAGTAGGTTAAAAACTACATGGTGTTTGGCAACACTGCCAAGTAATTTTGGCAAACATAAGGAATATAAATAACGAACAAAATAAATATAAACAAAGCAAATAAATGTGTATTTTTTCGATTCAAATGCAATTTGATGGCAGCGTGCTAGTGAAAATCCGATCTGAGGCTGACCGCTCGGCTCGACTACGTTTTGCCAGTTGGATCAGTGGACTGATTCACTTTGAGTGTCCTGAGTGGAAACTTGAAAGTGTAAAAATAACAAAATAAAATCGCAAAGTGTAAATACTTACATAACTGTAGAGAGGAATCACGATGCGGCATATCGCTGGGGATATATCGAGTTGCTTTTGTCAGAAACAAGCGGTAATTTCTCAATAAATTGATGTAATTTTGCAACAGAGCCCAACAACGAACGGATTTAAATTTGCCACACGAAAACACTCCCTACAGCCGACAGTCCGACACGTCGATAAAACTGTTCTAGCGGCCCGTTGGAAGGAGTTTTTAGCCAGCGGAGCCAGCCTGAAGCGGGACAAAGCAGCTTGATACAAACTCGGCCATTAAACCGAAACTCTCACGCTTGCCTCCTGTTACACACCCTAGAAAGTGTTTTAAATCACGTCGCGCCGCTTTTGAACGTCACTATTTGGGGCCCAAACACTTCTTTTTCTTCTCGGGATATTTTCGTACTGGATAAATTACTACTTTGTCGTCAATTTGCGAATCAAAAGCTTCAAAAACATTCACCAATCCGCCACCATTGAACTCGATTTCGATGCAGTCGTCTATTGCTCGACGTTGTCTAATCGCTGCAGCCGATTACTTGAACTTCCCCCAAATCCCACTCAGTCCACTAAAAACACCTTTTCTAGCCATATTAATCGTCGATTTTCCCTACTAACAGAAAAACTCGCCCAATACATCCCAAATTCACTCAGGCTAGCTAGTTGCTGGATAATTGCGGCGGAACCCACTGCTGGAGATTCCTGTACATTTGAGCATAGTGGCATCGCCGGCTGGGTCCGCTGTCAGCCACTACCAACGTGAAAAGGTGGAAATGTTGATTTGAAAAAAAATTGACCAAAACTTTAATTAATTTTTAGAAAAAATGTGTAAAAAAATAAAAAAGCTTCCACACACCCAAAGGCCTCTGGCCGTTTAACAGGGAGTTAAATTAATGTGAGTAATTGACTTGTTTGGGCATTTAAAATAGCGCTGGTGTTGCCAGCGCGGACAAAAAGTATTTGGGCGGTCCGAAAATATACAGGGTGGTTCAATATGGCGGCCAAAGGGTGTTTTCCTCTGTTTAAAGTTTTAAAATGCAAACTTTGCTATTAAAAAAAAACGCTTCTGCAACTTTTGTGCTGCGAAAATCCGACTTTTTTATAAACTGAATGACTAATTGGGTAAATAAAAAGTAGGAAAGACAAAAAAGTTTTTAGTAATATGGTTTTATCCGCAATAAAACAACACAAATATTTCTTAAAAATATCATACACTGTAAATAGTTATTTATTTTAATATTATATACTGGTGTAAAGTTCACTTTGCTTAGATATAAATTATAATCGTTATATCCTCCCCATTCGATACTCAATATGCAGATACTGTAGTCTAAGGGTAACAAATCATGTGATCGCACCGGAACTGAAACGGAAAATTCTGAAAATACAACAAAAAAGCATAATATTTGGCGCGTAATAAAACTAGCAAGCCTTTAAATATCAGTGTTACAATCAAACCTCTTAAATGATTAACTCTAGTAAACAGTTTCTTATAAAGTCTAGGTGATATTTACAACCAAGGTACAAAACTCGTACAATTAAAGTCATTTATAAAAGTAAAAAAGAAAAACGATCATTTTGCTTGAATTTCTGGAAGATCTCTGATTGTTTCATCGGGGCGCAAAAAATTCATGGAACCTCTCTACCTACGGAACCTTTAATAAATGTTAATCTCTTTGAACTATGATATGTGAGGTACTATATTCTCGAGCAATTTTTTCGATAAACTATGGTGGCAGACCAGCCGCAGCTTCCGTAAGTAAAAAGTACCTTTCACTCAACAATGACGGCAAACAGTAACAATTTATTTATGGGTATACAGCCAGAATCCCTAGACGTTATCGGAATTTGATGGAAAACTCCCATTCTGTGCCATACACCTCGCACTTTTGTTACCAACCCACATGACTAACAAACCACGGCCACAAGAACGAAATTAGAATTCCGGAGAAAATCCCTGAAATTAGTGCTGCTCCTGCAAACATTCCTGCCACTGAAGCGTATTGGGGCTCCACAGTACTGCAACAAAAAAACATATTTTTAAAGCTCACGGTTCTGATCAATTTTTAAATTCTTGACACAATGGCGATTTAAACTTGGTCTAGAAATAGCCTCACCTAGGAGTATACATCATGGCAATAGAGCTAAAATAGCCACTAGTGATTGCCATCGTGGCTGCAACCACCCAGTAAACATAGTCGTTTGTGATTAAAACCGGCAAAATCCTGGTCTGCATCTGCGGCTGATAATTGCAGAACAAGTAGAACGGTATGTACAGCAGCCTGAGCGTTGAGATAATCCACAGGTATTTTTTTGAGGGCTGCAATTAAAGGCGGTTTGAGTGAAACTCGAGTTTCGTTTAAAAATCCCTCAAACTCACCCAAACGAATAAATTCGGAAGAATACTGCCGATCATCGCAAACACATTGAACGTTAGAAAACATAGGATTTGTGTGTACAGAAACTTGTCCTGGATGAAGAACTCGCTGCTGCTCACCTTTATATCTGAAGCAAAGAACAACGGTGAAGAATAAGAAGGTATTTAGCCTCCTAATCCCTTACCTGAATGAATAGACGGAAAGACTGCTAGAGTGGCAAAGAATAAATATAAAAACGTTGTACAGTTGCGGCCAAGCCTTTTTGATGATCTTCAAGTAGGGCACTTTTTCGGGAGTGTCCGCGTCAGTTTTCCGTTGTCCCTGCTGCTTCTTATCCTTGATATCGTAATGCCGATAAAATCTCTAGAAAGTTTCCAATAGTGACTAAAAATGTGGGCAAACATTGGAAAATCACTCACATTAAGCGGAAGAGCAAAGTAGGTATCGAAGCCGATCAACAGCACAAAAAGGGCAGTGATAAAGTACCAAATGGCAGCCATTCGCTTGCTGGTCGACACATATTCTGAGACTATACAAACCACGGTGGTAAATGTGCCGCAAATGTTATTTCCCAATATCACAGCCCCAGTGTATTTTGGGGGCAGTTTAGCTGCCATTCCATATACCGTGTTTTGGTACACTCCATTCGCCACTGAAAAACGCATTACCCTTTTGAAGGACATATTTACAGGGTGATTGTGTGGGTAAGTGAAAGTTGATCAGGTGAATAGAAGAAAAAACGCTTTGAAGAAACCCATTTCTACGTCCAATCAAGGTCGATGGGTGTTAGATCGGGACTTCGGTTTGGCCTGCCCGAATTCCCGATCTTGCACCCAGTGAAAGCGGATTGTAATGTTCCATCCGGGCGTTACTTTGCAGTAATGTTTTGTCTCTTATTTTCAAATTACTAAACTGCAACTTTTCGGACTTGGAAAACCACTTGGTATAGTGTTTTTTGAGAGACCTTTTTTGGGCTCCAAATGTTTGCCCCAATTGTCAGCTAGATGAATACTTACTGTTTAAAAAAACCACACTTATCATAGTAATAAAGAAGAACGAATAAGGCCACATGCTGGTATCGACCATAGCTAAGGCTACGGTTATTATAAAGATCATGATGTTTATTACTATGCTCCACATGATTCTGAGAGTCAAATCACCTCTGGAAGGGAAAACATATTAGATTTTATTGGAAAATGGGTGGAAAAAAAGTGACTTACTTGATAGGCACGAAAATGTTGAACCAGTTAAAAATTACATTAGGAACTTGTGAACAAAACGTTAAAATTTGCATAAAGTTCGCTACATAGGGGAAGTTGAATCCAATGGAGTCTTTGCCCAGTTTATATACAATAAAATACTGAAACAAGGCGACTTTTAGTGGGGAAATTGTCGGGTTTTCGCGAGGTAAAACTCACCGAAATGGCATTGATGAACATATTCCAAGGCAACAAAGTGGCGATAACCAGTGTATCAAAAATATGATATAGACGAACGAGTACTTGTCTCGTGGTGTGTGGATTTGTAGGCTGGCATTGTCCATTGTGAGATTGTTGAAATTGAGCTCGGCCTCCGGTAAATCGTTCCCTTCCCAAGACGGTTGCAATTTTACTGGCTTCTGAAGACGCGTCCTTTCATTGCCCTCCTCTCCGCCACCAACTAAACAAACGAGAATTCAATTAATTGCCCTTTACCTGTCTGCTATCGGCCCATCATTCCGATAATCGATCGCAGCAGCTCAGTCACTGCCTTTCTACCAAAAATCTTCTTCATGCAACAGGATGAACACGCTGTATAAACTTTGCTCTACTTTAACGCGGTTTCATTTAGTCATTAACACAGTAGACTGTGTGTTGTGGAACGTTTCATCAGCTTTAAGGACCGATATCTTCAGAGCTTATGCTAGGAGCATACGAAGTAAAGCTTGAAAATGGTTTTATAAGACGCATTTTTTTCCGCAAACAAAAATTTGCATTTTTTAATAAGCAATTATTGATACAGATTTTATAAAATTTTCATAAATTTGCATATGGAAATTCCAGTCTTTGAATAGTTTCCATGTCAATTACATTCAGTACATTTCCCAGCAGGTAATTGCAAATATTAAGAGTCTTTCGATTCAAGTCTCTTCTTTAGACCACAGAAATGTCAAGTCTGTACTTGCTCTCAGCTGAAAGTTAGAAGGTTTTTTGAAAAGTCTGCACTTTCGTAAAACGCTCATTTTTCAACCAATATTTACAAAAGGCGCCAAAATCAGTGTTTCATGCGATTTATTTGAAATCTTCAGAGTCTTTCGATTCGCGTTTCTTCTATAGACTGCACAAAATTCAAGTTGCAACATGCTCTAGATTAGAAGTTGGAAATTTTTATTTGGGGGCCTGTAGTTGCGTGAAAACGTTCATTTTTAGACCATGCTTTAGAAAGGCGCCAAAAATCAGCATCAGATGCGATTTCCATGAAAATATTGACGGTCTTCAGATTTAAGTGTCTTCTATAGACTGCGAAATTTTCAAGTTGCTACCTGCTCTAGATTAGAAGTTGGAAATTTTTATTTGGGGGCCTGTAGTTGCGTGAAAACGTTCATTTTTAGACCATGCTTTAGAAAGTGCCCAAAAAGTCAGCATCAGATGCGATTTCCATAAAATATTCAGGGTCTTCAGATTCAAGTGTCTTCTATAGACTGCGAAATTTTCAAGTTGCTACCTGCTCTAGATTAAAAGTTGGAAATTTTTATTTGGGAGCCTGTAGTTGCGTGAAATTGTTTTTGTTTAGACCATGCTTTAGAAAGTGCCCAAAAATCAGCATCAGATGCGATTTCCATAAAATATTCAAGGTCTTCAGATTCAAGTGTCTTCTATAGACGGCGAAATTTTCAAGTTGCTACCTGCTCTAGATTAGAAGTTGGAAATTTTTATTTGGGGGCCTGTAGTTGCGTGAAAACGTTCATTTTTAGATCACGCTTTAGAAAGCGCGAAAAAATCAGCATCAGATGCGATTTCCATAAAATATTCAGGATCTTCAGATTCAAGTGTCTTCTATAGATTGCAAAATTTTCAAGTTGCTACCTGCTCGAGATTAGAAGTTGGACATTATTATTTGGGGGCCTGTAGTTGCGTGAAAACGTTCATTTTTAGACCACGCTTTAGAAAGCGCGAAAAAATCAGCATCAGAGCGATTTCCATAAAATATTCAGGGTCTTCAGATTCAAGTGTCTTCTATAGATTGCGAAATTTTCAAGTTGCTACCTGCTCTAGATTAGAAGTTGGAATTTTTTATTTCGGGGCCTGTAGTTGCGTGAAAGCGTTCATCATGCTTTAGAAAGCGCGCAAAAATGCGATTGCAACAAAATATTGACGGTCTTCAGATTCAAGTGTCTTCTATAGATTGCGAAATTTTCAAGTTGCTACCTGCTCGAGATTAGAAGTTGGACATTTTTATTTGGGGGCCTGTAGTTGCGTGAAAACGTTCATTTTTAGACCATGCTTTAGAAAGCGCCCAAAAATCAGCATCAGATGCGATTTCCATAAAATATTCAGGGTCCTCAGATTCAAGTGTCTTCTATAGACGGCGAAATTTTCAAGTTGCTACCTGCTCTAGATTAGAAGTTGGAAATTTTTATTTGGGGGCCTGTAGTTGCGTGAAAACGTTCATTTTTAGATCACGCTTTAGAAAGCGCGAAAAAATCAGCATCAGATGCGATTTCCATAAAATATTCAGGATCTTCAGATTCAAGTGTCGTCTATAGATTGCCAAATTTTCAAGTTGCTACCTGCTCTAGATTAGAAGTTGGAAATTTTTATTTGGGGGCCTGTAGTTGCGTGAAAACGTTCATTTTTAGACCATGCTTTAGAAAGTGCCCAAAAATCAGCATCAGATGCGATTTCCATAAAATATTCAGGGTCCTCAGATTCAAGTGTCTTCTATAGACGGCGAAATTTTCAAGTTGCTACCTGCTCTAGATTAGAAGTTGGAAATTTTTATTTGGGGGCCTGTAGTTGCGTGAAAACGTTCATTTTTAGACCATGCTTTAGAAAGTGCCCAAAAATCAGCATCAGATGCGATTTCCATAAAATATTCAGGGTCCTCAGATTCAAGTGTCTTCTATAGACGGCGAAATTTTCAAGTTGCTACCTGCTCTAGATTAGAAGTTGGAAATTTTTATTTGGGGGCCTGTAGTTGCGTGAAAACGTTCATTTTTAGACCATGCTTTAGAAAGTGCCCAAAAATCAGCATCAGATGCGATTTCCATAAAATATTCAGGGTCTTCAGATTCAAGAGTCTTCTAGAGACTGCAAAATTTTCAAGTTGCTACCTGCTTTAGATTAGAAGTTTACAAAGCGGGCAAAAATCAGCCGTTGATCCAAATTAAATGAAATTTTCAGGCGTTTCAGATTCCTCTATTACATAGAGTTATGACTTACAAAAAACAGCTGCACTATCAGCATTTTACATAAAAATTCCCGGCTGCCTTCCCCTTCAAAATAAGCCCCAAACACGCCACTGTTCAGTAGGAAAACCGCTGAATTTTGGGGCTGAATAAATTAATAATCGACTAACAATCCATGAACACGCCAACAGAAGGTTAAAAATTGGAAAAATTCCTCCGACACAGTTTTTCCAGCCAGGATAAATATAAAATTTTGAGTGGATTAGAAGCGGAAGAGGTTTTATTGGGAAACTTTGAGTTGACATGTTATTGACGGGATTTCGAGCACTAAAACCTCCCGGAAATGTTGGGGATTTTGCGTCTTGAAACGGGAATGTTTAAGCCTTAGGAATTCATTCAGCGTCAGGTTGTATTCGATGGAAATTACCAGAAAACATGCGGTATTAAACTGCGCTTTAAATTTTGGGGGGAAATTGTTTATCTCTGTGAAAAGCCGGTAAATTCAGCTCAAAGAACCAAGACGAACGTCCTGTGATGTTCTGCAGCAAAGCGCTAGGCAACAAAACGCTCTGTTATCAGGCAAACAATTTTAAAGCTGCAATAATTTCACTAAAACAAACCCATAAAACGTCGCAATTTGCTGATTATCCTAACTCGTATCACTGGGGGGTCATTTGACGAAACACATTCGGTTGCAACCAAGTCAAAAGCCAATGAATTTAACTGGTAAAACTGCAAGTGACAACGAAATCGCCTAATGAGGATCAGGAAAAATTCTCCAATCTCAATCGAAACAGTGCAAACTTGCGATAATTAAGAACAAAAAGATGTAACATTTTAATGAATTCTCTGAAATAGGAAACACCATTTTGCATATTCATCGCGTGAAAAATTCCATGGGTGCGTGCTTAAGTGAATTTTTCAGGCCACCCGACACAGAACGAACAAAGCAACCCGTTTTCCAATACCAGTGGGTTTTGAGTTTCACATCAAGTGGCATAAAGGGTGTTATTGAACCTTGTTAACCTATTTCCAGGCTCACCTGTTCTCGCTTGAATGGTCGCTCCATTTTTCTCGTTGCATAAATAGTCCCGTTCCCTGTAACTCATCTTGTCGAGTGTTGCTCCCAAATAAAATCAGTCTTGTTGGTTCGGTCCTTATTGAATCATGCCTCTATGCAACACCTGGAATTAACAATTAAAAATACAGTTTTTGTCCCATTTTAAACCTATTTTATAAAAGTTTGATTCCTTAACAGACTGCAAATATCAGCGCCGTATGTTGACGAGTCAAGTTCAAGGGTGCATTTACTAGTCGGATATTGTTTCGCCCATATTATTCCTTACCGTTTTGAACAGTTTCACTAATTTACACCATCCTCTACTCGGTCTGCACCTTGGAAACTTAGCTGGCGAGTTTCAAGCGAGTTCCTCGCTCTACTGGTGCGAGTACGAAATGAAGAGTTTGGAAAAATTCGCCCTAATCTGCCAAGCTCCGTCCGATATAATTGAATAAATAATGGCTCAGTTGTTTGTTCCTTTTATCGTTTGATATTATATCATACATAAATACAGTCGTTTCGCCCAACCTTTGACCCAGCCAAATCGTATTTGGTCTACTTGCGCCACTGAGAGTGTCGTTGAGTAGAAACGTCCAACTTGAGGCCAACATTTGTAAAAAGCGCAAAAATCAGGGTTTGATGCCAAACTAATGAAATTTTACGGGGTTTGAGACGGAGGTGTCTTCTGTGGGCCATGCAAATTTCACGTTGCTACGTGCTCTAGATTAGAAGTTACGAATTTTTGAGGGCGAGCCTGCATTTAGGTGAACAGGTTAATTTTTGGACCGACATCCAAAAAACGAGCAAAAATCTGTTTTAAATGCGATTTGAATGAAATATCGAGGGTCTTTAGATTCAAGTCTTTTCAACAGACCGTGAAAATTTCAAGTTGCTACATGATCTAGATTGGAAGCCAGGAATTTTTATTGTAGGTGCTGCAGTGGTGCAAATGTTTTCAAAGCGTGCAAATATGAGTACCTGATGCGATTGAAATAAGATATTGAGTGTCTTTAATTTCACTCATTTCTTCTAGAGACTGGGAACATTTCAAGTTGCTACATGCTCAAGATTAGAAGTTGGGAATGTTTATTGAAGGCCCTGCAGTTGCATTAAAACGCCAATTTTTAAACCAACACTTTCAACGAGCGCAAAATCAGCAATTTGTGCGATTTAAGCGAGAGTTGATTTTCAGGTTTGTTAGATTCGAGTGTCTGCTACAGATGCGAAAAAAATCAAGCTTCTACGTGGTCTAGATTAGAAGTTACGACTTTTTATTTGGCGAGCCTCCATTTAGGTGAACAGATTCGATTTTAGACCAACATTTCGGGAGCGTGCAAAAATGATTATTATTTTGTGATTTGAATGAACTATCCAGTGTCTTTGAACACAAGTGTCTTCTATAGACGGAGAAAACTTCAAGTTGCTACCTGCTCTAGATTAGAAGTGGGGAATGTTTATTTAAGCCCCTGCAGTTGCGTTAAAACGCCCAATTTTAAACCAGCATTTACAACGAGCGCAAAAATCAGCATTTCGTGCGATTTAGCGAGATTTTCAGGATTTGTTAGATTCGAGTGTCTTCTACAGATTAGAAAAATGTCAAGTTGTTACATGCTCTAGATTAGAAGCTGCGAATTTTTATTCGAAGGTCCGCAGTTGCGTGAACACACTCATTTTTAGACCAGCTTAAATTTCAAAACCGCTTAAGCAACCTTTCTGAAGTCCTTGGTTCTTATCACTAAATAAAAAATACTTAGCAGGTAATGCGATGAAAATCACTAATTTACTTTTGTAATCGATTTGAGAGCTTAGCAGATAAATTGGCTCAAGTCGCAAGAATCGGGTGTAATCCCAAAAAAATATATGAAAATTCATCATACAAAGCAAAAAGGATTAAAAATATGACAAAAAACTGACTTATTTTAATTAACATTATCAAAACCAGCAGATTTCCATAGCATCAAAGTGCAAACGACCAACATTACATGCATTCTATCATCATTCTATCCCACACGTAATATGTGGAATATAAACAGTGTTTTTGCAATTTAGGTCAGATACACGGTGCATTGTATTCGGATGCTATGCCAGGCTTGTTCTAGCGCTGAATTTACTGTCCAGCTATGGACAAAAGCGCACAGATGCCTCGTCAAAACTGTCGCCCTCGGTAATTACATCGGGCATATTCTTGTTGTCTGAAAATATCCCATAAAGCTGCTTATCATGAGTTTATTATCTACAGTTGTTTAATGAGTTAGCTTGAAAGATAGGTCAGTTTAATTAAATAGGTTTGTTAACACAATTAGCTGTTTAACGAGCTCTTGTGGCTTTTATCTCGCAGTTTTTTTTTGATGGACAATCGGTGATGTTCTAGTAGAAACTGTAACTTTCAGTTATTATGCAGGTGTCACTTGGTATGAGGGACTTTTGCAGAAACAGGGCAACCGTCCATTACAGGCAGTTGAATTAGTGTCTTGGACTATTAAGGGCCAAATTACGAGCTAACCGCGTTATTTACACGACATTCGCTTTCAATACACCTTCGCGTCGTTAGCGGAAATGATGTAGCTTGTGTAGTTGAAACGTTTTTCGCCGGCATTTTCCTCTTTTTATCCCATTTTTGAATACACATTTTGATGCTGATTAATGCAGTCGCTGCGGCCGCAAACCCGAAATTGAATTTCCGAATTTTTATCAAGGGATTTCCATGCGACGAGTTAAATTATCACAAGAGTTAATCTTTTGTATGAAAACCCGAAGATTTTTTTGGGATTTATGCAAACCACCTCTGATAGATGCAAGTCATTCGTGCTAGCGAAACGAAGAAATTATTTTCCGTGACTGCCGAGAGCAATTGCATAAAAACTCATTTTAGTTTCCTAATTTACAAAGTACACAAAACTCAGAATTTGATGCGATTTGCATTATATATTGAGGGTCGTTAGATTCAAGTTTCCTCTTTTGGCCCTGAAAATTTCAAGTTGCTACATGCACTAGATAGGAAGTTAAGAAGCTTTAGCGTTGAAACGCCCATTTGAAAACCAATATTTAAAAAGGGCGCAAAAATCACCATTTGTTGCGATTTCAATTACATACTGACATTTTTTACAACCAAGTGTATTCTACGGACTGAGAAACTTTCAAGTAACTACATGTTCTGGATTAGAAGTTACGAATTTTTATTTGAGAGTGTGCAGTTGTGCAAAAACACTCATTTTTAGCGCAACATTTATAAAGTGGGAAAACATCAGCATTTGATGCGATTTCAATAATATATTGAGAGTCTTCAGACTCAAGTGTCTTCTATAGACTGCGAAATTTTCAAGTTGCTTTTTTTTTGGAGGCCTGTACTTGCGTGAAAACGTTCATTTTTAGAGATACTTTAGAAAGAGCGCAACAATCAGCATCAGATGCGATTTCAATAAAATATTGATGGTCTTCAGATTCGAGTGTCTTCTATAGACTGCGAAATTTTCAAGTTGCTACCTGCTCTAGATTAGAAGTTGAAAATTTTTATTTGGGGGCCTGTAGTTGCGTGAAAGCGTTCATTTTTAGACCATGCTTTAGAAAGCGCGCAACAATCAGTATCAGATGCGATTTCATAAATATTGATGGTCTTCAGATTCAAGTGTCTTCTATAGACAGCGAAATTTTCAAGTTGCTACCTGCTTTAGATTAGAGGTTGGAACTTTTTTTTGGAGGCCTGTACTTGCGTGAAAACGTTCATTTTTAGACCATGCTTCAGAAGCGCGCAACAATCAGCATCAGATGCGATTTCATAAATATTGATGGTCTTCAGATGCAAGTGTTTTCTATAGACTGCGAAATTTTCAAGTTGCTACCCTGCTTTAGATTGGAAGTTGGAACTTTTTTTGGAGGCCTGTACTTGCGTGAAAACGTTCATTTTTAGACCATGCTTTAGAAAGCGCGCAACAATCAGCATCAGATTGCGATTTCAATAAAATATTGATGGTCTTCAGATTCAAGTGTCTTCTATAGACTGCGAAATTTTCAAGTTGCTACCTGCTGTAGATCAGAAGTTGGAACTTGTTTTTGGAGGCCTGTAACTTGCGTGATAACGTTCATTTTTAGACCATGCTTCAGAAAGCGCGCAACAATCAGCATCAGATGCGTTTCAATAAAATATTGATGGTCTTCAGATGCAAGTGTTTTCTATAGACTGCGAAATTTTCAAGTGCTACCTGCTTTAGTTAGAAGTTGGAACTTTTTTTTTGGAGGCCTGTACTTGCGTGAAAAACGTTCATTTTTAAGACATGCTTAGAAAGCGCCTAAAAATCAGCATCAGATGCGATTTCAATAAAATATTGATAGTCTTCAGATGCAAGGTTTTCTATAGACTGCGAAATTTTCAAGTTGCTACCTGCTTTGAGATTAGAAGTTGGAACTTTTTTTTTGGAGTCCTGTACTTGCGTGATAACGTTAATTTTTAGACCATGCTTTAGAAAGCGCGCCACAATCAGCATCAGATGCGATTTCAATAAAATATTGATGGTCTTCAGATTCAAGTGTCTTCTATAGACTGCGAAATTTTCAAGTTGCTACCTGCTTTTAGATTAGAAGTTGGAACTTTTTTTTTGGAGGCCTGTACTTGCGTGATAACGTGCCATTTTTAGACCATGCTTCAGAAAGCGCGCAACAATCAGCATCCGATGCGATTTCAATAAAATATTGATAGTCTTCAGATTCAAGTGTCTTCTATAGACTGCAAAATTTTCAAGTTGCTACCTGCTCCAGATTAGAAGTTGGAACTTTTTTTTGGAGGCCTGTACTTGCGTGATAACGTTCATTTTTAGACCATGCTTCAGAAAGCGCGCAACAATCAGCATCAGATGCGATTTCAATAAAATATTGATGGTCTTCAGATTCAAGTGTCTTCTATAGACTGCGAAATTTTCAAGTTGCTACCTGCTCTAGATAAGAAGTTGGAAATTTTTATTTGGGGGCCTGTAGTTGCGTGAAAACGTTCATTTTTAGACCATGCTTTAGAAAGTGGCCAAAAATCAGCATCAGATGCGATTTCCATAAAATATTCAGGGTCTTCAGATTCAAGTGTCTTCTATAGACTGCGAAATTTTCAAGTTGCTACCTGCTTTAGATTAGAAGTTGGAACTTTTTTTTTGGAGGCCTGTACTTGCGTGAAAACGTTCATTTTTAGACCATGCTTTAGAAAGCGCGCAACCATCAGCATCAGATGCGATTTCAATAAAATATTGACGGTCTTCAGACTCAAGTGTCTTCTATAGACTGCGAAATTTTCAAGTTGCTACCTGCTCTAGATTAGAAGTTGGAAATTTTTATTTGGGGGCTTGTAGTTGCGTGAAAACGTTCATTTTTGGACCATACTTTAGAAAGCGCGCAAAAATCAGCATCAGATGCGATTTCAATAAAATATTGACGGTCTTCACATTCAAGTGTCTTACCGACAAAACATACGATTGCCCTCAAAGTTGGTACCTTTGAAACCCGCTTTGGACCCTTAGGAGATTATTGACGTGACAATAAGTCTGCAACCTTTAAAACAACCCCCTAAAACTAGGGCTGCAGCAATTTTCCCCGTAAAATCCTCGTTGTGCACGCATTCTTCCGAATGCCCGAAAATTCAGTGGCGCCTACATAATTTATGGACGCTTGGGGACGCTAAAGCAATGATAATGGAACACAGCTTTCAGGGATAAGTTCAGAGTTTCCCTTTTCAGATAACGTTCCGCAACTGATAGGGGATGATATTGGAAATGTTGAACATTTACTGGCATCAAACAACCTCGCATGCACAATTTCTTAGCTGGTTATTCGATGCTAATTGAACACGAGCCGTCTGCTATCCGAAGACACTAAAAAACCCTAATCAATGGTAGATAATGAGGCATTAACATCAATAAAACCAGTTCGTTCCAGAAAAGTGCATACGGTGCTGTAAATAAAGAATCAGTGCGATAAAGCGGCGGAAGTAGTCGGGTCTAGATTATCAGTTTATCATTTTCCAAGGCTATTAATGAGTGTTCTACTAAACTTATTGCAATCCATGCAAAAGAGTCGATTTTCTTCCAGTTTTGGCTGGAGGAGTGTGTTGGGTTGTCTAACTATTTTGGTTACAAACGCCGCGCCATCTATCCCTTAGCTCTAGAAAAAGCAGCAATCATTAATTTAAGTACCGTAATTTGAAGCGAAAAACATTATATGTTGTTTATTCGGCACTTTGGAAATTACTCGAGCTATTTCAGACGCAGTCGTAATTTTTCCAGTAAACATTTCACTTGCTTAATTTATTTCACCCACCACTTGACTTTGTGGTCAAATAGTACACAAGTCTGAGTTTTGCGGTTCATCCTAAGAATGAGGCTGCGATTAGAAAATGGGAAGTTTGAATCAGGGTGGAAGGGCTTAAGGGTGCGACATTAATCTGCTTGAAGAGTCACTCAATTAAGGTAAATCCGCTTTTCAGTTTCACTGCACGAATATTTCTGGAAAGCAGCCACTTGGGAGAATGCTCATCAAATTTCCTGTCGGGGCCTAAACCCTTAAAGCAAACGGTGGAAGTTTTAAAATAAAGAACATAATAATGAAGGCAAAATAAGAACGAAAGACAAACGCAATATGGTGCGATGCTCGGGAAAAAATTTTCCACTGATAATCCACCAATCAAAAACACGGTTTTATCATAGTTTATTTGCTGATTATTCTGTTATAAATGCATGGTGCAAGTACAGCTTTTGGCTGTGTCCTGTGTCACAAGCAAGCAGTCCCAGGACCGGTTTCCGGCCTGTTAGTCACCATGATTTAGAAAACGCTCAAAAATCAGCACTTGATGCGATTCGAATAATTAGTATTAAGGGAGTGCAGATTGAAGCGTCTTCTATAGACTGAGAAATGTCAAGTTGCTACATGATCTAGATTGGAAGCTGGGGATTTTTTTGGAGGGTGTGCAGTTGCCTAAAAACACGAATTTTTAGGCCAACATTTGCAAAGAGCCCAAAATTCAGCTTTTTACTCGATTTAAATAAAATATTCCGTGTCTTTAGATTAGAGTATCTTCTACAAGGTGTGAAAATTTCAAGTCGCTACATCTTTTAGACTAGAAGTTGGGAATGTTTATTGAAAACCATGCAGTTGCGTTAAAACGTCTATTTTTAAAGCAGGATTTTTAAAGAGCGCAAAAAATCAGCATTTCGTGCGATTTAGGCGAGATTTTCAAGTTTGTTAGATTCGAGTGTCTTCTGCATATCAGGAAAATTTCAAGTTGCTCCATTATCTAGTTTGGCAGGTACGAACTTGTATTCGAGGGACTGCAGTTGTGTGAAAACGTTGTTTTTGAACCAACATTTACAAAGGGCAAACAAATGAGGAACTTTAGATTCAAGTCTCTTCTATAAACTGAGACAATTTCAAGTTGCTACATGCTCTAGATCTGATGTTACGGGAATTTAAATTCGAGGGTCTGCTGTTGCGTGAAAATGTTGGCTTTTGGACCCACATTAACAAAAGGCGCAAAAATCAGCCTTTTATGCGATTTGACCGAAATTTTGCGGGGTTGTAGATTCAGGTCTTGCTCATAGACTGTGAAAAATTCAAGTTGTTCCATGCTCTAAATTAGAAGTGACGAATTTTTATTGGATAGTGTGCAGTTGCGTGAATCCGGTCATTTTTCGTCCATCATTAACAAAGTGCGCAAAAATCGGCACCTGCTGCGATTTGAGTAAAATATTGAGTGCCTCTAGATTCAAGTCTCTTCTATAAACTGGGAAAATTTCAAGTTGCTACATGTTCCAGATTAGAAGTTGGGAATTTTTATTCGTGGGCCTGCAGTTGCGGGAAAACATTGCTGTGGTAAAACCGGTTGCAACTTGCATCAAAGTTTTATCAGTTTATAGCTCCAGTTAATGAGGTCAATTCAATCTGGAGCGATCGCACCTGATCCAGGATATGGGTCAGAAAATTTACAATGTTGTCAGGATGTAAATATTTTAGTTTTCCAATTTTATTAGAGAAAAAACATTCAATAAATGCGTAATCTTTTGATAAATATTTACCCCGTCACAGGAACAGAGTATTATTTTGGTTATTCGGCTTGTTATTGTTAATAACGCAACGATGGGATATAATTTACTATTTACGGGTCACGTTGTTTCTAGTCAACAAGTTACACATTGAAACATCACGAAATATTCATTCTGAGACAAACAGGGTCAATTTCGATTTGGGATCGAACAAATAAAAAATGAAATCCAGGAATAATTCGCGCAAAGTGTTGAGTACAGAGTATTTCATAAAAATGACACCAAACAGCTCAATAACCCGAAATAGGGGAGAAAGCGAAGGGAAGTTTTATTGCAGCCTCTAACGAAAAATCAGCTTGAGTAGGTGCTTAGTTGTAGTTAGACAAAGGGCTCAAAAAAGGTCACATGTGCCCTAAAGGGCGTCCTTCTAACATGGGGATCTGAGCAGCAAATTGAACCATGGGGGGGCGCCTATGGATACAGTTTTAAAATATTCTGGCACCTGCTGGATTGTACCTAGTTGTTTAACCCTCATTAGAATCATAAAAGTATTCCTTAGGCATCTGCCCAATGCAGGGCATTTAGACTTCCAGGTGTGGATTTTAAGGGGCAAATTTCTATGTTAAGTAGCTTGTTTAGCCCAGACAAGCCGGCTGCAGAAGAATGAAAAACAGCCGACAGTTCTGGAATAATAATAGCGAGTAAACAAGATTAAAGAACTGTGTTTGACGACGAATTCTGGTGATGGGAGCTTCACATTTTTAAACGATGAATTTACAGATCGGTTTCACGGGCAAATATTTAACCAGATTCCCAACGGGTTGCTTATTGATAATCGACTTTTCAGTTTTATCAGTTTTTCAAAGAAATTTGTTGATATCTGAACTTGAAAACTCATGATGTTTCGCTCCCGTCTGATAAATTCTGTTTTATGCGTTAAAATGCGGTATTCTTAAAATGTGTCTCTATACAGCGCAAATAAAAAGGGAGAGTAACCGAGCGTCGAGCACATTCCAAACTCGCTCTAAAATGCAGAGTGTGGTGCATCCAAGCTCGTAAAAACCCCACGTTATCTACCCAGGAAGGATGTTTTTTCTCGTAAGCATTTTTAGGCAATCGCCTCAATTCCTTGTGGCGTCTACTTATCTAAAGTGCTAAAAATGCCAGAGTATTAGAAAGGCGTTTAAGCCGATGATAAACAGTTCTGTTTGACGATGTTAATTGATGTTTTTTCCCAGTTCTACCTGGTAGTTTTCTTGAATGCAGCTAAATAAAATGAGTCAATTTATCCCTCCCTTTCTCAGCTTGGCTGGTCGGTTTACGTCGCAACAAAATAGGCTTAGTCCAGTTCAATGATCTTTAAAAGAGCGTTTCTTTAAAGCTTTATAGGTTTTAAACTTTCAAACAATCGAGGGACCAACAGGCGTGACTTTGTGGGGACTTTTACCATAGAGAGGCTTGCTTTTGAACATCAAACTGCTGGTAAAACGCCAGAAAAACGTTAATGATGGAAGAAATTGCCGGCTGCATGTCTCTCAATATAACGGCAATATTGATTGATTATTTTGCCGATTTAGGTCATTAGGACGCCGCGCTAAATAACTTATGGAGTTGATGAGCAGCGTATGAATTTTGCTGTCTTTCGTGAGATAAAATAGAGATTTCAATGCGAAACCGAATCAGTCGAACAAAACCAACTCCCACTCACCTTCCACCGCATTAATTTGTTCAAATTAGACATGGGATCGTCAATTAATTTTGTATGCGTAACAAGCCGCTTGATATTGTGTCGTAAAAAGGTTGTTTTCCAGTTCCATTTTCGAGTTATTTAGACCGTCGTCTATAGGAATTTAGTCCTGATGTTTCTCTAGCACGCATGATACGCATCCTCAGAGGTGTTTTCGATTTGGAGGAAACAGGCACTATGACTCGAATCAATAAAGCTAAACTAATTTCCCCATTCTGGAACGTGGCTGGCATCGGTTGTCTCACTCGCACACATTGGAGTCTATGGGAGAGGCAAGATTCCTATGCGTTGCTACGTTCCAACTTGATACCTTCACAGCTTATAAAATATCGGAATCAAATGAGGCAAAGTCTGGAGAAATAATTGGAGGCCAATGTAGAATGAATAGTATTAGAGACAAATAAAAAGTCCAAGTCAAATAGACAGAAGTGCAAGTCAAATAATTGGCAATTTTTGCGTTTTGGGTCGTCGTCGATAGGAATTTGGTCCCGACGTTTTTGGTCCAAACTTCCACAATTACTTATAAAGGAACCACCTGCTCGAATGGAACCAATTGCGCACAGCCAGTAAACTAAAGTTTCCCCCATCGAGTGCTGATGTCCCCATTCCGGTGACATAAATGGTTCCTTAGAAATGCACTGCGAAAGAGAATGGTGCAAAAACGGAACACCAGGCCAAAAAATTGAAAACTTTAACAGTTAATTATTAAGGAACCACCGGCTTGAATGAAACCAAATGCACATCGCAAGTAAACTGAAGTTTCCTCCATCGAGTGCTGATGGCCGCATTTCAGTGTCTTAAATGGTTCCTTAGAAATGTACTCCAGAAGAGCATGGTGCAAAAACAAAACACCGCGCCAAAAAATTGCAAATTTCAACAATTAATTATCAAGGAACCACCTACTTAAATGAAACCAAATGCACATCACGAGTAAACTGGAGTTTCCTGTATCGACTGCTGATGACCGCATTTCGGTGTCTTAAATAGTTTCTAAGAAATGCACTCCAGAAGAGCATGGTGCAAAAACGAAACACCGCGCTAAAAAATTGCAAACTTCCACAATGACGTATAAAGGATCCACTAGCTCGAAAGGAGCGAAATGCACACCGCAAGTAAACTGAAGTTTCCTCTATCGAGTGCTGATGGCCCCATTCTGATGACTTAAATGGTTCCTTAGAAATACACTCTAAAAGAGAATGCTGCAAAAACGAAACACCGCGCCAAAAAGTTGCAAATTTCACCAATTAATTATCAAGGAACCACCTACTTGAATGAAACCAAATGCACATCACGAGTAAACTGGAGTTTCCTGTATCGAGTGCTGATGGCCGCATTTTGGTGTCTTAAATGGTTCCTTAGAAATGTACTCCAGAAGAGCATGGAGTAAAAACGAAACACCGCGCCAAAAAATTGCAAATTTCAACAATTAATTATCAAGGAACCACCTACTTGAATGAAACCAAATGCACATCACGAGTAAACTGGAGTGTCCTTGATCGGCTGCTGATGGCCGCATTTCGATGTCTTAAATAGTTTCTTAGAAATTCACCTCCAGACGAGCATGGTACAAAAACGAAACACCGCGCCAAAAAATTGCAAATTTCACCAATTAATTATCAACGAACCACCTACTTGAATGAAACCAAATGCACATCACGAGTAAACTGGAGTTTCCTGTATCGACTGCTGAAGACCGCATTTCGGTGTCTTAAATAGTTTCTAAGAAATGCACTCCAGAAGAGCATGGTGCAAAAACGAAACACCGCGCCAAAAAATTGCAAATTTCAACCCTTAATTATCAAGGAACCACCTACTTGAATGAAACCAAATGCACATCACGAGTAAACTGGAGTTTCCTCTATCGACTGCTGATGGCCGCATTTCGGTGTCTTAAATGGTTCCTTAGAAAAACACTCCAATAGAGAACGGGGCAAAAACGAAACACCACGCCAAAAAATTGCAAAGTTTAACAGTTAATTATCAAGGAACCACCGGCTCGAATGTAACCAAATGCACACCGCAAGTAAACTGAAGTTTCCTCCATCGAGTGCTGATGGCCGCATTTCGGTGCCTTAAATGGTTCCTTATTCAGAGACTCTGTTAATGACCTGAATGAACTCGAAAATCGCCGATTCTTCCACTGCTGTGACAGGACCGATCAGCACAATGAAACCCTCATGAGTTTAGTTGCTCAAGCATGGTAAAAACGTGGAATTTCGTTAGCATTCGCTCGAAATAACACGATTTCTTACAGGTGTATGTAACTGATTCGTTTCACTATTTCGATAACTTTTGCTTGTTTATTAATAATTTAGTTGGAACTAGTTTCTCCATCTTCGTAAACCTTAGAGGAAATAATGGTAATATATGAAAAATTCCTCAAGTATTAGTCTGAATAAGCGCAAGATAATGAGTTTAGAAGCTTCAAGATTAAGGTCTAGTATTTGGGGAGTTAAAAAGCCAGTGTTTCCGAAAAGTGCAAAAAACCTCAACCAACAACCTTGAAGTATGAAGAACAGTTCCCAATCTAGTTACCCCGTTGCTGAAGATATTTTTTTTTTACAATTTAACAAAGTTTTTTGGTCTAAAACTGACCGAAAACTTTAACAGCACGTCCAATTTTACCCAAATTATTCAGGCCATCTCTGTCATACATACGGGTAACAGGTGAAACAGACACTGATACGTCAATGTCAGAAAAAAATTGACAATAACATGACAGCAGGTGTCAAGAATTCGTGCAGCAAGTGCCCTATTTAGATGGTTCTTGTTTAAGTTAATTTCCGTGCTTACATCGTTTTAAAGTGCTTTTTTATAGTCAAGCCATTGCTGAACACCACGGGAAAAGAGATGAGCTACTTTTTACAGAATTTTCCGTTAAATATCAACACAATTTTATTTTATATGTGTGAAATAGAGATGTTTGATTAAACACACACGTAAAGATTTGAAAAGCCCCACAGGGGGCTTAATTCGATTTTGAAAGAAGTGTGTGTGAAGTGCTTTTTGGATTTGGAGGTTTTTCCAAGAAAATTCCTTCAAATAACGCCAACAATGTTTGAAAAATGGCAATTTTCAGCACATCTGTATGAGATAATGTGAGTATTATTCATCTAAAGAACCACAATGCAAATGAGGGATAATAAATCAACTCATTTAACTAATTCTAGTAATTGAAATTGTGATTTTCCGTGTTGTTGCAACCGACTTGATCAACTAGAACATCGCTAATAAAGATAATGAGCAGCAATTCGCATTTAAATTGCAAATGCAGGCGAAGCACGTGCAAATCTCGCCCAATTCCGCAGATCGGTGGTTATGAATGGAAACGCCATCAAGCACCGTGAAGAATGACGTCTATGCACCGAAGCGAATAAAGCCCTTTGGCGCATCTTAGAAAAACCGCGCCTCTGGCCGGACTAAACGCCAGCTTTTAGTCGAAAAACACCAAAGGACAGAGGACAATAAGTCTGCTTTTTAAAGCCAGTGGAAACGTTGCGATAAAGCCACTTACCTATGCCGTTCTAACCTCCCAATGCACTGTCTTATTAGCACGTGGTTCTTACCAATTTCGACCGACGATCGTCGCCAACCAGTACCTAACCAGCCATATTGCGGACTGAAATACGGAAAAGCGAGGCGCAATCCATCTGAGCGCGCACGGGCAATCAGTCTATTCCTGGCATAGGGTAAATAACCCGTGGACAGTGGTTGTAGGAACAGGATATTCGGGACGCCTGGACTCTTCCTGTTATCTCGTCTTCTATCTTCAAAAATTCGTTTATTTCGGTTATAAATAACATTTGTCGTACAAAAGATCAATTACCTAATTATCAACAATACCGGCCAACGCTAACCGATAAGAAACTACAAGCTTTTCTGTCCGCTTATATCATTAGGCGATAACACCCGAACTAATCTTCACTGATTTCACTTCGGTTTTCTTCCGCGCTACAATTAGAAATTACAGACACTTTTACAATACAATAAATACAGACTAAAAATTATTCGATATTTAGAATCACAACTATGTAAAAATATGGACGGAATAAGCATTTCTACAGGCACAAGAAATTCGCATATCAATCACCCTGAGAACTGAAACGAATGGCCGCTTAGTTTAAACCAATTTCAGTGTAAACCAAAATAAGGACAAAGTGCCAGTTGCGAGCAGCACTTTTTCCATCCTGGGCACCGAGGCGCTGCCTCTCAAGTATCCAAAGCCAAAATTGAACTGAATAATGTGCACTTCTGGATCCAAATAGGGGTTGGACCCGTCGTCGAAAAACATCGGGCACTGATCTCCTATAAAAATAACAAAACCATAATTCAGGAATTCATCAGCAGAAACCCGTTAGTTACTTACGTTCTCTTTCATATTCCTCCATTTGCAGTGCGACTGTAGCTCCTTCTGTATAATTCCACGAATAGACCGTTTGCTTCAAGTCGCAAACGGGCCAATGGCTATAAAGGCAGAGAAAAAGTTGAATGATTAATCAAGGGCTGATTGGTCACAAAGTCCATTTACCTTGAGACATCAACACCCTATTCAGGTCAGCCCTTTGATAAATCCAGCAGCGGTACTTTGAGAAAGGATCCAATTCGTCGTAGGTGATCAGGTAGGACTTGAGGTTCTCCTTCCAGAATCCGATGCATTTCATTTTGTAATCCGGGTCACCTAACAGCGGCATTCGATTAAGCTTAGCGAATTGCCACCTTTAAACTAGACCTTACTGTAAATGTCCACTGGTTTCCTCGATGGTCCACTGAAGGCAGTAGTTTTCGTCAACAGCAATTCCTTCTGCTCGTCGTCGCAAACGGAAAAATCGGAAATGTTCTCCTTGCAGTAAATGTTGGGACGAGGACTGAGCGTATACTCCACCTATGATTCTGATAAACAAACCCGGTACTAAGCAAACCTTTGTCTGGCCCTCATTTAATCACCTGGTTTCGAATGGAACGTCGCCTTTTTTGGGTGAAGTTAAATTTCCCAGCCACCGGGCACTTGATCGGCACTGGGTTCTTCTTCAAGAACAAATCATAGCGCCATTTGACTTTGTTCTGGAACTGAACCCAAGAGCAAACTGTGCTGAAATCGTCCTTAATCACTGCCACTCCCTTTCGGTAGCGGATGAGATTGTGGTGTTGCGGCACAAAATCGAAGCAAAGATAGTCCTTTTGGCTGGAAAGTTAACAAAAAACAATGGCTGAAACCTTCAGCAAATAGAACGCGGAGGTTTTTTACCATCCATCCACAGTTAATCGCGCCATCATAACGCGAGTATCCTTTTGCTCTTTGCACACGTAGATGGTCCTTCTATATCGGCCTTCATCCGGATAGTAGGTCTCGATAATGTGGGTCTCGTTGATGAAAACATCCGCGTCAATGTTGGCGGTGTTTATCCAGTCCCCTGGATAAATCCATTATTATAAATTTGAACTCGTTTATTTCATACACGAGGGGTTTACCTGAGAAGTTTTGGGGCAGGCGACATCCAGGCTCAACAATCTCCGACTTTACTGCAAGCAAAATTCAATAAACCCCGCACACTTTAAGCGATTCGCCCTGTAGCTACCTGGTTTAATGTGTAACCGCTCCGGGCTCTTTTCCACTGTTTTGAGGGTGTTGCATTGCGCCGTGATGGACACACCAATGTACAAGTCATCGTCCCGGTTTTTCAGGAAACATCTGTACTTTTCGTCCTTTCTTGACTCTTTGGTGTTGGCCACAGCAAAGTAGTGGTTTTTTGCCCACAAACCAGTCACCAAGGCAGCTGTATTCCACCACTAGAACAATGAAAAAGCCCCTTAAATCCTGCTAATTTACCTAAAACTAGGCAACTTACCTCCATCAAAGGTCCCAGTCATTCCTTCGCACTTCTTGTAAGTGATGTTGAACTTTTGGTTGGTGATTAGAAACTGGGAACCTGCGGTCTGGCAGGAGCGGATTTGGGCGTCGGGATTTCTGCACTCGCCTTAAAAAGGAGTTTAATGCTTAAAGGGCAGCTGAAGGTGGACTGAATACTGAAGGCCTACCAGTGAATTTAAACCTGTTCTGGTACGCAAAATTCCAGACTCCTTCCAGGGAGGAGCGGCAATTGACTGGCACGTAGTTTTCGGAAAATAGCGTAATCAGTTGCTGATGAGGGTCCAACTGTTGGCAAACCCTCTCGACTGTTGGCTCCTGATGGTCAGGCAGAGTGATGCAAGAACCTGCAAATTAGAGCTCCCAAACTCAGTGATCTACTTCAAGGGGATGGAGTACGCACTTTCCATTGTTTCCAACACGTTCACAGTTCTCACTAAAATTTTCACGCAAATAAACAGTTTTCACTCTGCCTATGGAAGACCATGGTGTAATTCACATGGTAGTCATCCCTGATATCAACGCAAGTGCCTCTGTTGGTCATGGTGGTAGGGTCCAGTTCAGTGAGAATGTTCCTGTTTTCCCATGAAAACCAGGCGCCTCGGATGATGGCCGGAATTGTGCAGTTTTAGCGTCCAGCTTTGGCATACTGGGGGAAAACAATCATTATTTGTGTATGTGTTTTGGGGCGCCTTGCATAGCCCGCAAAGTTTTTTAAACAAATTTTCCCCCTTTGGAACTTGAGGACTTACTTATGGACGCAATTATAACCAATTGAAGCCAGTTCATGTTGTGCAGAACTTATAACATTGGCTCAAAGGGCTGCTTGGTCTCGGCACACCCAATTACTAACCTGTTTGCTTGTTTACAACTTTCAAATTTGATGGATACCAAAAGACATTGATGGCTTTCCAAGAACTTTTTGCTGCCTTTGGCAACGCCGATGGAGGCCAGACATTTGAAGAACCGTGGTGTTGCGCAATTTTTTTGTGCCTAGTTCTAGTGCAATTTTCGTGTTGAATAATAATAACAACATATTTAGCAACAATAGCAAAATGTAATATTACAATCATTTTTAGGGCTATAATATAACGTAACAACCGTAATTTTCATAGCACTGAGCTTCTAATGCGTATATTAATTATATTTCACTATTTTTCCGGTTGCTGATTCACTAGTTTATGTTGATCTTTCTCATCATCGCAGCATATTTGGCATGCTATTTTGGAAACACCTCAGGGAAGCAAAACGCAAAATTATTGTCACCCATTGGCCATCAGCAGGCCCTGATTTAACACCCATTGACTGTAATTGGAACTGGATTCAACCAATCGCTTGAAAATTCGTACTATATCTTTACGCAACAACAAAAGGGTCAACTTTAAAATGTATTTAAGTATTGCCCTTTGCCTATCGGACACAGAAATACTGATAATCCCAGATAAATAAATTCTGGTATCTGGAAGCTTGCGTCCTCTGCATTTAATGCGTTTAATGAACATTACCAGGCCGGAATACAAAGTAGCGGTTATTTTAGTGTAAAACAGGAAATATTAAATGCAAAATGGGTTGTGTTGCAGTGTTTACCTTAATTAGACTAAAAACTCCGTTAAGAAAAGTCGCTAGTGAACGGATTAGCGCATGGGCCCAACACATGGGCATAGGCCCAACACACTAGAAAATTAACTTTAAGGTTCTTCGAGAACAAGCACCTAGTTAAAGGGGCGATATTATAGAAGCCGGCGAACGCCAAAATACATTTTTTATCTAAGACCTCGTTAGGCCATAAAAACCACTATTAAAAGTCGTTAGCAAAAAGCGGAACACGTATAATTCACTTCCAGTGTCCATCGCCAATAAGGTAATTATATTAAGTATTCCAATCGCTTTCTTTTATCGTAAACCCGTTTACTTTTGACTCATGTGTATGCATTATTGGATCCGATTCGTGTACATTGTGAGTTAAGACTCCTAAATCCTCCAACGAAGAATTGCGCCCAATTTTAGCTGCTTCCACCACTGTGGTTTCGTTGCGACAAAAGTACGGGTTTCTTCACTCAAAACCTTTCGCAGAAATACACAGCAAAGTTTTTGAAGAAAAATGTAAGAAAACTCCGCATTCCCAGTGAAAATTAGCTGGAAAAGACCAAACAGTTTGGGTTCTTAAGTTTGGCGAAACCTAATTATTCTTCGGCTACGGCCAGAGGTGCGGTTTTTTAAATGGGCGCATCGGACTCGAATTCGCGGTATCAACTCTCTCGCTCATTGTTTTCAGTCGCTCATCCAACAGTTCTCGTGCAGTCTTTCCCAGTCACTTTCACCGCAGTTAAAAGCGTTTTTTCTCAAAATAACCACGGCTTTTCGTCAAGTTATTTGTTTAAATACCGGATAATGAGCCCTAAACCTTTTCAGATTAATCAGTTCAATCGATAAACTCACTCCGAAAAAAAATGGATTGTGCGTGGGTGCGAATATTCGGCTTGCTTCTGGCAATTGCAGCAAAAGGTACCCAGATAGTTTTTCTTGTTGGTAAACCACCCTCACTAGTCAAATGTCTGCAGCAAAACCCCAAAACGCCATAATCGACCCCATAAAGGACGCACTTTTCCTGCACAATTTCATTCAGACCAACAACACCCTGCAAGACTGCGTTTTCCGGCCGTACAATGTGAAGGGACATGTGTCCCGACCCGGACATTCGGTAAAACCTCAAACTCAACTGAAAAACTCCTCAAAAATTCCAAATGCTATCGCTCTAGATATGTGCTGTACACCAACGGCCAGAAGCAGGTTTATAGTCATACTCAGACTGACTGGTTGAGGCAAAGCATTTGGATCCTTTGAAGGAAGACATGCTGTTGGTGCATGGATATGCTGGAGGCGACGATACTTTACCAATTAACGTCCTTCGAGATGGTAAGAGCATCAGGTTGACCATTTGGAGGCACATGTCATAAGTTGTCCTACAGCATACATCCGAAATGGCTCCTACAACACCTGGGTGCTTGATTGGGGGGCTCTGGGCGAAGCCCCCTGTTACCGGGCGGCTGTAAACAACATGCGGGCGGTGGCAAGATGTACTGGAGATTTTTTAACCATACTCAGAACCGCCGGATTGCCTACGGAAAAACTTACCTGCGTAGGGCATTCTTTGGGTGAGCCATTTGGGCTTCTAAGCTTAGGCTGTGCCCCTCACCTGCAATTTTCCAGGCGCTCATATATGCGGCTTGATTTCCAAATACGTGCTATTCCGAATGCACCGGATCGTCGCTCTGGACCCAGCCAGGCCGTTGATCACCAACCAAGTGAAGCTGAATTCCGGAGACGCTGCTGCTGTCCATGTGCTTCATACGAATGCAGGCCACTATGGGGAAGGCGGACGAGGTGGGCATGTGGACTTTTGCATAAACGGAGGCCGAATCCAGCCCTATTGCGAAAATGGTGACAGTAAGTGTGAACGGTCTTTCCTATTTTACAATGGGGGCAGTTAAAGGAATACAATTCATTGTTTAGTTGATGCCCAGTTATGCAGTCACATTTGGGCAATCTGCTACATGTCGGAGAGTTTGGTGCCGCATTTGCAGAAAAAGGCAGAACCATGCGCGAGGAGATGCCCATCTGGGCCCAGGCCTGGAAACAGAGTGGGCATCCCAATGATGATGGGCCAGTCCACTCCTCTAACGTAAGACTGAACATTTTGCAACTAAATCAAATACCAAAGTGGTAAATTCCTTAGACGCTGCAGGCTCTTATTGTATACACGACAAAGAGCCTCCATATTGCCCGAAGAAAGCTGGGGACATTGGAGACTCCAGATGCTGCTTGAAGCCGCCAGAATCTCCACCTGCAAGACGCTTTTGGGGTTGATGGGGCGTTAAATTAACCAGTTTTTGTACATATAGCGGGGATTTACATTATGGAGAGTTGAGTTTATGAAGTGAATGGATCCTGGATGGCTGGGGGGGTGGAGGTTGGAGAAAATTGATCGTTTTCTCGGGAAATTGAGAAGGAAATACAGTGGTTGTATGACTGTAGTCCTAGTAGCTTATATATGTAAAATGAGTAAATTTGTGTTTTTACTTGGTTGTTGGTGTTTTTCTTCGTGTAAACCCGCCAATGGAAGTAGTTTTAGTGTTGGGAAGATTTCCGGCGGGTCCAAAAGCAATTTCTCAGAAATTTTTTGCAGTGATTTTCCAGATTTTGCTATTTAGCTGAGAGTGAGAGTGCGTGCTAACCAATTTGAGACACATTGACACACACAACACAGACGCAAAACGTGCTCAATCAAGAGAGCTCAATTGTGCCTATTCTTCTGTTGAGAGTTTAGATTGAAAATGCTACAAAATCTCCTCAAAAATTAGGAATTGAGGAAACGCCAATGAGGAATATTGGAAAAGTGTTTTGATGGAACTCTTTTTTTGATTATTTTTTTGATTTGATGGAAGTATTCAGCTGCAGCTCCGAGCATTCGAAGAGTTGCTGTATCTGAAAAATGCGTTTGAAAGATGAAAACACATCTTCTTTCTTCTGTATATTTTCTCAAAAGTTTATGTTTTTACCAGAAGTTTTGGCAGCAAACAACAAATGATCTTCAGGCTGAGACGGAAGACAATGGATTTAAATAGTGCAGGACCCAAAAAGACCGCATTTGAGAACTTTCCTCAATTGAAGCAGAGGAAGTTGAAAGTGAACAATAGTAATCTTCATTAACTTCGCAAAGATTCAAAGCTCCCAGACCAATTTGTTGAATACTCTTGGTTGATATTACTAGGAAAATATGGTCCGATTGTGATAAATCTCTGCAAATAATAAACTTTCACTGTACTTAACTTTCCATGGTCGTTTAAGAGGAAGTTAGACCGGACGTTGGCGTGCTGCCCAGACCCATTTATTGCTGACCGATAGAGCTGTGGTAAGAAATCCGCATGCTAAGTGGAATCGATATTCTTTCCAGTAAGCCTTAACTTACATTACTAAGCCCTAAATATAGGTTACAACCCGCTTTGTTCAGTTTATTCACGGGTTTTCCATCTGCAGCTACCGAAGATTCAACTTTCAACAAAGAAAATTTAGGCTTGTTTTTGCTAGGTTTTGTTGGGAATGCAGTTTTCTTGAGCGGTTCAGGGCCCGCAATTGCAGATTAACGAATATTTTTCTGTTCCTCTTGAAACTCCCTGCAAGCATAAGGGACTTTTCTGCAGAAAACTCGACCCCTCCTCCCAGCATAAAAACACTCTAATTCACTGCAAGGATCATTAAAAAATTAACGATTTTTTCCCAGTATAGAAAGAACTTTACCACCATGTCTTCGAGCTGTTTCAAGAACCAGAAAATCCGCACGCATCCTGTCATATTCAAATTTGTCCGGCGATCAAGACGCAAACAGTGGGGGAAAACCTACCCGATTGGCCGAGATTCCTGCAATAATTCGCCCAGTTCTTTGTTGTTTCTCGCAAGCATGCTGAGCATTGGTGAATCCTGTTGCGTTGCTTATCGCTGATTTTTTTTGATTTTCGTAAAAAAATCTCAAAAAGAAACAAAAACACGCTTCGTGCAATCAGTGCGGCAAATAGGGTTCCCTGGAAAATGACTTAGGTTTTTGTCGGCTTGTTAAGTTGTTAGGAAAATGTTCGCAACCGGGCGGCAAAAAGGGCCCAGGAAAAGGGCCCCCAAAGGCCGAGAGAAAACGAGGAAAGCAATGGAACAGCCAAAGCAGGTGTGAGCTGAAGTTTTAGAGAATTTCCCTAGAAAGTCTTAAAGTAGCTTCATTTAGAAGTAGACGCAAAACACCAGCATGTTTTGCAAACGAAAAACCCTTTGCAGGTACCACCAAGGAAGCCAAAGATAAGGATGAAACCTCTAGTAATCCTGACGGCGAAGACACCCCGAGCTCGAAGCCTCAATCGGCCGGAGCAAATGTTCGAGATGCTGCTCAGCGCATTTTAACTCTTGCCAAAAGGCGGAATGGGCGCCCATCGACCAAATTCTAAAGTCGATGGAAAAGGCCATCAGCAATGCGGGAGAGGACGCTCACACCACTCCTTTAGCAGGAATTGCCGTTTGGTAAGCGAATGATTTCTGCATCTCCAGACCACTTGGCAATATATTCAAACGGGAATATCGCTGATGATGGCAGGTCTTAATGCTGGCGAAACGTCTTAGATTGAGATTTATTGGCAAATCACCCTGTATATACAGGGTGTCGCCTAAGCATGTTCTAATCAAGCAGCCGAGTTCATCCGCTTTGGGCCATTGAGGAATTCTTCAGTGTCTTGGTACAAAAACTACCAGAACTTTTTATCTGGCAGCTGCAATCAACTGATTCTTTTTCGTCGTCCTATGAATTAGACAGTTTTCGTCCTTAATTCAACCCGGATTAAGATCAACACTCTAATGGAAATCTCAAGAGTTTCTCAAAAGTGCAGACCAGCATTTTAAAAACCTACAACTTCTGTTGTGGGGCAAGCAGCCAGTTGTAATTTTGCACGCCCATGCAGTAAGCATGTGGCTAGTGATGTCTGGAGTTTCAAATAATTTGCCCCAATAGTGAAGCTTACAGAAGTTTTTCGGGCGAAGAAGCGGTTCCAACTGGGCAGACCTGCACTTAAAACTCTACAACTCCCAGCTCTGTCCAACTATATACGCTAAAATTTTGCCCATTTATGGAACATCTATTGTTCAAAAAGTGTGAGGAGTTTCAATTGTTTCGGACTTTTAGTTAGTTTTCTAGAATTTTTTCAAATTTCGGTTCAGAAGTCAAGTGAGTGCAGTTGCTGAAGGCGCGACTTTCCACCAAACAACTTCCAATCGCTGACTGAAGTTAATTCTTCACTCTGCATGTAAATGTCGAAGCGTTTTATGTAAAACTCTAGAAAGTTGGATTCATTTTGGAGTTTTAAATTTGCGACTTGCAGTGATGGAGTTGAAACTTTGCACATTGTCTTACGATAATGAATTTGAAAGAAAAATGGAGTTTCCATTTGGATGGAGGACATTTTCTTTAAATAGAAACTTGAGCCAAAAAATGTCCCTGTTATTTTTCAGGCATCAGGCATGACTCCTTTGATGTACGCAGTGAAAGACAACAGAACGTCTCTATTAGATCGGATGATTGATCTTGGATCCGATGTTGGAGCCAGAAATAACGTAAGTGAAAGCCCTATTTTTTGGCAAAGGCCTTTTGTCTACTCCGTCAGTGATATTAACATTGAAAAGGGTAGTTTTTTTATTGTTCGTTTGCATCTTTAGGGCCAACAGAAAGTAGTCGCCTTTGGTGCGCCCTTTCAACCGCAATAAAACACCCCGCCACAATTCAGCTTCTTATCGGGCTTTTGCCCTAGAAGGGCGATTATTGCGAACTTGAGGATGGCGTGATGAAAATTATTTAGTACAAATGACCCGAAGTCTGACGCGCAATAATTGGTGCCAGTCTTCTAAAGGGCAGTGATTAAATTGAGGAACTTATTCACTAACAGCAAGAAAATACATTTTTTCTTTGCGCCTTTTTCGTTTTCTTCGAATCGATGTGTAATTGTAACTGACCAAAAGAACGTATAAAATTTAGTTCACGATGAAAAGCACAAAGCCATCGAGTAAACCGCACCTAAACAGCTTTCTAATCAGGATGAAAACGTTTTTTGACTTTCTGCATGCTA
The DNA here is from genome assembly GCA_024550625.1 of Dendroctonus valens. NCBI lineage: Eukaryota > Metazoa > Arthropoda > Insecta > Coleoptera > Curculionidae > Dendroctonus > Dendroctonus valens. The sequence goes on along the minus strand of JAJTJO010000554.1, from coordinate 173,886 downwards.
ATATCGACTGGAACAACATAATCTTGTTAATTTCCCATTACCATCGTGCATCCCTGCCATGAATAATCCGCTGCCATCAATGTGTCAAATCAATGCCATCATTGATTGATTTAAAATTTTGCACGTGAATGTGCAATTGAGAGGTTACATATTTGGATTTTCTCTTTAAATGCCCATAGGATAACTACAATGTGCTGCATATTTCTGCAATGCACTCGCGCGAAGATGTTGTTAAGCTTCTGCTGGGGAAAAAGGGTGTTGATCCCTACTCAACTGGTGGGGTAAGAACATTGCTTCAAAATGTTCTGGATATTGAAAACTACTCAAAAATCCTTTTCCAGAGTCGCAATCAAACGGCGGTTCATTTGGTAGCATCCAGACAAACTGGCACAGCTACAGCCATTTTGCGGGCGCTTCTTCAGGCTGCAGGAAAAGATATCAGGTTGAAAGTGGATGGGGTGAGTGCAGTATATATAAAAGCTAAAAAGGGCCGAAAGAATTTCCCATTGCTATTGAACAAGAGCCAAAGATGCAACGCAGCCAATCTTTCTCTCTTTTCGGAAGTTTTTGCTTGCTCCTTCCTTGTACTCGGCACAAAGAATCGTCATTGCCGGTCTGTTAGAAAATGTGAATTTCCTCGGAGTTAAAATGTTAGTCGAAACAGGAAAAATCGCTGATGTACAGGGTGTTTCCTCATAAGTTGAAAAGTGGGTAAGTGCTAAAGTTGTTCGTTATAACTCAAATTATCAAAATCTGAAGTTAAAATAAAACTGTGAATTGGGTGTGGGAGTGTCAAACTTATGAGGAAACACCCTGTATGTAACAAGCGTTCAACGCTCGAAAAATAAGAATTTTTCATAAAATTAGTGGACAAAAAGTGTTCTTGTAAGAAATTTGAGACAAATTCCAATAAAATCCATCAGACATCGCGACTTTTGGCTCTCGTGCATGAAATTGAGCGATTTTCCCCAAAAACATTCGGTACCAGGCGCGGACACTCTATGACACGCGACACACTCCGAAACCTTGTATGAACTGATCGTTTTACTTTCCCCAGAAGTTTTTCCAATCCCTTAAACTCAATTTGCTAATTTCCTCTAAGCATCTTCTTCCCGCTCTTTGTCTTTAATGTTTCTTTACGCTCTAAAGGACAAATAGGGAAAATTTTCACTGTTTCCAGAGAGGCAAAGTTCCTCTTCTGCTGGCAGTGGAAGCTGGCAACCAATCAATGTGCCGAGAGCTTCTGAGCACCCTCACCTCAGAACAACTGAAGGCTGCTGCCGCCAATGGTGACACAGCATTGCATTTAGGCCGTGAGGCGAAAGGACATTGACATGGTAAGGCTTCAATCGATCACCCAAATTCTGCTACTTACCAATTTTATTTTGACCTACAAAAGGTGAGGATTCTGGTGGATTATGGCACGAACGTAGACATTCGCAATGGTGAGGGGCAGGCTCCTTTGCATATCGCGGCAGCGGAAGGAGATGAGATTTTAGTAAAGTATTTTTACGGAGTAAGAGCATCGGCTAGCATTACGGACAATCAGGATCGGACACCGATGCATTTGGCTGCGGAAAATGGACACGCGAATATTATTGGTAAGCAAACCGTTTCTCTTACCAAATCTGATTTAAAAAGCTTTATACATTTTCTATTTTTTTTTAAATAAAATTCAGAACAATGCACAATTGGACTGAATTTTGTAGCTTTTGTAAAGGAAGAAGGGCTCTTTTAATACCGCAACTCCCGTTTTTCCACCTCTATGGGTTTTTTGGTAATTTAGGTTTGAACCTCACTTTCAAGTTATACGCCTCTCTTAATAGGCACTCTGATGATTAAAAATTTGTACAAATTCAGGCGAAAGGGCGATTGAACTGAATTTTCTGGCATTAGTAAAGGCAATTGTATTCTTTCAAAGCCCATAACACGTGCTTTTATACCTCGATAGGTTTTTCTAGGATTCATTTTTGAAACTTACCCTGCATAATTTGCTGCTCATAATGTGCATTCAGATGATTAAAAATTTGTCCAATTTCAGAACAATGCTCGATTCAACTGTATTCTGTAGCACTAGCAAAGGAGAAAAGGCTCTTTTAAATGCCGCAACATCCGCTTTTCTAGCTCTATCGCTTTTTGGGTAATTTATTTTTGAAACTCACCTGGAAGCAAAAACCTTATCTTAATAGGCACATTGATGATTAAAAATTGTACAAATTCAGGAGAAAGGTCGATTGAACTGAATTTTCTGGCATTAGTAAAGGCAATTGTGTTCTTTCAAAGGCCATAACACGTGCTTTTATACCTCGATAGGTTTTTCTAGGATTCATTTTTGAAACTTACCCTGCATAATTTGCTGCTTATAATGTGCATTCAGATGATTAAAAATTTGTCCAATTTCAGAACAATGCGCGATTCAACTGTATTCTGTAGCACTAGCAAAGGAGAAAAGGCTCTTTTAAATGCCGCAACATCCGCTTTTCTAGCTCTATCGCTTTTTCGTTAATTTATTTTGAAACTCATCTGGAAGCAAAAACCTTATCTTAATAGGCACATTGATGATTAAAAATTTATACAATTCAGGCGAAAGGGCGATTGAACTGAATTTTCTGGCATTAGTAAAGGTAATTGTGCTCTTTCAAAAGGCATAAGACTCGCTTTTATACCTCGATAGGTTTTTCTAGGATTCATTTTTGAAATTTACCCTGCATAATTTGCTGGTCATAACGTGCATTCAGATGATTAAAAATTTGTCCAATTTCAGAACAATGCTCGATTCAACTGTATTCTGTAGCACTAGCAAAGGAGAAAAGGCTCTTTTAAATGCCGCAAGGTCCGCTTTTCTAGCTCTATCGCTTTTTGGGTAATTTATTTTTGAAACTCACCTGGATGCAAAAACCTTATCTTAATAGGCACTTTGATGATTAAAAAATTGTACAAATTCAGGCGAAAGGGCGATTGAACTGAATTTTCTGGCATTAGTAAAGGCAATTGTGCTCTTTCAAAGGCCACAAGACTCGCTTTTATACCTCGATAGGTTTTTCTAGGATTCATTTTTGAAACTTACTCTGCATAATTTGCTGCTCATAATGTGCATTCAGATGATTAAAAATTTGTCCAATTTGAGAACAATGCTCAATTCAACTGTATTCTGTAGCACTAGCAAAGGAGAAAAGGCTCTTTTCAATGCCGCAACATCCGCTTTTCTAGCTCTATCGCTTTTTGGGTAATTTATTTTTGAAACTCACCTGGAAGCAAAAACCTTATCTTAATAGGCACTTTGATGATTAAAAATGTGTACAAATTCAGGCGAAAGGGCGATTGAACTGAATTTTCTGGCATTAGTAAAGGCAATTCTATAGACGGCGAAATTTTCAAGTTGCTACCTGCTCTAGATTAGAAGTTGGAAATTTTTATTTGGGGGCCTGTAGTTGCGTGAAAACGTTCATTTTTAGACCATGCTTTAGAAAGTGCCCAAAAATCAGCATCAGATGCGATTTCCATAAAATATTCAGGGTCTTCAGATTCAAGAGTCTTCTAGAGACTGCGAAATTTTCAAGTTGCTACCTGCTTTAGATTAGAAGTTTACAAAGCGGGCAAAAATCAGCCGTTGATCCAAATTAAATGAAATTTTCAGGCGTTTCAGATTCCTCTATTACATAGAGTTATGACTTACAAAAAACAGCTGCACTATCAGCATTTTACATAAAAATTCCCGGCTGCCTTCCCCTTCAAAATATGCCCCAAACACGCCACTATTCAAAAGGAAAACCGCTGAATTTTGGGGCTGAATAAATTAATAATCGACTAACAATCCATGAACACGCCAACAGAAGGTTAAAAATTGGAAAAATTCCTCCGACACAGTTTTTTAAGCCAGGATAAATATAAAGTTTTGAGTGGATTAGAAGCGGAAGAGGTTTTATTGGGAAACTTTGAGTTGACATGTTATTGACGGGATTTCGAGCACTAAACCCTCCCGGAAATGTTGGGGATTTTGCGTCTTGAAACGGGAATGTGGCGCTTTAAGCCTCAGGAATTCATTCAGCGTCAGGTTGTTTTCGATGGAAATTACCAAAAAACATGCGGTATTAAACTGCGCTTTAAATGTTAATGGAAAATTATTTATTTAGTCAAAAAAACTCAGCTCAAGACGTTCTGAAGTTCCTTGTCCTCTGCAGCAAGCGCCTAGGCAACAAAACGCTCTGTTATCAGGCAAACATTTTAAAGCTGCAATAATTTCACTAAACAAACCCATAAAACGTACGCAATTGTGCTGATTATCCTAACTCGTATCACTGGGGGGTCATTTGACGAAACACATTCGTTGCAACCAAGTCAAAAGCCAATGAATTTAAACTGGTAAAACTGGCAAGTGACAACGAAATTGCCTAATGAGGATCAGGAAAAATTCTCCAATCTCATCGAAACAGTGCAAACTTGCGATAATTAAGAACAAAAAGATGTAACATTTTAATGAATTCTCTGAAATGGAAACACCATTTTGCATATTCATCGCGTGAAAAATTCCATGGGTGCGTGCTTAAGTGAATTTTTCAGGCCACCCGACACAGAACGAACAAAGCAACCCGTTTTTCCAATACAGTGGGTTTTTGAGTTTCACATCAAGTGGCATAAAGGGTGTTATTGAACCTTGTTAACCTATTTCCAGGCTCACCTGTTCTCGCTTGAATGGTCGCTCCATTTTTCTCGTTGCATAAATAGTCCCGTTCCCTGTAACTCATCTTGTCGAGTGTTGCTCCCAAATAAAATCAGTCTTGTTGGTTCGGTCCTTATTGAATCATGCCTCTATGCAACACCTGGAATTAACAATTAAAAATACAGTTTTTGTCCCATTTTAAACCTATTTTATAAAGTTGATTCCTTAACAGACTGCAAATACCAGCGCCGTATGTTGACAGTCAAGTTCAAGGGTGCATTTACTAGTCGGATATCATTCCGCCCATATTATTCCTTACCGTTTTGAACAGTTTCACTAATTTACACCATCCTCTACTCGGTTTGCACCTTGGAAACTTAGCTGGGAGTTTCAAGCGAGTTCCTCGCTCTACTGGTGCGAGTACGAAATGAAGAGTTTGGAAAAATTCGCCCTAATCTGCCAAGCTCCGTCCGATATAATTGAATAAATAATGGCTCAGTTGTTTGTTCCTTTTATCGTTTGATATTATATCATACATAAATACAGTCGTTTCGCCCAACCTTTGACCCAGCCAAATCGTATTTGGTCTACTTGCGCCACTGAGTGTCGTTGAGTAGAAACGTCCAACTTGAGGCCAACATTTGTAAAAAGAGCAAAAATCAGGGTTTGATGCCAAACTAATGAAATTTTACGGGGTTTGAGACGGAGGTGTCTTCTGTGGGCCATGCAAATTTCACGTTCCTACGTGCTCTAGATTAGAAGTTACGAATTTTTGATGGCGAGCCTGCATTTAGGTGAACAGGTTAATTTATAGACCGACATCCAAAAAGCAAGCAAAAATCTGTTTTAAATGCGATTTGAATGAAATATCGAGGGTCTTTAGATTCAAGTCTTTTCTACAGACCGTCAAAATTTCAAGTTGCTACATGATCTAGATTGGAAGCCAGGAATTTTTATTGTAGGTGGTGCAAACGTTTTCCAAGCGTGCAAATATGAGCACCTGATGCGATTGACATAAGATATTGAGTGTCTTCAATGTCACTCATTTCTTCTAGAGACTGGGAACATTTCAAGTTGCTACATGCTCAAGATTAGAAGTTGGGAATGTTTATTGAAGGCCCTGCAGTTGCGTTAAAACGCCAATTTTTGAACCAACACTTTCAACGAGCGCAAAAATCAGCAATTTGTGCGATTTAAGCGAGAGTTGATTTTCAGGTTTGTTAGATTCGAGTGTCTGCTACAGATGCGAAAAAAAATCAAGCTTCTACGTGGTCTAGATTAGAAGTTACGACTTTTTATTTGGCGAGCCTCCATTTAGGTGAACAGATTCGATTTTAGACCAACATCTCGAGAGCGTGCAAAAATGATTATTATTTTGTGATTTGAATGAACTATCCAGTGTCTTTGAACACAAGTGTCTTCTATAGGCGGAGAAAACTTCAAGTTGCTACCTGCTCTAGATTAGAAGTGGGGAATGTTTATTTAAGCCCCTGCAGTTGCGTTAAAACGCCCATTTTAAACCAGCATTTACATCGAGCGCAAAAATCAGCATTTCGCTGCGATTTTAGCGAGATTTTCAGGTTTGTTAGATTCGAGTGTCTTCTACAGATTAGAAAAATGTCAAGTTGTTACATGCTCTAGATTAGAAGCTGCGAATTTTTATTCGAAGGTCCGCAGTTGCCTGAACACACTCATTTTTAGACCAGCTTAAATTTCAAAACCGCTTAAGCAACCTTTCTGAAGTCCTTGGTTCTTATCACTAAATAAAAAATACTTAGCAGGTAATGCGATGAAAATCACTAATTTACTTTTGTAATCGATTTGAGAGCTTAGCAGATAAATTGGCTCAAGTAGCAAGAATCGGGTGTAATTGAAAAATATATATGAAAATTCATCATACAAAGCAAACAGGATTAAAAATATGACAAAAAACATTAATTAACATTAACAAAACCAGCAGATTTCCATAGCATCAAAGCGCAAACGACCAACATTACATGCATTCTATCATCATTCTATCCCACACGTAATATGTGGAATATAAACAGTGTTTTTGCAATTTAGGTCAGATACACGGTGCATTGTATTCGGATGCTATGCCAGGCTTGTTCTAGCGCTGAATTTACTGTCCAGCTATGGACAAAAGCGCACAGATGCCTCGTCAAAACTGTCGCCCTCGGTAATTACATCGGGCATATTCTTGTTGTCTGAAAATATCCCATAAAGCTGCTTTATCATGAGTTATTATCTACAGTTGTTTAATGAGTTAGCTTGAAAGATAGGTCAGTTTAATTAAATAGGTTTTGTTAACACAATTAGCTGTTTAACGAGTTCTTGTGGCTTTTATCTCGCAGTTTTTTTTTGATGGACAATCGGTGATGTTCCAGTAGAAACTGTAAACTTTCAGTTATTATGCAGGTGTCATTTGGCATGAGGGACTTTTGCAGAAACAGGGCAACCGTCCATTACAGGCAGTTGATTAGTGTCTGGACTATTAAGGGCCAAATTACGAGCTAACCGCGTTATTTACACGACATTCGCTTTCAATACACCTTCGCGTCGTTAGCGGAAATGATGTAGCTTGTGTAGTTGAAACGTTTTCGCCGGCATTTTCCTCTTTTTATCCCATTTTTGAATACACATTTTGATGCTGATTAATGCAGTCGCTGCGGCGCAAACCCGAAATTGAATTTCCGAATTTTTATCAAGGGATTTCCATGCGACGAGTTAAATTATCACAAGAGTTAATCTATTTGTATGAAAACCGAAGATTTTTTTGGGATTTATGCAAACCACCTCTGAAGATGCAAGTCATTCGTGCTAGCGAAACGGAAGAAATTATTTTCCGTGACTGCCGAGAGCAATTGCATAAAAACTCATTTTAGTTCCTAATTTACAAAGTACACAAAACTCAGAATTTGATGCGATTTGCATTATATATTGGGGGTCGTTAGATTCAAGTTTCCTCTTTTGGCCCTGAAAATTTCAAGTTGCTACATGCACTAGATAGGAAGTTAAGAAGCTTTATTTGATGACCTACAGTTGCGTTGAAACGCTCATTTGAAAACCAATATTTACAAAGGGCGCAAAAATCACCATTTGTTGCGATTTCAATTACATACTGAAAGTTTTTACAACCAAGTGTATTCTACAGACTGAGAAGCTTTCAAGTAACTACATGTTCTGGATTAGAAGTTACGAATTTTTATTTGAGAGTGTGCAGTTGTGCAAAAACACTCATTTTTAGCGCAACATTTATAAAGTGGGAAAAAATCACCATTTGATGCGATTTGAATGATATAACGAGCATCTTCACACTCAAGTGTCTTCTATAGACTGCGAAATTTTCAAGTTGCTACCTGCTTTAGATTAGAAATTGGAAATTTTTATTTGGGGGACTGTAGTTGCGTGAAAACGTTCATTTTTAGACCATGCTTCAGAAAGCGCGCAACAATCAGCATCAGATGCGATTTCAATAAAATATTGATGGTCTTCAGATTCAAGTGTCTTCTATAGACTGCGAAATTTTCAAGTTGCTACCTGCTTTAGATTAGAAGTTGGAACTTTTTTTTTGGAGGCCTGTACTTGCGTGAAAACGTTCATTTTTAGACCATGCTTTAGAAAGCGCGCAACAATCAGCATCAGATGCGATTTCAATAAAATATTGATGGTCTTCAGATTCAAGTGTCTTCTATAGACTGCGAAATTTTCAAGTTGCTACCTGCTTTAGATTAGAAGTTGGAACTTTTTTTTTGGAGGCCTGTACTTGCGTGAAAACGTTCATTTTTAGACCATGCTTTAGAAAGCGCGCAACAATCAGCATCAGATGCGATTTCAATAAAATATTGATGGTCTTCAGATTCAAGTGTCTTCTATAGACTGCGAAATTTTCAAGTTGCTACCTGCTTTAGATTAGAAGTTGGAACTTTTTTTTTGGAGGCCTGTACTTGCGTGATAACGTTCATTTTTAGACCATGCTTCAGAAAGCGCGCAACAATCAGCATCAGATGCGATTTCAATAAAATATTGATGGTCTTCAGATTCAAGTGTCTTCTATAGACTGCGAAATTTTCAAGTTGCTACCTGCTTTAGATTAGAAGTTGGAACTTTTTTTTTGGAGGCCTGTACTTGCGTGAATAACGTTCATTTTTAGACCATGCTTTAGAAAGCGCGCAACAATCAGCATCAGATGCGATTTCAATAAAATATTGATGGTCTTCAGATTCAAGTGTCTTCTATAGACTGCGAAATTTTCAAGTTGCTACCTGCTTTAGATTAGAAGTTGGAACTTTTTTTTGGAGGCCTGTACTTGCGTGAAAACGTTCATTTTTAGACCATGCTTTAGAAAGCGCGCAACAATCAGCATCAGATGCGATTTCAATAAAATATTGATGGTCTTCAGATTCAAGTGTTTTCTATAGACTGCGAAATTTTCAAGTTGCTACCTGCTTTAGATTAGAAGTTGGAACTTTTTTTTTGGAGGCCTGTACTTGCGTGAAAACGTTCATTTTTAGAGATGCTTTAGAAAGAGCGCAACAATCAGCATCAGATGCGATTTCAATAAAATATTGATAGTCTTCAGATTCAAGTGTTTTCTATAGACTGCGAAATTTTCAAGTTGCTACCTGCTTTAGATTAGAAGTTGGAACTTTTTTTTTGGAGGCCTGTACTTGCGTGAAAACGTTCATTTTTAGAGATGCTTTAGAAAGAGCGCAACAATCAGCATCAGATGCGATTTCAATAAAATATTGATGGTCTTCAGATGCAAGTGTTTTCTATAGACTGCGAAATTTTCAAGTTGCTACCTGCTCTAGATAAGAAGTTGGAAATTTTTATTTGGGGGCTTGTAGTTGCGTGAAAACGTTCATTTTTGGACCATACTTTAGAAAGCGCGCAAAAATCAGCATCAGATGCGATTTCAATAAAATATTGACGGTCTTCAGATTCAAGTGTCTTACCGACAAAACATACGATTGCCCTCAAAGTTGGTACCTTTAAACCCGCTTTGGACCCTTAGGAGATTATTGACGTGACAATAAGTCTGCAACCTTTAAAACAACCCCCTAAAACTAGGGCTGCAGCAATTTTCCCCGTAAAATCCTCGTTGTGCACGCATTCTTCCGAATGCCCGAAAATTCAGTGGCGCCTACATAATTTATGGACGCTTGGGGACGCTAAAGCAATGATAATGGAACACAGCTTTCAGGGATAAGTTCAGAGTTTCCCTTTTCAGATAACGTTCCGCAACTGATAGGGGATGATATTGGAAATGTTGAACATTTACTGGCATCAAACAACCTCGCATGCACAATTTCTTAGCTGGTTATTCGATGCTAATTGAACACGAGCCGTCTGCTATCCGAAGACACTAAAAAAACCCTAATCATTGGTAGATAATGAGGCATTAACATCAATAAAACCAGTTCGTTCCAGAAAAGTGCATACGGTGCTGTAAATAAAGAATCAGTGCGATAAAGCGGCGGAAGTAGTCGGGTCTAGATTATCAGTTTATCATTTTCCAAGGCTATTAATGAGTGTTCTGCTAAACTTATTGCAATCCATGCAAAAGAGTCGAATTTCTTCCAGTTTTGGCTGGAGGAGTGTGTTGGGTTGTCTAACTATTTTGGTTACAAACGCCGCGCCATCTATCCCTTAGCTCTGGAAAAAGCAGCAAATCATTAATTTAAGTACCGTAATTTGAAGCGAAAAACATTATATGGTTGTTTATTCGGCACTTTGGAAATTACTCGAGCTATTTCAGACGCAGTCGTAATTTTTCCAGTAAACATTTCACTTGCTTAATTTATTTCACCCACCACTTGACTTTGTGGTCAAATAGTACACAAGTCTGAGTTTTCCGGTTCATCCTAAGAATGAGGCCGCGATTAGAAAATGGGAAGTTTGAATCAGGGTGGAAGGGCTTAAGGGTGCGACATTAATCTGCTTGAAGAGTCACTCAATTAAGGTAAATCCGCTTTTCAGTTTCACTGCACGAATATTTCTGGAAAGCAGCCGCTCGGGAGAATGCTCATCAAATTTCCTGTCGGGGCCTAAACCCTTAAAGCAAACGGTGGAAGTTTTAAAATAATGAACATAATAATAAAGACAAAATAAGAACGAAAGACAAACGCAATATGGTGCGATGCTCGGGAAAAAATTTTCCACTGATAATCCACCAATCAAAAACACGGTTTTATCATAGTTTATTTGCTGATTATTCTGTTATAAATGCATGGTGCAAGTACAGCTTTTGGCTGTGTCCTGTGTCACAAGCAAGCAGTCCCAGGACCGGTTTCGGGCCTGTTAGTCACCATGATTTAGAAAACGCTCAAAAATCAGCACTTGATGCGATTCGAATAATTAGTATTAAGGGAGTGCAGATTGAAGCGTCTTCTATAGACTGAGAAAATGTCAAGTTGCTACATGATCTAGATTGGAAGCTGGGGATTTTTTTGGAGGGTGTGCAGTTGCCTAAAAACACGAATTTTTAGGCCAACATTTGCAAAGAGCCCAAAATTCAGCTTTTTATTCGATTTAAATAAAATATTCCGAGTCTTTAGACTAGAGGATATTCTACAAGCTGTGAAAATTTCAAGTCGCTACATCTTTTAGACTAGAAGTTGGGAATGTTTATTGAAAACCATGCAGTTGCGTTAAAACGTCTATTTTTAAAGCAGGATTTTTAAAGAGTGCAAAAATCAGCATCACCTGCGATTTAGGCGAGATTTTCAAGTTTGTTAGATTCGAGTGTCTTCTGCATATCAGGAAAATTTCAAGTTGCTCCATTATCTAGTTTGGAAGGTACGAACTTGTATTCGAGGGACTGCAGTTGTGTGAAAACGTTGTTTTTGAACCAACATTTACAAAGGGCAAACAAATGAGGAACTTTAGATTCAAGTCTCTTCTATAAACTGAGACAATTTCAAGTTGCTACATGCTCTAGATTTGATGTCACGGGAATTTAAATTCGAGGGTCTGCTGTTGCGTGAAAATGTTGACTTTTGGACCCACATTTACAAAGGCGCAAAAATCAGCCTTTTATGCGATTTGACCGAAATTTTTGCGGGGTCGTAGATTCGGGTCTTGCTCATAGACTGTGAAAAATTCGAGTTGTTTCCATGCTCTACATTAGAAGTGACGACATTTTTATTGGATAGTGTGCAGTTTGCGTGAATCCGGTCATTTTTCGTCCATCATTAACAAAGTGCGCAAAATCGGCATCTGCTGCGATTTGAGTAACAATATTGAGTGCCTCTAGATTCAAGTCTCGTCTATAACTGGGAAAATTTCAAGTTGCTACATGTTCCAGATTAGAAGTTGGGAATTTTTATTCGTGGGCCTGCAGTTGCGGGAAACATTGCTGTGGTAAAACCGGTTGCAACTTGCATCAAAGTTTTATCAGTTTATAGCTCCAGTAATGAGGTCAATTCAATCTGGAGCGATCGCCACCTGATCCAGGTATATGGGTCAGGAAATTTACAATGTTGTCAGGATGTAAATATTTTAGTTTTCCACTTTTAGTAGAGAAAAACATTCAATAAATGCGTAATCTTTTGATAAATATTTACCCCGTCACAGGAACAGAGTATTATTTTGGTTATTCGGCTTGTTATTGTTAATAACGCAACGATGGGATATAATTTACTATTTACGTCACGTGTTGTAGTCAACAAGTTACACATTGAAACATCATGAATATTCATTCTGAGACAACAGGGTCAATTTCGATTTGGGATCGAACAAATAAAAAATGAAATCCGGAATAATTCGCGCAAAGTGTTGAGTACATAGTATTTCATAAAAATGACACCAAACAGCTCAATAACCCGAAAATAGGGGAGAAAGCGAAGGGAAGTTTATTGCAGCCTCTAACGAAAAATCAGCTTGAGTAGGTGCTTAGTTTGTAGTTAGACAAAGGGCTCAAAAAAGGTCACATGTGCCCTAAAGGGCGTCCTTCTAACATGGGGATCTGAGCAGCAAATTGAACCATGGGGGGGCGCCTATGGATACAGTTTTAAAATATTCTGGCACCTGCTGGATTGTACCTAGTTGTTTAACCCTCATTAGAATCATAAAAGTATTCCTTAGGCATCTGCCCAATGCAGGGCATTTAGACTTCCAGGTGTGGATTTAAAGGGGCGAAATTTCTATGTTAAGTAGCTGTTTAGCCCAGACAAGCCGGCTGCAGAAGAATGAAAAACAGACGACAGTTCTGGAATAAGAATAGCGAGTAAACAAGATTAAAGAACCTGTGTTTGACGACGAATTCTGGTGATGCGAGCTTCACATTTTAAACGATGAATTTACAGATCGGTTTCACGGGCAAATATTTAACCAGATTCCCAACGGTTTGCTTATGATAATCGACTTTTCAGTTTTATCAGTTTTCAAAGAAATTTGTTGATATCTGAACTTGAAAACTCATGATGTTTCGCTCCCGTCTGATAAATCTGTTTTATGCGTTAAAATGCGGTATTCTTAAAATGTGTCTCTATACAGCGCAAATAAAAAGGGAGAGTAAACCGAGCGTCGAGCACATTCCAAACTCGCTCTAAAAGGCAGAGTGTGGTGCATCCAAGCTCGTAAAAACCCCACGTTATCTACCAGGAAGGATGTTTTTTCTCGTAAGCATTTTTAGGCAATCGCCTTCAATTCCTTGTGGCGTCTACTTATCTAACGTGCTAAAAATGCCAGAGTATTAGAAAGGCGTTTAAGCCGATGATAAACAGTTCTGTTTGACGATGTTAATTGATGTTTTTTCCCAGTTCTACCTGGTAGTTTTCTTGAATGCAGCTAAATAAAATGAGTCAATTTATCCCTCCCTTTCTCAGCTTGGCTGGTCGGTTTACGTCGCAACAAAATAGTGCTTAGTCCAGTTCAATGATCTTTAAAAGAGCGTTTCTTTAAAGCTTTATAGGTTTTAACTTTCAAACAATCGAGGGACCAACAGGCGTGACTTTGTGGGGACTTTTAACCATAGAGAGGCTTGCTTTGAACATCAAACTGCTGGTAAAAACGCCAGAAAAACGTTAATGATGGAAGAAATTGCCGGCTGCATGTCTCCTCAATATAACGGCAATATTGATTGATTATTTTGCCGATTTAGGTCATTAGGACGCCGTGCTAAATAACTTATGGAGTTGATGATCAGCGTATGAATTTTGCTGTCTTTCGTGAGATAAAATAGAGATTTCAATGCGAAACCGAATCAGTCGAACAAAACCAACTCCCACTCACCTCCACCGCATTAATTTGTTCAAATTAGACATGGGATCGTCAATTAATTTTGTATGCGTAACAAGCCGCTTGATATTGTGTCGTAAAAAGGTTGTTTTCCAGTTCCATTTTCGAGTGATTTAGACCGTCGTCTATAGGAATTTAGTCCTGATGTTTCTCTAGCACGCATGATACGCATCCTCAGATGTGTGTTCGATTTGGAGGAAGCAGGCACTATGACTCGGATCAATAAAGCTAAACTAATTTCCCCCATTCTGGAACGTGGCTGGCATCGGTTGTCTCACTCGCACACATTGGAGTCTATGGGAGAGGCAAGATTCCTATGCCGTTGCTACGTTCCAACTGATACCTTCACAGCTTATAAATTATCCGGAATCAAATGAGCAAAGTCTGGAGAAATAATTGGAGGCCAATGTAGAATGAATAGTATTAGAGACAAATAAAAAGTCCAAGTCAAATGACAGGAGTGCAAGTCAAATAATTGCAATTTTTGCGTTTTGGGTCGTCCGTCGATAGGAATTTGGTCCCGACGTTTTGGGTCCAAACTTCCACAATTTCTTATAAAAAGGAACCACCTGCTCGAATGGAACCAATTGCCACAGCCAGTAAACTAAAGTTTCCCCCATCGAGTGCTGATGGCCCCATTCCGGTGACATAAATGGTTCCTTAGAAATGCACTGCGGAAGAGAATGGTGCAAAACGGAACCACAGCAGGCCAAAAAATTGAAAACTTTAACAGTTATTATACAAGAACCACCGGCGTGAAATGAAACCAAATGCATCACCGCAGTAAACTGAAGTTTCCTCTATCGAGTGCTGATGGCCCGCAGTTTCAGTGTCTTAATTAGGTTCTTAGAAATGTACTCCAGAAGAGCATGAGTAAAAACGAACAAACACCGCGCCAAAAAATTGCAAAGTTCAACAATTAATTATCAAGGAACCACATACTTGAATGAAACCAAATGCACATCACAAAGTAAACTGGAGTGTCCTCGATCGGCTGCTGATGGCCGCATTTCGATGTCTTAAATAGTTTCTTAGAAATTCACTCCAGAAGGAGCCATGGTGCAAAAAACGAAACACCGCGCCTAAAAAAAGTGCAAACTTCCACAATGACTATAAAGGTTCCACTAGCTCGAAAGGAACGAAATGCACACCGCAAGTAAACTGAAGGTTCCCTATCGAGTGCTGATGGCACCCAGTTTGAGTGAGTTAAATAGTTCTGAGAAATGCACTCCAGAAGAGCATGGTGCAAAAACAAACACCGCGCCAAAAAATTGCAAACTTTAACAGTTAATTATCAAGGAACCACCGGCGTGAATGAAACCAAATGCACATCACGAGTAAACTGGAGTTTCCTCTATTGACTGCTGATGGTCGCATTTCGGTGTCTTAACTGGTTCCTTAGAAATGTACTCCAGAAGAGCATGGAGTAAAAACGAAACACCGCGCCAAAAAATTGCAAATTTCACCAATTAATTATAAAGGAACCACCTACTTGAATGAAACCAAATGCCCATCACGAGTAAACTGGAGTTTCCTCTATCAACTGCTGATGACCGCATTTCGGTGTCTTAAATAGGTTCTTAGAAATTCACTCCAGAAGAGCATGGTGCAAAAACGAAACACCGCGCTTCAAAATTGCAAACTTCCACAATGACGTATAAAGGTTCCACTGGCTCGAAAGGAACGAAATGCACCCCGCAAGTAAACTGAAGTTTCCTCTATCGAGTGCTGATGGCCCCATTCTGATGACTTAAATGGTTCCTTAGAAATACACTCTAAAAGAGAATGGTGCAAAAACGAAACACCAGGCCAAAAAATTGCAAACTTTAACAGTTAATTATCAAGGAACCACCGGCGTGAATGAAACCAAATGCACATCACGAGTAAACTGGAGTTTCCTCTATTGACTGCTGATGGTCGCATTTCGGTGTCTTAAATGGTTCCTTAGAAATGTACTCCAGAAGAGCATGGAGTAAAAACGAAACACCGCGCCAAAAAATTGCAAATTTCACCAATTAATTATCAAGGAACCACCTACTTGAATGAAACCAAATGCCCATCACGAGTAAACTGGAGTTTCCTCTATCGACTGCTGATGGCCGCATTTCGGTGTCTTAAATAGTTTCTTAGAAATTCATTCCAGAAGAGCATGGTGCAAAAACGAAACACCGCGCCAAAAAAATGCAAATTTCAACCCTTAATTATCAAGGAACCACCTACTTGAATGAAACCAAATTCACATCACGAGTAAACTGGAGTTTCCTCTATCGACTGCTGATGCCCGCATTTCGGTGTCTTAAATGGTACCTTAGAAAAACACTCCAAAAGAGAATGGGGCAAAAACGAAACAACACGCCAAAAAATTGCAAAGTTTAACAGTTAATTATCAAGGAACCACCGGCTCGAATGTAACCAAATGCACACCGCAAGTAAACTGAAGTTTCCTCCATCGACTGCTGATGGCCCGCATTTCGGTGCCTTAAATGGTTCCTTATTCAGAGACTCTGTGAATGACCTGAATGAACTCGAAAATCGCCGATTCTTCACTGCTGTGACAGGACCGATCAGCACAATGAAACCCTCATGAGTTTAGTTGCTCAAGCATGGTAAAAACGTGGAATTTCGTTAGCATTCGCTCGAAATAATACGATTTCTTACAGGTGTATGTAACTGATTCGTTTCACTATTTCGATAACTTTTGCTTGCTTATTAATAATTTAGTTGGAACTAGTTTCTCCATCTTCGTAAACCTTAGAGGAAATAATGGTAATAGTATGAAAATTCCTCAAGTATTAGTCTGAATAAGCGCAAGATAATGAGTTTAGAAGCTTCAAGATTAAGGTCTAGTATTTGGGGAGTTAAAAAGCCAGTGTTTCCCGAAAAGTGCAAAAAACCTCAACCAACAACCTTGAAGTATGAAGAACAGTTAGTTACCCCGTTGCTGAAGATATTTTTTTTTACAATTTAACAAAGTTTTTTGGTCTAAAACTGCCCGAAAACTTTAACAGTACGTCCAATTTTACCCAAATTATTCAGGCCATCTCTGTCATACATACGGGTAACAGGTGAAACACCGACACTGATACGTCAATGTCAGAAAAAAATTGATAATAGCATGACAGCAGGTGTCAAGAATTCGTGCAGCAAGTGCCCTATTTAGATGGTTCTTGTTTAAGTTAATTTCCGTGCTTACATCGTTTTAAAGTGCTTTTTTATAGTCAAGCCATTGCTGAACACCACGGGAAAAGAGACGAGCTACTTTTTACAGAATTTTCCGTTAAATATCAACACAATTTTATTTTATATGTGTGAAATAGAGATGTTAGATTAAACAAACATGTAAAGATTTGAAAAGCCCCACAGGGGGCTTAATTCGATTTGAAAGAAGTGTGTGTGAAGTGCTTTCCTGCTTTGGAGGTTTTTCCAAGAAATTCCTTCAAATAACGCCAACAATGTTTGAAAAATGGCAATTTTCAGCACATCTGTATGAGATAATGTGAGTATTATTCATCTAAACAACCACAATGCAATGAGGGATAATAAATCAACTCATTTAACTAATTCTAGTAATTGAAATTGTGATTTTCCGTGTTGTTGCAACCGACTTGATCAACTAGAACATCGCTAATAAAGATAATGAGCAGCAATTCGCATTTAAATTGCAAATGCAGGCGAAGCACGTGCAAATCTCGCCCAATTCGCAGATCGGTGGTTATGAATGGAAAGGCCATCAAGCATCGTGAAGAATGACGTCTATGCACCGAAGCGAATAAAGCCCTTTGGCGCATCTTAGAAAACCGCGCCTCTGGCCGGACTAAACGCCAGCTTTTAGTCGAAAACACCAAAGGAAAGAGGATAGTAAGTCTGCCTTTTAAATCCCAGTGGAAAAGGTTGCGATAAAGCCACTTACCTATGCCGTTCTAACCTCCCCAATGCACTGTCTTATTAGCACGTGGTTCTTACCAATTTCGACCGACGATCGTCGCCAACCAGTACCTAACCAGCCATATTGCGGACTGAAAATACGGAAAAGCGAGGCGCAATCCATCTGAGCGCGCACGGGCAATCAGTCTATTCCTGGCATAGGGTAAATAACCCGTGGACAGTGGTGTAGGAACAGGGATATTCGGGACGCCTGGATCTTCCTGTTATCTCGTCTTCTATCTTCAAAAATTCGTTTATTTCGGTATAAATAACAATTTGGTCGTACAAAAGATCAATTACTTAATTATCAACAATACCGGCCAACGCTAACCGATAAGAAACTACAAGCTTTTCTGTCCGCTTATATCATAAGGCGATAACACCCGAACTAAATCTTCAATGATTTCACTTCGGTTTCTTCCGCGCGCTACAATTAGAAATTACAGACACTTTTACAATACAATAAATACAGACTAAAAATTATTCGATATTTAGAATCACAACTATGTAAAAATATGGACGGAATAAGCATTTCTACAGGCACAAGAAATTCGCATATCAATCACCCTGAGAACTGAAACGAATGGCCGCTTAGTTTAAACCAATTTCAGTGTAAACCAAAATAAGGACAAAGTGCCAGTTGCGAGCAGCACTTTTTCCATCCTGGGCACCGAGGCGCTGCCTCTCAAGTATCCAAAGCCAAAATTGAACTGAATAATGTGCACTTCTGGATCCAAATAGGGGTTGGACCCGTCGTCGAAAAACATCGGGCACTGATCTCCTATAAAAATAACAAAACCATAATTCAGGAATTCATCAGCAGAAACCCGTTAGTTACTTACGTTCTCTTTCATATTCCTCCATTTGCAGTGCGACTGTAGCTCCTTCTGTATAATTCCACGAATAGACCGTTTGCTTCAAGTCGCAAAACGGGCCAATGGCTATAAGGCAGAGAAAAAGCTGATGAATAATCAAGGGCTGATTGGTCACAAAGTCCATTTACCTTGAGACATCAACACCCTATTCAGGTCAGCCCTTTGATAAATCCAGCAGCAGGTACTTCGAGAAAGGATCCAATTCGTCGTAGGTGATCAGGTAGGACTTGAGGTTCTCCTTCCAGAATCCGATGCATTTCATTTTGTAATCCGGGTCACCTAACAGCGCATTCGATTAAGCTTAGCGAATTGCCACCTTTAAACTAGACCTTACTGTAAATGTCCACTGGTTTTCCTCGATGGTCCACTGAAAGGCAGTAGTTTTCGTCAACAGCAATTTCCTTCTGCTCGTCGTCGCAAACGGAAAAATCGGAAATGTTCTCCTTGCAGTAAATGTTGGACGAGGACTGAGCGTTACTCCACCTATGATTTCTGATAAACAAACCCGGTACTAAGCAAACCTTTGTCTGGCCCTCAATTAATCACCTGGTTTCGAATGGAACGTCGCCTTTTTGGGTGAAGTTAAATTTCCCAGCCACCGGGCCACTTGATCGGCACTGGGTTCTTCTTCAAGAACAAATCATTAGCGCCATTTGACTTTGTTCTGGAACTGAACCCAAGAGCAAACTGTGCTGAAATCGTCCTTAATCACTGCCACTCCCTTTCGGTAGCGGATGAGATTGTGGTGTTGCGGCACAAAATCGAAGCAAAGATAGTCCTTTTGGCTGGAAAGTAACAAAAAACAAATGGCTGAAACCTTCAGCAAATAGAACGCGGAGGTTTTTACCATCCATCCACAGTTAATCGCGCCATCATAACGCGAGTATCCTTTTGCTCTTTGCATACGTAGATGGTCCTTCTATATCGGCCTTCATCCGGATAGTAGGTCTCGATAATGTGGGTCTCGTTGATGAAAACATCCGCGTCAATGTTGGCGGTGTTTATCCAGTCCCCTGGATAAATCCACTTATTATAAATTTGAACTCGTTTATTTCATACACGAGGGGGTTTACCTGAGAAGTTTTGGGGCAGGCGACATCCAGGCTCAACAATCTCCGACTTTACTGCAAGCAAAATTCAATAACCCCGCACACATTAAGCGATTCGCCCTGTAGCTACCTGGTTTAATGTGTAACCGCTCCGGGCTCTTTCCACTGTTTTTGAGGGTGTTGCATTGCGCCGTGATGGACACACCAATGTACAAGTCCATCGTCCCGGTTTTCAGGAAACATCTGTACTTTCTCGTCCTTTCTTGACTCTTTGGTGTTGGCCACAGCAAAGTAGTGGTTTTTGCCCACAAACCAGTCACCAAGGCAGCTGTATTCCACCACTAGAACAATGAAAAAGCCCCTTAAATCCTGCTAATTTACCTAAAACTGGGCAACTTACCCTCCATCAAAGGTCCCAGTCATTCCTTCGCACTTCTTGTAAGTGATGTTGAACTTTTGGTTGGTGATTAGAAAACTGGGAACCTGCGGTCTGGCAGGAGCGGATTTGGGCGTCGGGATTTCTGCCACTCGCCTTAAAAAGGAGTTAATGCTTAAAGGGCAGCTGAGGGTGTACTGAATACTGAAGGGCCTACCAGTGAATTTAAACTGTTCTGGTACGCAAAATTCCAGACTCCTTCCAGGGAGGAGCGGCAATTGACTGGCACGTAGTTTCGGAAAAATAGCGTAATCAGTTGCTGATGAGGGTCCAACTGTTGGCAAACCCTCTCGACTGTTGGCTCCTGATGGTCAGGCAGAGTGATGCAAAGAACCTGCAAATTAGAGCTCCCAAACTCAGTGATCTACTTCAAGGGGATGGAGTACGCACTTTCCATTGTTTCCAACACGTTCACAGTTTCTCACTAAAATTTTCACGCAAATGAAACAGTTTTCACTCTGCCTATGGAAGACCATGGTGTAATTCACATGGTAGTCATCCCTGATATCAACGCAAGTGCCTCTGTTGGTCATGGTGGTAGGGTCCCAGTTCAGTGAGAATGTTCCTGTTTTCCCATGAAAACCAGGCGCCTCGGATGATGGCCGGAATTGTGCAGTTTAGCGTCCAGCTTTGGCATACTGGGGGAAACAATCATTATTTGTGTATGTGTTTTGGGGCGCCTTGCATAGCCCGCAAAGTTTTTTAAACAAATTTTCCCCCTTTGGAACTTGAAGGACTTACTTATGGACGCAATTATAAGCAATTGAAGCCAGTTCATGTTGTGGAGAACTTATAACATTGGCTCAAAGGGCTGCTTGGGCTCGGCACACCCAATTATTAACCTGTTTGCTTGTTTACAACTTTCAAATTTGATGGATACCAAAAGACATTGATGGCTTTCCAAGAACTTTTTGCTGCCTTTGGCAACGCCGATGGAGGCCAGACATTTGAAGAACCGTGGTGTGCGCAATTTTTTTGTGCCTAGTTCTAGTGCAATTTTCCGTGTTGAATAATAATAACAACAAACTTAGCAACAATAGCTAAAATGTAATATTACAATCATTTTTAGGGCTATAATATAAGGTAACAACCGTAATTTTCATAGCACTGAG
The DNA here is from genome assembly GCA_024550625.1 of Dendroctonus valens. Classification (NCBI taxonomy): domain Eukaryota; kingdom Metazoa; phylum Arthropoda; class Insecta; order Coleoptera; family Curculionidae; genus Dendroctonus; species Dendroctonus valens. Next base: position 152,587 of record JAJTJO010000554.1, on the reverse strand, counting down.
CTTCTAATGCGTATATTAATTAGATTTCACTATTTTTCCGGTTGCTGATTCACTAGTTTATGTTCATCTTTCTCAGCATCGCAGCATATTTGGCATGCTATTTTAGAAACACCTCAGGGAAGCAAAACGCAAAATTATTGTCACCCATTGGCCATCAGCAGGCCCTGATTTAACACCTATTGACTGTAATTGGAACTGGATTCAACAATCGCTTGAAATTCGTACTGTATCTTTACGCAACAACAAAAGGGTCAACTTTAAAATGTATTTAAGTAACGCCCTTTGCCTATCGGACACAGAATACTGATAATCCCAGATAAATAAATTCTGGTATCTGGAAGCTGCGTCCTCTGCCAGCGTTTAATGAACATTAACAGGCCGGAATACAAAGTAGCGGTGGTTATTTAGTGTAAACAGAAATATTAAATGCAAAATGGGTTGTGTTGCAGTGTTTACGTTAATTAGACTAAAAACTCGTTAAGAAAAGTCGCTAGTGGACGGATTAGCGCATGGGCCCACACATGGGCATAGGCCCAACCACTAGAAAATAACTTTAAGGTTCTTCGAGAACAAGCACCTAGTTAAAGGGGCGATATTATAGAAGCCGGCGAACGCCAAAATACATTTTTTATCTAAGACCTCGTTAGGCCATAAAAACCACTATTAAAAGTCGTTAGCAAAAAGCGGAACACGTATAATTCACTTCCAGTGTCCATCGCCAATAAGGTAATTATATTAAGTATTCCAATCGCTTTCTTTTATCGTAAACCCGTTACTTTTGACTCATGTGTATGCATTATTGGAACCGATTCGTGTACATTGTGAGTTAAGACTCCTAAATCCTCAAACAAAGAATTGCGCCAATTTTTAGCTGCTTCCACCACTGTGTTTCGTTGCGAAAAAGAACGGGTTTCTTCACTCAAAACCTTTCGCAGAAATACATAGCAAGTTTTTGAGGAAAATGTAAGAAAACTCCGTTTTCCCAGTGAAAATTAGCTGGAAAAGACCAACAGTTTGGGTTCTTAAGTTTGGCGAAACCTTAATTATTCTTCGGCTACGGCCACAGTGCGGTTTTTTATATGGGCGCATCGGACTCGAATTCGCGGTATCAACTCTCTCGCTCATTGTTTTCAGTCGCTCATCCAACAGTTCTTCGTGCAGTCTTTCCCAGTCACTTTCACCGCAGTTAAAAGCGTTTTTTCTCAAAATTACCACGGTTTTTCGTCAAGTTTATTTGTTTAAATACCGGATAATGAGCCAAACCTTTTCAGATTAATCAGTTCAATCGATAAACTCACTCCGAAAAAAATGGATTGTGCGTGGGTGCGAATATTCGGCTTCCTTCTGGCAATTGCAGCAAAAGGTACCCAGATAGTTTTTTTGTTGGTAAACCACCCTCACTAGTCAAATGTCTGCAGCAAAACCCCAAAACGCCATAATCGACCCCATAAAGGACGCACTTTTCCTGCACAATTTCATTCAGACCAACAACACCCTGCAAGACTGCGTTTTCCGGCCGTACAATGTGAAGGACATGTGTCCCGACCCGGACATTCGGTAAAACCTCAAACTCAACTGAAAAACTCCTCAAAATTCCAAATGCTATCGCTCTAGATATGTGCTGTACACCAACGGCCAGAAGCAGGTTTATAGTCATACTCAGACTGACTGGTTGAGGCAAAGCATTTGGGATCCTTTGAAGGAAGACATGCTGTTGGTGCATGGATATGCTGGAGGCGACGATACTTTACCAATTAACGTCCTTCGAGATGGTAAAAGCATCAGGTTGATCATTTGGAGGCACATGTCATAAGTTTGTCCTACAGCATACATCCGGAATGGCTCCTACAACACCTGGGTGCTTGATTGGGGGGCTCTGGGAGAAGCCCCTTGTTACCGGGCGGCTGTAAACAACATGCGGGCGGTGGCAAGATGTACTGGAGATTTTTTTAACCATACTCAGAACCGCCGGATTGCCTACGGAAAAACTACCTGCGTAGGGCATTCTTTGGGTGAGCCATTTGGGCTTCTAAGCTTAGGCTGTGCCCCTCAACCTGCAATTTTCCAGGCGCTCATATATGCGGCTTGATTTCCAAATACGTGCTATTCCGAATGCACCGGATCGTCGCTCTGGACCCAGCCAGGCCGTTGATCACCAACCAAGTGAAGCTGAATTCAGGAGACGCTGCTGCTGTCCATGTACTTCATACGAATGCAGGCCACTATGGGGAAGGCGGACGAGGTGGGCATGTGGACTTTTGCATAAACGGAGGCCGAATCCAGCCCTATTGCGAAAATGGTGACAGTAAGTGTGAACGGTCTTTCCTATTTTACAATGGGGGCAGTTAAAGGAATACAATTCATTGTTTAGTTGATGCCCAGTTATGCAGTCACATTTGGGCAATCTGCTACATGTCGGAGAGTTTGGTGCCGCATTTGCAGAAAAAGGCAGAACCATGCGCGAGGAGATGCCCATCTGGGCCCAGGCCTGGAAACAGAGTGGGCATCCAATGATGATGGGCCAGTCCACTCCTCTAACGTGAGTCTCAACATTTTCCAACTAAATCAAATACCAAAGTTGTAAATTATTTAGAGCTGCAGGCTCTTATTGTATACACGACAAAGAGCCTCCATATTGCCCGAAGAAAGTTGGGGACATTGGCGACTCCAGATGCTGCTTGAAGCCGCCAGAATCTCCACCTGCAAGACGCTTTTGGGGTTGATGGGGAGTTAAATTAACCAGTTTTTGTACATATAGCGGGGATTTACATTATGGAGAGTTGAGTTTATGAAGTGAATGGACCTGGATGGCTTGGGGGGTGGAGGTTGGAGAAAATTGATCGTTTTCTCGGGAAATTGAGAGGAAATACAGTGGTTGTATGACTGTAGTCCAGTGGGCACTTATATATGTAAAATGAGTAAATTTGTGTTTTTACTTGGTTGTTGGTGTTTTTCTTCGTGTAAACCCGCCAATGGAAGTAATTTTAGTGTTGGGAAGATTTCCGGCGGGTCCAAAAAGCAATTTCTCAGCAATTTTTTGCAGTGATTTTCCAGATTTTGCTATTTAGCTGAGAGTGAGAGTGCGTGTAACCAATTTGAGACACATTGACACACACAACACAGACGCAAAACGTGCTCAATCAAGAGAGCTCAATTGTGTCTATTTTTCTGTTTGAGAGTCTAGATTGAACTCTTTTTTTGATTATTTTTTTGATTTGATGGAAGTATTCAGCTGCAGCTCCGAGCATTCGAAGAGTTTGCTGTATCTGAAAAATGCGTTTGAAAGCTGAAAACCATCTCTTTCTTCGTATATTTTCTCAAAAAGTTATGTTTTACCAGAAATTTGGCAGCAAACAGCAAATGATCTTCAGGCTGAGCGGAAGAAATGGATTTAAATAGTGCAGGAACCAAAAAGACCGCATTTGAACTTTCCTCAATTGAAGCAGAGGAAGTTGAAAGTGGCAATAGTAATCTTCATTAACTTCGCAACGACTTCAAAGCTCCCAGACCAATTTGTTGAATACTCTTGATTGATTATTACTAGGAAAATGTGGTCGATTGTGAAAATTCTCTGCAAATAATAAACTTTCACTGTACTTAACTTTCCATGGTCGTTTAAGAGGAAGTTAGACCGGACGTTGGCGTGCTGCCCAGACCCATTTATTGCTGACCGATAGAGCTGTGGTAAGAAATCCGCATGCTAAGTGGAATCGATATTCTTTTCCAGTAAGCCTTACCTTACATTACTAAGCCCTAAATATAGGTTACAACCCGCTTTGTTCAGTTTTATTCACGGGTTTTCCATCTGCAGCTACCGAAGATTCAACTTTCAACAAAGAAAATTTAGGCTTGTTTTTGCTAGTTTTTGTTGGGAATGCAAGTTTTCTTTGAGCGGTTCAGGGCCGCAATTGCAGATTAAACGAATATTTTTCTGTTCCTCTTGAAACTCCCTGCAAGCATAAGGGACTTTTCTGCAGAAAACTCGACTCCCTCCTCCCAGCATAAAAACACTCTAATTTCACTGCAAGGATCATTAAAAAATTAACGATTTTTCCCAGTATAGAAAGAACTTTACCACCATGTCTTCGAGCTGTTTCAAGAACCAGAAATCCTGCACGCAATCCTGTCATATTCAAATTTGGTCCGTCGATCAAGACGCCAAACAGTGGGGGAAAACCTACCCGATTGGCCGAGATTTCTGCAATAATTCGCCCAGTGCTTTGTTGTTTCTCAGCACAGCATGCTGAGCAGTGGTGAAATCCTGTTGCGTTGCTTATCGCTGATTTTTTTGATTTTCGTAAAAAATCTCAAAAAGAAACAAAAACGCGCTTCGTGCAATCAGTGCGGCAAATAGGGTTCCCTGGAAAATGACTTAGGTTTGTCGGCTTGTTAAGTTGTTAGGAAAATGTCGCAACCGGGCGGCAAAAAGGGCCCAGGAAAAGGGCCCCCAAAGGCCGAGAAAAACGAGGAAAGCAATGGAACAGCCAAAGCAGGTGAGCTGAAGTTTCTAGAGAATTTCCCTAGAAAAGTGTTCATTTAGAAGTAGACGCAAAACACCAGCATGTTTTGCAAACGAAAAACCCTTTGCAGGTACCACCAAGGAAGCCAAAGATAAGGATGAAACCTCTAGTAATCCTGACGGCGAAGACACCCCGAGCTCGAAGCCTCAATCGGCCGGAGCTAATGTTCGAGATGCTGCTCAGCGCATTTAACTCTTTGCCAAAAGGCGGAATGGGCGCCCATCGACCAAATTCTAAAGTCGATGGAAAAGGCCATCAGCAATGCGGGAGAGGACGCTCACACCACTCCGTTAGCAGGAATTGCCGATTTGGTAAGCGAATTATTTCTGCATCTCCAGACCACTTGGCAATATGTTCAAACGGGAATATCGCTGATGGTGGCAGGTCTTAATGCTGGCGAAACGTCTTAGATTGAGATTTATTGGCAAAACACTCTGTATATACAGGGTGTCGCGTAAGCATGTTCTAATGAAGCAACCGAGTTCATCCGCTTTGGGCCAGTGAGGAATTCTTCAGTGTCTTGGTACAAAAACTACCAGAACTTTTCATCTGGCAGCTGCAATCAACTGATTCTTTTCGTCGTTCTATGAATTGGACAGTTTTCGTCCTTAATTCAACCCGGATTAAGATCAACAGTCTAATGGAAATCTCAAGAGTTTCTCAAAAGTGCAGACCAGCATTTAAAAACCTACAACTTCTGTTGTGGGGCAAGCAGCCAGTTGTAATTTTGCACACCCATGCAGTAAGCATGTGGCTAGTGGTGTCTGAAGTTTCAAATAATTTGCCTCAATAGTGAAGATTACAGAAGTTTTTCGGGCGAAGAAGCGGTTCCAAGTGGGCAGACCTGCACTTAAAACTCTACAACTCCCAGCCCTGTCCAACTATAACGCTAAAATTTTGCCCATTTATGGAACATCTATTGTTCAAAAAGTGTGAGGAGTTTCAATTGTTTCGTACTTTAGTTAGTTTTTCTAGAATTTTTTCAAATTTCGGTTCAGAAGTCAAGTGAGTGCAGTTGCTGAAGGCGCGACTTTCCACCAACACAACTTCCAATCGCTGACTGAAGTTAATTCTTCACTCTGCATGTAAATGTCGAAGCGTTTTATGTAAAACTCTAGAAAGTTGGATTCATTTTGGAGTTTTAAATTTGCGACTTGCAGTGATGGAGTTGAAACTTTGCACATTGTCTTACGATAATGAATTTGAAAGAAAAATGGAGTTTCCATTTGGATGGAGGACATTTTCTTTAAATAGAACTTGAGCCAAAAAATGTCCCTGTTATTTTTCAGGCATCAGGCATGACTCCTTTGATGTACGCAGTGAAAGACAACAGAACGTCTCTATTAGATCGGATTGATTGATCTTGGATCCGATGTTGGAGCCAGAAATAACGTAAGTGAACGCCCTATTTTTTGGCAAAGGCCTTTTGTCTACTCCGTCAGTGATATTAACATTGAAAAGGGTAGTTTTATTGTTCGTTTGCATCTTTAGGGCCAACAGAAAGTAGTCGCCTTTGGTGCGCCCTTTCAACCGCAATAAACACCCCGCACAATTCAGCTTCTTATCGGGCTTTTGCCCTAGAAAGGGCGATTATTGCGAACTTGAGGATGGCGTGATGAAAATTATTAGTACAAAATGACCCGAAAGTCTGACGCGCAATAAATCGGTGCCAGTCTTCTAAAGGGCAGTGATTAAATTGAGGAATTATTCACTAACAGCAAGAAAATACATTTTTTCTTTGCGCCTTTTTCGTTTTCTTCGAATCGATGTGTTAATTGTAACTGACCCAAAAGAACGTATAAATTTAGTCAACGATGAAAAGCACAAAAGCCATCGAGTAAACCGCACCTAAACAGCTTTCTAATCAGGATAAAACGTTTTTGACTTTCTGCATGCTAATATCGACTGGAACAACATTAATCTTGTTAATTTCCCATTACCATCGTGCATCCCTGCCATGAATAATCCGCTGATGGCATTGATTGATTTAATATTTGCACGTGAATGTGCAATTGAGAGGTTACATATTTGGATTTTCTCTTTAAATGCCCATAGGATAACTACAATGTGCTGCATATTTCTGCAATGCACTCGCGCGAAGATGTTGTTAAGCTTCTGCTGGGGAAAAAGGGCGTTGATCCCTACTCAACTGGTGGGGTAAGAACATTGCTTCAAAATGTTCTGGATATTGGAAAACTACTCAAAAATCCTTTTCCAGAGTCGCAATCAAACGGCGGTTCATTTGGTAGCATCCAGACAAACTGGCACAGCTACAGCCATTTTGCGAGCGCTTCTTCAGGCTGCAGGAAAAGATATCAGGTTGAAAGTGGATGGGGTGAGTGCAGTATATAAAAGCTAAAAAGGGTCGAAAGAATTTCCTATTGCTATTGACCAAGAGCCAAAGATGCAACGCAGCCAATCTTTCTCACATTTCGGAAGTTTTTGCTTGCTACTTTCCTTGTACTCGTAGTAATTTCCTCGGAGTTAAAATGTTAGTCGAAACAGGAAAAATCGCTGATGTACAGGGTGTTTCCTCATAAGTTGAAAAGTGGTAAGTGCTAAAGTTGTTCATTATGACTCAAATTATCAAAATCTGAAGTTAAAATAAAACTGTGAATCGGGTGTGGGAGTGTCAACTAATGAGGAAACACCCTGTATGTAACAAGCGTTCAACGCTCGAAAAATAAGAATTTTTCATAAAATTAGTGGACAAAAAGTGTTCTTGTAAGAAATTGGAGACAAATTCCAATAAAATCCATCAGACATCGCGACTTTTGGCTCTCGTGCATGAAATTGAGCGATTTTCCCCAAAAACATTCGGTACCAGGCGCGGACACTCTATGACACGCGACACACTCCGAAACCTTGTATGAACTGATCGTTTTACTTTCCCCAGAAGTTTTTCCAATCTCTTAAACTCAATTTGCTAATTTCCTCTAGGCATCTTCTTGCCGCTCTTTGTCTTTAATAGTTCTTGACACTCTAAGGGACAAATTTCACTGTTTCCAGAGAGGCAAAGTTCCTCTTCTGCTGGCAGTGGAAGCTGGCAACCAATCAATGTGCCGAGAGCTTCTGAGCACTCTCACCTCAGAACAACTGAAGGCTGCTGCCGCCAATGGCGACACAGCATTGCATTTAGCCGTGAGGCGAAAGGACATTGACATGGTAAGGCTTCAATCGATCACCCAAATTCTGCTACTTACCAATTTTATTTTGACCTACAAAAGGTGAGGATTCTGGTGGATTATGGCACGAACGTAGACATTCGCAATGGTGAGGGGCAGGCTCCTTTGCATATCGCGGCAGCGGAAGGAGATGAGATTTTAGTAAAGTATTTTTACGGAGTAAGAGCATCGGCTAGCATTACGGACAATCAGGATCGGACACCGATGCATTTGGCTGCGGAAAATGGACACGCGAATATTATTGGTAAGCAACCGTTTCTCTTACCAAATCTGATTTAAAAAGCTTTATATTTTTTTTTAAATAAAATTCAGAACAATGCACAATTGGACTGAATTTTGTAGCTTTTGTAAAGGAAGAAGGGCTCTTTTAAATGCCGCAACTCCCGCTTTTCCACCTCTATCGGTTTTTTGGTAATTTAGGTTTGAACCTCACTTTCAAGTTATACGCCTCTCTTAATAGGCACTCTGATGATTAAAAATTTGCAAAAATCAGGCGAAAGGGCGATTGAACTGAATTTTCGTGCATTAGTAAAGGAAAATATGTCCTTTCAAAGGCCACAACACGCGCTTTTATACCTCCAGAGGTTTTTCTAGGATTCATTTTTGAAACTTACTATGCATAGTTTGCTGCTCATAATGTGCATTCAGATGATTAAAAATTTGTCCAATTTCAGAACACTGCTCGATTCAACTGTATTCTGTAGCACTAGCAAAGGAGAAAAGGCTCTTTTAAATGCCGCAACATCCGCTTTTCTAGCTCTATCGCTTTTGGGTAATTTATTTTTGAAACTCACCTGGAAGCAAAAACCTTATCTTAATAGGCACTTTGATGATTAAAAATTTGTACAAATTCAGGCGAAAGGGAGATGGAACTGAATTTTCTGGCATTAGTAAAGGCAATTGTGCTCTTTCAAAGGCCACAAGACTCGCTTTTATACCTCGATAGGTTTTTCTAGGATTCATTTTTGAAAGTTACTCTGCATAATTTACTGCTCATAATGTGCATTCAAATGATTAAAAATTCGTCCAATTTCAGACCAATGCTCGATTCAACTGTATTCTGTAGCACTAGCAAAGGAGAAAAGGCTCTTTTAAATGCCACAACATCCGCTTTTCTAGCTCTATCGCTTTTTGGGTAATTTATTTTTGAAACTCACCTGGAAGCAAAAACCTTATAGTAATAGGCACTTTGATGATTAAAAATGTGTACAAATTCAGGCGAAAGGGCGATTGAACTGAATTTTCTGGCATTAGTAAAGGCAATTGTGTTCTTTCAAAGGCACATAACACGCGCTTTTATACCTCGATAGGTTTTTCTAGGATTCATTTTGAAACTTACTCTGCATAATTTGACTGCTCATAATGTGCATTCAGATGATTAAAAATTTGTCCAATTTCAGAACAATGCTCGATTCAACTGTATTCTGTAGCACTAGCAAAGGAGAAAAGGCTCTTTTAAATGCCGCAACATCCGCTTTTCTAGCTCTATCGCTTTTTGGGTAATTTATTTTTGAAAACTCACCTGGAAGCAAAAACCTTATCTTAATAGGCACTTGATGATTAAAAATTTGTACAAATTCAGGCGAAAGGGCGATTGAACTGAATTTTCTGGCATTAGTAAAGGCAATTGTGTTCTTTCAAAGGCCATAACACGCGCTTTTATACCTCGATTGGTTTTTCTAGGATTCATTTTTGAAACTTACCCTGCATAATTTTCTGCTCATAATGCGCATTCAGATGATTAAAAATTTGTCCAATTTCAGAACAATACTCGATTCAACGGTATTCTGCAGCACTAGCAAAGGAGAAAAGGCTCTTTTAAATGCCGCAACATCCGCTTTTCAAGCTCTATCGCTTTTTGGGTAATTTATTTTTGAAACTCACCTGGAAGCAAAAACCTTATCTTAATAGGCACTTTGATGATTAAAAATTTGTACAAATTCAGGCGAAAGGGCGATTGAACTGAATTTTCTGGCATTAGTAAAGGCAATTGTGCTCTTTCAAAGGCCATAAACGCGCTTTTATACCTCGATAGGTTTTTCTAGGCTTCATTTTGAAACTTACTATGCATTAATTTGCTGCTCATAATTTGCATTCAGATGATTAAAAATTTGTCCAATTTCAGAACAATGCTCGATTCAACTGTATTCTGTAGCACTAGCAAAGGAGAAAAGGTTCTTTTAAATGCCGCAAGATCCGCTTTTCTAGCTCTATCGCTTTTTGGGTAATTTATTTTTGAAACTCACCTGGAAGCAAAAACCTTATCTTAATAGGCACTTTGATGATTAAAAATTTGTACAAATCAGGCGAAAGGACGATTGAACTGAATTTTCTGGCATTAGTAAAGGCAATTGTGTTCTTTCAAAGGCCATAACACGCGCTTTTATACCTCGATAGGTTTTTTAGGGACAAATGTTTGAAAATAACTGCAAGGATTCATGTTAATTCAGATAATTAAAAAAATTGTACAATTTCAGAACAAATGTGTACTTGCTTCAAATCAATTTCGAGATATTTCACAATAAAATTTCTAGTAAGTTTTTTGAACTTGCATAATAAAGCGAACAAAGGTACCAAGTTGGAACATAGCAACACATAGAATCTTCCCTCTCTCATAGACTCCAATGTGGTGCAACCGAGACAACCGATGCCAGCCACGTTCTAGAATGGAGAAAAGGGTTTAGTTCAATTCATGCGAATCAAATTGTTTTGCTTCCTTCAATCCGAACACACCTCTGAGGATGCTTGTCGGGCGAGCTTGAGAAACGTCAGGACCAAATTTTTATGAACGAGGTCTTAAAATTCCGCGAATTTAACAAATTGTTTCATTAATTCCAGAGTTACTAGCAGACAAATTTAAGGCGAGTATATTCGAAAGAACCAAAGACGGATCCACCCTGATGCACATCGCTTCGTTGAATGGACACGCTGATTGTGCCATGATGCTTTTCAAGAAGGGAGTTTATCTCCACATGCCCAATAAGGTAAGTGGCAAGGTTTTATTCGAAAAAATCGCTTCATCCATAGGAAGTGATAAAAATAGCCTCAGTTCTTCCACTTGGAGTCCCGCCGACATAAACGGTCTGTTATTGCTTCATTATTATGGCATAACTTATGGAAAAAGCCGCCGTTCTTAACGCCAGATATTAATTAGTGGCTAATTTTAGCACAGCCATGACGGCAATTTCAAATGCAAATCTAGTTTTTACTATCACGGTGGTTCACAAGTGTCTTAACAAATCGCTGCGGTAAATACATACCGAAGCTGAGGAATGAGGGCGGTTTATGGAAATAGCGGCCAGTTTCTGTTTTCCATTCGTCATTGGTAGACGCAGAGCGAAAATATGGGGGTACTGATACAAGTCTTAGATGAAAATTTGCCATAATGGGGCTACCAACGGGTGAGGTTGAAATGGTGTATATCGAACCTCCGTGGCTGTTCAGAGTAAGTTACTTAAATTACTGCTGCTGAAACATACTTGAGGAAGGAAGAATGTTTTTTTTAGGACCAGTTTTCTTTACTGTACATTGTTTTTATTCATAACTTTGTTTTATTGAGTCATGTCCTCATACCAATTCCTTAATGGTGAGTTAGGATTATTTTCTTTAATGGTCTTTAACTGTTTTTATTCTTGCTTTCCTTCTTCCCTTCTGAATTAGTAATCTGCAATTTCCACATGACAAAATTTAAGATCAAAACTTAGCTACTCGCTTGGAAAACTGGATGGAATCGCTATTGATGCTGATGTCTGCAACAGCAAGCGAAACGCTTGCTGGAACCCTGCTGCGTTGCAACATCCAGCTGTCTTTAAGTTTCTTAATATAATTGCAAATAATTATTTTAAGGACGGGGCCCGAAGTATACACACAGCGGCCCGGTATGGCCACGTTGGCATCATCAACACTTTATTGCAGAAGGGTGAAAAAGTTGATGTTACAACCAACGTGAGCACTATCCACCATGTCCCGTAGCATTGCTCTAAATCTCGGTGATTTGCAGGACAATTACACTGCATTACACATTGCTGTGGAATCCTGCAAGCCTCTGGTGGTGGAAACATTGCTGGGGTATGGTGCAGATGTCCATGTGAGAGGTGAAATAAACCGCAATTTTAACGAAGATTGAGAGGATTGAACTGATGATTTTTTGGAGTTAGGTGGAAAATTGAAAGAAACGGCCCTGCACATTGCAGCCCGAGTAAAAGATGGGGAAAAGTGCGCTCTGATGTTGTTGAAATCGGGCGCTGGCCCCAACATAGCTACACATGATGGGAACACTCCCGTTCATGTAGCTGCCAAATACGGCAACTTGCAAACGATGCTGCTACTTTTGGAGGATGGGGGCGATCCCCAGTATAAAAACAAGGTACTTGATAAGTTTCCCCGGAACCATTTCTGAGTTTCTGAGCATTTTACTACCTAAGGTAGCCCTTTAGATAGCAGCAACAGGTATAATAGAAGTGTTTGTTTTTAGACTTCAACCGCGTTTCATAAAGTAAGTTGGTGTGTTATTTCGATAAAGTTTTTCTACTACAAGGCTTTATATTTAGCTAATTTCTCTCTATTTTTCGTCTTTCAATTCTCTCCAGTTGTTCCTGATCAGCTTTTTCTCTGAATTTGTCCTTTTCTGCTTTGTGCTTTTGCTTTACCTGCACTTTATTATGATGCGATTTTTTATATGTATTTGCATGCAGCTTTTTCTGTACATTCAATAAAACACATCGAAAATGTCTTTCCTTGGCCAATCCTTGAGCGGAAAGGCTCATTAACCTTGTAAGAACTGAAATGAGAGTTTTATATGCATGAAGCCTTCGCCTTTCTTCTGAATATATACAGGGTGTCAGCAAATAAATCCATCACCATTTGGACAGTCATTCTTAAACAATGCAGCTTTCCTAGGATTGTTTTTGCTGAAACTCTTCACTTAGTCCACCGGATGATATTGTTGAAAGCTCTAAAGGCATTTGAGTGCAAATGATATATTTTTCTCAAAAACGTGGGTTTCAGCATACTTTTTTCAGCAAAATTTGTCTAAATTCAATGTTTGTTCTAGCGGCATGATCATTTTATCAAACCCGAACACCCAACCACAGTTCTGTGGGTTCAAACTCAAGTCATTTTGACTACAAAAAAGGCACTTGGTTGCAAACACCCTGTACGCAAGCCTCTTAGCGAATTCCTCCCTAACAGAACTACTTGAATGAAGCAAACCCCAACATCTTCAACAATTTCAAGCAGAAAATTAAAGTGAGTTTTATTTGCATAGCGGGGAGAAACTCCTCTTCATTTAGCCAGTAGAAATTGCCGCCCAGACGTCGTCACCCACTTGATCAGCTATGTAAAAGAGAAGAAAGGAGAGTCGGCTGCTTCTCAGTACGTGAACGAGTTGACAGAAAACGACGAAAGTGCTCTTCATTACGTCTGCACTGTGACGAAGTATGAAGTGGAGACTCCCAACTCTGATAGGTACCCGCTTGGAGGTCTCTAAAGCTCCATGGTTAATAGGGGGTTTTCTTCAGAGAAGTAGTGAAGCTCCTACTGGAAAATGGGGCCGACGTGAAACTGCACACCAAACAGCATGAAACTGCCTTCCACTTGGTGGCTTCGGCTGGTAACAATGATGTTCTGTTGGAGATGATTGCGCACATGTCGCCTACAGATGCCCAAAAGGCGCTGAACAGGCAGAATGCTAATGGGTGGACTCCACTGCTCATTGCCTCACACCGAGGTAAAATACCCAACTTTTTCTAGGCAGGAGTTGACTTACTTCCACTCATTGTAGGACACATTGATTTGGTGAATAATCTGCTGGCCAACCATGCCAGAGTGGATGTGTTTGACTCCGATGGCAGATCCGCTCTACACTTAGCTGCCGAGCATGGCTATTTGCATGTTTGCGACTCGTTGCTCACTAACAAGCCTTCATAAATTCCAAGTCGAGAAATGGACGAACAGCTCTCCATCTGGCTGCCCTGAATGGCTACGTCCACTTGGTGAAGTTCCTCATCAAGGACCACAATGCCGTCATAGACATTTTAACGCTGAAGAAGCAAACTCCTCTTCACCTAGCAGCTGGGGCCGGCCAGATAGAAGTGTGCAAACTTCTGCTGGAGTTGGGAGCAGATATTGATGCTACAGGTGGGAGGGTTTGGTTTTGGAGAAGCTCATCTAAGTTTGGAGGGCTTTCCAGATGAGGATGGCCAGAAGCCCATTCACGCAGCCTGCCAAAACAACTACTCTGAGGTTGTGAAACTCTTCTTGCAACAACACCCCAGCTTGGTGATGGCGACCACTAAAGATGGGAACACTTGCGCTCATATTGCGGCCGCCCAGGGCAGCGTGACTGTGGTGGAGGAGTTGATGAAATTTGATAGACAGGTAACCAACATAACAAACTTTATACATAAATGGAATGTTGTGCTTTCTAGGGAGTGATTTCCGCGAGGAATAAAGTAACTGATGCCACCCCACTGCAAATGGCTGCTGAGGGTGGTCATTCTGAAGTAGTCAGGGCTTTGGTAAGGGCGGGGGCTTCAGTAACAGATGAAAACAAAGGTGAGTGGTTTTGGGGAGATTTCATATTTTGAAAATTTGGACACTGGCGCTCTCCAGGCGGGTTCACAGCGGTGCATCTGGCGGCCCAATACGGCCATATGCAGGTGTTGGAAGTGCTTCGCTCCTCCAACAATCTGAGAGTGACGAGTAAAAAGTTGGGAGTCACTCCGCTGCATGTGGCGGCTTACTTTGGGCAAGCCGACACAGTGAGGGAGCTGCTAACTCACGTTCCCGGAACGGTCAAATCAGACTCCCCCAATGGGGCCTCCTTGGTGCCCGCCCTAGGGAATGAGTCCGGGATGACTCCTTTACATCTGGCGTCATTTTCTGGCAAGGAGAACGTCGTCAGGCTCTTGCTCAATTCGGCCGGAGTGCAAGTGGATGCTACAACTCACGAGAATGTAAGGTCTAGTTTAGAAACCGCGTCTTAGACGTTTTAGAGTTTAAATTTGCAACTGGTTTTTGAACAAATTCCTTTAGGGCTACAACCCAATGCACTTGGCCTGCTATGGAGGACATGTGACCGTTGTAGGCTTGCTGCTGAGCAGATCAGCAGAGCTGCTGGAAAGCAAAGACAGACATGGAAAAACTGGCTTGCACATCGCTGCCACTCATGGACATTACCAAATGGTCGAAGTCCTGCTAGGTGAATAATCATTTGCTGCCTTGTAGAGTCCACGTTCACTTGCCGAATGTCTGGATCCTTAGGGCAAGGAGCGGAAATCAATGCGCCAGACAAGAACGGCTGGACGCCATTACATTGCGCCTCTAGAGCAGGATACGTCGAAGTCGTGAAGCTCCTGACCGAAAGTGGGGCTTCTCCAAAGTCTGAAACCAACTTGGGGGCTGTCCCCATCTGGTTTGCTGCGTCTGAAGGGCATCACGCCGTTTTGGAGTACTTGATGACCAAAGAGCACGACACCTACGCCTTGATGGAGGATAGAAGGTTGGTCGATGGTTTGTGCCACACACCCCTACTCTGAAAACATGCGGAGTTTACAGATTCGTCTACAACCTGATGGTGTGCTCGAAGAACCACAACAATCGCCCCATAGAGGAATTCATCCTGGTGTCTCCAGCGCCTGTGGACACGGCAGCAAAGCTCTCCAATATCCTGATATTGCTGTCCAATAAGGAAAAGGAGAGGGCGAAGGATCTCATAGCTAGTGGGAAGTTTTGCGAAGCCATGGCTACGGAGCTTTTAGCTTTAGGTGGGGTTTTAAGTAACGGAAAAATTTTCAACTAGTTTGTATGGGGGGTTTTAGCTGCTGGAGCCGATTCAGCGGGGAAGATTTTGACTGCTACTGATAGAAGAAACGTGGAGTTCCTGGATGTTCTTATAGAGAATGAGCAAAAGGAGGTGATTGCCCACACAGTGGTTCAACGCTATTTGCAGGTATTGAGGATTGCAAACCATAAATTGCTCTGCTGAAAGATCATTCAACGTCTTTCAGGAGCTGTGGCGAGGGGCGCTCAACTGGGCAGCTTGGCGGACGCTCCTCTTGTTCGTCTTCTTCATAATTTGTCCCCCAGTGTGGATAGTGTTCACCTTGCCCTTAGGGCACAAATACCATAAAGTGCCCATAATCAAGTTCATGTCATACCTCACTTCGCACATCTATCTGATGCTGTTTCTGCTCATTGTGGGCATCACCCCTCCATATCCCACCATCAACAGAGCAAGCATGATTCCCTACTGGTATGCCACTAGGTAGCTTGATTGGATAACGTCTACATGGGCTGTTTTAGGTATGAATGGATCTTGCTGGTGTGGCTCAGTGGGCTTTTGCTGTTCGAGCTGACCAATCCCAGCGATAAGAGCGGGCTTGGATGGATCAAGGTATCCGTGTTACTTTTCAGCATTTTCGGGGTGGGCACCCATTTGATGGGTTTGCTGTTTGTGAACGTGCGCTACTGGCCCACCCTGATGTATTGCAGGAATCAACTGTTTGCCTTAAGCTTCCTATTGGCTTGTGTGCAGATTCTGGACTTTTTGTCTTTTCATCACTTGTTTGGGCCGTGGGCCATCATTATAGGTAGGCTTTATTAATGTCTCTGTTTGGGTTAATACGTTTATATTTTGGTTGGTTTTTAGGCAATTTGATGAAAGATCTTGCTAGATTCTTGGCAGTTTTGGCGATTTTTGTCTTTGGATTTTCAATGCAGTTTGTAGCGTTGAATCAACCGTTTGCCGATGGCGATGCCAAAAAGAGGCGAGAAAATGGCATTTTTAAAGATGGTAAGTACAACCATTATTTAGGGTTTGCGCCTTAATGCTATGCTGTTTCGAAATTAGAGTTCTCCTTGGAGACAAATCTCATTTATCTCCTCCTGGTGATAACCAGGCACACTTTAATATCGAAACACTTATCAGATGAATTGAGCTAAATCATTAGGAAGTTTTACTAGGGGATAATTAAATAGAGCTGTATTTCCCTAACTAATAGAGCTGGACTCTCTAAATGAGGACGCCGAATGGGTAGACCTTTCCAATGCGCCCCATTCTAGGGCTGCTGTTCGCAAAAAGCGACCGCCTCTTGAACTGGACGGCAGTAAGACTTAGATTGTGTGTCGATTTTGTTTTGTCGTTATAGGCCTTGTTGTCGATGTCCTGATCCTCCTTCCAAAAAAAAATTGTTTTTTTTGTTATTGTTTCTAGCTGTGCGCGTCTTAAGCAATGTGCTGTTTGTGTTACTTATCAGCGGTAGCCATGTGTGTGTTCAATGTTCTGATATCCTTACAACAAATCACTCGAATCATCTGAGGAAATGTCCGATAAAGGAAGACTAATTAAATTTGTTGAAAACCTTCTTTCTAAGGCTGGGACTTATGTTGACGGTTGACTTAGTAAAAGGTGGCCAAACAAAAAATGTATGTGTAAGTTCTGGGAACATTGATTTGAAAACTAGTGGTTTGTTGGGCGTAGCACCACTCGGAAGATGTAAGCCACTTGTGCTAGCGAAACGTCAGGAAGAAATTGTTTTTCCCGACGGTCTCAAAGCGCGAAAAGCTCTGTCATTTGAAAAGTGTTCTTGTTACCAGCCAGCTAAATTGAGATGTTTGAAAATATAATTCCCAGCCTTATAACTGCCCCTTCTTCAGTTGGTACTTATTGAAGCCTCTAGTAGACCGTCCAGGTATGTCTCTATGTAAAACCATCCTCAAAGCCGCTGTGTTAGAGCGTTTTACGCCAGCGTTTCTAGAGCTTAATGTCCAATGAGTCCTATGTGGTTTGCCCAATAGTTTAGTGTTGCTAGTGTTGTCTCGACTATTTGTGCTCGTGTTTATATGTATCGGTATTTGAAGGTTTGGATTAGAAACCGGTTTATGCGTTTGCAAACATCAAGTACCGATCGCTGTTCGTTATGTGCATCACTCGTTCCAGCCGCAGTCCGGCACAGAAAATTTACCTCTCTGGATGTTCTCAGTGATCATGAATCCGCTTTTGGCCTTCGAGCTACTGTTTTTCGCCGTTTTCGGCCAGACGACCTACGACGAGCTGACCATCAAACCGCCCAGGGGCAACAATGCCGCCCCCTACCGACCCCTATGGACCGATAACCTTTTCAAGGTGGTATTCGGGATTTATATGCTGGTATCGGTGGTGGTACTGATTAATTTATTGATTGCTATGATGTCGGACACGTACCAACGCATCCAGGTAACTTAACAGGCGGTGACTGAGCTATCAGCTGACTTGTAGCGCTTAGTCCGACCGTCGTTAGTGCGCCCGTGTTCGTCTCTGTCCTGGACAGTTTGCGCCCCCCAAAGCTTACCGAAGCGTGGATTATTAGTCAACTGATAGGACGGTTGCTGATTATGGTTACTTTTCGATTCCAGTCCAAAAGAACCCGGTCAGCGCTTTCGAGCTGCTCTTTTTTGCCGTGTTCGGCCAGACGAATACCGATCAACTCAAAATACCCAGCTATGACAAAACTAACCACAATTACCAGCCATACTGGACCGAAGTTCTGTTCAAAATCGTCTTTGGCGTGTACATGCTGGTTTCGGTGGTCGTTTTGATCAACCTGCTCATCGCTATGATGACCGATACGTACCAGCGCATTCAGGTAACCCTGCACCCGGCTAGCTATACTTTGAGGATCAACGTGTTTCGACTCAGTTTCATTCACCTTCAAATTCACCAAATTTTCACCACTTCAACTGTATGGCTTAGCGGGTGCCGACCAGAGGAGTCCAGATGCGCGTGTCGTTGTTCGCTAGATTGCTCATGCTTATCCTAATTGCGATGGCGCAGAACTCTTTTTTTTTAAATTAAAGATCCAAATACAGTCCTCAATACTCCAGTACTCTGGTCCAATGATTCTCAACCTTCCAGCCCTCCAGGAAGAAGTTTGGTTTTTGACTGATTTCATACATAAATGCGTGAAACAAGAACATGCTTTTGGATGTGTTACAACAACTTTGCCCGCAGGTTTTGTTTTTTTGTCAAATGTAGGTAACAGACATGTTTTTTCTAAGTGCATAAATACATTTTTGACAAAGTGGCGCCTGTAAAATAAGGCGTTTTAGTAGAGCATAACTGGCAAAAATCAAAATCACATTCAAAAACTTCTCAAAAATTGTCTGACGATGACTCAAAACCGAAACTTCTGTCACTCACAAAACGCACTATGCCCCAAAAAATCATACTAATTCAATCCCTGACTTGACTGAATTTCTGAGAAAATAACTGTTTAACTCCAACCTGCATAAACAAGCGCAGCTCTAAAAAAATTTCAAAAACTTCCTGAGGATGATTCAAAATCGAAACATTTTTCACTTAAGAACACACCTTGCCCTACGAAATTTATACTCTGGTGACTGTTGAACTTTTCTGAATATTGAGAACATTAATATCAAACTTAAGCCTGCTTAAAAACAGCAATATTTTATCCCTAATTTAACAAAAATCTGGAAAATACCCTGATGATGACTGAAAAATAAAACTTTTTCTACATATAGAACAGACGTTTCCCTACAAAATCCCCTCAAAAGTAAATTTTTAGCTTGGCTGGTTTCTGAAAAAATACGTGTTAAACGTAGACCTGCATAAACAAGGGCAAGATTTTATCGCAAATTAAAAAAAATCTTGAAAATACCGTGATGATGACCCACAATCGAAACTTTTCCCACATATAGAAGACACTTTCAGCTGAAAAATACACCCAAACCTGAATCTCCGACTTGATCGATTTCCGGGAAAATATTCAACCACAAAATTCTATCGTAAAATTAAAAAATCTTGAAAATAGCCTGATGATGCCTCCAAATCGAAACTTCCCTTACTAATAAAACGGACTATGCTGAAAAAAATCCATATAAAAGTCCCTCTCTAGTTTGACCGGTTTCTGAACGTCTCAAAATTACGTCTTATTGTCGCCTCTAAGGGACGAAAATATCACATGTACAAAACCCAGAACGAATTCCAAGACTTCTTGACGTCAAGGACTGGGTATAAACCTCCAAAGACTCTTCTGAGAGCCCAATTGAAAAATTCTGGGGAGGTAAAAGAAGAAACTTGAACGATAATCCGAAGCAAACGATTGAAAGAGTGGCCAAAGGTAGAGAATCGTTGCTCCAGTGGTAGAAGGCTGTTCTTC
This sequence comes from Dendroctonus valens, assembly GCA_024550625.1. Lineage (NCBI taxonomy): Eukaryota > Metazoa > Arthropoda > Insecta > Coleoptera > Curculionidae > Dendroctonus > Dendroctonus valens. Next base: position 132,724 of record JAJTJO010000554.1, on the reverse strand, counting down.
TGCGCTGTCGTACACAAAACCACGCTGCTATCGCGCACCAGTTCTTCTGGGCTGGATCATAGTAGCGAAGTTGTCACCCAAGTCTCACCCATTATCTTGTATCGGTCATTTGTCCTCATAAAGTACCTATGTAGAATCGGGAACGAGCGAAAGAGGAGGAAGCATGAAATTTGCAGAGAAGAAGTTCGAGAACATTCTAATCGATTGCGGATTGTAAATTTGTAGCCGACACTGTAATATAGAGACTAGAAAGTATCATTTATTGCGGGTAGAGTTTAGAATGTACACCCATAGCTATCTGTGTATTTTGACTGTCATTCATGGAGGAATAGTTAGTGATTTTTTTGGCAAAACATCCAGGATTTTGATCGTATTTTTCTTTTTGACCGATAGAAGAGGCTTTTTGTGGATTTTTGCCTGACTTGCATGTCTTTTTGATATCGGTGCATGCCAATTTTTGCCCTTTGAGGCATCAAAGCGAGGTATTTTTAAAGGAATTGACCTGGCCTGGACTGCACAAGTCCTCTAGGTCCACAAGACCATCTAATGCGACTGCAGTTAAAAATAGGCCCTAAGAAATTAAATAAAAAACTAATTCAACTCGGTTGACTCTTTTTGAAGGGCGTTAATAACTTCATTAATAAAGTGACAAATTTTAGGCTCAATCCGATATAGAATGGAAATTCGGCCTGAGCAAACTGATCAGAAACATGCACAGAACAACAACAGCCCCTTCGCCCATCAACCTAATCACCACCTGGCTCTTCTACTTGGTGGACATTTGCAAAAAGCGAGGTATTTTTTTTAGTGCGAAGATGAAATCTTCTGCATCTAATAATTTGTTTCAGTGAAAACGAAGAAGCGACAAAGTCTGGTGCATCTGATGGGCAGCTTCCAGAAAACCACCCAACTGAGTCCAAGGTGGTATTTACCAAGTTACTTCCTTCTCAGTGGAATTTTACACCATCATTTGACTTTCATAGATCAAAAGCAGGTGCCAAATGGCTGTCGAAGGTGAAAAAGGGCCGCCAAATCGCCCCGAAAGAAATCCCGGGCCTTGCAGTGGGCCAGATGAGTCCTCTGGGATCTCAGTTGAGTTTCTCTGCTGCTACCACTAGAATCGAGCATGTGACCGACTGGGAAGCAATAGCGAAGAAATATCGAGCCTTGATGGGCCAAGAGGACGAAGTCAAGGAAGTGCCTAATGAAGAAAACGATGATGAAGATGACGATGCCACCCCTAATCCACCTGCCACTATGGTAGCGAGTTCTTCAATGGGTTAAGTCGAACCTACTTTCTTTGGTTCTTGCTTGAGTGTCTTGTAAAGCTGAAAGAACTGGAAGATAAAGAGGTGAAAACTGAACTTGGGTGTTCAAGTGACCAATTCTTGTCCATTTGCATATAAATAAAATATATTGTATGTTTTTGTCTTTAGGTGTTTCATTTGAGTAGTTACAAATAGAACAATAATTAATTTACATTAAATATGGTTCATGTTGGTTGGTGTTTGCAAAGCAAACCCCCGTTAACTCGGAGTTTACATCTTCCGAAGCCAACATTCGATCAGTATGATGAAAGGTGCAACTGCTGGCACTAAGAAAATTAAGCCCAAGAACCGGCTTGCAAAAGGCGCAATTGAATTTTCCTCTGTGGATCCATTCGATGAAGTATTTCACCGATCTGGCATGGCTGCAGAAGGCTTAAACAGTGGCTTTGTTACCGCTTAAGTAGCTAGAGTAAAGTAGTAAAATCCTTACAAGTTTCCAGTATATCCCCAATCGATTCCGGTTCAGTATCGCTAAAGTCTAAACAACCTGGCTGAATGCGCTGTCCCCCATTTACGTAGATGTCCAAAGTTCCAGTAGGATTCTCAAAGCCATAAAAACCTTCAAAAAACACGCTTCTTCTAAAAAAGGTCCTCATTTCAACTTGAGGAAAATCTCCTTTACCTGCATCAGTGTGGATGACATCCACCACTGCAGCATCTTGTTTGTTCAGTCGCTCGGATGGTTTCACTGAAGGGAATCTACGGTTTTCTCAAATCATAGCCTTTAGTGGCTTGTGGGCGATGGGGTACCTGAAATAAGGCCCTGCTGGATCCAAGGCTGTGATTCTACTGATTTTTTTGCCAGTGGTTGCAAAAGTGGCCTTCCCTGCGAAGCCTGCAACGTGAGCTCCTAAAGAATGACCGATAATGTGGACGTGGCTAGGAAGAAGCTTCGCTTCTTCGATGAATTCAGCCACCCATTGGCCTGAAAATTTTTTTCACTTCAACAAAACTTCTTGAATAGAATGGTGTTTGCTAACCGATGACCTGGACACTTTTCGCCGAATAAATATACGGCATTCGAGCTACTGTTTCCCAATCAACTTCCACTATGTTGAAATCACCGATTTCCAAATACTCATCCGCTATTCCTTGGTACCAAGACCTAAACTGAACTTAGGAAAACATTTTTTTAGTGTGAAAATTTAGCAACCTTCTATGGTTCTCCAGCCACCCGTGGATGAGGATTTTGGTTTGTTTCGATACATCCAACATCGATTTACTGGATGTTGTTAAAGTGGGTTCGCTCAAGTTTAGGCCTTTGAAGTAAAATGTTACATCGGCAGGTTGCGGTTCATGTGGAAATAACTGCAACACATCCTGACCGAGCTTGAATAGCTCAAAAGGGTTCAAGTCTTTTACATCCTCCGCCAAGCCTGGAAAGCAGAGGTTTCGCCTGGTGAACATCTACTTTCTAATGAGCGAAAAAAATTCTACTTACTTGAGACGCATAGGAAAAGCAGATTGACTAAAAGCACGGGCCGATCTGAAGCGGGTTTCATGGCAAAGAACTCCCAAATTTATCTGCGTTGATCGTAAGGCAGTTTCGTTAAAATGCCGAAAAACAATGTCGAATTAAGCGCAAACAACTGCAATTATGGAATTTGAGCCAATTATTGGCAATGTTTCATTCGGCCTTGCGTCTAATAACAACCTCATTTGACTAATTGCTTTTAACATGTAAGTTCAAAGTCTCATTCAATTTTTTTTGTTCAGTTTGGCGAAGCAACAAAGTGAAACTTTCTGTTTAAGTTAGACCGGAAAGCTGAAAGGCCCAATTCTTCAATTTTTTTATTTGTGTCTAACTAAGACCTCACCTTTTTTTTATAAAACTCTTTTTAATTACTTCTTCTTCTTGAAATCTTGAAAAAAATTGAAATTTCACAACCGTCTTTTTTGCGTTCATTGGATTGTTTCCGACCTAAGAACCTGACCGATAACGAATATGAAATGTTCCGCTCTATAACAGGGAATATATCACCCGTTAAAGATTGCGACCGCGCTAAAACCGCTCAGAAAAGACAAAAAATGATTAATATTTCGGATCTGAAAAGTCCGTCATGTGTTTTAAACAGCTCGTTGCAGTCCTCGCCTCGTTCCGGTGAAAATGATGTAGAGTTCGAAGTATTTTGCGAGACTTGAATTTTTTGGAAAAATATTTCTCTTATTAACCCCTTATGAAATTTTCGACCAAAAATTTAAACTTCACAACCGTCATTTTTGCGTTCATTGGATTGTTTCCGACCTATAAACCTGCCCGATAACGAAGAGTTCGAGGTATTTTGGGAGACTTGAATTTTTTGGAAAAATATTTCTCTTATTAACCCCTTATGAAATTTTCGACCAAAAATTTAAACTTCACAACCGTCATTTTTGCGTTCATTGGATTGTTTCCGACCTAAAAACCTACCCGATAACGAAGAGTTCGAGGTATTTTGGGAGACTTGAATTTTTTGGAAAAATATTTCTCTTATTAACCCCTTATGAAATTTTCGACCAAAAATTGAAATTTCACAACCGTCTTTTTTGCGTTCATTGGATTGTTTCCGACCTAAAAACCTGACCGATAACGAATATGAAATGTTCCGGTCTATAACAGGGAACATATCGCCCGTTAAAGATTGCGACCGCGCTAAAACCGCTCAGAAAAGACAAAAAATGATTAATATTTCGGATCTGAAAAGTCCGTCATGTGTTTAAAACAGCTCGTTGCATTCCTCGCCTCGTTCCGGTGAAAATGATGTAGAGTTCGAAGTATTTTGGGAGACTTGAATTTTTTGGAAAAATATTTCTCTTATTAACCCCTTATGAAATTTTCGACCAAAAATTTAAACTTCACAACCGTCATTTTTGCGTTCATTGGATTGTTTCCGACCTAAAAACCTACCCGATAACGAAGAGTTCGAGGTATTTTGGGAGACTTGAATTTTTTGGAAAAATATTTCTCTTATTAACCCCTTATGAAATTTTCGACCAAAAATTGAAATATCACAACCGTCTTTTTTGCGTTCATTGGATTGTTTCCGACCTAAAAACCTGACCGATAGCGAATATGAAATGTTCCGGTCTATAACAGGGAACATATCGCCCGTTAAAGATTGCGACCGCGCTAAAACCGCTCAGAAAAGACAAAAAATGATTAATATTTCGGATCTGAAAAGTCCGTCATGTGTTTTAAACAGCTCGTTGCATTCCTCGCCTCGTTCCGGTGAAAATGATGTAGAGTTCGAAGTATTTTGCGAGACTTGAATTTTTTGGAAAAATATTTCTCTTATTAACCCCTTATGAAATTTTCGACCAAAAATTTAAACTTCACAACCGTCATTTTTGCGTTCATTGGATTGTTTCCGACCTATAAACCTGCCCGATAACGAAGAGTTCGAGGTATTTTGGGAGACTTGAATTTTTTGGAAAAATATTTCTCTTATTAACCCCTTATGAAATTTTCGACCAAAAATTTAAACTTCACAACCGTCATTTTTTGCGTTCATTGGATTGTTTCCGACCTAAAAACCTACCCGATAACGAAGAGTTCGAGGTATTTTGGGAGACTTGAATTTTTTGGAAAAATATTTCTCTTATTAACCCCTTATGAAATTTTCGACCAAAAATTGAAATATCACAACCGTCTTTTTTGCGTTCATTGGATTGTTTCCGACCTAAAAACCTGACCGATAACGAATATGAAATGTTCCGGTCTATAACAGGGAACATATCGCCCGTTAAAGATTGCGACCGCGCTAAAACCGCTCAGAAAAGACAAAAAATGATTAATATTTCGGATCTGAAAAGTCCGTCATGTGAAGTTCGAGGTATTTGGGAGACTTGAATTTTTTGGAAAAATATTTCTCTTATTAACCCCTTATGAAATTTTCGACCAAAAATTTAAACTTCACAACCGTCATTTTTGCGTTCATTGGATTGTTTCCGACCTAAAAACCTACCCGATAACGAAGAGTTCGAGGTATTTTGGGAGACTTGAATTTTTTGGAAAAATATTTCTCTTATTAACCCCTTATGAAATTTTCGACCAAAAATTGAAATTTCAGCAACCGTCTTTTTTGCGTTCATTGGATTGTTTCCGACCTAAAAACCTGACCGATAACGAATATGAAATGTTCCGGTCTATAACAGGGAACATATCGCCCGTTAAAGATTGCGACCGCGCTAAAACCGCTCAGAAAAGACAAAAAATGATTAATATTTCGGATCTGAAAAGTCCGCCATGTGTTTTAAACAGCTCGTTGCATTCCTCGCCTCGTTCCGGTGAAAATGATGTAGAGTTCGAAGTATTTTGGGAGACTTGAATTTTTTGGAAAAATATTTTCTCTTATTAACCCCTTATGAAATTTTCGACCAAAATTTAAACTTCGCAACCGCCTTTTTTGCGTTCATTGGATTGTTTCCGACCTAAAAACCTGCCCGATAACGAAGAGTTCGAGGTATTTTGGGAGACTTGAATTTTTTTGGAAAAATATTTCTCTTATTAACCCCTTATGAAATTTTCGACCAAAATTTAAACTTCGCAACCGCCTTTTTTGCGTTCATTGGATTGTTTCCGACCTAAAAACCTGCCCGATAACGAAGAGTTCGAGGTATTTTGGGAGACTTGAATTTTTTGGAAAAATATTTCTCTTATTAACCCCTTATGAAATTTTCGACCAAAATTTAAACTTCGCAACCGCCTTTTTGCGTTCATTGGATTGTTTCCGACCTAAAAACCTGCCCGATAACGCTATAACAGGGAACATATCGCCCGTTAAAGATTGCGACCGCGCTAAAACCGCTCAGAAAAGACAAAAAATGATTAATATTTCGGATCTGAAAAGTCCGCCATGTGTTTTAAACAGCTCGTTGCATTCCTCGCCTCGTTCCGGTGAAAATGATGTAGAGTTCGAAGTATTTTGGGAGACTTGAATTTTTTGGAAAAATATTTCTCTTATTAACCCCTTATGAAATTTTCGACCAAAAATTTAAACTTCACAACCGTCATTTTTGCGTTCATTGGATTGTTTCCGACCTAAAAACCTGTCCGATAACGAAGAGTTCGAGGTATTTTGGGAGACTTGAATTTTTTGGAAAAATATTTCTCTTATTAACCCCTTATGAAATTTTCGACCAAAATTTTTTTTTTCGATTTCGACCAGATCCGAGCAGCGAAATGGTTTTTAATTACTTGTGATTTAGACTTTTTTGTTATTTTCTTCTGGGCGAGTTCGGACACGCCAGAATACACACACAAAATGTTTTTAAACCTTTCCTTGTCAGTGCAGTCGCACAGTGCAATAAACAAAGCGAAACAAATTTATCGTTCCCTCTACGTTTCTCTCACATCAAAATACGCCTGTTCGTGCCTGCAGCATTACATTAAACCGCCAGAGAGTTGCAAGGACATTTCCAAACTGGTCCAGATCTAATTTTGCTTGCACCTAAATCATGCCCAAAATGAAATTTTGTATCTGCCGAAAATTATATTTTTTTTGAAAAAAACAGTGTTCATTATTAAACAGTTTTTTTTATTAAAGAAGCGATTATCACAAGTATGACAATTAAAGATTCATCGTTACAATTAAAATCGACAATGAACTTATAAATAGTGTTTATTAGTACGTATTTTCTACAGTAATTGATGGAGGCATTAAGTTTTTAACAGATTTTAGTAAATTTGACAGAATGTTGTGTTACGCACAGTTTCCTCCTAAGTTTTAAATAATTACACTTAACAAAGAAGATTGACTAAATGACTGCTTTTAAGGAATATATCAGTCAGCACCAAATAGTAAGGGAGTTGTCCTCCATATTAACATCCATCGCATTCATTCACTTTATACAAGGCTTTAATATATGTATAGTCTTATGAAATACTAAGTCTTCCAGAGGCTATATAAAGGAGGAGTACATACTCGTATATACAATAGGAGGATTTTTCGTTCAACAAAAAGATTCAAGGGGCGTTATACTGATAAAGTTAGAGATTTTTAAATGAAGCTTTTAAGAACCGCCACCATTAATGAAATTCCCTTGATCATGATAAGTGCGAACTTGAGAAAATAGCCCCTGAAAAAGCTAGCGGGAACGCCTGCCAGCTAAACATGGAGCATTTTGCCAGCTGGCAAACCTTCCAGTAATTTCCCTCATTTTATCTAAAGCATGATTTGCTATAGAGCTTCACGTGGTTGGGCCCTTTCTTCTGGCAGTATTGAATATCGTGAGTGAGTAGCTTTGAGGACGGATACAAGAAAGGCCCCGAAACAACAACGGTGAAGCCCCATGAATAATATACAAAAACGAAAGCATAAATTAAGGTTCTCGTCGAGTATTCGTTGCTAGTGTTCGCACACTAAACTGGTAAAATCGGAGTATTAAATAAATCTAAGGCTAGTTTGTAGCTTGATTATGTGAGGTAGTCTGGACTTGGTTCGGCCATCGGTTCAGGTGTGGTGAACAGCGGGTTGGGAAATTCGGGAGGATGTGGCAAAGGTCCAGTGGATTTCGGCCTTCGACGGTAGGCCATCAACCAACAAGACACTGCCACCGCCACGGCCACCAAGGCCAATAAGGCAGTGATCACTAAGGCTATGATAAAGCCTATCATGGACACGCAAATATCTTCTGAACGTTGGGCGTCCGGGGCTGCATGTGGACATTTCATTGAAAAATATTTTATCCATCACTCCTTTTAGGGTACTTACATAATGAGGTGTCCGTGAAGCGTTCTTCTCGTCTTTCCAGAGTGAGAATAGCGTTGGATTGGATGGTGATTTCTTCGCGCAATTGTCCAGACAGTAGATTGTTCGGGTCTTCGTCCTCATTATCCAGGGTAACTGCTCGCTTTCTTCTACCAAAAGCGTCGCTTCCACGGCAATTTACCTATAAATAACAAGTTTTTTTCTATAAAATGGCTTTCCCCATTTCCACTTATTTGCGAGTTTAACTAACGATGGGGGCGCTGCAAGACGTAAACAAATATGGAGGATAACGGCCCGTAGGGCTCGGCACAACATAGACAACTTCTAGATTTCAATGTATTTGTTGTGTCGTGCCCGAAGGTGATTTTAATGCGAAAAACATTCCAAACTGTTCGTCTTGTCGTTTTTTTTGTTCTCCTACCAGTGTCGTGCCCGTAGGGCTCGGCACAACATCGACAATTTCTAGATTTCAATGTATTTGCTGTGCCGAACCCTTCGGGCACGAAATTTCGCACTGATTTTAGTGCGAAAAAGCCTTCCAAACTGTTCGTCTTGTCGGTTTTTGTCTCCTACCAGTGTCGTGCCCGAAGGGCTCGGCACAGCATCGACCACTAATAGACTTCAATGTATTTGTTGTGCCGAGCCCTTCGGTCATGACACTGATTTCAGTGCGAAAAACATTCCAAACTGTTCGTCTTGTCGTTTTTTTTGCCTCCTACAAGTGTCGTGCCCGAAGGGCTCGGCACAACATCTACAATTACTAGATTTCAATGTATTTGCTGTGCCGAACCCTTCGGGCACGAAATTTCGCACTGATTTTAGTGCGAAAAACCTTCCAAACTGTTCGTCTTGTCGGTTTTTGTCTCCTACCAGTGTCGTGCCCGAAGGGCTCGGCACAGCATCGACCACTAATAGACTTCAATGTATTTGTTGTGCCGAGCCCTTCGGTCATGACACTGGTTTCAGTGTGAAAAACATTCCAAACTGTTCGTCTTGTCGTTTTTTTTGCTCTCCTACCAGTGTCGTGCCCGAAGGGCTCGGCACACATCTACAATTACTAGATTTCAATGTATTTGCTGTGCCGAACCCTTCGGGCACGAAATTTCGCATTGATTTTAGTGCGAAAAACCTTCCAAACTGTTCGTCTTGTCGGTTTTTGTCTCCTACCAGTGTCGTGCCCGAAGGGCTCGGCACAGCATCGATCACTAATAGACTTCAATGTATTTGTTGTGCCGAGCCCTTCGGTCATGACACTGATTTCCGTGCGAAAAACATTCCAAGCTGTTCGTCTTGTAGTTTTTTTGCCTCCTACAAGTGTCGTGCCCGAAGGGCTCGGTACAACATCTACAATTACTAGATTTCAATGTATTTGTTGTGCCGAGCCCTTCGGGGAACGCAAAGGGCTCGGCACAACAACGACAACTACTAGATTTCAATGTACCTCTCAACAATGTTACTCGTTAAGTGTAGTTTATAATATAGGCGCGAAGGAGCGTTGATGAAACCGAACCTCGAGCTTACCGGTTGACATTTTCCAAAGCAAACCCTGATGTTGCATTGGAATCGAATATTGTCGCTGCTGGGGAATTTGAAGGCGTGGAAAGTGGCCAGCAGACTTTGAGTATCGGGATTGTACTCCCAGTCGCCAAAAATGGAAGGATCCGTAGCACATCCGTTCTCATCAGTGACCAGATACTCATTCTCCACGGCATCTTCCATTGTTTTGGCCACACAGCTTCTGGCAAAGCCTCCATAGATCGATCCGGGCTGGACATCGACCTGCAAAATAAGACTGTCGCCGATTTCTGCTGAGTTAATTTCCTGGCCGGTGGGCGTGACGATCTTCATCAAGCACGTGGGAGGCGGGCCCGTATTGGCTATAGTTCCTGCTGTCGTCAGCATGGACACGTTGAAACCCAATGTGACGTTTTGCTCGCCGGTTTGGTAGACGCATTGAATGTGGTAGGCTTGCGCCTTGTAAGTGACGAGTTTCGGATGTTTTTGGATCACCAACACAAAGCTGGCTTTGCCCTGGAACAAACACACGCTTGTCAGTATCTGCTGCACACAATCGGTTCTGGACCAGACATACGTTCACATGGATAAGGCCGCAATTGCCGAATTGAACCTTGAATAGTTCGGTTCTAATTGCGGGGTTGGCAGGCAGAGTCAGAACTCTTCGACACTGCTCGTCCTTGCTGTGGCCTTTAACGTATAGAACCCCATTGAAGCCTTCTTGTTCGTTGATATCGATTTTCACTTGGACTCCATCTGATAGACAGCTGACTAACATCTCAGGTTTGGGGAAGTCGGTTCGGAAGGCTTGCGTTCCATCTAGGAAGAGGATGCGTTTTCTGTCTGTTAAAACCAAGACTAGTGAAACTTACTGCAATATTTATCGGCATTTCCAGAGTATCCACTAATGCACTGGCAGATGGCTTGATGGTTTGTGGCGTTGCACAGGGCATACACCCCACAACGCTTGGTAGCGCATGGATTATCGCAGGTTTTAGTCTCCAGGTTGCAGTATTTATGATCAGGACAATCGTCGTTGGTTTCACAGTCGGACACCTTCTCTCGGACGCAGTTTCCTCGCGCGTCCAGTCGATATCCATATTCCAGATGGCAGGCGCAGTTACCGCGCTCATCAATAATAAAGCCTCTTTCCAACGCGCAGACACATCTTCCGCGCTCATCGATGCGCAGTCCTTTATCGGCGCTGCATGGGACGCAGTCGTCGTTGTTGTTGGGCGCAGTATTGGGCGGGCACACACATTCTCCCACTGCATTGGTCACGTAGCCTTTGCTTCTGTTGCAGTCCACTCCTACTACCGGTTTTCCTACAAAAAAACACGCCCTGTGTAAATACATTTTCCCAAGACAGGCCGCTGCTAGACTGTACTTCTTTGACTCACTGCATGTCTTTGACAATTCTCACTTACCTTTGTCGCATTTGACTGCTGCATTTCCATGATATCCAGGCAGACATTCACAAATCATCGTCCTAACAGGTTCGGTGTCGACCACCTTGCAGTTGGCGTTGATGCCACAAGGTTGAGTCGTAAGACAAGTGTCCTGGCAAATGTTCCCAATGCAAGCCAATCCCGACTGGCAGTCGTGGTCGTACGTACAGGCCACCTCCGGTGTTAAGCAGCCCATATTGCCATCACTCACTGTGCCTGGCGGGCAAATGCACTCAGAAATATGGTTGAAGGTCTTGCAAGTGGCGGGTTTGTCGCAAGGATTGACCTCGACGCAAACGTCCTTGCACTCGTTGTTGATGCAGGCGGTGGCCGAAGGGCATTCGGAGTCGGAGCGACATCCGACTAGGACGCATGAGACGCGGGGATTGCCGACACGGCCCGGCAGGCAATCGCAGATTGCCCGATGGTGGTTGCCGTAGCAGGTTGCGTTTGCGCCGCAAGGTTCGATGTCGGGCAAGCAAACTGGGACACATTGTCGGTTGATGCAGCTGTGCTGGGGGGAGCATTCGTCGTCGTTCCGGCAACCGACGGTTCGGCAGCCGATTTCAGGGTTGCCTTCGTAGCCGGGCTGGCAGGCACAGATGGGTTTGTGGTCTTTGATGCGACACTCGGCGTTCGGGCCGCAGTCGCATGGATTGCGGCAAATGCCATTGAAGCAGGCCCGGTCGGAGGGACATTCGCTGTCCGAAACACATGCCGCTTTGGTGATTGCAGTGACTGGCTTGCAAGTGCCGCTGCCGCTACTGATGTATCCCGGTGGGCAGACACAGTTCATGGTTCGCACTGGCAGCGAGTTCACTACCTGGCATCTGGCTGGATTCTGGCAGGGCTCGATCACTGAGCAGGGATTTTGGCATTTGCTGTTGAGGCACGCGAGCTGCACTGGGCAATCGCCGTCCTCGCGACATTCTGGTTGTGGCTCCGGCCGGCAATCCACATAGGGGTTGCCTAGTAGGCCTGGCGGACACTTGCAAAGGGCCATGTGGTTCTGCACTAGACATTCTGCACGTGAAGAGCATTGGTTGTCATATAGGCAGGGATTGATGCACTGGGCGTTGATGCACTGGCGATCGTCTGGACATTCGCTGTTGGCTGCGCATCCAATCACCAAACACCTTTCGAAGGGGTTGCCTCTGTAGCCGCTGCGACAGCGACACGCTGGCACATTGCGGTTGACAAAGCACTCAGCATTGGCTCCGCACGGGTTCTTAACCAAGCACGGGCTAACGCACTGGCCATTAATGCAGGCTGTGCCAGAATCGCACTCGGAATCAATTCTGCAACCGATGGTGCGGCAGAAGATGTTGGGGTTACCTTCGAAGCCTTCTTTACACGAGCAGATGGGTTTGTGGTTTCGCACGTCACAAATGGCATTAACGCCACAATCGCACGGGTTTCTGCACACTCTGTTGATGCAGGATTCGTTGGGGGAACACTCATCGTCCTTGCTGCATCCTGGTGGCATGGGCAGGAGAATGGCGTGGCATTCGCCGTTATCATTTGGCACCCAACCTTCCCTGCAAGTACATGCCATGGTTCGCACTGGAGTTGTATCGATCACGCTACAGCTGGCAGTGGGATGGCAGGGCGAAATGCTGGTGCACGGGTTGACGCATTGCTCTCTGATACAGGCCAGCTTACTGGGGCAATCTGAGTCGTATACACACAAAGGTTTGTCTGCGACCTTTCTCGCATAGCAGTATGCCATGGGGTTGCCTTCGGGTAAGTGGTCGGGGCACACGCAGGCGGCAGCATGGTTCTGAGCAAAGCATTCGGCGTTCTGAGCGCAGCGCGGGTTTGCAATTGAGGAGCATGGATCAATGCAGCGATTTTCGATACAGGCCCTGTTGCTGGGGCAGTCTTGGTTGGAGTAGCACTCCAGCCGCTCGCAGCGCACAAACGGATCGCCGCTGTAGCCCGAGCTGCATTTACAGTTCGCTTTGTGGCTGCGCCCGAAGCATTCTGCGTTTGTAGCGCAGGGATCGTTCAGAATGCAGGGATTCACACATTGCGTGTTGTAGCACTGTTGGTCATCCGCACATTCGCTGTCTGATTGGCAGCCCACTGCAACATAAACCGTGTAATTATTCTTGGTTGCTCTTTGTTCAGTTACCTACATTTGAAACATCCAGTTTGGGGATTGCCAGAGTATCCGGCTTGGCAGAAGCATGTAGCATAGTGGTTGGTCACTCTACAGTCGGCGTTGGGGCCGCAATTGCAGGGACTAATGCAGAGCTTGTTCAGGCAAAATTCGCTCAGAGGACAGTCGGAGTTTGTGGTGCAACCAATGGCAGGAGCAGTAGGGGCTGAAAAAAGTTTTCAATCAACAAGGTTCTTGTGAACTGGCAAGTTCGTTTTTCAACTTACGTGCTAGACATTCGACTTCTGGCCGTCCAATGTATCCTTCTGGACATCTGCAAACCGCTTGATGGCGGTTAACTGAGCAGAAGGCGTTATTTCCGCAAGGCTTATCTGATCTGCAGGGATTGACGCAAATACTTTGCCTGCAAGCCTTATCCAAAGGACAGTCATCATCAAGTAGCACATTCCGGCTGAGGAACCACACTGGGATGTCTTGGGACATTCGTGCACTCTACACGAGGGTTTCCGGTGTATTCTGGCGGGCAAACGCATTGCGTTAGATGATTGGCTGCTCGGCAAATGGCGTTGACTCCGCAACTGTCCAATCGGCAGGCGTCTACGCAGTTTCCACTGAAGCATTTGTCCGAATCAGAGCAATCGCTGTCCTGTAGACATTGGGGTTGTTCGCGAACAATTGCTCGGCAATGTCCGGAGGTGTCGATGATTTGGTCAGAGGGACAGGCGCACATGATGGTACGTAATGGGACTGTGTCCACCACGCGACATTCCTGCTCAATGGAGCAAAGGTTGCCTTGGTGGCAAGGGTTGACGCACAGTTGGTTTATGCAGCCCAATTGCGATGGACAGTCGGCGTCTGTTGTGCATGCTGGCTTCGCTGGTGGCTTACAGTCGAGGAACGGATTGCCTACAGTTCCCACCGGGCATAAGCATTTGGGCTGGTGGTTTTCGCCTATGCATTGCGCGGTAGCAGCGCAGGTTTCAGCATCACACACTGGTCGACATATTCTGTTGAGTCGGTCGCATGCTTCATGACCAGCGCAGTCTTCATTGTACTGGCATTGTCCGGTTATGCAGGATAGAAGTGGGTCGCCCTGAGTACCTGCAGGGCACTGACATTGAGCCCGATGGTTCTGAGCCACGCATTCGGCGCTGCGTCCGCATGAAATGGTCGAGCATGGATTTAGGCAATTCTCATTGACGCAGGCCTTGTTGTAGGGACAATCGTCGTCAATCTTACATTCGGCTAAATTAGAAAAAGACATCATAGCCACAAGCAAACAAACCGATCAAAACACATACGTTTATAGCAGGCAATCTGAGGATTTCCAATCCATCCCACAGCACAAACACAAGTGGGTCTATGCTGTTTAGTTTGGCACTCAGCATTGGCGCCACATGGATTGGACAGGCTGCAAGCATCCTGGCAATGCTGGTTGATGCAGGATTTATCGTTAGAGCATTCCCCGTCGTGCGTGCATTCAGGTTGTGGCTGCGCGGGCTGTTCGTAGCATCTGATGAAGGGATCGCCAATCAGAGGTGTTGGGCACTTGCAGGTGGCTTTGTGATGATTGGCCGAGCATTCGGCTGTAGGCGCGCATGGGTTTCCAACCACGCAAGCATTGACGCATTGTCGGTTGATGCAAGAGTCACTCTGAGGACAGTCTTGGTGCGATCTACAGCCGGGTTCGTCCAGTGTAGGCGCTAAGAGAGAAAATTGTTGTTGACATTTTTGGCGGCTTGGAGTGGGTGCGGTAATGGAGTTCGGCCCCTTACAACGCCTAGTTGAATAACGTACTGGGTGTGTGAATAATAAGGAGCATGGGCAGTTGTAAGAATCGACTTCCATGACCGTTTAAGGTTAAAAAAAATGTGTTGCTGCTGTTAAATGGGAAATTAGATGAGTTAGGTAAGTGGCTATGACCTGAAACTGAAAAAATTATCATGAAATTTCGGAAAAACTGGCTGAAATTCCCGACCGGAATAAATATTTACAAAAATTTACAAATTCAGTTCAGAATAATATGCGGAACAAACATATAAAAGCTGAAACTATTTACAAAACTTTTCTTGGTAATATACAGGGTGATTCGTCAATAATGGTAAATCTAGACACTGGTATACATAGCTGATATTTTCGGAAAAAGTGCATTTCCGCAAATATCAACTTCCGGATAAGTCATGCTTGCGCCAATAACCACCATTTGAGGCCAAGTATCCCCAGTGTCTGGATTTCCCCATTGTTGACGAACACTTCAATAGTGTCTCAAAAGACTTGCTGTGTCCGCCCATCAATTTCCATCCCCCCAAACATGATTCGTCGATTGCAAAGCGCAAAAACAATGATGTCGAGTGAAAAATCAAACAAACACATACCACGTTTGCAGTCGACATCGGCATCCCCAATATATCCAGGCAAACACATGCAGGACATGGTTCGCAAAGGCAAACTGTCCACCACTATGCATTCTGCGTTCTTCCCGCATGGCTTGGTCTCAATGCACGGGTTCTTGCAAAGGCCTCCAAAGCAGGCCAGTTTGCTGGGACAGTCTGAATCTATCTTACATTGCGGTTCTTCTGCACGCACTTCAACCGCACACGATGCCAACGGGTTTCCAACGTAGCCAGGTGGACAGGAACATTGCGCTCGATGACCAAATACATTGCAAACGGCATTCCGGCCGCAATTGCACGGATTTTGACACCGCTCATTGCGACAGGCTAGATTGTAGGCGCACTCTTCATCTCGGGTACATTCCGGCCTGTTGCACTTCACCAGCGGGTTTCCTCTGAAGGTTTCCGGGCAGTAACAGCGGGCCTTGTGATTTCCATCGGCTATACATAAAGCGTTGAGTCCGCAGGAGGTGAACGAGCATGGATCGACGCATTCTCGGTTAATGCAGGCGTAAATCGGCGCACAATCGGAATCCGAGCGGCACCCAATCTCTACGCAAGCGTGTTGGGCGTTGGCCGCAAAGCCGTCTCTACATGTACAGATGGCTCGGTGGAGTTGTGCGCGGCATTCGGAATTCTCCCCGCACGACACTGTAGAACAGGGGTTTTGGCAGCGCGTGTTGATGCAGGCCTTGTCGTTACTGCATTGGGAGTCTTCGGTACATTCCGGCACTGGACGGGGCTCTGAAAAACACCCCAATCAATGCACCTAAACTAGACAATTTTCATCAACGGCCTTACGTTCAGGTGGCACATATCGGCACTGGACTTCAGGCGTTCCAGTGAATCCAGGCGGGCAAGTGCAGACACTTTGATGGTTAACCACTTGGCAGATGGCGTTGAGGCCGCAGGCCCCCGCACATGGATCCTGGCATTTCAGGAAATAACACGCCTTATCACTGGGACAATCTGGGTTGATCACACACTCTGGATAGGTGCAAGCGGCCGCGCCATTCACTACGCGGCATTGCCCGTTAGCTTTGCAAGGCGACGGGCTGCAAGGGTCTGGCTCAGGAGTCACCACCTGTAAAAAAACCTGTTGTCGCCACTGGACGTTTTCCACCCGCCCAAAACTTACCGGCTCACTGCATAGAGTGAAGGGATCGCCTACTAGAGGCGAAGCGCAGCTGCAGACAGGACTATGATTGATGACATTGCATTGGGCATGGAAGCCGCACACTCCAGGGCACGGATCCACACATCGCGTGTTCACACACGCTTGATTTCTTGGACAGTCCGAGCTAATGGTGCATTCTGGCCGGCACCCACCTAGGTTGGCGTTGCCAAAGAACCCAGGCAGACATTCGCAGATCGCAGATTCTTTGGAGTTTCTACACACTGTGTTGATTCCGCATGGAGACGGGTTGCAGGGGTCTCGTGGTGGCTCTGCAAAAATCAAATAGCCGATTGGCCAAGGCTTGTTAGGCCGGAGTAAAAGTACTCACCAGCAACGATCAGGCTGCAATATCTGAAGGCATCCCCAGAATATCCTTGTTGGCATGAGCATGTGGGCATGTGATTGGTGACGGTGCAAACCGCATTCACACCGCACGTTCCTGGGCAGGGGTCGCGGCATTTGTTGCTGATACAGGCCGTGTTGGGGGCGCACTCTGAGTTGGACAGACATTCCGGTCGGCAACCTTCATAGGGGTTGCCGTGGTACTCGGCCACACATTCGCAGATTGCGTAGTCGTTCTCTGATCGGCAGTAGGCGTTGGGTCCGCATGGCGACGGGTAGCAGGGGTCTTTACTGGGCAGTACTGGAGCTGTTGAGGTTCAAACATTTGTCAGATCAATCACGCAAAACTAACTTCAATTCGCTAATTGAGCATATTTAACTGTCACTACATGCAGCTACTACAGTTCCTTACAATATTAGTACACATCAACAAAATGAAACTATGCATCGTATATTATTATACACTACTACACTACTGGCTTACGTGGTTCTGGTTTGGGAGAACATCTAGTGAAAGGATCTCCAACATATCCCTCCCAACAAAGACAGTTCGGGATGTGGTTCACCACCAGGCAGCGAGCATTCAAGCCGCAAGAGCCCGGGCAAGGATCGCTACATTTCTTATTGATACAAGCGTGCGATCTGGAGGGACAGTCGGAATTGGAAAGACATTCGGGTCTACAGTTGGGCGGAGAACCCAAATAGTTGGCGAGACAGGAACATTTAGCGGTTCCTGCTGGAGTCGGTTCACATTGCGCATTGGATCCGCAAGGGGAAGGCACGCAAGGGTTTACTGCCGGGGGTTGATCAGGGGGTAGTTCTTGAGCTACAAAGTAAAGTCCCACTTAGTTAGCAGTTACAAGCCCCAGGGGATGGACATACCGGCAACAATGCGACAGGCCACAAATGGATCGCCGGAATATCGGGGGGCGCAACTGCATATGGGGTTGTGGTTAACCACTTGGCAAACGGTGTTAAGTCCGCACGTCCCTGGACAGGGGTCGATGCACTTTTGATTTACGCACGCCCTGTTCATTGGGCATTCGATATTGGCTACGCATTCTGGCCGACAAGAGGGCGGACTGCCAATGAAACCTACTAAACAACTGCAAGACGCTTGGTTGTTGAATTCGCGACATTGGCTGTTCGGCCCGCAAGGTGTGGGGTAGCACGGGCGCTCTGGTTGTGGGGGCGGCGCTAAATGAAGACACATTGTTTAATTTTACTTATCCTGGTTGAAACCTATTGGAAACTTACTAGTGACTTCAGTGCAGGATACAGACGCGTGGCCTGTATAGCCTGGCAAGCACGTGCAGACAGCTGCATCATTTATCACGAAACATTCGGCGTTTTGGGCGCAAGCGCCAGCACAGGGATCACGGCACTTTTGGTTGAAACATAATATACCCTTGGGACAATCTGAGTTAACTACGCACTCTGGGCGGCACTCCCTATAGGGGTCGCCGTGGTACTCAGAATAACAACTACAAGTTCCGTTGTGACATCTCGCGTTCGCCCCACATGGACTGGGAACACACGAGTCAACAATATTTGGACCTGAAATACATCTTGCTATTAAACCTTTTCCTTAACCGAAGTAATTGATTAGTCTTACGAGGTAGGGGAATGGGGTAGCACGCCAGGAAAGCATCTCCTTCATATCCGGGTGGACACACGCAGATTGGCGCATGATTCCGCACTTGGCAAGTGGCTTGAAGGCCGCAAGTGCCCGGGCAGGGGTCTTGACATTTTGCGTTGATACACGCCAAGTCTATGGCACATTCGGAATTCAGTGTGCATTCGGGCCGACAGTTTGGAGGAGCGCCTACATTCTGCGGTAGGCACGAGCACGAAGGGTTTCCTTCGACTACCCTACATTGGCTGTTGGGGCCGCATGGTGTAGGGAAACAAGGGTTCTTAACAACAACTGGGCCGTCATGTGGCGGAGGATTCACTAAAATAATTTTCCTATAAATAATTCTGCTGCTGAAAACTTCCCGCGATCTTACATGGAATACGGTAGCATCTAGTGAATGGATCGCCGGTATACCCGGAGGAACATACACAGATGGGGCTGTGATTGATTACGGAACACTGGGAGTTCAAGCCGCATGTTCCCGGGCACGGATCCACACATTTCTGGTTCAAACATGCCTTATTCTGAGCACAATCCCAACTCTGAGTGCATTCAGGTCTACAAGCGGGCGGTACCCCTAAGTAACCAGAAATACACGTGCAAGTAGCCTGGGCGTTAATCTCCCGACATTGAGAGTTGGGGCCGCAGGGTGATGGAACACATGGATGAGATGGAACCTCAATTGCTGCAAATTACCCCCAAATAAATATTCCGTTTTTTTTCTATATAAAAACCTCTTACGTTGAACGGACTCAGGAACTCGGTAACAGGCCCTAAACGGTTCCCCTGTATAACCAGGCGGGCAATTGCAAGCCGGTATATGGTTGATGACCTGGCAATTTGCGTTCGTCCCGCATGTTCCTGGACAAGGATCTGCGCATTTGTTGTTGATGCACGCCTTGTTTGATGGACAGTCGGAGTTCAGACTACACTCTGGCCGGCAGCCCTCGTAGGGGTTGCCGATGTATTCAGCTATACAGGAGCACGAGCCTGCTCCTCTTTGCTCTTTGCACATGGCGTTGGCTCCGCAGGGGGATGGCACGCATGGTTTAGGGGTTTCGGGCTGAGGTTGCGGTTCTACAACAGTTTAACAGTTAAGCGAATTTTGGCTCAATTCACTTGAAAGTTACCTTCAATAGTGGCGCATCTTAGGAAAGGATTTCCGTTGTAGCCCGGCAAGCAAACGCAGTTGGGAGTGTGGCTCACTACTCGACATTCGGCATATTGGCCGCATACTCCCTGACAGGGGTCTTTGCACTTTTGGTTGATGCACGCCAGATGAGAGAGGCATTCGCTATTGCTCACACATTCCGGCCGACAACTTGGAGGCGAGCCGATAAACTCAGGGAGGCACGTACATGAGGGACTCCCATTCACGTCCTTGCATTGAGAGTTGGGGCCGCAAGGGGATGGTTGGCAAGGGTTTGTGGGTTCTACTACGGGTTCTTCTCCTAAAACACCCAGGTTAGTACTGCTACATGTTACTGAGGTACAAACCAACTCACTTATGGGCAAACACCGGACAAACGGATCTCCGGTCTGTCTTTGACGACAACTACATACAGGGTTGTGATTGATGACTTGACACAGAGCATTTATTCCGCAAGTACCCGGGCAGGGATCAATGCACTTCTGATTGAGGCAGGCTTGATTAAGGGGGCATTCACTCGAACTGATACACTCGGGGCGGCAAGTTGGAGGGCTTCCAATATAGCCCATCACGCAAGAACACACCGCCTGGCCATTAATGTCGCGGCATTGACTGTTGGGGCCACATGGCGACGGGTTGCAAGGGTTTTGTGGAACATCCGCAGGAATTTTGTGGCAAATCACAAATGGTTCGCCTGCATACCCCTGTAGGCAGGTGCAGGTTGGTATGTGGTTTATGACAGCACATTCAGCGTTTTGGCCGCATGTGCCAGGGCAAGGGTCGCGACACTTTTGGTTAATGCACGCCTTATCTCTGGAACAGTCGGTGTTATGGACGCACTCCGGCCGGCATCCCATATAGGGATCGCCGTGGTATTCTGGAACGCAGCTGCAGATGCCGTTGTTACATATGGCGTTCGGTCCACAAGGCGAGGGGTTGCATGGATCGGCCTCAACTGTTGGAGCAGGCGGGGCTGGCTTGGGATGGCAACTGTTGAACGGATCTCCTGTGTATCCTTCGAAGCAGGAACAGATTGGCAGATGATTGATAACGGAGCATTGCGCGTTGATTCCACAGGATCCTGGACAAGGATCCGCGCATTTCTCGCGGATGCACGCCAGTCTACTGACGCAGTCTGAGTTAATGGTGCATTCCGGCCGGCAATTCGGCGGGCTTCCAATGTATGAGGAAACGCAGGAGCAGGACGGCGCGCCGTTTATTTCCTGGCAGATCGAGTAGGGACCACAAGGAGATGGCACGCAAGGGTTGCTAACAACTGGCTGAATAGGCTCTGGAGGCGCCGCTGAAATTCACACAAATATTTCAATAACTACCTAGTGGGACACGCTTTATTCGCGAATTCTTACGTGGATTGGCATAGCAGCGAGTGAACGGATCACCAGTGAATCCAGAAAGACAACTGCAGATGGGGCTGTGATTGATAACGCTGCATTGAGCGCTAAGGCCGCAAGTTCCCGGGCAAGGATCCGCGCATTTTTGGTTAATACAGGCTTGATTCTGCGGACACTCCGCGCTAACAGTGCATTCGGGACGACACCCTGGGGGCGAGCCCACGTAAGTGGGCAAGCAAGAGCAAACCGCTTGGTTGTTGACCTCCCTACATTGGCTGTTGGGCCCACAGGGCGAGGGATGGCAAGGGTTTCGCGGCGGCTCTTCCACAGCTAAAAACCCCGTCATTAACTCCCTTTCCATAAAGCAACCTCAACAATCTTACGTGTTGGTTGTTGCTGAACAACCGTGCAAAATCTGAACGGATCTCCAGTATAACCGACAATGCAACTGCAGGAAGGCAAGTGATTGACCACTTGGCATTCCGCGTTCTGCCCACACGTACCAGGGCATGGATCAACGCACTTATTTCTGATGCAAGCCCGGCTGGACGGACAATCGGAGTTAAGCGTGCACTCCGGCCTGCAGCCTTCATAAGGATTTCCAAGATAATCCTGGATGCAAGTGCATGATCCCGCATTGTTTTGCTCCCTGCAAACGGCATTGGGGCCGCAAGGCGACGGGTAGCAAGGATTTATCTGCTCTGAAGGTCTAGGTGCTGGAATTCACAGAACACACATTTTTAAATGGTAGTGGGATACAAAATTAGCTAGCTCGATCATACCTTCAATAATGTTACATCGCACGAAAGGATTTCCAGCATAGCCCTGAATGCAAATGCAGTTGGGACTGTGACTAACCACTCTACAGTCGGCGTTTTCACCACACGTTCCAGGGCAGGGATCTTTGCACTTTTGATTAATACAAGCCAAGTTGTTGGCACATTCGCTATTGCTGACACACTCAGGTTTGCAATTGGGAGGCTGGCCGATAAACTGGGGCAAGCAGGAGCAGGATGGTGACCCGTTAATATCTTTGCATTGGGAATTGGGACCGCAAGGCGACGGGTTGCATGGGTCAATTACTATTGGTTGCTCTACTGAAAGTTTCATGGATTATTTAAATGTAAATTCCGAAAAACTGGCAATTCCCTTACCAATAGGCACGCATCTAGTGAAGGGATCTCCAGATTGCCTGCTAGGGCAACTGCAAATGGGATTATGGTTAACAACTTGACACAGAGCATTGATTCCGCATGTTCCCGGGCAAGGATCAATGCACTTTTGGTTCTGACAAGCCTTGTCCAAGGTGCATTCGTTGGATGATACACATTCCGGCCTGCAAGCTGGAGGGCTGCCGATAAATCCAGGCACGCAAGAGCAAACTGCCTGGCCGTTGACTTCCCTGCATTGACTGTTCGGTCCACATGGAGAAGGATTGCAGGGATTCTTAGGCAAGTCTGGTGGTATCTGCTGGCAGCCTACGAAGGCATTGCCTTGATAGCCAGTCAAGCAGGTGCATGTAGGGATGTGATTGATGACTGAACACTCGGCGTTCTGGCCGCATGTTCCCGGACAGGGATCCACGCACTTTTGCCTGATGCAAGCCTTGTTGTTAGGGCAATCGGTGTTCAGTAGGCATTCTGGCCGGCATCCAACGTAAGGGTCGCCGTGGTATTCTGGCAGACATGTGCAAGAGCCTTTGTTACATTGCGCATTTGGTCCACATGGGGATGGATTGCAAGGGTCCTGCTCCACAACTGGTTCTGGAACCTTCACTCGGCAGAAACTAAATGGATCGCCCGTATACCCTTCTAAACACACACAAACTGGGATGTGATTGAAGACGCTACATTGGGCTCCAGATCCACAAAGCCCTGGACAAGGGTCGCGACACTTCTGCTGTATGCACGCCTGGTTGGTGGGACATTCGGAGTTAATGCTACATTCGGGCCGACAATTTGGTGGGGAACCAATGTAGCTAACTAGGCAGCTGCAAGATGGGAACCCTCCAATATCGCGACATTGAGAATTGGGGCCGCAAGGCGAGGGCACGCAAGGATCGATTATCGGTTGAATCACATCGTCGACTGGAGGAGCTGAAAATGTTCCCATTAAACTTCCGCATCCATTTAAACGCGCAAGAACTACCTGGAATTGAATAACAGCGACTAAATGGATCTCCAGTAAATCCGCTCGAGCAGCTGCAAATGGGGCTGTGGTTGATCACTTGGCATTTCGCGTTCAACCCACAAACTCCCACGCATGGATCAGCGCACTTCTGGTTAACGCAGGCTTTATCAAGTGCACATTCTGAGCTAACAACGCATTCAGGCCTACAACCTGGAGGCGTGCCCTGATAGTCTGGAAGACAAGAACACACAGCCTGTTCGTTGATTTCGCGGCATTGACTGTTGGGGCCGCAAGGCGATGGCTCACATGGCTTAGTGGGCTCGGAAACTATTGCTGAAATTTCAAGTTTAGCTTATTGGGGCCTAATTCTAACTCTACTAACTACACTTACGTTCTTCTACAATGACTGTACAGTGTCGGAAGGGATCGCCGGTGTATCCTACAATGCAACTGCACGAAGGCAGATGGTTAATCGGTTGGCATTGGGCGTTGCTTCCACAAGCCCCCGGACACGGGTCTTTGCATTTGTTGCTTATGCAAGCCTTATTAGAGGGACAGTCAGAGTTCAGAGAACATTCCGGCCTGCAGCCTTCATAAGGATTTCCGATGTACTCTTGCAAACATTGGCAGGCGCCAGCTCCGTTCTGCTCCCTGCAGAGAGCATTCGCGCCACATGGAGATGGTATACAAGGCGTGGGTCTTTCAGGGAGAGGCACTTCCACCTTCAAGGTGCATTGGATAAATGGATTGCCTTCAAATCCTGGTTGGCAAATGCAGTTGGGTGTGTGGCTGACCACTCGACAAGCGGCATTCAGGCCGCACGTTGCTGGGCAGGGATCTTTGCACTTTTGATTGATGCAGGCCAGGTGTGCGGCACATTCGCTATTACTGACACATTCCGGCCGGCAATTAGGTGGAGTACCGATGAATTCCGAAAAGCAGGAACAGGACGGGGCGTTCCCAACGTCTTTGCATTGGGCGTTTGGACCGCACGGATTGGGCTGGCATGGATTGGTAGGCGCCTGGATCGGCTCTTCTCCTAAAAGCGTTTTTTTTTAACTACTGCAAATTTCCATTTGGAAAGCTTGAAAGCGCGACATACTTATGGGGAGACATCTGCTAAATGGATCCCCAGTCTGACCAGGCAAGCAGCTGCAAATGGGGTTGTGATTGATCACATCGCATTGCGCGTTAAGTCCGCACGTCCCCTGGGCAAGGGTCAATGCATTTTTGGTTAACGCAAGCTCTGTTCAATGGGCATTCGGGACTGGTAACACATTCAGGCCTGCAGCTGGGAGGGGTTCCAATGAATCCAGGCACGCAAGAGCACACGCCCTGGCCGTTGACCTCGCGGCATTGACTATTAGGCCCGCAGGGCGAAGGTTGGCATGGGTTTTGCGGAGTTTCCACTAAAATTATTTGGAAACTTTAGTATCAATCGGGCTTGCCAATCGACGAATTACCTGGAATAGGGGAGCAAGCTACAAAGGCGTTGCCCACAAATCCAGTCAGGCAGGAACAGATCGGAATGTGGTTGATTACTGCACACTCAGCGTTTTGGCCGCAGGTGCCCGGACAAGGGTCCATACACTTGTTTCTTATGCAAGCCCTATTTCTAGCACAGTCCTCATTGAGGACGCATTCGGGCCTGCACCCTCTATAAGGGTCGCCGTGGTATTCAGGCAGGCAAGTGCAGACTCCATTATTGCATTGGGCATTGGCACCGCAAGGCGAGGGCTGACACGGATCAGCCTCCACCACAGGAAGGGTGGGCGGTTTGGGTGCGCAACTAGTGAATGGGTCACCAATATACCCATCCAGACAACTGCAGATCGGAGTATGGTTGATAACGGAGCATTGGGCGTTCCTGCCGCATGATCCTGGGCAAGGGTCGCGGCATTTCTGTTGGATACAAGCCAAGTTACGCGGGCATTCTGCATTAATTGAGCATTCCGGTCGGCAGTTGGGTGGGCTACCGATAAACGAAAGCAAGCAGGAACAGGAGGGGTTTCCTCCTATATCGCGACATTCGCTGTTGGGTCCGCATGGTGAGGGCACACAAGGGTTTTGAGGAATTGGCTCCTCTTGCGGCACTGGCGCTGGAATAGGATAACATCTAGTGAACGGATCTCCGGTATATTGGGTCAAACAGCTGCATATGGGGCTGTGGTTGATCACTTGGCAGTTGGCATTCAAGCCACAAGTTCCAGGGCAAGGATCCACGCATTTCAAGTTCACACAGGCTTTGGTTTGCGGACATTCCCCACTAACCACGCATTCAGGCCTACAGCCGGGAGGACTGCCTACATACTCCGGGAGGCAAGAGCATACAGCTTGTCCATTGACTTCGCGGCATTGGCTGTTTGGTCCGCAGGGCGAGGGCTGGCAAGGATTTTGTGGCGGCTCCTCCCTTACAGCTACAATTCACCCGGTAAATAAACACCAAAGCAAACAAACGGCTACAAACTTACGCTCAGGAGGACTCAAGTTGCAATATCGATAGGGATCTCCAGTGTATTGCGGTAAGCAACTGCAAGAGGGCAGATGATTAATGACTTGGCATTCAGCGTTCTGCCCGCACGTTCCAGGGCATGGATCAGTGCATTTGTTTCGGACGCATGCTTTGTTCGAGGGACAATCGGAGTTGATGCTGCATTCCGGCCGGCAGCCTTCATAAGGATTTCCTATGAATTCCGGCAAGCAAATACAAGCTCCAGCTCCATTTTGTTCACGGCATTGGGCGTTGGCGCCACAAGGTGATGGTAGGCATGGTGTTGGTCTTGGAACCGGTTGGATAACTAGAAATCCCATTAAGGAAATTTTAAGTAAATGGGTAGGAAAAAGGACCTAGAATGCGTATTCAATTGACGTTGCTACAAGTTAATTATTCGCAGTCGGACCAAGTTGGCTCCAAGCTGCACAGAGGTACAAGTGAACAAGGTTTTTATACCTTGTGGGGAGCAGCTGGAGAAAGGATTTCCCTCAAATCCAGTCAAACAGACACAGTTAGGAGTATGACTAACGACTCGGCACTCTGCATTCTGGCCGCATATTCCAGGGCAAGGGTCCTTGCACTTCTGACCAATGCAGGCTAAATGATTGGCGCATTCGCTATTGCTGATGCATTCTGGCTTGCAGTTGGGCGGCGCTCCAATAAACTCTGGCAGGCAGGAACAGGATGGGCTGCCATTGATTTCTCTACACTGGGAGTTGGGGCCACACGGCGATGGATTGCATGGATTTTTAATCTCTACTGGTTCGTCACCTGGAAACCGCGACTATCAAACCTACAATCTTACTCTAATGCTCGACCTCTTACGAATTGGTGTGCATTGAACGAATGGATCTCCTGTATGGCGCGGAGCGCAGCTGCATATGGGGTTGTGATTGACCACTTGGCACAGAGAGTTGATGCCACATGTTCCTGGACAGGGGTCGATGCATTTTTGATTAACACATGCCTCGCTTAAGGGACATTCTGAGCTGGTCACGCATTCCGGCCTGCAACTCGGAGGACTTCCAATGAATCCGACTACACAAGAGCAAACTGCTTGGTCGTTAATCTGTCTGCATTGGCTGTTGGGGCCACATGGTGAGGGGTTGCAGGGGTTTTGTGGAATTGCGGCTAAAATGTCACAAAATAAAATTTCGTCTGGCCCCAATTAGAGCAATGTGGCTTACGTGGTATGGGCGAACATGCTGTAAAGGCATTTCCAGTAAACCCTTGCAAGCAAGAGCACATGGGAATGTGGTTGACTACACTGCATTCCGCATTAGTGCCGCATGTTCCTGGGCATGGATCGCTGCATTTGCTTCGAATACACGCCCTGTTCCAAGGACAGTCATTATTCAGCACGCATTCCGGTCTACAGCCTCTATACGGATCGCCCAGATATTCAGGCAAACACGTACAAACGCCTTCATTGCATCGAGCATTCGCACCACAAGGTGATGGATTACATGGGTCTTCTTCTACGGGTGTTGGTGCAGGTGGCGGCTTAGGAACACAGTTAGTGAACGGATCGCCTGTATAGCCTTCAGGACAGACGCAAATCGGCGTGTGATTGATCACTGAGCACTGAGCACCAAATCCACAAGATCCCGGGCAAGGATCAGTACACTTCTGTCGGATACACGCCAAATTACTAGAACATTCTTGATTGATGGTGCATTCTGGGCGGCAGTTGGGGGGACTTCCAAAGAAAGTGGACAGGCATCTGCAAACAGCAGACCCTCCAACGTTGGTACATTCTGAGTTTGCCCCACAAGGGCTGGGCACACAAGGGTCATTTTGGATAATGGTGGGTTCCACTGGTGGTGCTACAAACAAAAGGCCTTCAGCAAGAGACGTATAAAGCCTTGGAAACACTCACGTGGAATAAGGTAGCAACGCGTGAAGGGATCCCCAGTGTAACCTGGAGAGCAACTGCAAATGGGGCTGTGATTGATTACAGAGCATTGAGAGTTCAAGCCGCAGGTGCCCGGGCAAGGGTCAGAGCATTTCTGGTTTACGCAAGCCTTATTCTGAGGACACTCAGAACTGACCACGCATTCCGGCCGGCAACTCGGAGGACTTCCAATGAATTCGGGCAGACAGGAACAAACGGCTTGTTTGTTCACCTCGCGGCATTGACTGTTCGGGCCGCAAGGCGATGGCTCACAAGGGTTTCGTTCTGGTGGTTCTTCCAACACTTCTAGTATTTCAAAAGCAATGTTTTTAAACACACATTTCCCTAAGGAGCGGCTAGCCTTACGTGCAGGGATGGGTTTGCAGTAGGTGAATGGATCTCCAGTGAATCCTGGCACGCAAACACAGGCGGGCAGATGATTAATGGCGGTGCAGTCAGCATTTTGACCGCACGACCCTGGGCAGGGGTCTTTGCACTTGTTGGTAATGCAAGCCTTATTGGAAGCACAGTCGGAGTTAAGAACACATTCAGGCCGGCAGCCTTCGTAGGGGTTGCCGATATAATCGGGAAGGCAAGTGCAGGAACCAGCGCGGTTTTGCTCCCTACAGACGGCATTTGGCCCACAGGGTGAGGGCAGGCAGGGGTTGATGATTTCAGCTGGTGGCGCTGAAACGGAGCCATTTATAAAAAAATCCTTTGCTAGTTGAAACTAGAGGTGTTGAAAAATTATAATAGCAAATGCTCCAAAGTAACCACAATCAAAAACACCTCTAGTTGTAATGTTGAAAGCAGAATTTGTGATTGGCCGCGTTTCAAAGCAAAGGTCCAATGGATGAATGAATGATTGATTGAACCTTGAAAACTTCAGCGTATTATACGATAAATTCCCCAAAGCTTCCGCCGCTTGTATTAGTTTGAAGCGTTTTGATTAGTAGCAAGGCATAATCTGTTGTTTGCGAAGTCGTTGTTTTTGTTGGGCAACTAGTAAAAGCAATGGCATAATATCGAGACGCTTACACGGTGGCACTGAGCAAGAGACGAACGGATTTCCAGAAAATCCTGGTAGACAGTAGCAGTCAGCTCTGTGGTTGGAGGCGCGGCAGTTGGCATTCGTGCCACATACACCTGGACAAGGGTCGCGGCATTTTTCATTGATACAGGCCAAACTGTAGCTGCAATCGTTATTGCTGATGCATTCCGGCCTGCAGTTGGGCGGCGAGCCAATATAACTCGGCAGGCAAGAGCAGGAAGCCTGCTCATTAATAACCTGGCATTGCGAATAGGGGCCGCAAGGCGACGGTTGGCAGGGGAACGAGGGTACGACCGCTTCTTCTTCTAGAGGAATTTCAAAAACATTACAATTCTGGCCGATGGCACTTTTGGGTGACCTTACGTATGGCACTGCATCTAACGAATGGGTTGCCAGTTTGTCTGGCAGGGCAGCTGCAGATGGGGTTGTGGTTGACCACTTGGCAAATAGCCCCAAGTCCACAGGTACCAGGGCAAGGGTCAATGCATTTTTGGTTTACACAAGCCCTGTTCAAGGCGCACTCTGAACTTAGTACGCACTCCGGCCTGCAAGAGGGCGGGCTACCAATAAAGCCCGGAACACAAGAGCATACGGCCTGGCCGTTGGTTTCTCGACATTGGCTGTTGGGGCCGCAAGGACTGGGGTTGCAGGGGTTTTGCAAGGTGGTTTCTGGCAAATCAAAGCAACACATCAGCCGGTTTCTAAAGGCTACACTTCAATAACTACCTGGAATCTTTGAGCAGAACGTAAAAGCATTGCCAATATATCCGGGCAAGCAGGTGCACATAGGGATGTGATTAATTACGGCACATTCGGCGTTCTGGCCGCATGTTCCTGGACAGGGATCAACGCACTTCATCCGTATACAGGCTCGATTCTTAGGACAATCGTTGTTCAACACGCACTCCGGCCTACAAGCCGCATAAGGATCGCCTTGATACTCAGGCAGGCAAGTACAGATGCCATTGTGACATTGGGCGTTAGCCCCGCAGGGTGAAGGGTTGCAAGGGTCGCTTTCAACCAATTGTGGAGGCTGAACCGGTTTAGGGGAACAGTAGCTAAAGGGATCTCCTAAATAACCTTCAATGCATGTGCAAATAGGGGTGTGATTTATAACCGAACATCTGGCATTGGTGCCGCATGATCCTGGACAAGGATCTCGGCATTTCTCCCTGATACAGGCCAGGTTGAAGGAGCACTCTGAGTTAATGGTGCATTCGGGCCGGCAATTTGGTGGGGTTCCAATATAAGTGGGCAAACAAGAGCAAACCGGTGATTGATTCAAGTCCTGGCATTGGCTGTTTGGACCGCACGGGGAAGGCACGCATGGGTTTCTATAAGGAATTTCCTCCTGTACTAAGGGAGGAGCTAGAAAACATAATTGAACGCTTTAATACCACAGAATGGTCGTCAGAGCTTGGCCACTTACAAGGTATGGGGTAGCATCGGGTGAAAGGATCCCCAGTATGACCAAGCGAACAGCTGCAAATGGGGCTGTGATTGATCACAGAACATTGGGCGTTAAGTCCGCATGTTCCCGGGCATGGATCCACACATTTCTGGTTCAGACATGCCAAATTCTGAGCACATTCTGAGCTCACTGTGCACTCAGGTCGGCAGTTGGGAGGCGAGCTGATATACTGTGGCAAGCAAGAGCAGATGGCCTGTCCATTCACTTCCTTGCACTGGCTGTTTGGACCGCAAGGGGACGGGTTGCAAGGGTTTTGAGGTGTTGGTGGCGCTTCAATTGCTATTAGAATATATCATACAGAATTGAACGTATTTTGACCAACATCCACTGCCATCATTTGCTTGGTATTTCTTATACTGGACATATTGCATACCTTGAATAACGCTGCAGAATCTAAACGGATCTCCAGTATATCCTGCGAAACAAGAACATTGCGGTAGATGATTTCGCACATGACATTCGGCATTCTGCCCACACGCCCCCGGACAAGGATCTTCGCATTTTTTGTTGATGCAAGCTCTATTCATTGGACAGTCGGAATTAACCGTGCACTCCGGCCGGCACCCTTGGTAAGGATCGCCGAAGTAATCCGCTATACACGTACAAGATCCCGCATTATTCAGCGCCTTGCAAACGGCGTTTGGACCACATGGGGACGGCGAGCAAGGAGCGATTAGCTCCGCTGGTGGTGGCGCTACAAACATTTTAGCAGTTTAGCACCTCAATCTCTTGGGAGATTTGGTGGCTTACATTGAGGCGGCGAACATAGAATAAACGGATTTCCCACATAGGTGGAAGTGCATACGCAGTTGGGGGTATGGCTGACCACCCTGCATTCTGCATTCTGGCCGCACAGGCCCGGGCAAGGGTCCTTGCATTTTTGATTGATACAGGCCAAGTTGGAGGCACATTCGTTGTTGCTGAAACATTCCGGCCGGCAATTTGGAGGTGAACCAATAAACTCGGGCAAGCAAGTGCATTGTGGATTGCCGTTAGTTGCGCGACATTGGGAGTTGGGGCCGCAAGGCGATGGCTGGCATGGGTTTACAATTTCGGGTTCCTCCAGAGCTAAGTGAGGATCAGTATTAGGTTTACCATCTAATCATTGGACTTGCAAAGGCGCTTCTGAAATATATTTCAAAGCGCGGATGCTGCTAACAGAGTTAATAAGGTAGCAAAATGCGATTGTTCCCGGCCGTAATTCCCGGGGCGCAAAAAAGATTTCAGAAGGCCTTATGGAATAAAAGAAATAATTACGTTTGGGCAAACATCTCACGAACGGGTCTCCCACATAGTGATCAAAGCAGGTGCAGATCGGGTTATGGTTCACCACTTGACACTGGGCGTTCAACCCGCAAGTTCCGGGACAAGGATCCATACACTTCTGGTTAACGCAGGCTTTATTCAAGGCGCATTCTGCGCTAGTTACGCATTCCGGCCGACAACTTGGTGGGCTGCCAATGAAGCCTGGAACGCATGAGCATACAGCCTGTCCATTGATTTCCCTGCATTGGCTGTTGGGCCCGCAGGGCGTAGGGATGCATGGATTTGTCACCACTGGTTTCGGTATTAGGGTGCAGAGAATGAAAGCATTGCCAGCGTATCCAAAAGAGCAGGTGCAGATGGGTATGTGGTTCTGAACCGAACATTCAGCATTCTGGCCGCACGTTCCAGGGCAAGGGTCAATACATTTGCTTCTGATGCAGGCTTTGTCGTTGGGGCAGTCGTTGTTCAGGACACATTCCGGTCTGCATCCTCTGTATGGGTCTCCGTGGTATTCAGGTACGCAAGTACAGACCCCATCATTGCATTGTGCGTTCGGCCCACAAGGCGATGGGTTGCACGGATCAGATTCCACAGGTGCAATAGGAGGAGGCGGCTTTGGCGAGCAACTAGTGAATGGATCTCCTATGTAGCCTTCCAAACATGTGCAAATCGGCGTGTGGTTTATCACTGAGCACTGCGCTCTGATACCACACGAACCTGGGCAAGGATCTCGGCACTTCTGAGTAATACACGCCAGATTGCTGGCGCATTCTGAGTTTATTGAACATTCAGGTCTACAACTTGGAGGACTGCCCAGGAACTGGGGAAGGCAGGAACATGAAGGAGATCCTCCAATGTTCCTACATTGCGCATTGTTTCCACATGGAGATGGATTGCAAGGGTCCCTAACGGGTTCTACCACAGGAGGAGGAGCTGCAACATTGAACAAGTTAACGCAACATTCTAGGCAACTATGGGGAAACTTACGCGGAATAGGGTAACATTTGGAAAATGGATCTCCAGTGTAGCTGATTCTACAGCTGCAAATGGGGCTGTGGTTCACTACTTGGCAATTGGCGTTCAAGCCACATGTGCCTGGGCATGGATCAACGCATTTTTGGTTAACGCAAGCTTGACTTTGAGGGCACTCAGCGCTCACTGTGCACTCTGGCCTACAGGCTGGAGGACTTCCAATGTACTGAGCCAGACAAGAACATACGGCCTGCCCGTTTATCTCCTTGCATTGGCTGTTTGGCCCACAAGGCGAGGGCTGGCAAGGGTTTTGAGGAACATCGTTGACCACAGCTGGAAATTTGCAACATTTCCTTAAATTGCCTAGGGGGGCATTGAAAAAACTTACGTTCTGGAGGTATGACATTGCAATATCTGAAAGGATCTCCAGTGAAGCCCACATTGCAGCTGCAACTGGGCAAGTGGTTGATAACTTGGCAGTAGGCGTTCTGAGCGCAAGTTCCCGGACACGGATCAGCGCACTTGTTATTGATACAGGCTTTATTGGAAGGACAGTCCGAGTTGAGTGAGCATTCCGGCCGGCACCCTTCGTAAGGGTTGCCGATGTATTCGGTCACGCAAGTGCAGGATCCAGCTTTATTTTGAACGCGGCACTCAGCATTTGCTCCACATGGGGAAGGTACACAAGGATTGACCGTTTCCGTTGGTAGTGGCAGAGGAATAATTGCACAAGAAGTGAATGGATTGCCAGTATAACCGGCGATACAAACGCAGTTGGGTGTGTGGCTCACCACGCGACATTCTGCATTCTGGCCGCATGTTCCTGGGCAAGGATCTTTGCATTTATTGCTGATACAGGCCAAGTGATTGGCGCATTCGCTGTTGCTGACGCACTCCGGCCTACAGTTGGGGGGCGAGCTGATGAATCCAGGCAAACAGGAACAAGAGGGAGAATCATTGATTTCCTTGCATTGAGCGTTTGGTCCACATGGAGATGGTTGGCAAGGGTTGGTCACAACCTGAGGGGCCTCAATCGCTAAAAGGCCATTATAGGAATCAATGCAACGCACATATTGGGACTTGGATGGGACTTACGAATAGGCCTACATCTAATGAAAGGATCGCCGGTCTGTCCAGTCGGACAGCTGCAAATGGGATTATGATTGACTACTTGGCATTTGGCGTTTATTCCGCAAGTGCCAGGGCATGGATCGATGCATTTTTGGTTCAGGCAAGCCTGACTCAGGGGGCATTCGTAGCTGGAAGTGCATTCCGGTCGGCAAGTTGGAGGGCTACCAATGTAGTTAGGCAGGCAGGAGCAAACGGCTTGCTGATTAATCTCCCTACACTGACTGTTGGGCCCGCAAGGGCTTGGCGTACAAGGACTAACAGGACGTGGAACTGAAACGTATAGTAGCGAGTAAGTGTTAAACAATTCAAACATGTTCGGGATTAAAAACCTTGAATTTCCGAACATAAAACGAACGCATTGCCAGTGAATCCAGGCAAGCAGGAGCACATGGGAACATGCTCGTAGACGTTGCACTGAGCGTTTTGGCCGCATGTTCCAGGACAAGGGTCAGCACATTTGCTTCGAATACACGCTTTGTCGCGGGGACAATCAGTTGCTGATTATACATTCAGGCCTGCAGCCTTGATAGGGATCTCCTTGGTACTCTACAAGGCAAGTGCACACTCCATTGTCACAACGAGCATTTGCCCCACATGGCGAGGGATTACATGGATCAGGCTCTTCAAGTATTGCTAAAATCAAAGTGGTGATTTGGTAAGTAGAATCCGGGATCTTAAATCCGGAACCGATGCGCATTTGCAAACAAAACCTTTACCTGGTTTTTGGATAGTGCAAGCCCTGAAGGGATCGCCTGTATATCCTTCGAAACAAGTGCAAATGGACACATGGTTAATCACGGAACACTGGGCGTTCAAACCACAAGATCCCGGGCATGGATCCTGGCACTTTTCTCTTATACACGCCAAGTTGCTGGGGCATTCCGAATTGATCACACATTCGGGCCTACAGTTGGGAGGACTGCCCACATACGTAGCTCTACAGCTACAAGAGGGGCTGCCATTGATGTCTCGGCATTCGCTATTGGGGCCACATGGGGAGGGTACACAAGGGTTGGCAGGCACCGGTAATGGTTGTGGTGTTGGAGGAGCTACAATATTTTGCGCATTAGGGAAGTCTGAATTTAATGGAAGCCTTGCAATCTTACGCGGAATTGGGTGGCATCTGGTGAAAGGATTTCCAGTGTTTCCAGGCCTGCAGCTGCAGATTGGGCTGTGATTGATCACTTGGCAGTTCGCATTTAGTCCGCACGTGCCAGGGCAAGGGTCAGCGCATTTGTTGTTGAGGCACGCCTTTTGCAATGAGCATTCCGAGCTGAACCACGCATTCCGGTCGACAACTGGGCGGACTTCCAACATATTCCGGCAGACAGGAACATACCGCCTGTCCATTTACCTCACGACATTGACTGTTAGGACCGCAAGGGGATGGTTGGCAAGGGTTTGTAGGCTCTTCTTCTACGGCTGAAGTACCCCGAGTTAAAAACAAATTGTGAACAACCTCACAACTGACTCACTTTGCTGAATGGAGAGTAGATTGCAATACCTAAACGGGTCACCAGTGTAGCCAGGTTGGCAAGTGCACGATGGCACGTGTTTCACCACTTGGCAATAGGCGTTCTGCCCGCAGGTTCCCGGACAAGGATCAATACATTTATTGTTAGAGCAAGCCTTGTTTGATGGGCAGTCAGAGTTAATCGTGCACTCCGGCCTGCAGCTTTCATATGGATTTCCTATGTATCCAGGTAGGCAAGTACATTGACCCGCCCCATTCCGTTCTCTACACTGAGCATTCGACCCGCAAGGGGACGGCGTGCAAACACTGAGATGCTCAAGTGGGGGTGGTGGAGGCAACTGGCAGGAGCTGAAAGGGTTGCCAATATATCCAGCAATGCACACGCAGTTCGCCGTATGGCTAACAACGCGACATTCCGCATTGCTACCACAACTACCAGGGACACGGGTCTTTGCATTTCTGGCGAATGCAAGCCAAGTGATTGGGGCATTCGCTGCTGCTGACACATTCCGGCCTGCAATTGGGCGGCACACCGATAAATTCCTGCAGACAAGAACAGGATGGACTATCTCCAACCGGTTGGCATTGGGCGTTGGGTCCGCATGGCGATGGTTGGCAGGGGTTCGTGGGAATAACCTGGGGTTGCTCTGCAAGGGACGGCTTTAATCAGTAGGGTCCTTTTATGGGGAGTGCATGCAGAGGAAGAACGAAACTTTATGACTCAGCTCTGTTATAAAAAAAGGAAAAGTACTGGAGAAAATCTGGAGTGAGTTAAATGGGATATATAGAATATGCCAGTTTGTTGGTAGGAATGTATGCCATAATGTAGAAATGTTTCTGGGGACAAATTTTGAAGAAGAGAAGAAGATAATATATGCGAATTTGGCATAAAATCAATGGACTCGGCTGAATCCCATTTAAGATATTTTCCAATCATTTTCCTTTTCGTAGAATAGAGTTGAGTCTTCGACCGAGTTCGGCTCACCCTTTACAAGGCAATATCACTTACGGATTGGCACACATCGAATAAACGGGTCGCCCGATAATTGAGGTGGACAACTACAAATCGGGTTATGATTGACCACTTGGCATAGCGCGCCCACACCACACGTTCCTGGACATGGATCGATGCATTTCTGGTTTAGACATGCTTGGTTCAAGTTGCATTCCGCACTGGATACGCA
This sequence comes from Dendroctonus valens, assembly GCA_024550625.1. Lineage (NCBI taxonomy): Eukaryota > Metazoa > Arthropoda > Insecta > Coleoptera > Curculionidae > Dendroctonus > Dendroctonus valens. Next base: position 96,505 of record JAJTJO010000554.1, on the reverse strand, counting down.
TTCCGGCCTGCAAGTGGGCGGCGCCCCAATAAAACCTGGGACACATGAACAAACGGCCTGGCCATTCAGTTCTCGGCATTGGCTGTTTGGTCCGCAAGGTGAGGGGTTACATGGGTTCTGGGGGCGCGGTTCTAAAACTTTGTTTATAGAAGAGTGAAAATGAGGCTGAAATGAAGTAACTCACTTTCGATGCGATTGCAAATCACAAATGCGTTGCCTTCGAAGCCTTGCAAGCAAGTGCACATGGGAATGTGGTTGACTACGCTGCATTCCGCGTTCTGGCCACATGTTCCTGGGCAAGGGTCTCTGCACTTTTGAGCTACGCAAGCCAAGTTGCGTGGACAATCGTCGTTAAGAAGACACTCCGGCCTACAGCCGCTGTATGGATCGCCATGGTATTCCGGCAGGCAGGAGCATACTCCATTATCGCAAAGGGCATTTGCCCCACAAGGTGATGGGTTGCAAGGGTCTCGCACCACTAGTTCTGTCTCCAAAGGTTTGACCACACAGTAGCTGAACGGATCGCCAGTGTAACCTTCTGCACATGTGCATATCGGAACGTGGTTGATCACGGAGCAGTGAGCGCCGCTTCCGCATGCCCCCAGGCAGGGGTTGTTGCATTTCTGCCGTATACATGCGAGATTGCTGGGACATTCTGAGTTTATCGTGCACTCGGGCCTACAGTTGGGAGGACTTCCAATGAAATCGACAAGACAGCTGCAACTTGGCACCCCGTTACGGTTTATACATTGACTATTAGGCCCACAAGGTGAGGGCAGGCAAGGATCGCTAACAACTGGCGCAACTGGTTGGACAATCGGTGGTGGGATTCTAAAGCATCGGGTGAATGGATCACCAGTATGGCCAGGATTGCAGCTGCAAATGGGGCTGTGATTGATCACTTGGCATTTAGCGTTGAGACCACAAGTGCCTGGGCATGGATCTTGGCATTTCTGGCTGATGCAAGCCTTGCTGAGAGCACATTCCGAGCTGACGGTGCATTCCGGCCTGCAGCCGGGCGGGCTTCCAGAGTAATTGGGCAAAGCAAGAACAAACAGCCTGTCCGTTCACTTCGCGGCACTGACTGTTTGGCCCGCAAGGGCTGGGGTTGCAGGGGTTTTGAGGCGGGGCCTCATCTTGCACGGCTAAAAATTAATATACAATCAAAACTCCATTGTTCACCTCAAAGAGGAGTGTTCTTACGCTCTGGGGGTATGCTACAGAATCTGAAGGGATCACCGGTATATCCAGGCAGGCAAGTGCACATTGGCAGGTGATTGACCACTTGGCAATTGGCGTTTTGACCGCAGGTTCCAGGGCAGGGATCTTTGCACTTGCTTCTCAAACAAGCCTTATTATACGGACAGTCGGAGTTGAGAACGCACTCAGGCCGGCAACCCTCATAGGGGTTTCCGATGTAATCTTGCAAACACACGCATGATCCAGCGCCGTTTTGTTCCCGACATTCCGCATTTGCCCCACAGGGAGATGGCGAACAGGGTCTAAGAGTTTCTTCGGGTAGTTCTAGACAAAATATTGTGAGTTCCTGATGAATTTGGGTTGCATAAAAGACTTACGGGGTGGATAACACTGCCTGAAGGGATCACCAGTGAATCCGGCAACGCATATGCAATTAGGCGTATGGCTCACAACGCGACACTCTGCATTGAGCCCACAAGTGCCTGGGCAGGGATCTTTGCATTTATTGCCGATGCAGGCTAGAGTATACGAGCAATCTGTGTTGGAGACGCATTCGGGACGGCAATTGGGGGGCGAACCGACAAATCCAGACAAACAGGAGCAAGAGGGAGATCCTGCAACTGCCCGACATTCGGAATTGGGACCGCAAGGCGATGGTTGGCAGGGATTAGTTGGCGCCACCTCCACAGGTTCTTCTAGAATTGGACGTTGGAAGTAAAAACTCACAAACATTAAATCTACGTTGTACCTTGCACTGCTAGACACCGAATGAAGGGGTTTCCAGAGAACCGTTCGGGGCAAGAGCAAATGGGGCTGTGATTGACCACTTGGCATCGAGCCCCAATGCCGCACGTTCCCAAACATGGGTTGATGCATTTCTGGTTTACGCAAGCTTGACTCAAGAGGCATTCTTGACTAGTGACGCATTCTGGCCGGCAATTGGGAGGACTTCCCATATAGCCAACCACGCACGAGCATACCGCCTGACCGTTAATTTCCCTACATTGGCTGTTGGGGCCGCATGGTGAGGGACTGCAGGGGTTTTTAGGAGCCTCCGCTGGGGGAAAACGAAAGTTAACACCCAAGTTCAAGTAGTTTCTTAAGAAAAATTACCTGGAATTGCTGAACATACCAAGAAGGCGTTGCCAGAATATCCGGGCAAACAGGAACATATTGGGATGTGATTGAGGACAGTGCATTGGGCGTTTTGACCGCAAGTGCCCGGGCAGGGGTCTCGGCATTTGTTTCGCACACAAGTTTTATCCCTTGGACAGTCAGTGGCCAGAACACACTCAGGTCTACATTCCCTATACGGATCTCCGTGATATTCAGCAATACAACTGCATATGCCGTTGTTGCAAACTGCATTGGGCCCGCAGGGCGAAGGATTGCAAGGATCCGTCTCCTGCACCGCTGGTTCTGGTGGCTTTAGATTGCAGTAGCTGAACGGATCTCCTGTAAATCCTTCAGGACATCTACATATGGGTATGTGGTTGACAACATTGCAAACAGCTCCAGCCCCGCATGATCCTGGGCAAGGGTCACGGCATTTTTCATTAATACAGGCCAAATTGCTGCTGCAATCAGAATTGACGCTGCATTCCGGCCTGCAATTGGGTGGACTTCCAAAGTAATTGGCCACGCAAGAGCAGGATGGCGCCCCGTTAATGTTCCTACATTGACTGTTCGGCCCACATGGGGATGGAACGCATGGATCTGGCGTAATAATAGGAACGACCTCAACTGGAGGGGCTAAAATGTTACTTAGTTAGAAAAATCTGGATTTTACAGTCAAAATCCCGAGCAAATTCTTACGTGGAATTGGGTAGCACCGAGTGAAAGGATCGCCGGTGAATTGCACTTTACAACTGCAAATTGGACTGTGCTTAATAACGTTGCACAATGCATTGAGCCCACACGTTCCTGGGCAGGGATCAGTGCACTTTTGATTAACACAAGCCCGGTTCTGAGCGCATTCTGAGCTAACAGTGCATTCAGGCCTGCAGCCCGGGGGACTTCCAAAGTAATCGGGCAGACAAGAGCAAACAGCCTGCCCAGTTCACCTCGCGGCATTGGCTGTTGGGGCCGCAAGGGACTTGGCTGGCAAGGGTTGGAGGGGACATCTTCTACAGCTAAAAAAGGTGAGATGTGACCTAGTCGCATATACCAAACATCGTTCTTACGTTGTGGTGGAATAGGCGAGCAGAACCTGAATGGGTCACCAGTGAAACCTCCGTTGCAACTGCAAGAGGGGAGATGATTGATCACTTGACAAAGGGCGTTTTGCCCACAGGTGCCTGGACACGGGTCCTGGCACTTATTTCTAATGCAGGCTCTATTGGAGGGACAATCGGAATTGACTGAACATTCTGGACGACAGCCTTCGTAAGGATTGCCGATGTACTCGGGCAAACAAACACAAGAACCAGCTCCGTTTCTCTCCTTGCACAGCGCATTGCTTCCACATGGCGACGGGTTGCAGGGGTTGAGAATTTCTGGCACCGCATCTTGCTGGACGTTGCATTGCAGGAAAGGATCTCCGAAATATCCGGGGGAGCAAATGCAGTTTGGTGTGTGGCTCACCACTCGGCATTCGGCATTTAATCCACACGTGCCAGGGCAAGGATCTTTACATTTCCTGTTGATACATGCCAAGTGATTGGGGCATTCGCTATTGCTAACGCACTCTGGTTTACAGTTGGGCGGAGTGCCAATAAACTCGGGCAAACATGAGCAGGATTCAGATTCGGCAATTACTCTACATTCGGCATTAGGTCCGCAGGGCGACACTTCACAAGGTCTTGGTGGCCGCACAACTGGCTCAGGGTCTCCTGGAAAATTTCCCGAAGTTTTACCCTAAAGTCTCTAGGAATTGAAGGTTGGCTTACGCATTGGGAGGCATCTGGTGAAAGGATCTCCACTGTATCTAGCAGGGCAACTGCAAATGGGGTTGTGATTGATGACCTGGCAAATCGCACTAAGGCCGCAGGTGCCAGGGCAAGGATCAATGCATTTTTGATTCACACAAGCTTGATTTAGTCGACATTCTGGACTAGTTACGCATTCTGGTCTACAAGTGGGAGGATTACCCAGATAGCCAGGAACGCACGAGCAAACGGCCTGTCCATTTACTTCCCTACATTGGCTATTGGGGCCACAGGGCGAGGGGTTGCAGGGGTTGGTAGGTGCTTCAACTAAAATTCCGTAAATTTAACTCACAAAGTCCCGCTTTACAACAATTAAAAGGTTACCTGGTATGGGACTACAGGCAACAAAAGCGTTTCCTAAATAGCCTTGCTGGCAGGAGCACATGGGAATATGATTGATTACACTGCAAATCGCATTCAGGCCGCATGTTCCAGGGCAGGGATCTTTGCATTTGCTTCTCAAACAGGCCATATTCCTAGGGCAATCGTTGTTAAGGACACATTCCGGCCGACAGCCTTGGTAAGGGTCTCCTTGGAACTCTGGCAGGCAGGAGCATATGCCTTCATTGCACTGAGCATTCGAACCGCAAGGCGATGGGTTACAAGGATCCTGATCCAGAGGTTCAACTGGCGCTGGAGGCTTAGGGGAGCAGTATGTGAACGGATCCCCAATGAAGCCTTCATTACATCTGCAGATTGGTGTGTGATTGACTACTGAGCATTGTGCTCCGCTTCCGCAAGAACCAGGGCAAGGATCTTTGCACTTTTCTTGGATGCAAGCAAAGTTACTGGGACACTCGGCGTTGATGAGGCACTCGGGCCTGCAGCTGGGAGGCGATCCTATGTAACTAGGCAAGCAGGAGCATGAGGGGTTTCCATTAATGTTCCTACATAGCGAGTTGAGCCCACAGGGCGATGGAACGCATGGGTCGCTAACAATCGGTACTATTGGCTCAGGAAGAGGCGCTGTAAAGGGGTTCAATTAAAAAATTTCCCTCACAACTCAACTAGAGGTTCTTACGCGGTATTTGGTAGCATCTAGTGAAGGGGTTTCCGGTGAACCTGGGGCTGCAGCTACAAATTGGGCTGTGATTGATAACTTGGCATTGGGCATTGATGCCGCAAGTTCCCGGGCATGGGTCGACACATTTTTGGTTTACGCAAGCTTTGTTGGTGGCGCATTCCGAGCTCACCACGCATTCAGGGCGGCAACTGGGCGGACTCCCAACGAAAGTAGGCAAGCACGAACAAACCGCCTGACCGTTCACTTCGCGGCATTGACTATTCGGCCCACAAGGGCTGGGCTGGCAAACGTTCACGGGTTCAATATCGCGAATAGCTAAAAAATTTCATCCAGGTAAAGAGCTTAGTGAGAAAGGAAATTAGAGACTTACGCTCTATTAGTTGACAAAATCGGAACGGATCGCCGCTGTATCCAGGCACGCAAGTGCATGAAGGTAAGTGATTGATTACTTGACAATTGGCATTTTGCCCACAGGTTCCAGGGCAAGGATCCATGCACTTACTCCTCAAGCAGGCCTTTGTTTGAGGACAGTCGGAATTGACGGAACATTCAGGCCTACAGCCTTCATACGGATTTCCTATATACTCCTCAATGCAGGCGCAAGCACCTGCACCATTTCGCTCTTTGCAAATTGCATTCGATCCACATGGGGACGGTTGGCAGGGGTTCAATGTCTCCTCCTGCCTGATCGGCTGCAAACATTGACTGAATGGATCTCCCTCAAAGCCAGCGATGCAAATGCAGTTGGGAGTGTGGCTCACTACTCTACACTCGGCGTTCTGTCCACAAACCCCTGGGCAGGGGTCTTGGCATTTTCGATTAATGCAAGCCAAATGGTTGGCGCATTCGTTACTGCTAACGCACTCAGGTCTACAGTTGGGCGGAGTGCCAATAAACTGGGAAAGGCATGAGCATGAGGGTGAACCATTCGACTCTTTGCATTGCGAGTTCGGACCGCAAGGCGAGGGATTGCAAGGGTTGCTGGCCACTATTTGGGGCTCTTCCGGGGCTAAAAGAGAGGGCAAAATAGGGATTTGTTTTTGTCTACCTAAATATTGGCTTACGTTTTGGGATGCACCTAGTGAAGGGGTCGCCAATATATCCAGAAGGACAGCTGCAAATGGGGTTGTGATTAACCACTTGGCATAGGGAGGCAATGCCGCAAGTGCCAGGGCACGGATCCACACATTTCTGATTAACACAGGCCTGAATCAAAGGACATTCCGAGCTAGTAACGCACTCCGGCCTGCAAGTTGGAGGACTGCCAATGTAACCCGGCACACAAGAACAGACGGCTTGTGCGTTTATTTCCCTACATTGACTGTTTGGACCGCAAGGTGATGGGTTGCAGGGGTTGGTCTTGGGAAGGGCTAGAAGAAATTGAATGGTTAGTCTCCTGGGCCATGGGCTGCGGTTTAAAGTCTTACGTTCAGCTAACCGACATGCCACAAAGGCATTTCCATTGTACCCACTGGGGCAACTGCAAATGGGAATGTGGGCGATCACTTGGCAAATAGCCCCACTTCCACATGTTCCGGGGCACGGATCAACACATTTCATCCGAATACAAGCTCTATTCCGAGGACAGTCATTGTTAAGAGAACATTCGGGCCTACAGCCCCTATACGGATCGCCAAGATACTCAGGCAGACAAGTGCAGATTCCATTATTGCATTGGGCATTTGCCCCACAAGGCGAGGGGTTGCAAGGGTCTTCTTCTACCAACGGTACTTTGTCTAGGGGCTTAAGCTGACACCCAGTGAAAGGATCGCCAATATACCCAGCAGGGCAGCTGCAAATTGCCCGGTGATTCTGCACGGAACATTCCGCATTGGCGGCACACGCGCCTGGGCATGGATCGGCGCATTTTTCGCGAATACATGCCTGAATACTGGGGCAATCTGGATTAATTGTGCACTCAGGGCGGCAGTTGGGAGGGCTTCCGATGTATTGGGGCAAGCACGAGCATGATGGCGTGTTTCCGTTGCTTTGGCATTGAGAGTAAGGGCCGCACGGCGATGGGATGCACGGGTTTACTTGCACGTCAGGCACGGAAACAGGGGGCGGAGCTAAAATATGTTACATTTCTTTTGTTATCTGTCCGTTGTAAGACATGGCAGGCGAGATATGCAACGAACGCATTGGGAAACATTGCTTTAGCCGACTTGACTCAAACACCGTTTATGTATATATACTTTTCATATATCTTACGTTGTACGGGGAAACATCTGGTGAATGGATCTCCAGTGAAACCGCCACGGCAACTACAAATAGGGCTGTGATTGATCACTTGGCAGTGGGCATTCAATCCGCAGGTTCCTGGACAAGGATCCACACATTTCTGGTTGATGCAGGCCGTATTCATTGCACATTCCGAAGAAACTACGCATTCCGGCCTGCAACCTGGTGGACTACCTGAATAGTTTGGCAAACATGAGCAGACAGCCTGGAGGTTTACTACTCTACACTGGCTATTCGGGCCGCAAGGCGAAGGTCTACAGGGGTCTTCGTTTTGAACCACTACAGCTAAAATGAAGGGTATTTCAAAGACTTTGAACAGGGGGGCAAAATTAAATGCTTACGCTCAGGTGGGGGTAACGAACAGTAAGCAAATGGATCCCCAGTATATCCAATTAGGCAAGAACACGATGGGGCGTGGTTAATAACTTGACATTGCGCATTGGCGCCACAGGTGCCCGGACAGGGGTCCATACACTTGCTCCTTATACACGCCCTGTTGGAGGGACAGTCGGAATTATGAATACACTCAGGTCTGCAATTTTCGTAGGGGTTCCCGATGTATTCAGGTAAACATTGGCAGGCGCCAGCGCCGTTTCTTTCCTTGCAAATTGCGTTTGTTCCACAGGGTGAAGGCTGGCAGGGATTTCTGACTTCCACATCAGCCACTGGCGCTATAAGGGAACATTTCTCAATATCGATACGGGGTGTTAATTAGGCCCTAACACCAAAATTAATCATTGGGTCAATAATTCCGTATCCTGTAAGGTTCCAAGCGAGTAAACTCTCCGCGGAAACCGCATGGTTATTTCATTATGCCTTGCGTTTTACTAGATGCCATGGCTGGGGGGAAAAGCATTGTCAGGGGGTTATTTGTTTTATGTAAGCGCGCATATGGGGGGTGAAGGTAATAGTGTTTCAGTGTAGCGCACGTGAACCGACTCCATTTTTATCTTGAAAGCAGGGGTTGTTTATGTGTTTCACTTCACGCAATTGTAGTTGTTGGGGGGAAAATGGGGGGTAGATAGCAGGGTGTGTTGAAACGTTGCCGCTGAAGCTCGTTGTTAACGTTGAGGGATTATCCTTACCTTTTCATCCCTTTGGCGGTAGCGTTAGTATTTACAGCAAAATAGGATGATTCAATGTTAAACACTTAAAATGACCTTTGATGCTGGTGTTTGATTATTAGTGTTTATGCTGCGGTTTTCATCAAAGGGTCATGTTGAGTGTTTTATTTCATGCTACCAGTTAAAAGGCATCAAGTTAGGTAGACGGTAGATTTACAGGGTGTCCCGTCAGCACATGATCAAAAGGGTACTGCAATATTCTTCGGCTCAAAAGGAGACGATGTGACATAACTTGTACAATAAAAAAATTATGGCTCCTCTGCTATTGAGGGTCAAAGTTCTTCAAGAAAATGTTTTTTTTTAACAAAAAACGACCGAGTTCATCCGCTTTGAGGAGGTGAATTCTTGACCGTCTTGGTGCAAAAACTACCAGAACTTCTTAGCTGCTGGCAATCAACTGATTTTTTTTTGAGTTGATGCACTCAATCGATAATCATCGGCTTATCATCTGAATCTACCTATCTGGAAAATTTGGAAAACTCTGTTTTTTTTTCTAAATCCGGTACCCCAATTCATCCAACTTTCGTGGCTAGTTCTGATTCAAAATCAACCTCTACTTGATGCCCTCAACCACATGCACCAGCACCCAAAAAAGGAACCCTAAAGGCAAACTTACGTGGTGTTGGCAAACAGCCGCGGAAGGGGTCGCCCGTGTAGCCCGGAACACAAGAACACAACGGACTGTGATTCACCACCGAACACACTGCGTTTGCACCGCAACTGCCCGGGCACGGGTCGCGGCACTTTTGATTGATACACGCGCGTACACTCGGACACTCCGGATTGATAGTGCACTCCGGCCGGCAAGAGGGCGGCACGCCGACGTAACCCTCCAAGCACGAACAGGCCGGACTTTCGCCCCGCACTTGGCACACTGAGTTGGGACCGCACGGACTAGGCTGGCACGGCTGCGGATTCTCTGCAATTTACAAACCAAACATTGTTAAAGCTCACTCATCTACATGTCCAGCTAGTGCTATTTACCTGGAGCGGCTGGCACGGCGTAGCACCTGGTGAAGGGATCGCCGGTGTTTCCAGAGGAGCAGCTGCAGATGGGGTTGTGGTTGACCACTTGGCAAAGGGCGCCTATTCCACACGTTCCTGGGCAGGGATCCACGCACTTGTTGTTAAGGCAGGCTTGAGTGAGGGAGCATTCAGCGCTCACTATACACTCAGGGCGGCATTGAGGGGCGCTCCCTATCATGCCCTGCTGGCACGAGCACACTGCTACTCCGTTGTTCACTCTGCAGACGCTATTGGGGCCGCATGGTGAAGGATGGCAAGGGTTTACTGGTTGAGGCGCTGGAAATTTGAAAACTCAATAAATACACATTTCGCCAAAAATCCCCAAACAACTTACGGATCCTCGGCCGAATATGGCAGCTAACGAACGGATCGCCTTCATAGTCGGGCGGGCATCTGCAAATGGGCAAGTGGTTTGCCACGTCGCAAATCGCCAGATCTCCACAAGTGCCTGGACAAGGATCCACGCATTTCAGGTTAACGCAGTTCTTTGTTGGGGAGCAGTCGGTATTCATTGTGCATTCCGGCCTGCAACCCACGTAGGGGTCGCCTTGATATAACGCCAGGCAAGAACACGCCCCGTTGTCGCAAACAGCGTTTTGTCCACAAGGGGATGGGTTGCATGGGTCTTTCCTCTCGGGTGGCGGTGGGGCTGGTTTGAGCGAACACTCTGTAAAGGCATTTCCAACAAATCCTTCAGCACATGTGCAGATAGGAATGTGGTTTTGAACTCTACACTCTGCGTTGAATCCGCACGATCCCAAGCAAGGATCTTTGCATTTTTCCGTAATACAGGCCAAGTGGGACGGGCAGTCGGTGTTGACAACACATTCTGGGCGGCAATTAGGAGGTACGCCCATATAAGAAGCCCTACAAGAGCAGGACGGTTGACCTCCAATGTCGCGACACTCTGAATTTAGTCCGCAAGGCGATGGCACGCAAGGATTGGCCACAGGTCGGGGAGATGGTTCTGGAGGTTCTTCGTAGCATCGGGCAAACGGATCTCCAGTCAAACCAGTCGGACAGCTGCAGATGGGGTTGTGGTTGATGACCTCGCATCTAGCCCCCACTCCGCAGGTACCCACACAGGGGTTGGCACATTTGAATCTATGGCACGCTCTATTTGAGGGACATTCAGAGCTGACGACACATTCCGGTTTGCAGGATGGGGGCGAGCCCTGGTATTCTGGTAGACACGAGCACACCCCTTGGTCGTTAACCACGCGGCATTGGCTGTTCGGACCGCATGGCGAGGGCACACATGGATTCGATGGCTCTTCTGTTACAGCTAGAAAAACACGTAGAAAATTCAAAAAACCAAACTTTCCTAGAGTGTCAACTTACGTTCAATTGGCAGTGGCGAGCAAAGTCTGAAGGCATCTCCAGTGAATCCTGGGCTGCAACTACAAGCTGGCACGTGATTGATCACAGAACATTCCGCATTCTCTCCACAGGTTCCTGGGCAGGGATCAGCGCATTTGTTTCTGATGCACGCCTTGTTGGGCTGGCAATCTGAGCTGAGCACGCATTCCGGCCGGCAGCCCTCATAAGGATTTCCTTGGTAGTCGGGCAAACATATGCAAGCTCCAGCCCCATTTCTTTCCCTGCATTCGGCATTGGAGCCGCAAGGCGATGGCTCGCAAGGTTTGATTGGCTCAGTTTTCACAATACATTGAACGAATGGATCGCCCACAAATTCCGCTAGACAGGTGCAGGAGACTGCGTGTGAAATAACATGGCATTCGGCGTTTTCCCCACAACTGCCTGGACATGGGTCTTTGCATTTATTGTTGATGCAAGCGAGCACACTAGGACAATCGGTGTTTATCACGCACTCTGGCCGGCAATTTGGTGGGTTGCCGATGTAGCCCTGCAGGCAACTACAGGCATAGCTTTCGCCTGCCGGTCTGCAAATCGAGTTGGGGCCGCAAGGCGATGGATTGCAGGGTTCTGGATTAGGTAGCCTAGTTACTGGCGGTTCAGGTGGAATGGGCCTGCAGCTTTGGAACGGATCTCCAGTATCGCCTTCTTGGCAGCTGCATATCGGGCTGTGGTTTCGTACTTCGCATCTGGCGCGAGCCCCACAAGATCCAGGGCAGGGATCGACGCATTTCTGGTTGATGCAAGCCTTATCCTGTGGGCACTCTGCTCCAACGACGCATTCTGGCCGACATCCTGGCGGACTGCCTTGGTAGCCTGCCAAGCAAGAGCACACCTGCTTGTTCATTAACTTCGCGGCACTGACTGTTGGGTCCACAAGGCGAGGGGTTGCAAGGCTGGGCCTTTGGTGGGGGAGGTTCCGAAACCCGACAGTTCACAAACGGATCTCCAGTGTAACCGTCCGGACAGGAACAGGATGGAATGTGGTTGATCACATCGCATCTTGCGTTCTGCCCGCATGTTCCTGGGCATGGGTCAACGCATTTGTTCCTAATACAAGCCTTGTTCCTAGTACATTCGGCGCTGAGCACACACTCAGGTCTGCACGCTTCATACGGATTGCCCATGTATTCAGGCAAACATGTGCAGACACCGTCGTTGCATAGAGAATTGGGACCGCACGGCGATGGGTTGCAGGGATCCAGTTCAGGTGCTTTGGTAGATGGCGGTATTTGATGACAACTGGTGAAAGCATCCCCAGTAAATCCTTCAGCGCAATTGCATATGGGGATGTGATTGAGAACGTTGCAAACGGTGTTGGAGCCGCATGAGCCTGGGCAAGGATCTTTGCATTTCTGATTGATGCAGGCGAGAGAACTGCCGCACTCGGAGCTTAGAACGCACTCAGGCCTACAGTTAGGTGGCGCCCCGATGTAATCCTGCAAGCAGGAACAGGTAGGAGAGTTCCCAATAATTTTGCAGATGGAATTGGGCCCGCAGGGGCTCGGCTGGCAGGATGGGGGGCGTTCTGTTGTTGGCTCAGGCGGCGGAGGCGGCTGAGGCGAGCACCTAGTGAATGGATCGCCTGTATACCCTGGCGGGCAGGCGCAAATCGGGTTATGGTTTCTTGTTGTGCATTGAGCGCCCAATCCGCAGGTGTTGGGGCATGGGTCGCCGCAGCGCTGATTGGTACAGGCCTTGTCCAGTTGACACTCTGAGTTGACGACGCATTCCGGTCTGCAGCTTGGCGGAGAGCCCACGTATTGCGGAAGACACGAGCATACTGCCTGTTGGTTCACTTCCCTGCACTGGCTATTAGGGCCGCAAGGCGAGGGCTGGCAGGGATTAATTTCTGGTGGAGGTTCAGTCGGCGCCAGCCGACATTGGAAGAATGGATCTCCTACATATCCAGTAGGACACAAACAGGTGGGGATGTGGTTGTTAACATGACATTCCGCCAAAGCTCCGCAGGTTCCAGGGCAAGGATCCACGCATTTGAAGGAAACACAGGCCAGGGCCGAGCTGCAGTCGTTGTTCACTTCGCACTCTCTTCTACAACCTCTGTCGCTGTCGTATGGGTTCCCTTCGAAACCGGCAGCACAGAAGCAGGCGCCAGCCCCATTCTTCTCCCGGCATTCGGCATTTGGCCCGCAAGGCGATGGAGAGCATGGTGTTCGTGGTCTTTCTGTCACTATAGAAAAATTCATTAGCATTGTCTTGAAAACCTTCACCTATGTCAATGCAAGTGAGAAGTTGAAACGGAAATGATGAAGTGATAAGAAAAGTGCTTACGGGGCTCTTGAAGAGGCAAAATACAAGACCTAGATGGCTCCCCAGTATAGCCAGGGAAGCAGGAGCAAATGGGCTGGTGATTAACTACAGTACATTGGGCATTGATGCCACACAAACCAGTACAAGGGTCTCTACATTTCTCATTTTTGCATGCTAAGTGATTGGGACATTCGGAGTCGCTCAAGCATTCAGGCCTACAGTTGGGAGGGCGACCTACAAAGTTCTGCAAGCAAGAGCAGGCCGCTTGCGTTCCAACTATTCTACATTGAGAATTTGGTCCACAAGGTGTGGGAATACATGGGTTTTCAGGTGTTTTGGGCGGTGCAGGTACTAAAAGAGAAAGATTCGTTTAAAGCGCACTGGCAGGGGTTAGTAGGCTGACATACATTCGATTCTGGAGCATTGAACAAACGGATCTCCAGTGAATCCTGTTAAGCAACTGCAAATGGGGTTGTGATTGACTGCTCGGCATTGAGCGTTTAGCCCGCATATGCCTGGGCATGGGTCGACACATTTCTGGGACACGCATGCTTTGTCTTGTGAGCATTCGGAACTAACGACACATTCAGGTCGACACATTGGAGGAGAGCCGATATAACCCACATTGCAGGAACAGACAGCATGCCCATTCACTTCTCGACATGCACTATATGGACCGCAAGGGGATGGTTGGCAAGGGTTTTGCGGTTCTTCTACAACTTTATAAACAACCCCCGGTTAACACTGGAAGGAACTTTACGTTACGCGTAATGGAACTATCGCTTACTGGCTTGAATGACATTGCAAGCTCTAGTCGGATCGCCTGTGTATCCAGGAATACAGGAACAGAATGGAGCATGGTTGATTACAGAGCATTCAGAATTTAATCCGCACGTGCCAGGGCATGGATCAACACATTTATTATTTACGCAAGATCTGCTACGATCGCAGTCCGAGTTGGCCACACATTCCGGCCTACATCCAGTGTAGGGATCTCCAAAGTATTCAGGCAAGCATGAGCAAGAGCCAGCGCCATTTCTTTCCCTACAAACCGCATTTGCCCCACAGGGCGAGGGGTTGCAAGGGTTCCGTGGCTGTTCGGTTACAGTAGCTAAAATTTCAAAATGAGTTTACTTCTAAAGCTCCTCAGTGAAGATTCGCGAAAGCCCTTACGAGTTGGTATGATGGAGCATCCAGTGAACGGATCCCCAGTGTAACCGGAAACGCATTGACAGACGGAAGCATGCTTTATCACTATGCAAGTAGTGAAAGAGCCACAAGAGCCTGGGCATGGATCTTTACACCTCTCATTCTGGCAAGCCAGATTGCTGGGGCATTCTGCATTGATTGTGCACTCCGGTCTACAGTTGGGGGCTCGCCCAATGTAATTGGCCAAGCATGAGCAAGCTGCTTGCGTTCCAACCACGCGGCATTGAGAATTAGGGCCACAGGGTGTCGGCACACAAGGGTTACCGCTGGCTACTTCCACGGCTTTTACTGAAAGGGCGGTGTTATTGGCCAACTGAGTTAGTCGAGGTACACTTGCAGGCTTACTTGGTTGCAAAACACAGCGCACAAAAGGATCTCCTACGTAATGCTCTGGACAACTACAGATGGGATTATGATTGACTACTTGGCATTTGGCGTTTATTCCGCAAGTGCCAGGGCATGGGTCTTTGCACTTTTGGTTAAGGCACGCCTTATTTTGGGAGCATTCTGAGCTCACCATGCATTCAGGCCTACATGCTGGGGGGGAGCCGATATACTCAGGCTGACACGAGCATACTGCATGGTTATCTACGTTCTTACATACACTATAAGGCCCACATGGTGACGGAAGGCAGGGCTCGGGCTCGGGAGTTTCCACAACTTAAAAAAACGGTCTTTACTATCGCATTGCTGGGGAGACAATTCGAGTAGCTTACTGGGTGGGGGAAGGTGGCACGAAGTGAAGGGGTTTCCAGTATATCCAGGCAAACATGAACAAGAAGGAGCATGATTAGGCACCGAACATTCGGCATTAATCCCGCACGTGCCAGGGCATGGGTCTTTGCACTTGTTGTTCACGCATGCCTTGTCTCTTGAGCAGTCGGAGTTGGTCACACATTCCGGCCTGCAGCCGGTATAAGGATCTCCAAAGTATTCAGGCAAACATACACATGATCCTGCTCCTTGGCGTTCTCTGCATTCGGCGTTGGCGCCGCAAGGTGAAGGATTACAAGGGTTTCGTTCTTCTTCTACAGGAGCAACGACTGAAATGGGCAGGATAGAGAACACGAAAAAAGTTTTGATGGAATATAAGTATAAAACAAGAGGCCAAAACTGAACACTTTTAGATTTTGATTGATCTTACTTGGTATGGGAATGCATCCAGAGAACGGATCGCCTGTAAAGCCTACTCTACAAGAGCAAACAGGCCTATGAGAAATAACTGTGCAATCTGTATTGGCTCCACATGAGCCAGAGCACGGATCCACGCATCTTTCATTCTGGCAGGCCAGTTTAGCGGGACATTCCGCATTAATCGAACATTCAGGTCGACAATTCGGGGGGCGCCCAACAAAGTTCTGGATACAAGAGCAAGCGGGAGTGTTCCCGATAACTCTACAATCGGAATAAGGACCGCAAGGGGATGGAACGCACGGATTGGCCGGTGGAAGCGGCTCAGGTTTTCCTATATTAAACATTACGGGAAATTAACAGGCCCCGATTTCTTCAGGAAGTCTTGAGACTTACTCTCCTCTGGGCTGCATTTGATGAAAGGATCTCCAGTATATCCTGACGAGCAGCTGCAGATAGGGTTGTGATTGACCACGCGGCATTGAGCGTTTATGCCGCATGTTCCTGGACATGGATCCTGGCATTTACTGTTAATGCAAGTTTTGTCCAGAGAACATTCGGCACTTATCATGCACTCGGGCCTGCACATCGGCGGTGAACCGATGTAATTCGAAAGGCACGAGCATACCGCGTGTTCATTCACCACTCTACAGTTACTGTAAGGCCCGCAAGGCGAAGGCTGACATGGTTCAACTTTGGGCTCTGAAACTGGGGGCAAAAGTGGCGAATGCAGAGGGAATTGTAAATGTTTTTGGTACATACTTGGCGGCGGGAGGTGGCAAGACACTGAAGGATTCCCAGTGTATCCATCAAAACAGAAACAAGAGGGCAAATGATTGGAAACCCTACATTCAGCATTAATTCCACATATACCCGGACAGGGGTCTTTGCATTTGTTATTCAAACATGCCTTGTCTCTGGCGCAATCTGTGTTGGTAACACATTCAGGTCTGCAGCTCGTGTATGGATCGCCGAAATATTCTGGCAAGCACACACATGAGCCAGCTCCATTTCTTTCTCTACACTCCGCATTGGCTCCACAAGGGGAAGGAATGCATGGAGTTCTCTCTTCTTCTACAGGAAGAGCTACTGGTATTGAAGTGCATCCATTGAATGGATCCCCAGTGAATCCGGCTTGACATTGGCAATGGGGCGAATGGTTGGTAACCACACATTGGGCATTAAATCCACAAGAACCCGGGCACGGATCTTTGCATCTCTCATTGATACAGGCCAAATTTCCTGGACATTCCTGATTTATAGTACATTCTGGCCGGCAGTTGGGCGCTCGACCAATGTAATTAGGCAGGCAAGAACAGACAGGTTGGGCATTCACCGCTCTACATTGAGAGTTGGGCCCACAGGGTGTGGGCTGGCAAGGATTGGAGGGTTCAACCTCAACAGGGCGCTCTAAAAGTTCAAGTGTTACTCGGGGCAAACTCACGCTTCGTCAGCTTACTCTCTTCAACAACACATCGAATGAATGGGTCTCCACTAAAGCCTGGCGCACAACTACAAATGGGATTATGATTTATCACATGACAGAGCGCGTTTAGTCCGCATGTTCCAGGACATGGATCTTTGCACTTCTGGTTGATGCAGGTTTTGTCTTGGCCGCATTCGGAACTCACGAGACATTCAGGTTTACACATTGGAGGGGCTCCGATATAGTTTTGGAGGCAGGAGCAGACGGCATGTGCGTTTACTTCCCTGCATTGACTGTAGGGTCCGCACGGTGAGGGAAGACATGGGTTTGATGGTTCTTCCGCTGGGGCTAAGGAGACCAAGGTTGCTAAGTATTTTGGCTTAGGGACATTGGGCCCAGCTAACAAATCGCGTCAATGGAAGGTTTTTTTTGTGCAGGGTGTTGCAGACTGGTGGCATTGGGATCTGGTAAACTGCAAGAGATCCCAACTCGGTTAATTTAGGGCAAAGTTGCCCACTTTGAGGCTTGATGAAATGGTGTTTTGAAAGTGGGAAGAAAACCGAATTTTCTCAAACGCCATCAAATCTGGAATTCAATGTTCTGTTTTCGGCCCAGATCCCAATGCTTACACTTGGAATTTGTAATACTCCGCTTTGCATTTAAGAGATGATCTGGCTGTTCCTCATCAGAAAATGTTTACAATAATCACAGATACAGACCATTAACCCGCAATTTGCCAGCTGGGGAAAAACTAGGGAAAAAAGCGACCAAATCCTTACGTAAAATTGGAATCGGATGGCAAGACAATGTGGGATTTCCAGTGAAACCTGGCAAACAATTGCAATTGGGCAGATGGTTATTGACAATGCATTCCGCATTAATGCCACAAGTGCCTGGACAAGGGTTTCTACACTTGTTATTGTTGCACGATTTATCCATGGGACATTCAGAGTTTTGCACGCATTCTGGCCTGCAGCTAGTATATGGGTCGCCAAAGTATCCTGGAATGCATGTGCACGATCCAGCGCCATTCAGTTCTTTACAATTGGCATTGGAGCCGCAAGGCGAAGGGTTGCATGGATGGGGCGGCTCCTCTCTGGGCTTGACTAAAAGAACGTTTAATGGTGAGGGATCAGCCTATCCATAGGCTTCTGGTCTTACATTCTTGGCATCCAGAAAATGGATCTCCAGTGAATCCTGCCAAGCAGTAGCAGACTGGGACGTGATTAACTACGCTACATTGGGCGTTAGCGCCACAAGAGCCTGGGCAAGGGTCTTTGCATTTTTGATTAACACACGCCCTATTGGAGGAGCATTCTGAGTTAACTACGCATTCTGGCTTGCAATTGGGAGGTTGACCGTAGTAGTTGGGCAAACAAGAACATATGGCCCGCTCATTTACAACTCGACATTCTGAAAAGGTTCCACAAGGGCTGGGGAGACAGGGGTTGGGCTTTTCGACCTCTACTGGACGTTCTAAAACAGTTGATGTTGCTGATTACTTTTTTTAATGTTTTAGCTCAGTTAATAGATTAATGTCTTTCTTATTTCACTATCATTAAGATTTTTAGTGCTCTGGGTTAATTGTCTGGGGGGTTAAGTGCTTGTGTATCGAACTTACTTTCTTCAGGAAGGCATCGAACGAATGGGTCTCCAATGTAATTTGTAGGACAACTACAAATGGGGCTATGATTTACCACTCGGCATAGGGCGTTAATGCCGCATGTTCCAGAGCAGGGATTCACGCATTTCTGATTATTGCAAGATTTGTCTTGAGTGCATTCGGAGTTTACGATGCATTCGGGCTTGCAAGTGGGCGGGGCACCGTAGTAACCAGCCGCACACGAACATACAGGCCGATCGTTATTAATCTGACAAACGCTGTAAGGCCCACAGGGCGAGGGAACACACGGGTTGCGTTTATGTTCTTCAAACACCACTAAAACGGTTTAAAAACTGTTAAAAACCCCAGTTGTGGCTTGTGGGTTGGAGTCCTTACAAGGCACGTTCTCGCGACAAATGCTGAGCGCATTTCCAGAGAATCCTGAGGGACAGTAGCATTGGGGAATGTGATTAACCACGGAACATTTAGCGTTCACTCCACATGTTCCAGGACAGGGGTCTGTGCATTTCATGTTCAAACACGCTTTATTGTGGGCGCATTCGCTGCTCGTTACACACTCAGGTCTACACCCTGTGTATGGGTCCCCAAAGTAGCCTACTAGGCAAGTGCATGAGCCTGCACCAGCACGTTCTTTGCAAACGGCATTTGAACCACACGGAGATGGATTGCAGGGATTTCGTGGCTGTTCAATTACTACAAGAGGCGGAGTAGAATAACAACATCTATATACAGGATGGTTCAAAATGGGGGTTATTCCCTGCAAGTTTGCAGTTTCCACATTCTTACTCATCTAGACTGAGAGTGAGAAATTGGGCTTTAAAGGCGCAAACAAGCAACAGGTTTGGGCATTGATGCACTGTTGCCAAATTTATGATTTAGTTTTTTACGAATATCTTAGTATTCAGTGTCACTATTTTCTTTTAAAGCATTTTTGTGGTATCCTTTAACACTTTTGTAGGAATAACGCCGATTTAGAATCATCCTGGATAGATACTAGACATGCACATAGACAATAGATAGATAGAGTCGATAGCTACAGTGGAAAATACACAAGTTTATGACAATGTTTCGGCAGGCATGGTTTAGGCATGTAAATGAAGTTTCTTAAAGGTAGAGCGCGAGATTTAGGTTGAACTTTCCGATGTAAAGCATATGTACAGGATGGCCGCAAAGCAATTTCCTTCATTTTCCTGCACACATTTTTTGCAATCACTTTATGGCCACCATGTATATGCTCTAAATTTCCATATTTTTGAGGCATTTTCACTGATGGTACATTCTAGCCCCAGAAGCACGCCCTTGTTTAACGGACTGGACAAACCTTGTCCACATTGGGTTTGATCGCTCTAAATGCCTAATTTTCGATGACTTTTTGCAATAAAACGGCTCTAATTTCAGTAATGCAGGATTTAATATTTAATTTCATCGCGTCGATAGCTCGAAATGTGTTCTCTTAGCATGCAAAATCAATTAACATCGATCGATAGCGCTCACCATTAGACACGACATTTAAAAAACACATCATCCTTATTGAAACCCCTTTATCTATGAAACACCCTATATATCAATCCGACGTTTATGGAATGAAACTGATTAGTAAATTTCCTCCGGAACGCAAACCTTCATTCTTTGATAATAACGTGCTTCTAGGCCCAAAATATTCACAGTTAATGCCAAAAAAAAAACGCTCTACCGCAAGAGATAATTCAAAAGAAAACTTACCGGCAACTGGATTGCAGCCGGAGAATGGATCGCCTTCAAATCCTGACTGGCAGCTGCAGATTGGTCGATGGTTGACCACGCTGCATTCGGCGTTGAAGCCGCAGGAACCCGCACATGGGTCCTTGCACTTCTGATTGGTGCAGGCCAAAGTCAGTGGACAGTCCTGGTCAATAGAACATTCTGGACGGCAATTGGGGGCAACGCCGAACATCCCCGGAAGGCAAGAACACACTGCGCGATTGTTGATTGGCTGGCAGTCCGCGTTCGGTCCACATGGCGATGGTATGCAAGGAGTTGGAGTGGGAACTGGTTCCGCTCGCTCTGGAAATTCAGTGAGCTGTTGAGCAGTTCACTAGGTTTATCGGGAAACTTTGTACCTTCTGGTCTGCAGACAATGAAAGGGTCTCCGACGTAGTTGGGCGGGCAGCTACAAATTGGGTTGTGGTTGGAAACCTGGCATCTGGCCCTAGCGCCGCAAGTTCCCGGACAAGGATCCTGGCAGCGCTGATTAATGCAGGCCTTGTCTGAACTACACTCGGAGCTAACCAGGCATTCCGGCCTGCAGCTGGGCGGCTGTCCAAAGTATCCCACTTGGCATGAACATACTGCTTTATCATTGCGTTCACGACACACGCTGTTCGGCCCACACGGCGAAGGCTCGCATGGCTTGGGCCCTTAAAGTTCAACAATTAGTTGCAAGTATTGGCGTATTGATTAAATGACTTACTCTCGACCACTGCAGG
Organism: Dendroctonus valens; assembly: GCA_024550625.1. Lineage (NCBI taxonomy): Eukaryota > Metazoa > Arthropoda > Insecta > Coleoptera > Curculionidae > Dendroctonus > Dendroctonus valens. The sequence goes on along the minus strand of JAJTJO010000554.1, from coordinate 75,460 downwards.
TTTCCTGCATCCGGTCTGCGGGTCTCCAACCAGGCCTCTGGCACAAGTGCAAACTGGCACGTGGTTGAAGACGCTGCATTCAGAATTGATGCCACAGAGTCCCTGGCAGGGGTCTCGGCAATGGAGCGAGAGACAGGCCAGATGCGTGGCACATTCGGAATTGATGGTACATTCAGGCCTACAGCCTCCAGAGTAGGGGTTGCCGATGTAAGGAGGAATGCACACACACTTTGCCGCTCCCTCGCTTACAGAACACTGGGAATTTTCCCCGCAGGGAGATGGGTTGCACGGGTCTACAGCCACAACAGCCACTTTGGTGCAGCCGACAAAAGCATCGCCTGCAAAGCATTGAAGTGGTGTCATGAGGTGTTGATAACGAAACTATCCTAAAGTTCCTACATACCTTCATATCCAGATAAACAGCTACAAAACGGATTATGCCCCACTACATGGCATTCAGCGTTCGGTCCGCAGCTGGATACGCATGGATCTACGCATTTCTCGTTCACACAAGCTTGATGTTGAGGACACTCCTGACTGAGCATACATTCCGGCCTGCAATAGGGCGGACTGCCAATGTAATTGGCTATGCAGGAACACACTGGGCGGTTCTCCTTTATCTGGCAAATCGAGTTCTGGCCACAGGGAGTGGGCACACATGGATTGATCGGTTCTTCAGTTGTAGATGGCTGTTCTTCCACCACAGGCGATTGACGGCAGTTCAAGAACGGATTGCCTTCCAGTCCTTCTGGACAGCTGCAGATCGGGTTATGGTTGATCACCGTGCAAACTGCTCCAGACCCACAAGTGCCTGCGCAAGGGTCGCTGCATTTGAGATTAATACAGGCCTTAGTTTGGGGACATTCTGATGTTGAAATGCATTCAGGTTTACAAGCGGGGGCTACGCCCTGGTAGTTGGGCAGGCAAGAGCAGGTGGCGTATCCTTGATGCGAAACCGAGCAGCGGCTGTAGGGGCCGCAAGGCGTCGGATCGCAAGGGTTTTGAGGGGCCGGCCCCGGCAGACTGGGGATTACAGCTTTATAGCAGGCAACAAATGGATCTCCTGTATGTTGAGGAGGACAGTAGCAGATGGGGATGTGGTTGACCACGTCGCATTGAGCGCCTACTCCGCAAACATCGCTGCAAGGGCTTGAGCATTTGGCGTTTATGCACGCTTTATCCAATGGGCAATCGGGGTTGATAACGCATTCGGGGCGACAGGCCAGATAGGGGTCTCCAAAGAATCCCCGCTTACAAACGCAGATGATTCCGGTCCCTTTCTCTAGGCAGTCGGCGTTTACTCCGCAACGCGGGTAGTCGCAAGTATCCTTGGGGGAATCTAGGAAAAAATCACTCTTAAGCACACAATCTTAAAACTCGCCTTGCACTTAAAACAACTTACCAACGGTAAAAGGAACACACTGCTGGTAAGGGTCTCCGACTAGTCCATACGGACAGCTACAGATGGGTGTATGGGAAACCACAGAGCAAGCAGCATTAACTCCACATGAGCCTGGACATGGGTCGATGCAGTTGAACCGCATGCAGGCTTGGTGGAACGGACAGTCCGCATTAGTCAAACACTCCGGTCTACATTGAGGGTTGTAAACGGCCTCCGGTCCCAAACAAGGGTCGCAAACAGCAATCTGCGTTCCATAAATGCTGCACTCCATACTGCCGCAAGGCGAAGGCGTGCAAGGCTGGATGGAGGTGTTGGTATGCTTGGGAGTGTCCTCAATGGGAGGTTGAATGCATTGCAAAAATGGGTCGCCAATGAATCCCTCCAAACAAAGACAGGCTGCTGTATGGTCTCTAACTTGGCAGAAGGCGTTCACTCCGCACAGATGGCCTTGCAAACACGGGTCTTTGCAATGTCGGTCCAAACAAGCCTTGTTAATAGGACAGTCCGAGTTGATCAAACACTCAGGTTGGCAGCCGATCTGCGGATCTCCATGGAAGTCTGGAAGGCAGGAGCAAACAGCCCGGTTGGAGATGCTCTGGCAAACAGTGTTCAGCCCGCAGGGGTTTGGCATGCACGGGTCATGCAGTGGAAGAACTTCTGGTATCTTGAAGCACCTAATCACAGGATTTCCTGTTAGTCCGGACTGGCAAGAGCAGACAGGATGGTGTTTCTCCACGCGACAATCTGCGTTTATTCCACAAGAGCCTGGGCAAGGATCCCGGCATCTATACGAGATGCAGGCCTGGTGGTCTCCACAGTTTTCATCTACTACGCACTCATAACCGAAGCAACCAAGAGGCCCGGTGGGGTCTCCTCCCATTCCCTCGGGACAGCGGCACAAAGAGTTTCCATCGGGAGTTATCACGCATTGCGCCCCAGGGCCACAAGGATTCGGCACACAAGGGCTTGGAGGTTGAATCCTACAGCCAGTGTAGGGATCGCCAATAAATCCAGACCGGCAAAAACATTGCTCCTCGTTGTTGGAATTGTAGCAATCAGCGTTTACACCACAAGGTCCCGGACTGCACATGGGCTTCTCTATGGCGCAGCTTCGGAATGGATTTCCATTAGTTCCATAAGGACAAGAGCACACAGGCTCCCCATGAGGATCGCAAAGGGCGCCAGCCCCACACGGGTTTGGCTCGCAAGGGTTTCTGCTTTCAATGCAACCTCTGATGGTGTTGGGGCTTTCCAGAAATCCAGGCAGGCAGGTACATTTGGCAAAGCCATTGGCCAATAAGGAGCATTGTGTGTTGGGCCCGCAGGGCGACGGATCGCAAGGGTTGCTGGGCAAACTGCATGGCACTTGAGGAGGCGTGCCTTCGAACTCCGGCAGGCAGAAGCAGACGGCGTTTCCTCCAACCACTCGGCATCCAGAGTTGGGGCCGCAAGGATTCGGAGAACACTCATCGCCTTCTGGAACTGGAATCAAAACGCTAGTATACTTGTAGGAGAGCGATTTCAGGGAAAAACATACTGCAGTTCTTGAATGGGTTCCCAGTGAGGCCCTTCGGGCAGAAGCAGATGGGGTTTCCATTGTCCAGCTCGCAGAGTGCGTTAGTTCCACATGGGTTGGGGTCGCAAGGATTGGAGGGAGGTTGGCAAGACACTCGTGCATCCCCTTGATATCCTGGGGGGCACTGGCATTGGGGCTTGTGATTGATTACATCGCATATGGCATTGATTCCGCAATTGCATGGCGAGACGCATTGCTGGTTGAGGCAGGCTTCGTTAGAAGCACACTCCTCATCGCGTCTACATCCTAACACTCCTAGGCATTCCACGTAGGCGTTCCCCTCATAGCCTAGTAGGCAACAGTCAGGTTAGATGGTGAATGAGGAACTAAACTAAGCAGTGAACTGACCTGGCAGGCAGACGCAAGTCGCCCCATGGTTCTTGGGAATGCACTCCGCGTTCTCTCCGCAAGAGTCTTCAAAGCAGGGATTCATGCATCTTCTGTTCAAACGATCGCAGAGTTTATTAGGAGGACAGTCTTCGTTGTATTGGCAAACTGGACGACCAAAATCGGCAACTGAAAATGTCAGGGTTATTGAACAGTCCGAGCCTACACCGTACTGTGCCTCACCAGGTGCGCAACCAACGAAACCATTCCCTTGGTATCCTTCCTGGCAGCTGCAGTCGCTTCCGTGGTTGGTGTTGATGCAAACGGCGTTTTGGGCACAAGGATTATGAACATCGCAAGGTCTTTGACATGCTCTATCTATGCATGCTTCACTAATAGGACAGTCCTCGTTTGCTGTGCAACCCACTAATGAAGAAGGTGCAGAAGGAGAGGACGTAAAAGAAAAGATAAGTATTTACACTACACATTGGGGAAATATAGCGCCCAACAAAGAAGAACATCGAATTTACATCAACGTATATACATAGAGAGAATGGGCCAAACTATGCGAGATACTAATTGGCTTGAACTTTTGTACTAATTTTGAAGTTTTTACGAAAAGGGGTTAAACGTTACTGTTATTGGTTGATTAATTCATTATTTGGTTTATTTGGTCTTTAGTCAATTGTTGCTGGCGTTGATACATTGTTTTTATATGTACATCTGGGGGCCATGCTGAGTTATGGGTGTTCCACAACTTTAGCAATGATTCAGGATGCGGTGGGGCCTATTTTTCATATCTCAAACTCGAGCTTCTTCAATTTGGACTAGCCTCCACTCAGTCAATGAAAAGTTGGTGATAAAGGGGAGTTAAAAAAGTATCAAGCTGCCTCTTTTTGCGTCCGATTCTCCAGTTAGATGAACTTCATCAGAGTAAAGTTGTGGAACAGTCCATGACAGCCAGCATGGCTCATTGGCAAAACGAAGGCGCTCTTACTTGTGGGCGATTTGGAACATTTAATAGCCGGGTTTCCTTCAAATCCCATTGGACAAGTGCAAATGGGCCGGTGCATTTTAGCTTGACAACGCGCCCCTGCCGCACAGGCACTGGTAAATTCGCACGGATCCTGACAAATGGACATGTAACACGCCTCTGACTCGAGACAGTCCATATCAGACTCGCAAGGTTTAGGCGCCCTTTCGCCAGGTGGTTCTATTAGGAATGTTAACTGAATTAGTACAGTTTAGTACATTAATTGAACATGAGCTTTAAAGGGGGACAGTTTCTCACGTTGCTAGAACATAGAGCGGTATTTACATTAATTGTAACAGTTTGTTTATCAGCACACCACAACCATGCAAAAAAGGTTGGCGCTCCTTTAAGGGCTTTTTAAGGTTTGGAATGAAGTACATTCAAGTCTGTGGCTTGGAGGAAGGAGCGCCAGCCTTCAGCTCACCATAACTGTAATTGATTAACATTGTGCTAAATGGTTAAATCAATCTATAATTACAACTGTTTACACACAAAAATCATACAAATCAGAGGAAATGATACCTTCTTAACGTTCGCATAGTGGGAATGAAAACTGAGATTTTTCTTCCCTGCTTTGAGAAATGGTCCTTCGAGCAGGATATACCGATATCCCCATTTCTCACGCTTATTGCAAAGATTCGCTTTTAATTAGTAGAATAAATCTCAGATTCCACTCCCAACATCAGCAAAGAAATCAGCTTGCAACTTGAGTAATAATAAAATACCTGGATAGCACATCCTGTGTGGATCCCCGTAATGGTGAGGCGGGCAAGTGCAATCAGCTGCATGATTCTCTGCAGTACACTTGGCGTTAGAACCACATAACCCTCCGATAGTGCACACGTTAATGCACTTTTTAAATATACAGACGTCCGTGTCTTCGCAATCATTGTCGACGAGGCATTCTACAGTGCGATTTGTTATTTCATTGGTGTAATTGCTAATCGATATCACACTGTGATTGGTCGCGATTACAACCGTTGTGGTTAAAACTGGTTCGGTTGTTGCTGAAAGTGTAGAAGGTTCCGTCGAAATCTCCTGTTCTCCAGGGGAATATTCTGTAGGCTCTCTGAGCTCTGCTTGTTGAGTTGTTTCTTCGTTCAGCAAAACTTTGCTGACCATAGTGGTTCCCATAGTGGTCAATTCCTCCAGTTGTTCAGTAGACATCTGAACAGTATGTCTAACTGCCTCAGTGCCTCCGCCTACACTTTCTGTAGTAGAAGCGGCCTCCTGCATGGTATACGCAGGAGTCGTCACTTCCACCACCTCGTTTTGGCCGATATTGATGGTTGTTTTACCCAAAGTAACAATTTCCTCCACTTCTTTAGTTGAAAGCACCGTACTGAACGTGGAAATATCCCCCAGATACTTGGTGGTGGTGGTTTCCCTATAGCTTTCAGTGGTACTCAACTCTGATTCCTGGCTGCTACCCCCCGTAGGGGAAGTGAAAGTTATTGAATAAACCAAGGGAGTTGTTGCTGTAGAAGTTTCTACTGGATTGACTGTTCTACTGGGAGTTTGTTGAGACATTTCCATTGACCCTGCAGTGGTTGAAGTTGGGGTCATACCACTCTGCGGGAATTTAACTGTAACTGTTTCAACAGTGAATCCAGCTGCAGTTTCCATAGTTGCAGTATAACTAGGAGGAGCTGGAGTTGTGCGGTTTTCACGCCCCTGGGCGGGACTTGGAGACTCACCAGTTGGCATCAGCGCATCCATGGCCGGAATCCTAACTGAACTAGAAGATTCTTTTTCAAAGATCGTAAAGTACTTCTCAGTAGTTGGAGGTAGAGTCGAAGGATAGTACGTAGTGAATTCATCACCATTCTGCTTATTTCTGTATACAAGAGTTTCTTGTGGCAAAGCGCGCGCTGTTGTTCCATTCGCAGCTTCAGAAGAAACGCCAACATTTTCCGTTGTTATGCCTTCTTGAAGTTCAGAGGTTACATTTTGCCTTACATACCCAGTAGTAGTTTCCAAAGAAGTACTCGCCGTGCTCAGCGAAGCACGAGTTTGCATTTCTTCAGTTGTAGACTCAATTCCTCCAACCTCTGTTGTGAGTCTTTCAGTGGTTATTTGCTCAGTAGATAACTTCATCAAGGATTCCTCAGTACTTTCAACAGTCTTCTCAGTACCTCCAAAAGGCTTCTCAGTAACCAACATTGGAACCTGTGTGGTACGTAAAGTTGTAGCATACTTTGAACCTTCACCGCCAGTAGTTGTTTCACTAGATGTACTGAAAGTTTCAATCTCTAGATCTGTAGGAGCAAGCGTGGTGTATTCAGTGGCAGACGCTGTGAAGGGCTCGTTTGAACTCTTGCTAGTTTGAGCTCTACTAGTGGATTCTCCTGCAGTACTTCCCTGGGAAGATTCCGTACTTCCACCTTCGCTCACAGGCTCTTCAGTGGCATCACTAGGTAACATTTCACTTGAAGCTGAAGATACAGTTGTAACTAATCCTCCAGTGGCAGTCCCATATTCAACTTTGAAACCAGTAGTCACTTCGTGGTCTTCAGTTGTTCCAGAAGACATAAATGTCGTGCTTTCAGACTTGCTAAAGGTATACGCAGTAGTCGTTTCTTCTCTGTGTGTGGTACTTTCAGCAGATGAAGAGCTAGTACTCACTGTTCCAGCTGTTGAATATTCCGATTCCTTTCCCTCACTTACAGTACTTGAAGTTACTCGGCTAGTTAATGGTTCTATAGTGAGATCTATAGCCTCAGAAGTACTGGCTGGGAAGACTGTACTAGATTTCGTTTCCTCAGCTGTTGTAGAATAACTCGGTTGTTCTTCAGTTGTAATACTTCTGGTAGTTTCAGGCTCTCTGGAAGAACTTTCTGAAGTACCACCAGAAGTTGGTGCGGTAGTTTCTTCTGAAAGTTTAGAAGTGGCTTCCACAATGGAAGATATTGGAACCCTCGTTCTGTCGGCAATAGTGCTTTGGCCCATGGTAGTGGCTTTGGTGGCTTCAGTGGTTGAAGGCTCTTCAGTCCCAAAGTCTGGTTCGATGTTAAATGGCACTGACGCAGTTTCTTCCGTTTCCGTAGATGGTCCTTTTGTTGAGGTTCTTTCAGAGTATTCAGCCGATTCCGTTGTAGGCATCAAAGAGGAAGGTGCAGAGCTAATCATTCTCGTAGTGATTTCAAAGGCTTCTTCAGCAGTTGTAGGCATCTTCTCTGTTTGCTGAACTGTCCACAATCCACCAGTGCTGGAAGTAGAGGGATGCTCAGAAGATACAGCAGGACTTGTGGTAATCCGCGATTCATCTGAAATTCTTTTTGTGGTGTAGAATGCTGCTCCAGAAGAGGTTGCTTCTTTTTCCATTTCCTGGACAGTTGAGAAGCCTTCAGAGCTAGACTCCGGAACAGTTGTGAATGTTGGTGTTTCATAAGCGCTGGATTTGGTTGTACCAGACAAGCCAGTTTCCGTTGAAGTTGAATATCCAGAAGAAATTCCAGTAGCTTGACGCAAAATTTTCAGTTGCAATTTGCTCTGAGCTAGGCTCAGAAGCTGGCTGGGATTGCATCGTAGACCTCTGGCCTTCTTCAGTAGTTGAAGCCACAGTTGGTGTTGTAACTCTCGCAGTTTCTGTGCCAGCAGCTGTTGCAAGTGTTGACTTTTCGGTAGCATGTTTTCCATCTGGGATTGTAGGGAAAGTTTCTGTACCAGGTTTAGATGTTTCGATTGTTGCAACTGTAGGGCTTTCTGCAGTGACACCAGCCTCTGCGGAAGTTGAGTATTGTGACTTTACTGTAGTATATTGGAAAGTCGTTGCTTCGTTTTCTATCCCTTGGACTGTTGAAATTTCTCCAGGAGTCTCATATGCTTCTTTTGCTGGTGCTAATGTCGTTTGCTTTGGCTCAGCAGTCGAAGCCTCATAAACATGAGGCCCGGTTGCACCAGTTAAGCCAGCTACGGTTGCAGTTGAATACTGTGAATAACTTTCCGTAGTGTATGCTAATTTAGTTGAGTTTTCTTCAAGTTCCTTTTCACTTGGGATCTCCCCTGGGGTAGATTTAGAAGATAATGTAGCTGGTAACGTTGAAGTATGGGTGGTTTCAGCTGGGGGAACCTCACTTGAGCTGGACTCGGACGCTTCTTTAAAAGATACTGTTGATTCCGCAGTGGAAGACACTGTCGTTTCTTCATATGTACTTGTTCCTGTTGCACCTGTACGAGGCAATGGGGGTAACGATGAATATTCAGAAGATTTTCCTGTGGTAAAACTCAATGTGGTTTGTTCCTGTCCAATTTCTTGCGTAGTTGAAAGCGTTACTTCAGGGACACTCTTGGTAGATGTTTCAGGCTGCGTTGATTGAGCAGTGGATACTGTTGATGCTTCCTGGGTCTTCAATGTTGTAGCATCAGAGTAGGTGGCTTTAGAAGGTATGGAATGCTCTAAAGGCTTTTCTGTAGCATACCCCAAAGTTGAGAATTCCCCGGTACTAAGTTCTGAAACCCTTTCAGGATGTTCTGTGGATATTTGCCTTGTTTCTGTCGTTGAAACTAATGTGGTTGATTTACTAGAAACTTCAGCTTCTAGGGTAGTTGAAGCCTTTTCAGTAACATATCCTAACGTTGTAGATTCCTTCTCAGTTTCCTCTCTAGACTTTGAAGAAACTGTTGAGCTTATCATTGATTCAGTAAACTCAGCTTCAGAAGGCGTGGTATACTGTGAAGGCACCTCAGAGCTATAACTGGAAGTCGATGTTTCCTTTGCTAATTCTTCAACTGTCGAGAATTTTTCTGTGCCAAATTCAGAAGTTTCCTTAGATGAGGAAGTTGATGTTTCCCCTGCTTCAGTAGCAGCACTCAAAACTGGTGTTGTAGTTCTGGTAGTGTAAGCTAATGTTGTGGCTTCCTTGCCTATTCCTTCAACAGTTGAAACTCCTGGACCACGTTCAGAGGAGCTTTTTGATGCTAATTGTTGAAGATTCTGATGCTTCTTCAAGAGTAAATGCAGTACTGGTGCCTTCTTCCATAGCTGATGTAGACCGCGATAATTGTTCAGTGCTGTAAGTCTGTGTAGTTGTTTCTTTTGCCAATTCCTTGGTAGATTCCATCAAGTCACTCTTTTCGGTTTTTTCACCCGCTGTTGACTCTTGTGAAGGAGTGGTACTTTGTGCCTTTAGGCCGGTGGTAGAGGACATTGCAATGTGTGAATACGTTTCAGCTCCAGTTTCAGTTGCCAGTTTTTCAGTACTATATTCAAGAGAAACTGGAGAAGTTGCGTCCTGTCCTGGTTCACGTTGGCAATGTCTCAGTTGAAGCTGAAGATTTGATGGAAGTTTGCTCGTAAACATACGTTACAATTGGAGAAGTAATGAAAGTCGAAGTGTGCTCTGAGGACGTGTCAAATACTGCTGGTTTAGTGGATGTACTCAATTCATGCTCTGTTGCTCCATGGGTAGTCTGAATGTATTTTGTAGTCAGTTCTGCCCCAGATTTGCTTGTTTCCGACGATTTGGATGAGGTCAATATCGACGTAGATTCGGTGGAAATCGTTTTTTCTGGGGTGCTGCTGGTTGAAGGTGGCTCAGTTACTTCAGTTATAAGCGTGGCTTCACTTCCACTTGATGGAATTTCAGTGGCTTCCGAAGAAACATTGCTTCCGATCTCAAATTGGCTATTTGAAGTGCTTGGTTCTGATGTCATTGAATGAGCTGTTGTGTAGCTGGGCATGATTCCCTCGGTAGTAATTTGCTCAGCGTCAGTAGTTTCTCTTGAACTGGACTCTGGAATATTGGTTCCTTTTTCTGTTGCTTTATATTCTTCAGTGGGATACTGTGTGGTAACCATGCCACTTTCAAAGGTACTTCCTGTTGTTGTCACCCTCTTCTCTGAGCTTGCTTCTGTTGAAGCAGTAACACCTTCAGAATGGAGCGATGTTTGCTCAGTAATTCCCCAGGACGTTGTAGGCGATGTAACCAACGTTCCTGGAGTGGTGGAAGCAGCCGCATTTTCTTCGATGGTAGTTGGTAGCCCTGATGCCACTGTACTTTGCCTGAGTTCATCAGAGCCTACTTCAGTAGTATGGTCTAACGCTGTCACTGTAGTGGGTTGCTTCACTGAGCTTTCAGATAAGGAATATTCAGTTGTAGTTGGACCAACTGGTTTCGTTACTAGCTCAGAACTTGACGGTAACAAAGAAGCTGACTCAGTAAAAGTTGGAATAGTTGGTTTCCCTTCCATTGTAGGTGAGTATTCGGTAGGGTACGAAGTTTCAGGGCTGGGGGCTGTTATTTCAGTAGTAGTGTACGTACCAAGACCTTCTGTGTTGCGGCTAGTATCAGAAGAAATTGGCTGTTGAGTTGTGCCAAGCCTTCCTTCTGTAGTTTGCCCAATATCCGTTTGATCAACTCGCATAGTAGCTGCAGTAGCAGTTTGCGATGGAAATTCTGTAGGAGCTGCAGTTTTAGTGCTGGGGGATGTTTCTTCAGTAGTAGTGTGGGCAACAAATCCTGCTGTGCTGCTGCTAATATCAGAAGCAATTGGCTGTTGAGTTGTGCCAAGTTTTCCCTCTGTAGTTTCCCCAAAATGAGATATTTCCTTTTGATCAACTTGTACTGGAGCTGCAGGAGTGGTTTGCCTTACATATTCTGTAGGCCTTGCCGTTTCTGCACTGGAGGCTGTTGGTTCAGTAGGAGTGTATGCACCAAATCCTTCTGTACTGCGGCCAGTTTCAGAAGAAATTGTCTGCTGAGTTGTGCCAAGTTTTCCTTCTGTAGTTCCCCCAAAATGAGAGATTTCCTTTTGATCATCTGGTACTGGAGCTGCAAGAGTAGTTTGCCTTACATATTCTGTAGGCCTTGCCGTTTCTGCACTGGGGGCTGTTGGTTCACTAGGAGTGTATGCACCAAATACTTCTGTACTGCGGCCAGTTTCAGAAGCAATTGTCTGTTGAGTTGTGCCAAGTTTTCCTTCTGTAGTTTCCCCAAAATGAGATATTTCCTTTTTGATCATCTGGTAGTGGAGCTGCAGCAGTAGTTTGCCTCACATATTCTGTAGGCCTTGCCGTTTCTGCACTGGCGGCTGTTGGTTCAGTAGGAGTGTATGCACCAAATCCTTCTGTACTGCGGCCAGTTTCAGGAGCAATTGGCTGTTGAGTTGTGCCAAGTTTTCCTTCTGTAGTTTCCCCAAAATGAGATATTTCCTTTTGATCATGTGGTACTGGAGCTGCAAGAGTAGTTTGCCTTACATATTCTGTAGGCCTTGCCGTTTCTGCACTGTAGCCTGTTGGTTCAGTAGGAGTGTATGCACCAAATCCTTCTGTACTGCGGCCAGTTTCAGAAGAAATTGTCTGTTGAGTTGTGCCAAGTTTTCCTTCTGTAGTTTCCCCAAAATGAGATATTTCCTTTTGATCATGTGGTACTGGAGCTGCAAGAGTAGTTTGCCTTACATATTCTGTAGGCCTTGCCGTTTCTGCACTGTAGCCTGTTGGTTCAGTAGGAGTGTATGCACCAAATCCTTCTGTACTGCGGCCAGTTTCAGAAGAAATTGTCTGTTGAGTTGTGCCAAGTTTTCCTTCTGTAGTTTCCCCAAAATGAGATATTTCCTTTTGATCATCTGGTACTGGAGCTGCAAGAGTAGTTTGCCTTACATATTCTGTAGGCCTTGTCGTTTCTGCACTGGGGGCTGTTGGTTCACTAGGAGTGTATGCACCAAATCCTTCTGTACTGTGGCCAGTTTCAGAAGCAATTGTCTGTTGAGTTGTGCCAAGTTTTCCCTCTGTAGTTTCCCCAAAATGAGATATTTCCTTTTGATCATCTGGTACTGGAGCTGCAGCAGTAGTTTGCCTCACATATTCTGTAGGCCTTGCCGTTTCTGCACTGTAGCCTGTTGGTTCAGTAGGAGTGTATGCACCAAATCCTTCTGTACTGCGGCCAGTTTCAGAAGCAATTGTCTGTTGAGTTGTGCCAAGTTTTCCCTTCTGTAGTTTCCCCAAAATGAGATATTTCCTTTTGATCATCTGGTACTGGAGCTGCAGCAGTAGTTTGCCTCACATATTCTGTAGGCCTTGCTGTTTCTGCACTGGAGGCTGTTGGTTCAGTAGGAGTGTGTGCACCAAATCCTTCTGTACTGCGGACAGTTTCAGAAGAAATTGTCTGTTGAGTTGTTCCAAGTTTTCCTTCTGTAGTTTCCCCAAAATGAGATATTTCCTTTTGATCATCTGGTACTGGAGCTCCAAGAGTAGTTTGCGATGGAAATTCTGAAGGAGTTGCCGTTTTAGTACTGGGGGCTGTTTCTTCAGTAGTAGTGTAGGCACCAAATCCTGCTGTGATGCTGCTGGTTTCGGAAGCAATTGGCTGTTGAGTTGTGCCAAGTTTTCCTTCTGTAGTTTCCCCAAAATGAGTTGTTCCGTTTCGATCAGCTCGCACAGCAGCCGCGGGGGTGGTTATTATTAAATACTGTGTCGGCGTTGCAGTTTCTGCACTGGGGAAGGTTGGTTCAGTAGGAGTGTATGTATCAAATCCTTCTGTGCTTCCTCTAGTATCAGGAGCAATTGGCTGTTGAGTTGTGCCAAGTTGTCCTTCTGTCGTTTCCCCAGAATGAGGCATTTCCGTTTGGTCATCTCGGATGGCAGATGCGGGAGTAGTTTGAGTTATTTGAGTGATATACCCTGAGCTGCTCAGTGCTTGATCCTTGGTAGGTTCAGTAAATTCGGTAGTTAATTCCACCTCAGCAGGGCCTGTTGACAGAGAGTGTCCTTCTGTAGCAGCGCTTTCAGTCCGTTTAGGCACTGCGACAGATGAAGCAGTCTGTTCTTCTTCTGTTTGGGGCGTTGAAGTTTCAGATTTCATGCTAGTAATTGATGCAGAAGTAGTAGGAACTTCTGGTGTTGAGGCCAGAGTTTCCCTTTTAGTTGTTGAAGCTTCAGGCAGTCCTGTGGAAACTGCCTCTTGACTCTCTGTAATACTCTGACCTTGAGGTGAAGCTGTTTTGTTATCTGAAGCCCCTGGTGGGGCTATGGTCGCTTCAAACTCTGTAGGCTGTGTGGCAGGGAATGCTACCGTTCTGCTAGTGGCTGTACTGGCAGTGCCACCTTCGAAAGTGGTATCTGACGGTTCAGCCACTAAATCGCCCAGCGTTGTGTAGATAACAGTTGAAGGTGTTGTTGGTGGGGGGCTTGGTAGACCTTCCTTGGTGAAAGAAGGTTTGGTGGAGATTTCACTTGGTAGTTTGGATGTGGATGTTTCATTAGTCGATTCCAACTGGCGAGTTGTTTTGGGAACAGTTGAGGTCGTTTCTTCCGGTTGGGGAGTAGAATATTTCAAATCCTCTCCCGTTGGTTGGGCCGCAGTTGACTTACCTTCCTCCATGGTGATGAGTTCAGGCTCCGTAGCCTTTGAAGCACTTTCAGTGCTAGCCGTTTCCGTTTGGTTTCCTGTTTTAACCACTTGATCGATGCCACTCTTCATGGTGGAGTATTGCGGAGTCACAGTTACGAACTTCTCTGTCGTTGTGGTAACTGGATAGATATGTAAGATTTCCTCGGTTGTAATCGGGGTTTCAGTGAATGCCTCGTCGGTGGTAAAAAGTGTGCTTTGCTCCGACTCCGTGGTATATTCCTGTTTAGGTGTTAGAGTGGTAGCAGAACTAGCGTTTGTTATTTGAGAAGAGGTCACGGATTGTGTTTCGGTTAGTGTTTCGGGTGTTGTAACCATATCTGTTATTGTAAAATAAACAATTTGCTGTGAGTTAAGTATATTACATTATCAGTGTGAACATGTTGGTGTATAGTGACCGGCATGCAATGATCCAAGCAGTAAGCGCCACAGCTCCATTACCTTAACCTAGTAGGCTATGTACACAACTAAACTAGAAGAAATCTTGTGAAACCAGTACAAAGTTCACATATACAGGAAAAAAATTATCAGTCCTGTTTGACAGATTGCTTGAGCGCCATAAATGGAATAGATGTTGGTTGCTATTTTCACACAATTTACATCATATATCACATGAACAGGTTAGGAAGAATGTACAGTTAGATGATCTGCAAGAGAGCATTATCAGTCATGTCCATTTTGCTGATATTGATGGATAATCGTTCCATGTTCCACAATGTTCCATGTCTCAGTACCGATGACACGCGAATTCCAGTTCTGGTGGTTTTTTTGCATTTGGTGATATAGACAGGTTTTGGTTTTCGTGGGATTGGGAAACTTTGGCGGGGTTAATGATCATCAACAGCAACACACTTTGATAGGCATGCTGCACTTGTGTCCCCAAATCAAGTGTTGGCAACGATCCGTTCGAAAATACGTAGGAACACAAATGCAACACTAATGTGATGGAAATCGGCCAACAGCCACTTACCTTTGTAGCAGGCCTTGGTCAATGGGTTGCATGGCACTCCTGGTGGACAATGGGAGCAATAATCGTCTCGTAGTTCTGCAAAAGGCAATGAGAGATTTCAGGAAAAATGGCTCACATGTTTTGGTCGCTGAAATGTAGGCTTTGAGCTCGAGGACAAGAAGATGATAATAAACAGAACTGAAGAGTTTCAGTGTCATTTCATCAGAAAGAATGTGAGGAATGCAACGAGCTGAGAAAAAAGCGTCCTAGGATCTTCCGGTCCAAAATAATCGACATGCCCTGTCCATTTTGAGTCGTTTTTGGGCAGTCCCGACCTTAAACCGACGATATCTCCCTAATGCAGCCGCAAAAACTTTATACATGCACATTGGGAAGCTTCTTTCGTCGGAAACAATCCAATGAGCTCAAAAAACACGCTTGTGGAATTTTCAAATTTGACCGAAATTTTCATAAGGGGGAAGGGTCGATTTTTTGAAAAATATAAAACGTCTCAAAAAGCCTCGAATTCTACATCATTTTCATCAGACAGACGGGACGAATACAATGAGCTCGGTAAAAAATACGCTAGATTTTTCAGATCCAAAATAATCGACATTTTCTGTCCATTTTGAGCCGTTTATGCGCGGTCACGACTTTTAACTGACGATATCTCCCTAATACGGGCGCAAAAACTGAATATATGCACATTGGGAAGCTTCTTTTGTCGGAAACAATCCAATGAGCTCAAAAAACTCGCTGGTGAAATTTTGATTTTTAACCGAAATTTTCATAAGAGGGTCGATTTTTTCGAAAAATATAAAACCTCTCAAAATGTCTCGAATTCTACATCGTTTTTATCACAAAAAAGTGAGGAATGCAACGAGCTCAGAAAAAACATCCTAGGATCTTCAGATCCGAAATAATCGACATTTCCTGTCCATTTTGAGTAATTTTGGTTTCTGTCCAGTTGTGTCTTGAAACATTGCGGAGCCCAGAGGCTTTGGCGCAACATTACCTTAAACTTCTTCATAAAATAAAACAGAAGCTTGAACACTTTCCTCTTTGAGTGATGTTGAATGAAATACAACTCCTCAATCCTCTTCAGGAAAGGAGAACTCAAAACACTTACCATCAATACAGTTGCAACCATCGCAGCGTTGTCCCACCTGGGCGCAGTCGTGGTCACCTTGACATTGGCACACTAAAAACCGAAAAAACCGCCAGTTTAAACGGCAATTTTCGAGCTGCACCTCATACCTTTAACACAGACTGGTTGATGTGCTTGCACTTGGCAGTCTTGTGAATTGGTGCATGGGTTCGAAGCAAGGCATGGGTTCAAACACTTCCGATTGATGCATGCTTGTTGAGCGGTGCAGTCCGAATGCGATCGACATTGGATATCTAAATGAATGCGACAGTTCATATGCCATTTGCTGGATGAGTGTATGATGCCAATTGTCATATACCTAGTAGTAGGTAAAGCGGCGCCCATTACCCCCCCAGTAAGCAATACGATCAAGCATAGAGGACTATATACATATTTACAAGAAATATTGGGGGAGGGTTTTACTATGTGCTCTACCATTCATCTACGAGCCACTGCTTGGTGGGATGGTGATTCTCAGCGGCTTTGCTCTGGGATGGGCGAAAATGAGTAATAACCTTGGGAGTATGGAGGTAGCAGGTAATGTTTCGCTTGGGGCGCTTGGATGCAGGCACCAAAACGGTTCTTGGATTAGTGCCAGTTGAGTTTTCCTGCATCCATGCGCCAGAGGTTTTTAGTTGGGACGCAGAGAAACTGAGGTTAATCATCGGAAACGAATTAAGGTCCTAACAGAGCCCCTATGAGCAGAGAAGTAGAACCGTTAAAGCCAATGATGAGAGCATGGAGACAACATCCTGATTGATGCATTTCTTTATCCAGTTGTACATTTATGTTTGGATGAAAGGCACAGAAACGACGTAGGTAGCAAAGAGAAGGTTGATTACTGCAAAGTAGACCGAAAGCAACGAGGTCATTGTTTTCGAATTGCCTGACGTCAAGCACTAAATTCCTTGAACCCGGTTTATCTTTACCTTTGAAGCATCCAAACTTCGGGTCTTGTTTATATCCTGGGGGACAAAACTGGCAAATGGGTTTATGGTCTTCCACTCGGCATGGGGTATTTGTCGGACAGTTAGCCGAATCGCATGGGTTTTCGCATCTGAACGCCCGACAGGCTTGATCTGAGGGGCAGCCATTATCTCGCAAGCAAATCGATAGTGAGGGACTACAGTTTTTCAAGCAGATGCAATTCGGCTTGTGATTCAGCACGTCGCAGCCTTTATCTGGGGCGCATGGAGGCACCAAGCTTGCAGTGCAAGGGTTTTGGCACAGCTGATCTATGCAGGCCTTATTAGTTGGACATTGGTCGTCCGTCTTGCACTCAGATCGTTCAGGCCCGCAGGAAATCTCTCCTCTTTCATTCACCATAAATCCGTTCTTGCAAACGCACGTGGGCTTGTGATAGTGCACCTCGCATTTCTTATTCTCCTTGCATTTAATGCTGTTGCTTTCGCAGGGATTGAAGCACTTGCCAGTGTTAGTGTGACAGGCCAACTTCGGCTCGCAATCCGAATCGGTAAAGCAAACCGCTTGGCCAGCAGGCCTGGGCTGAGTGTTTAGGCAATTGGGGTCTGGATGGCAAGCAGTGTTCGCACTACCAATGTGACATTCGGGGCAAGTGCATCGAGGC
Organism: Dendroctonus valens; assembly: GCA_024550625.1. Taxonomy (NCBI): domain Eukaryota; kingdom Metazoa; phylum Arthropoda; class Insecta; order Coleoptera; family Curculionidae; genus Dendroctonus; species Dendroctonus valens. Next base: position 58,091 of record JAJTJO010000554.1, on the reverse strand, counting down.
CGATGTTGAATCGTTTTACAAAGGGCGTTTTCCCCACAGGCCCCCCTTAAACTACAAGGGTTTACGCACTGGAAGTTGATGCAAGCTTTCTGGTCGGAGCAGTCTAGGTCATTGTTACATTCGGCAGCTAAAGGGTCGCAGGACAAAAGAAAAGAAAGCTTTTAGAGAAACCGTGAAAGGAAGTTTGTATCACAAAACACAACAATCGCATGCGGGTGTGACCAAGACAGTCAGAGGATGAGAGAAATGAAAGAGGCCATCTCAACACGACCGTACAAGCTGCAGGTATTTACAAGCTTTGAGCCGAATACAAAATACTGGGAGCCAATGCTAATTTACACACATTTCGAAAAAATAATCAAACAATGTGAGAATGCTCCTTTCATAGTTCCCAATCTGACGTATCATCCATCATACCCGCAGCGCGCAATCAAAAATCGCGCACTAAACATTCATGACCAAAAACATGTTTAAAACGATTCATTGAGTGTGTGTGGAATGTGATGATTGGGTGAATAAGGGGCTGATGTTGATTGATTTGGGAATATATGTGACGGACAGATTGGAACCCTGAAGTGTACATTCCACATGAGAGGTGTTGTCTATACGTTTGCAATAAATACAATATTTACAGATATGTCACAATACCGAAACCATAACTTCAAAGTACATGTTCGTTTCAGTCATATAGAGGCGGGGTGTTTTTACATTGCCTGAATTTTCACATCAAATCCCAAGGTTCTCCATTGATCAACTACCAAAAACTGGAAGATTCTTTACTCATTGGTGACCACGCACAGTGAGCGCAAATGTCGATGCATTTGACCTAGTCGATGCCAGTTTCTACCTGTTCAAACGTGGCGCAGTCGGTAGCAAGAATTAGTCCAAATCGACCACGGGAAATCAAGCATTCCAAATCATTTGGCAAACTCGATACACTCTCTTTAATTTTTCTTTAAAATATTCCCCAAAAAGGAGACTTTCAGAGCTAAAACCCAATTTCTTCAAAAAACGTGCTTTGAAGTTTTCAAATTTTGCCTCATTTCGAATCGCCTCTAAAGGAAGCTTCTGGGTGAGTTTGATTTTCATGGACAAATTTTGAAAAAGCGCCCAACCTGATGGATGTGCCAGCACGCAACTTAAAAAATTGCCAAAAATCGACGAAAATTACTAGCACAGCGGCACTTGCTGAAGAAACAGAAGGAAGATTTCTCTATGATTTGGCCTACAAAGCAACCTGGTAGCTTGAGTTGGCTTTAATGGGGAAATAAAGTTCTTCCGAAAGGGCCAGAAAGTTCAACTTTTTTAAAATCGCTTGAAATCTTCAATCGTGAGTAAATCGAAACTTACAGAACCAATAGAATGATTTCAATTATCTGAAAATCTGGTTTTGACAGGAAAATTTCCAAAAAAAGCCCAGCTTGCAGAATGTGGTGGAAGTTCAACAGCAGAATTCGATTCAAAAAATCGCTCAAACTCCAGGAACGGTGCAAGTAAATTGATACTTAGGGAGCAAATAGAGCAAGAATTTCTCTATCCAACGGTCTATAAAGCATCTTTCTAGCTGATCCGCAAGTGGATTGGAAAAGTTTTGAAAAAGAGCCCAACATGCAAAATTTGATGAAGATTTAGAAGCACTATTTCAAAAATTGCGCCCCAATATACGAAGGAAGAGAATTAATCGAGGTTTGGCGTTCTGGTAGAGTAAGGATTTCTCTTTCAAAATGTCGTTAGAGGAACCTTCTAGACTTGAAAAAAAATTGACGAAAACCCAACCTGCGGAATGTGACAAAAAACTCTATGCAAGACAGTCAAAAAATTGCCTAAAGTCTACGAAAATCGCTATAAAATCGACACTTATCAAACGGATAGAGTGAGAATTTCTCTATCAAATGAGCTACACAACTTTCTTCTAGCTGCTCTGGATTTTGATGAGAGAATTTTTTTAAAAATGTCTGACGTGACAAATATGACATAAATAAAACGCACCATCTGCATTTAAAAAATTGCAAAAATCGAATAAAATCCAGAATAAATCGGCGCTTATTGAAGAAATAGAAGGAAGATCCCCCAATGATTTGGCCAATAAAGCAGCCTCCAGGCTTAAGTTGATTTTAACTGGGAAAATTTTGAACAAAGTTCAACCTGCCCAAAGTTGCATCGTAAGAGTCGACCAAAATTGGTAGTAAATTGAAACTTACAGGACCTATAGAGTGATGATTTCCTTATCCAACTATATAAAAAAGAGTGCTTTAGGCGTTCCCGTTTTGACTCAAAAAATGTTAAACCAATCTTACATTGCACAAGGTGAAGAAACGTTTCAGGCAACATAAAATTTTAAAAAATTACTCAAAAAACGACAAAAATCGTGCGTAAACTGAAGTTTACCGATCTTATAAAGTGAGAATTCCTCTATCTGATGATGTAAAAACGATCTTTCTAGCTGGCTCGTAGTTTGGCGCATTTTTGAGAAAGAGGTCAACCTGCAAAATGTGACGCAAATTAGAGCGCAGCGACCCACTTTAAAAATTACCCCAAAATTTTAAAGGTAGAGAATTATTGGATGTTTTGAGACCTGGTAGAGGGAAGATTCCTCTATAAAACCGTTAATAAGAAAACGTTCTAGCTGGCCCCGTATTGATTAGAAATTTTTTGAGAAAAACTCAACCTGCCAAAAAATTGCCCGAAAGCAGCGAGTTTCTCGAGACTTTGGGGCCTGGTAGAGTCAAGATTCCTCTATGAAATCGTTATTTAAAAAAAAACCTTCTAGCTGGACCCCATGTTCAATAGGAACATTTTAAAGAAGTTCCAAACCTGGGGAAAACGATCGCAAATCATGTGCCAGATACAATTGAAAAAATGCTCGAGAGCATAGAGTTTCTCGAAAAAATTGCCCAAAGTCTACGATAATCGCAAAAAAAGACGCTCACATAAATTATAGTCTGAACTATAAGCCAGCTTTGTGCCTATTCAGGATTTTTATTGGAGAATTTTTGGTCTCTCAGGTCACCACATGGAACAGAAAATAAGTAGCATTAAATCGACGAAAATTGCAAGAAAATCGACAATTGCAGACCTCAAAAGGACCTTTTCCGTCCTTGAAAAGCCACTGAAAACTTATATTCGATTTGATAAAAATCAGCCAGACATAAATGAGAAAACAACCTAACGAATGGTTAATGGAATAGCCTCCAAAACCACCCGATTTAACACCTTCAAACTATCCGAAAAAAGCAAAAATGATGCAAACTGAACTCTTTTGAACATTTTTTTGACTCTGATAAGCAATATGCCCGCAATGTTTCCATAATATTTGGAAAATTCGACTACAAAGTGGACAATTTTGCCAAAAAAAACACATTCTTTGTCCATTGGCGCTCACTGCAGATACAACTAGTTAATTTTATTCGCTAAATCTTCCATTTTTAGAGCAAAACTACTTAAATCGCCGATAACAATTTTTTTTTGCTAAACCATTACCCGATTCGATGTGATAATTCATGCGTAAAGTGCCTGACGGAATAAAGTAATCTGTCACGAAGTAAGCCTGTTTGTACTGTATACAAAATAATCTATAGAAAGCACAGAAATCAGAAAACACAAAGTTTTGTCTACATCAATATCTGGCTTACCCTTACGGCATTCGACTTCGGCAGCGCCCGAAAATCCGTGCTTGCAACGACAGACAAAGAACGCCTGTTCCCTTATGCATTCCGCATTCTTACCACAACCCTCTGTTCTGCAATCCAGGGCGCTGCGATCTAAAGAACCTAAAAACCAGTCCATTTTTTTATTGATTTGACTCTAAACTTGCTGTCTGTGCGAACTCATACTTACATTCAATGGTTGGATCTCCTGCGGGTTTATTGGACGGACAGACGCACTGTGGTTTGCCGCTCAACACTTTGCAAATCGCTCCAACCCCACATCGGGTGTTCTTGCAAATGTTCACAGTTTTCTCATCGCAATCGCATCCTCTATAAGCATCGCCCAAGCATCCAGGCGAGCATGTGCATTCAAAGCTGTTATCCGGCAGGTCTTTGCATTTAGCATTGTGTCCGCAAGGGCTCTTCATGCAGGCCTGAGTGCCTCCTTGCTTGCATTCCACCAAAGCATTGCCAACATATCCCGGCGGGCACGAGCAATACGCTCTTCTGTCAATGATTTTACATTGAGCATTGGCTCCGCAAGCATCCTTTTCCAAGCATGGGTTAATGCAGATGCCGTCTTTGCCGCACATCTTGCTTGGCTCGCATTGTTTATCGTCTTTACATTGGTATGGGGAGCACAAACCAGTCGGATCCCCTTGATACCCATCTGGACAGAGACAAAGCTTCCTATGATCCGACACCCTGCAGATGGCGTTCTTCCCGCAAGCGAACGGTTGCTTGCACAAGTTCAAGCATTTGCCCTTCTTGCAAGTTTCCGCATTGGCGCAGTCCGAATCCGATCTACACCCAGGCATGCAGGCGCCGTTGGCGCAAATCTGCCCTTGGGCGCACCCCAATTGCGGGGAACAACTGTTCCTGCATTGCCCTTGGGCGCAGGTTTCACCGCAGGAACATTCTGATGATTTTTTGCACTTCTTCGTACAGTATCCGGCTTCGTCGCATTCGCAGTGGTCGTTGCATTTGGTCGCTGCTTGCACGCAGGAAATGAGCGGATCGCCCAAGAAATTTGCTGGGCAGCTGCACTGAGCCAGATGGTTCTTTACGTTGCAATTGGCACAGACTCCACAAGTTGCAAAGCCGTTACAAGGATCTGAAGCGGAAACGGAGAAAATGAACATCTGAAGCTGAAGGATTTACAGTACAGGGTTATTGGTTGAAGTTTGGCTTTTTTTTTGTTTGAAGGTTGGTCCGCCACTTGAATTTGAGACACCCTGTATCAATAGGGATTACCTTAAAATAAACTAGACATTTACATCTACAGCTTTTGTACTTAATATTTTTCTCTAAATTTCAAATTAGATGTAAAAACGGAGGATGATGTAGATGTAGAGGAAGTTGTAGATGCGAAAAGGCTACTCACTTTGGCACCGGTTATTGATGCATGCTTCATTCTGAGGGCAAATGGAATCGTTCCTGCATCCAGTAATACAAAGGCGGTTTTCGCAGATTTGGTTCCTGTTGCAGAACCCATCAGAGTTGCAGACAGTTTTGCAAACTCCCCTGATACACCTTTCGTTTTCCAAGCAGTTCTGATCCCTAAATCCCGAAGAAACTCTTCACTAAGCTAATTGGCAATTTTTTTTCATGAAAAACTCACGTTTTGCAGTTGCCCCTACACATGCCCTCAATGCAGGAGTGTGCTGATGTGACACCCACTGTCCTGAGTGCAGGGTTTCACCACCCGTTTGCAGGCTTCCTCAGGGTTACCGTCCAGTGGTGCGGGGCATTCGCATGTTTTCTTGTGATCGACCACTGAGCACTTGGCATTGGTGCCGCAGGATGTTGGAGACGAGCACGTATCTACGCATTTGTTGTTGACGCAGGATTTATCCAGAGCGCATCCAGAGCTAGCTCTACAGCCCACCACGCACTTGATGCCCTCGCATACTTCGCCGCTTCTACAGTCGTCGTCCTTTCGGCAAATCGGCTTGCAAACCCCGCCCTCGCAGCGCTCGTTGTTCAAACAGCCGCCATCCGATAGACAGACACTCCGACAGAAGTCATCTTTGCATATATTGTTATCTGAGCAGTCGGTGTTTTGTCTACAGGGTTCAGAAGGGGTGCGCACACATGCCACATTGGCCGTAGGGTTCGGCACCAGGTTCTTGCCACAAGAGCAAACCGCCCGATGGTTGGAAACAGAGCATTGCGCATTGGGGCCGCAGGTGTTCGGCATGCAGGGATTGGTGCACTTGTTGCTGATGCACGACTCGCTGCTGTCGCAATCTTCATCGCCTCGACAGCCGAATATGCATTTGTTTCTGAGGCAAATGTGGCCTAGGAAGCAGTCGTTGTCCACGCGGCAGGTCAGCATGCAGTCGCCTTGAAGGCAGATTTCGTTGAAGGCGCACTGCAGGTCCGATTGGCATTTTGGTAAGCAAATGTGCTCTTTGCAGGTGGAGTTTTGACCGCAATCGGAGCTTGAGGTGCACGAAATTGGCACTGAAAATATCAAGAACTTGATCGGCTTGGAATAAGGTAAAGAATACAGCTGTTGCCCCCAAAAAGATCACTTAGAAAACCCTAATGAGAAACTAGGGAGCAAATGAGAATATTCTGGGTGAAAACTGCTGAAACTGAGGCTACAAAAACCAGGACAAAATACTTACGTCGCATACATTCCACATCCTGATTGCCAGTAAACCTCTCAGGGCACTTGCAGATCTTCCGATGGTTTTCTGCCTCGCACAGAGCATTGATGCCACATGCCTTGGTCAAGAGGCAGGGGTTGAGGCACTGTCCCTCCAAGCATTGCTCGCTTGATTGACATTCCTCATCAAGCCGGCAGGGAGGATTGCAAACATTCCCGTAGCAGTAGGTGTTGGCAGGACAGTCATGCGTGCTCTTGCACCGCACCAGTTTCGGAAGGCAGCCGATGGAAACATCTGCGGCTTTGCCTTCATATCCGTTCCTGCAGCTGCAGTGCCCCTTGTGCTCGACCGCTATGCACTCCGCATTAGGGCCACATACAGTGGCGTCGCATACACTTTTGCACTTGGAGGTGGACTTATCGCAAGCAGCTACAACTGGACAGTCTGCATCGTGCATGCATTCAACTGCGGGCCTGCAGCCGTCGTTGTATGGATCGCCAATGAGACCGGGCTCGCATTGGCACTTAAAGGAGCCTTGTGAGTTGGCGCATTGGGCTTTGGGCCCGCATGGCTCATCCGAGCAAAAGTCTATCAATGTGCACCCTTTGAGAGCGTCCCCAGTGTATCCAGGCTGGCAATAGCAGACCTGCTGATGTTCCTCTGCTGAGCATAAAGTGTTCTTGCCGCAGGGGTTCCGCACTAGACAGGCGATCTTGCACATGTTCTGATCGCACAGTTTGTCGCTGCTACAGTCCGAGTGGCGCTCACATTCGATTTTCTGGCAGCCGGTTTTCTCATTCGTAGGATTTCCTTTGTAGCCAGCCTTGCAGGCGCATTGAGCAATGTGTTTCTTCGATATACACTCGGAGTTTCGTCCACAGATTACGCCTTCGCACGCATCCACGCAGTCTGGTTGGCCTACTGCGTTGGCCAGACAACGCTCTGTAGATCCGCAATCGTCGTTGGCTCTACAGCGCACTTCCTGCTGGCAAATACTGTCATGGCAAAACTGGAAGTCTGGACACGAGGAGTTGGATTTGCAAGTAGGCTGACAGTAGCCTTGGATGCACAACTGGTCAGTGATGCAATCGCGAGCGCTTCCACATAAAGAGGTGCAGATTCCATTGTAGCAGTTGAGTCCCTGTGGGCATTGCTTGTCGCTGGCGCAATATTGCACAGCTATGCAGCCTAAGTGAGGATCGCCAGTCATTCCGGCCTGGCAAGTGCAGACGGCCAAATGATTGGCCGGGGAACAATCGGCGTTCCGCCCACAAACATTGGGAAGCGAGCACGGATTGTCGCATAGCGAATCAACGCAAATCTTGTCGTTGGAACAGTCATTGTTGTCGGCGCATTCAATCGCTATGCAGTTGTGATGGGCGTCTTCTCGTGATCGCTCAGGGCAGCGGCAGGTGGCTTTGTGCGCCACTGGAATACAGGCAGCGTTTGTTCCGCATACATTGGCCAGTTCACACGGATTACGGCAAGCCTGATTGTCGCAAAACGCTGAGGACGGACAGTCCGAGTCCCTTAAACAAGATCCAGGCTTGCGACATCCGGTTGTAATCGGGTCGCCTATCAGGCCGTCTTTGCAGATGCAGGAGAATCCTCCGTCGCTGTCAACACACCTGGAAATTTTGAGATTTTCTGTTAGTTTACTATCAAGGTATGTTTGGGTCTCGTATAAATATGGAAAAGCAACACAAAAGAACTGGGTGAAAGGAAAGTGTATGGAACTGGAAGAGCTTCAACATGTTTAAAAAGGTCAGAGTAGTAGGATCCTACAACTGATCATAATGGGAAGAGTAGGACGTAGAGGAGTCACAAGAAAAGAAGCTTCATGGCTGAGGAACAACCGTGAATGGACGGGTATACACAGCGCAGAGGAACTATTCCGAATGGCGCAGAATCGAGAAGGACTCGCTCAAGTGATTGCCAACATCAGGGGAACCTGATATGGTCTTGAAGCAGACAAATATCGCATTAAACTCAAAGTATGTGGTTAACTGAAGTCCCTTTGAGCCAAATGGTCCATTTCTACGAGTTACATTTGGATCTTCGTCTACTTACTCGGCTGTAGAGTGGCATGGATGGTTTTCTTCACATTCATTAACATTGACGCATTTGTCCTCGACCAGTTTGTAACCAGTGGAACATACGCAAATCGTGTCGTGGTTTTGGGCTTGGCAGGATCCTTTTCCGCAGTCGACAAAGCCGCAAGGATCTGGAAAAGTCCACTGTGTTAGTAGAGTAACTCGCTTCACAAAGTCACTATTCGTGATTCAAGTGGGGGAAATGTGCCTGTGATGGACCACTTGGTATGTTCCAAAAAATTTAATTTGTTGCATTTTTTCTAAAAATCATGATAACCCAGACAAGAGACACACAATTTAATAGGAATGTTGTTTAGAAAGTTATACGAAAATTTCCTTAGGGAGTCCATCAGAGGCACACTTCCCCTACTTTGATAATCTAAGTAGTTCAATGCCAAAACACTTACCAAGACATTTGTTGGAATGAGCATTGCAAAACCGGTCATCAGGACAGTCGTCGCTCTCAATGCACTCCACCTTAAAGCATCCCAGACTCTTATCGAACGGATTCCCCAAATGGCCAGGGGGACAAGCACAGGATAGTGCATGGTTGGCCACAGCACACAAGGCATTCACCCCGCATTTGTCGCAAGGATCCTGGCACTTGCCCCGTTTGCACACCAGTTGATCTGGACAGTTCCGATCAGATCTACATTGTCCAGGCCCGGTGCAGCCGGTGCTTGTATAGGGATCTCCAATCATGCCCTCGGGACAGACGCACTTGTAGGAACCCAGATCGTTTTTGCAGATGGCACTGCGATGGCACGGGTGGGCTTCGCATTCGTTGATATCGCTGCAGCCCTGCGGGGTGCCAATGAATCCTGCGCTGCATTTGCAGGATCCTTTCAAACAGGTTTGTGACGGTTTGCAGTCACTATCCCTAGCACATCCAGGTTGACAGACTTCGTCCCGGCAAATTTCCCCAGTGAGACAGTTGCTGTCTCCAAAGCAGACCTTCAAGCAGCCTTTGTTGGTGCATCGCTCGCCCACAGCGCATTCGTTATTCCCTTGGCACTTGAAGGTGCATTGTTCGTTGAAGCAAGCATGTCCCTGTGGGCATTTATGCTGCGCATTGCATAGGGTGGGAATGCGAATACAGCCCTGTTCGGGGCGCGGGTTGCCTTCGAAGCCTTTGGGGCACTCGCAGGATGTGCGGTGGTCTTTGCAAGAGCAAACTGCATTTGGTCCACAGGCCTCCTTACTGGCACACGGGTCCAGGCATTGGCTGTTGATGCAAGCCTGATCGCTAGGACAGTTACTTATTGCTCCTACAGCCCAATATGCACATGCCTGCCCTGCAAGCTTGGTCCTGTTCGCATTGGCTGTGGTCGGTGCAGGGAGTGGCGCATTTCTTGTTCAAGCACGCTTCGCCTTCTGAGCAGTCCTTGTTGTCTCTGCACACCGGCCGGCATTGGCCTTGGTAGCACCCCTCGTTGCTGCACTCCGCATCAGACACGCAGGCCTGAATAAGCCGCAGGCAGCCAGTTTCTGATCTTTTATACCCAGTAGGGCACGTACAGATAGCCTGTCTGTTAACTACTGAGCAAACCTCGTTGGGGTTGCAGGCCTTGCGGCTACAGGGGTTGATGCAGTAGCTCTCCACGCAGTCGGTATTCGCGGGACAATCGCGAGTTTTTGTGCAATTTCCTCGTTGTTTACATCCAGAGATCAGAGCATCGCCTACTGTTCCTTCTGGACAGAGGCAGCTGAAGCCCCTGTTGGTTGGGTTGCAAAGTGCAGTGGGATGGCAGGGGTTTGATTTGCATTGGTCGACTAAAACGCACTCGACTTCAGCCAGGGGATTTGGACTGAATCCGGGCGGACATTGGCAGGTAGCTTGATGGTCTTGCCCAATGCAGACTGCGTTGGTGCCGCAGGCCTCCTCATCGCAGACATCCATGCAGGAGTGCGACAGACGGTCGCAGAGTTGATTAGATGGGCAGTCGATGTTATAGACGCAAGGCACTGATCTGCAGCCCAGTCCTACGTCGCTGGCATTGCCGATATAGGAGCCGGGTGGGCACTGGCATTTGGGAACGTGGTTGTTTACGGCGCAGATGGCATTAGGGCCGCAGCGCACTAAATCGCATGCTGGCAGGCACATTAGGCGATCTTCCTGTTGGCTGTTCCTGCATGTGTCTTGCTCTGGGCAATGAGAATCCGCAGAGCAGGCGTCTTGTTTGATCAGCTGGCAGCCGTTGCGGTCGTTCGGGTTTCCTGAGTAGCCCTCAAAGCACTGACAATGTCCCTTATGGGCTTCGGCCACGCAAGCGGAATTATTCGGGCATGTGAACTGTGGGCAGATCAGGCTGCACTTGAGAATGCCCAGAGCGTCCGGCTGGCAGGTGGCTACGGGCTCGCAGTCGCTATCATGCTCACATTCTGGCACTGCAGGTTTTTCGCATGCTGACGAAACTGGGTTCCACATGTACTCGTCTTTACACGCACATGTAGGATGGCCAGCCACATCGAGCTGGCAGGTTTCATGAGTGCTGCACGCCACTGTTTCGCAGGGATTTATGCATCGTTCCAGGCCTTTTTGGTCGATGGCGCAAATCGTTCCGAACTTACAATCGCTGTCCTCCAAGCATTCCCGTGAGTTGACTCGCTCCTCTATCTGACATCCCACGCTCAAATCCCCGGCGTTGCCTTTGTGGCCGGGATTACAGATGCATGAAGTGCTATGTTTGGAGGCAATGCACAGGGCATTTGGTCCGCATTGGGCTTTCGAGCAAGCATCCACGCACGATCTCAGGCCTTTGCCCAGCTGGAAGCAGATTTCTGTGTTGGCGCAATGCGCGTCGCTGCTGCATTGGCCTTGAGGTCTACAGCCAGATTTGAGGTCCTTGGGGTTCCCTAGATAACCAGGCGGGCAGCTGCACTTTCCGTTGTCGCAAATGGCCTTCGGCCCACATCTCACCGACTCGCAAAGGTCGCGGCATTGTCCGCGTTTGCACGAATATCCATTGGGACACAAAAGGCTTTCGCTGCATTGGCAGTTTTCTGGTTCTCTGCAAATTCCGCCTTGGACTTGGGTGCACATGACGAACGGGTTCCCGGCATATCCTTCCTTGCATCGGCAATCGTAGCTGCCAATTGTGTTGATGCAAACGGCGCTGTTTCCGCACACGCTGTTCTTGCATTCGTCGATGTCTTTGCATTCGATGTAGGCGTTGCCGGCAAAGCCATGCTTGCAAGCGCATTCAATACCATTGAATGTGTCCAAGCATTCAGCGTTGGAGCCGCAAGCCGATGCGGAGCATCCTTTTCGGTCCTGGACTTTTTCCTTCGTGCATGTTTCGTAGGGGTTTCCAACCGAGCCGATGTTGCACACGCATTGGTTGGTGATCAGGCCGTATTCACAATGGGCGTTTTTGCCACATTTGGGCTCACATGTGGGACCGGATTTTGCTAGAATAAGAAAAAGGAGTTTAGCGTTATATGGGCCAAGTCCAACCACCGAAAAATATCCAGTTAAAATAGAAGACTGGACCACTAGGTATCTCAGCTAGATACTGTCTCACAGATACACACTATACTGTCCTCCAAAATACACAATCACACAAACTGACTTCTTTGAAACTCTGGGTCATAGGTTTAATGCGAGTGGAGACTACAATACAAAATTAAAGGAAGAAAAAAACTTACGAGGCATGCAAATCACATCAGGATTCCCCACCAAATTATCATCGCAGGTACATTTGTTGTTGGTTTGGTCGCAGTGGGCGCCCACACCACAGATCACTCCTTGGCATCGTTGTTTGCAACGCCCACTGATGCAAAGCTTGGATTCTTCACAGGGCTGACTTGATGAGCACACGTCCTTAATGCAGGAACCGCCAGGGAACGGGTTCCCTATCGAACCCTCTACACAGCGACACGTCGGACCTTCATAGGTGAGGATACATTGAGCGCCCGAAGAACAGGCAAAGTCCTCGCAAGCTGCAAAAGGCAGTAAATTGCATAAGCTGGATGAATGGGGGAATACGCAAATTACTTACGTGATACACATTGGTTTTTGGTGTTTTTCGCAAATCCTGCCGCACATTCACATAAGGCCTTGTGGTTGTGGACTTGGCATCGGGCGTTCGATCCACATCGAACTGAATCGCATGGGCTCACGCATGTTCCATCCAGACAAGTGAGGATGCTGACGCAGTCCTTATCGGACTGGCACTCTGACTTTGGTGTTCCTGGCGTATCCAGAATGCAGCCTCCTTTATAAGCATCCCCAGTCATGCCCTTGGGGCAGATACATTTGTAGCCGTCAGGCAAGTTGATACAATGGGCTCCGTAGGCGCATGGCGCCCGCTTGCATTCATCCACTTCCGAACACCCTTGAATAGCATCGCCCTCGTACCCGGGTTTGCAAGAGCATTTTGGAGGATCACTAGGAGTGCAATTGGCGTTGATTCCGCAAGGGTAGCGTTCACAAGGGCTTTTGCATTTGTTTTCATCCAGCATATCAGTGAAGTAGGGCGGAGGACAGACGCATTCTCCAGGTTGCACGCACCGCTCATTCTCCGGACATTCTTTGTCGCTGATGCATTTCTTCTGCGCTGGGGAGCATAGGCCGTTGTAGGCATCCCCGCTGTACCCTTCGGGGCAGTGGCATTCAAAAGACCCAGGGCGGTTTATGCACTGGGCCCCATATCCGCAAGTCTGCTGCTGTTCCATGCATTCGTTTATATCCTCACAAGTGCCCTCTGGGGCTTGCTTGAAGCCCTTGGGACACGCACAGTAACTAACCCCCCCTGTGATTGTGATGCATTCAGCCCCATTAGGACAGGAGCCATCAGGCCCACAACTCGCCAGGATGCAATTGCCGTCTTTCAGCTCGTAGGGCGGTTGGCATCGGCAGTCTGGACTGTTGCACTCCAGACACTCCAGGAACGGATTCCCGTTGAACCCTGCAGGGCACTGACAGTCGTAGCTGCCAGGCAGGTTTTTACACAAGGCATTCAGGCCGCATGCCGGCTTGTCGCGCAGCTCTTTACACTCATCTTTGTCTCTGCATTTTCCGGTGGCCTGATCTCTCACATAGCCGTTGACGCAAATGCAGACACTCTCGCCGGAGAACTCGTCTAAAATACACTGTTCCCCAGATGCACAGGGATTGTCGTTCGAGCAGCCAGAGGAGGGAGGCGCCAGCCGACTGCACCCACTTCTGTAGGGGTCTCCCGATGTTCCTCCCGGGCATTGGCAGGAGAACGTTCCGGGTTCATTTTTGCAAACAGCCCCGGCTTGGCAGGGGGTTTTCAGACATTCGTCCACATCAGTGCAGCCCGTGGATGAGTTGGTGAAGCCGGAGCTGCAGATGCAGCTCGCCTGGTGGTTGACCAACATGCACTCTTCATTGGGGGCGCAATTCAACGCTTCACATGGATGTCGGCAGTCGTTGCCCACATTCGGTTCGGGGCACAGGCATTTTTTCCTATCGCAAAGCGAATTTCCTGGACAGTCTGCGTCTAGCTTGCAGGTCAGTATTTCGTTGCATTTGGTCTTGGCGTCCGGCTCCGGGACGGTTCCTTCAGGGCATTCACACGAGTGCCCTCCTGGGTAGTTGTGGCAAACTGCCCCCAAGCCGCAGCTGTTTGAGAGCGTGCACTCATCCACATCAGTGCACTGTTGGTTGGGGTTCCCAGTGAAACCTGGCTGGCATTGGCATGCAAAAGTCCCTGGCAGGTTGGTGCATTGCGCGTTGCTACCACACCTACCACTGGGCCCGTTGGCCTTGTCGCACTCATTAACATCTGCAATAGGGCAGTTGGTTATGAACCAAACAACCTAGTGGCGCGCCAAACTTACCAATACAACCGGCTGAAATGTCGCTGGGATTGAAGGTCCAACCGTCCTCACATATGCAGTAGGCTTCGCTTCCATCCGGCTTGCAGTAGGCGTGACTGCCACACTTAACATCTTCACATGGCGCCTTGCAATCTATCATGGGAGGCGCGCCTACAAAGCCACTTTCGCACTCGCAGTGGAAGCTGCCCACTGTGTTCAAGCAACTGGAATCTGGCCCACACGGGCTGGTGGCGTTCTGGCATTCGTCGATATCCAGACACACTGATCCTTTGGGCGTGAAGCCTTTCTGGCAGAAGCACTGGCCTTCGATGCATTCGGCGTTATTGGTGCAATCGAAATTGGATTGGCAAAGAATATTGACGTCAACCTATGGACAACAGTCACCATTCTAATGTGTTGTTGGTAAATTTACACTCTAAGTGTTGTTTGAAACCTGTTTAGTTTAGTTTTTAGTTGTGTAGCCTATACATATGTGCCTAACACTGACTAATTGATTGATTTCCTTACTTGTTCACAGGCGACTTCAGGTTGTGGTTTTCCTTGATACCCCTGAGGACACAGACAGGTGTAGCCTGGATCAGCGTTTTGGCAAATTGCATGCGTCCCACAGGGCTTATCCAGAGTGGCACATTCATCAATATCCGTGCACCCTTTAAACGGATCGCCCGTATAGTCTTCTTTGCAAGTGCAAACATAACTCCCCACTGTATCCTTGCAAATGGCGTTCGCTCCGCATGGATTCGGTTCGCACTCATTAATATCTGAGAACATTCGATAAAATAGTGTTTGGAGCGTGGAAACTAGAAAAGCGCTACGCATACCAAAAGAGGACAGACTGTAAGAAACAGAACAGGTAAAGACAAACTAAACAACAACAACAACAAGTACGATGCAAGCGGCTGAAACAGAAATTAATTACATACTCTGCAAGACAAAATACAATTACATTTTACACGCTGATTGTACAAAAATGTATACAGTACAGTTAGGCTTTCTATAGATCAGGCTTGTACCAACTAATAATAAGTCGTTATGTGGAAAATACACTTGGGCCCATCTACACAACTTTGAGCAGTCCATGATAACTCCATAAGGGTGATGATTGAAAAAGGTGTTGATGATTCAATGATGTGTGGGTGTGTATCAACAGACTGGTCTTTTGCGAGAACTCCCGAAAATAAAATAAAAATATACGGGAAAGTTAGTGGAACTCCAGTTAAGGTTAAGCTACCTTTACAAGTACCGAGCGCCCGCTTTGAAGGGGACTGTTCTACAGTCCCATTCAAACCAGGGCGATTAATTACAACTCCGATCTACCACGGCAAGCGCGGCAGGGCCTGAAGAATCGAGCTGGCTCAAGTGCTGCCTTGAATATCTTCAGATCCTCCCGAGAAGCAAACCGGATTAAAGCATTCCGCAGTTCACTCCGTCAACATTCACATGCCAGGAAACTTTTGTTTAGCTGTAGCTAGATGATCATTTATTAAAGAAAATGCTTCAGCCAACCAAAACATGCTTCGTTCTCCATGCAATCAGGCCTCCAAAAAAAATTGAGAACTAACTTTCACAGTAGAGATGGCCCTGTCCAGTGAAGCCAGATGGACAGAGACACTTGAAGGAGCCGGGAACGTTAATGCATTTGGCGTTAATTCCACAAGCGCCCGCTTTGCCGCACTCATTGATATCGACACATTCCTCGTTAGCCGATCCCGTGTATCCCTCGGGACACACGCATGTGTAGCTGCCGTTACTGTTGTGGCAGGAAGCGGATGCTGCGCAGGGGTTCGACTCACACTCGTTAATATCTGCGCGGCCACAGGCGAGGAAAGCGATTGGTTAGAGTTAGCTGGTAATGTGCAGCTGTTATGTTGCAGTTGCGAATGAGGACACAACAGCTACGTGGACGCTCGGGACACGGGAAGAGCCGATTTTCTCCTCTGAGCAGTGGGGAGTTAAGCGTTTGATGGTTACTGGTTGGTTTAGTCGCTACATAATTTTCGCCCGATTCTACTTGTTAATTATTAAATGGGTAGTCGTTACAGATTTGTACAAAAGAAGGAAATTCGGTCTTCACGTGCCCGTTTGCTTGTGTAGGGTCTTCAAAAATGTTTGAAGAGAATGAGATGTATGTACAACTATATACAGGTGTGTTAGGCTGATGAGCTTTATACCTGAACACTCAGACTTTGGATCGCCGATGAAACCGGGCGGGCAGGAGCACTTGTAACTTCCCTCCATGTTGGAGCAGAGGGCGTTTCGTCCGCAAGGACTTTTGGCACATTCGTTGAAATCGTTGCAGCCGCTCGTGTACGGGTCGCCCTCATAGCCTACATTATCGATCAATAAGATGGGACATTTCCTGATAAACTGCTCAAATTACCTGGGGGGCAATGGCACTCTCTTCCTCCAACCACATTGGCGCAGCTGGCTCCAGGTGCACAAGCTCCCGGTTGTTCGCATTCATCCACGTCCACACATCCGTCGAATGGGTTTCCGTGGAATCCTTCTGGGCATAAACAGGTGTAATTTCCAGGCGTGTTCTGGCAAAGGGCATTCTGGCCACATGCATTGGGTTGTTGGCATTCATCGATATCTGCAACCAATGAAAAATCCACTTTTACTTGGGTTTAGATGCGGAAGCACTTTGCGCCAGCTCGGATTATGTTACCTCAGGGTATGGTTAACACTGTCAATAGATGCGTGAAGAATTCCGACATGGAATGCAGAGTGAGCGCTCTGAAGTGTGAATGGCGCTTTAATCAGATTATTTCCAACTGCCCTGATTTATGCATGACAACGGCATTATTAATATTGGTCTATTCTCCTCTTTACTGGGCCCAGCCTACGTTATTAAGCGAATATTCCATGAAAACACCGGCAGGATTTTTTTTAAATGGAAACCAGCAGGAGTCTGTCTAGGAAACATGCACTCACGAACCGCATAGTTGAAGCTGCCAAGAGTGGGCGAAATGTTGGTATAATTTAAACCCGACAGTTTATTTCGTCGGCTCAAAAATTGCACTGGAAGCGAGGGAAATCGAAAATCATGATCAAACAGCCTGATGTTCGGCTCCAATATCAGGAAGAGTCAGCACAATAAACCGACGGTTGGAACTGGATGGACATTTCAAAGATTCTCTATAGAAATAAGCGTAAGTCACACGAAGAGCATGCAGGCAGTGGTGAAAAGATTAAATGTCTCGGCCACGGCATCGAACTGGCCATTTCTGATGGCAGATGTAATTAAAAACTTTATTTCTGGTTTCGTCTGCCTGGCACGGATTTATTTAACTATTACTTTCCGTAGGATTGAAGATGCTTGATCGCTGGTTCGATGAACTTGGACGACGCGCTTTGCATGGCTAGTTTTTACGATTGCAAATCAATACGCAAATTAAAAGAATGCCCGGTTACCTGCTCGCCAATTCCGTCTCGTAAACATGCAAATTCTCGTGCAATGGACTTCTAGCTATGTGGATGCTCCTATCGCAGCCGATGAGTTGGAGGATTTGAGTTTTTAGAGGTAAATGTGCACAAGCAGCGACTTTATTTTGGACGTTTTATGTGAAGAAACACTTTGGAATTGGAGTGGAGCTTAACTGGAAAGAATGCCATTAAAGATTTTTGATTGTTGACTGCGTGAAATCGAAGAAAAACACTCGAAAATCCAGCCATCATGTCTATTCAAAAGCAGAAATCTACGCTTTTTCTCTTTAAGATTGCCCTGTGGTAGCATATCAAAATCTGCAAAGGATTTTTATGGAATTTTCAGCACCTTTAGTGTCAAGTGGCTGCTAAATACAGTGAAAATTTGAAATTGGTAATTTTCCTGGTTTGGAAGATGGTTATTTTTACTGGAGAGAGCGCAGTTGAGCAGGCACATCCATTACTGAACTGATATTTCCTAAGCTGGCAAAAATGAGGATTCTGGTCGATTTCTTTGAAGCTTTTACGATCTTTGGAATCGAGCATATTCTAAATATGCTGAAAATTTCAAATTTCTACTCGTTTTGGTTTGGAAGATGTGATTTTTTTTAAAGAGAAGGGCGCAGTTGCGGGGACTCATCCTCTACTGAACTGAAATTTGCTGATCTGGCAAAAATCAGGATTTTAGACGATTTCTCTGCAATTTTCCTAATCGTTAGAACCGAGTATCGTCTAAACGAGCTAAAAATTTCAAATTGTTTCCTGCTCTGCATCCAATACTGGATTAATATTTACTGAGCCGTCAAAAATCAGGCTTCTAGAAGATTTTTATGAAACTTTCAGCATTGTTACAACCAAGTGTCTGCTAAACATGGTCAAAAATTCAAGTTGCTACTTGCTTCCATTGGGAAGACGCGATTTTTTAAAGCAGAGAGCGCACTTGAATGAAAAGTTAAAAAAGAGGCAAACCTAAACTAACTAAAAAAACTTATTTTTGCGTTTTTATTCATTCGTCTTTAAAATAAGCTTCTGAAGCAAAAATGTGAGTTTTCAATCTGATACATACCCAGACATTGAACCTCGCCATCTCCTTGAAATCCTGGGTTGCACTTGCACAGGAAATGTGATGGCAAATTGCAACATTCGGCATTTTGGACACATCGAGCTGCTATCGCTGGATCTTCGCACTCGTTCACATCTGCAATGGAACAACAGACCATAAACCCAGTATAAATGAGGCGAATTTTGAAATTGCCGTGCCAGTGTGGCCTAGAAAGGCCCATTTCACACCATCACTCAGTCCCTCCAGCCAATAAAACTCTTTTTACCGTATTTTATTCACGCCGAATGAAAATCGTTATTACGGAACATGAATTATGACATATCGGTATAATGGCATGTCCCGATGGCGGTACCAAGTCGTTTCGCGATAATGCTAGATCATGAGGGAGGCGCAGAATAGCCTCAAGGATTTACTGCCTCAAAGCCATCCAATTTTGTAATTATCCCCGCATTGGACATGGAGGATTTGAGAATTATGATCACAGCTTGATTGCTGTGTGATAACTCACGTTGCTCTCAGTTTTTCTTGTTCTAATAGATCAATAACAATGAGCAGGAAATTATAGCATCCAGCGTCCACCTTGGCCTGGTTCGGATATCAATTAACCAGAAACATGAGGATTTATTGAGTGATTAGCCAGCTACTTACGGGCACGCCCATATATTAGAACCGTTAAAGAAGCTGTGCATAATAAATTAATTTGAATTTATTTAGTTTTAATGCCACGCTGCTACAACAAAGCGATCTCTCGCGGCTTCACTTTAATTGAGTAATGCAATTAAGTTTTAATTGGATTTCGATTTTTTGTTTTCATCGACAGATCATCGCTAGGATTTGTTTGCGCGGTAAATTTTTAATTAAAAAGAGTTTCCTCGAGCCATTTGGACTGAGCTCTTCAAACTGTTTGCAATTGTGAAGCGAATCTTGGATTAACTGTTTCGGTACTTTATTGTTCAGCTGTTCTTTATAAGGTTAAATTCCGACCCTGCAAATGTTCTAGTTAAAAGGCCGAGGCGAAATGTAATAGCGCCTAGGCGAGCGTCGGTCAACTCATAATGCTTCTTCTTCTTCTCCTGTAAGATCAACGGCCTTCTAAGAGCAATGAACTAACTTTGCGAACTCGTACACTCAGCTAACTTTTCACTATTAGCCTACTAGTTTCATATATTGGGTGTTGCATGGTTTTAAAAATTGAGTTTTCTTTAATGGCTTTCGAGTTTCCTCTAGATCGTGCGGCAGCAATTGGGCAAAAACCTGCAGGCATTTGGACGGCAGGACAACTCAATTTCAGCGGAAATTAACCTCCTTATCAAGAACAGCGTGCTAGCGGTATATGCAAAACGTATTACCAGAAACAGTTTTGTTATTATTTTACGGTGCTTTTCGATTATTTCAAGCTGCCTCACTTCGCCAGAGTTCAAACTTCAAGGAAAAAGTTCTTGTTATCGTAGCCACAGTGGGTTTTCCCTACAATGTCGGACATTCTTCAACATTAAACACTTTCACTAATGCGATTGTTGTGCCGAGCCCTTTGGGCACGACACTGATTTTTTCGCAAAAACTGATCAATCGTCAGGTTTAGGGTGTTTTTGAGTCCGAAACAGTGTCGTGTCCAAAGGGCTCGGCACAACTTCGACATTAAACACTTTCTCTAATGCGATTGTTGTGCCGAGCCCGAAATTTTTGATCATCTAATGGAGATTTCCATGGCGTTTTGCGTGCTGTGAGTCTCCATCATTAAATAAACAGTTGCGAATTTCTTTCGGCGAACTGTATTGGCCATTAGCATACATTATTCCATTGAGCAAGCGAACAGGATTCCGTGACATAACTGGCCATTTTATAATTTTTTTGATTAACGGTCCCACAATTAGCCCTGCGGATTTCAATGTTTATCATCATTATTAGGAAGGATTGTAGTTGCCGCCTTCACAAACGCACTCGGATGGATAACTGTTGAATTGGAAAAGCTGTAGTTTTGTTCATCTAAGTTTTAAAAGGAAATTTATTGAGAAGTTTGAAGAGGTTTGCGTGTTCAGCCCCATTTTGCGATTCAAAAAAAGAGGTCAAAGACTTTGGTTCCCCAAATCTTCAACTTCTTCCCCTTTCTGTTGTGTTCAAATTTCAAATATAGAATCTAAATGGTTGACACAACAGACTGAAACCTCAAGAAGATGAAGAAGCTGAAACCGACTAGTGATTTGGCAAAAAATTCCTAATCTTTCCATTAAATTGAAGAATTTATAATGAAGACCTGCAAATAGAAGCAGCGACGTTGTTGGGACGTTGGTTTAACGCGACCGAAGAACCACAGATAAATTTCCTGCTGTTAATTTCACTTTTTTCCATGCACTAGAAGAAGTTCGAGAATTAATTACTATTAATTAATTAATAAAGAGTTCAAAGACTTTGCTTCCCCAAATCTTCAACTTCTTCCCCTTTCTGTTGTGTTCAAATTTCAAATATAGAATCTAAATGGCTACAGACTGAAACCTCAAGAAGATGAAGAAGCTGAAACCGACTAGTGATTTGCAAAAAATTCCTAATCTTTCCATTAAATTGAAGAATTTATAATGAAGACCTGCAAATAGAAGCAGCGACGTTGTTGGGACGTTGGTTTAACGCGACCGAAGAACCACAGATAAATTTCCTGCTGTTAATTTCACTTTTTCCATGCACTAGAAGAAGTTCGAGAATTAATTACTATTAATTAATTAATAAAGAGTTCAAAGACTTTGCTTCCCCAAATCTTCAACTTCTTCCCCTTTCTGTTGTGTTCAAATTTCAAATATAGAATCTAAATGGCTACAGACTGAAACCTTAAGAAGATGAAGAAGCTGAAACCGACTAGTGATTTAGCAAAAAATTCCTAATCTTTCCATTAAATTGAAGAATTTATAATGAAGACCTGCAAATAGAAGCAGCGACGTTGTTGGGACGTTGGTTTAACGCGACCGAAGAACCACAGATAAATTTCCTGCTGTTAATTTCACTTTTTTCCCTGCACTAGAAGAAGTTCGAGAATTAATTACTATTAATTAATTAATAAAGAGTTCAAAGACTTTGCTTCCCCAAATCTTCAACTTCTTCCCCTTTCTGTTGTGTTCAAATTTCAAATATAGAATCTAAATGGCTACAGACTGAAACCTCAAGAAGATGAAGAAGCTGAAACCGACTAGTGATTTGGCAAAAAATTCCTAATCTTTCCATTAAATTGAAGAATTTATAATGAAGACCTGCAAATAGAAGCAGCGACGTTGTTGGGACGTTGGTTTAACGCGACCGAAGAACCACAGATAAATTTCCTGCTGTTAATTTCACTTTTTCCCTGCACTAGAAGAAGTTCGAGCATTAATTACTATTAATTAATTAATAAAGAGTTCAAAGACTTTGCTTCCCCAAATCTTCAACTTCTTCCCCTTTCTGTTGTGTTCAAATTTCAAATATAGAATCTAAATGGCTACAGACTGAAACCTCAAGAAGATGAAGAAGCTGAAACCGACTAGTGATTTGGCAAAAAATTCCTAATCTTTCCATTAAATTGAAGAATTTATAATGAAGACCTGCAAATAGAAGCAGCGACGTTGTTGGGACGTTGGTTTAACGCGACCGAAGAACCACAGATAAATTTCCTGCTGTTAATTTCACTTTTTCCATGCACTAGAAGAAGTTCGAGAATTAATTACTATTAATTAATTAATAAAGAGTTCAAAGACTTTGCTTCCCCAAATCTTCAACTTCTTCCCCTTTCTGTTGTGTTCAAATTTCAAATATAGAATCTAAATGGCTACAGACTGAAACCTCAAGAAGATGAAGAAGCTGAAACCGACTAGTGATTTAGCAAAAAATTCCTAATCTTTCCATTAAATTGAAGAATTTATAATGAAGACCTGCAAATAGAAGCAGCGACGTTGTTGGGACGTTGGCTTAACGCGACCGAAGAACCACAGATAAATTTCCTGCTGTTAATTTCACTTTTTCCATGCACTAGAAGAAGTTCGAGAATTAATTACTATTAATTAATTAATAAAGAGTTCAAAGACTTTGCTTCCCCAAATCTTCAACTTCTTCCCCTTTCTGTTGTGTTCAAATTTCAAATATAGAATCTAAATGGCTACAGACTGAAACCTCAAGAAGATGAAGAAGCTGAAACCGACTAGTGATTTGGCAAAAAATTCCTAATCTTTCCATTAAATTGAAGAATTTATAATGAAGACCTGCAAATAGAAGCAGCGACGTTGTTGGGACGTTGGTTTAACGCGACCGAAGAACCACAGATAAATTTCCTGCTGTTAATTTCACTTTTTCCATGCACTAGAAGAAGTTCGAGAATTAATTACTTTCATCCTAGGCAATTTTACTGTTAGCGCAAGCCAATGATTTTGCTAAACGACGTACCTTCACTGCCTGGAAAATTAATTAAATACACGCGCAATGTCAACAATAAATTTATAATTGAAATTTATGTCTGAAATGAAGTTTCCTGCAACAGTTTGCGGCGCGAAACTGGCAAAGTGCTAGGGATTCCAACTTTTTTTCTACTAAGTGGCCAGCTGAACTGTATAGAATCCAGAAGACTTCATTGATTTACCAAAAATTAACCAACATTTTCGAAACATTTTTTTTGAAGTCCCTGATGATGGTGGCCAAAATTGAAACTTTCAGGATTCATACAGGAAACTTTGCCCTTTTCAGTATAATTCGGCGAAGGTTCCTGTCGCAATCTGCGTTGAAGATACGAATTTTCAAACACACATTGACTCTTTCTGAATCAAAAAAAGTTGTCTGAAATGAAGCGCTCAGGATTTCAATTTTTTTCCTATTAAGTGCTAGATGCACTGTAAAGATTCCCAAAGCCATTCCATCCAGATTTATGGGCTGGAAGATATGCGCCTCTAAAAAAGCATATCGCCATTGACATCGAGGGCCACGCACCATTTTATATGGTTCTTTATATGCGCCGAAAAATGTGGGGCACATCTTCAAAATTTCAACTTCTCGCCATTAAGATTCACGATAAGTACCGGAGGTACTTGTTATTCAACGGAATAATCATACAGTACTTTTGTCCCTTGTTTCACTGCCAGATATGAATCATCGTAGGAAATTGAATAACCGTTCATGAATTGAATTGTGTTTTGGAACATTTGAATAAGTTTATTGGTACACTGAACAGGTACCATTATGCTGTCACAACATGGTTTACTATCCAGATTTTTATCTGTATGTGAGATCATAAGAAAGGGACCTTCTTTCCATGGCCAGTTTCTTCAGGATCCGCAGTTGAAAAAGTTCAAATCGAGCCATAATCGGACATAAAGTGAATCGAAATTCCAAGTAAAGGAATAATGAAGCGCTAATGAACAAAGCCCGCATCTGCTACTCTTCGATGTATCTGGAATCAGTTTAATTAATAGTCTTGGAGTTGTGTTAACGCACAACTTACCACCAGATTGGCAGATACAGGTCGGATTGTGATGAACGGGAAATTCGCGAATTATGGCACCTTTCACGTTTTAATTACCAGAATGATGGATGGCTTCGGCGTTCTGTTAATGGATAAGCGGCCAATTAATCTCCATGATTGTGGTGGCGGTGCTAAGATTTCGGCTTTTTATTTTTTGCGCTGCTAGAACGGATTATCGCGCCCGTCCATTGCCAGCATTCGCTAATTGCAAAAATTTTGGAAAAAATCACTTTATAGACCATAAGGAGACTAGCATCTAGATAATCTGCCGACCTTTAGTCACGATCCTTCGCTGCTGGTGCTCACGATATGTAAAATGTACTGATTAGCCAAAGTTTAGGTTTCTTAGAAACTGGTGAGTCTCGTGGAAAAGCGTGAAAAACTCATCAACAGTTTCATTTTGGGCTGTTTCTTTTTAAACCCGATACGATCCAACACGCTTTGCTCCTTTTCAGCCGCAGATCGTTTCAAAGAACTGTCCAAAGGAGGTTCCAACTCCGTGCACCACGACCTCTACAGCTTTCTCCCACATTCCCAAGATCTCCTTTATATCTCTTGTAGAGATGACCTCCTCCATCTCTGGCTCCTCTTCAAAACTAATTTTTAGTTGAACCACCGTATGCTGCTGCCAATGTAGATCGTGTAACTCCTCGGTTGTCAGCTCCTGAGAGCTGCTCCTCGACGAGTTCATTCACATCTCTCGCATCCACCTCCAGACCCATGGATTTTCCCAGAGAACCAATCTCCTCTATCAGTGACACTTCGGGTTCCAATCCTTCGAAGGCCCTTTCAGCTGCAGCCTCAGGTCACAGCTTCTTCCATGCAGAGGTTAAGGTCCTCGTTGTAACACCCAGCCAGGGCTGATCAATAATTCTTAGGCATATCACGATGTTAAAGTGGTCCTTCCAGAACTCCCGAAGGTAAAGGTTTAACAAGGGTAAAACAAGGGAAACACGCACACAGACTGAGGTCTAGTCTGAGGTGGGATAAACTGTTAGACGCTGCACAGGACACCAAGTTGGCCCGCATGTTGGTTCCTCGTCTCTCAAAATTTGCTCTCATCTCAAAGCAAAATGTATCGCTCGCTCGGCGGCTCGCATCTCAAAACACTCGCATATTAAGACACTCGTATATCGAGGTACCACTGTACTTAAAACAACCGAAATTTCCAGTGTGTTTCTGAAAGGAAACAATTAATTTGAGCAAACACCTTGGCGTGACAAAAGGATTAGTTTTAAAGAGTCTGCTCGGAAATATAGTACTCAACGAGATGATGATTCTCATCGGAATCATTACGCAATACCATCATTATCATCAGCCGGTAGGTAATATTTATCAGGCAAAATGAAAACGTTTAGGAAAGGCTACCTAGCAATTTGCACATTTTTATCCATATCGCGACTAATTATAACAGGTAAAGGAGGAATTTTAATGTTTGATTCTGCCTATCCATTTACAACCAGTTTAATATTAGATAATAACGATCATCATTAGGGTACCATAACGTTGAAAGTTCAAAAGGTTTCTGAGCGGCTGAGTGCAGTGGAAAACATCGCACAAAAGACTTACCTTCGCAGTGAAAACCATTTCCATGGTATCCAGGAAAGCATGTACAAGAAAAGCTTCCAAGCGTGTTAGTACAGTGAGCAAATACGTCGCATGGTCGGTATTTGCACTCGTTCTCGTCTGGAAAAAAATCAGCCCATTAGTCTCAACCACGAAATTTTCATTCATTAATTAAGATGATAATTCCTTTGAGCTGCGAAATCCTGGCAACCTCCTTAATTACCCGTCCATCTAGGTGGTCTTCATCTCCCTTGTATCGGAGTCTTCAGCCTCAGCTCCCGCTGATCTAATAAAATCTGATCAACAGCATATATGATTACGGCCGTCCTGTTGTGTAGAAATAATCGAGCATTGCTGTTCGCAATCATAAAAGCCCCAATGTTGCCGTGGAATGCCGTAATGATATTCGCAGTAAAACCACGAAACGAGGGTGTATATTAGAATGGTGGCCTTGTAAAGGCCATCCACCGGTTCTATGGAGTCTAGATTAAATGCGCTTTTTCATGGGCTGGGTGGGCAGCAGGCAGCTTTCCGCACTAAGGCCGTCCATCAAAAGTCACTTAAACAGCATCAAGCCCATATTTCACACGGGATTTTTTCACACAGTTGGCCAATGATGGACGCAGTTTATTGTTTGCATCATTATCCGGCTTAAGAGCGTTTTCACGGTACTGGCTGGCAAATAGATCCTCCTATCGAATCGATCTCGGCATTCCGAATCGGAGATCCCAAGATAGTTTTGCCATCAATGACATGCAAGTAATATGACTACTAATAGGCCCTCTTGACAGCCGATTTAACTTATCTATCGGAGATGGTTGTCTGAGATTGGTAGGGAAACTAGCAGTTAATCATACTAGAAATAGATATTTGGGACAGGAGTTGGATTTTTTTAATGTGCTCTGCAGGGTTTTTGAATCAGGCAACTTTGCCTTTCAAAGAATGCACTTTTTTGTAACTTTGTAATTTATCCTGCAAACTTGCTCAGTTTTGAACCTGCCAGACAAATGCAGTCATCTTGGGAACATGAGCAACTAACAACAGCCTACTTTTGGTATTTCGGGTAAATGTGGGAAATGAAAAAACCAGTATTGGAAAGTTGAAACAAAATTGTAAGCCAATTAGCGCCCTCTGAAATGTTTGATTGATGATGGTGGCCAGCTGAAACTTTCAAAACTTATTAAAACGACTTTCGACTTTCCAACGCAGCTCTCCCAGAGTCTTAAGCTCTTTGGTTCTCGAGATATCAGTTACCAAAAAAACCAAACTGCACATTTACTGCTCGAAAATTATACAGTTTCCTCCAAAAACCCCTGATGATGGTGGCGAATTGAAACTTTCACATTTCATAGAAGCAATTTCGCTCTTTTTAGTGTAGGTCTTGGAAAATTTTTAGCTCATTTTGCGCTCGAGATACAAAGTTTCAAACAGATTTGGCACTTTCAAACACTTTCTCTGCAATCCCTGATGATGGTAGAACATTGAAACTTTCACCATATACCAAAGTGACAATTTCCTTTCTAATAAAAGTTTTCTGAAAGTCGCAGGTTGGTTTGTGTTTTAGATACGAATTTTCAGACATAGATCGAGACATTGAACAGCCAAAAATTACGCAACTCCGAAAATTTTTTTTGCAATTTCTGAAGATGGTGGCAATTTGAAACTTTGCCAGCATCTAAAACAAAGTCAGGCTATTTACATTACGTGTGCCGCCAGATTCCAGCTCAATTTTTGTTTGAGATACGAATTTTCAAAAATAGATGAACACTCTTACACGCGAAAAAATTGAAAATTTCGAAAATTTCTTTTGAAATTCCTGCTGATCGTGGCTAATTGCATTTTTCTGAGCTTATTTTAGAAGTTATGATGTTTTCAAGGCAATTTTTTTCAAAGCTCTATTTTAATTTCTGCCTGTGTTAGGAACTGTCGAAAAAAGATGAATATTTTCCTGTTTCAAAAATTCCCTTTAAATTCAAAGCTCCCTTTCAAATCCCTGATGATGGTGGCCAATTGAAACTTTCAGCATTCGGAAAAACTCCTTTGCTTTTTTCAACACAATTCTCTGACGATTTATGCGTCAACTTGCGCTTGAGATACGAATTTTCAAACCGTATAAACAATTTCTGAATAAAACCTTTACGTAAAAAAATTAGGCACTTTCGACAATTTTCGCTGAAATCTCTGATGATGATAGGAAATTGAAACTTTCAGCGCTTATAAAAGAGACATTGCGGTTTCTAATAAAGGTCTTCTGAAAGTTGCAGGTTAGTTTGTTTAGTAGATACGAATTTTTAAATATGGATCAACATACTGAACAGCCAGAAAAACTTTCATGGTTCATAAAACATAGTCACGTTGTTCTAACAAAGCGCTCTTTAAGTTTAGAGCTCACTTCGTGCTTTGGATACAAAAGTTCAAAAAGGACTCATTTTCTTACTCATTACTTCCATTACTCATAAAAAATTAACCAATTCCAAAGTTTTCTCGAAAATTCCTGATGATGGTGAAAAACTGAAACTTTCAGGTTTAGTAGCGAAACTTTCCTATTTTCAACCCTGTTTCCCCAAAGCCTCGAGCTCATTTTGTTCTTGACATGCACATTTTCAATACTTTCACCCGTAAAAAAATTCCCATTTTCGAAAGTTTCCTTTCAAATCTATAATGATGCGGGCTAATTGAAAGTTTCGGAATTTATTACAGAAACTGTGCCCTTTTTATTAAACTGACTCTCAATTTTCTACCCACATTTTCGGTTGAAATACCACTTTCCAAACCTAAATCGACTTTGTTTTACCGATGAAAACTTCATGAGCTTCGAAAAATTCCCAATGAGTCCCTGATGATGGTGGCAAATTGAAACTTTCAGCACTTTATCCTTTAGAATCAAGTTCGTCAAAAATGTCCAGCAAGATTTTGCGCTTTTGTCCTTTGGAGTGAAATTTGCCAAACATTTCCAGCTGAATTTTCGCTAGAACTCAGAAATTTTCTGCAAAGTTCGTCGTTGGGCTGGGAGAAACTATGGAAGGTCTTCAACCTTTGTAGCAAATTTAAACCGATACAAACAAAGTTGCATAATCAAAGCTCAATTTTCTAATCTTCCCAGACGATTTGTATCCTATAAAAGGATACAAATCATCCTTCCTACTTCTTCAGGAAATCTGCTCAAAACTGTCCAGCCAGATTCAGATTGCTGCCGCTGCAATAATATTGCATCCATTCTGTTTGGAGTTCTTTCAACTTAACAGACACCTAATTAGGTTGAACCTGGGGTTTGGTGGAACTGAAAGTTCCCATATGCAATTGCGATCCGTTAGCACTAATTACACGGTTGCATTTTCGAGTTCTATAACAAGTAGTCTAATAAGTAGTAGGCACGCGATACTCACCAGGAACTTCACAGCTACATCCTCCATAACCGTCATTACAGTAGCACTGATTGTCAAGACATGCTCCGTTCTGACATTCCGTGCCGTCCTCTTTTCGACAGTCGTCTGCAAAATAACAAAATTAATTAATTGGGGGGGAATCGAAACTGGGGACAAATAAACGAGCTCCAAAGGCTCTTTTTGCCGAGTCGCTAGTGGATGTCCACCAGTAACATCGCTTTGTAAAATGCCAAAGGAAAAAAACGAAAAAACTGGCCGCTCACGATTAGGAGATGCTCGTGAATTCTTCTGGGGCTTGCTGAGAGACCTAGACATTGTTAAATGCCATTAAATATATTCAAATATAAATCACATCGGTACGATTACAATGCGCATAAATAAGGAGTACGACCCGAGCCCAATGTACAAGGACAGATTCTCTTGAGTCGCGATGGCTCAACAAGAGACTGACTGAGGTCTTGCAAATTTCATTAGGAGCAAAAAACGCCCGGTTTTAATTAATATATCTATTAATCTCTGGATGAAGAAGATGGGCGTCATTGCAGCTTAATCATTAAATTGATTATCGCTCGTTTCTTCATTATCGCCCATTCGGTAGGATTGTACCTTAAGTGCATGGCAATTGAATAATTCAGCAGAAAATTGGGAGCCTCAGTTTGAGAATTCCTGCCACTAATGCAAGCAAAACGTCGATTAAAAACGCTCGAGAAATTCTCCTTCAAATGTTGGCCATCTGAGTCACACACTGATTTCCTTGGAAAGAATCAGGCGATTATTCATCTGACCTAATACCCTGTTCTAGTATTTAGGCAACAATAGACTAATTACAATACATTCGCACACATCGGTCTATTAAGCAAAAGACACTGTAATAGGATCCAGCGGCGCCTATTTTTCGCCCACCATTCACTCTCTGACATTATAAATCGGCTCACTCCAAGAATTGCTCACAAAAAGTCGCCTACATGTGACATTGTGCCCAACATGGAAGTCTTATGGTCGTTTACCAGATATAAATGGTGATCAGACAGCCAGATTAGATACGGTGAATGGGCATCATTGGCGAATTTGACGCTGTAACACTTTTCTTGCTTGCAACCTCTTCGTAATTTGTCTCTGTGTTAAAGTTTTCGTCATAAACATTCATATTTGTTTTTACTAGCAATTGGTTTTAATGGGGGCTATTAAATGTATCTGTCCCAATGTTTCCGCCTAGTAAAATCATATCATCATAAAACCGTTGATTTGCTCATGATGGACTCGAGAGGAAAAAATGCGAAAGTGTCCACCTTTTTCACGCATATCCTGAATCGATAAAACTGAGAGAATCCATAAAATAATTTCTCATCAGCATAATTAGTCCCATTAATATGGCCGCATGATTCACAGTCTAATTACCGAGCGGGAGCAAAAACTAAATGTACTTGGAGTAATTATTTAATTGTATCTTTGCACTTTTGCCTGCCACATGTTACTGCCGGTAAACGGGTCCAATATCTTATTTATAACACTCGCATCCACATTTTATAGTTCGAGTATTTTAGCACATGCCGTAATTAAGTGCCATTAGACGCCATCTTGAGTACCGTTATTTTTTATCGGAAATTCATATAGACATAAGCGGTTCATTTGCTTGCTGCTTGCATTTATTATTCAACACGACCAGATATGAGTAACGTTTAAGTTACTGGACATGAAAGTTGAGAACATTTTCAACACGTTTCGCCGCCGATAACAAGACCAATCTTCAGGAGTGAGCTCCGAGAAATTGTTTTTGAGTATTTACATTTGAGCTTGAGATAGGATCTTCCCAGCATAGCTTGATGCTACTTGTCACTTCTGAAAAGGTCATCTTTCCAAGCCCTGATGATGGTCGTAGATTAAAACTTTCCAGACTTCCAAAAGAGCTCCTGCTCCATTCAGGGGAGTTTTTTGCAAATTTCTACCTCAATTTGAATATGAGATATGAATTTTCAAAGACGCACCTACATTTTTTCGGCAAAATATTAATCAAATTCAAAAATTTGCTTTAAAATTCCTGATGATGATGCCAATTTCATATTTTCAGGATTTTCAGCTCTTTAAAATAGAATTTTCCGGAATTTTCGATCTCAATTTATGCTTAAGATTCAAATTTGCAAACTTTTACCAGTTTTCGTTGAGGTACAAATTTGCATACATTATGCGACCTGTTTAAGTGCGTGAGTTCAATAAATGTCAACAACTCTCTTTGAAATCCCTGATGACGGTGTCAATTCGAAACTTTCAATATTTATAACAGAGTCGTTTATCTCCTGAATAAAATCCTCTTAGAGTTTCCAACTCCATTACAGCCTGAGGTACAAATTTCACCGCTTAAATTTAGTCAATTTCGACAATTTTCTCGAAAATTCCTGATGAAGACTGCCCATCTAAAACCCTCCAGATTTATAAAAGACAGTTTGCTCTCTCGAGTGGAGTGTTTCAAAAGTTTCTAACTGGCTTAGTACTGGAGATACAAATTTTCAAACATGAATCGACACTTTTCACCGCTTAAATTTAGTCAACTTCGAAAATTTTCTCGAAAATTCCTGATGAAACTGCCCATGTAAAACTCTCCGGATTTATAAAAGAGAGTTTGCTCTCTCGAACGGAGTCCTTCAAAAGTTTCTAACTGGCTTAGTTCTGGAGGTACACATTTTCAAACATGAATCGACACTTCACCGCTTAAATTTAGTCAACTACGAAAATTTTCTCGAAAATTCCTGATGAAACTGCCCATGTAAAACTCTCCGGATTTATAAAAGAGAGTTTGCTCTCTCGAACGGAGTCGTTCAAAAGTTTCTAACTGGCTTAGTTCTGGAGGTACACATTTTCATACATGAATCGACACTTCACCGCTTAAATTTAGTCAACTTCGACAATTTCTCGAAAATTCCTGATGAAGACTGCCCATGTAAAACCTCCAGGATTTATAAAAGAGAGTTTGCTCTCTCGAACGGAGTCCTTCAAAAGTTTCTAACTGGCTTAGTTCTGGAGGTACACATTTTCAATACATGAATCGACACTTTCACCGCTTAAATTTAGTCCACTTCGAAAATTTTCTCGAAAATTCCTGATGAACTGCCCATGTAAAACTCCTCCAGATTTATAAAAGAGAGTTGCTCTCTCGAACGGAGTCCTTTCAAAAGTTTCTAACTGGCTTAGTTCTGGAGGTACAAATTTTCAAACATGAATCGACACTTTCACCGCTTAAATTTAGTCAACTTCGAAATTTTCTCGAAAATTCCTGATGAACTGCCCATGTAAAACCCTCCAGATTTATAAAAGAGAGTTTGCTCTCTCGAATGGAGTCCTTTCAAAAGTTTCTAACTGGCTTAGTTCTGGAGATACAAATTTTCAAACATGAATCGACACTTTTCACCGCTTAAATTTAGTCAACTTTCGAACAATTTTCTCGAAAATTCCTGATGAAACTGCCCATGTAAAACTCCTCCGGATTTATAAAAGAGAGTTTGCTCTCTGGAACGGAGTCTTTGAAAAGTTTCTAACTGGCTTAGTTCTGAAGATACAAATTTTCAAACATGAATCGACACTTTTCACCGCTTAACTTTAGTGAACTTCGAAAATTTTCTCGAAAATTCCTGATGAAACTGCCCATGTAAAACTTTCCGGATTTATAAAAGAGAGTTTGCTCTCTCGAACGGAGTCTTTCAAAAGTTTCTAACTGGCTTAGTTCTGGTGATGCAAATTTTCTAACATAAAGCGACAGTTTTAAATGTTTAAATTTATTTCGAAAGTTTCCCCAAAAATTCCTAATGACAGTGCCACTTTAAAACGCTTAGGATTTTTCAAACGGACTTTGCTCCTTATAACCCAGTCTATCCGAAATTTCTAACCAGATTACTGTTCGAGATATGAATTTTTAAACATGAATCGACACTTTTCACCGCTTAAATTTAGTCAACTTCGAAAATGTTCTCGAAAATTCCTGATCAGACTGCCCATCTAGAACTCTCGGGATTTATAAAAGAGAGTTTTATCTCTCGAATGTAGTCTTTCAAGGGCTTCTAACTGGCTTAGTTCTGGAGATGCAAAGTTTTTAACATAAATCGACACTTCTAAGTGCTTAAATTTAGGGTCTTTCGAAAATTTTCCCGAAACTTCCTGATGACAGTGCCACTTTAAAACTCTCAGGGCATTTTTTAAAAGTACTTTGCCCTTTCAAGCCCAGTCTACCGAAAATTTCTAAGCAGATTACTGTTCGAGAAATAAATTTTCAAACTTAGATCGACACTTTTAGCCGCCTAAAGTGAGTCAATTTCGAAAATGTTCTCTGAAATCCCTAATGTCGCTACAAATTGTCAACTTTCAGAATCTATACGTATAAGAGACCCTGCCTTTTCCCGTAAAATTCTTCCGATATTTCCAGCTTCATGTTTGCTTGAAAAATGAAGTTCCAAACATTTTTTAATTTTTGACATGCATCGACCACAAACTAACCAGATTCGAAAATGTGGTCTAAAACCCCTGAGGAAGGTGGAAAATCGAAACTTTCACAATAAATAAAACAGATTTCAGGCTTTCCAGTCCAATAAATCCCTAGTTGCTCGAAGGTTTAATTTCGTTGCCTCATTCCAAAACGGGCGCAATTGACAATAGAGTTTGTGATGGCGAGCTAATTAAACAAGCGATTCGCAACTTAGAGTCGGCCTTGAGTAGCCTCTGAGAATTTCCAATAAAAAGTCCATAAATACACTAACCTATATTTATCGAGAAATATCAGCGAGCAGCAATCGTAAGCAACTGGGAAAAGAAAAACAATGCAACACGTCCTTAAGAGGATCGCATTAAGATAAAATCCATCATTTTTTTTGTCTCATTGCAGCAACTAGTAGCCGGTCTGAGCAGCATCGATGGCAGATCTATATTACCATTAATTACATATGGCCAAGCAGATTCCTTGTAAAATAAACTAGTTCCAAACGCGATTTTATCCAGCGGACACTGTTAACAAAGAAATAACCAGAAGCCGCCGACATACTCTGGCTACTCTACCCACAGACATGCATGGTTAAATTTCTCATAAAAATTCAATATAGGCATTGCGCACGGAATGTTTCTTTCTGATTAGGCCTGCAGACAGTGATTGGAAGAAATACCAAGATAGTGCCCAGACATGATCTTCTTCTATGCCATTTATTTGGGCTGATATTCGTTTCTTCTTTCTGTTCGTGAGAAAATCAACACTGAAGCAATGATTTTTACATTCTAAAGCACATTGATTTGTACAAAACACATTAATAGATCTTCATATTCACAGTGTACCCGCATGTAAGGCCCTCAAGGTATCCAAAAAAAACTTGAAAGTTAATAGGCACGTTCCTGCTGATTCACCCTTGATTAAAGAGCACATAATGGGCTTTGTGTACATAATTTCTATTAGAGGGCCCTAAACGAGTTATGATCAAACAGAATACACATTTACCTGAAATTATTTCATGACTAGGCACATAGTGATTGGTTTGGGGCGCCAGTCAAAACGGCTTTAAGGCACGCATTTTCAGTGTCAGAATACGAATTTTCAAACAAAATCATGATGATGGTCACAAGTTGAAACTTTCAGGATTTGTGGCAGAGAATTTGCTCTTTCCAATGAAATCACCCAGTAGCTTTTCTTTCAATTGGTGCTCGAAATACGAATTTTTAAACATAGATTGGCAGGTGTGATTGTGGAAAATTGCCTAATTTTGCAACTGTCTTCTGAAATCCCTGATGATGGTGGCGAGTTGAAACTTTCAACATTTATGAACGGTACATTGTGCTTTCTAAGGAAGTCTACCGGAAGTTGCTAGCTTAATTATTGCTTGAGACGCGAATTTTTGAACATTTATCGAGATTGTTACTTGTGCAAAAAGTATAAAGTTTCACAATTTCCATTAAAAATTCGGGAAAAAATTAATGATAATGGTGTCAAATTGAGATCTTCAGTATTTATGAAAGAGACCTTGTGCTTTTGAATGAATTCTCTTGGAAGTTTCTTACTCATTTGTTGCTTCAAATACAAATTTTTAAAACTTTTTGAAAGATATTTAAACTAGACCGACTCGTACTCCTGAAAAATTAACCAATTTCCCCAAATTTCCTGTTTTATCCCTGATGATGGTAGCCCATCGAAACTTTGGCTATTCATGAAAAAGGCTCTGCCCTTTCGAATGCAATTCCCGTTAAAATTCTATCTAAATTTTCGCTTAAGATGCGAATTTTCAAACATTGATCGACATTTTTACTCGTGAAAAATTAACCAATTTGCAGA
Source organism: Dendroctonus valens (assembly GCA_024550625.1). Taxonomy (NCBI): domain Eukaryota; kingdom Metazoa; phylum Arthropoda; class Insecta; order Coleoptera; family Curculionidae; genus Dendroctonus; species Dendroctonus valens. The sequence goes on along the minus strand of JAJTJO010000554.1, from coordinate 22,725 downwards.
AGTTTCTTTGAAAAATCACTGGGAAATTCCTGATGACGGTAGCGAATAGAAACTTTCAGGATGTTAGAACACGACCAACAAGGACCTTGTGATCTCCAATGAAATTTTCTGGAACCTCCTTACTCGATTGTTGTTTCAGGTACAAATTTTGAAAACTTTTGCACGTGAAAAATTTTACGAGCTCTAGCAATTTTTTTTCAAGAAACTCGTTTGAGATGCCTGAGGATGGTGGCAACATAAAATTTAGCAGATTTCTAGGCGAAACTTTGCTCGTTCGAATGACTTTCTCCAGAAGAATCTCTATTGTTTTTTGCGATATAAATTTTTAAACTATTCCTGAGAAATTATCCAATTTCCCCAAATTTCCTGTTTTATCCCTGATGATGGTAGCCAATCGAAACTTTGGCTATTCATGAAAGAGGCTCTGCCCTTTCCAATGCAATTCTCGTTAAAATTCTAGCTTAATTTTCGCTTAAGATGCGAATTTTCAAACATTGATCGACATTTTTACTCGTGAAAAATTAACCAATTTGCAGAAGTTTCTTTGAAAAATCAGTGGGAAATTCCTGATGACGGTAGCGAATAGAAACTTTCAGGATGTTAGAACACGACCAACAAGGACCTTGTGATCTCCAATGAAATTTTCTGGAACCTCCTTACTCGATTGTTGTTTCAGATACAAATTTTGAAAACTTTTGCACGTGAAAAATTTTACGAGCTCTAGCAATTTTTTTTCAAGAAACTCGTTTGAGATGCCTGATGATGGTGGCAAAATAAAATTTTGCAGATTTCTAGGCGAAACTTTGCTCGTTCGAATGAATTTCTCCAGAAGAATCTCTATTGTTTTTTGCGATATAAATTTTTAAACTAGACCGACTCGTACTCCTGAAAAATTAACCAATTTCCCCAAATTTCCTGTTTTATCCCTGATGATGGTAGCCAATCGAAACTTTGGCTATTCATGAAAGAGGCTCTGCCCTTTCGAATGCAATTCTCGCTAAAATTCTAGCTTAATTTTCGCTTAAGATGCGAATTTTCAAACATTGATCGACATTTTTACTCGTGAAAAATTAACCAATTTGCAGAAGTTTCTTTGAAAAATCAGTGGGAAATTCCTGATGACGGTAGCGAATAGAAACTTTCAGGATGTTAGAACACGACCAACAAGGACCTTGTGATCTCCAATGAAATTTTCTGGAACCTCCTTACTCGATTGTTGTTTCAGGTACAAATTTTGAAAACTTTTGCACGTGAAAAATTTTACGAGCTCTAGCAATTTTTTTTCAAGAAACTCGTTTAAGATGCCTGATGATGGTGGCAAAATAAAATTTAGCAGACTTCTACTCGAAACTTTGCTCATTCGGATGAAGTTCTCCAGAAGATTCTCGACTGTTTTTTGCGATATGAATTTTTAAACTAGACCGACTCGTACTCCTGAAAAATCAACCAATTTCCCCAAATTTCCTGTTTTATCCCTGATGATGGTAGCCAATCGAAACTTTGGCTATTAATAAAAGAGGCTCTGCCCTTTCCAATGCAATTCCTGTTAATATTCTAGCTAAATTTTCGCTTAAGATACGAATTTTCAAACATTGATCGACATTTTTACTCGTGAAAAATTAACCAATTTGCAGAAGTTTCTTTGAAAAATCAGTGAGAAATTCCTGATGACGGTAGCGAATAGAAACTTTCAGGATGTTAGAACACGACCAACAAGGACCTTGTGATCTCCAATGAAATTTTCTGGAACCTCCTTACTCGATTGTTTTTTCAGATACAAATTTTGAAAACTTTTGCACGTGAAAAATTTTACGAGCTCTTGCAATTTTTTTTCAAGAAACTCGTTTGAGATGCCTGATGATGGTGGCAAAATAAAATTTAGCAGATTTCTAGGCGAAACTTTGCTCGTTCGAATGACTTTCTCCAGAAGAATCTCTATTGTTTTTTGCGATATAAATTTTTAAACTAGGCCGGCTCGTACTCCTGAAAAATTAACCAATTTCCCCAAATTAGCTGTTTTATCCCTGATGATGGTAGCACAGCGAAACTTTGGCGGTTCATGAAAGAGACTTTGCCCGTTTCAATGAAATCAGCCGGAAGATTCTGGCTTGATTGTTGCATGAAATATGAATTTCTAAACATCGATCGACACTGTTACTTGTAAAAGCTGAAGAAATTTCCGCAATTTGCTGTGAAATGCCTACTGTCGGTGGCAATTGGAAAATTTAGTAATTCATAAAAGAGACTTTGGTCCTTCTCATGGGATCATCTAGGACTTTCTAGCTCCACTACTGCATGGGATACAAATTTTCAAACCAGATGAGATCAGAACCATTTTAGTTCTTCATCTACCAGCAAGCAACATATCAGTTGATCCGAGTTTGTGCGCACTAAATTAGATGCTATCGGCATTTAAAGTTTGTCTTGCACTCCCACGAATGCGGAACTTAAGTCGCGTTTTCTTCTCGTGCGTTTTTCGGATTCACCCGAAATGCCGTTAAGGTAAATTGCGGTGTGTACGTTCAAATGTCGGAATCTTGTGAACCGCGTAATATTAGCGCGAACTTCGGAAACATCCGATGGATAAATGGGGTTCGTGAGAAGAAATATGCAAAACTCGCCAGGCTCATCTAGCCGGCTAATTGTCGGGTAATCGCTCGTAAAGGAACCGAAAACTCATCACTCAAGACAACATTAGAAAGCATTTTTTTTTCGATGTGAAGAACAATGTCAGCAAATGGTTGAGTTGAGTGAAAGGATGATGAATCTTTAAAGGCTCTTGAAGAAACTGGCAATTGAAGCATGAAAAAAGAAGAAATCGGAGCTCAAGTGGATGAAGGGGATTTCTTCCCGGTTAACGCTGAAGATTAAGAAACAGTTCATAGTGCTTCTTAATTTTGGACAAAGGAAGCATCGGTGCACTTCACAGTCGAGGAGTGCGGTGTGAAAAGGACGGGAAACAACACAAAATTAAAATAAAATAAAATAGAATAATTGATATTAAACATCAATATTTTCCAAGGCATTTGATTGATTAAAGGTATTTGATGATGTGCGGCAACTCGCTGGGAAAAGGCATTATGAGTAGAGTTTTCTACCTGGCAAGATGTTGATGGCTGTGAGCGATCCCAGTTAAACGTATCATTATCTCACTTATGTTAAACTTAGATTAAAGATTAACCTGTCTTGTTTGGGGCCTTCCTTGATCATACTTTTGCCGCTTAAACCCTCATTTAATCTCGCAATTTATGTACTCATAAGTGGCTTAAAGTGAATAAAATTGCCCGGTTTCGTCAGTTTTTTTTGTGTGCAGATGGCCAATTTAAAGCGCATTGTGTCCCAGGTGATTTCTCTAATGAAAAATTTGCATTCCCAGGCTCATGCTCGCTTAGATCGGGCTGTTCGTTTTGGTCCGAAAACACGTTCCCTTTGGGTACCACGGCCATTGTTCTAAGGGGTACATGCGGAATATTAAAACAGTCCATTACTGAAAGCGAGAAGCTGGAATGTGGTTGAAACGTGAACCGATACACGGTTGCGTAGCAAAATACGCGAATAGATGATACTTTCACGGATCAAAGGCTCAATAAAGCAACAAAGTAACATTCTGCTGGTGAAAAATTGACATGCAATTTCAGATAGCGCATCTAAGCGGTGAAAAATCGGTTTTGAAGCAGATGGTGAGCTGGGCAAATAGAGCAAACAATCGAAAGCGAGCAGCGTATACATTTTCCAACATCCCTGACACTTTGATTGATTAAAAATTCGCATCGATGTAGCCAGCATCTAAATCTATTAAAACAGCCGAACTCAATGGGGATGCGATCGTTTTTCACGAAGAGATAAGCTTTTGATTGGTGGCATGCAAGTCACTTGATATCATACAGCAAATATACCGAACGGATTAGTTGGTGGCAATCAAGCAAGCATCGATCCCAGTGCTTCTCGATGTATGATCTTGTGGGGTTAAAAAGACCACAACCCACATTGCCCAGACAGGGAAATGCCAGCAACTTTACGAGCTCTTCAATAAAAATTCTCAACTTGGCAACTTGTCTGTAGAAGATACTTGAGTCTTGAAACTCCCAAAATTTCATTCAAATCGCCTCAGATGCAGATCTTTGTGCCATTTGGAAAATTCGGCCAAAAAAAGTAAAGTTTTCACGCAACTGCAAGCTCTGAAAAAACTTTCCTGACTTTTAATCTGGAGCGTGTAAGATTGATGCGCCCTTTGTAAATCTTGACAGAAAAATGAACGTTTTTACGTAATTGCAAACTCACGATTAAAATCAAAAGGGATAGACTTTCGAGGCCATTCCTTGAAACAAGTGGGTTTTTCGGGTTTTTAGGCCGTCGTTCGGTAGAATTTCTTCTTGACGTTTCGCAAGCACGTGTGGCTTGCATCTTCAGAAGTGGTTGACCACCTTCTGAAGATGCAAGCCACACGTGCTTGCGAAACGTCAAGAAGAAATTCTACCGAACGACGGCCTAAAAACCCGAAAAACCCACTTGTTTCACGATTAAAAATTCGGAACTTCTAACTGAGAGCAAGTAGCAACTTGAAATTTTTACAGTCAAAAGAAAATACTTGCGTCTAAAAACTCCCTAAACTTCATTTAAATCGTGTAAGATCCTAATTTTTACTCCCTTTTAAAATGTTGGTGAAAATATTGACGATTTCACCGAGCTGCGAGAGCTCACAAAAAAAATGCGTAACTTCTAATCCAGTGCAAGTAGCGACTTGAAACCTTCCCAATCTGAAGAAAATACATGAGTCTAAAAACCCTCAAAATTTTATTTAAATTGCATCAAATGCTGATTTTTGAGTCCTTTGCAAAATGTTAGAAAAAAATTTTCGACGATTTCGCGTAACTGCAAGCTCATGAATAAAAATTCATACCTTTTAATCCATCGCAACTAGCAACTTTAAATTTTCACAATCTGAATAAGATACATGAGTCAAAAAACCCTCAAAATTTTATGTGAATTGCATCAAATGCTGATTTTTGCGCCCTTTGCAAAATGCGGTCTAAAAATGAACGGTTTCACGCAACTGCAGACTCTTGTGTCTCACAAATCTCGGAAATTCCAACTGCCAATCTCGAGCTAGTAGGGACTTGAAATTTTTGCCGTCTAAAGAAAACACTTCAGACCCAAAAACCCCAAAACTGCACTTAAATCGTGTCAGATGCTCATTTTTGGTCTTTTTCTAAATGTTGGGAACAAATCTCGCAAGTGCAACCACATGAAGAAAAATTCATAACTTCTAATCCTGTGCAAGTAGCGACTTGAAACTTTCCCAATCTGACGAAAACACATGAGTCTAAAAACCCTCAAAATTTAATTTAAATTGCTTCACGTTGCGTTTTAATAAAAATTCCTAGTTCCTAATCCAGAGCAAGTAGCAGCTTGAAATGTTTACAATCTATAGAAGACACTCAGTTTCAGTTTCTGCGGTAATGAGCGCCTATTACCCTAAGAACTTAACAAACTAATCGTATTTTTAGGACTTACCGGTACATTTCAGTTCTTTGACCAGTTCGTCGGAGCCCAGAAAACAATTCGGAGCCCCATCACATAGTTTAGACAGTTCGAATAGCTGTAGAACGTCCGTCGATTCGTTCACTTGACAGCCAAAATATCCGTCCTCAAGGTTTAGAAAGAAAACTTCGCGTTTGATACCAAAGCCAATCCCGCCGAAGGATTGACCAGTCTGAAAAGGAAAGAAAACATCAACATTAACACTAAAATTCGGCATAATGAGCAGAAAACAACCGTTAAATGAGTATTTATTGCTGCATGTGACCTATTGGGAGGTTTGCAGGTTTTGGAGGTAAGCAAACAAATCATTATAACAATACGGTTTTTTTGGCGCAATATCTATTATTAAGCCGCGCTTATAAGCAAACTCCCGTTACATAATCGGGGAAAACAAGATGCCGTGTCCCCGATATTTGTTCCTTTCTAGTAATCGCCCATGTAGTGTAATAATTATGCATAGTCCTTCCGGCCAGGAGTGTTTGCTTTATATGCTTATTGGCATATTTGAGCACACGCCATCACCGTCGCTTTATAAGGACATATGTGGAACTAATTGGAAAACAACGGTGAAAATTTGAATTTTTCTAATCAAATCCCTGATGATGGTGGCAAGTTGAAACTTTCCAGCTTTACTGAAGAGGAATTGTCCTTTCCAACTAAACAGTCCAGTAATGGCTAGCTTGAATTCGGCTTGAGATACGAATTTTTAAACATACATCGACATCCATAATTTGCTGTGAAATTCCTGATGAGGGTAATGGATTGAAACTTTCTTCGCTTCTGAAACAGACCCTGCTCTTTCCAATGGAAGCACCAAAAAAAAGGTTTTTGCTGGAGATACAAATTTTTAAAATTTTTAAACCGATTTTGAAAAATTCCTGTGCATTACCTGATGATGACCGCGAATTGAAATTTTCAAAATTTATGAAACAGAATGCCTGAAAGTTCTGTGTCTTCATATCTGCTGATGACACCAGTTTTTACTACAAATTCGAATTTTTAAAGTTAGATCAACAAGTTTGCTCGTGAGTAATAAACCAATTTTGAAATCCTCTGCAATCCCTGATGATGGCCTCGAATTGAAACTTTCGCAATTTATCACACAGACGTTGAACTTTTAAATGAAATTTTTGGAAAAATTGCGTCCAGATTTTTGTTGAAAACGCAATTTTTTGCAGATAGAGCGACAGTTTTGCTTATGAACAATTCCCCAAGTTGGAAAATTCCCTCTGAAATACCTGATGATGGTCTCGAATTGAAACTTTCAGGATTTTTGGAACAGATATTGTTCTTTCCAACGGAATTCTCGGAAAGCTTGTGTCTGGATTTTTGCTGGAGATACATTTTTTTGAATGTAGATAGACAGTTTTGCTAGTAAACAATCAACCAAATTTGAAAATTCCGTCTGAAATCCGTGTTAAGGGCCGCGACTTGAAACTTCCAGATTTTATCAAATAGAGGCTGCTGTTACCACCGCTATCCTCCGAAGGATTATCTCTTGATTTTTTCCGGAGATACGAATTTTTTAAGATAAATCGACAGATTTGTTCATGAACAAGTAACAAGCTTTTTCGCGATTTTATTACTTCTTGTATTGCATCTACTGGTCTATATTTTTGCCCTTCATATCATCATTTCTCCAATATGTAAGTACAGACCCTTAGCCCGCATTTTGAATGCAAAAATTTGATAATTCCTTCAGGGATCAATACCAGAAGTATTTTCCAAAGGTTTCGACCAGAAGCGCTCACAGTCTTCGTCTACAAAAATTGACCCTATTTGCAAATTACTTACACTCAATTGCCACAAATTCTTAAAAAAACAACGATTACATGCAATATAATAAAAATATAAACAAAATGTTAAAAACCGTAATTTGTAAGCGAAAAAGACAACCACTTGTAAGTGGCTTTTGTATGATTGTGCCTCATTTGTAGGAACCGGTACCAGATAGGATCCTCAACCCGTTTGGTCAAAAAACCTATTTATAAAATTCGCAATCAGGCTCCCAACCCGTTATGCCCACTTAAAGGTGACTTAATATCTCACTGTCCTTATAAAGAGACTTAATCTTGCAAATTGGAAGTGAGATCTTTTTTGCAAATACACATCAACGAATTTGTTGCTGCTTAAAAAACAGATTAAAATTTAGTAGGCCATATTTTAGTCGCCTGCATTCAGAACATTTCATTTGTTTTTGCAATTATTCACTGACAAACTGCATGAGAAATCTAGCAATCGGTCTACAATATGCGGTGGTTTTACGGTCCTAAAACCATTCGCTTCTAATGACGAATATGCACTCAGACAGAAGCTAATTAAATCGCAATAGAAATCGAGATTTAATCTAGATGGACAATGGATTTTTTCCATATAATGTGTGTTATAACATTCGTTTAGAACAACATGCATTTTAGTAAATAGCAGCCCAAACCGGAAGTAGAACTAGTGTACTGGAACTGTTCTTGAAGGTTGCCCAATGCATAGAACCGTTAGTGCAAGGTCGGCGTCGAAATTCGCACCAACTTTGCACTTTGGTTTCGATCGCAGGATGACCTAATGGTGCAATTAAACAATTAAAATTGCACTTGCCATTTAGTTGGAAGCCTGAATATGCTGCAAACACTATATGCAGTGAAACGTTGAAAAAATCTAGCTAAATTTTATGTATGAAGGCAATCCAGAGCCAGAGTCCAGGGTTTAAAAACCTAAAAAATAATTATTACATGTTTAAAAGCGATTTATTCTAGGTTGAGCAGAAAAGAAGTGGCGATCGACACAATGAATGGCAAATTCTCCGGATGCAAACCCGATGGATTTCCCTTTCCGGGGTATTTTGAAGGCAAACACTCACAAAACAAGAACGTTTGGAGGCTCTGAAGGTAACCCTTGCGTGCAGCGTGCGATGACTTCATCACCACTCAAAATATACCTTTGCAAATCACAGATTGTTTCAGTTGCAAAGTTTCACTAATTTGCTAGTTGAGTTAAACTGGGTTTGCACCTCTGAAGATGCCAGCCATGGGTGCTAGTGAAACATCAGCCCAATTTTTCAAAAACCAACGGCCAAAGCCTAAACCAAATACAGCTCAAGTCTATCGACAATTTTTCTCAAGAAATCCGCAAAGCTTTGAGCCATAAAAAGCAAACGTTCCGAGAAAACCAGATTGGTTCAATGCTATTTCAAAAGCAGCACATAAAGCCCTAAGGATCGGTTGCCCAATAGGGTAGCAAACAATGAAAACGTGATGAACTTGGGTGGTTCGGAAGAAGCCTTTGATGCGTGTGTTGAATAAATGACGAACAAATTCCCAACTATGCGAAAAATGAAAAAAAGGCATCGAATACTGCAAGAGGAAGCGACATACCGCGGTAGGAAGCAACGCGGTTTTTGCTGCAGATTCTCTGGAGTTGGCGAATTAAAATCGATCAAAACATGTTAACAAATCCGGGGATTTTTATTGGTTTTTATATGCATGTAAAGTGGCATTCGATGTCTGTATAAGCATGTTCCCATAATAAAGTTAACACGCCCACTGAGAAAAACGTGAAGAAGATTCACTTTTTCAGATGGTCGATTACTATGCTGAGCTAACCGAATGTGACTGAATATTTAATCGAGTCGATGACTCCTCCGTTATTTTGCTCATTAATAGTCGTCGTAAGGACTATGCGACTAAACATTTTCGTCAATGGTCGCCTTATATGATCCACTGAAGACAAACCTAAATAATAATTAAAACGCTACGCGAATAATCATAATCGTCGGTGAAAGTGCGGAATTTGAATTAGATTTGTTGGTGAATTGCTGAAGCAAACCCAATCTGTACTTGTTGTTGGCACAATCAATGGCTTCTCTGATAAATGCTTCGCTTCTTCATTTTCCATTCTTCGCTTAAAAATCGGTATCAGCTGCTCTGTAGCCCCGATCGCTTTGTTCTTTGCTGTTGAAGAAATGGAAAAATGCGATATTGCATGTAGGCCGGTTGGCGTTTTTAACATTTAAATTGAGTTTGAAAATATACCCAGCTTGTTTTCCAGTTAAAATCCACTGCCGGAGGTTAGAAAATTAAAGCAACACCATTTATGATTTGCTTCTGCAAAACAACTACTGATTTAAATGGTAGTTTTCATGGCTAAAGCGTCAATTATTGCCATTACCTAAATATTATCTAGTCATAAACAATGGGAAAATGCATGAGGATACAAAACATTGTGGAGCGCGGCATTAACATGATTATTATATTAAACATGCTACTTTTAATTGCTGAAGGCATAATACGCCATATAGGATTACGCTAAGTGGAGCGATTCCCACAGAAGCGATTACAAAGGAAATTGAAAGAAACCATACATTTTTCCATTAATTACTCGAGTGCTCGTAAATCAAATCGTAGTTTACTTAATAAATTGACACAACATTTTATTTTCAATTCATTTTTATCCAGTTCTGTATACGGTCTTGAACAGATTTGTAAGATGGTGAGTGTTCTCTTCTTCCACCAATTTTAGAATTTCACTAGGTAACTCGTCTGGGCCTGCAGCTTTTCAGTATTTTATGGTCCCTATTGCATCGATTACCTCTTGTTCAGTGATCTCTGGTTCGCTATCTTCAAAGTCGGTTCATCCTCAAATGTTCCTCTATGTAGTTCTTCCATGTTTTTAATTTCTCTTCAATGTCTGTGATAATTATTCTGCCCCATTGGGCTGTTTTTCCGTAATCCTGATAATTCCTTTACTTTTCTGTGTATATTAAAGTTGTCATGCTTTGCTTGTAGGGTCTCTGTTTCTTCGCATTTGTTTCTGTAGAACTCTTCTTTTGCTTGTCTTATTTTTAACCGAATTTCCTTCGGTATTCTTTTGTATGTTTCGCTATCGTCCTTTGCCCTTCAGCGTTTTTCCATCAGATTTAGAATGTTTGAGGTCCTGTTTTTGGCTTCGTTAATCGACAAAAATGAAGCATTTGGGGTTCCGAAAATCCACCAGTGATCGTTCAGAAACAGATGCATCCAAAAAGAGTCACTGTTTAGTGTGCATTGTGGGCTGAAGGCATCATCGGACCATTTTTCACATTCATCACTGCACGAGTCATTTCCTGGTCGTGTTTTGGAGATCGGCATTGACCTCCCGGATCATGCGATTTAACGCCTTTGGACTTTTTCCTTTGGGGTTTTGATATATGTTTTATTTAAAATCTAAATCCGTCGTCCTTATTGGAACTCCCTTTATAAATCCGTGCTCCTCTACTGTGTTTGCACCCAAGTTCTCATTAATCATGATTCAAATGTCCATGAATAACTATCTGGAGTGAGACAAATAATACGAAAATGATACATGGCAAATGTACCGTTGCATATTAAGATAGTCTACAAAGATTATATTGTTTGGTTTGATTCGAAGAACGGTTAGCGATTGTTCTTTCGTAAATTCGCAGGGGCAATTATTTGCGTCTAATACGGAAACCACAAAATTTATAATTAATGCAAGCCGAGTTTAGGAAAATTCAGGTTGAGGTGAGAATGAAACCCACATTTGCTGCTTGAACGATGAGCATCAAATGGGTCGATACTTAAATGCTGCTCAAACCAGGAATCTTTTTTGTTCCTCTTAGAACATTGTCAACCTCGAATACGTGTGTGTTGGTTTTCTGCACTAAACCTCTAGTTTTGATCTGAGGATGAGCTCGAAGTTAGAAATCGACTTTAAATAACGAAAAGTCGGGTTCAAAAAAAACTTGTTCATTTGGCCAGTAGCAGCTCAAATAGGCCTTGTAAAAACCAAAGCGCTGATAAATTTTCTGATGAAAATTGCCGCTGATGATGATCACTTAGCAGAGCAGGCGAATAACATGGCAGGATACCAGAAAATTGGTTAATACCCAAGTCGCAGGTTTGTAAGGCTAATTTATGGTGATTTAACAGTTAACATAATGAAACCAATCTTAATACGATTTATGTTACGCGCGCTTTCTAGGGCACATTGCTGATCGATCATTTACCAATTATTTTGTTGCCGGTAATTTTAGGCAAGGAATAGGTGAATAGGCTAATGTGTTGATGCAATATATTACTAGGTACCTACATGCTCATTAATCCGTCATAAAAAGGGGTTTCCTCTAGTTCGTCCTCTCGGTAACTATATAATTAGTCCCAGGAATATTTATTCTGCATGCAAGTGAAGGACTGTTGATATTGATTTATGGTGCATCGGAATTCGGCGTGTTCTCAACAAATAGGATTCTACATGACCACCAAACGAGCTGTAATTGATGAGCCGTGAATAGCAGTTGATCAGTCTGTCAATTATCATCTGATCAATTTTTTGTTATGTGATTGCCTCAATCTCAATAGAACTCAAACGGTAAATAGGCAGAAAATATCGTGAACTGAGCCCATAACATAAAACTGATATAGCCATTACATCTTGGCTAGCAGTGAATTGCCGGTACCGTTTACATTTTTCCTCTTGTTTAGGTCGGAGTTAAACAATCTTCTTATCTGAATACTAACGAGGAAATGGCACTGTCGTGTCTTCAGCTTCATCCAGATGGATGATCGATCGCTTTCGAGGGGTATGAGTGTATGTCGTTTGAGTCCGCAAAGATAAATCAGGAATGACTCGACCGTTCCAGCCCTAATTGTCTGAAACAATAATGACTATCTCCATTTGAAACTGCAACTCTGAATTCCATCCACCCACCATTGCAATAACTGCATCTCGCCAAGTCAGTAGGTAAAATAACTGTTTCAGCCCGCTAATTAGTAAGGCAAATTGATTACGGCATTAATCTGAAGCAGCTTGAGCTGATGGCGATGGCCAAAGTTGCTGGTTTCCTCATTAAATTACGGAATCTTCAAAGTTGCCCCAAAATTATCATTGCGTCTTCTCGGTCCTACAGACGCATAGATGGGCTCAAGCGGCGAGGGAAATAGCCTTTTTTATTATTAAAATTGCGCAACATCCATCTGAAATTAATGACTGAAGATCAATTTGGAATCTTCAGCATCTTCGATATACAAGGTGATTCAAAAGTGGCGTCATGGAGTTTATGTCATCGATTTATTTTATATATAAATATACTGGAAAATAGGCCTTGGGCATCCTACGATGTTGGAAATGGTAATTTTTGTGCACTCCCATTGATAAGCTAACGCCTACAGATAAGCAGGACAATATCGGTTTAGTATACGTTAAATAATGGCCAACTTTTTGTTGTTTCCATTGCGTAAAAGCAGTTTATCCACCTGCGATGTACTAGAACATATTATTCGTAACACGTAAAGCTGCAAAGCGATGAGCTCTTTATGCGTATAATTATAATGCTGTTATGTGATAGTTCATTAATTAGGTCGAATCGACAGGGAATATTCCACTATTAATTGGAGCTTATGGTAATTAGGCAGGTAAATTCTTGAGGGGGAGAGACACTCAATTAATATACAGGGTGATTCAACCAGGGCAATAGCAAAAGACGCTTTTTGCGTAATGTCAGCAGAGAAAAATTGGATAATTTGTCAGCCCTAATCAGAAGATCACTTCAAAATAATTGATGTGTTCGAATGTGGGCATTTGCATTTGCAGTTGATATATTTTGGTTCACTAGAAAAACCTCAAGTCCAAACAAAATATCGATTTGAAAAATGCTCGAAGTTCTTGCGAAAGTATGGAATTTCAATGAGTGAAAAAAGGTCAAAAATTGCATTTCCCCAAGAAACCCCGGTAGGAAAAATTTTAGTAAAGAGTTTATCTATTAGGTGCGCATATTGTCGATTACATCGCGAAGGGCGGATAAACCAAACACCCTGTACAGGGTGATTCAAAAGTGGCGTCATTCCTCTGGGGCTGTGTCTGGGGTGTTTTGGGAGTACAGGAAAAATAGTAAAACCATTAATTCGCATCAAAAACTGAGATATTTGAAAAAAACTAGATCAGAATTACGGCAGCGATGCTTCGCAAGGTAATAAGCCTAATTAACATTACATAAATACCTGTTGCTTATTAATGATCCAGAACTCGGGTAACCACCACTAAACATTGAAGCGAAATTCATAAATGTCACAATGAAACTGAAAATTATATTTGATTGGGGTTAGGACAACCCTGTAAAGAGTGTCCCCTTGCTGTCAATTAGTCTGTTCGGAAATTAATATTTTATACTAGTGATGACGTCATTTACGCGTACTCATTTGCTAGTACCTTTTTGTATTTAACTAATGTTTCAATGCAATTCCAGATTTCGGAAAATAAATGATGCAAAGCAAAATAATTTTCACTAAATAAGAATAAATATAATAAATAAATAAGTAAATAAATACGGCGCGGCTTAATAATTTGAAAATTCCCCTCTTCTTCTCTATACCTCCAATAAAAAGTTATAGCTTAATGAAACTAACCTACGGTAATTGAAGAACCTATAAAAATTGAGTCATTAACCTATAAATACGAAAATAATTTCGGTGCTTGGTGTTAAACGAAAATCTCAGATATAAATCTGTGGTTCTGAAAAGTGAGTTGAGCAGCTTCTTGTATTCGTGTAACTAACTCCTGCTCATTTTGTACCGGTGTTCGTGTTCGGTAGACAAGAGATTTAATGTGTCCCCAAAGGAAAAAATCCATAGGAGTCAGGCCAGGGGACTTTGGTGGCCAGTTTATTGGTCCATTTCGGCCTATCCACTTGTCCGTGTGCTCCTGATTCAGCCAAGCTCTTACCGGAGCAGCGAAATAGGCTGGAGCCCCGTTCATTTGGAGCCACAGATTTTGAACGGAGGCTAGGGGCAGATTGTCAACAAGATTTTTCAAACTCCGAATGAAGAAAAAATAAAAAATTTCACCATTGAGCCGAGATGGCAAAATTACGGGTTCCCAGTAGGTGAATACCCAGAATACCTGCCCAAACATTCACACTAAAACGGTTTTGATGATGTTGCGAAATGGAAGCATGAGGGTTGTCGGTGGCATAAACATGAGAATTGCGGGAGTTGAAAAATCCATCTATACTGAAATTGGCTTCGTCGGTCCATAAAATATGTGATAAAAACTGAGAATTTTGTCGGTTTTGCTCCAAAAGCCAATTACAAAAACACTGCCTTAATGGAAAATCTGAGGGTAAAAGCGCGTGTGTCTTACAGTAGTGGTAAAGATGAAGCCATTCCTCGGCAATAATCCTCGGTGTACAGTTGATTGGGAAAGTGTCAGTGGTTGTGCAATGCTCCGAGCTCTCCTGGAAGGATCTGCTGCAATGATATCCAATACATGTTCCTCTATGTCTGGAACCAGAGCACCTCTTGGTCGTCCAATATCTACTTCAATTACAGAAGCCAATCGTCCAGTATCTCGGGTAAGTAAGTCACAATTTGACCAATGCTTGTTATTCTTGACAAAAGATATCTACCTGTGACTACCTGATAATGACAAAAAACATCATTGCCGCTTTGACTTTTCATCAAAAAATTGTAGAAGAGTACTTTTTTAATATCGAAAATTTTCGTAATTTGAAGTAAAGATGGTAATTTCTCTTTTCGAATGCTTAAGTATTCCAATATGCTACCAATCAAACATGGAACAATTTCAGAATAATGCTTAATAACAAAGTTGAAATTCGATTTTCAACTGTTAATATCTTCTATAAATTTTCGAAAAAAATGTTTTCAATATTTTTCCCGTACTCTCCAAGTGAGCCCCTATACCCCTTAAAAGGAATGACGCCACTTTTGAATCACCCTGTAGACACATGTGAGTTGGAAGCTTTTTCCCATTGTCAATGACCCGAATATCGCACTTGTTGCCCCAGAAGACAGCTTCACAGTGTTGTAAGTAAGTGCTCGACAATTGCAGGTATTACTCGAAGTTGGGACAATCAATTTTATTAAAGTTCATTATCATCAGACTATGACTTGCATGAGAGCCAAAATAAGGCCAAATATTTGAGGCTGAAGAGCTGCTGAGATTGCGTAAACTGCTGATGAAATTATCTTCCACAAAAATCCACATTCTAATTGCATAAATGTGTGAAGAGTGATGGGACTAAAACAACATTTTAATCAATGCGTTTTAATCCGATAACGAATTCGTTTCGGTTTCGGTTTTTTTCCCTTGAATAAATTCTGACTTCATGAATATTCAGCGACTGTATTTCTTCGTCAACAATATCGTCACTGCCAGCTGGAACTGTGTGGGAAATAACGTCCTTCAAATCACCAGGATCCACCTTATATGGCTAGTCGAAGAGATCGATTCTAGTTTATGTAATCCCCGAAGCTCTTATGCAATATTAAGGAAATTTGTACAATCGTTTGGTTGTTTTATATGGGTTTCTGCCGCTCCTAATTCATCCCCAGTCAGGATTTAACAGTCTTGTTTAATTTGTCGAATCACTGAAATGGCTCTTTGGGCAAAGTCCCCATACTAGAGGAAGCCATAAATATTTACAATTAATCGAGATTGGAAGACGCGAGGAATCCTGCCGGTAATAAATGCGAAACGTTGTTGGTGTTTGATGATAATTTATCTGTTTTCATTTTCTAAATATCTCTACACCAGGAAGAACCTTGCAAGGCTACTCGAGTTTAATATCAAGCGCATCGGATTATGCAAGCCGTTTCCTCCACGTAATGTAATTTATCACGGTTCTCCCAGCAGCAGTAAAACAGTTTATTTAGATTGCTGCACTTTGTTTAATTTGACTTTGGCATCAATTATGGCACTCACTGCTATATCAAACCTACGCAATTTTCCTGATTGGGACGCGAAGAAAAACGACTGATATTAATCAAAATGCCACTAGAAAACATCATTTTTCTTTAGAAAAATATTGATTGATGTTCAATGGAGAAAAACAGTGTGTTTTCTGCTATGTTGAAGGAAGGTGCAGATGCGACTAGGGCTTTAACACCAAACGTAATAAATCCATAAGAAGTAAAGCGTCATAATTCCCAAACGACTGACAATATCGCCGCAGTCCTAATGACCTTTTTACTAGCCCGTTTCAAGAACTTTCTTCCACCAGGCAGGTTTTGAGCAATTCCTAACCTCTAAAGAGGCAGAAGCAAAAATGCCAAAACTAAAACACTGCGCAAATTTAAAAGCCAGCATCTCAGAAACACACTCAAAACTTTGAGCTTGCCCAAATGTCAAACACGAAATTCTGATCTAGAACTCGAACTTTCGACATTTAAAGTGGATTTCTAATTTGGAGCTCCAACTCAGATCGAAACCGAATTTTCGTACACAAAATGGACACGCGAATTCGAGGTTGACAATGTTCAAAAACAATCAAAAAGATTCCAGCTCTGGGTTGAACATTCCGGGTTTCAACAGAACTTTTTCACTGAAAAACCTCAAAAATAGTTTACAGACAGATCTATGCGTCTACATCAGTGTCGTGTCCCAAGGGCTCGGCACAACAAACGCCTTAGAGATTATTTAATGCGGAAGTTGTGCCGAACCCTTCGGGCATGACACTGATTTGAACGGAGAAAACACTATAAACTTTTCTATTGATCGGTTTTGTGAAAAATCAATGTCGTGTTCGAAGACGACCCTGGTTTGGACGGAAAAAACACTATCAACTTGTGCGTTGATCAGTTTTTGGCTAAAATCAGTGTTTGAAGATTAGAGATTGTTTAATGCGGAAGTTGTGCCGAACCCTTCGGGCCCGACAGTGGTTTGGACGGAAAAAACACTCTCAACTTGTCGAATGATCAGTTTTTGTAAAAAATCAATGTCGTGTTCGTAGACGACACTGGTTTGGACGAAAAAATCACTATCAACTTGTGGTTGATCACTTTTTGGACTAAAATCAGTGTCGTGCCCGAAGGGTTCGGCACAACAAACATTAGAGATTGTTTAATGCGGAAGTTGTGCCGAAACCCTTCGGGCACGACACTGGTTTGGACGGAAAAAACACTCTAAGCTTTTTTTGATCGTTTTTGTAAAAATCAATGTCGTGTTCGAAGACGACACTGGTTTAGACGGAAAAAACACTCTCAACTTGTCGGTTGATCAGTTTTGGACTAAAATCAGCATTTTAGAGATTAGAGATTGTTTAATGGGGAAGTTGTGCCGAACCCTCGGGCACGACACTGGTTTGGACGGAAAAAACACTCTCAACTTGTCGAATGATCAGTTTTTGTAAAAAATCAATATCGTGTTCGAAGACGACACTGGTTTGGACGGAAAAAACACTCTCAACTTGTGGGGTTGATCAGTTTTTGGCCTAAAATCAGTGTCGTGCCGAAGGGCTCGGCACAACAAACGCATCAGAGATTGTTTAATGCGGAAGTTGTGCCGAACCCTTCGGGCACGACAGTGGTTTGGACGGAAAAAAACACTCTCAACCTGTCGAGATCGTTTTGAAAAATCAATGTCGTGTTCGAAGACGACACTGGTTTGGACGGAAAAAACAGTCTCAACTTGTCGGTTGATGAGTTTTGGCCTAAAATCAGTGTCGTGTCGAAGGGCTCGGATTAGAGATTGTTTAATGGGAAGTTGTGCCGAAACCCTTCGGGCACGACACTGGTTTGGACGGAAAAAACACTCTAACTTTCTGATCGTTTTGTGAAAAAATCAATGTCGTGTTCGAAGACGACACTGGTTTGACGGAAAAAACACTCTCAACTGTCGGTTGATCAGTTTTTGGACTAAAATCAGCATTTAGAGATTAGAGATTGTTTAATGCGGAAGTTGTGCCGAACCCTTCGGGCCCGACAGTGGTTTGGACGGAAAAAAACACTCTCAACTTCTCAATGATCAGTTTTTGTAAAAAATCAATGTTGTGTTCGAAGACGACACCGGTTTGGACGGAAAAAACACTATCAACTTGTGGGTTGATCACTTTTTGGACTAAAATCAGTGTCGTGTCCGAAGGGCTCGGCACAACAAACGCATCAGAGATTGTTTAATGCGGAAGTTGTGCTGAACCCTTCGGGCCCGACAGTGGTTTGGACAGAAAAAACACTCTCAACTTCTCAAATGATCAGTTTTTGTAAAAAATCAATATTGTGTTCGAAGACGACACCGGTTTGGACGGAAAAAAACACTCTCAACTTGTCGGTTGATCAGTTTTTGGCCTAAAATCAGTGTCGTGTCCGAAGGGCTTCGGCACAACAAACGCATCAGAGATTGTTTAATGCGGAAGTTGTGCGAACCCTTCGGGCCCGACAGTGGTTTGGACGGAAAAAACACTCTCAACTTGTCGAATGATCAGTTTTTGTAAAAAATCAATGTCGTGTTCGTAGACGACACTGGTTTGGACGGTAAAATCACTATCAACTTGTGGGTTGATCACTTTTTGATCTAAAATCAGTGTCGTGCCCGAAGGGCTCGGCACAACAAAACGCATTAGAGATTTTTAATGCGGAAATTGTGCTTGTCGAAATAAGCGGAAAAAATGCTTGTCGATTGATCAGTTCTTGAAACCTTTGCATACACATTAAGTCTCAATTAAATAAGCATTTTCAGTCCAAACACGAAAGTTTTCAATTCACGAAAATTTCAGTATCCAAGCCAAAAATAGTGATCAAAATCAGACTTAAAAGCTTCTTGAGTTCTCAGTAGGAATTTCGACTTTGAGGTTGATAATGCTGATAGACGAAGATTGAGAAATGTAAGTTTGCAACTTTGGACTCGGAAATCCCGGTTAGAGCCCCAAAAATAATTTAAAAACAAAGATATTCCTGCTTGGATTGTGTCTTTTCGACTCCTAACAATAACGTCCGGCCAAAATCTATAAGTTTTCCCTGAAGACAGAAATTTCTCACCTCTAGCTTCGACCTTCATGAAAACCGTTGAATCCCGAAGAAAATATCTTCTTAATATTAAGATTACAGAATCTATCGAAAGTGTAGATTTGAACCCAAATTTCGATCTTTAAAAAACAAAAAATTATGGAAAAAAAACGTTATTTGAAAAGAAAATTTTTACCCGAATTTGGTGTCCAAAAATTAGAGAGAAAAATCGAAAATTTTTATTTTATGTTTGAAGGCAAACTTTAAAATTATTTAAAAAATTTCTTTAAAATTGAATGTTTCACCACACATTGTTGCTCCAAGTCGAAGTCAGTCAGTGAACAGTCCAAAACCATCTTCTGGTGTTTAAACTGAGAGTGTCCAGTGCATTTTGTTAAAACCTCAAAAAAGGACTGTGCCTCTTCTCCATGGTAAACTAGGCTTAAACTGGCCGATAGAATATTAATTATGAATCAGATGTTTGCAGGCAATTACGAAGAAAAAACAAAACACGTTATGCCGGTTCTTCGAGTGTTTTTCGCTTAATGCCTTGATGTGTTTATACAGTTCAGAGAGCACATGCATAATCTGCAAACCATAGCAGAACTGGACAAGTTCGAGACGCTTGACTGACACATAGACATCTTTTCCGATTTTCCATCTACGGTTTGCGACAGCTGGACATTGATAAATAAATAGAAAAACGTGCGGTTTCGAGTACGGTACAGCAAGAGGAAAAGCCGTTAGCGTACGTATTTTCGTTGATCTTCATCGGCAAACAAAGCGACAACACAATTTTTTCCATTAGTTAGTTGGTTTTGGTTAGATCTACTGTTAATTAAACATAACCTGCCGGCCTATTAGCAAGTATATCCGATTCGAACAATTTATTTAATGCCTGTGGAACAGGCGAGGCGTCATTGACACCGCAACACAATGGCGAAGAAACAGGAAGTTTGAGTACGTGAGTCTCCGGCATCAGCTAAGAGGAGTCAGCTAATGCCGGACGTTCTTATTAAAGGAAATACCTTAACGTTAGTTAGCAGGTGAAAGGCGCCTTACAACGTGTTAACTACCCAATAAATCGATACTAAATGGCATGTAATATGGGGCAAAAAGCCCACTTTTTCCACTACCCATAGTTGTATAAACAAACACGCTAGCATGCATCCATTGACCAATAATTAGTTTAATTATAACAACAAATCTTATGTAAGCGTTAAATATGAATAATCGGTTTAACAGCAATAACCATCGGCACGGAATGGATATTTCAATAATGCACTTTACTTAACGAATCACTTTGAAAAGTAAAAGCCAATCATCATTAGATTTTAATGGGCACTTGCCGGCCTAACACGTAATCATTTGTTCACGGGAATTCATACGTAATGAAGACGTAGGTTACTAATGAATCCAGAAGGGGGTTTTGCCAAAAATTTGGAAGTTTTTTGACTTGAAAGAATCACTTCCCATGCACCCATCCACATCATACCAGTAATTAATCTCGCTCTAATACCCATCAGTTTAAGATACTACTGGCTGAATTATGATCATTAACATTATAAATGCTGGGCATGCAAGATATGTAATTGCTGCACAGCACTGCTGATGTTCTCACCAACTTGCGCCACCGCAACCGCATAAACGCATGATATTAAAGAAATGCCCACTGATTTTCCAAATGATATAAAATTAAGCCGATTCACTTAATTGAAGCATGAATTGCCCATGAAGGATGAAAAAATGATATGCCGCCATCCATCGCCTTGACCTTTAACGAACTGTATGCTATAAATCACGAAAGGTCTTGCCAATCGTCAAACTCACCAGCATTGTTTCTGCAGACGCCAGTAACAGAAAAAAGCATAACAAGTTTGCAACCTCACAGAAATCGATGATTACTTAGGACGGTTGAACATCTAAATTGGATTGGAATCCTGCAACGAGCTGCCGGCTCATTTCACATTACTAACAGAATTACAGTGAACTTCCCAAGCTAGTTTCAACAGAAGTAGATTTATGAAAAGACGCTTGTAGAACTGGGTGTGCGAAGATAAAATCTGCCCGAACTAGTTCCCGGTTGTTGAAAGCATCAGGGTGTTTTCTGTGAAGGAAGTTTTCCTCGAAAGTAACCGCTTTTGCATTTGGTCCCCATTTTTGATAACAGAAACCCTTAGAGGAAGCAGAAGAAACAACAGTCAAAGGTCGGAAAAACCAGTGCTCTCTGAAAAATCCGAAACTAAGTGAAGGGCGGGTGAAATTTTGCGGTCCATTTCTTGAAGACAGAAACTCTTAGTAGAAGCAGAACAGCCAAAACCTTGCTGCTTCAAAGGTCAGAAAATCTCTGCAAAAACCAACGCGCTCTTCTAAGATTCAAAGTAAAGTGAAGCTCGGTGGAAACTTTGCCGCCCATTTTTTAAAAGACAGAAACTCTTAGTATGAAGGAATGTCACAACAGTCAAAGTTTTGCAACTTTAAAGCCCAGAAGGTCCCAGAACAGGACAACGCGCTCTTTAAAGATTTTTTGAAGACAGAAATCCTTAGTGGAAGCCAATGTTACAAGAGTCAAATTTTGCGGCTCCAAAGACCAAAAGATCTTGAGAAAAGCCGACAAATGCCAGATGTCACTAAACAGCCAAAATTTTGCGGCTTCAAAGGCCAGAAAATCAAAGTTTGCGACTTCAAAGACCAGAAGATCTCTTGAAAAGCCAAATCTCTTTTTAAAAGTGCTCTTAAAAAAAGATATCTTTAGTGGAAACAAATGTCACAACAGTAAAAATTTTCGGAACGCGCTCTTCAAAAATCCGAAGCAAAGTGAAGAGCGGATAAAAAAAATTTGCCGCCCATTTTTTGAAGAAAGAGATCTTTAGTGGAAACAAATGTCACAACAGTCAAAGTTTTGCGGCTCTCAAGACCAGAAGATCTTCGGAACGCGCTCTTCAAAAATCCGAAGCAAAGTGAAGAGCGGTTAAAAATTTGCCGCCCATTTTTTGAAGACAGAGATCTTTAGTGGAAACAAATGGCACAAAAGTCAAAGTTTTGCGGCTCTCAAGACCAGAAGATCTTCGGAACGCGCTCTTCAAAAATCCGAAGCAAAGTGAAGCGCAGTTGAAAATTTGCCGCTCATTTTTTGAAGACAGAAAACCTTAGTGGAAACAAATGTCATAGCAGTAAACATTTTGCGACTCTCTCGACCAGAAAATCTCTAGAAAAGCCAACTCTCTTTTAAAAAATTTGAAGCCAAAAGTAAAACGCGGTTGATGTTTTGCCGCCTATTTTTTGAAAACAGATATCTTTAGTGGAAACAAATGTCATAACAGTAAGCATTTTGCGACTCTCTCGACCAGAAGATCTCTGGAAAAGCCAACTCTCTTTTAAAAAATTTGAAGCCAAAAGTAAAACGCGCTTGATGTTTTGCCGCCTATTTTTTGAAACAGAAATCTTTAGTGGAAACAAA